>JAQFVV010006324.1:2221382-3656382 GCA_028023455.1 Epiperipatus broadwayi
GGAGGAGCGGTATAATGTACCTATATTGTTATAGGCACATATAATTTTATCTAAAATTATATTATTAAAATAATCATTCATAAAAGAAAAACATAAAATTAAACGTTGAGAATCAGTTCACAAAGTAATTGAGTAGTGCAGTTCAGAAATTAATTGAGCAGTTAACAAACAAAATGCAGTGTTGAGAAGGTCTTGGGAATGCACGTTTATCTCCAGCCCAGATGTCCGAGAAAACAGCAGATCAGCCCGTGAAATAATGTCAGCTTAACATCTTAGAAAATCTCCGTCAGTATCTATTTGTCTCCGATAGTAATAATCGTGAAAATCAGGAAACTCAGCAAGGAAACGTTCCAGCCGGCTGGAAGCATTCATACTGGAAGAAACAACAAACAAGAAGAAAACAAAGTGCTAAATCTACGTTCAAAATCCTAGGTAAAACATTTGCTTATTTTCGTTTATACTGTAATAGCCATTGCATTTCATTAATTCGTACGAATCTTTCAAGAGTCTAATTATATGAACTCTATATCATACATAAATGAACTATTGATGTGTGTGACTAAATTTCAAATGCCACGTAGTTTTTTATTATCATTATGTGTGTGCATGAGTTAATATGTGTGTGATCCTTATCAATATTATTAGTCAAAGTAGATAAATTCCCAGTATTCTGTTATGAAAATATTCAAGAATATTTAAACTATTTAGAATGTTAATTTAAAATATGCGTGTGTTTTATTAGAAGTATAAAATGTTTAAATTTAGTAAATAAATGTTAGTTAATAAATTATCTTTAAAATTAAACTTTATTTGTCGGTCAATTCTTTTTATCAATTCCTTTTATCAAATTCTTTTTATCAAGTCTTTTAACCACTAATTATGTATAATCTATTAGTGATTACAAACAGCTGAGCTAGTTGTGGATTTAGGCGTTGAGTTAGTGGCCATTGCTCAAAGTGCGTTATTTATTCATCCTTGAATAGATAGCTGGCGCCCATGTTTATACACAAGCAAAAAAGGTGCTTTGAACTTGGTGTTGAACTCAACAGCCGAGAAGTTATGTCCTGGAAATGTAACGCTAGTTATATATTTTATAGCTATCGTTTGGGCATACATACTCTCCGAGTATGTTCTTCTCTGCCTAAGAGACCGGTGTTTCGAATGCACACATTTGAACACGGTTCAATACATATACTAATCCTCCTATACATTTATACCTACCCACCCTCACAAATACTCAACTTACTTATACATATATAACTATACAAACACATCTAATGCCCCATTTTATATTACCTTTAAAACCTATTTTATTTTTACTGTTATGTTTTCATTTTATTATCTATCTTGTTTAATTATTATCTAATACATAATACCTTTTCACTTCCATATCTATAACACTAATCTATCCAATAGACCATTTTTATTACCTTTAAAACTATTTTATTTTATTTTTTGAAATTTTTATAACAAATTTACAAAATCTTATAAACATTTACCTTTTTATTATTTATTATTACTATCAACTCCCTCTGTTATCAATTTTATAAAACTTATAACTATTTTTAAACTTATATTTATTAACAATCTTTACAAGTCTTTTATGTATATCCACATATTATAACTTTTAACCTACTTTCTTTTATTACTATTATTATTACCTTTATTATTAATCTATCACAACAATAAACATGCTAACACCAATATCTTTTCCAAACCATATTTAATTTTATATTCAATATTCACTACCCATATACACATTTATATACTCCTAAAACATATATATGTATATATACTTATTTTTGATACATAAGCCTATAAATCCAATACTATACCTACCAACACAACGTTCTTAGTCTCCCATCCCTATTTAAACTAGGCCTTATCTTCTTAATTAGTATTGCCTCTTTTATTTTTCTATCTCTTCTTTTATTAGTATATCCTATCATTTTTATACTCTCTTTGTCAAATACATGCCCTGTTTCCATAGTATGCAAATAAATTGGTGAATTTTTGTCATACCTGTGTTGATTTAAAAATAAAATAGGTTTTAAAGGTAATATAAAATGGGGCATTAGATGTGTTTTATATAGTTATATATGTATAAGTAAGTTGAATATTTATGAGGGTGGGTATGTATAAATGTATAGGAGGATTAGTATATGTATGTATATGTGTTATGAGTATAGGTGTATATATATGAGTATGTTTTAAGAGATATAATTATATATTGGATATGTATATGTGTGGAGGTATAGATGTAGGTAGGTATTTGTTAATAATTTGTAAATTGTTAATTTTTTAAATATTAATTTTGTAATCTTTTATTTTGATATAGTTTTATATATTGGGTTTTATATATTATTTCATATATTATTTTTAGTTATATGTATAAAGGTGAAATGAAGATGTATATATATATATAGGAAATATGGATGATATGTGTATTTATATGTGAAATAATGGTTAAGTCGTTATTTTATAATATTGGAATATGGTTAATGATTATAATTGGGAAGTTGGAAGGTTTAAATAGAAATATAAGTTTTATAATAATGATAAAAGAGGGAGCTGTTTTAAATGAATAAACAAGATTTTGAAATAACGGTCATTTTAATTAAAGTTAAAACTGTAAGGAAGATATAGGTAATAATGTTAAAAAATATTATTTAATGATATAGAGATAAAAGTTATAAAAAGTAAAATTAAAGATAGTAATGTAAAAGATGTTATATATTACATAATTATAAAAATAATAATAATAAAATAGTATTAAATATTATAAGATAGTATTAAGAAGAAGAATATTTAAAGGGTTGATTTAAAAATAAAAATGGAATTGTTTAAAAAGATAAAAAAATTTAAAAAACGGTGAATTGGATATGATTTGTATTTTATATATTTTTTATATATGTGTAGGTAAAATATACATATAGATGTGTATTAGTAGATATATGAGGATTGTATATTTGTCTATAGGTGTATGTATATCTGTATATAGATGTATGTTTAAAAGAGGTATGTCTAAGTATTGGATATGCATATGTATATATAGATGTAGATATGGATTATATATATGTCTGGGGGTCATATAGATTTATATGTGTATATATATGAAGAAAGTATATGTCTATATTTTGATATGTGTGTATTATATATATATGTATGTAAAATGATGGAGATATATATATATTTGATTTATATATGATTTATACATATATATCTGAAATGATAATTATGTATTTGTATTGTTCAAATCTTGTAGCTCTGACGAAGACTGCTGGACAGTCGAAACTGTAAGAAAATAAAGAAGGTTAAGAAAATTACTTGCATTAAAGTGTATATGAATGAAGTATTATAAGTAATATATATATAGTATTAATTATCTGTTAAAAGATGTCACATATACTAAATCACAATATCATCTTTGTACCAGTCAGTGCTCTTGCCATGACCTCACACTTTAGAGACTCACATTCAAGGATTTTTTCATTTTGTAAAAATTAAATGAATTAAATATAATAGTCAAGGTATTAACATAATGTAGAATAGAAATTGTATCAGCAGAACTTCCAAATGCTGTAAAAATGTAATTTCCTGAAAAATAAGAATTTTGAAAATGGCTGTATTTTTTATATTTATATATATATTTTAGTTTATATCTCATTTATTAGTCACAAATTAAAGACATTTTACATAGTGCTAAATTTATCATCAAATTTTATAATAAGTGACAAATATAAAATGTGCATGTTATGTATTTATATTTATAACAGAAATTATTTTTGTATGCTTTTTTTAAGTTAGAATAATAAAAAATTATTTAAGAATTGGTTTAGTTAAAAAAAAAAGATTTACAAATTTGACATTATAATCTATTGAACATAAATTGTGTGAGACTTTTAAGTTATGATTGTAGAATTAAGGATTTTGCAAAAAAAAAAAAAAAGACAGAAAAATAAATTTTATGAAATTATTGTAAAATTTTGGGATAATAAACACACGTCTTTATTTTATTTACATCTAATCATCAACTGATTATTGTTACCAGCATCTGAATTTTTTTTACTTTAAATCTTATTGAAATATATTTTCACAAAGTCTACATAATACATGAAATAAGAAAATAAAATTCTCCATTTCCAGTTAGATGTTTTTGATACTATAGTTTTTCCCCAGGCCTTGCAAACTCTGAGAGTAGTACTTCTAAACCAGACTGCATTTTTCAAGACTATCTTTTGTTTTACTTTTCAAATACTTAGTTTTCTTTTTTATAATCATCAATCATTTTATTCTCTTACTTCTTTCCTTTATTCTTCTATGATCCTACACATCTTTCTTAATTTCTAAAAATAATCTTTTTTCATTTATTCTTTTTAATACTTCTAAATTTCTAATCTTATTTTTTCCACCTTATCCTTACTGCTTTTTTCCAAGCTCATATCTCTAAAGACTCCAATTTTTTCTTCTCACTTTTCCTAATTATTCGTGACTCTTCTGTATATAAAGCTACAATCTAAATAAATAATTTAATAAGCCTTTTTCTTAGATCTAATTTCAGTGATTTACAGAATAACCACTTCCACATATTAAAATCTTAAGTAATTATTGCAATTCTCATTCTGATTATTTGTAACTGCTTCCATCATCAATTTCCCAGTTCTACTTTATGATTTTTTACCCAATATTTTTTCTCTTCTCATTTTTATATGCTTTAGTTTTATTAGTATCTCCAGTATTAATTTTACTGAGCTTTTTCTTATTTATCATCATCAAATCTGATATATTAAGCACTCCCTATTTCCTCCTTCCCTCAATTTTAATTCTATTCTTACCAAGTAATATTCATTTATCAATTTATTTAAATAAATGCTAAATAAAATAAGAAACAGACAACATCCCGTCTTATACCTCTTTCTATGTCTTTCACAGAAAGACATTTATCCACACATATAATAAATCTTGTGCTTCTTATACAAATTTTTCAACAAATAACTTCGCTTTTAATGTATATTTTTCTTTTTTAATATATTCAGTAAAATTACCAAATTCACATCAAATTAAGTCAATAAAACAAATATTAATCTATTTTACAAACTAATTAATTTTAGACTTTGATGGAAAAATGGATTGTGTAAACAAGTAAATTTAATAAAGATACTAGTTTTATATTGAAAACAATAGTTAGCTGAGTTGTAAAGAAAAAAAAAAATTAATAACTGAGAAAAACCAAGAAAAGGAAATAAAAAGAAAGTATTTTTTTTTTTTACATTTCTTTCATGATTCAAACTTCCTTAATTCTGATTTTAATCTGAACTTTTATTATATATATGTAAGTTTTAACTTTGATTTAAAAATGGAAAGAGTCATAAAAAAAGTTTAATTTATAGATAATTGAAGAATTTGGTTTAAATAAAGTATTATGTTTAAACAGAACTTTGTAGAATGAAAGATTATTTTTAAAAATTACAATATTTCTAGAAAGATTCATAGGATAGTACTGAAAGTGATCAGTTTGCATATAAACAACCTATCTTAGCTTGTATTGATAATAGAGATGATAAAAGAAAATACAAAAAAAAAAACATTTATTAGTTTACAAAAAGAGGATTTGTGTATATGGATAGACCTGTTATAAGTTTTTCTGCCTGAAAGACAGCTTATAACATTTTTTAATGTGAAAATTGATGAAGAAAAAATTATAAATGAATTATTTAATAATGTTACTTATTAATTATTCTTTTATACTTTAGATTGAATAAGCATTTATTTTTATAGCGCTATGTGGTCTATCCTCACGCTTTCATTTCCAGTACTTAAGATTTGCCCTTATGTAAGCATTTAGGTTGGAAAGAATAAGTGGATTCATTTTATTCTTTCATAAATACTATATCTTGTGTTGGGAATGAAAGTATTCATTTATTATTAACACTCATAAAAAGCGCATGCACAATAGCTTGAGAAGGCTGATCTTTAGATTGAATTAATGCAAATTATGGTTTTTTAAAATTAAAATAGGAATGTCCATGGCAAATAAACCTGACATTGTCAAACCTTTATTATGCAAAGGGAATTTTAATTTTATTTATTTTACATTGAGAGTATATCCAACAAAATTTATTTGTAAATGTTTGTGTAGTTTAGAGATTTAAAACAATTAAATCATCACTAATTTTTTTTGTACATTTGTTTTTTTTATGATATATGTGTTTTTATTTACTACAGATTCAGCACAAAGTATAATTTTATTTGATTACAAAGATAGAATAGTTAATGAATTATGTTTTAATTTATGTTAACTACATCAATAATTTTTTTCATAACTTTATTTTATTATTTATTTTACTTTTATATAAAAATAAAAATAAGTGTATTTTTTTGTCAATTGCTTTCCGAATTTTGTTTATTGTTATTTAGAGAAATATCATGCATAGAGTTCTTTAGGGTCTTCAATTTGTAAAGTGAGATGAATTAGTCAAAGATGAAAATATTATTCTTAGTCTTTGTGTTTTGAAAACTAGTATTCAATTTACAATCATCTGAACATTATAGTACCTCAATAGTTCAGGTTTGAATCTAAACCAGTGATGTATACAATAAATATAAGATATTCCCTGTTCGACTACCATCTATCTCTAATGATAAATGTAGAAATATTTTACTACATAGATCTGTAAATCTTACAAATTCTGTTTAATTCCACAAAATTCAATTAAACAACAGAAATGATGATGATGGTTCTTATTAATTTAAAGTGATTGTTTAATATTTTCATGCTCTCATTTCCAAATGCTTAAAATTTGCCCATACTTAAACGTTTGGGTTGAAAGGATAGATGGATTCATTCTATTTTTTCACAAAGACTTTATCTTGTATTTGGAAAGTGAGAGTATTCATTTATAGTTAAAATCCACAAAGCACATGTGCATTAGCTTAATGCTGATTATTATTACAGTTTAAAAACATATATAAAATAAATATCTTATTCACAATCATTAAAGTATTTTGTTTGTTTTAGATTTTTATTTGAAGAAACTCCAGGTGCTAAAACCTCCCCAAAAAGAAAATGTTTACTTGGAATTATTTAAGATAACAATCATCATTTACCAATTTTTACTGTATCACCTCACCATATACAGGTAAGTGTTTCACATGTTCTCAGAAGTGTGGATATTTTTATGAAATAGTATATGTGTATGTCAAGATTATAACATTTTATCTTATGAAAACAAACAAATGGATTAATAAATGAAATAATTTATTAACAAAATAAAATAAAGGTGATTTGATTTAACTAGATAACGCAAATTTCAAATGTAAGTTTCCAATCGTGTCTAAAATTATTAGTTCATATATTTTATTCTCTTTCCATTTAGTAATTTCATGTATCAATATAATAATCATTAATTTTTTTTTTCAACTAACAGTTCATCTATTTCAGTCTTTATTTTTGATTACTCCACATATATATATATTGTAACTGAAAAGTCTGATCACATCACAACAAACAAAATTAATGATATAACATGAAATTGTTATGATCTAATTTGGACGCGGCCAAGGTACACCGCGAAGATCCATCATAGCAGTATGTGAAAGTACATTAGACAAATTATAAGTATATAATTTTATTATTCTTCAAAACTTTAATCTGCGATTTTTCATTGCATGAGACTTTATGGCCGACCATGGACAAGATGGTATAATTTATGGAACTACTAAAGATTATTCTTTAAAAGTGACGTATGGTTTCTTGTACAAATGCCAGTCTAGGTATGAGCTTTGTGTAATAAGCATGGAAAACTTGGGTTCTTTCCTTATAAACTTAAATTTATAATTTAATAAATAGCAGACAGACTCTTGTTATATTGATGAATGACAATTATAACATTAAGCAAATAAATTCAATCATATCATTACCTGGTAAATCTGTTTATAAGTTTATAAAATCAATCAATTTTGTATCATGTACTAGAATCAACAACGCAAAGTTAAAGTGATGGAAAAGGCAAATGGGATTTTATTGTACCTTACACATCATAAATTACCAAGGACAAAAAGCATTCAAATGTTTTCTCAGAATATTACTAAAACTCTTATGTCTTACTGACAACAGTATGTACTGCAATATATGCTCTATTCAAGATATAGGATTTCTGTTTTTATGAATGACAAATAGCAACGGCACAGTAAGTTTAATTATAAATTAATATTTACTGTAGTTACAATTTTATGATTAACAAATAATTGATATAGGATGTTTAATATAATAAATAGATACATAAATAAACAAATAAAATATTCCATTTGTTTACTTCACTAAATATATCATAAGCACAATTTTATAAAAGCCTAATATATTTTATTATAATTTGATCTAATTTCTGCTTTAAGGAAACTATACTGAAATTCAACATCAAATCATAAAATACTCAATGTGTCAGTTCCAGAACCAATAAACCTATACTATAAACCTATAATAATATAATAAATAATATTATATTTGCAGGAATTAGCTATAATGCAATGCTAACCCAAAGTGAAAATTCAGAATTCAGTTCAGATAAAATATTAATTAACAAACAGTTAATCATTATGAGGATAATTTGGATAAGATGCCCTGCGACACTTTAGGACTCAACTTATAAGTTATACTTATAAATGGAAGAAGATGATTTTAACATAATAATACAAAATACTTTGCCCAAACTTACATTTATGAAGTAAAATGATATTCCTGTGGATGCATTCATCTACACATAGGAATGATACAACACTGAGTGCCCTGTGGGTTTATACACCACCATGAAGCAACAAATATAATTACACAATTCCATGGATTAACCACCAGCGCAGGAATGAGTGTAAAATACAGAAAGTGGCAACTAATTAATCTGCGGATTAACCACCAGCACAGACTAATGCCATTTAACATTGTAAAGCAATATTAATATTTACTTCATATTTAAAGTGCAAAAATCATCCTCCTCAGTTATTCTGACAATTCAGAAAAACACCAGCATTTTAGCAGATGTGGGTTCATACATAATGAGAAGTGTTTCAATAATAAGGACAATTAATATACTGATTTATCTTGCTTAAAATATAAACATAATAACAATGTAATACAAGTGACATGACTATACGAACAGAAGCCTGGAAAGACTCATAAGACACTTTATAAAAGGTTGACACACACCATAAATTTATTAGTAATTCTCAAGCTTTTCGCAAGTGCGATTTCCTCAAATAAATATTTTATTCAATCCCATGAATTTAATTTAAACATAGTAAAAGTATAAATCATGAACCTCGCAGATAAGTTCATATAACAGTAAAAATTAAAATTAATTCATTCTTACTTAAATACATAAATAAAAGTGTACAACATTTTTGAAAAATTAAAAATTATCCATAAAAAAAAAAAAAAATTTTTAAAATAAATACACATTACACAAAGTAATAATTATAAATTATAGCTGAATTCCATAGATGTGCTTCTATCTGTTTGTTCTAGTTATTATGAGTACTTTTAAATTAATGAATTTTACGTGGCTCTATGAATATGAGATAATTCCAAAAGCATAACATGTAGAGTTTAAATGAAAATGTTCTTCATAAGTTATTAAATTCTACATTTTTATATAGTATTGTTCCAAATTTATAATATCCAGGCTATATTAATTTATCTATCAACATTTAAATCTAGGAATAATAATCAGAACAAAATAATTTAACAAATCAGCATTGGCGATAGAAATCAGAAAGTAGAATTGTTTAAAGGCTGTTATTATTATTCAAGTAGTAAACAAATTAAATAGTAAATACATTACTGGCAGTATACATTCTGATAAGATAGTCAGTTCTTTATTATTTAAATGATACGCAGAAATATTAAACTAGCGTTTCAATAAAATTTAACATTTAAATTTGATTTTAAACCTCTTCTTTTTTTAAAATAAAGTTATCATATCCGAAAAACTTCTGTAATTAAAATATTTATTTAATGTTGCCAATTTATATGTAATAAAATATTCCAAAACATACTTACCTTCTGCTATTAATTCTTTTAAAGTTAAGCGTTCCGACATATTCAAATGTAGATATTGAGAAAATTATTAGCGATTTGATCCTCCTGGCTGGCAGACTTGAACAGATCCTTTAAATCTAGCAACTCATACTATTATTAAATATCACCATTTTATGTTTAAATTCATATGAAAATTCTTGGTTAATCCATTTGCTTATTAATTATTTTAAAAAAATGTGCTTAACATATTTTGCTTACATTTTATTCTTACACCATTTTTTTTCTTAATAACAACCATGAATACTGACACTCACTGAAATGCACACGTGTATTTATTATATTTTTATCTAATAATTAAAATTAGTTAAACAAATGGCTTTTGAATTAAATGAAAATAATTTCTAAGATTATTTTAAATAAATAAAAATTATTATTATTTTTAATCACATTTTACTAAACTTGATGTGTGCTGTTGATTTCTTACACGCTAAACATATTTGACCCAAATCAGTGGATGGAAAAGAGCCATTTTAAGTATATTAAAATAATACAGGCAATAAGCAAGGAAAATACTACGTATTCTCACCAATAAATTATTTTGAATGCAAGTAATCTTCAGAATGCAAACCAAGGCAATCAAATCACCAAGCAAAAGACAGAAATTTTTAAATCAGTTCTATCAATCTTTATATTTTACACTAAAATATAAGGTTAAAGTTTACACCCCACTATGGAAAAAATTTATCTTTCTTCAGAATTTCATTTCACCAAACTCTATAAAAATTTACATCCTAACTCACTGTTTCCATTATCCTATCTATAATCTACCAATAGTCCTTCTCTATTCCATCTGCTTACTCATTAATCTGAATATGGTATAACATTTACATGATGTATAAATGCCATTAATTTAATTGAAGGTGCAGGTTTTAAACTATGCATGTTATAGGTGCCTCGGATTCCTTCAGGGGTTGAGAGCATAAACGCATTCTCTCCCACCTGGCTTTCAATCATGAAAGGCCCACTATATAGGCTCAAGAACTTTCTAAATTCATTTTTCTGTAAGTTGCTAACATGAGGACGAACAAATAGGAAATCTCCAATCATAAAAGGATGTGGCTTACAACTCTTTCTTCCTCTATCATTATACCATTTAATATAATTTTTCTCAAATTTCCCATGATTATTACATTTAAATTTTCTTTTAGCTTTCTTCACATTCTGATATTTGTCAAGCTTTTCTCTAATAGATTTTATCTCAATTATCTTGAGCTTAACTTTAGTCTTTCCAATACTTCTTCCTTTATCAATTATCTTTCTACCAAGATTTAGATCAACCATCTTTCACTCATCTCTTTAAATTTGACCTTTGCTTTACCAACATCTCTTATAAAATCTATACTTTCTCTAAGATAATTTATCTTAACCTCCTCCTTAAATTCATTTGACTCATTTGGTCACGCTTGATATTTATTCTTCACTTCCTTCAACTCTTTCTGTATCATCTCTAAATCTCCACTAAATTTGGCATTAGCCTTTTTCAATTCCTTAGTCTCTACTTTGGACCTGTTTATAGTTTCATCCAAAACCTTTTTAATCTTCCCTAATTCTGCTTTGCTCTCCATCGTAGATTTACTCATAGATTTAAATATGCCTTTTTCAAAAGTTGAGTGACTTTCATTAATATCTTGAAGTTTAACCTCTATTTCAGTTTTAATTTTATTAATAAACTGGTCTGAATGAGACTCCACTTCTTGAACCTTACAGCTCATTTCACTAACCTGTCCTATTATTCATGCCAACTGACTCCTTGAGTCTACTATTCCTGCTTCACGCACCTTCAGTTTACTGTCCACTTTCTCCTCAAGGACTATAAAATTATTTCCAATTTCTTCTAACCGAACTTCTGAGTGCTTTTTATAATCCAGGAAGCTAGCTTTAATTTCTTTTAACTTAGTATCTGACTCACCTTTGGCTGCCTTACAACTATTTTCCAATGACTGAAACTTCTGGTTAAATTCTTCCACTGTTCTTACCCTAGCAGCTTCTATTTTCTCTTTTATAAACTCCTGAACTTCAGCCATTTTATCCCCTAAACCAGCAACTTTATTCTTGAAACTATCTAATTTTCCAGACATCTCTCTTTGGGAATGAGATTGTTCATTTAATTTTTCAGACATCTCTTTCTGAGACTGAAACATTTTTTTAAACTTGAGACACCTCTCTGTGATACTGAGATTCTTCATTCAATTTTTCACACCTCTTTCAATCCAATCTCTATATGTTCAAACATCAGCATACACCATTGTTGAAGATCAAGATTGGCAACTCCTTGGGTTCTCTCGGGATAATTAATCTCTTTGGAATCACTCATTTTGAATATTTTGTAAACAACTATTTCAATATTCTCTAAGACAAAACTTTCACCTTCATAAAAATATCTATGTTTTAATAACAATAATTAATTAAAATCTGTTCAAGCCGACCAACCACTAAATCATCACCACCAATAATCTATCTCAGATGGTATATATCATATCCACACTAAAATAACCAGAATCCCAAATATAATTATTTGCAGTATCACTACAATTAACTTATAAGCCCTTGATAATATCAACTCCTCACAATTCAATCATAAATATGTGTATATTTTGGAATATGATTGCTATTGTCACCAGAAATCCATATAAGTAATTTGGAGTAAAATATATAGCAGTGAAACATACAATATTTCATCACCATTATAGAGCATCTGTCACATGATAAATATTTTTGCAGTATGGGAAACTAAAAAACAATAAGCAGAGCAGAACAACCTGTTCTACACCCACTATTCAACAGCAAACAATCCCAAATGAAACAGCACTAAACTGTATATATTGTGCCATGACTTGTAAATACAAAGAAATATAACTGAAACCCCTTTGTAACCAGAAATCATTAATTGATCTAGTTCACACATTGTCATATTGTACTCTGCAACTACCAATTAATTGAGCTGCACATTTATAAGGTACCCAAAACTGTAATCGCCCAATTAAATGACTGTGTAACCTCGATAAACATATTGTGCCGACCACGTTGTGGCGCCAAAGACTGTAACCAAAATCTGGAGCACATGTGACGAATGTAAGTAAGCAAACCTACCACATAGCATGCTAAAAACTGTAACTGAAAAGTCTAATGTGCCGACCACATTGTGCGCCAAAGGCTGTAACTGAAAAGTTTGATCACATCACAACAAACGAAATTAACATGAAATTGTTATGATCTAATCTGGTCGCGGCCAGGGTAGACCACGAAGACCCCTATCGTAGCAGTATGTGAAAGTACATTAGACAAATTATAAGTATGTAATTTTATTATTCTTCAAAACTTTAATCTGTGATTTTTCATTGCATGAGACCTTATGGCCGACCATGGAGAAGATGGTATAATTTATGGAACTACTACAGATTATTCTTTAAAAGTGGCATGTATAGTTTCTTGTACAAATACTAGTCTAGGTATGAGCTTTGCAATAATAATAAGCATGGAAAACTTGGGTTCTTTTCTTATAAACTTAAATTTATAATTTAATAAATAGCAGTGAGACTCTTGTTATATTGATGAATGACAATTATAACATTAAGAAAATAAATTCAATCATATCATTACCTTGTAAATCTGTTTATAAGTTTATAAAATCAATCAATTTTGTATCATGTACTAGAATCAACAACGCAAAGCTAAAGTGATGGAAAAGGCAAATGGGATTTTATTGTACCTTATACATCATAAATTACCAAGGACAAAAAGCATTCAAATGTTTTCTCAGAATATTACTAAAACTCTTATGTCTTACTGACAACAGTATGTACTGCAATGTATGCTCTATTCAAGATATAGGATTTCTGTTTTTATGAATGACAAATAGCAACGGCACAGTAAGTTTAATTATAAATTAATATTTATTTACAATTTTATGATTAACAAATAATTGATGTAGGATGTTTAATATAATAAATAGATACATAAATAAACAAATAAATAAAATATCATTCCATTTGTTCGCTTCACTAAATATATCATATGCACAGTTTTATAAAAGCCTAATCATATATTTTATTATAATTTGATCTAATTTCTGCTTTAAGGAAACTATACTGAAATTCAACATCAAATCATGAAATACCCAATGTGTCAGTTCCAGAAACAATAAATCTATACTATAAACCTATAATAATATAATAAATAATATTATATTTGCAGGAATTAGCTATAATGCAATGCTAACCCAAAGTGAAAATTTAGAATTCAGTTCAGATACAGTATTAATTAACAAACAGTTAATCATTATGAGAATAATTTAGATAAGATGCCCTGCTACACTTTATGACTCAACTTATTATAAGTTATACTTTTATAAATGGAAGAAGATGATTTTAGCATAATAATACAAAATACTTTGCCCAAACTTACATTTATGAAGTAAAATGATATTCCTGTGGATACATTCATCTACACTAGGAATGATATAACACTGAGTGCCCTGTGGGTTTATACACCACCATGAAGCAACAAATATAATTACACAATTCCGTGGATTAACCACCAGCGCAGGGATGAGTGTAAAATACAGAAAGTGGCAATTAATTAATCTGCGGATTAACCACCAGCACAGACTAATGCCATTTAACATTGTAAAGCAATATGAATATTTACTTCATATTTAAAGTGCAAAAATCATCCTCCTCAGTTATTCTGACAATTCAGAAAAACACCAGCATTTTAGCAGATGTGGGTTCATACATAATGAGAAGTGTTTCAATAATAAGGACAATTAATATACTGATTTATCTTGCTTAAAATATAAACATAATAACAATGTAATACAAGTAACATGAGTATAGGAAGAGAACTCTGGAAAGACTCATAAGACACTTCATAAGAGGTTGACACACACCATAAATTTATTAGTAATTCTCAAGCTTTTCGCAAGCGCGATTTCCTCAAATAAATATTTTATTCAATCCCATGAATTTAATTTAAACATAATAAAAAGTATAAATCATGAACCTCGCAGATAAGTTCATATAACAGTAAAAATTAAAATTAATTCATTCTTACATAAATACACATTACACAAAGTAATAATTGTAAATTATAGCTGAATTCCATAGATGTGCTTCTATCTGTTTGTTCTAGTTATTATGAGTACTTTTAAATTAATGAATTTTACGTGGCTCCATGAATATGAGATAATTCCAAAAGCATAACATGTAGAGTTTAAATGAAAATGTTCTTCATAAGTTATTAAATTCTACATTTTTATATAGTATTGTTCCAAATTTATAATATCCAGGCTATATTAATTTATCTATCCACATTTAAATCTAGGAATAACAATCAGAACAAAATAATTTAACAAATCAACATTGGCGATAGAAATCAGAAAGTAGTTTTAGTTAATCGTTTAAAGGCTGTTATTATTATTCAAATAGTAAACAAAGTAAATAGTAAATACATTACTGGCAGTATACGTTCAGAGAAGATAGTCAATTTATTATTTAAATGATACGCAGAAATATTAAACCAGTGTTTCAATAAAATTTAAATTTGATTTTAAACCTCTTCTTTTTTTAAAATAAAGTTATCACATCCCAAAAACTTCTGTATTTAAAATATTTATTTAATGTTGCCAATTTGTATGTAATAAAATATTCCAAAACATACTGACCTTTTGCTATTAATTTTACTTGACCTTCTGCTATTAATTCTACTTTTAAAGTTAAGCATTCTGACATATTCAAATGTAGATATTGAGAAAATTATTAGCGATATGATCCACCTGGCCGGCAGACTTGAACAGATCCTTTAAATCTAGCAACTCATACTATTATTAAATATCACCATTTTATGTTTAAATTTGTATCAAAATTCTTGGTTAATCTGTTTGCTTATTAATTATTTTTAAAAAATATGCTTAACATATTTTGCTTACATTTTATTCTTACACCATTTTTTTTTCTTAATAATAACCACGAATGCTGACTTTCCCTGAAACGCTCACTGAAATGCACACATGTATTTACTTTATTTTTATCTAATAATTAAAATTAGTTAAACAAATGGCTTTTGAATTAAATGAAAATAATTTCTAAGATTATTTTAAATAAATAAGAATTATTATTATTTTTAATCACATTTTACTAAACTTGATGTGTGCTGTTGATTTCTTACACGTTAAACATATTTGACCCAAATCAGTGGATGGAAAAGAGCCATTTTAAATATATTAAAATAATACAGGCAATAAGCAAGGAAAGTACTACGTATTCTCACCAATAAATTATTTTGAATACAAGTAAATAGTCTGTTCAGAATGCAAACCAAGACAATCAAATCACCAAGAAGACAGAGAAATTTTTAAATCAGTTCTATCAATCTTCATATTTTACACTAAAATATAAGGTTACAGTTTATATATATATGAAATGAAAAACAACTCCTCACCCAATATACTTTCAATTTCAGTTTATGGGTCAAGATTATAACATTTAATCTTTATGAAAAACAAATGAATGGATTAATAAATAATAAAATAACTATTTATTAACAAAACAAAATGAATGTGGTTTGATTGTAACTAGATAACGCAAATTTCAAATGTAAATTTCCAATTGGGTGTAAAACTATTAAGATTATTTTAATAAATAGTTCATATATTTTATTCGGCTGCAGAAAGGAGTTTGCTATTAACTGAAAGGAGACCCTTTGATTCCTCTCAGAGGCCTTAAAGGAACCGAGCAGGGCAAATTCCTAAATGTCCACTCCATATGTTCTTGTCGTTGCAGCTGTTATTGCTATGTGATTATTCATATAGTATACGAACATGGATGGGCTGCACACGCATTAGCCAGCATGGTGAGTTTATTGGCTTTTTACCTTCGAGTTTAAGAATATTTTTTCCAATATATACAATTATGACAGACAAAAATAAATCATGGCCCTTATTCCCAGGAGGCTGTAAAGTCACCAACCAAGGCAGCGGTTCATGGCCGAAGGTGCTAAGAATCCCCTGATTGCGGACTCAGGCTGCCATTTGATGATGATTTTTTATTTAGGTACTTACAACTGCAGATCACTTTCAAGTGAAGGAAGATTGCAAGAGTTAGAAGAAGTACTGTCTTACATTAAATGGGACATTATTGGACTTTGTGAAGCTAGAAGGAAAGGCGAAGAAACTTGATTTAAAAAGTGGACATATACTCTACTATAAAGGCACAAATATTGGAAATACAAGTGGAGTAGGATTCATTATAAATGAAAAGTGGAAGAATAACTTTGTAGAGATTGATGGTGTATCAGACAAAGTGGCAAGATTAGTTTTACAACTTAATAGCAGATACCAAATGCAGATAATTCAGGTTTATGCCCCTACAAGTTCTCATAGTGATGAAGTTATAGAAGATTTTTATATGGATGTACAAAAGGCTTTTGATCAGAGTAAATAACATTTTAAAATTGTTATGGAAGCCTTTAATGCTAAAATTGGTAAACAAATGAAAGATGAAAATGCTGTAGGTAATTTTGGTTATGGTAATAGAAATGAGAGAGGATATAAACTTGTGGAGTTTGCAGAAAAAGAAAAACTTTATATTATGAATTCTTTTTTTGAGAAAAATGTTAAAAGGAAATGGACATGGAAGCATCCAAATGAAGGTACAGCAGAATTGGATTATATTTTGACTAAGAGAAAATACATATTTCAAGATTGTAATGTTCTTAATGAATTTAACACAGGAAGTGATCATTGATTAGTAAGATGTAAGATACATGTTAATGCAAAACTAGAGAGACAAAAATCATTAAGAAAAACCAATATTTACAATTGATATTCCTAATCTTCAGAAACATTCTAATGAATTTAAACTAGAACTTACAAATCGGTTTCAAGTATTAGTAGATTTTGAACATGATTCAGATTTAAATGACATTAATAGGAAAATAACTGATACACTTTTAAAAACTGCAACAAAGATAGCTGGTAGAAAAAAGCAGCAATTGACCAATAAAATTTCTACTGAGACTAGAGAATTTATGAAAAAAAGAAGGAATATGAGGATATACAACAATGATGCATTAAAAAAGATTTGAATATCTCGAATTTTGTAAAATGCGGAAAAGAGTTGAAAATGATATAAGAAAGTATAATTGTGAACTAGCAAGGAAAGCTGTAGAAGAGAATAAAAGTCTAAAGAGTGTAAAACAATATTTTGGTATTGGTAGGAAATTTATATCTGCAATAAGAAAAAAAGATGACATTGTTACTAAAAAGAGAGATGGCATCATGAAATGTGTAGAAGACTTCTATCAAGAATTATATAGTAATAAAGAACAAGTGCCTCCTATAACTATTATATCTTCCGAATTGCCCAGAATTTTGAATGAGGAAGTGAGACATGTAATTAAATTTATGAAGAAAGGGAAGGCTCCAGGTAATGATGGAATTATAATTGATATATTAAAAGAAGCAGCTGAAGAAATAGAATTTTTTTTTGCAAAGTTATATACCAAATGTCTAAATGATAAAGATGTACCAAATGATTGGAAGAATACAGTATTAATATTTAAAAAAGGTGATAAAGAAGATATTAGAAATTACAGACCTATCAGTCTTTTATCAGTTTTATACAAAATTTTTACTAAGATAATTACAACTTGTCTACAGAAAACCCTGGATTTTCACCAACCAAGAGAACAAGCTGGATTTAAAAGTGGTTTTAGTACAGTAGATCATATCCAGGTATTGAGAGAAGTTATAGAAAGGACAAATGAATATGAGTTGCCATTATGCTTAGGATTTGTGGATTATGAAAAGGCATTTGATTCTATAAACATGTCTTCAGTGATTAAAACATTGGGTCATCAAGGTGTAGATCCAGGATATTGTCATATTTTAAAGAATATTTATAAAAATGCAACAGCAACAATTAGATTACATAATGATAGTGTAACGATCCGGAGAAAGCAAACTTAACGTAATCTGCACTACAGGGCGCCATCTAGGCATTTGAACCTAGAAAAATTTATAAAGTAGGCAGATACGTCAGTCAAAAAAAAAAATTTTTTTTTTTTTTAAATTTTGATTCCGGTCGTTAGCCCATGTCACTAGCTCAGTGGAATAGCAGAGATTTAATAAGATAATATCTTATCTAATTATATTTCAATATTAAAAAAATAAATAAAATAAGCCACTGCCAGTAATTAACATACAAAAATTTATTTACGCACATATATATATAAGATTTAAAATTGTTTTAGTATCAGTTTACATTTTAACATTTAACATTATTTTTAACTTTGCTTTAATTTACATTTAATTACTATTATATTATAATTTTACATTTTAATTAAGTTCGCACATATAAATTTATGAAAGCTTGTTTATAATGTTGACTATAGATCGGTTACATAGATTTCACGGTCAAAAACATTTCAAAGTAAACATAAACGATCAAAATACAAAATTATTGATTACTGACAATTGCGGAGGGAAATTTATATGTAACCCAATAGTATTCACCATAAGATACTTGCATTGTCACCAATAACTTAAAAGACATCCGAATAAATACATTTTAGATACTCACCGTAAGGTATCATTATTTATCGAATGTCTATATATTTTGATCAAATATGAAAACCCAAAACATACTTAACCGATAACCAATCCATGCAAGCGTCTATAAACAACTTAAATTTAATGCATTTTTATTTAGGGTCAAGTATGAATAGACCACATAGATTTGCATTTGAAAATAAAATATTCTATCCCTATTTAACCTTAGGCTAAAATTCGCAGTCAAACTGGCATCAATTCATCTGATACATCGATGTATTCAATGTAATACGGAATACGGCAGCACCAAAAAGATTAAGAGAAGATATTGACTTTCATTAGATAGGAATATTACTTCTATCCAACGAGAAGAACAATAAAAAAAAAAACTCCATAGAAAGGAACTGCGCTCTGCGTCTTATAATTCCTTCCATAGGCAAAACGGGAGAGTGCGGCGTATATATAAACGATTCTGCCAGTAGCGAATCTCCGACTACATCTACTAACTACATCAATATATCCAATCCATTGACCCAATTTAACAACGAAACAAATAACCTAAGATTACCCTCCCCTAATATAACTTTACAAATCTATACAGCCATTCACGCCCGACTTAAGTTTAACATTTATATAATTTAACTTAACGGAAAACAGAAATCATAATAAAACTTAAAGAACAAAATTAAATAAATGGAAATGATTTTAAATAAATAAATAAAAAATACATCAAATAACATTATTAATAAATTAAGTTGGTCAGATAGGATAATATTGCAATCATTTAAATATGGAAAATTTTAATTTAATGTTCATTATTTATAAAGTTCTTACGGTTTAAAACAGTTCATCTTTATCCGTTGCTTGCCATGAACGTGAATTCCCACGCCGTCCTCAAAAGATTGGTATCCATTTAGCCGTTATTCATTTATTTATTCGGAGGTTTTTTAGTTTAGTTGGTCCTCAATGTAGAAAACGATAGTTCATTTCTCTTTCTTTCTTTGGCAAAACTGAAGGGATTGAATCGTGCGTCTCTTCAATTCCTTCTCCCGCACCTCCGCACTAACACCTATCTGTCACATCGTAATAATCATAATCACTAATTAATAATTTCCAAATTTTCCTTTTATACGTATTCGAAGGATTGACTTGGCATTATGTCATCGATGTGATGATCCTTTCGCTGAGGTCCGATTTCCCGATGGATTTCTTTCATTGGCTATTTGTTTCTATTGTTTTCCTATCTGACCGATGTTTTTACATTTAGATGCCCAAGGCTGGTTTACATTTGACTAATTAAATTTATCATTTCCATTTCTGATTAATTAACCTGTTTTCCAAATCAAAGATATATTTTTATCTCTAAATCTTTTTAAGTTTTTGTTTTTAAAATACCTTTTCTATTTTTAATACAGTTTTATTTTAATAATTTTTTTTTTTATCTGTGCGATTTAATATATACGAGTTTAAGATGATATTTAATTTCAATTTTTAATTCTTAAAGAAAATTTTTAAACGCGAACTTTTTAATTTACTTTCATGTTTAATAAATAAAAAAAAAACAATGTAACGAACGTCTGTGCTCGTTACAATAGTAAGAAAATCAACATTGAAAAAGGTGTAAGACAGGGTGACTCCATATCTCCAAAACTTTTTACAGCAGTGCTGCAAGAAGTATTTTATGGATTAAAATGGGAAGCTAAAGGAGTGAAAGTAAATGGAGATTATTTAAGTCATTTAGATTTTGCAGATGATGTAGTTGTTTTTGCAAATAATGCTTTAGAGCAGCGTTTCCCAACCTTTTTTGGCTCACGTAGCACTTGGTAGTATATCATGCTAAATTGTACCACTTCGTAAAAATGATTGTATTTTGTGAAATTTGTTATTGCGAGTGTGTTATTTTATTTGCATTATACATATTATAGGGTGACCATGTATTCACATCACATAATGAGACAAATTACATTGTAACATGCCTAAACGTCATGCTGGATTATAAACTCACTGAAATTATAAACTCACTGTAACATATATGTATGTGTTTGTTCAAAGTATCATATTTATCTACTATTTTGTCATTTTTCATTTACTAATAAATGGTTTTAATAAAAACACAAAATTATAAAAACCCAATTAATATATTTTTTTATCATAATCAAATGTTTTTATAAAATAAATTTAATGAGATCCTTGTGCTTGTTTCGAAGAACATAATTTTTTGAAATTTGGTTCAGAAGATGCAAGATATTCCCTTAAGTCTACAGCTGCATTCAATCTGTTTCAATACTTTTTTTAAAAAAAAATAGATGAAGAAAAAGCTCTTTCTACTAATTCCATACTAGTAAATGGTAATAATAATTTAAGAGCTTTCTCAGAAAACTGTTCATATTCTTTAATGTTTAACCAAAATTAATTAGATTGTGTCGATAATTCTATTAAATTTTCTTTCTCTTTTATTGATAATGATGTAGCTTTTTCTAAATTTTCTTCATAGAAGGGGTTTGAAATCCACTTATCATTTGTGTTTTCGGGTTTTGGAAAATATTCCATGAAAGACAATTTTAATCCTGTTAAATGTGCTATTATATTTTCTGTATATCTTGAGGCAGACTAACCTTATTTTCAAACAAAAAAATATGTAGAGTTTCGAATTTTTCCGGTTGATTGTTTTCAATACACTGTTTCCAAAAATCTAATTTCTTAATCATACTTTCAATTTTATCATTAACATTAAAGATCGTTATCGAGTTGTTCTGAAGTGTCAAATTTAAGTTCATTTATTTGCAAAAAATATCAGATAAATATGCAAGCACCTGAAGCCAATCAAAATCATACAATTTCGAAGAGAGATCAAAAGGATTGTCTTAAAAAAAAAAAAAACCTGTGCTTCTTGTCTAAGTTCGAATAAGCAGGTTATATAGGGATCAATGAATTTTAATAAACAAAGACGATACAATCACAAACAATAACCTGTCACTTGTAAGCCATGCGGTGAAGTGAATGAGAGTGCAGCACTATGACAACAGTGGCAGCGACATCTCAAGTTACTGGTGGCTAACGGCTAAATTTAAAAGTGCACTCCAAAAAAAAAAACCCGATATTAATTGCTGGATTTTCGATCATCGACTGTACATATTAACAACTTTACTGTATAATATTATTCATTAAAATAATTTTTATGAATTATAGGAAAAAACGTTTCTATGATATTTTTATGATTTAATTTTTTTTATTTTTTATGTCCGCCATTATTGATTATTTTTCGTGTACCACCAACCAGCAACTCGCGTACCACCAGTGGTACGCGTACCACAGGTTGGGAAACGCTGCTTTAGAGCAACAGGAAATGTTGCAGGAGTTATCAGATGAAAGTAGGACTAAAGATAAATGTTAAAAAGACTAAAATAATGTTTAATAGATTTTCTCAAAATATGAAAATAAAGATTGATTAGGATGAGTTAGAAGAAGTTAACAGTTACAAATACCTTGGTCAGATTATTAATACTGAAACAGTAAGATTCGTATTCGAATCTTAAGTTTCACCTTTTTCTGTCGTCTCTCACTGACCGGTTTATCCCACCCAAATTTAAACTTTTTGGTATCGAGTTGTGTGTGTAGCAATATTAAAAATGTATAAATATATGTAGAATTCAGCATAAACACGCACACATTTCGATCTCAAATTAAAGGCAATAAATGGGGATAAAATAATATAATTTAGATTTCTTTTAGTTATATAATTTTGTATAATTTTAATCATTTAGTTTGGATTATAAAGTTCGTATTTATTGCTTTGTTTAAATTTTGTTTAATAATAATTCTAAAAAAATCTGATGTAATATTTAATTAAAAGTTAAAATAATCTTATGTTTCCTTTTTGTCTTTGAAATTTAAAAGCATCGGTCAGTAGTAGATAATAGTTTAATTAAAGAAAAATTCCCCAAAATGTAATTAGTAAATGTAAAATGTAAACAATAGAACGGCAGCTTTCTTTAATTAAAACCAACAAAATGCATTGATTATCCTCAGGGCAGATTAAGTAGAACCTAAAAATACCTTAACAAAAATGTGAAAGATCAAGATAAAAAAAGAGGCCATCTTAGACTTGCTGGAGACAGGCACTTAAACTTTAGCTTTGCTCTCGATCACTGAGAGTCTCCAAAAATATAAAAATAATTTGTTCCTGCCAAGGTATGACCGAGTAAAGCACCTAGATTATTCTCCATCTGGAGATGGCCTATCGGATGCCGAACTTTCCATTGCCCGTCATAAATTCACCATGAAGATCTGCTGCTTGAAATAAATGAGAAAGCTGCTGCTGCTGTGAAAGTAAATGAAATATCTAAATACAAGAAAGAATTGCCACTCGTGAACTTTTTGCTGCTAAACTAATGGAATCAGAAAACTTCTTATAAAACAGGTACCTGTCTGTGTTCAAACTCTAGAGTACTCTAATAATATGCTATAGCTCTTCTTCATAATACTTATCTAAATTATAAAATGTAAAAACTATCATTTGTATAACTAAAATTGAATAATTAACCTAATGTGTAAATTTCTCTAATAATCTAGCTTACCTCATTCTATCTTTCTTGGGTGCGTATTTCTAAAATCTACATTTTATCTATATTTATTTAATTATTGCATGCTAATAATTGTCTCAATGTTCAAAGTTTAAATCTATGATCGCTTGAAATAGTGAATGCGTGTCAGATTTCATTAACATTACTTTGATAAATAATTTAATTTTCATATAAACCGACATGCATTCAATGCTTCATTTATTGTAATGCAGGGGTCTACAACTTCGCAAATGGCTGGCATATTAGTTGTAATTATTCCCAGTTTAGATATGTTTTGTATATATTAAATCTTAATGAATAATTCCATCAAATTACATTTCTTCGAGAGTCGCCACCGTTCTTTAGTAAATGTTGATAATGTAGGGCCGAGTCAGAAATCTATTTAAATCTCATCATAATCGTTTATACAGTATACATGTGTTACGTTTTAGAGACGCGATGACCCATTCTGCCGTGAAATTTCCGGATTCTTCAGGGTTGAAATTAACCCCAGTTGTCCTACACAAGCGGGCATAATGGGTGCTCCCGTAGGACTTGACAACGTCATGCTGCCAGCCGGCAAACTGCGACACGGACCGCTTGTCTCTGGTTATGCTTGTGTGACACCTTACTTCGTCGGGCCGAGGCAGAGACCAGCCCGACAGTCTTATAAACTCAATTCGCGGCATTGCAGTTTCAATATACTGCCATTCCATATCGCCTTTCTAAAGCGTACCACATGTTCCTTTACTTAATTTTATTATTCTATATATCACTCCGCCTCTGCATTATCTTCATAATTCACTCTCAAATAAATGTTTGCCCTTAGTCATAAAATAAATATTTTAATTAAATAAATATATGTCCGCCGCTACTCTTAAATCTTACTTTAGACTCTTGCATTGCAAAGGTATAAATTCCCCAAGGCATGCATTAGAAATACTTACTCGAGAATTTTAGGTAGCTAGATTAAGCCTTCGAATAAGTGAATTCCCTTTGTAAACATTACAGTATCGGAAATACCGCTACTGAGTCCTCAAGATAAAATAATGTCTAAACAAATAAATGTATTCCTTTTGTAAACATTACAGTATCGGAAATACCGCTACTGAAGTCCTCAATGTAAAGTAATGTCTAAATAAATAAATGTATTCTTTAAAATATAATCATGTCGCAAATCCCGCTACTGAAGCTTTGAATCCCTAAAATATTATTAGTAAATGATTGTTTTATTAAAATGTATTAATAAATAATTTTAAACTATATGTCTGCAGTTACGTTTCATTTATTCGATACCCATTCTATATAATATTTTCTCGATTATGTAAATATGAATGTTTAATTAATATTAGTTTGATTATTGGCTAACTCGAGAATAAAATCATGAATCTCTTGCATATCCCTGACCACCGTGCCTAAGGAAATATTTACTAATGTCGTATCAGATGCGTTGTTTCATGGAACCGATAAACTATGTTCGAACTCAGTAACACGGGTGGCTTCGCTACCTCGATGGTGCTGCTGTTCTGTGTGGTGGTCGAATTCTGCACTATGTTTACGAGTCACACATTTTCTGACTGTTACAATACAGATGGGAACATAATGGATGAAATTAATCATAGAATTAAACTTGATTGGAGTGCTTTTGGTAAAAATAACTTGGTACTAAAAGGAAATATACCTATGTGTTTGAAAAGAAAGGTTTTTAATAAATGTGTTTTGCCAGTTCTTACTTATGGGTCTGAGACTTGGACACTTAATAGAAGAGCAATACAGAGACTTCAGACCACTCAAAGAAGTATGGAGATATGCATGTTGGGAGTAACAAGAAGAGATTGAAAACGCATTGTATGGGTAAGAGAACAAACAGGTGTTACTGACCTCATTGAAAAAATTAAAAGACTGAACTGGAGTTGGGCTGGACATATTGCTAGAAGAGATGATAATAGATGGACAATTGAAATTTTAAACTGGATTCCAAGAGATTGTAAAAGACCCAGAAGGAGACTACGTATATGTATCAAATGCATATAAGTTTTTGGCAATTTAGCTGCATAGTCTGGTTCTTTCCTTTTTCAGGCAGATTATAAGAAGTGAATTTCATATAGATATCTTTTACTGGACTAGGCTGCATGTTCAGGGATTTCAACTGAAATGCAACTTGTTGCCTAGTCTCTAATGTTAAAAGATTTCCTAATATAGTATAATGCTAGAATGGAGCTCTCAATCTAGAGACATTCTGCCATGTAGTATTTATAATTTTGTTTTATTTTACGAAAAAAATAAAATAGTAGTGCAAAAAGATTAAGGAATATTTTATTTGAAATCCTTAAATAGTTCAGTTACATTAATCTAAAAAAAATATGTGGATGTTGATTATTATCACAAACATAAACTATTTTAATTGGATTAATTAGTATTGTCATTGTTAAAAATTTTGGTGGTGTAATTACATAAGAGAAAGGAATTTATGTTAATAGAATCATATAAATTCTAATGCTGATCTGTAGATTGAAATTGAAAAATGTCTATCTATAAAATAAATTATGAATGTTAATTTTTTAAAAAATATAGATAATTATAGAAAGGGTGTGTGTGTGTGTAAAATGGATTTAAATTATGTAGTAATAATTTTAAAAAGAAAAGGGTTTGGTGGTAATTTGTTTTTAGTAGGAGTTTAGCAGCTGGTTTATGAGAATAAAGATTGAAGGACATTTTATTTAAAATATCGGATAAGAAGTTCAGCTGTTATATTTGACTGGAAATAATTGCTTCCTAGTTAAGTTGTTGTGTAGAAGAATATACTCAGTGGTAATTTTGATAAAAATTGTTCATTAAATTGAAGTGCAGTTGTTTTACAAAATTTGAAATAATGGAAAATGAAATCATGGCAGGCTAAATTTAACATATGCCCACTTAAAGTCTGAAGCCATGTGGTGCTGTCTATGATCGAACCATTGGAGATAATGACCTATAATAAGTGTTTAAACAGGAAATGAGATACAAGAAGCTGCTTTGAAATTATTACTTACCTGGGATAAATCTATTGCCATCCTTGATTAAATATGCACTTATAAGTAATTTAATCATATCTTATTTAAAATGTATTTTCCATTTATTTATTCATTTACGTCTTGCAAATTTTTATTTAAAAGTTGTAATCTGCTTGTAACAATATGGGAAGTGTAGAATATACCGAGAAAATTATGTTCTGTTTAATAAAAAAAAAAAGTATTAAGGAGGCATTAAGTACTGCCATCACTAGGATTGTGAATATAAAGAAAAAATATAGAACACCTGAACAGTTCTGAAGATAAATGACAATGGGTAAAGTAAATTCACTGGTTTTAAAAGTAAAGAGTGTTTTTTCTTATGTATGATCATACATGACGTTAAAGAAATACTGCTGTGGTAAGATTATTAATTTATTTTCCAGAAAACGGACCTAATAATCAAGTAAGAAGTGGTTTCAGTTATTTTGTCTGCTGTAAACTTTGATTTCATATATATATAGTAGTCATGGGTAAACTTTATTGTTATAAAATATTTTGTTAATGATTTATTGTAAAGTTGCAAAATATTTATACATATGTGTGTAAGTATGGATGTCAGTTATTGTCTTGTTTTTTAAATAAACATGCTTATGTTGTGTGTTTCATTTATTAAATGATTAATGAATAAAACTATATAAATTTATTATAATGTGCCATTTTAATCTTGTTGGACAGTTCATTTCTAACTTAAGAGAAATAGGTTTCTTAGGTGAGTATATAGAGGGAATGAAACTGGGTTATTTTGAATTACTGCTCATATATTGCATTCTCTTTGGAGAGTGGGGTCCTTATCCATAACAGATTTGTTCATCCCAAATAGATAAAACAAAATTTTGTATCTATATGAATAGAAAATTCAAAAGCTTTTTATGAATTAAAATTTCAGTTTTATGGTTAGATGTAGATTCCCAATACATAATTTAGAGCTAACAACATGAGGCTTGATAGAAATAAAACCCTGAGAGAAGTTAGAGAGGGATTGTCAAACATGAATCATTAATGACAAGAATATTTTTAAAAAAAGGTGCAATAAATAGTAAAGATAAGGATTGGGACAGATAAAGTAATAAGCCAGGGGTAAAGAAATGAAAAAAAAAGTAATGGTTATAAGTAAAAGTAGTAATGGTTATAAGTAAAAGTTTAAACTCAGTAGATAAATATTTTGAGGTTGTTTGAATGATGGCTAGTTCTACATGATGAAGGAAATTGTGGCATATTATATAATCAGAAACATATAGTCAAAATTACAAATATTTCAGAGTTGTGATAAATTGTAAAAATAGTAAATATTTGGAATAGATGTTAACAAGATCTGTGTTTTAAAAAAAAGGAAAATCAAGTAAATAATCTAGAGCAAACACAAGATACTTGTCAGAAGAGCAAGCTTAGTCATTAATGACATAGATGATACAACAAATGTTGAACAATGAATTTACGGAATGACAATAGAAAGTGGATGAAAAGTTTAAAGAAAATCAACAGAAAAACGACTTGAAATTTGATGAATTACAGCAGAAAAGTGAGGTGAAATTTGATGAATTACAACAGGAAAGTGAGATGAAATTTAGTGAGTTGCAGCAGAAAATAGATGAAAAATTCAGTGAAATGCAACAAAAAAGTGATGGAAGATTTCATGACATGAAACACGAATATGAAGAAAGATTTAAAGAAACACAACAAAATTTGAGGGGAATATGTGATATGAGAGCAGAAATACAGGTAAAATTGAGAACATGGTGAAGGATTGAGATAAAGGGTTTAACAAAATAAAAGAAAAGCAGGAGAAGCATGTACAAAAGGTTAAAGATTTAGCTTCACAAGTTGTAGGAATGAAAGTGACCAATCAAAGATGAAATTATAAGAAAATGTGGATGATCTGAATATAAAAATTGGATTTAAAAGTTGTAACTGATGAATTAGTCCAAAAAAAAGAGAACATTAACCATAGAATAAGTAAAATAGAGAAAGGGGTCACCAAGATAGGTGAACCAAAAGGACATGAAGATAATGAATGATTTTGGGTATATGAATAGTTGTAATGTATGAAAAAGGAAACTGAAACTTTAAAACCTAATACTACTATCATGATGAGAAATGGGCTGATATTTATCAGTTTTTAAAATTATAGTATTCAGATGTCAAGATGATGAATCACTCACTGAACATGTGAATAGCTTGTACAAATATTTTAATCATAATATAATGACAGAAGAATGTAAGCTGGTCATTACTTATAGCCATTACAAGCTGATGCTCAAGCTTGGTGGAGCTCATTGTTTCAGCAACTGTTACCTTTAATAATTATAAAGATGCATTAGTGAATAACTTTTGGTCAGAAAAACATCAAGAGGCTACTAAGTATCAAATAAAGCAAGAGAGATTTCATGCAGGAAATGCAGAAGACTATTCTCAATTCGTTAGGAGACAAATAGCTAAGTTAAGAAATTTTGATGCCTGTGGTTTGTATGAGAGTCAGATTATAAGAATAATTCTACATAATTTGCCTTTTAGAATTGAACAAATCATTCTGAGAAGCCAATTGAGCAGATAATAGATTTTTTAAATGCAATTGATATGAGCCAACATAACCAACAAAATAAACATGGGTAAAAATCTCAGAATTCTATATATGTTATTGCAGTAGAAGTGCAGAGGAAAAATGATGCCAGATCATGGTATAGCAAGAAAAAGAGATCAACAGGAAGTCTTGAACGAATACAGGTGATCTGCAGAACTGAAGTGGTTCCAATATGATGAATGATAGAAATCATCAGCGATCACCACCACCATGAAAGCCAGATCACCAGAAAAGAATCTGGATGATGCATAGAGAGCCTGTTGCAACAAACAAAAAAATCAGATGAGGACCCATCTCCAGAACCATCAATTAGCTACAAAAAAGATAACATTGATAATGGATATCAGATGGTTTTAATTGGTATGACTTATAGGATTTGCCCTTTTGATTCAGATATCATAGAAAAACAAATGATTTATCAAAGCTTGTAAGACTATCAAAGATGACAAGCATGGCAATAAAATATAAAAATAGGTGTAATAGATAAGAGAACAGGTTGCAGTGGAATAATATTGCTGCTTGTCGAAAATAGACGAAGCTTTGACTGTTTGAGTTATCTTGTTTGGCTTTCAGTGCTGATGATGGATGGAGGATTTTATCATTGGAATGTTGATGCAATGTGTTCATGTAATTTCCTGGACTATTTATATCTCAACATTAACATAACTCATTTTCAAGTGTGATAGTTTGTGGGTATCATGGACAGATAATGTAGGTCTGCCATAAACTCCATGCCTTTACATCTCAGAGAAAATGAGCTAGGCACATATATTTTGAGGTTCTCAACATGACTATGAGACTCAAGAAAATGAGCATGGTTTTATATGAAAATTTTTGTGTTATTTCAATATTGTGGGTTTTTTGTTGTATTTAAGTGTTTAAATTGAGATAGCTCTCTAGATATTCATAATATATTGTATACTTATTGTCCAATGGTTGAAATCTTCATTTATCTCAGTGCAATTGAATGAAATCTTCATTTATCTCAGTGCAATTGAATGCAAATCCAGTTTCCAGAAAACTGGTACACAAATTAACTTTAGTTGTTTAGGAAGAGTAACAGTTTTTTTTAGTGGTAGATAGGTTAGCAATAGAGTAACTCTGAAGTCATATTACTCAAGTGACTTCATAAATGACCGATATTAGGAAGTAATAGGGTAGCATTTAGGTTTTATAATATACACATAGATCAACTTTGCATGGTGCTAATATTAGAATCAAATAGATGTTGGAAAGAAAAAATAGAAAATATTTTTTCCTTTTGGAGGGGGTATTATAATTCTAGAATGGAGCTCTCAATCTAGAGACATTCTACATTGTAATATTTACATTTTTGTTTTTTATTAAAAAAATAAATATTAGTACAATAAGATTAAGGAATATTTTGTTTAAAATTCTTAAATAGTTCAGTTATATTAATCTAATAAAAGTTTGTGGATGTTAATTATTATCACAAATATAAAATATTTTAATTGGATTATTTAGTATTGTCATTGTTAAAAATTTTGTTGCTATAATTAGATAAGAGAAAAAAATTTATAAAAAAAGTCATATAAATTCCAATGCTAATCTGTAGATTGAAATTGAAGAATGTCTATTTGTAAAACACGAATGTTAATTAACTTTTTATATAGATAGTATAACTTTTGATTGGATGAATGTAATTATAGAGAGGGGGGAAATGAATTTAAACCATATAGTAATAATTTTAAAAAAAAGGTTTGATAGTAAGTTGGCATATGAGAAGATTGTAGAACATTTTGTTGCTTAAAGTATCAGATAAGAAGTTCAATTGATATATTTGACTGGAGGTAACTGATTCCTAGTTAAGTTGTCATGGAGAACATACATAGTGGTAATTTTGATAAAAGTCGTATGTTAAGTTGAACTGTGATTGTTTTACAAAATTTGAAGTAATGGAAAATGAAATTGTTTTGCTAAATTTAACATATGTCCACTTAAAGCCTGAAGCCATGTGGAGTTGTCTATGATTGAACCAGGAGGTAATGACCTATAAAAGAGTTTAAACAGGAAATGAAATACAAGAAGCTGCTTTGAAATTATTACTTACCTGAGATAAAACTGTTGCCAGGGCCGGATTTTATTGTAGGCTAACTAGACTTCAGCCTAGGGCCTCAAGATCAAGAGGGGCCTACATTCAAATTGTTAGCAAAATTAAAATTACACTATTCTAAAAACAGTGAACACTAAAACACTGAACCGAAAATAAGGAGAAATTCTACGCATATGACTAATAAACAAACATAAAAATGTATTGGTTAAGATCAACACGTTCGGCTCATTGGGTCTGTTCGTTTGTATATACTAGATTGGACCAAAGTATAGTTCATACGTTCACTGATTGGTATGGCAAATATTGACATGCCTTATGCTACTAAGCTCTGGTTTTTTCTTGCATAAATAAAGTGCAGATTGGTGTAGATTGGAACAGACAAACGAACAGACCTATTGATATCTCTACGTTCGGTTGTATTCATGTTATTTCGATAATATGAAACACGTGTTAATGTTATTAGAAAAGATTCTTATTTTAGGATTGCATACACGATCATTTGATTCTCGCCTTTTGAGTTCAGTAGGTTCAATACTTTAGTGAAGTGTTTATAGACTATTGAAAAAAATTTTTGTGACAATATCTTCATTTCGCGGAATTCTAAGTAAGTTCTTAACATGTTTTAATTTGCATATTTTAAAATGTATATTACGTGCTTTATTTTATATTTTCATGATTATATATATATATAATTCATTATTCATAATTGTTATTTTTTTCAATGAGACAAAATAACAGTTCCATACAATCTTGATTGAAAAATGATAATTTAGTTTCATTATTGAATTAAAGATATTTTGGAAATATTTTTTAAATTGATTAGTGTTTGAAATTCAGAAATTAACATTTATTATTTTATAAACAATGACTATAATAAGAGACGCGCTATTCACGGAAATGAGTTTTTGTTTTACTTCAATTTATTATTCGAAAATGAATTGTTTATCGAAAATTTCGATAAACAAAAGAAAACTTACCACAGTTCAAATACGTAAAATGTTATTTTTTGTATTAATAATAAATAATTAACTTTTATTTATGCACAATAATTAATAACTCAAATATTTTGTTCTAGATTCTAATCTAAGAATGAGTAAAAGATTTGAAAGTGGCACTTGCAAACGCAAGAAAAAAAAGCTACAAGAGCATGAGGCCAAGAAGCTAACACCGATTACTACTTACATGCATGTGCCAACTAGTACTACTCAATTGGAAGCAATGCAGCACGTTATATATGAGGACATGGCCGTTGCACCAACTCAAAGTGAAAATATGGAACTAATTCAAGAGCAACTTACTGAACACGAATATACAAACGAGCCACAAGAAAATAATACGAATATTCAGAATTTTTTTCAGACAACTAATGAGAAACACCATATTCAATATATTGCAAATTTAGATAGTGATGTCAAATATATGTCTACTGTAACAGATGTTGGCTTGTGGACAAATTTATCACAAAATGATGTATCATATTGGGTAGAGAAGGGCCCTTTTCAAGTTCAGTATCACTGTGGACCATTTTTAAATTCTAAGCGAGAATATAAGAATCAGTCCAGATTTTATACAAAAGCAATTTTTTATTCAACAAAAGCCAATGGAGAAAAATATACCCTAGAATGGCTTGTGTACTCTCCCTCAAAAGGGTGCGTTTTTTGCTTTGTTTGTAAACTCTTTCCTAATATTGCCTCTTCTGTAACAGCATTAACTTCTGAAGGGTTTAATGATTGGAAAAACCCTGCTATCATTCAAACTCATGAAAATTCAGAAAATCATAGGAATGCTATGTTAACATACTTAACAAGAGCAAAAGGGAAAACTTTAACTTCAAAGCTAGAGGAAGAAATAAGAAAAGAGCAGCACTACTGGCGTTACGTTATAGAGTTTTCACTGTAATTTGCACTCTTGCAGAGTGAGGCTTACCATTTAGAGGAGACAATGAAAAGTTTGGAACTCCAAATAACAGCAATTACTTTGGTCTTCTAGAACTAGTAGCAAAATTCGATCAATTTTTAAGAGATCATATCGATCGATATGGAAATACTGGCTCAGGAAAACCTTCATTCCACTCCTGACATATCTCATACTGATCAGTTGACCTTAATTATTAGATATGTGTCACCTGAAGACGGTTTGCCAACTGAGAGATGTTTAACTTTCCTTGAGCTAAAAGATCACTCAGGGGAAAGCATAGCTGATTTAGTATTTAACTATATCACTACTGAACTTGAAATTGATTTCAGAAAATGCCGAGGACAGTCTTATGATAATGCAGCCAATATGGCTGGAAGATACAATGGTATGCAGCAAAAAATTATCGAAAAAAAACAAGTTTGCAAGATTTATTCCATGCGCTGGTCACTCTTTAAATTTAGTAGGTCGTTCAGCTGTTGATTGTTGCCTTGATGCTGTTAATTTTTTTGGTGTTGTGAACAAAGTTTATATCTTTTTTTCGCCTTCCACAAAAAGATGGGCAGTTTTGAAATCACATTTGAAACCTCATTTTAAAGTGCCTAAATATTTATCAGACCCTAGGTGGGAGGCACACACAAAAGTTACAGAAGCTATTTTAGAAAATTACAATGATATCACCGATGCACTCAATTATTTACATTTAGATAATAATACAAAGGGTGATACTAGATTGAGGGCCAACAATCTTTTAGAGAAGATGGAAGGATTTGAATTCGTGTTTATGCTCCATTTCTGGAATCGAATACTGAGACATTTTTCAAAAGTAAATAAAATTCTTCAATGCCCTAATATTTTACTTAGTAGTTGTGCAGATTGGTACAGGTCACTTTTGGATATTTTATGTGGAATTAGGGAAGATTTTGATGCACTTGAGAAACAAGCAAAAAACATGTTGCCAAATACTGAATATAGAACTGCCAGAAGGATAATAAGAAATAAAAGGCAAGGGAATTACGAAAATTCATCTGACCCTGATGCCTTAGATGAACTCTCTTCAAGAGATAAATTTAGGATTAAATCATTTATTCCTATATTAGATGCACTAGAATCAAATTTAGGAAGAAGAGCTTCTGTTTATGATGATATAGTGAAAATATTTTCCTTTCTTTACCGATCTTACATTATCAAAGGTAGAACTTCAAAGAGGTATTGCGCTGTTAAAGCAAGAATACCCAGAAGATGTCAACCAAAATCTTACTGAAGAACTATTTCATTTCCACACATATGTGAGACAAACACATAAACCTTCAAAAAATTCCACATTGTCGCATACAGACTTGTATCAAATAATATTCAAAGAAAATATTCAAGTGGCCTTGCCCAATGTGGAATCAATCTTATGGCTGTTTCTCAGTTTAATAGTTACTAATTGTACTGGAGAAAGGTCATTTTCAAGACTTAAAAATATCAAAAATCAATTAAGAAGCACAATGACCCAGACGAGCATCTTCATTGAGTATTTTGTTCATCGAAAATGAGACCTTCAGAAAAATAGATTTTGATGAACTTATAGAAGAATTCTGTGTGAAAAAGTTTAGAAATTCTTCTAATCTACTATTTCGTTTTAAATGTATTCTTGGATTGAATCAGTTCTTAAATAAAATAACTATTAACATAAAATTTAATATGGTATACAATTTGATATTTTCTTTTTTGTGATCTGGATTTTGTTTGAATAAAGTTCCATTTTTGGTTTAGTTTAAGACTTAAAATTCATAATAATTCATACTTAAACTTAATCTTCAATGTATTGAATATATTTAATTCAGTTTGATAGAAAATATAATTTTTATTGCATATTTTATTTTCATAGTCAAAGATTTTCATTATTTGAATTTTGTTTCTTTGTAAATGTTGTGTGTTATATTTGATTAGTTATTGTTACAAGTACTATATATGGTGCTGAGAATAAATGTCCAAATAAGTGTTCTAGACTTTTTTTTATTTATTATCCGTGTCACATTTTTTATAAAGGTTAGTACCAATAACAATATATTTCATTTAACATATTGATATATATCACAGTAATGATGTATTTTATTATCTCTCATGTAATTTACAAACTTAAAAATGGGAGGTGAAAGGGCTTCATAAGTGGAATAGCCTAGGGCCTCTTTTCATCTAAATCTGGTCCTGACTGTTGCCATCCTTGATTAAATTTCTACTTATAAGAATTATAATTTAGTTATTGATCTTATTAAGAATGTATTTTCCATTTATTTATGTTTTTTGCAAATTTTTATTTAAAAAACATGATCTGTCTGTAACATCAATATTTCAATGCAAACATATGGGAAGTCCAGATTTTACCGTAAGATTTTGTTCAATTTAATAAATAAAAAAACTATTAAGGAGACATTAAGTACTGCCATAGCTAGCTTGTGAATATAAAGAAAAAATAAATGCTATAGAACACCTGAACAGTTCTGAAGATAAATGACAGTGGGTAAATTCCCTTGTTTTGTTTTTTCTTTTATATGATCATACGTGACATTAAAAAAATACCGTAGTCGCAGTAAGATTATTAATTTATTTTCCAGAAAATAGACCTAATAATGAAGTAAGTACTGTACGAATTATTTTATCTGCTATAAACTTTGACTTTATATATATGTAGTTGTCATGAGTAACTTTATTATAAAATATTTGTTAATTATTTATTGTAAAGATGCAAAATATTTGTACATGTGTGCAGGTATGAGTGTCAATTATTGTCATGTTTTTTTTATATATATATTTGTTGTGTGTTTTCATTTATTAAATGATTAATGAATAAAATTGTATAAATTTATTTATCGTGTGCTATTTTGATCTTTTTTGGACAGTTTGTTTCTAACTTAATAGAAATAGATTTCTTAGCTGAGTATATAGCGAAAATATGACTAGGTTATTTTGAATTACTACTCATATGTAGCATTCTCTCCCTTCAGAGAATGGTGTCCTTATCCATAACTAACATGTATAATTATTTGTTCATTCCAAATGGATAAAATAAAAATTTTGTGTATATATGAAAACTAAATTCAAGAGCTTTTTACGACTTAAAGCTTCAGTTTTATGATTACATGTAAGTTCCCGGTACAATAGTAAAACATTCTTATAGCTTCTATTATAAGCTTGTAATTTTAATTAGCAACAAGGCAAATTCTTCTTTGATGGCGCACTTCCGCTGCTTTAATGTATACTTTTCAGTTTAGAATTCCATCAATTCATACTGGGACAAAGTTTACTGCTGAATGTCCAACTGCTTATTATCTCCTTCATTAGCCATTGTGCATATTATAATGTACAGTATTTTCTTTGTTATCTGTAGCATTTACCATAATGATGACTAGTCTATTATCTCTGACCCTAGAGAAAAATATTCCTTTGTGTTTCTTTATCAAAAGAAAGAAATAGCAGTTTGCTTTATTTTGTTTATGCATTACAAAAGAGAAAATTCTTTGTCAATTTTTCTTATTTTATTAACAATAAAAAAATGGTAATTCATAATTCTTTTGCTTGGATTAGAATTCACCCTACTTTTTTCTATCAAAATCAATAAAATTTTATTATCAACATGATTTGAAATAGGTGAAATTAAGATCTTGAAATGCTCTTTTATTTATGAATTATATATTTCCTTTATCTCTATCTTAAATATGTATGCATAAGTGCACACACGTTATTCTTGAAATCTACTTTATAGCATTTACACTGCTATACTAAGGTTTTATATATCTATTCCCTTTAAAAGGAGACAATGAGATAGTGAAACTTTTCCATTTCTCATTTATATACTAATTAATATTTCATTAATTTAAGAGCATTTTTTTTATCTCTATCATATATTAGACATCTCTCGATAAAATTTCAATATCAACATGATTCTTGCTTACTCATAGGCTGGAAATTTTCTTTTAATTATTGTCTCTCTTGCTTTCTCACAAACTGGGAATCTCTTCTTTTCTGGTTATTATTTATTTTAAGTGTCTATCTTGCTTTCTCACAAGCTGAAAGTTTCTCTTTTTAATTTATTTTGGTACTTTTAATGTTCATTTTCCACCCTATATGGTTTCAGGATATAAGCATTGTATGGTCCTTTTGTATTTTTATCATTTTAGATTAAAAAAGCATTTTCACCATACTTTTTTATAATTTCATAAGGTCCTTCATACAGAAGTTTAAATGTTTTAAAGATGTGTTATTCAGGAAGACACTCTATCACCTACTTTAAAAGAGTAAGAGGTTTGATTCTGTTTTAGCTTACTCTTTTTCCCTTGATTGCACATTCACTTGTATGCCTTGATCCACTTCTTTATTAATATTCTCTAGTATTGTTACCAAAATAAATGGGGATATGGTCAAATGGTCCAATTAATGTAATTTACAACTATTTTTATTTGATTAACCCAACCACGGTGGTTTTTATGGTCATACTAATTAATCTTTCCAGTTCTTTCATAACCCTTTTGCATGGGTTAGACTGAGGATTGCGCATGGAAGTCAATATATGTTTAATATCATTTCTTGCTACCTAATATTGCCATTCTGTGGATATAAATGGTGTTCTGTGGTCTGTTAGAATATGTTCAGCTTTTCCAATTATAGGGATGTGTTGCTTTTCCATTACCTTAATAGTGTTTCTTGCATTAGCTTGAGTAATAGGATATGCAGCTACATATTTTGAAAAGATATCATAGATGATCTCAGTTCATTCTTCAAAATGCTGGCAATGGACCATAATAATCCATGTCCAGAATAGGCTTTTTAGGTAAAATTGGATATAACACCCCTGCAAAAATGTTTAGGTTGGAGGCACCCTTCACAATTGCTTAACATGGATATTATACTGTGATATATTTTTGGCCAATAAAATAACTTACATAACAAATATTATACTTTGTATGGGCCAAAGTATCCATATAACCTGTGTACATTCTTTTCTAATTTCATAAGGTATTACCATTCTTCATATGTTTTCTTTCACTTGGTACTCCAAAAGTTCATTTCCAATCCGGTATCTAGATGGTGACTTCTCTTTTTGATGATAATCTTTTGCTGTACCAGATCCCACTACCAAGTGTTCAGTTATATCTTTCAATTTATCATACTTTCTTTGTATTTGGGGCAAGATATTTAAGCTATCCTTCACTGGTTCATTTTTGTTAGATTAAAAGATGCTATGTATATGTCATCAGCACTTAAATGCTGCTATATGACTTGAATTCGGTTCCAACTGAGAGTATCAGCTATATTTTCTGATTCCTTACAGTATCGAACTGAGTACCAAAATTCTTGAAGAAACAGACTCCAAAAACTCAAGGCTCTCATGATTCGTGATCACAATAACTTCACATCCCCAAAAAAATTGTCTAAATTTTTGGAAAACTCATATTTCTGCTAGGGCTTCTTTTTCTGTGACAGTATATTATCAATTCTGGACCCCTTAGTAACCTACTCAAGAAATAAAGAACTCCTGTTTAGTTGTTCTCTTGTATTTGGAAGAAAATTGCTCCCAGTCTGTAGTTACTGTTATCAGTTCGGACATAAGAGTTTGTTGAAATCAGGATAAGACCACAACTGTATCAGTAACATTTGCCCAGAGTCAAATTCACCCTATTATTTTCTATCAAAATCAGTAATATTTTTATTTTCAACACGATTTGAAATAGGTGAAACTAAAACGATCTTGATATACCCTTTTATTTACAAATTGTGTATTTTTTCTATCTTATATATGTATGCATAAGTATACACACACACACACACACATTCTTCAAATCTACTTATGTAGCATTTACACTACTACTAATAGGGTTTTAATATATAAACTTAAAATAAAATTTATTTAATGCAATGATTCGTTGTGTAATAGTAGAAGGATATATATATATAAAAGTACCATATGATTCTCTCACCATATGCATTAAGAAACATAATCCTAATCCCTCTATTCCAAAGCCATTTATTGCAAACTTGAGTAATAAATGGATAATAGATGAACGTCAATGAGGTCCATTGATTACTCAAGTTTATAATAATTGATTCTGTAATAGAGTAAATAGAGTGAACTATTGCTCCTAATGCAGATGGTGGAAGAGAATGCATGGTTATTTTATTAAATAACATTTAATACATATTTGAAAGTTATGTTATTCAATTTATGTTAAGTTTTATAAACTCTTACCATTATTTCACCACATGATTAAAAAAACATTTTTTAAATTAATAATTTGTTTTACTATTTATTTAGGATTATCAGCACATATGTTGATACCTAATACTGTTAAAATACCATCTTTAATAAATTGACTCAAAAATTTAGAGTTAGGCAATCATCTTTTATAAATTATAGGAGTCATTGATAGTTAAATGAAATCATTCATACAATTATCTATGATTCATTGTGCAATTATTTTCTTAGAATTCAACTATGACTCATTCTATAATTACTTTCTTGGAGTTCAGTCAAACTTTTACTTTTTTTTGTCTGGTATATTTTCAGCCTTATGGTTTGTAGGAAACAGATAAGTAAAGTCAAATTGAGCTGACAAAGAATATTCATGTAACTTTTTTTGGTTATGTGTATAAAAAATGAAAATTGAGTGAATTTTGTGAATAATGTTATAAGACCCAGTTTGGATCTAAAAATATGAGTTTGTCATCACAATTGGTTTCCCGACTGCATTGTCTTATGGAAATAAAGAAGTGATAACAAATTCCTGAAAGTATTTCTTTTTAAAACAAATAAAAATTAAGCAATAATTTTTAGACTGTCTTATAAAATAAAAAATAATAATAGGAATAATGAATAAATTTTTCTGAAAATATCTATTTTTAAATCAATAAAAAGTTAAGCTATAATTTGAAGATTGCCTTTTATTTAAAAAAAAAATCATTTGATTTGTCTTAAAGTTTATGAATTGTAAAAAAATTGCATAAAGATTTTCATGTGTTTTAAAATAAATCTTAAAGCTCTAATTTTCCTATCCTGTATGTTATGCCAGTTGAGATGGAGTTCACTATTAACATTCTCATTGTGATTGATAGATAATCTAGAAAACTAGTTCTAAATTTTAAAGCAAAGACAGAGATAAAATGACATACTATAAGTTTATTAGTTTACATAAAGAATTGAAATTTATTTATAAACTTAAAATCATCTATCCTAGTGATGGTGTACCTATGGCATGCATGCCAGAGATGACATGTTCAAATTTTTTACTGGCATGCGAACTATTTACATATCATAATTTTCTATGCCTTAAATTATTCAATATTTTTTTTTTGTTGCTAAAATTTGTACTAATAAAAATTTACTGTAAAGGAAAAATAAATATATTAGAATTCAATTTACAATTTAACTCTAAAAAAAAAAAAAATTACACATATGTAGGTGGGAATGATATTTTAAGTCAAATAAAGTGGTACTGGTATAGTGTGTTATCATATTTTATAAACCTGGTAATTCCAAAAAAAACTAAAAAGTAAACTCTCAGTAAAATATTTTATAACTCTTTGAACTACATTTTTTCAAATGTAAAGCAAAATTAATAAAATGGTTTTCTGTGCTAATCTTTTTTGATCTAAACGTGTTTTTTTCAGTAATCAAAATCATGAACAAAGGAACAAAATACATAATCAAAGCCATCAGACTTTTTTTTTTTTTGCTGCTTGAAGTTCTGCTGTAAAAGTGAAATGAAAGGATAATAATATATGACTAGTTAAAGTAAAAAACAAAAATTGTCAAGCAATAGAGAATTTCAAAATTGGGGGACTGATAAGTATGGAATGATTAACAAAGGCACCAAGGCAGTATCTGTTTTATGTTCCGGAACAGTTGTATTGAGAACATCATCGGTAAAATGGTGTTATGAGATCAATCATGAATCGCTCTGTGAAAAAAGTAAACATGAAAAAAAAGAATATCTTGTTCAAGTATTTAAAAATATAAATATTCAATCAAAATCTATAATGAAATTTATTGAAAATCGTTCAAATATAATTGCTGCTAGTTTTTTTATTTCAAACATGGTAAAAGATGGAGAATATATTGAACCATTTATGTATATATGATACAATTATGTTGGCATTGGATGAGATTTAAAAGATGCAAAATTTAAAAATCATCAATAGACATAATTTAGGTTTTTTTTATTAGTTGGTATAATTTATATTTTTTTGATATGTACAATGAAAGCTATTAGTGTTTAATAATTATCTATTTAATTAAAGTAACATTAGTATTGGAAAGAATATAAGCACATTAATATTGGAAAGAATGTAAGCACATATAGATTACTAATCTAGATAATAATAAAAGAAAGTACATATGCAACAGATTACCATAAGAGTAAAACCTTTTAACGATAATTAAAGATGTCTGAAATAAATCATAAAAAAGAGAACTTTGTACCTCAAAAATAAAAAGGAATGTAGATTATAGAGTGATACTAAAACAAAGGATAAGATATACACAGAAATCTCAAAATGATCGTCGATATAAAAAAAGCAGACAAGTTTAGAAGTGGTCTTTTTGCCTGTGTTTTTATGGCTGTTTCTTATGTGCAGCATTTTCAAAACCATAATAAAATGCTTTCATCTAGTAATACTACACTAAACCTAGTCACTATGTGCGAGTAGAAACCAGATTGTTCGCTGACATCTCTCGCAAAAGTCACCAAAAGCTTCTAGTTTTGCTCAAAATATGGATCAGAGATGCATATTACCAGAATGAATCCATAATTATTATGGACTCCTCATAAAAGGGACTTACTGGTAAGTTAATGGCCATATATCTAAATCAAAAAAGATTTGTTAACTAAATTCAAATGATAAACTTCTAATTTAGACAAAAGAAAGGAGAGACATTTGCTATTTAATCCTTAAAAGTGAACTATTTGAATTAAGTGTTTAATATAATTATCTGATGTGTGTTCTTTCCAGTGTAAATAATTCTTAATAATTGTTTAAATATTTAATTTACTACTAGTATAAACTTTTCATTGTGTGTGCTTAGTTTTAGTTATTTAGATTTTATTATTAAGTGTAGAGAATTGTATATATTACCTTTGCCAATATGCATCATTAAAATGGGGGGGGGGGTAATATAATAAATTAAATGACGGGAAAACATAAAGCTCAAGAAAATGCGACGAGAGTTAGAGGTCTACAGATCCTGGTGCTCTCTTAAATAAATTAAAACTATCAGCAAATTCAAGTTGTCATAAAAAAAATAGGTCAGTTAATCAGGAAATATAACCATATTCTTGAAATATCCGAACTTCTGGAACAAACCATTCTCATTAAATAGTTTGATTAACTAGCACTTTATAGTGCATAATATAAGGCCTAAATCAAAATATAAAACGTTGCAATATGAAAGAAGCTTGGATGAAATGTGCACCAGATCTTTTTGAAGAGTTTGAAAACAAAACAAAAATTATTCAGAGAATAATAGATTTACCATTGGGTAGAAATACAATTAAAGAAAGAATCCTGCAAATTGTGAATAACTTAACAAAAAAGAGATATAAAATCTTCTAGTTTAATTTCTCTCTGCTTTGATGAACATAGACATAAATGGATCAGCTCATTTGGCTAATCCGTTTAACCTTATTAGTAGCAACAATAAAAGGAATAGATAATTATAGTTTCAAATGCTTGCTGAAAAAGAAATAGATGTTGCCAAAAAATTGTATCAGTAATTATAGATGGTGCTCAAAGTATGACTGGAAAAGAAAATGTTTTTCTCAGTTTATTTACCAACTATATTGGCCATTCAATTTTGGGTTTTCATTGCATTATTCATAGCAAGTTTTATGCACAAAGGCTAGCTTTAAGCCACTGGATGATGTTATGAACGTTGTGACTAAGTTAGGCAATTTTATATCTACACAAGCTCTAAATAAATGAAATTTTTAAAATTTATTGAGTGAGGTGAACTCAGTATACAATGGTTTACTTATGTACATGGCCGATGGTCAAGTTGAGGAAAAGTTCTTCAAAGATTTGTTGAGTGTTTAGATGAAATTAGACTGTTTTTACATAATGAGAAAATCATTGAAAAATATAATGAATTAATGAATGTTGACTTTCAAAATTAATGATTTTTTTGCTGATGCACTCACATCTAAATGAATTAAATGTGAAACTGTTAGGTTATAATAAAACAATTGTTATGTTTCATTTGATCAAAGCATTTGAAGTTAAATTACAAATTTTCAATCATGATGTTATTTCTTAAACCTTCAAATATTTTCAAAATATGAAAGTTCTTGGCTGATTTAGAATCTCATGAGAAGCCAGATCAAGTAAAATTGACACAAGTTTTGTGCTCTTATTCAATCAATAATTGATGAATTTTCTTTTAAGATTTACATAGTTCAGACAATTTTGAAAAACATTAAAATTTATTTTATACCCAGACATATCAATGGATAGTTTCAAGTTAGAAATTTTTGAGTGGCTTCATTTGGAAGATATTGAATTGTAATCAGTCAATTTTCAATCCAGTTCTATATGGCAACAGAAATTTGTTGATTTGAGGAATAAGTTAGAAACAATGGAAAATGATCAATTATTGGGCATATGTAAAAAGAATACTGAAGAGGACCTATTGCCCGCATAGAATGGTATTCCTGAAACATTTAATTGTTTAAAAAAATTAGCAACAGCTACTTTATCAATTTTCTGCTCTACATATGCATGTGAATCGTTTTCAGAAATGAATTTAATTAAAAATAGTTTGAGAAATAGAATGACGGTTGAATCTAGTTCAACATGTACATTATTAAAAGTGACAAAATATGAACCAAATATGAAACATTTGGTATCCAATGTACACCAGAAAAAATCTCATTAAATATCTATTTTGATTTTAAGTTTATTTCCAAAATTTTGTTTTAATTACTATTAATTTTTTACTATATTTTATTCAACTTGTGCTCTTCTAAATAAATATTGTTCACTTGTATTTAGCTTATTTAGAAATTTTAATTATTATTTTGTTTTATAAACTTTTAAAAAACTGCAATAATTAAGCTTATATTTTGATTTAATAATTGTATGGCATGCCAATCATTCCATATTTTTTTGAAATTTTTGGCAAAGATTCACTGCCACTGATTTTAGGCAATGCATTTGTTCCAATATTGGGGAAATCCCATACAGCCAGTGAAACAGATATAGTCATTATTTTTTCAAAAATCAGTGCTTAATAACATCTTATAAATTTCTCTTTTAAAACCAAGTTGAATTACCAAGTTATTGTTTAGATACTTTGTTTTTAATAATTCAAAAAAATAATTTTGAATATGGGCAAGATCTATGAATGCAATTATAAGACTCGTGAGTGTGAAAATTGCCCTATGAAGTTGTCAGTGGTAGTCTGCTCTCAACTGAAAACTTGTAAAATGATTGTCAACAGAAAAGTATATATATACTCAATTTGGTTAATTGAACTAGAACTACAGAAGTGCTTACAAGCTCTCCAGAAATTAGACATATGATTTATTTATTTAAAGGGAAAATCGTAATTGCAAACAAAGAGTTGTGTGTTGTCTATGAAAAAAAAAATAGCACTTTTAAATGGACTTTTAAAAAATGGAAAATCTTTGTAACACTAATGTATGTTATATGAGAAAATGATATTGTATAGGCAAAACGTTTCAAATGATTAACATTTCTTTTTTTCAAAAATATTAACAAAATCACCCTTTTCTTTACTTTGCTATATCTTATATAAATACAATTTATCCAAACCACTTCAAACACTTTTTAGTAAAAACCTTTTATTGTATCTATGTTTCAACTGTAGTGCAGTTCTCTTTAGAGCTATGATATAATGAACAAAATAAAATACCTAACTATATAAATAATATCATAAAAAATGTAAGCAATAAAAAACTAAAACATAAAATGTGTAACAAAACTAATAAAACTGAAATAAATATAATCAAACCCAAATAAAATATACAAACAATATAAATAGAAAATAAATATCATTTATACATGTGTATTCCTAACTGTATATATACATATTCAAGGACAACTATTAATCCAAATATATATAAAAATGAATATTTAAATTAATAGTTGTTCTTGAATATGTATATATACAGTTAGGAATACACATGCATAATTTATATTTATTTTCTATTTATAGTGTATATTTTATATTAACTGGATTTTTATTTGGGCTCGAGCATATTTATTTGTTTTATTAGGTTTTGTTATATACTTTGTTTCTTATTGTTTACATTTTTATGGTATTATTTATATAGTTATGTATTTTATTATATCATAGCTCTGAAGAAGACTGCAGGACAGTTGAAAGTAGGTGTATATATATATGCACAATAAAAGGTTTTTGCTAAAAAGTGTTTGAAATGGTTTGGATAAATTAATTGTATTTATTTCTTTTTTTCATTGGATTTCAGTTAGCATTATCTTTTTTAAAATTTTAATACCAGATAGTCTTCAATATAAAATTTAAAAAAAAAAAAAAAAATTTATTAAAATTCATTATATGAGATCAATGATGCTGGCACATTGCTGTTAAGACAATAGATTGTTTGCATAAAAACTTGTCGATACTCATGTTATATAATAAAAAAATTACTTTGATGGAAAACTATTTTTGACAGTTTCTATCATTTATTTTAGAATCTCAGTAGGATATATTATAGAAAGTACTATAAAAAAGCAAACAGAATATCTATCTCATTAAAAGAAACATGACTGCAGCACCAATAAAAAAAATTTGTGGATTGTCTTTTAAACTATGAAATGGACAATTTCATCATTGTATTGGAATCTTAAACATTTGTTTTTCTGATATTTCAAATTGTGCAATATTTTCTTCATAGTAAAAGCTTTCAGAGGATTGTAAATTATTCAAATGCTATTTTTCATTTGAATGAGAATTGTAGGAAAATCATACAATATATTTTCTTGAATTTCATGTAGTTTCACTCAAGGAAGAAGCAAATATAATATTATTAATGTGTAATACTTCAAATTTGAGTTACATTTTAATAAAACAAAATTTATTGAAAAATGCTAAATTATGAAATAAATTCCATCTAGTATAAATCTGCATTTTCAATCAAAAAAAATTATACTGCATTAAACAGACCATGTCAGAACTTTGTATGAAATTCATATTTGTATATATTCCTATTTTTTTAGTCAGCTTTAGGTAGCCTTTTCCAGTGAAAAATTTTAAGTCTTTAATGAAAAAATTAAAAATCCAGTATTAAAAGTATTTTTTTACAATAAATATTGTCAATTTATTTTCCCTTTAACATTATTTAATCATAACTGTTGAATAATAAGAGAAAAAATTTATAGTCAATGAAACATTGGACAGTAGTTAATATTAACTTTACTACAAACATTTTGTACATTTCTGGTTGTTTAAATATAACATTTTAAAATGTTAAATACATGGTTATACAGTAGTTATAGACAAGAAGAAATTTTTTTTTGTAATTTTTTTAATAAACAGTAGTGAAGTAAAAAAATTCAATTTGTCATTTTATTTATTTAATTATTTCTTGTCCTAAGTAAAATGATTTATTTTTATTATTAAATTTTTAGATAAATATTTAGTTACTCGGTTATTCTTTTAATTTTTCAAGATATACAAACTCAATTTAGTATTGAAACCCTCACAATTATATGTAATATTTCCTAAGCAAAAGAATTACCACAAACATAAATGTGTCCCATTGAAAAAGTGAATAATTCTCCAAGCTACCAGCAATGCAATCTTTGAATCTATGTAGGAACATAGTTTATCTAGTCACCACAAAAAATTTAAAGTGCTAGCATATCTAGATCACGAGTTATAATATGAAATGTGATTATGTGGTTCATACCTTAATTCATAAAGGAACACATTAAAATTGTTTTAAATTGGGCAAAACTGTTAGTGAAACATTTGAAATAATGTAATTGTATATGGCAGTAAAACAATGAATTTCAAAAACATTTTAAAGTAGTTTGCAAGATTTTGTGATGGTAGAAATAGCATTGAAGATGTTACATGAAGGTATGATTCACACTATCATGTTTCATAACTTATGATCCAAACATATTACATGTCTTAAAATTTTTGTGAATAGATAAAATATGCTGGTACTGCAAGCAGCTTGGAAAAAGAACCATCACTTTTTCATTACCTTTTGATCTTTTTGCCATTGAAGTATTAAAACTCACCAGACATACCATCCTCTATCTTAACAAAGTAAATACAGTACTCATAAAATTAAACCTTTTCCTTATTGAGAGGCTCAACATATAAAACTTTGTTTTATCAGAAAGAAAAATACCTTAAAACATCCTGAATTATTATGCATTTCAAGGACATGTCAAATTAATAATCTCTCTGTGACTATGCCCATAAATATTGATTTCAAAAAGATATATGCTTATGAAAATGAAACTGTTTTTTTATTATTAAATTTTTTTATCACTATACAGGATTCTAGTAATAACAAATGCAATATTTTCATTAGATTTGCATAATATTTAAAGGCAATTGAATTTTTCCTATTGAAATTTGGGGTGTTAAAAACAAATTCAGTTTTTGGAATTGTAAAAATTTCAAAATATTTTTTTTTTTTTTTAAGATTAAAATTAATCAATATTACATATGAATAAACTAGTTATAAGATATATATTGCTAATTTCTTTTCAAAAATTAGTCCTTTTTTTTAGATTAATGTTTCTCAATCACTAAGTCTCAAAGAAATTTGACCAAGCCATGGAGATTTCCAATATAACAGTGAAGAGAAAATAATTTATTTTTTTAATTTTTGTTCTTATAATGATTTTAATGAAACAATTGTTGCTTTATTTGGAAGTTATTGATTATCAAATGCTATAAAAATAATTCATATTTATATTTGATGTATAAAATTTCCAAACATTTCAAGATAGTTTTACAATTCAAAGATTGGAGAATGAAATTGGAAATGAAATAATCTTCAGTCCAGAAAAATTCTTTGTCCAATGATTTATGTGCATTGGCAATTAATTTTCATATTTTTATATATTAAATAAACAATTACCCATATTTGGGATATAAAACATAAATAGGAAAATTACAAGTGTGAAATATAATTTTTAGATACTATTATAAAATGATCAAAAAATGGGGAACATTATTTAATTTTTAAAATTTAAATAATCCAACAAGAAATACTAGTAATGAAGAAGTCATTATTCACAAGCAATTGTATATTGTGCTTCTGTGTATACTGATAATGTTAAATATAGCTTGTCAAATCTGCAAAACAATGAGTTAATATCTACATATATAATTTGTAAAAAAAAAAAGTTAAATCAGTGAAGTTATGAAATCACAAACAATTTGCAGTTAAACTTTCCAATGTACAAATCAAGATTACTTATAAATTTAAATAAAATTTTGTAGGGGGAGGGGGATGCTAATCCTATCTTGAACAACTAAAAATTCAAAGATACATATTGGTTATGATACAGATGTGAAAGAATTTTTGTCTTCTCATTCAACAAGTTTTAAAAATTTTAATACACTAAATAATTAGAAATGTTTTTCTGATTGAAGAAAATTGAATCACTTTATGTTCAGCAACTTCAATTGTGCTGCTTTAAATGGATATTTTAATAGTATATTGGCAGTAAGTGTTTAATAAGTCATGCCCAGCATCAATCCCCCCACCCCCAACTATCAGTCTGTTTATATCATTTGGATTTTTTAGTATCCATGACTTTATTCCAAACTTCTATCATATATTGGGAATACAGTAATATACATACTTTTTGTGAAAACTAAATAAAAACTATTTGTAATGCTCAAGATGAAAAGAATAGTGTAAACATTTTACTTTTAGTATGCTACATTCTTTATTATTCTTTCAATAAATATGTTATTAAATATAACCAAATTTCAATAGAGTAACTCAGTTTTAAACTTTTGGGAATATACCTTAAATACATTTTCCAGACAGTTAATAATTTAAATTAAGATATATGAAAAATAATAACGAAATTATTTTTCAAAAATTAGAAATTACAAAAACTGTTAGAAGAATCAGTTTAATTATCAGCTACATAAGATTCACTTGTAATAATTATATACAGTATTTATTTTTAAATTTATAATAGTATCTCATTTATCTTTTTCAAGTGTCTTTATTCATATATTTCAAGATATATTAATTTATAACCGAGAGTTAAAGTAATGTCTAGGTTACAGATAATCTCTAGTTTAATAAATGTTAAAAAATAATCATTAATGTACTATTTGAGATGGTTGAGAATGCTTTGGCACTTGTAAATCTAATTATGATTTAATTATTTATCACTGTAAATTATATATTTAAGGATGAGCAATGTAATTTGCATTTTTATCAGTTTTACAGGTATAATGCTATTGTATACACGATAAATATAATAGTCCCTAACTTACTGTAAGATGCAATTGTACTGATAGAACAGTATACATGATAAACATTTTGAGCATTGTAAAATAAATGAAATGTGCTTCAAAAAATATTTAGTCTGTACATCACTCATTTTAGATGACTTTTTATAAGCAATATAAATTGTTGACTATTAAAAATAATCATCTTAATCCCGAATTGTTTACAAGATTTCATCAAGAAATTGGATTCAAAATATTAACACATTATTCAATAAAATTAGATATTCCATGGTACAAGTTTAGACTAATAAAGAATTGAACATTCCAGTTGGACTTCTATAGCCATTCTCTTAAAATCTGTGAATTCAGAGTCATCATTTGAAAAAATATTAAATGAAAAATGTATCAATTTTACATATGTATTGTATTTGTCTATATAATAACTATTATATCTTCTTGCTCATTGACAATGAAACTGCAGTAACATTATAGCATATTGCTACTATGAATTTAAAAATCAGAATTTTATTTGCTCTTGAAGCTACTAGTTACATTTACAATATGTTACAAGTATTTAATGAAGACTGAATTAAAAATGTAATGGTAAATAGTAATGTGTTGTCTCCATTAAGATTTTAGCAAAGAATCTACTTAAAAGTGACAGTAAGACATTTATTACAAGAATGGTTGTATAAATTCAGAAATTGTGTGAATTTAAAAACAAAATACTCCAGTTTCTTTTAAACTTGACAGAATTACTAATCATTAATTTGCTTTGTGGTTATAATCATGTCACAAGAAGATTGCCAACTTTTTTTTTTTATAATTTTGTTTTTCATCACAATAATTAATTTTTATAATCATTCTTGGAATAGTTTATTGTTATTTTTAAGTAATTCTTTACACTAAAATCTTCATTTGTAATGTATTCTCTCACAATTTATTATTAGTCTTTGTTTACAATTGCATTATTCTATTTTTATTAATATCGTAATGTAATAATTTCTAAATTATATATAGGGATGTATGCATGTTCTGTCAGTACAATATCTGCGCAGATTTGGAACCAGAGATGTGGTACAGCTGTTTTACAGCTTTTTTTAAAAAAGTACTTATCAATGCATTTTTGTGAATAGAACGAGTTCAAAATTATCATATTAGCTAAGTTTCCCCCCCCCATAAAAAACTTAATTTTTTTGCAAAGCTATTTAATAAAGTAATATGCAGTATTTGCTTTCTTTTCTTATTTTATAAATTTATAAGATTATCAGTGTTTAGAAGTGATAAATTCGAAAAATATATCCCAAATAAAAATATACTTCGGAAATAAATATCTGAATTTTCATCCCTTCTTTTGAACATTAAAAATATAATTTGATTAGCAAAAAACAAGTTTTTAAAAATTAAATTCAGATTAAAATATTCATTTGAAAATTTAATACTAAGTAAAACAGTAGGAAGGAATGAAAATGCAATGGAATTATTGATCCTAGTTTGAATATTGTATTCATACAAAATGCTTTTCCATAATATCGATAAAGAAACTTAAACCATGCAAATGCTGTTCTGAGCTCTTATATTTTGATTATGATAGTTAATATTAGATTGTTAAACAAATAAATCATCATCATTAGAAACCACTCATAGACAAGCATGGCTTTTCTAATTCCAGAAAAGATGTAAGGCAAAGAATAAAAAGCTAAAAAACAATTGAAAGATTTAAAGGTGAAAAATTATTCAACAAATAAACAATCCCATTGTAACAGTGCAAAGATCACCAAAGGCATGGTCATGATCGAACTGAAAACATAAGGGTAAAAGAAAATAATTTGATTAACTTAATATAAATGCTTGTAATAATTATTAGTGAATTAAATTAACTTTATTTCAATCATACATATGTATATATTGCATTTTAACTAAAAGTGAAAGATTAATAAGAAGCAATACCTACTTATATTTTTCTGTTCTTATCATTTGAACAAAAATTATTTCAAATAGTAAGAGATTTACCATATAATTTGACATGTCACACATTAAGTTTGCCATGGGTGTTTATATAACTATATAGAAGTTAAATGCAATTATAATAAAGATGTAATAAAATTAAAATATTGCAATACCTAAAATATGTATAGACACAAATTTATATGTACAAAAAAATTCTAAAATTTTTATATCTTAAAATTCTAAAAAAAATTTACTATTAAGTGGAGAAATCAGGTATTTCACTGATGCTACATATTATAAATCTATTAAAATGAGGATGTAATATAACTTTAATTCACAAAATATTACATTAACCTGCAGTTATTTAAATAAATTTTTCATATTTTCTTTCACTCAGTAGTGCATGCTTTAATTGATCATAAACAAACTTTTCAAATATAAGTACTGAGTTTATTTTATTTTCATTGTTAGGTTTGATATTACCTATGCTCTCTTGTTATCACACAGATCACAAATCATTGTTACTCATGCAATTTTTGGCTCATTATTAAATTTTGTTGACATATTGCATAATAAGTCTTTTATTTTAAAATAAAAATTAATTTATTCAGCGGAGAATTTTAAAAACCAATTGCAGTATATTTCAATGTATGTGCTCTTAAGTGCAAAAAGGTTGGGGACCCCTGATGTAGGTAATATCAAATAAAACAAATCATTAAAGGAAAAAACTCAGATTAAATGTTTAAATACAGCAATTATATTAATATAAACAAAATAAATTTTACAAAGGCTATTCAAAATTTTTTAAATACTATTCATGTGTTTTATTTAATTCTGTTAATTTTTTGGATAATTTTATTTATAGGTCATTACTTTAACTTCATAGATATATTGTCAATAAAATTGCTTTTAAGATTGAAATTCATTAACTGTACTATAATGAAAGTATTATTTTTAAATGTTTATTTAACATAGAAACTCTGTTTATCTGGGTTAGCATATTTTGCACACATATTAAGTACCAATTGACAATGCAATATTTCAGGATTGATCATTCTAACAGTAGTAAAGTGTGGTAGATGATATATTTTTTTAAATACACTTTTATAATAAAAAAAAGGAAGGATGAAATCTTAATTTTTCAATTCTTTAATTAAAACTTGTTTTTAACTGCTGTCTTCATAAACAAAAAAAATCCTGTAAGATTTTTAATGCAGATGAATTTCATTTCAAATATTGCAATATTTTTTAGAAAATATCCAAATACTAAAAAATAAAATATATAAAAAATATTTTATAAAAAAAATGTTTTATTTAAATTTATGAATAATAATGCACTAAAAAATTATAGCAACATATTAAATGCAATTATTTATTTATTTTTCTCATTATTCTAAAGATGATAAAAAAATCATTATTATATAAAAGGGTAGGGAATCTCCAGCCACCAAAAGACCTCAATATGACACCCAAACATTTTCACAAATGTATATAAAATTCTTGTATAAAATTTCTATTTAAATGTGTGTAGTTCAAATATTAAATTAAAAGTAAAATAAATATTTATTTTCTCAGCTACATCCAACCTATATAATAGTTCTAGTTCATTCTATCAAGATGCAATATTCCAACAAATTATATATACTGCATGGTCTGATATATAATTAATCGATGATGCTGAGGGCATTCTTTATTTCTATAGTGATTTTATATTCACAAAAATAAAATTAGAATGTTACTGTCTTAATATTTTGCATTTATTTATTTTTTATTATAATGGCTACACTGAGTACAAAGATAATAAAAAAAATAATACAGAAAATTGTGATTTCAATAGAAATGGATCAATATTTTTTTTTTATAGAAAGTAATAGTAATAAATTGATATGCTTGATATGTCTGAAAAGTATTTCAGTTAATAAAGAACACAATATTAAGAGGCTCTACTAAAATATTCTGATTATAACAAAATTGCTGGGAAAGAAATATTAAAATAAGAGCTTCATCAAGTGACTAACATGTTTCATAAAAAGTCCAAACGAGTCAGAAAATTCTGTGAAGGCAAATTATATTATTTTTAAAAAACAACTTCAAATCCATTTTCTGAAGAGGAATTTATAAATGATTGCAGCCTAGCTGTTGAAAAATTGTCATTAAATGTGAAACAGTCATTAATAATAATGATGTTACTTTATTTTTAATTCACAATATATATATATGACATTTTAAAAAGGCAAGTTGAAATTATTCTGCTAGTTGAAAAGATTGCCCAATCCTAATAATTAAGGGTAAATTGTTTGATCAAATATAACAAGTTAATTTTTAAGTCGATAATTTTGTATTGCCTGCAAATATTATAAAATAGCCCTTGGCAAAAAAGATTCCCCTAGCCCAGGGCCCCCAACCCTATGCCCGCAGACCATTTTACGTGTGCCCGCCGCTATCTGAACACGATAAAAAATTATTTATCTGATACAAATAAATTTAATTTTTAAAATTTCTTATAAATTATTGTATTATATTGTAATCAAATTATAGGGCATACTATACTTTTATAGCGTAAAAATATAAACATTAATTGTTAAAATTTTATTTTTGAAATAAATATTTTTTTGTACATTGTGTATTATTAACAATATCCAACTATAAATTTACATTGAAAAAATAAATGGCGCCTGCCCCCTGGTTGAAAAAATAATAAATGGTGGCCGCCAACTGGCTGGTATTATAGAATGTGCTTTTAAGTGCAAAAAGGTTGGGGACCCCTGCCCTAGCCTAATATAAAGTCTTATCCACTGATTTAATAAAGATACTTTTATAAACCCATATTTTACTTTCAATAGATCAAAAGGTCAAGTGATCATAATCAGAAAATAATTGCTTTTTTTTTTTTGTGTGATTAAAACTACAAAGAAAATACAGCAAATGATTCTTTTCTTTGCAGTTTTAATCCACTAATCATATTCAAGTTTTTCTGATAGTCATTTCTGTTTTTACATTTCCATGCTGGTTATGAAGGTCTACATTAATTTATTATTCTCCAAAGCAAATAAAATCATATTTTAATTATCCCATATAATTTCAATTATTGTGAAAGAACCAGTCAAGATTTTTTTTTTTAGCGAGTACAAGAATAAAGACTTACATTTACTCATTGCATACTACTTAAAATAAAGTAATTACTTAAAAATTAAAACTGGAAATTTTTGAACTTAACGACTGTTAATACTTAATATTTCCAAACAAGCATTACATTTTATATCAGTAAGTTGGTGATAGGATCTATTTTTTTACCTTAGAGAATATTAATGTAAAATCTGGGCTAATAAATGTATTCATGTAATATTGAATTTTTTAACATTTTCATTACTAACTATAACAATCTACAAGATATTATTTTGTGTGTGTTAATGCATATAGATTTTTATATCTAATGAAAGTGATTTTCAACAGACAATTCATGTGTTATGCAATGAATTAACAATAACAGATCACTCAAATTCAGAGAAATGCTATCATTATCCAAGAAGTAAAAGCTTTCTGTGAATCTAATGATGAAGCATAATAAGCACTGGTAAAATGGGCACAAATACTATTAAGCAAAATAATTTGTTTCATAATATCAATAAGTTGGTGATAGGATCTATTTTCAATACCACTATTTTTTTACCTTAGAGAATATTAATGTAAAATCTGGGCTAATAAATGTATTCATGTAATATTGTTTTTTTTTTAACATTTTCATTACTAACTATAACAATCTACAAACATTTTTATTTTGGGTGTGTTAATGCATATAGATTTTTATATCTAATGAAAGTGGTTTTCAACAGACAATTCATGTGTTATGCAATGAATTAATAATAACAGATCACTTAAATTCAGAGAAACTCTATCATTATCCAAGAAGTAAAAGCTTTCTGTGAATCTAATGATGAAGCATAATAAGCACTGGTAAAATGGGCACAAATACTATTAAGCAAAATAATTTGTTTCATACATCAAGAAATTTCAAAAATAAAGCATATCATGATAGACTACAACCATATAGTCTCCTTTCATTCAAATTGCCCTTTCAAAATAAACTACAGTTATCTACATTTTTAATAAATAAGCTTAATATATATGTTAAGCAAAATTAAAAATACTTTAATGGAATACTAGTAATAAAACAAAAAACATATAATAAAAAATATTTTGCATTGAGAACTTTTTGAGGTCTTACCAATATTAATCAACAACAATTTTACATTAAATATTTTTATTTAAAAAACCCACTTGAAATAGCTTTCACCCCCACCCATCCCAAATACAATTTTTATAAAGCCTATAATTTTTTGAGTTTAATACATTAAGTATTTTATAAGAAATCTGTTCATCTTTGCATTTGTTCTGCTTACAACCAAATCTGAAAAATTGTGTCAAGACATTTTTTTTTTTAATTGACAGAAATTGACAGTATTTTTATATTAAATTATATTCCGTAAATCCAAATTTACTTTAGTATTTAATTTTGTTATAAAATCAAATTTTTAACATCTCATTAAGCAGTAATATTTTACTAACTATTTTATTAAATTTATTTTTATAAAAATATTGAAGTTAATCTAACAATGAAAAATAGAAATCACTGTAAAGTATTAAAGTCTAAATACAAATGCAGACATTGTCAAGAAAGCCCATAATATTAAAGGGAAAAAAAAAACAACATAAAATGGCCATTATATATATATAATCTTGAGAAATTATTTAAATTTTAAATAAACATAAATCTTATTAAAGAGGGTCCTCATTCATAAGTTTAAATGGTTCTACATAAATGGAATATTTACAGTGTTTAATAAAACTGCCTGCCTATTTTTATATACAATACTAAGATATATATGCAATACAAGTATATAGTGCATTTATGTTTATTTAGTACCAAAAAAGAAATTTTTTAAATAAATGCTATTCTTTAGATTAAAAAAAAAAAACAACTTTTAGTACTAATTTCTTAAAAATTAAAAGCAGAAAAGAATTTGTAAAAGTTTATTTTAGAAAGATTTTTTAAAAATAAATTTACTGGCATGATTTTAAAAACAAAGTAAAAACCACACTCAACATCTATAGGAGTATGATATCTCTCCCATCATTAAGGGCCACCTCAATTTTTTGTTTTAGCACACAAGGCATTGTCACTCAGGTGATCAAATAAATTAACCTGGAACTTGTACCCTGTAGCTAATAATTAGAAATCTTTTGTTAAAATGTTAAGATAAATTATTAAAATGATTTTTGTTTAACTTTAAAATTATTACAATATATGATTACTGCAGCAGTTTTTATTACTATTATTAATTTCACTATAAAATAGAACAGTTCTTTACATTTAAATTAAATACAGATTCATCACAATTCTTACAGTACTAAAAAATGATTACTGTGTTATACTATAAATAGTTAATGTGTATTCTACAATTTCTCAATGATGAAGATACATATTCGCATTGAATAAATAATTCAATAAATGAGGACTCCCTGTACAGAGAATATTCTTATTAAAGTTGATATGAAATGCGATTCCATATGCATTTTATACTAATATTTTTACATAATCTGAACAAAAGTTTAATTCAGATACATATTGTGGGCATACTCATAAAAATATACTATTGCAAAATATTGCAATATATATATACATGAACAATATTTAATCATTTTTTGAAAATGTGTGAAAAAATATTACATTTAAAAATGCAACTTATGAATCAAAATGTTATATATTAGAAATATATAATTTAATGGAAATGTGTGTTTAATTTAAACATAAGTTAAACAAAAAAAAAATATCTTGACATTTTATAAAAAAGACATTTCACATGGTACAAATTATACCATCAACTTTAGATGGAAAAAATCCAAAATATTAAAAAAAGAAAATACTGCTAAGTTTCTTTGGATTTTATAGGAAGTTTGTTTATTAAAAATTGTCTTCAGAATATAAATTTTATATTTTTTAATGGAATCTTTATAAAAAAAAATAAAGGTTTGTTTTATAATTTATGCATATGCTATGTAAAATTAAGTTTAATTCAAATGATCCTTTTCTGCAAAAGTTTAATGATACTGTATAACACCACCACCAAAAAAAGAATAACATAAAAATTTCTTCATGAATTTTTATTCCAATTTTCATGGCATGGCTGCTACATTAAATCATTTTTATCACTGCAGGTCTGTTCCAAATTTGACAAATGTTACAAAGAAAAAAGAATACAGTGATAGATAGAACAAAGAAAAATGAGCATCAAGAGAAAAAAATTTGGAAACAGAAACATGCAGATATACACTACAATCTTAACACTGAACTACAATTTAGAGCTTAAACTATACATACCTGCTCAACAAAAATAAACAAATGGACAATTTATATTTATTTTACACTATGATTAAAATAAAATTAAACAAAGTGGGAATTATGGTAATCTTAATTTTGGGAGAGGAAAAAAAACCTTACAAAGGGAATTTTATTTAATTCTTGATAAAGTAACTTGCAGCTTAAAAATATTAAAAAAAAAAAACAACAACTATAAAATAGTCACTTAATAGCTGCCAGATGATGGAAATAACCAGTTATTATTTTTGAAAATAAACAATGAATATAGAAAATTACTAACTATGCTTATCTTTTCCAAAAAAAAAAAAAACTAAAAAGAAATTACTTTTAAGTTGTTTTAAAATTTTATTTTATTTTTACAATTTTACATAAAATAAATAATCCTAGCTTTTTTTTATTTTATTCATAAGATTTTGATAGCATAGTTACTCAAAATATTGATAGTTGATAAAAAAACAAAAAATAAAAAAACAAACACTATAACATTTTGATTCACCATAATCTCCCATTCCTGTCAATTTTCAAACAACATAAAAAAATTCTTGTACAATATTTTAGCCATAAAAGATCGTTAATCTCCATGATCTCTTTATTGGGGCCAATAACTCTGTATTCACAATTTTAAAAAAATATTCATATAAGAAGGGTTACTGTTAAAAAAAAAAAAAAGGCACAATTTACAATTAATTTAAAGCCAGCCAACTTTGAAAATAAGTGATATGAAAGAGAGAATGAAACACTTTGCATTTAATATGAAAATGTTCTGCAGTAAAGGGGAGGAGAAAAAAATCTGACTAGTAGATAAAAATCCAGAAAAAAATTTGTTCTAAAACACCCCAAGTATATATATATTTTTTCTTTTAAAGCAACAGAAACAAGGGGTGCAAATATGTAACAGTATTCACTCATTGACAAAGCTTTGGGAATTAAATTTTATTTGCAAAGAGATCACCACTTGCCGAAAATTTAAAGGTATGGTTTGTGAATGAGAGTTTACAATTCAACTTTAACATCCACATAATCATGACATTTCCCCCTCCCCTACCCTTCCCCAACCATTTAGATTGAGCACCATTTTTTTTATTACTTTTTACAAATGATTTTCATAATAAAGCATTCACAATTCTAGGCATAAGTTCCATTCTTGATATAAGACTGCAAACAATCTTTTAAAAGACCCCCCCCCCCGCCATGAAAAGTCAATTAAAGAATTTTTAGCAAGTGTGATGGCATGGATGCAATTCTTTTTTCTGGAGATGTAAAAAAGAGATTCCATTATGTTATCTGTTGTTCAATTTTTCTTCAAGAATACATTAAATTAGCCTAAAAAAGAAAACAAAAATAAAGATGACAAAGAACTTGCATTAAAACAAATTACAATTTTTAAAGACTAAAGTTTTTACAAAAGTAATTAATACTATTAGTGACATATATGCTATGTCTTACGATTTTTTTTGTTTCATTTAAATTAAAAAATATTACTTACTCATTTTTAATCAATTAAGAAAGTTTTTTGTCTTTTATAGATTTCTTCCTATGTGTTATATATCACAATACAGTATACATACAGAAAAAAATATATACAAGGAAAAAAAGGTAGCGTTAGTCTGTTTAGTCAAATGCTTAGATTAATTACATGTTCCACAGATGGCACGTTGGGGTTAACTGTGACAAAAAAAATTTAATGCCCAATCAGAGTACCTTCTGCTGTTTTATAGGATAAGATATTGATCCATCAAAGACTAGGAACTATTTCCAATCAGTCATTAAGTCACCATGAATCTCATATCATCAGTTATCTCCCTATACTAACTGTTGCAATGGACATTTCCATCCTTGGCACAGCATTTCTGACTCCAATTCCATTTTTCTTTTTTGCTCAAACCTAGAGAATTAAAAAAAAAAAAACAATGATGGAAACAGGCTTTATAGGCTAGCCATGATCATTGCTCAGGGCACTACTTATCACAGAAGTAGAAGGGGCTTAGAAAAATGGCCAGTCTCATATAGTCTGATTGGATTAATCATGAAAGCAATAGAAATAGTGGCAAAGCAGGATGCAGTGATGGTATTAAAGATAAATATTATAAATCCATTTTTTTCTAAATATAGGTACATTAAATATGTGAACTTTACATAATGACTCTTCTATGATCAAAACGGGGATAACATTGGTGGCTAAGGAGCTGTCGAGATTTAAGATCAATATAGCTGTATTTTTAGTGAAACTGGTCTTCCAGAGAAAAGAAGATTAATAAAACAGTTGAGGGCCACAAGTTTTTTCTTTTTTTTGGAAGGCAGATTGGATTTACTATATTCTATTCTTAAACCTTAGTACATCAATAAAAGGCTAATAATGTTTGGCTTGCAAAATACTACCAATGTTCACTGTATCGTGCATATACTCCAGCATTAGATTCAGAGAAAGAAAATTGTTATTCCCTGCTGAATAATTTTAATTCAGTAATGCCATTAAAAGATCAAATTTGCTTTTTTTGGTGACTTTCATACATGTGTTAGAACAAATAGTAGACTTTTGTTAATAATGGTATTGTTGCTGTATATTCAAATGGTTTGTTATTACTGAATTTGTGTGCAACACAATACATAGATTGATTATCACAAACACTTTGTTTAGGCAGAAAAACTACTATAAATGAACATGGACACATCCACACTCAAAACAATAGCATTTAATAGATTATAGTTAGGAGCCAGAATATAGATGTTCTAGATTACACAAGCACACAATGTTGAGCAGATCATAGATTAGTATGCTCCAAGATTAAAATGACAATTGCATTAAAAGAAATATTATTCCAATCATATTCCCAAATAAAATCTATTATAGGATACCAAATTTCAAACGGCTACTAAACACAAATTGCTAATTTGTATTGTTAGGATTGTCATATTACTGAAACAGAAATATCTAAAGGAATGTTAGAGAAACAAATCTATTCTTGGCTTCAATAAAAAGAATTATGACTAGTTTTCTGACTACATTATTAGTGATATTAAAAGGAAACATAGTATTTTATGTTTGGCAAAATAATAAATTAATGAATGACAAGAAGGTTTAAAATTGATTCTTGGATTAAAATTGCAAAAGAAATAGATATTTGCTAATTGTGGGCTCTTTACATCTTTTTTTTTATGCACTGAAAGCAAGATACGGATCTGAAAAATGATATCACAATTCTATTAAATCCATCACTCATATAATGACAATTTTTAAAATAGTGATAACAGTAATTGAGATGGTAATTTTTAATGATGTATCCACTTGTATCCATTTAGATTTGGAAAAAAATTATCAAGCTTAGAAAAGTTAAAACAGCTTTTGTAATCTTAAAAATGGAGAGGCTACAGGTTTTGATGAAATTTGGAGATGTTAAAATATGATAATATGTTAACTTCGCTCTTGAAATTTTGGTGCTTGTGCATTATTCGGTCTACCAAGCTTGGCAATTTTTTTTTTTTTTAAATATAAACTTTTAGGGGCCTAATATGTGTTAGTTGTTAAGTAGTCTTATTTAATATTCTTTTTTTTTTTTTTTATTATTTACACATTATTATTTTTTGTATTAAGTAAATATAAAAATGGAAAAATAACTAAAGTGTCTTTATATGCATTTTGGCCAAATGGCAAACAAAAAACACTGGGGAACTATGCTATAACACTTGGATCCTATTTAGGGGAATTTACGTGGCGTTGTCTGCATAAAGATTCATTTGTGGTGATTTTGGAGGCCATTAGAGGAAGTTCTGACCACCCACATGAATAATTCTCGTCTTTCTTGAAAAATAATGCATATAAAGACATTTTGGATATTTTTTTCTATTTTTATATCAATAACTTTATTTAATACAAAAAAATAATAAATAAAGTGTACCTATTATAATCAATTTTTGCAAAAAAAAATTTTTTTTAAAAAGAACAATAAAAAATATATAAATATTAAATACAATCGCTTAACAACCTTAGCTGCTCAAAGTGTATATTTGAAAAAAAAAAAAAAATAGCAGCCAAGTTCGGTAGACCAGATAATGCACAAGTACCGAAATTTTTTAGGAATATATGGACATGAAATTGTGCTACCTTATTTTATGGAAGCTTCTTTTTATTTCAATTTTTAAAAATAAATGGGATAAGATTGCAGTATTTATCATGGAATATCATCCACTATAGCAGTGGATCCTTAAATTCAACATGGGTCTTAATAATTTTAATGCGATCCTTGAGCTTGTTTTATGGATCCTAGTTTTTTTTAAAATCAGGTTCAAATGAAGGCATATGATCTCAAATCAGGAGCTACATCAAGCTTATTGTGATATTTATTCTTAATGTATGCGTAAAACAAGAATGCTCTTCCGACATGTTCTGTGTTTATAAAAGGTAATAAATATTTTAATGCTTTATAACAAGTTCCTTTTCCTGCTATCTAGAAGTCAATGACATTTTTTAAAAAAAAATCAGATTATAAAGAAGAATCGGTGGAAAATTTTTATGTCTCAATTCAAACAATCTTGTACTTTTCCCCATGAAAGTTATCTCACTTCTGCACATGCTTCACACAAAGATGTGAATAATTTGGAATTCAATTAATAACTTTGATAGATAGATTGAGAAGTTCCTCTAATGAATCTGGTAAGAGTTTGGACACTAGGCTTTGACTGTGAACCCAGCAATGACTTCAAACTATATGACTGAGCAACTTCTTTAATGTAACCACGTAAACCTGTATAACAGCCAGAAGAATTTTCTATCAGCTGTGCAAACACCACAGCAATTGGCCCAATAATTTTTTTCCCCAGTGAAATAACACTGAATGACATTAAATATGTCATCTTTCAGTGAGAGAATAGCTTAGTAAAAGATTTTCTTCAAACACATTAACATTTTCCAACTGTATTGAAAAAAAAAAATGTATATTTTTTCAATTAATTTAGATTCTTCAAACACATTAACATCTTTTCCCACCTGTATTGAAAAAAAGAAAATGTATATTTTTTCAATTAATTTAGATTCAATGTCATTAGACATATCATTAATTTTCAGAGAAACTGTATTGTTTGAAAAGGGAATGTTGTTAATTTTTCGGACTAGTCTTCACTGAATAAACATTGAACAGCATCTCTAATACAAGGAGATATATTGTATGATTTTTATAACTATTAGCAATATGATAACTTATTCTGCACGATGCTTCAACTGCATTATCATTGACTTTGTTTGCAGATAAGAAATTGCAGTGGTTTGATAGTCTCTAGAAAAAACTAATATCTTTTTGTTTATAAATTGGATGTTTCATCTCTTCTAAATGGTGCACCAATAAAGATGATTTCATAGTACCATTAAGATAATATCTCTTCACAAACAATGCCTAGTAGTTTTGGATGGTCTTCATCTTCCATGAATGAAAAAATCCATATCTCAAACATTCAACAGAATATTTTCTCTTCTTTAATGAAGTACTGATGTTTTGAGTTTAGCACCCCAATCCCCTTATGCTTGTAAACCATCAGATTGCTTTGAAGTACTTGCAGCTGCTGACTCAGCAGGTTGAATTTCAATACTAACTGCAGTTCTCTTAAGAGTTCCGATTTTCAACCACATCCATTTTGGGGCACAAAACAATATCAATAGTAAGTCACTCAAATCAATAAATAATAGCTAAACACTTCAAATTTTGCATTCATGAAAAAGGAATGATCTAGGCCTATTGATGCATATTACTCACTTGACGCTCAATCAAACACTAAAATGATAGACCGCTTTCAATCACAGCGACAGTTTTGTTGAAGATGGGGAGGAGACATGAAATAGTGCAATATGATTGATGATGGGCGGGTCTAATGACAACTTTTATTTAAATTGCTCTTTGTAAACCTTTACAATTTTGTTATTTATTTTTAATTTCTTTTTTGGCGATTCCTGCCATTATCAATATTTTCGCACCCCCCCCAAACTGGTCTTGCCGCAGGGATATGCATATCACAGGTTGGAAACCACTGCACTACAGCAAAGTTACTCTTTTATTGAATAGGTTACTTCCAGTCATAGATGAATGTTACCAAAGATTCAATGTAGATTTAGAGAATCAAGAAGCTCTGCAGATAATTTTTGTAATGCAAAAAAAATGTTTAATCAAAAGTGATTTTCATATTGATTTTATTAATTTGATTAAGGCTATTTGATTCAAATAATCAAGCGGCTCCATAGCATTGTTTGAAATTAATTGATTGTGCACCATTTATTTATATTATCAAAAGTAAATTGTTACATTTTGATTTACAATGAGAGGAAGTGTTATTACTACAGAGAAAAAAACAGGCATTTGAAATAAGAATTGTTATTAAACAAGAATGTGTACTTGATCCACTATTGTTTTCAACTTTAATGTCATTGGTTTTTGGAATTACTTACATACAATGTAATGGAATAGGAATTAAGATCCAATACAAGATTAATGATGGAATTTTTAATTAGAAATTGATTAAAAGTAAAAGCAAGAAATTTATATTAATGAATTCTGCATTTACAGTGTGCTGATGATGGTGCTATTTTTGCTAGTTCTATAGAATGTACTTAATATTTTGAATGCAACATATAAAAACTTTTAATAATTAATGTTCAACAAACTCAAGTTCTTTATCAGCCAGTGATAGAAGAAAAATTCTTTGTAATTTTTAGTTTTGGATGTTTATCAACTTGAGAATGTAAATCAATTTAAATATTGGTATTATTATAAGAAGAAAGGTGGATTTAGATATTCAGATGCAGCACAGACTCCAATGTATCTCTGCTTTTTTAAACAAGTTTACAGATAGGAGTACATCATAGGGAAATAATTACTGCAACTAAATTAGCTATATAGAAAGTTATTATTTCATTTATATGGAAGTGGATTGATGCAACATAAAGGCATTAGAAAATTTTCATTTGAGGATCATTTGCAAAATTTTAATATTACAACTGCAACATTATAAAAACAATGAATATATTTTTCAACTTACTGATATGATCATTAGAATCATGTTTGTTGGATTGGATATGTAAAATTAATGCATAATATAAGACTTTGAAAGGGCATTTTACGGCAAACTTGAGCATAGTTTTCATTGGAAAGGTAGATCTTGTTTATGCTATAAAGATTATCTCAAAGATATTACAAAGAAGCGTAATGTTGATTGTTTTTATTGGGAAGATATTGCAGCTAATAAAATATATTGGAAAATTACAATTAAACATTTTTTCTGCAGAAGAAATTAAAAGATAGCATTGCAAAATATCAAAAAAAAAAAAAAAGAACCATCATGTTCTACATGTGTACTTAGTATTTGTGGTTAACATTTGTATAATCATCACAAAACTAGTCTTTAAAGTAGTTTTTTTTTTTTTGGAATTGAAATAACCACAATAAGAATGGCTGCTGCTGAGCCTATTTGATTTTATATATTTCTGAAGTGACAACCAATGTATATATATTAAAAAATTCCAGAGACCAAAAAATGACTCCTAAAATTATATATATTTATTTAGAATTATTAACTTACTTTTTTGTAATTTGGCAACTACCACTGTCCAGATTGTTTGAATTGAAGGGAAGGGGGGATCAGACAAGTATTTTAATATGATTTAGTTTTAATGAAGTACTATTTTCCACTAAATCTTGAATAAACTTATAATTTAAAATAACACATAAGTTTTAATGATGTATTTACTGGTACTTTTACCATTTATATTTTTCCTAAAAAAAGTTATTACATGCTACAATATATGTAGCAAAGTGAAAATTTTAAGAGCTGGAAATAAATATGGTACTTGTGAGTTTTTAAGTAAATCAAAACGGCAGCCTGTATTTTTGAGAAATTATAGTTTCGGGGGCCTACTGTTATTTTTTAAAAAAGAAGTCATTGTGGAAAAATTAATTATAATATTTACAGTTTCTTTTTTTTTTGGATTAACTTATTAATAGAAAAATGAAATATATATATAAATACAATATTTACACTATATTCCTGTTGGTGGCATGCAATCACATTGTGACCACTAATGCACACTTTTTGGGAAGGCAGGATCCTGTACCTTTGGAAATAGTCCTTTGTCCCATGTTCTGTAACAGGAAGGTCCCAAATTTTTATCATTATGACAATTTACCAAAAAAAACTGTCGACAAAAAGAAACATGCTGAATTGAATCAAAGTATGACAATGTTAAGAGTGTCTAGTTGCTTCCCACATTATAAATAAAAAAACTGAAATAGTTTCTTAATAAAATTTATTAGAATTTATTTCTTTTTTTAAATTTAATAATCAATTTATTAATTTTGTTTCAATTTAACAACAAACACATCTTCAGTAGATTATATACCCTTGACATATATCAAAAATATGGGATAGCATCTTGGTTTACTTGAAAACTCATAAGTACTTAAATATTTATCTAAATCAACTGACATCAATTTGCTAAACTAAGTTTTTCAAATTAGATTTCTACTAAGAAAGAAGTAGGGAATTCAGCAAATTATTATCGACTATACAAAGTATGGATATTACAATATATATATTAAAATTAAACATGTATATTTACCAGATGATTAAGTTTACAATATGTAAGCCATTTAAAATCATGAGGGGGGGGGGGGTTTGATAAATGCACAATTTAGCAAAATCGATAGTCTGACATGGCTTAGGGATCAAGTGTTGCATTTCAATATTAATAAAAAAAACCTGTATATATGAATTAGTAAAATTCATAAAATCTAATCTTTGATCTCTTTTCAAGATGTTTTCCAATCAAATTGTTTTTCTTCATTATCATTCAGTCTATGGAGAAGAACAAATCATTTTTTTCTTTTTGACTTTTATCTTTTTCTATCAATATATTAGAATCATTTGAAAGAAAACAAATAAGCTTTCAAAACTTAATATGAATGACCTTTATACATTGAAAGATTTTTTATAAATTGACTTTTTTTATTCCTTCCAGAAAATTATTCAGAAAAATATAACTTGAATATAGTAATTTTTAAAATTCGACAAAAGAAAAATAAAACATTTACGAAGAACTTTTTAAGTTGTATATTAAAAAATAGCTGTTTTTTTTTGAAAAGCTATAAATGTTTGGGATTTCTTATTTTTCTAGATAAAAAAAAGTCATTGCAAAACATTCTAAATAGACTGTAGTCAAACTTACATTTTATGAGAATATATTTAAGATGTAAGAGGTAGACAGATTTAAAGCATATATACATATTTAAAAAAAAAAAAGGTTTTAGGTATTTATTGTGCAAATGGATTTAAAAAAAGAAATGAAAAACTTCAGTATAGATATAAGTTCCCATGACTGATCATATCAGTCTAACCATAACTATTTGGAAGCTATTAGAATTAGAAAATATTCTAAGATTAAGTATATGGATTGTTAATCAAAGAAAGTAATTTTATTATCTGAAATAAAAAGGAAAATGCTAGATATATGACTCTGTGAGGCTAGATGAATAGGCTATAGAGAAAAAAAGTAAAGATATAAAAATATCACATTGTAAAGCATAGACATTATTTTAGATCTAAAAATAAGTTTTATATATTAAATTTCAATAATGATAAGATTCATGGTGATAAGACCAAAAGCATTTCCAATATATATATATATTTAAATATTTGTAAAAATTATTCAATTTTTTTTTTCCACTCTCACTTTAATTGTTCACATTATATTCAATATAAATATTAATTTACATCTGTAAGCACATTTTTATACAATTTTTATTTATTTAAAACTTGTGTTTTTGAATATACAAATCTTTAGAACTACATAATATATAAATGCTTTATACCACCAAAAATACAATAAAATATACAAATAATAAAATTCTCATATTTTAACATTCATTAATCTTTTATTAATATTGAAGCAATGCCCTTCACGTCTTTCTAGATTGCTAAACTAGGATCGAACAAGATCCACGCATGTAATGATGATTATAAAACTTTCCGTCTGCCATCTTGTACACATTTAATTGTTAGACCAGTTAATAAGTGAATAAAATATCAAAATTTTCTATTTAAAATTTTAATTATAAATATTGGAGGGGCCCAGATATATATATATATGTGCAAATACATATATATATATAATTACAGATGGAAACTTTTATAAAAATCAATAAATAAATTTTTAATGTTCCTTTTTTTTTTAAGGTCAAAGTATTTTATTCTGGAGATTTACTTTCATGATAAACCCTGCTAACATTCTTTAGCGTAAAACAAAAGAAAGTCCATTAACAAAATAGTAATGGAATTTCTAATTAAATTAAAAGTAAAACAGAAAAAATATTTGAAAGAAAAATTCTTCAAATCTACATTAAATTAAAAATAGATTTGAAACAATAAAATCATTGGGTTTATCGGGAGAGTGGATCTTAAGAATACAATACAAAAATATTTTAGATCGATGATTATGATTGCCGGAATTTTATATATCCATTTGGCCTTGGGCGAATGAAAAGGGGAATTTCCAAAAAAATATTCCAAAAGGGTATAAATAGCCCACGAGAACAATAGGAGGCAGCCAGTCATAGATTTGTTCAATTAGTGCATGGTAAATCCATGCCATTTTAATTTTTAAAATAAATATAGATATGTGTAGAAGCATGGTAGTGGGGTAAATGGTTTTTAGCCTGCCCGTTTCCCCATTTGTTCCAAGTATGATCACCAAAATACCATAAGCCGGAGAAACTTCATTAAATGTTTAAATGTTGGACTGCCGAACTCTTAAATCAAACTTATCCCTGTGCAGAAATTATGAAAGACCACTCCAAATTTGTATTTCATCGTGGGACCTAAATTTCCAAAAAGGACTCAGAATAAATTAAGTAATATTTTGTTCAATTGTTCATTTCTAACTGCCCGATGTATTCTTCAAACTTCAGTTGACCTTAAAATTTAATTTCGCTACCACTAAATGTCTTCTTAAATGAAATTCCCCTTGATTAAATGTAACTATTTTCTTAACTAAACTCTGTAACCTTGACTTGCTATAGATTTAAATTTAATGTCTCTGCTCTAATTCTATCTGTCTTAAAATTATGCCTCTATTAATGCAAAACTTTTCTCTTAATTAAAGCAGTTTAGAAAGATTATTATTATTTGCCTATGAATGTATTTGGTTTAAGATTTATAAATGTCTGATTTAAAATGATATCTATATGCCAATTTGTTCCATCTCGACAAAAGTTTTATAATTAAATAATTTTGCTTCCAATTTCCCGACCAACGTCTGTCTGTAAATAAATAACTCTTTCGCTCTAAATGATTATTACTTGGAGCACCCTTTTTGTCGAGATAAAATTTTATATTATTATGTATTTCTAAAATATTTTATGTGTGTACGGTTTAGTTTTGGGGAAGATGCTGGGTCAAGTATGAGATTTTATTTAATTATATTTCATTTTAAAAGAATGAAAGGGAGGGTTTTTTAGAAAGTTTCTTCTTGTAAACAGTAAGAGAGAGTATAAATGTTTAAATTTAAAATATTGATGGGATTTTGTTTTAAAGGGAGAGACGTGTCGCCCAAAGAAATGATATTCGTAATAATATATTGTAGTTTTATGTTGTGTAGATCCGATCTTGGTCAATCCGTATAATATCAGTATAATCTTTCATGGTTCAGTACAATTTTCATATTTTAAAATATGTTTTTCCAGTATTTGTATTTTGCCTTGCTAGTACTTTGCTTGTTCACCTGTTTGTCTTTTGGTTGCTAATCAGAATTATAATACGTGATACATTCACGAGCTAAATTTTTGTCAGGATATGCCTTTCACCTGAAATATCTTGAGATTTGCTAATGGCGCAGACCATTCGTCTTTATCTCTTGGCATCTTGAGAACGGGGCAGGGGAATTGAGTTTTTGCTGGTTATGTCATGTCAAATGCTGGGGCTATCTAGTTTCTATTGTTTCTGAACACATGGCGGGTTGACGATGGTCTGATCATATTAATTTATATTTACTATCAGTGAAGTATTTAGTTGCGAATATCGCAATCTGCTTAAGCATGTCAGTCTCTTCGAAGCCAATTCCTAAAAATATGATCAAATTATTTCTCTCTTAGAATAATTTTTACTTATATTAAAGTTACTTAAAATAGGGCTGCTAAATATTTGTTTCTTATATCACATACTTGAGTGGATGTCTACCATAGAACTCTAATCGTTTTATGTTTAAATGGGCATATAAACTATATCGCTCCCTTATACGAGGCATAATAAATGATATGATCGAAATTGATGTTAACAAATAAATGAAATAAATCAGCAAGACATTAAAGGATTATAGAGATGTTTTTATTAAATATATATGTGAATTTAATCTACCTGTTGTTCGTTTCCATTAACTGGTTGCTCTTTATGAGCGCTACGAGAGCACTGCTAGCACTTGTCAGATGATGTTTTATTTTCTTTCTTTGCTGACGTAAAAAGTATAAGCATGACGTAGTACAAAATATGAGCATTTAATAGCTTAATCACGTGGCTTTCAAAAAATGTTTATTTCAAAAAAATCAGTTGAAATTTGGATTTTTGGCAAATTTTTTAATCGACCACAGTATTTAATTTTTTTGTTTTTTTGATAATTTTTGTACTTATCACGAAGCGATAAAAGACAAAAATGGTTTACGGGCTGCAAGTGAAAATTTCTCCGGTGTTATTCACAAAGAAGGCCTACAGTACAGCTTCAACATAATAATGTTGTAAGTAACATTTAAAAATTTTTTTTTTTAATTTTTTGATAAAATTATCTTTTTTATTTATTTTAGTTTGGAATTAGTGTGTTAGTTATATAATTATTTATGCTCATATAGAATTCATATCTATAATAATTTTCTAATTTTTTACCTGCACTATTATAAAAATAATGTTTTTCAAAAAGTATAATTTATTATGAAAATCATTAATTATGTTTATATAATATGGTTTACAAGTAATATGTTATAAAACTAATAATCAAATGTATACAAACATTGCATACACAAACATATAATCAAATTCTGCATATAGAATTCATATCTATAGTAATTTTCTAACGTTCTACCTACACTATTATAAAAATAATGTTTTTCAAAAAGTATAATAATTTATTCTGAAAATCATTAATTATGTTTATATAATATGGTGTACAAGTAATGTATTATAAAACTAATAATCAAATGTATACAAACATTGCATACACAAACATAATCAAATTCTGATTCTTGTTTATGTTTTTGTTTACTCTTGTTCATGCTTTGGTTTTGCTATATGTTTCATAACATTATTTTCAAGTCTATAGCTACCAAATACACTATATGCAAATAAATTATATCTATGTGGTACAATAAATATAATAAGATAGCATCACTTCTGTGCATAAAGAATATAAACATCACTTGTGTGTGCATAAAGAATATAAACATCACTGGTGTCCATAAAGAATATAAACATCACTGATGTACACAAAAAAATATAAAATGAAGAGATGAAACTCATTTTATCAGTGATATAGACAGTAGCCTACAATTTCTAGTTTTAGATGGATAAGAAGCCTATTGCTATGATGATTTCTTTTGTATCTTTTATTAGGATGAATCTTTTTCTTTATAGATGCCTTTGACATTTAGAACATTTGGGGTACAAGATAAAATTGAAGAAGTCATATCCGAATTCTTTTGGAGATTGTGAAGCTGTGGATTAACTCAGGTAAGACATGTTATACATGTTTAGAAAGATAATTTTGTGAGGAATATAAAAAAATTATCACTGAAGATGTATTTTCAATTTTAGTTAATGTTAATTTCCAAATTATGAACAAACAATAAAATAAAATTATTTCGGATGTGAAAATTTCTTTTTTCCTTATTTTTTATATAGTTATCACTATTTATTTTATGCTTATTGTTTTCCTTAATGTTTCTAGTTTCTAGCAATGAAATTGTTTTTGCTCTAACATAATTAAAACTGAAGTTATTGTGAAAATTGTGTGTCAGGCCAGTATTTTAAAAAATTCAATATGGCGGCTTGAAGCTGAAGTAGTTGTTAATATTATTTTAAAATTAGCGTTCTATTTAATTATTGTGCTGTTATCTGACGACTCAAGGTCACACACATACCATTCCTATTTTGAAGTTCATGAATAGGTGTAATTAAAATAAATGTTAGAATTAGTCGAGGTTCATGTGTATGCTGCCGGCCAGAGTTTAGAGAAGATTAATTGCTTGTCTCGAAAATGTTGTTAATTAGTTGGTCGATTTATAGAGTGGGTAAACAGGGTAGAATCCATAAATATTCTTGATCTTTGATCTCTCGTATGGTTGGATTCGAGGTACTTTTACCCAGGCTGTGAATCGTGTTGAGTTAACATACAATTTCGATCGGTCTTCAAATTATATTTTAAATTTAAATAAACTTTGTGATTATATATATATAAAGATATTTGAATAAAACATGGTATAAAAGCAGTTTTAATATGTATGTATTTTGATGATGTAATGCATTTGTAAATTTTATAGAAATCAAAATTATAAGCTTTAAGTAAAGAAATAGAATTACATTAAGATAAGTGCATTCAGAATGAAGTAATATTTAAGGATATATATTGAAAAAGAGATCTAGTTACTATTCAGGTACAATTTCAATCAAAATAATTATAACAATAGAAATGAAAACATGTAAGAAAATATCCAAAGGTAGCGGGGGGGGGGGGGGGTCGCAATAGTTGTAATAATGACAACACATGAAATGAATGCAGAGACATTGGGTTGAAGATTAGACAAAGATTTTTGTTGAGAAAATAATATGATAGTAATAAGCACATAATTTAAAATCACAAAACAAAACTTTACATACATAAAGCTCCAGTTGAAAAGAATAATTTCCATTAAATTGTGCACCAATTCAAAATAGAATTAGAAACTGTAATAAGGATATATTATATCATGGAAAAGATATAGATTTAGATCAATTTTAATAGTGGTAGAATTAGTTGAAAACAATAATTTCCATTAAATTATGCATCAATTCATAATAGAATTAGAAACAGTAATAAAGATATATTATATATCATGGAAATGATATAGATTTAGATAGTGATAAAATTGAAATTAACATTTAGAACCAACCCAAGGAAAAAAATGGACTATTGAAGAAAAATTTTCAGAGTTGTTAGATAAAAAAATAAATGCAAATAATAGTAATATAAATGATAAAGGATATTCAAATAAAATATGAAAAAAATTCAAAAAAATTTTAAAAATAAATAATAGACAGTAAAATGTGAATTCTATAGAAAATGGACATATGTATAGAAGTCTTAAAAGTAATTTGAATATGAAACAGATTATATTTATTGCTTTTATTGCTATTAAGCTAAGAAATAGCTAGAAAGGTAAGGTATAGGAAATAGAGAAATTACAAAGAAAAAGTAGATTTTATTTAATTTATAGTAGAATAAAAGTTTGATTGAGAAAGAAATTACAGGAATAAATAATAATTGAAGAAAGTAGTAAAATATTCTTTTAAAAACATTACCTGGGGTAAAAGCTGGAATGGCACATAGAATTGATGAAACTCTTGATAAATTATTGAAGGCTAAGAAAGAAAAAGATTTGAAAAAATTGCTTGATATTTGTAATACAATTTATTACCGAGAAGAATGATCAGTAGATCTTTCAATAATTATGATTCCATTACAAAAAAATCCCCAAAATTCAATAATGTGAGAATATCTCCCATGCAGCTAAGGTATTGTTGCATGTTCCTTTCTGAAGAAGTTTGTATTTGGGCGGGGGGAGGGCGATGACCAGATATGTGGTCAGATATATATAGAGAGAAAGAGAGAACAAAATAGTTAACATTTTATTAATCTTGAAAAAGCATTTGACAGTAAGTTTTTGTTGGATATATCAAAAAATAAAAGATCTGAATCTGAAGAAAGGATGTTTCTTGAAGAATTTGTATGTAAATCACAAGATATATGTATATCATTAAATGATATTCTTATGAAAGATACATAAAGCAATGATGTCTTTCTCTTGCTTTAATATAAATTTAGCAAAATAATATTCATAACTTGTTAAATGAATATTATTTTGCTAGGAATGTAGTTCTTCATTATCTCAGATATTAGCTGATGTAATATTTGCAGATAGTAATATTGAGCTCAATAAAACTTAATGTAAGAGTGACAAAACTTGTGAAAAGTTTATGGTGAAAATAAAATTCTAATAAGACTAAAGCAATGAAAAAAAAAAAAGACAATTGAGAATATCCATTGGCCAGGAAGATGTAGAGGAGATAAATGATAATGAAGATAATGATCTAAAGAAATTAGAATAAAAATTACAATGGGTAAACAAGATTTATATGGATCAGAAACAAGGACAATCATAAATGAAGAAAAATTGTGAGGATTTAAAGAATAGATATGAAAAGAATGGAAATAATTTTAAAAGATTATAAATATAGAATTTAAAAAATACAGAAGAGGAGGAAGGAAGGGTATGAAGAGATAGGAAGTGGAATGGTGTGTATTTAAAGCAGAGAAATTTTATAAAAGATGTATTGTAAAAGATATTAAAGAAAGTAAAAGCAAATTAAGTAAAAAAAAAACAAACAGATTAATGATCTTAAGGCAAGGGAGAAATAGCTATTAGTATTTGAGAAGTAGAGCAAGAGGCAAAAAAGACTTGGATAATAATGAGATCTGATGATGGATAGTTTATTAATTTTATTACTAATTAGCATATTATGATGCTATGGAAGACACTTTATCATATATTTATTTTAAATGTCAGAAAATTGTATCTTTCTAGGAACAAACAAGCATTTCAATTCAAAAAACCCAGATAACTGTTTTAATAATGTTGCTCTTAAATAAAAGTAATGTGATGGTTCAATAAATCAGCATAATTTTTAAAAAAATTAGGAAAATGAAGTGAATGAAAAAATATTTTATATTAATATCAAAATTTAAATAATATATTTCAATAAATATTCAGAATTATGTAATAATTTAGATTGCAATAAAGTAAAATTAATTATTTGTAAAGGTTAAAATAGAATAAAATATTTTAAAACATAAAAGCAGATAATACCAAAATTTTAGTAGCATAAATGAATTCATTTAAACTTATAAATTGCAATAATTGTATAGGGAAACAGAAAATAAAATTTATAATAATCAAAATAACATATTAAAAATGATGAAATTTTAGCATTTGCTTATATAATAATTAGCTTATAAAAAGTATAGCAAACTGAAAAATACCCCATTAAGAAATGTTTGAAATAAACAAAGAAGCTTATTAAAGTAATGCAAAACAAAATTAATTTTAGGAGAAGTATTTATTGAAGAATACCATGGGATTTTATATATTTCCCATTTATATTTGATTGAGGCAATGAAGGAGATATATAAATGAATGATTCAAATAGAAAAGCTGTTAATGAATAAATAATAAGAAATTAAAAAGTTAGCTGTGAGCAATGTTCTAGCCCATAGTTCAGCAAGCAATTACAAGGAACTTAAGACAATCTGTTGACCTATGTCAAAAATAAAAATGTTCCTTTACCAATACTATGAACATGCAATATACAATGACATATATCAGGATGAATGGATAATAATCTCAATGTAACATAGCTGACTAATTCAAGAATGTAGTTCTTTTTAACCTGCTATACAGTTGTCATTTTCAAACCTATAAAATTCAATTAAAGAAAAAATTCCAGTTTATAGAATCGCTATACAGAATGCATTAAGTAAAATGTTTAGCTCTAAATATTGAAAAATGGTAGTCGTGGAGGGACTGTACTGCCGCCATCAGATGGCGGTGCGACACCATCAACAACCGGCCTGAAGCCTGCAAGTGATAAATTTATATACGAAAGTGGCTGAAAATTGACAAATAAAAATGCCTGAGGTAATATATTTCCAAGAAATACATTGAAAGTACAAATTATAAAAAAAACCCAAGAATATGCTATAAAATTCAAATTAAAAAAAAAAAATTCCACGAAAATACGAGAAAGACCTACCCCCCCCTAAAATCAAAATTTCTTCACTTAAATCGAAAAATAAAATTGCCTGAGGATATATATATTCAAGAAATACATCGAAAGTATAAATTATTAAAAAAAACCAAGAAAATGCTATAAAATTCAAATTAAAAAAAAAATTCCATGAAAATATAAGAAAGACCTACCCCCCCCCGCCCTAAAATCAAAATTTCTTCACTTAATTCGAAAAATAAAAATGCCTGAGGATATATATATCCAAGAAATACATTGAAAGTACAAATTATAAAAAAAAAAAAATGCTATAAAATCCTATAATAATTCAAATTTAAAAAATAAAGAAGTCCATGATAATCCACAAAGAAACATGGCGAACAAAGAGCGGGAAATCCAAAAACATCAAATTATTTACCTTTCGACATTTGCAAATATGAATCGGCAAATTAAGTAGCTTTCAATATTTGCAAACGATCAGATTTAAAAGCAACGGTTATATAAACTAAAAAGAATATTACTGGTTTGAAATTATGGCATATCAAAAATAAGTCAAACGTAACCCCCCCTCCCCCAATGAAGAATTTCTATCCAAAAATAACTCAAATTATTTAGCTTTAAAGCAATTCATTGTTATCTGGCTTTCAAATGATGGCATATCTAAATGGATCAATAATATTTACATAATTATATTTTGTGGAAGTACATTGTTTGCGCCTATAGTTTTTTAATGTATATATAGTAGTAAAGTATATTTTTAAGAAAATATTTTCTCTTTGGCAAAATGCTGAAAAATCATTTCATATTTTGAATTGCATTGGAGTGTTATATATTTTATGGAAGTACATTGTTTGCGTCTATATTTTTTTAATGTAAGAAAGAGCTATTACGTCACATTTCAATTTGCAACTTTGTTTAAATAAAACGTAATGAAATATGCATCTTATATATAATTACCAGAATATGGTACTAAAGTATATTTTCAAGAAAATCATTTCTCTTTGTCAAAATGCTGAAGAATCATTTATTATTTGATAATTTTAATTAAAGAAGAGTTGTAAACAAGGCAGGACATTGACAAACTCATAATTGTGTAAATGCCATCAAGTGTGTTCAAAGCTTCAAAATTCTGCCATCTTTGCTGTATTTTTTTACACAAAATAACCATCGTTACTTAATCTTGTTACTATTCAAGTGTTCAAAGCCTTCAAAATTCTAAATCAAAATAATGTTCTTCTTAATGGATTTTCATGCTGAACACATTTCAAGTGCCTACTACAAATGATTGGAAGGACTTTGATAATTATTTTTTGTGTATTGCTTTTTTACGTTACCATTTTTTGTGTATAGCTTTTTAATTATTTAAATATTATCGTTCAATTTAGATATGCCATAATTTGAAAGCCAGATAACAATTAATTTCTTTAAATAATTTGAGTTATTTTTGGATAGAAATTCTTCATTGGGGGAGGGGGAGGTTTTACGTTTGACTTATTTTTGATGATATGCCATAATTTCAAACGAGTAATATTCTTTTTCGTTTATATAACCATTGCTTTTAATTATTTTTGATCGACTTTTTTTTATTTGTATTTTAGAAGTATTTGTTTGATTTAATTTGTCCATTTCAGTTATTTTTGGATAGAAATTCTTCATTGGGGGAGGGGGTAGGTTTTACATTTGACTTATTTCAGATGAGATGCCATAATTTCAAACCAGTAATATTCTTTTTAGTTTATATAACCGTTGCTTTTAAATCTGATCGTTTGCAAATATTGAAAGCGACTTAATTTGCCGATTCATATTTGCAAGTGTTGAAAGGTAAATAATTTGATGTTTTTGGATTTCCCACTCTTTGTCTGCCTTATTTCTTTGTGGATTATCACAGACTTCTTTATTTTTTAAATTTGAATTATTATAGGATTTTATAGCATTTTCTTGTTTTTTTTTTTATAATTTGTACTTTCGATGTATTTCTTGATATATATATTCTCAGGCATTTTTATTTTTCGATTTAAATGAAGAAATTTTTATTTGGGGGGGGGGGGTAGGTCTTTCTCGCATTTTCATGGAATTTTTTTTTTTTAATTTGAATTTTATAGCATTTTCTTGTTTTTTTTTTTATAATTTGAACTTTCAATGCATTTCTTGGATATATATACCTTCAGGCATTTTTATTTTTCGATTTAAGTGAAGAAATTTTGATTTTAGGGGGGGGGGGATGGTAGGTCTTTCTCGTACTTTCATTGAATTTTTTTTTTTTAATTTGAATTTTATAGATTTTCTTGTTTTTTCTTTTATAATTTGTACTTTCCATGTATTTCTTGGATATATATATCCTCAGGCATTTTTATTTTTCGATTTAAGTGAAGAAATTTTGATTTTAGGGGGGGGGGGGTGGTGGTAGGTCTTTCTCGTATTTTCATGGAATTTTTTTTTTTTTAATTTGAATTTTATAGCATTTTCTTGGTTTTTTTTTTTTATAATTTGTACTTTTGATGTATTTCTTGAATAATATATATATATATCCTCAGGCATTTTTATTTTTCAATTTAAGTGAAGAAATTTTGATTTTAGGGGGGGGGGTAGCTCTTTCTCGTATTTTCATGGAATTTTTTTTTAAATTTGAATATTATAGCATTTTCTTGATTTTTTTTTTTATAATTTGTACTTTCAATGTATTTCTTGGATATATATTGCCTCAGGCATTTTTATTTGTCAATTTTCAGCCACTTTCATATATAAATTTATCACTTGCAGGCTTCGGGCCAGTTGTTGGTGTCACAGCGCCATCTGACGGTCCCTCCACGACTACCTGAAAAATATTTCAAAAATATTTTTTAAAGAGAAACCTGCCTGTAGACCTCTATACATCTAAGATGAACACAAATTCATATAGTGGCAATAGAATATTGCAACTCTATAGACGAGACTATTTAAAATTGTTTTCTAATCAAGTTTTTAAAAACTTATTGACATTATGTTTGATTAGTTTAAATTGTATGATTTATTTAAATAATTTATGAGATATTATTTTATATAGTGCTATGTTTTAATGCTGTAAGTGATATTAGCGATTAAGCCAATGCACATGCGCTTTAAAAATAAATTATAAATGAATACTCTCACTTTTTTCCAGACACAAGATATAGTATTTTAGAAAGAATGGAATGAATCCACCCATTCTTTCAACCCAAACATTTATGTATGGGCAAATCTTAAGCGTATGGAAATGAGAGCGTTAAGGTCTTAAGCAATCACTTTAAATTACATTTGCTATGTTTGAATGAATGACGCCTGCGAAATCTTTACAATTTACAACCCGTCATTCTTTAGTTGAAATTAAACATATATAATGAGATATTATTTTATATAGCGCTATGTTTTAATATTGTAATAGTGATATTAGCGATTAAGCCAATGCACATGCGCTTTAAAGATAAATTATAAATGAATACTGGAAAAAGTGAGAGTATTCATTTATAATTTATCTTTAAAGCGCATGTGCATTGGCTTAATCGCTAATATCACTATTACAGTATTAAAACATAGCGCTATATAAAATAATATCTCATTATATATGTTTAATTTCAACTAAAGAATGACGGGCCGTAAATTGTAAAGATTTCGCAGGCGTCATTCATTCAAACATAACAAATGTATTTTAAAGTGATTGCTTAACACCTTCACGCTCTCATTTCCATACGCTTAAGATTTGCCCATACATAAATGTTTGGTTTGAAAGAATGGGTTGGATTCATTCCATTCTTTCTCAAATACTATATCTTGTGTCTAAAAAAAAGTGAGAGTATTCATTTATAATTTTTAAAGCGCATGTGCATTGGCTTAATCGCTAATATCATTATTAAACAATTTATGTAATTATTTTATGTATTTACAGAATTTTAAAAATATTTGTGTATTTTAAAATTGGTATAGTGTATGGCATTTGGAATGCATAATTTAATTGGAGAGATTTCATTTTTACATTAAAAATTCTCATTTCTCTCTTAAAAATGTTCTCCTCCCCAAAATTTACTTTTATCTAAAAAGGTTATCTTAGGATTGGACATATTATTTAACATGTATTTTGCTTATACAAACAATAACACAGAAGTTCATTATAAAATTAAGTAAATAAAATTTTAGTTTATTTCTAATATTTTTTTTTTCACTATCATATGTATTAATTTAGAAATGCTTATTTGAATTAGCATGGATAATCTAATTTAATATTTTTATTTATCTATTTTATTTTGTATCTGTGGTATTAATTTAAAATCTGTAGGTCATATTTAAATGTTATTTTTAAAAGTTCGGTGGATAATCAAGAGTTAGGTTCCAATGAGGTCAAAAACCATGTGAAAGAAACCCTCAGCATAGCATTAAATTGCTCAAGCATAATGTAAACATTGGTCATTATATCTAAAAATGAAAAAAAAAATTAAGTGAAAGAAAAAAGATGATTAAAAAATTGCAATTGCCTATAATCAATTTAACTATTGAGTAACAGATCAAAAAAATATGACAAAGTAATGAAATTGCTTTAAAAAAACTAATTTATAGAGCATTAATAAAATCTACAATTATAATTGTACATGAGAAAAGCTGTTTTTTTGTTGAAAATCTACAATTGTAATTGTACATGAGACAGTAATTTCATCACATATTCTACAAATGTTGGTTTCAAAAATTTAAAGACATAGCTTTCTAAACTTAAAAACAAACTACTAAAATATTTTTTTTGCTGCAAAATAGCATTGTGATATAGACTGTTCTTAGAAATTTTTGAATGCTGATACTTTATTTGATTTTACTATTTTAAAAGAAACACACTGGCCCAATGATAATGGTATTACAAATTCTTTAATAGTATGTTACATATATATATAATAAAAAAATTGTGGGTTATAGGAAAGACAACCCTACTGTTTTATGATTAAAAATGTTCCTTAAGCACATTATTCTACAAAAAAACATGGATGATAAAAAAACTTTGTTTACTTGTAAAATTTCTAAAATAAAAGTAGAAAAACTTGAAATTTCATCCATTTAGTATATATATATAGCTTGTAAATAAGCTCTTAACAAGCTTTGCAGAATATTCCCAACTCCAGATCGGTTTCTGCTACTGGTTTCCTCAGTGAGGTGCTAGGATATTCAAACATTAGATTAAAAATACCAGGGCAAGCCCAGCACTTTATCTAATGGATAACTATTAAGTAGAAAAGCTGAAATTTTCAGACATTCATGTCTTCCAATCCAGCTATCTAACTTAAATAGCATATGGGACTGAATCAAGTTCAGGTGCACCATATATTAATAACTTTAGCAATATAAAATCATCAAAGCCTTAATAGCAAAAAATAAAATTACAGAGTAATCAAGTCATATGTCACATGACCTAATTTAACAAGCTTATATGGATTGGAAGACATATGAATGTCTGAAAATTTCAGATTTTTTTATTTAATAGTTAGCCATTAGATAAAGTGCTGGGCTTGTCCTGGTATTTTTAATCTAATGCTTGAATATGCTAGCACCTCATTGAGGAAGCCAGTAGCAGAAACCAGTCTGGGATTGGGGATATTCTGCAAAGCTTGTTAAGAGCTTATTTGTGAGCTCTATATATAACATTTGTAGCACAAGCGTATTAAATTAGGTCATGTGACATATGATTTGATTTTTTTGTAATTTCATTCATTTAATACAACAATCAAAAAGCAAACCTATCTATCTGCTTCTAAAAAATGATTTGTAGAGAAGAAATCGTACTAAGAAAATAATGTTCTGTTCTCTACTGAATTTTTGAAGCTAATTATTTACACAGCAGGAGGAAAACCATTTTGATAAATATCAATTATAATTAAGCATACATGATTTTTCCTAATCAAATGGATGAAAAGAAGAAATATTAAAAACTGAAATGCCAAAGAAGCAAATAATTATGGAAAAGTCTAGTGTGCCCATGAAAATTATATCTTCTTTCCCAAATAAAAAAATATTAACAGAATGCATCTGTAAAAGTAAAAAACAACAATTTAATATTACTTCTTAAAGATCTTAAAAGTCATGGATCAAGCAAATCCCACCATTGTTCTTGATCACTTTGAAGAAGTTGAAAGTAATAATAATAAAAATCACCATACTACACATTTAAAACAATTTGATAATATTAGAAGTTTTCCAACTCTAATGCCATTTAACATAAGCTTGAATAACAATGATTATTAAATGTATATGATATCTTTACTCTAATATTCAAACTATATTCTTAACAATTTTCTGGTTTTTGCATTTATAATAAAGACTAGGTTTCAAAGTTGAAAGAAGAGCAGATATGTATCCAGCAATATCTTCCAATTATTTTAGCTATCAAGCTTAATATAAGATTAGTCAACTTGGTTGAACATTTAGTTATAAAGAACTGAAATCAGTTTAAATCTATAAATTTTAGTACTGACAGTTCTCCAGTAATTGTAGACAGCATATTCCTCAGGTTAAGAAGAATCACCAAACTACCAGTTTAATTAAAACAAAATAGCTCTCCATCACTGTGTCATCTAGAATAAGCTTGAATAATTAATGATCCCATATCCTAGTATTTTAATCTTCCCTTCTCAGACTGGTTTTGACTTTTGCATTGGTGAGATCTAGTTAAAAGAATGCAGCTATGTATCCAGCAATCTTCTTTAATTCTATTTTACTTATAAAGCTAAAAACTTGAAATTCAATCTGCCTAAGGATTTGAATAAAAGTCAATTGCTTAAACAATTATATATACATCTGAAATCAGTTCAATAATTATATTAGCACCTTCAGTTCTCTACTAACTGTATTCCCCTGTCTAGGAACGTTAATAATAATAAATCACCAAATTATCAACTGGAAACAATTTTGTATAATAGCAGCCATTTATTTTAGTGCTATTTAGCATTCATAAGCTTGAGTCATCAAAGATTAAACTTGAAATTCAATCAGCCTAAGGATTTGAATAAAAGTCAATTGCTTGAACAATTATATATACATCTGAAATCAGTTCAATAATTATATTAGCACCTTCAGTTCTCCACTAACTGTATTCCCTGTCTAGGGATGTTAATAATAATAAATCACCAAATTATCAACTGGAAACAATTTTGTATAATAGCAGCCATTTATTTTAGTGCTATTTAGCATTCATAAGCTTGAGTCATCAAAGATTATCAGATGCATATAAAATCTCTTCATATTCCTTTCAAATTTGAATCATAGTCCTCATTTATAAAGACAAAAGCCAGAAACCTACCTGATGATAGAGGCTCAAATAGGATTTTGTAAGCGTTTGATAATTAATGATTACTCAAGCTTATCATATTGTTTTAAGCCGGTAATTTGTTGTTATTCTTAGGTAAGAGAATAAAATGTCTATAGTTATTGGAGAAATAAAGGTATTAAAACATACTTATTCAACTGATTTCAGATCTATGTAACTATTCAAGCAATTTGGCTAGAGTTAAAAAAAAAACCTTGGCTCATTTGAATTTCAAAATTATAGCAAAACAGATAAAATAGAGTTAAATGTGTTTTCTGGATGCATACCTGAATTCCTTCCAATTTTGAATCCCAAGCCTCGATGATAAAGGAAAAATCCAGAAACCAGTCAGAGGATGGGGTTTTAAATGCTAAGAAAAGGATTTTATCTGCTAATTATTGATTAGTCAAGCTTATGCCAGATGGCATTATAGTGGAGAGTTGCCGTTGTATTAAAAGATGAAAATTTTTTTTAAAAAATACTTTCAACAAAAGAACTAAATATGGATAACTGATATTTTTTTAATCTTGAAGAAGAATTCTGTTCTCATGAAAACACGAAATTATATAAATTTTACTAATGTATTAAAATAAAATTTAAAATATTAATACTATATTACCCTTTCATTAATTAAAATATATGATTAACTTATCAATGAGAAAATATGTTGCATTAGGAGCAATAATTATTCATTTGGTTTGCTCTTCCCCAGGCAATGCTATTGTTAACCTGAGTAATCAATGCTTTCTAGCTGGTAGTATCTTTCAATGCTTCTTCTACATTAGAGTATTTATACTAATGTTTTGAAATTTTCAACTGCTAATGCCAACTTGTTTTTAGAACTAGGATAGTACCTATATGTTTTACTACCCTAAAAATTAAGTAAATGTTTATGGACTGATAGATCATTCTTTATTATAACAAATATTTGAGGTAAAAATATGTACATTCTCATTTAAGCATAAATAATCAAAAGTGTTTAATGAAGAGTTCTTCAAAATGTTATAAAGTCAATAAAATAATTTCATTAGCAAGTGTAATAATATGTTCTGATGTTAGTTCATATTGATTACATTACCTCAAATTTTAGAAAGGATAGTTTTAAATAGCATTTACATACTTCACTTTACAATAACATAACACCAAGGAGAAAATTCCATTTAGGCAGATGGAGCTTATAAATAATTCAGAATAATTTATTTACTTACAACACAAATAATGATACATTATCACTAGCTGTACTTACTATTAAAGTTTTCTTCTGCAAAAGTAATATAAAACAACCACTTTATCTTCGCAATTCACATATACATAGTAAAAAGCTATTTTGTTTCCAAGATAATATAATAAAAATTGACTGAAGTAAAAACATTGCATACCTTGCAAGGAATATTAATAGATATTCTATTTTGCTATAAAAGATTTTTAACAAACTGCCTAACGATAATTTGCCAAAGTGGTTATTTCATGAAAATACGTTTAAAGTCTGATTTTAATATAATAAATAATGAAAATATATAATGAAACAAAAACAAAATAGAATTATGTTTTTGATTATTGCACTTAATCAATTTTAAAACATCACACGACCAGTATTTCTTTTGATGTGATGTGATGTATTGTGGCTTCTCCTTAAACGAAGTCAAGAATATCTCAGCAATTATGCCCAGATAAACCTGTTAGCCACTTTATTTTACATTCCCCACTCTAAATTTTCTCATAATCTGCTCTATCCCATTTCCACAACATAATCTTTGTCAACTCTATAACCTTTATATCTAAATCCCCCTTATCTTTTCCCAAACCCAGCATAAAAACCAATAATTCACTTTCTGTATAATCACTTTTTTCATATTTATTCTTCCATAACTTCATTATATGTACCCTTTCTGTTTTCAAGCATTTACATTCAATTAACAAATGCCTAATATTTTCTATTCCTTTCTTACATAATTTACAAAATAAATCACCCATATTTTTCCATTTACATGTATATTCTCTTGTAGCTAAAGATCCCGTTCGAGCCTTAAACAATAAACTACTTTCCTTACTATTATCATATATTAACTCACACCTAATATTCTGTTTATTTCTATATATATTTAAACTCTTTTTACTCTCCATACTATTTCTCCATCTCTCTAACTCCCTATTCTTTATTAATAAATCTATTCTTTTATCCCATTCCTTACTACTATAACACTCAACAATCCTCTTAACACAATCATCCCATCTTTTGTACAAATATACTGATATAAATTCTTTATCCAAATCTTTTGCATACCGCATTACCTTTCTCACCCATCTTGTTACCTGCCCTTTACTCATAACCCAATTAAATACTATTTTGGCTATTCTTTTATTATCCATAAACTGCAATCTACCAAACATTTTCATTTTACTTTTTGCATCTCTCATATAAAAACTTGACCATCCCATTTTTCCTTGAATTGCCTCCCTTGCTGTCCATACTTCTGCATCCAATGCATGTCTTCCTACTTCCCTTTGAACTTTTTCTAAATAATTTAATATCTCTTTACTAACATATAATGCATCATTACCATATGTTAACCCTGCTACTGCAACTCCTTTCCATATAATTCTAGCTACATCATATTTATTACATGAAAACACTGATAATTTCTTTTATCAATCCCTTTCTTTTCTTTGCTTCATTTATCAATTTTTTCTCCCATTCATCCAAATAATTTTTCTGATTACTTAAAACAATTCCCAAATAGCTATATCTTATCTATTCACCACATTTAACTTAATACCTCCCAATAAAAATTCTACATCTTCTCTTTCCCCAGTATTAACCATCATTATATTTGATTTTTCTTCACTAAATTTAATCCCCATCTCTTTACCCACTCCTGCACATGTCCTCAGCATAACTTCCATATCTTCTTTTTTCTGTACACAAAAATATATCCGCAATAAAAAAGACCTGACAAAATATATACTCCCTTACTACCTATTAACGGTATCTCTATCCCTCTTCCTAATCTTTCTATTGCTCTTTCCATTTCACTCAAATACAACACAAACAAAATAGGTGACATAGGGCATCATTGCCCTTAGTCCCACCCCATTTTTAACTTTAACTGATTCTATATTCTCTAATTGATATATATAATAATTATTTTCATATAATTTCTTAATAATATCTATTAAAGCTTCATCCATTCCCAAATTTGCTAAACTTATCCACAATCTATTTCTATTTACTCTACCATATGCCTTCTCTATATCTATAAAACTCATATATAACTGTTTACCTGAATTCCTACTCGTATCCATAAGTTGTGTAACTACAAATAAACTATCTCATATATGCCCATCTAATCTAAAACCTCCTTGCACAAGCTATAGTAGTCAATAGATGCTAGAAGGTTTGTATATTTAAATTCTCTAGAGCCTAATCATCCAATATTCCTAGACTAGTTTCTAGCTTATGACTGATATGAGTGAGGAGCCTTGGATCTGAGGGCAACTAGACCTTTGAATAGCTGCATTATTCTCAGATCCAAGGCTCCTCACTAATAATAGCCATAAGCTAGAAACTAGTTGGGGATATGAGGATTTAAATGCACAAACCCACTGGCATCTATTTATTACCCTAGTTTGCAGTAAGTAGCATTATTATATGGAAAAAGTTGCTACTATTATAATAATTTTTTTTTCCAAAATTCGGATTATAAGAAAAATGAATAATTATAAGCATTCCATTGACTGAGGTATTCATTGGTTAAAAGAATTTCTGATTATTGATTTTATTCATATCTGAAAATGTTGATTCTACTGAATACATAGAACAAAACCAAAACACTATTTTATGTGCAGTATTCATCATGATATAATTAAAGGGAAAAAGATCTATCAAAGAACATTTTATGACCAAAAGGCAGATCATGATTTATTGTTTACTATTCTTTTTATATATCTAACTTCTAAGTCCAAATAAGAGAACCAAAAAGAATCATCAAACCAGGTTTATGAAAATCTCTTTCACAATGATCCTCTATCCAAATTTGATAAAAATCGATAAATAATAAATCTACCACCCTTTGTTATACTGACCCCCAAAAAAATTCTTAGAAACAGATAACATCAATAATTCTAAAAAAAAAAAAAAACAGCATCAAAGACCAAATAAGGATGATAAAATAATTTATCTACACTATCTATCTAGAAATAAATCCAAAAATATAGTAATCTTAAAACCTGATACTTAACTAGAATTTAGCAATTTATACGGAATATATATTAATGTGTTTCTTACAACCTCTTAGAAAAATAATCTAACATAAATCTTTAAAATAATCAAAACTATCTAATTTCAGAACAATATGATTAGGCTAGAATAGCTCTACGAACTATTGAATAAGGTGTCCAAAATAAATCTAAAGATTGGTGTTAACTCCTTGCTCTAAACTTAACTTTACAACTCTAATTGTAAAAACAACCTCTAAAATTCTTAAAGACAAAAAAAAAGTCATATTAATATGACAAAATGCTTTCCATAAAAAATACAGATAATTCTAAAAATAATGGTAACAAATTTGAAAAAAAAAAATCCTTCATAAGATTAGAAAAACCTCTTAATAAGTATATTAATACTTTTTTGTTTCCTCCAAAATTGCATCAACTTTCCATTTCAACAGCAAAAATAACTCGTAAATATCTCTAACATTATAACAAAAAAAGACTGAAATATGATTCTATCACATGGTATTTAGGAATGACCTTGGACTGTATCCTAATATTTTTCTTCATTCATCAAAAGTTAATTCAAAATAATTTCTAGGAAAGCTGCATGCCATCTTTTAGAGAGGTTATGCAAATAACACTGCTACTCAATATATTTCTGATTGGAGAAAACAGGTTTATATAGCATTGAACACATTTAAAGATTATTATAAAAAATATATTAATAGTGACTTATTCACCTTATTACACATTTCTGTATTATATATCAGGCTTAAAAAATAAATTTTCATATCACCTAAAATATACACAAGATCTCTTTGGATCTTTAATCAGAAAATTCTTCATCAACTAAAAAAAAAAATATTATTCAAGAAATGATTTTAGCTCTAGGTTTCAAATTTCCTTTTCCAAATCCAAAGATAAAAATCAGCTCAATGTGACCTTTTCAGACATTAAAATATCAATAAGTACAAGACCACCCATATTAAGCCATATGCTTCTGATTATAAAATTTAATGTCTCATTTATTTACCTTTTGTACTAATGAGTGTTCAATTAGACATTAATGAAACCACAAACAAATTTACCTTCAGTTGAAATCTCTATGTTTATAAATAATTATATTTCATTAAAATCCTATTGGTTTAAATATATTTCATTAAAATCCTATTGGTTAAATAAAATTAATAAATCCATTTGCTTTTAATAAATTTTATTAAAATATACACAAACATTTCTAATGAAAATAAAAAAATACTCCAGATTTATATCATCCTTTGGCTATTCAAGACCTATTCCAGAATCAGTTCTAAAATAGGTTAATTATAAGTCACAGTTTGATAGTGGATCTATTATTTTAAGATCTGTCATTTTTTATGGTTGTATTTTGTGCTCTTCTTTTCAGGATTCTTGTAAAACTTCAGAACTATAAAAACAAATTGGAGCACATAATATCTCCATCATAATTAATCCTAACAAGTCCAGATAGCAAACACAGGGATCTCTCTTCCAACTAAGACCAGTTAAATATACACTAAGCAGGTATGTAATTTATAAATATTGCACAATAATTATCATAAAATGTACAAAAACATAAGATGTAAATATACATTATTTAATCATATGTAAATCCAATTTAATTATTAATTAATATATATGAAATTACCTAATAACCACTAGATTTCAAATATTCTCCCAACTTCTCTGTTATATTAGCACATTGTCCTGGTTGAATTTTTTCATCATACAAAGATATTATAACAGCTGAAAAAAATTAAAAAAATAGTAAGCTTTTGTGAATTAAAATTTTCTAATAAACATTTAAGAAATTTTCATTTGCATGTTCTTATATTGAAAATATAAAGTGTACTTACATAGTGAGATGCAGCCTGTTAATGTTAAATACATTTAATGAATTCATAATACAAACTTTTGTCTCAAACAAAAAGTTACCTAGTCAATCAAAGATTTCAGTAGATTAATTTCTGTCCATTACTAAGATTTTAATGCTATAATTGGTAAACAATTGAAAGATGAAATTGTTGTAGGTAAATTTGATTATGGCAAAAGAAATGAGAAGGACAGACTTGTGGAGTTTGTAGAAAAAGAAAAACTTTATATATTAAAATGAAGGTACAGCAGAATTGGATTATATTTTGACTAGCAGAAAATATGTATTTCAAGGTTATAATGTTCTTAATAAGTTCAACACAGAAAGTGATCATCAATTAGTGAAATATAAGATACATGTTAATGCAAAAATAGACAAAAATTATTAAGAAAACCAATATTCACAGTTGATATTCCTAATTTTCAGAAACATCTCAATGAATTTAAATTAGAACTTGCCATTTGTTTTCAAATATTAACAGATTTGAACGAAATCAATAGGAAAATACTTTTAAAAACTTCAACAAAGATAGCTGGTACAAAAAGGCAGCAATTAACCAGCAAAATTTCTACTGAGACTAGACAATTTATGAAGAAAAGAAGGAATATGAAAATATAAAAACAATGCATTAAGAATGATTGAATACCTAGAATTTTTTAAAATGGTGTAAAAAAGAATTGATAATGATATAACAAAGTATAATTGTGAACTAGCAAGGAAAACTATAGAAGAGAAGTCTCGAGAACATCTTGGTATTGATAGGAAACATTTCTGCAACAAGAAAAAAAAGATGGAATTATTATTAAAAAGAGAGATGACATCATGAAATGTGTAGAAGAATTTTATCAAGAATTGCATTGTAATAAAGAACAAAGAAAAGTATCTCCTACAATTATTATATTTTCTGAAATGCCCAGGAATTTAAATAAAGAAGTGAGGCATTCAATTAAATTTATGAAGAGAAAAGCTCCAGATAATGATGGAATTATAATAGATATTTTAAAATCAGCAGATGAAGAAATAGGAAAATTTTTGGCCAAATTATATACCAAATGTGCCAGATGATTGGAAGAATGCAATATTAACATTTAAGAAACGTAAAGAAGATATTAGAAATTACAGATCAGTCTTTTATCAGTTCTAAACAAAATTTTTACCAAGATAATTATGATTCATCGTCTACAGCAAACTTTGAATTTTAACCAAGCAAAAGAAAAAGCTGGATTTAAAAGTGATTTTAGTACAGTGGATCATGTCCAAGCATAGAGAAAAGTTATAAAAAGAGCCAATGAATATAAGTTGCCATTATGCTTTGGATTTGTGGATTATGAAAAGACATTTGATTCTATAAGCATTTCTTCAGAGATTAAAGCACAACAGCAACAATTAAATTACATAACGATATTAAAAGATTAACACTGAGAAGGATGTATGGCAGGGTGAAGCCATATTTCCAAAACTTTTACAGCACTTTTACAAGAAGTATTTTGTGAATTAAAATGGGAAGCTATGGGAATAAAAATAAATGGAGATTATTTATCTAGATTTTTCAAATGATGTAGTTGTTTTTGCAAATAATTCTTTAGAGCTTCAGAAAATGCTGCAAGTTATCAGATGAAAGTAAGAAAGTAGGATTAAAATAAATATTAAAAATATCAAATGTTCAATGGATTTTCTCAAAATTAAAAAATAAAGATTGATAACGATGAGTTAGAAGTTAACTATAAATATCTTGGTCAGATTATTACAGATGGAAACATAATGGAAGAAATTAATCATAAAATTAAACTTGGTTGGAGTGCTTTTAGTAGAATTAACAATATTAAAAGGAAATATACCTATGTGTTTGAAAAGAAATATTTTAATACATGTGCTTTACTAGCTTTTACTTATGGATCTGAGACTTAAGACACTTAACAGAAGAGCAATAGACTTCAGACCGCTCAAACAAGAGATTGAAATGGAAATACATGAGTAAAAGAACAAACATGTGTTACTGACATCATTGAAAGAATTAAGAGACTGAAGTAGAGTTAGGCTGGACATATTATTAGAAGAGATGATAATAGATGGACAGTTGAAATCTTAAACTAGACATGTGGTTTCTTTCATATGGAGAAGAGAGGGTAAAGATAAAAAAAGTTGGATTGAATTTGGAGAGACTCATTATCCTACAGTGGATCAATAATGTTTGAAAAATGATGATGATGATGACTAAAATTTTAAACATTTTCCATCTTATTGGAAATTAATAAAAATTCTGCGATTTTGCCTGAAAACTCTGCTAGTTAGTTATTGCTTATCTTTGTAAAAAGCAATTGCAAAATAGGGAACATTTATTTTTGTTTTATCAGCGATGAAACAAACTATATACTCTTATTCATTAGTAAACGAATTTATCATCAAGCCAATTGGTAACCACAAATATAATTAGTAAATAATTTATCATCAAGCACTAGTTCTGTTGCAATTTAAAGTTTACTTTTTTAAAAAAGGAATTATTCTTTTAAAATAAAATTTCTTTAATCATTAAGTCCATCATATTTTCACAATTTTCTGATACTAGTCTAAGAGTTCAGTTTCATTATGAAGCTAATGAATTAAAATAGATTTCCTAAAAATATATTTTATGATGATCTTGAGAATGAATTCTTAGTTTATTAAGCTTATCCCCAAAACAATTTCTTTCACTGAATGACTATATTAGAGCTACAATTTGGCAAGGAGAACATAAACTAGACCAAAGGATTAGCATAAGACTTTCATAATATTTGTGTTTAATGTTTGTTTGTCAGATTTGTCTTTAATTTTTATTTAGTCTTTCTCCATTTTTTTTTTTGCCATCTGGAGTTAGAATAGTCATACTCATTTATGAGGCTGGCAACGATGAATTATAAAAATATTTTATATGGGAAAAAAAATCCATAACTATGTCAATTTACATAATTTTGTTTCTAGTTTTTAATGCAAACAGTGGTACCACGATATAAAATGCATCAATAATAATTATTTTGTACAATAACTGTATAATAATTTGTCTTAAAAATTTAAAGCATCTATTCCAAACAGAGCACATTATAAGAATGGTTTTTAGTCTTCTAATCAGTTCTTTTAAGTTCTAATCATTTCTTTCTTTGCACATAAGAATAGTCTTTTGTTGCACTGGTTTTTTATTATCTACATTCATCTACTCATGAAATCTTTTGTAATTTTCTAAATTTTTCATCTGGAAATCAGAATTCATATAATATCTTTTTGTAATTATGTCTTTCTTGTATTTAAAGACATCACTAATATTCTAATACAATCAGCATGTTTCTAAATTTTTCATCTGAAAATCTGAATCTGTATAATATCATTTTGTAATCCGTACAATAACATTTTATAATTATATCTTCTTTATATTTAAAGGCATCACTAATATTCTAATATAATCAGCATGTTGGAAGATTTTCATAATACAACAGGTACTTTCCTTGTTTCATTTCTGAAAATTAGATACTTTATTTCAAAATCAAATCAATAAAATGCTAAAAACAGTATTACCAATGGTTCTATCTCAGCACGATTATTCTGTTTTGAAGCATTGATCTAGGGCATCTACAAATTTTAACAGTTACAAAAAAGTTCTAATGTGATTCTCATAATCTCTCCTTGTGCTCTTTATCCCTGCTAATATGTTTCTCAAATTTAATTTTTCAAGATTCTCACACCTATCTGATTTTGCCATAGCTAATAATTTTAATAATCTCAACAAGATATCATTCTTATCAAAAAACACAATATATAAATAGTTCTCTCTATTAATGTCATTTGATTCCAACTCTTGGGTAAATTTGTGAATAATAATCTCATATATATATATAGTTTAACACACATAGTATAGACATTTTCCAACATATATATATACCACGTGGAGCTTTGAAAGCGCTAAGCTTTAAATAAATTTAATAATATATATAACTTCTTTAACGAGCGTTATAAGCACATAATTATTGATATTATGTAACAGTATGTAAAAAAGGGTGTCATGGGATAACATAATCATCCTTAAAACATCAGTCAATGGGCATATATAAAGGGAAAGAGCATGAGAATCATCATAGAATATAATAAGTAATTACAATAATTATAAGTTACATTATCAGCATTGATCACGAATAATCAATAGTCATTCCTTATAACTGGATCTAAAAGATTCAATATCCAAAAGTCGACTAATTATCTAATCACTATCAAACTTAAGGAAAATATAAAAGAATCATCTAGACACCAACACTTAAGTGCTAAAGTATCTATCATAATAAAAAATGCTGGGATCCTGATACATATTGATCATCTTCTAAGTTCTGGCCATATGGCACCATGTTGTTCAGGCCAATTATAAACTAATTCTCATCTGTAAATAAAGTGCACTGAATGGAATTTAAAGGTGATCTTGATCTTTATGCCATCCATAGAACTATCTGGCATGTCCAAATATAAACATATACCCTCACATATATACAAATTAACTGTTATTGCTCTAGAACTAGCACATTATCAAAGGATCCCAGGGACTGTGAATAATAAAATATATAAATGTATATACTTAATCTACCTTAATTTAAATAACTTTGCTGGAATAACTTAAAATGATTGATAAATTTATTAATTAGAAATAATAATAATTAAACATGAAATTAAAGTTCTGTTAAGTACTCTATTATATCAATATATCATTCTGACTTTGCTTTATAAATAATAGAAATATATTATAACAGTATAATTTACAGATATATCAATATAATTTACATGACACACATATATAAGCAAAGAGACGTGCCTGTATGATAAAATATTTCAGTAATTATTTAGCTAATGAAATTTATCCTGTCGTAATAGATATATGTGTGTATGCTACAATAAAAAAATTTTCATTTGTCAATAATATATTACAAATCATTAAACAACAAACATATACGAATGTGTGCTACATTTAGCCTCCAATTATTTTACTCTACAAATATTTTAACACTTCTTAAATTGTAAATGAATATTTTTGTCCTTTAAAATAAAAAAAACCTTACACCATCTTTTGCCAAGTCCCTAGATAATTATTATTTTGTACCAGTCTTAATTATAAATATTCTTTAAGTTAAAAAATATTAAATTTATCTTTTTAACATTCGCATGAAAAGTTATTTTAAAACTCTGGCTTGTTTTCCACTTGTTAATTTCTTGGTCCATTTTTTAAAAAAAGTTTTATGGAATCGATTTTTACTATTGGATTGTTTTAAAATTGTTTAACTACTATTATTGTGAGAAATTTTCCTCTTCTTTTAACAAAAAAAAATCATCTCAAATAAAATAACTTCTTTAATATTATATTTCACAATATTTTATGTGACTTTCCTCCATGTTTCCATTCATATTGTATAAAGCAGCACATCTATAACATAAAGCACTGGGTCTTGTTGGCAATTCTCAGCACCCTTTAGTTTCTATAACTTGATGGATTGCAGTAGGAAAGCATTCAACCTTTTACATACTGGGCTATGAATTCAGAGAAGGCATTCCTACTTCTATGGAAATTCAAACTTGACCAATGTAGAGACTATTCTTTGGAGCTGGGTTTCCACACACACTACTACAGCATTTTCTGTAGTATAATAACTTATTAATAGTCTTTAATTTGAACACACTATTTATAGTCTATTGTGGAATTTGATAAAAGAATAACCAAGCAATCTGTTTTCCAAAGTATTTTAGATTTATCAAAACTAATTAGCTTTAATTAAAAAGAAGTTTCTTACTTAATATAATAAAAATAGATAATAAAATTTTATAATAAAAACAAACTTGGAGGTTTTTTTTTAATTAAAATATGAAATAGACTTTTTTTTATGTTTAATTCATTTTAAATATCAAAATTATTATCTAATCATTAATCTGTTATTGCAGTGTATATATTTTAAATAAATATCTACAATCAATTTTGTGTTCATTTCTGCTTTTCCTTTCAAACTGGATATATATGCGCACATAGATTAATATATTGTGTGCCATAAGAGATTCTGTCTCAACATACATACTAATATTACAATTCTATTAAAATTAAACATGCTAAAAACATTAATTAACAAAAAGCGATACTAAATGGGACGATACATTGGTATTAGATCTGCAATATAGGGCGATAGGAGCCCTTTTTACATCCACAATAAATGTGTAAATCTTGCACTGAAGTCAAACTGAAAGGAAATAATCCCTGCAATGTTATTCGATCTCGTGTGAAAATGTGTTTATCAACGGTCTTTTTTTTTTTTTTTTGTAATATTTCGACATTTTCTGTTATTGTCCAGATTTATTTCTGACATGATAAATATTTTTAAAAAGTCTTATAATAATTTATATTTCTTTCTTTTTGTGTATTTTTTTTTTCTTTCTTTCTTTAAAAAAAAAAAAAATTTATTAGCATTTCTGTGGGGAATCCTGATATACTCTGTGCCATCATGTGTTCAATAAAACTCCATTTTGGGGGGAAATTTTTCAGTTCAAATCACCATATTATATGTGTTAGAAGGAAATATCAAATTTGTGGCTTCAACGTGACAATTCCTGTAATATATTACAAGGTAAGTAGCATATGTGTGTATTTTATGTGTTTTTGTAAATAATATTAAAAAAAATTATAATTTAGCGATTGTTTTGTGCATATTTAAAGGAACATTTTTTTTTTTTGCACAATGCCACCATTTACTTAAGATCACAAATCATTTTTTTTTTTGTTTTAAAATGTTTTTAATATCGATTTATATATCGTTATACATTTTAAAGTTGTTAATGTGAAAGTCGTATAAATTTGTTTTAAAGTGCTGTTTTTAATATGATTTTTTATACGTAAAAAATGGTATTTTTTAATATTCATTTGTTTGTCAAAATTTGTTTTAAAATGCTGTTTTTAATAATATTTTAAAAATTGATCTTTTTAATATCCATTTATTCCTTAAAAATTATTTTAAAATCATCTTTTTAATATCCATTTGTTTCTCAAAATTTATTTTAAAATGTTTTTAATATTTTTTATACTTTTACTTATTTTTATTAGTCCTGCCAATATGGAGCATATGTATTAAACTTGCTGCGCCTTTTCACATTCATATCAAACTGCCAATAACTTTGTAAATCTTGTGAAAATATCATGTACAAGATCCGTGTACAAGTTACTTTTTTTTTTTTTGCAAATTTTGTGAAAAATATCGTGTACATGTTATTTTGGTCTGATCACAAAATTACAAAGTTATCAGCAGATTGATATGAATGTGAAAAAGCGCAGTAAGTCTAATAAATGTCCGTGTTGCAGATGTAATACCAAACTACCAATGAGACTATATCTCAAATCTACTTGCATGTATGTGAATGTGTTAACTCAAGAAAAACAGTTCCAACTTCTCATGATACAAATTGATGATGATAATATGCAAATGATAATGATATATCAAATTCATTAATTTTTAGAAGTTATGTAAATATATGAATATATGTATGTATTACCAATACAATAGCATGTATTCTTATGACATTTTGCTATCATAGCAACATTTATATTGTGAATTAGGAAATTAAAATTTAATTAATAATGATAGCAATGCTGCCAAGTCTAAGAGCCATGAAGCGTGATAGTTATCCCTTACTTGTATTAAATGGCTTGATGCCATTTTTAGCAATGGTACTTGTCAATATTTTGATGTAGAGTAAATGCTAACAAATTCAATACAGTGTATATTATTTTTTGTTTATATTCTCCCCATTCACAAATTTAATGCTTATTCCGACTTCACAAAATATTTATCATTTCATGTGATTAATCCTAGCCAAATTTATTTTTTCTTTTTTGCTATTTTACAATTATAAATTTGTTTTTATTAAAGCGTACACCAACTTCAACATATGATTTTTTCCCCTTCAAAACTAAATCGTTTTAATATTCTCATAAAAAAAGTACTTTACAACTTCTTTTATGTTTGAAATAATTGTTTACTGTCAGGCCATTCTAAACAAATTTAAAAATTTTTAAAATCTAGCAAAAAATGTGGCCTCATGATTAAGAGTGAAAAGTCAAATGTGAAATTAAAAAATGACTGCTGCTATTCGTGCAAATAAATATATTGTGCATGCAGTTTACAGATTTTTAAACTAATCTATGCATTTCCCATTTCCATGTATCCCACTTTTGATTTAATATTGTGGTGTATACATGTCTTCATTTGTCATTTTCTACAGTTTATAAATTGTAAATAAAGAAAACAATTCAAGATTCAAATGTTTAATAAGATATTGTTTTGAATAAATCTGAAATAAATGAATCATTTATTTATTAAATTTTAAAATATTTTAAATTATTACTGTGCAAATGATAACAATGCCTTATGAGAATTAGAATGAAAAGTCATATGATCAAAAGCCAGTGTTTAAAAAAAGAAATAGACTCCATTTTGTGTTGCCATAGCTATAGAAATGATTTCAGCAAGAACACTCATACTTTCTTTTGCTTAAACTTTTGTGTTTATTTTGCTTTACTTTCTTAAATTTATTTGGAACATATAGCAAAAAAATATGGACTATAAGATCTTTATGATTAAAACGAAATGGATATCACAAAACTATGCTGACTGCCATACCTTGGACTGCCTTGTCAAAATGAATTGTAATTGGATATCACTTAATATTTCAAATTGCTTATGGATCCCAATGTTTATGTTTTTGCTAGGAAAAAGGTGCCAAAGAAAACATCATCGAATAATGGATTATCTGCTGAAGTCATATACATGCAAAACTGTGAGAAAAGACGCTCATAAAAACCTTAACATTTTATATAAGTTTCAGTTACAAAAAAAAAGGACAAGTATAATGACAAGTTTAATAGTAAACATTTATTAATGTTTTGTTTTCATTAATAATTTCCATTATTGTAGCCTGTGGTGTATTTGAAATGCAAACACTCGGAATACCAAAAATTAAAACAATAATTAATAACCACAAATAAATGATGAAAAGTAATTAATAACGAAAAGTTATCACTACACACAAACATTATATATAGTTCACTTCCCACTACGCACTTCACAACTGTCTGATTTCTGCAGTTTTCCAATATCCCTGTTCAGCAGCTGCTCTTGAACACGTTGGCTTCGGACTAGAGCACTGCACCATCACACTTCTCTCGCATCTGTCACTTAAAATCTCTCAGTAACCTTTTACTTAGTAAATTCACTGGAATGAGAACAATTTTTTGCTGCTCAAAACTATTTATACACGTAGGTTTGCCTTCAGCAATCCAGGATTCATTCTTGAGGTTATCAGTCTTATATTTCCTATTAGTGTTTTTACTTAGAATTTTCAATTTCCATTGTATCATGAAATTTTGTAATTAACAAATATTTCTTGGCAATTATCAAACGCAATTTTATTATCGCAAATAGGTAAATATTTTCCATTGTTACATTCAACACAAATTTAATCATTAATTAAATCCTTATCAGTTAGCGATCTAAAATATATTTAATATATTTTATTTTTTCTGGAGTACAAAACTTACACTTGAATTTCAATGTACATATTTATACAAAACATGACATAACCTATTTGGCATTCATTATCCTTTAACAATATGAGATTTTTTTTTTAAAAAAAAAATTAACAATATTAAAGTTTTTTTTATTGCTTTGTTTAAAGTTTATAATTAACTCTTTTACAACCGTGTGCTTTATAATTTAAATGTATATCATAGCTATCAATTGCAATCATAAAAAGAAGAGATGGGGAGCTGATTAATAAAATATATGACAGTATATTAGATTGCAGTTGGTAAATTATAATTATAATCTTTATTTACCCACCTCAATGAGTTAATGCTTATCTCAATAAATTTATATTATTATTATTAATTTAGATATTTTGATTAGCCTCTTGCATCAATCATTATAAAGTGGTTTACTACATAACCTATTTTATAACTAAAATAATTCATTGTGCATCCCATACTATACTTTATCATAAAGTAATTAATCATTTATTGAATTTTCCTTTTCCAAGCAATTTTGTGAATTCATTGGCGCCTTACAAATTTTATGAATTCACTACAGATATAAATTTGAATTCCCATAGAGCCATTTGTGGATCAACATATTTATGTCTATTTATTAGTTATAAATTTTAGCTGCCTAAGTATAATATTTATGCAATATATTTAGATTGTCCAAATATTTAGTATATAAGAGGAGAAAACCACTTGATTCATGATTTATTTATTATATATAGTTGCCCAAATCTATGAGGCACTTTCATGATTACCCAAATATGCAAGATATTCAGTGAACAGCACTTATTTTAGTTTTTACATTTTGGCAGTCTTTATTAGTTTTTTTTCACATTTGGTTTGCACAAAATTTGTTGGGACATGATAGTAATATTATATGATAATTTCTTTTACAATATATTGTAATAGAACAAATCCAATAGCAGCTAATTAGTTATTTTACAAAGCTACATTAAAAAAAAATGTTTAATAAAAAATTGAGTAATAAATGTGTAAATTGCCATATATGTATGGGTGCATTAATTAGAAATAATATACGTATCACTTAAAGTACACTGGCTAAAAAAAAAAATTAAAAGAAAAATTAGTTTATACATTTAAGCATATAATTAACTATTTTATAGTGAAAAGTTATTTTGTAATAAGGGAGAAACAATAAAATAATAAATTATATAAAGGAAGAAAAAAGTTTTGATGTAGCAAGGATTTGAATTGTGTAGCTTATAAAAATGTAAAATATTTTGTGGTCCTTTCTGATCTCCCTCCTGAATGGAATTTTGAATAAAAACTTGTCAATTTCTAAAGTAAATTTGATGGCAAATCCAAATATGTCATTTAAAATTATGAGTTAATAAAAATGAAGTTATAGTTATAAAATAACAATGTAATTTAAAAATATCAATAAAAATATTTGTTTGCACAACATGTGAAAGAAATGAAGAAAATGTTTATCAAAAAACATATTATAAAGAAATAGATGTCAAATCTTGTAACTGGCTTTTAATAAACCTGTTGTTTGGAAAACATTTTGAATCTAATAACAAGTGTAAATAACAGCAAATTGGGTATAAGTAGGTGAAACAAACAATTGAACTGTTTACTCTAGTCTATTCTAGAAGCAATGTTGCAGTGATCTCATGCAGAAAAGATAAACCTGTTGGTTAAAAGTTGTCCAATGTAGTTTGGATTGCAGCAGCTTACTGACAAAAGTATTTTTCAATACTAAAATCCATTATAGCAACCATGACACTTGCCAGAACACCATCTAGTATGTGTGGCTAGAAACTAACAACCATACCAGTCGAAACACCCAGAGTGATGTAATCATATCCAGAGATTAAAACTGAAGTTTTCTAAAACTAACCATTGCCTGCTTTAATCATGCATGAAGAAAGAAGTGAACTGTATCATAAAACCTATCTGAATTACTGACTGACATCATCTATACCACTGAATACTCCATCTAATATTACTAATGCATTGGAGGAATAACTACCATGTTTGGAGGAACTAATGAGGACTCATTCATAAATAGAGGGAAAAACAATATCTGCAGAAAACCACGGATTTAACCTTTTTCAACTTTTCACTCAATAAGATCTTATCAGTATAATTGTTCTAAGGCCTTAAATTTAAAATATCTCTTATGATTATCTTTAATATTTTGTATCTCTAGTAAGTTGCATATATATGTAAACAATCATTTTATATGTTTATTATTAATAAATTTAGTTTGTGTTTGCTTATTGAACTCGATCCAAACATCTTGCTATTAATATCCATTTACGCTAATAATATCCACAACCCTGAGAAATTATGCAATTCCTTGAGGGACATGCAAGTATGGCAATAATAATTTATTAATGATGATGATCAGGCATTAATAAGTTTTAAAGAAGTAAACATTCTATTTAGAAGGTTTGGGGCCTTAAAGTTTCATTTTTTTTATATTGAAACTATTTTTGGAAGGACTTGTACTTACTTTAACCTTCAGCACTAGGTTATAAATCATTGTTATCATCACAGATGTTTGGTTAATATTATATATTTAAATTTAATCATTTTTATTCTAAATATATTATGTATTTTTAATCTAAATAAATATTGGCTTGCAAAGCAGCCATATTGAATATTTAAAAAATTATGCTAAGCCACAAATTTTATCATAACTTTTAAGTTTTTATTAATAAAAAATGACATAATATATATTGTTTGAAAGATCAAACACCAAAGAATATAATTAAGCTGAAAAAAATTTAGTCATTGATCTTCAATGAAAGTTAATATTTCTAATAATTATTTTCATATTATTTCATAAATTCTAAATTATCATGCATACAACTTAAAATTATATTTTTGTTAGTAGGTTAGTTGGATTCATCATAAAATTTCTAAAAAATTAGTATATAATAACACTTACCTAAGGTAATCCATCACTTGAAAACTTCATAGAATAAAGACATTAGTACCTTTCATTTTTCCCAGTAGCCCTTCAAAATGTATTTCCATACAGGGGTTTGCAATGAATATGTCATCCCTAATAATATCCCTTATAACAAGTAATTAATATTGATCAATATTTAGTAAAATTTGAATATTAAAATAAAGAACTTCAATACAGTTTGTAATTTATTAAAAAGTATTACTAAAATAGTGGCTATATACAAAATAAAATAAGAAGTGAATGAAATACTAAATTCATTATAGAGTTAAGCTTGAGGTACATAAGTTAGTAGTTTAGAGTCAATGCGATGTAGTATTATTTATCCTATCTTTATAGATGTAGTATTATTTATCCTATCTGTATAGGTTTTGAGGGCTCACATTGCTTCATGCTACTATTACCATAAATTTAGTAATAGCTTCATAAACTGCCACCTCCTTTGGCATTTGATATGCAGCTTTGAAATTTACATTGCAGTAGTGTATAATCGACATAAGTTTATATACTGTCAAAATCTTTACTTTTAGCACTTGTGTATTTTTATTATTATTAAAATGCAGACAAGACATTATAGATAAATCTAAATTGGGTCATAATATTTGCAAAATATGTTTATCTTTGTCTCATATCATCTAATTCAAATGCTGGACCCAAGCCCACATCATAGCAAAAAATACAAATAATTCACAATATAAATGTATACAATCATGAGCTATTTTTTTATTATGTTAGTTGCAATAATAATTTTTTCGTATATTTTTTATTAAATAAAAATAATAATTAAAAAATATAGAAAAATAAATACTTACCATTAGGCCCCCCATAACCTTATCTTCAAAATACATCGGAAAAAGTTTTATTTTTTTCCGATGTATTTTTCATGTCAAATACTTTTCCAGTAACTATCAAAAAAATGAAAGACAAAAAAATTCAATTTACTTGATCACAAAAATTATCATAAAATTTTTTTTATTTTTTATCGTAGAAAAATAAAACTTACCTTTCCTGAAACTAGAAAGAAAGATGGAAATGCAGGTGTAAAAAGCGCATGTGTAAACTGCTTAGATTGCCGTTAATATTATGGAAAACTGGATATTTATAATTTGAAAATTCATGGATATTTTTGGACGCTCATAATAACCGAATGGTTAACCTTCAATACTAGATTATAAATCATCGTCATCATCACAGAGGTTTGGTTAATATTATTATATATTTAAATTTAATTATTTTTATTCTAAGTATATTATCCATTTTTAATCTAAATGTTATCTTTGCTCAACTTGAGTCAAAATTTACCTTTACATATTTATATATCATGACCTTAACCTGAAATTACCATTACAAAATATATATATATAATTCCTAGTTATTGAAACTACAATTAGTAAAAATGTGTCATGAGAATAGACTCGTGACATATATATACCAAACTACCAATAATAGGACGATAATAGATAATTGTCAACAACAGTAACATTTCGACTGTATAAAAATCAATCACAAACTACTCCTGCTTGCTTTATTGAAAATTTTATAAAAAGGCAAAGTGACATTTGTAAGAAGTCAGAAATAAGATATCAACTCAATTATATTTAATACTGCTATAAATAGAAAGAAAAAATATTCATTTCCAAATCTCTAAAGTTAATGGGACTTAACAAAAATAAAGAAGAAAAATTGAATTAAAAACTATTTATGGCACTAACAGTGGGATTTGAGCATTAAAATAATAATAATTTATCCCATTAAAAATAAATAAAAATGAAGTAAACAATTGAAAAGGGGAGAGGATTCTAAGAAAAGATGATAAACGGAATGTTAAGATATTTTATATGAAGATCAAATTATCTATATAGATTTATAGTAAAACAATAATGAGCAGTAACATGAACACAATGACTTGTTAAGAGTCTTATAAAATAAAATAAAAAATTGAGATAACAGACAACATACCATGTTTCCTTGAAAATAAGATCTAAGCAGGAAATAAGTCCTAGCATGAATTTTTCAGGATGCTTGCAATAAAAGCCCTACTTCTATATAGCCCTAGTCAGCCAGATGAACGAATTTCTTTGTTTGTTGAAGCACATAATGTATCTATTGAATTATAAAGTAACGAATGTATAAATAAATAATATTATTGACATTAATGTTTTAAATAAATGATAATATAAATTATAATGGTATTTAGAAATTTTCCTGCTGAATATTTTCAACAAACATAATTCTATGTGCATAGAGAAACAATTTCAGCAGAATCTTGGGCTTAAGATAACCAATTTATTGACTTTATGAATGATTTAACAAACTTTTAAAATTGTACATACCACAAAAGCCAGTATATCGGACAATTATAATTTCATTTACATAATTTTAAGTAGTTATTTTATTTATATTTAATTCTTAGATTTAGAATGCTTTTAAATATTCAATCAGCTTTGTTTCTTAAATATTTTTTTTTCTTCTAAATGATTTTAATAATTAATGTTTAAGTTAAATCTTTCTCCTTAAAAAAGTTTTAAAAAAAAAATTTGCAAGCAGACTTTTAAGAGTAATTTGGAAAGTGTTTACAATGTACATCCTTTTTAACAGATGGATATAGTTGTCTCTATATGAATCTTTGTAATTCAATACACTTGTGTGTTGTAGGTGTGAAATGTAGAAATGTTTTCTGAATTTTTGTGTGCATTTTTTCATCAGTTTTGTATGAATAATCATTCTTAACTGCAATTGTTTTTGTTATCACTCCTATCTCATAAGTCTTCAATTAACACTTAATTTAATGGTAGATTTAAACAGAATATTTTGATTCCAGAGAAGTTTTTGCACTTAATTATTTATATGTATGTATAATTATTTATACGTATGTATAAATATCTCAGTGCATATTGCTAGCTGAAAATTCAAATATTCACAGAGGGCATTGCTGAAAAAATAAGTTTGGGATGTTGATTAGAGATTTTGAATAAATGCAGATTTTTGTACATGAAAAAATAAGGCATCTCCTGAAAATAAGCCCTAAGACATCTTTTGGAGCAAAAATTAATATAAGACTGGGCTTTATTTTCAGAGAAATACAGTAATACCAAATTAGATAGTTATTAACAACTTAATCAAAAAATAATCAAGAAAAACAAAAACCCAATAAAGACAAAATCTTTACAATTAAACCTAGTTAAATTAAGCATCATAGAATTACAAAAGAAAGATGGAAAAGTAATTTCAGAGAATGAAATCATGACAAAAGAACTGAAAATTCAAAATATTTTAACATATTCAAAAAGAGAAATGGGTGTATAAAAATGTAAAATGGTTTGAATTTCTTGCTATAAAAAATTGAATCAAAAGCAGAGTATAATAGAAAAGGGAGGAGGGACTTCGAATTTTGATATGGATATTAATTTTCTTTACAATGAATCACTTCATATAAACAATTTAATTTTTTCTTTATTCTTGTAAAGTGAGGAAATAAAAACAATGAAATGTCGATATAAAAAATGCAAAATCACAATTAATTTTAAATAAAAGTTTTTGGTAATTATAATCATTCCAAAAAATAACTATTATCAATAAATTGTTTGAGTCAATATTTTTATCATCTCTTATTGCTCAATTTAATACAATAAAAGCAAGCTTCCTTTTTTGCATTTTTGAAACAATTTTTTTTCTTGTTTCGGCTGAATATAGAATCTTTATCAGAAATCTGTAAAAATATTTTATAAGATATTTTAATGATAATAAATAATACTTCAAATACATTTTATTTCTATATTTCAAATAATTACAATTGTATATAAATATATTCTATACAATTAAAATAATTTAGAACAATCTTAAAACCTTATGTATAAAATTAAATAACATATTTATTTTTACATGCTTAAATATTTTTATTACATAATCATAAGATATACAACACTATTTTATGTAACCAAATATATATATTTCATATAATACATTTTTAATATTTACCTAAAATAAATTATTGCATGATGATTTGTAAATTACCTGAATTAGTCTTAAAAATATGAGCTCCTCCTGCACCTTTTTTCCCTCTGATTCTATAATCTTCAACAGCAGTAGTTATGTATTTTTCTCCTTCTAAATGAATGCCATTAGCTAGCAAGGAGTCTGGATTTGTAAAACCAGCCACTATTTTTTGGACTTCTGGTGGACTTATCTGCAAATAAATAAAAAAATAGCATAAAAGTTAATATCTTCACAATTAAATTAATATTTTTATAAATTTTCAAAAAGAACTTCCATTTTATAAAAAAAATATTTGAATTTAAAACTTAAGCTAAGAAAAAAACCAAATGATAAAAAATACAAGATCAAACAATGACTAGAAATAAAAATTAAGCTCATTATGACATTTTTTTAAAATTGCAAATATGTACAAAAATTCTTTGATACTTGAAAGTATAAATTGGTATATATATATTTCCAATATCATAAGCTCAAATTATTGTATGGAAAAAACAAAAATTTGCAGCAAATTTTTGAATAATTTAGAAAACTACTTCTATTTTTATCATAGAAGTAAAATGATTATCAGTATTTTATTAATTAAGAATGATAAAGATTATTCACTTCCAAGTTGTGATAGATAACACAAGTTAAACTGAAAGTTATTAAATTAAGATGATCTACTGCAATGAATGAATTTAGAAAGAAACACATTTTTAAAAAAATCAATTTTAAAAATATTTAAATCTATTTTCTAATTGCTGTAATATTCCACAATAATCACATGAATATCATAACTCGTGTTAAAAGATTAATTAGAATAATTTTTGAGGTCAAGTCTAAAAAATAATTTGGTAGATGCAATCCACTTCATTATATGGACCAAAAAGTGTATAAACTTTACTAGATAATCTGAGACTTATGATTCCACAACATCCATGAGAGTATTACATTTTTCTTAACAAATGGTCACATATTTTTGTGATTTGACAGTCAGCATACTGATACTCATCTGACTAGACCAGATTAACTTAGAACCTCCATCTTCTAATTAATAATAAGATTGCTTACATCTAAAAAAAAAAAATTCCCATGGTTTATCTAGCCTGGATTTGAGCCAAGGTGTGGGCACATGTTAAATACTACATCATTTCGCCTTTTTTAATATTCAATATTCTATTTAGCGAAGATATGCATGGAGATGTATATACACCTGGGTCTCGTTTTATGCGGATTATTTTAATGCGATTTTGAAGTTATGCAATTCATGTTTCTTCTTAATATTTTTCATATTTCACTATATTTATTAGATATCAGGAAATTTAAATTATTAATAACTTATTTTGACTTGAAATACTTTTTTTTTTTTTCAAAAATATAACGTTATATTAGCAGCTAACGTGAATATGGCCTGAAGCTATATTTAGAATAAATAACCTACTTATACTAATAAGTAAATAATAATAGATTTATACTTACATATAAAAATATCGCAATAAATATTCAAAAATTTTAAACTTTTAAAATGTATTTTGTTAGGTATAACAGAAATAAATAATGTAGATTTTTAAAATAAATAACAAAGATTTTATTGATTTTATAAACTGAAAATAATATTTTTAATGATAATGTATAATCTTTTTGTTTTGATTGAGATCCTCATTTTTTTAATATAAAAACAAAATGTGAACATTTAAAATTTATTTCAGTAGTAAAAATCAGTTGTCAACAGAAAACCATTAACACAGCACAAGACTGAAATTGGCACTAGTTGAGTAAATGGGATGGAGCAGAATATGGTAAAAATTAGTGGGGAATGGAAAATAAAGTAGCTAACAAGTTTCTCTGGGCATAATTGCTGAGAGATTCTTGACTTCGTTCAAGAAGAAGCTACATCACATTGACGAATCTGACTTCTTACCAGTTTACAAACGAACCGCACATTCGAAAATAGCGATAATGATTAAAATACGCATGAAAAAATGTCAAATTAAATACTGTAGTTAATAAAAAAAAAGTTTGTCTTGTACCAATTTTTTTCAAATATTTGATATTTTTTATTAATCATACTTTATTTCCTTATATCATTACAATTAAATATTATAAATATATTAGTAATATTTTTCATATATATCCGATAAGAAATGGTTTATAAAAATTAATAGTTATTTTAAAATAATAATTTTACATTTGCATTTTTATATTTAAATACAAGTCTGCTTTTCTGTATAATAGAATAAATAATAAAATTTCATAAAATAGGCAAAATTGTAATGAATTCTTAGAAGCTGATGATTTCATCTATTTTCTTTCACACATTATATACCAGCAGTAAACGAGAATGTTCTGTCCAAGAGAATAAGATAATATATATATTAGAAATGAATTTTGCACTGATTATGCAAACCAATATGTGAATCACAAACATATCCATGTACAGAAATATGTTCCATTAATCTGTTTATTTATTTTACAATGCACTCAGTTCTTCTGCAGCTAGCTTCTTTCTGAAATACATTAATATCATGTCTATTTACAGTTTTCCAATGAATTACTTACCTATATCTTCCCAATGAAACATATTTTTTTAGAATATCCCAGAGATATCATGAAAACCATAAAAAATATTTTAAGAAATTTAGTATTGTTCTGTTTGACATACTTAATTCAATCAAAGACTCATGTTGAAAATCATATTAATTGGTTTTATGATCATAACATCGTATTTTAAAAATTTTATGAAATGTTTTGAAATGAAATTTTTCTCATGTCTTCATATTATATAAATAGATTATCCAAGTCTTATTTCACTGTGATGAAATACTCTATCTTATTAGCTTGATAAAAGTAGTAGTAGTACATTGGAGTCTGTGCTGCACCTCAATATTTAAGTTCACCTTTCTAATGAAAAAGCAATCAAAATATTTAAATTGGTTTATATTTTCAAGTTAATAATCATCCATGCTAAAATTTGCTGAAGATTTTTCTTCCAACACTAACTGATCATTAATTACTAAACCAAAGTCTTTATATATTGCATTTAAAACATGAAGTTATATTTTGCAGGTTGGCTTTTAAATTGGCCTGGATAGCACAATCATCAGCATATAGTAAATCCGGAATTCAAGAAGACAAAACTTCTTGTTCTATTTTTAATTGATTCAAATTAAAAATTCCACAACCAAACTTTGACGCTTAATTCATACTGCTTTAAAAATAATTCCAAAAAATCATAATCATAAAAACTAAAAACAATGAAGCAAGTACACATCCTTTAAATGACTCCAATTTTACAAATACATTGGTTAGTCCAACCAATTATTTTCAAATATCACAGACCTGTTTAATTAATCAAATACCTTGACCAAATCTACAAAGCAAAATATAATTCCTGCATTTGCCAGACAACAAAAACAATGTCTATAATGCTTTTTGATTCTCTAAAACTATTTTCTCTGGTAACCATTTATCTATGACCGGAAACAATCTATACAACAAAATTCTATTCAATCTTGTCAATTCCCTTCATTTTTAAAAACTGGAATAATAAAAACGTCCGTAAGGTTAGACAATATAATTTAATAAATCCATATATTACTCAAAAATTTCAATATTTTTAAAGCAACATATCATCATATTTTAAAGCTTCTATAGATATATGAAGACATGCAACTGTTCCATTGTTAAAACTATAAAAAACCTGTTTTGACTTGAATAATCCTCACAATTTTTATTCAAATCAATGGATAAATCATTAAAAGTTATCTCATTTCTTGCATCATTATTCAGAAGACAATGAAAATACTCATTCCAACTGTTCAAAATATCACTATCTTGATAAAGAATGTCACTGGTGGAAAAGAATTGTCATACTGCTTTTCAGGGTCATATTGCAGTTTTAATCTATCAATCATTCTGTCTTATCTATCATTAAACTTCATGTTTACATTTAATATAAAGCTCCACGTTCAATTCATTATTCTGTCAAGAAGAAAATGCTGCATATTTCCATTTAATCAAGTTATTGATAAGATCATTGTCAGAAAACTAATTATGACTTTAATTTTAATGGATACAATAATAATTTACTTATATCTATAAAATATTTCTTAAGAGAATTTCTATACCCCAATAACATACAATCTTGAAAGTCCAAATTACCAACTTTAGTATTCATTAACTACTGTAATTTAGTATGAATATTTAAATACTTCTAAAGAATGATTAATTTTGTTGCAAGTATGATTGGAATAAGACTTGGTTTATGATGAAACTATCACTTTAAGCTTGGGGTGTGCTAATGTTTAAGATTATTAATACATGGGTTGTGCAAAAATTTAACAACAATAGATCAATTAGGCAAAACTCTCCAAACAATAGTGCCACTCATGTGATGTTTGGTGGTTTAATAACAATAGATCATTTGAATTTACATTTTAGCCAAGTCATTATTTGTACTAACAAGTGCATTAAACTTTCTAGAAGAAAAAATTGATCTTTTAATGGTATTGTTCTAATAATGCATGCATATATTACAAATATAATGAAAATACACCTGTTATATATCAATAACTAAAAAAAAAAGATAAATAACCATATTTTCTTTAAAAAATTCATTAAGTTTAAAGTTACTAACAATTAAAACATAAATTTTCTAAAACATTTTCCTTTTTTTAAATCAAATGTAATTTCATTTACTTATAAATTTATTATCAAGCTGTATTTATATACACCTGGGTCTCGTTTTATGCGATTTTGAAGTTGTGCGATTCATGTTTCTTCTTAATATATTTTTATGCAGGTTTTCTTTTATGCGATAAAGAAGTTCATATTTCACTATATTTATTAAATATCAAGACATTTAAATTATTAATAGCTTATTTTGACTTGAAATACTTTTTTTTTCTCAAAAATGTTATATTAGCAGCTAACATGAATGTGGCCTGAAGCTATTTAAGAATCTTAGTTTCTACGTAAATAACTTACTTATACCTATGAGTAAATAATAATAATAGATTTATACTTATGAGCATAAAAATATTACAATATTCAAAAATTTTAAACTTTTAAAACATATTTTGTTAGATATAACAGAAATAAATATTCTTGTAGACTTTTAAAAATAATCAGAAATAATGAAGATTTTGTTGATTTTATAAACTGAAAATAATCTTTCTAATGATAATGTATCTTTTTGTTTTGATAGCAATCTAATTTTTTTAATATAGAAACAAAATGTGAACATTTAAAATTTATTTCAGTAGTAAACAAAAATATCTATCAAATGAAGACAAATTTATTATTTTCGGATAATCATTTAATCATAGATTTTGTGTTGATGTGTGAGACAAACAAAAATGTCAGAAAATGCTGAAATTTGAGTTTGCTGCAATGAACCTTTTAAATTCCAACGAGAGTTAAATAGTTGTATGTCTGGATATTGCAAGCTTTATAAACAATTAGTAAAATCGTCTCAAAAGTTTAATCACCGATTACATTGTCGACAGAAAACCATTAACATAGCACAAGATTGAAGGTGGCGCTAGTTGTACTTCATCTTATGACGAATCTGATTTCTTATTATCTTATGACGAATCTGATTTCTTACTAGTTCACAAACAAACTGCATATTGTCAAGTAGCGATGATTAAAATATTTATAAAAAATATAAAATTAAATATTGTAGTTAATAAAAAGTTTGTCTTTTATCAATTTTTTTCAAATATTTGAAATTTTTTATTAGTCATACTTTATTTGCTTTTTTTTTTTCATGCGAATTTTAAAGTAATTTTTCCTTGTTGCTTTACTTTTATGCGATTTCTGAAAATTACAGAATGTATCCTCCATTTTTCAAGGTAAGTTAACTCTATTTTTGTGAGATTTTTTTAAATGCTGGTTTTCTGTGGAACCTATCTACAGCATAAAACGAGACCCAGGTGTATTTAGAAAAAATTAACTTTATTTGATTAAATTTTCAAATTACATTTAACTATTAATAATAGCATACAAGTTGGTTTATGCATGTTTCGATACGTATTATTCTCTCTTCTTCAGGTGATGCTGGCCTGACCAGTGATAGTACTAGCATGGGAATTGAACCTGGATCCTTAGATTACTGAATTTTAAGATAATGCTCTAACAATTGGTAGGATGGCAAAGTTGGTTAGAGCGTTCCCTGAAAATTCAATAATCAAAAATCTAAGGGTCCAGGTTTGATTCCTATGTTAGTATTGTCACTGGTCAGGCCAGCAACATCTGAAGGGAGACTAATATCTTTCAAAATGTTGTGCATATTTTAACCTGTGTCTATTGAAAATTTAAATGAAGTTAAATTTTTCTAAACATATTCAAGTTAATATTAGATGATGGAAATAACATCATCACAAACCTTCAGGAAAGCATTATTACCAAGCTGTCTTTTTTAAATAAATCTATTTTCAAATAATACTGGTAATATAAGATCTTTTATATGAGATTCATATGAAAAAATAGCACTATTAAAATAGTTCAACTTTTTATCCCAAACTTTCTCACACTGAAATAAAGTAATAAATTGTTAATTATAGCTTAAAAATTGCAGTAATTCTTTCTGATTAGAATAGTAATTGAAGAATTTCTAGTCAAGATTGTATGTGCATATAGAGGTGTGACAATTTAATTCCTGGAATGCATCTTTATAAAATATAATATGGAAGTGTATGCTGGTGATTACTGTAAAGTAGTCCCCTTGTACATCTATATACTGATTAAAACAACATTCTCATTTCTGGAAGCATACCTGCAACTCATTTTCAGAAATTGAAGAATTTCTAGTTAAGATTATATGTGTATATATGAGGTGTGAAAATTTAAAAAAATATACATGTGGAAGTGTACACTAGTGATTACTGTAAAGTATTCCCCTTGTGCATCTATATACTGATTTAAAACATTACCATTTCTAGAAGCATATCTGGAACTCATTTTTAGCAATTGAAGAATTTCTAGTTAAGATTGTGTGTGTATATACAAGGTGTGACAATTTAATTCCCGGAATGCATCTTTATAAAATATACATGTGGAAGGGTACACTAGTGATTACTGTGAAGTAGTCCCCTTGTACATCTATATACTGATTCTGAACTATGAACATAAAAAGTGCTTATACTGATTAAAACAACATTCCCATTTCTGGAATCATACCTGGAACTAATTTTGAGCAATACAGTTGAGCAGTTATTCTGTTAAATATCAGTTATAGTAGAAAATGTTTGTCTTTTCAATAGTTTTTAATTTTGAAAATAACCAAAAACTAAATCAGATGAATTAAGCGGATTGGGTAATTGCTTTTTTGGCCAAAAGGTATCTCACAAAGAATGCATTATAACTTGGCACATTGTCACGATGAATGATCCACTTGTCAGGCTACAATTTTGGTCTTTTTCTTTGAACAGACTCTAGTAATCTCTGAAGTACTTTTAAATAATACTGTTGGTTGATTGTTTGTTTGTTCCTGTTCAATAAATTCTTGGTGAACTATTCCTTTGTGATAAAAGAAACACACCATCGTGGTCTTAAACTGTGAGCATGATGTGTGCTTTTTTAGGGCACAATGAATCCAGGGATTTCTGTTGCATGCTCCAATGTTTTAGTTCCCGAGTTATACTGGAAGTACCAAATTTCATCACCCATAACTACTCTTGGAAGATGTGTATTTGAAGAAAGATCGGTTGCAACATCAAACAGACAGTTTCCGTTATTCATCAGGATCAACCGAACCACAAACTTTGCACAACTCTTTCTAATGCCCACTTTTTTATTTAAAAATTAATTTGTTTCTAGATTAATCTAAAATTCTTCAGTTATCAATCTCACACTTAACTGTCTGTTGGACTATATTGAATCTCACATTTTGTTAATATTAAAGTGTCATTATTGGATGTCCGCTTCTGGGATCATCCATCATATCTCGCCCATCTTTGAACTTCTTATGCCACTCAAACATGCCATATTTCTTCATAGCATCTTCACCATATGCCACTTGCAACAGTTGTAATATTTCAGCAGCACATTTTCCGATTTTCCCACAAAATTTGATTAGTACGTTGCTCAAAATTTCGATCACCCATTTTTGCGCCAAAATGTATGCGCAGATATTTATTATCTTCTCACTAGCTAACTAATAATTAGCTCTATCAGCTTAAAATTTACATGCATGTTAGCTTAAACATGTTCAAACACAATTGCTCATGTCATTTTGATACAATTACATTCCAGGAATTAAATTGTCACATCTCATATATGTACACACACAATGAGTTATATATGAATAAAATAGAATTCATTATAGTTTCAACTGCCCAACAGTCATCATCAGAGCAACATTTAAATATATATAATTATACAATTAATGCTTATCTATATAAGATCATCATCAACCATTATCAATCCACTGCAGGATGAAGGTCTCTCCAAGTTCAATCCATCTCCGATCTTTAGCTTCTCTTCTCCATATCACCCCTGCAAACACTTTCTTATTTCATCCCTTCATCTCACATATGATCTCTTTCTGGATCATTTACAATCTCTTGGAATCCAGTTTAAGATTTCAATTGTCAATCTCTTATCATCTCTTCTGGCAATATGTCCACTCCAACTCCACTTCAGTCTTTTAATTTTTTCAATGAGGTCAGTAACACCTGTTTGTTCTCTTACGCATATATTGCGTTTTCGATCTCTTATTGTTACTCCCAACATACATCTCTCCATACTTCTTTGAGTGGTCTGAAGTCTCTGTATTGCTCTTCTATTAAGGGTCCAAGTCTCAGATCATAAGTAAGAACTGGTAAAACACATTTATTAAAATCTTCCTTTTCAAACACATAGAATGTCAAAAGAAAAAACTTGCTAACCTACATGGGCATATCAAAAATCATAATGTACCAAGCAATGTAACAGCTTCATCTGTTAAAAATCTAAGTTCTAAACATCTAACAGATACTGAAATTTCTGTTCTTGAAAGAGGATTAAACTTTGCTGTAACACCATCTAATATCCCCTTATTAGATATAATGGCAGCCACTGAGGAAGTCACTCAAAAATTGCCTTTAGAAGAAGCAGCAGAATTGCACTGGAGAATAAAAAGAACACTTGACAAGCAACAAAAATTGCAGTCAAACATATCCTATGGGGAGAGGAAAGCTATTAAATCTCTCAATCTAGATAAATCTATAATTATTCTCCCTGCTGACAAAGGCAATGCAACAGTTGTAATGGATACAACTGATTATGACAACAAAATACAAGAACTCCTCACAGCTGGCCAATATAGAAAAGTGGCAAAAGATCCTATACCAAGTACGGAAACAAAGTTACAAGCATTACTCAGAAAGCATCGCAAGTACTTCACTGATTCAGAAAAGAGTAAAATAACATCATATTTCAGCAAAATTCCTCATCTTTATGGTCTACCTAAAATCCATAAGGATCATGTTCCATTAAGACCTATTGTTAGTTCTAGAGATTCACCTTGCCAAATTCTGGCAAGATTTCTTCTCAAAGTTCTAAATCCTTTGGCATACAAGACCCAGTCCTTTGTCAGGGATTCTAGACACTTTGTAGAATTAATCAAGAACATGAAAATTGAAAGAACTGACTTACTGGTAAGCTTTGATGTGGAAAGTTTATTTACAAATGTACCATGTGAAGAAGCATTGTCTATTGTAAGAAAAAGATTAAATGGTGATAATAGTTCACAAACCAGAACAGCTCTTCCTATTGATAGTATAGTGGAACTATTAACATTCTGCATAAAAACAACCTACTTTCAATATAACACAGAATTCTTCCAACAAAATCAAGGAATGGCTAAGGGCTCACCATTGTCTCCCCTGATTAGCAATATTTATCTGGAAGAACTTGAAACTTTAGCCATAAAAACTACTCCATATCCACCTAAAGTTTGGCTTCGCTATGTGGATGATACATTTGTTGTATGGCCACATGGTGAAGCACTGCTACAAACTTTCTGGAAACACATCAACAACATATCCCCTTCAATTAAATTCACAATAGAATCAGAACAAGAACAAAAATTGGCATTCTTAGATGTTCTTGTGACAAGACTCCCTCATGGCAAAATCAAAACTACAGTTTACCGAAAACCTACACATACAGGAAAATACCTAGCCTATACATCCAATCACACCAGAAACACAAAACATGGAGTTATACTATCACTATGGAACAGAGCAAAAGAAGTTTGTTCAGAAACCAGTGATTTGGAAAAAGAAAAGATCTATATAGAATAAACTCTTATGAAAAATATTTATCCATCAGCTGTTATTAAGAAAATATTAAATAGACAACAAAAAGAACCATCAAGAGAAAAGACAATTATTGGTACTGTAGTGTACCCATACATTCCAAAAATAGCAGACAAATTAAGGAAAATCTGCAATCAGTATAACATCAGAACAGCTTTCCAGAGCCATACCACACTATGAGGAATTCTAACATCTACAAAGCCTAAACTTGAAATGCTGAAAAGAAAAAAACTGCATCTATGAAATACCATGTGAATGTGGAAGAACATATATTGGTGAGACCAGCCATCCCATTGAAAAGCGCTTGCAAGAACACAAACTGATGATTAGAAGAGAGAAAACAGATGTGTCTAAGGTAGCAGACCATGTATGTACCAATGAACATATGTTCAATTGGGAAAATACAAAAATATTGGATAGAGAAGAAAAGGTACAAAGAAGAAAATTTAAAGAAGCTGCTCACATGACAATGGCAAAAAATCCCATAAGCCAACCTAGTGTGACTATACATAATGTATGGAAACCACTAATCAACTTTGCTCTGAGGAAAAAGTGGAGAAATCAGGAGGAACCTCATAGATAAGTATATGAAATCTCTACTGACTGTTGCCTTTGGCAGGATGGCTCAGTTGGTTAGAGCGTTACCTTAAATTTCAATAATCAAGAATCTAAGGACCCAGGTTCGAATCCCATGCTAGTACTGTCACTGGTCAGGCCAGCAACACCTGAAGAAGAGGGGAGAAAATTACCTCTCGAAACGTTGTGCATATACTAACCTGTTTGCTGTGATATTACTAACAGTTGAATGCATTTGGAATATTTAACTAAAAATTAAACTTTTCTAAAGACATTCAACACACATATTAGATGATGGAAATAGTCCAATATAAAAATACAGATAGGCATATTTCCTTTTAGTATCAAGTTATTTCTACTAAAGGCACTCCAACCAAGTTTAATTCTATGATTAATTTCATCCATTATGTTTCCATCTGTATTAATAATCTGACCAAAGTATTTGTAACTGTTAACTTCTAATTCATCACAATCAATCTTTATTTTCATATTTTGAGAAGATCCATTAAACGTTACTTTAGTCTTTTTAACATTTATCTAGTTCTACTTTCATCTGATAACTCCTGCAACATTTCCTGCAGCTCTAAAGCATTATTTGCAAAAACAACTACATCATCTGCAAAATCTAAATGACTTAAATAATCTCCATTTACTTTCACTCCTTTAGCTTCCCATTTCAATCCACATAGTTCTTGCAGCACTGCTGTAAAACGTTTTAGAGATATGGAATCACCCTGACTTACACCCTTCTCAATGTTGACTTTCCCAATATCATTATGTAATCTAATTGTTGCTGTTGCATTTTTATAAATATTCTTTAAAATATGACAATATCCTGAATCTATACCTTGATGATCCAATGCTTTAATCACTGAAGAAATGTTTATAAAATCAAATGCCTTTTCATAATCTACAAATCCAAAGCATAATGGGAACTCATATTCATTTGTCCTTTCTATAACTTCTCTCAATACTTGGATATGATCTACTGTACTAAAACCACTTTTAAATCCAAGCTACTGTACTAAAACCACTTTTAAATCCAGCTTGTTCTCTTGGTTGGTGGAAATCCAATGTTCTTTGTAGACTAGTTGTAATTATCTTGGTAAAAATTTTGTATAAAACTGATAAAAGTCTGGTAGGTCTGTAATTTCTAATATCTTCTTTATCACCTTTTTTAAATATTAATACTGCATTCTTCCCATCATCTGGTACATCTTTATCATTTAGACATTTGATATATAATTTTGCTAAAAAAAATTATACTTCACCTGCTTCTTTTAATATATCAATTATAATTCCATCATTACCTGGAGATTTTCCTTTCTTCATACATTTAATTGCATGTCTCACTTCTTCATTTAAAATTCTGGGCAATTCAGAAGATGTAATAGATATAGGAAGTACTTGTTCTTTATTACTATATAATTCTTGATAAAAGTCTTCTACACATTTCATGATGTCATCTCTCTTTTTAGTAATAATTCCATCTTCTTTTCTTATTGCAGATATAAATTTCCTACCAATACCAAAATGTTGTTCTACACTCTTGAGACTTTTATTCTCTTCTACAGTTTTCCTTGCTAGCTCATAGTTATACTTTCTCATATCATTTTCAACTCTTTTCCGCATCATTTTACAAAATCTATATATACTTAATATTATAAACAATATCCTATATTATGGATTTTAAAAATAACAATAGAATTTTTTAATGATCCCCATAACTATATATCCTTATAAATTTTTAATTGACTTCTTTTGCATAAACTGTTTTATATTTTTAATATATATTTATTTAACTGTTTCACAAAAGTAACTATGACAGCGTTTTTCTATTTGACATTTCAGGTGGCATCGTAATTGCTACTTTTCTATGTTCTTTTAAAGTATTGTATATGTTAAATTATGATGTGTGACAGACTGCAGCAATTCTTTCAAAGAAGCTTCCATTTTTAGTATATTAATTTTATAATACTAGCAAATGGCTAAAACCACTGCATATGTGCTTTACAGATGTAACACTATTTGTAATGAATACTCTCAATTTCAAGAGACATCAGCAGTATACAGACCTTTGTGTCTGATTGATAACACATTCTACTGCTCTGACAAAGCTATGAAGGTGGTGAATTGTGTTGGCTGATGCTTTAGATTCATTTCTCCTGTGGCTAAATACCAGATATAACATGATTTTCAATAATTAATGATTATGATGCAATATTTTTTTAAAAGACTTATCATTAATCTGAAGTATATGATCGTTTGTTACAAAACTGGAAATTACCACAGAAAAGCCATTAGATGCTAAAAAGAAAATCATTTTTGTAAAAACTATAAATGAAATATTTTGATAATAATATTTTAACTTTTAGAATTTTTTGTTTCTTTGATGATAACAAATTTTAAATATATTTTTTAATAACATAAAACTCCAATATTTTGTTCTTTTAACTTTTCTGCATATCATGAAGCCAATAATGATGTTTGCCTTTGTTATCGTAAGACCATTAATTACTAATTTTCACAATTTTAAAATAATAATTTTTCATGTTTTAGAATTTTAATTATTAGAAGGCTTAAATATTTATAATATAGCCTATAAATATTTTTTTTAATATACGTAAAAAAAATTTAATTGTACAAAAAAAATCAAGTGTGGCATCATGGTAAAAATTTTCATCACTAGAATCTATTCAAAAATTTGGAATCAGTTTGAAAGAATTAAACCCTTGAATAATTTATTTCTATCATTTTAACTATTTTCCTATGATTTTAAACATGCATTAATTAATAATAACAACAACATAGTATATTTATATAATTCTATTTTTTCAAAATTTGTAATTCTTAAATAACCTTATTTCTTTTAAACCCTTAACAATTTCCAAACAATTTTAACTGAATTGTAAATTTTCTTATATTATCACTCTCTCCATGAGTATCTTTTAAAACTACATCTTTTTTAATTTTTAACTTATATGTACTAGACAACATATTTACAAAATTAATGTCTTCCATTCCAAATTTTTATTTAATGATGATCTAATATTTTTAATTAAGATAGCTTCTTTAATCTTTCTATCCCTTAGAATAATTAATCATCTTTATATTATCTTTTTCAAATTTATGTCCTGTCTTTATTAAATGTAAATAAACATTTGATCTTTTATCATACTAGTGCTGGATTAATCTTGTATAGATTAAATTCTTTGTTTTACTTATGTAATTACTTCTAATATTCTTAGCTTGACATGATTTAAACTCAATTTTATATACTCCATTTATACAATTTTATATATTTTAACATATTTATTGTCAAGCTAACAATATTAGAATTACATAATTCAGCCCAAATATGATAAAAGATCACTTAATTATTTACATTCATTGGACACAGAACATAAATTTGAAAAATATAGTATAAAGATGATTAATTATACTAACAACAATGATTTTATAAAGATATTTTTTTAATAAAATAAGTAAGGATAGGTTAAAAATTAAAATAAGATGTAGTTTTAAATAATATTCATAAAGAGAGTTAGGGTGATAATGTAAGAAAATTTAAAATTGTTTAGAAATGCAATCAAAATAAAAATGACTTTTGATATATTGGGATCTAATTGATATTATATATGTAATAAAGGATGATTTGTAGAACACTAGTATTCCCATAGTTGAAAACCTTAGTGCTTATATAAAAGGAACTAATTGGACAATTTAAAAGAGGTGGTTATTTAAGAAGAATTACAAATATTAAAAAAATAATTATATAAATATATTATATTATTAATTAATGCATGTTTAAAATTATAGGAAAACAGTTAAAATGGTAAAAAAAAAAAAATATTAAAAGGTTTAAAGAAACACATATTAAAAATATAAAAGTTTATGCAAAAGAAGTAAATTAAAAATAAAATAAAAACATAATATTAATTAAAAATTTATAAGGATATATAGTTATGGGAATCATAAAAAATTATTTTTAAAATTCTTAATATAGAATATTGTTTATAGATAAGCATTAATTATATATATATATTTAAATGTTATAGCTATGATAATGACTGCTGGGCAATTGAAATGGTAAGCAAGAAAGAATATAAATTCTATTTATTATATGAAAAGTGTTCATTTATGGTGTAAATGGTATTTTATTTTTCTCTTTCAAAAAAACTTTGTTACTATGAATATTTACATTAAAGAGAGTCAAAAGGGAAAGAAATACATTGATAGTAACTTTAGGTAGAGGGGTTAAGTGCCAAAATAGGGACTAAATTAGATGTGAAACTCAATCTGGGTTGATAGGTGTAGTGATGTATGAGCAGTTTACAAATTTCAATGTATACTGTATGGATTTGTAATGTGAATAATGGTCATGAAGCGCGAGTTGTTGCAGCATTGGTTAGATCCTTCATATGGTTGGTTTTAGATGGGGTTTTAATCAATGTGGCTTAGATCAGTGGTTGCTCTATTTGATATAAATCAATGCATAATAGATATAAAGAAATATACATTTTTACCCTGCTTAGCAAAGGCAATTGGTTTCTCAAAACTCATTGTTAAGCAAAAATATCACATAAAAAATGTTATAATGGGTTCCCTATGGGAAAAAATTTGGCTGGTTCCTCCAATTAAAATTTACATTATAAGTTGTTAACAAACAACTTAATCTAGTATATATAGTAATTTTAAAAAACCTCTTAATATGTATATATGTTTCTGTAAACTGTGCAGTTATGCACTTATATATGCAAGTATGATAATGCAACTTAAATCTATGTAAAAAAAAACACTTATCTTAAAATTGTTCTTTCTGGTGATCCATTCATCAATCATAATTATCTAATTTTCTGAATCATGAATTGTTTAATCTAATAATTCTAACAATGTTCAAAAATATAATTCAATGTCATAATTATGGGTTCTCTACAAGTTCTTTAAAAGAATCTTAATAAGAATTATGTCAGTAGTTAATCATCTATCTTTAGAATAGGCTGAATTCAAGTAGGGATGAAGATGATATGAACAAATTCTAATGAAACAGCAATCAAAATACTCTTTAATTTGGCACTATCCTTATTGATCTAACTTAAGACTTAAAACTGAAAAAATATTTCAAACATGTAAATTGATTAAATACTGGAAAATCATTCATTAATTTACTTAGTAAAATGCTTTCAAATGACTAAATGATATTTGTAGCATATACTAAATTTTAAAGGATGATATCCAGAAATAGAATACAATCTATGCTGATTACATTAAATTGACCTAATAAAAAAAAAAAGCTTCCAAAAATAGAAAAGCCAATACTGATTTAAAAAAGGTAAAGTTTAGAAATGACATTATGTTAAACTTTTAATCTAAACTGAAATAGAATGAATTCATACTAAAATACTTTGAGCTGTAATCTAATTTACATTTTCCAACTTTCGAAGAATAGATCGAAAATAATTTTTAAAGCTAACAACTGTATTACTTGGGATTGCAAATATTCTAAGAACAGCTTCCTTGGCACTTTTATATTATAATGCTGCTGTTCCTTGCTTGGAAAAAACATGCTCAAACTAAACTTTTCGACATATAATTAATAATATTGAGAAATATTTTTTAATATTTAAACCGATTTCCCTGCAATAGCTGCCCTTCTTTTCACACATTAGACATCAGATGTCAAGTTGCTCCACAGAAAATGTACAAAAAGATTTAATTACTATTCAAGACAATGATCTCTCATTTGATGTTTAATCAAGAAACTCTCAAATAATAAAAAAAATTAGGCTCTAAGAAGTGAGCCTCTTATAAATTCCAAATTTTATTTTTCCAAGTCTAACCATAAAGAAAGCTGGATTTTTATCTTCTTATACTTTACTGGAGCTTCAGATAACTTTATCCAGTTATGCTTATTTACATAAAAAATAGAACAGTTTCTGACTTAGATAGCAGTGGCCTAACATAAAACAAAAACTATAATTAATAACTTTATTTTATGCATACAATGGCAAAATCAAAAAATTTGATAAAGCACAGAATTGAATCTGTTAATTAGAATTGAAATATTCCTGTATATTAGATTGTGAATTCCTAGATTTTTTTTTAAAAAAAGATAACATTTTATATGCTAAGTATTTGGAATAAATTGGAAGGTTTGTATATAAAAAATACAAAATAGTAACATAATGCTATAAAATTATTCAAAATTAGGAAAGAAATTTGCTCAAGAGACTTTACTAATTGAAACCTATTATAAAAAGTTGAATTACTACAAAATCAGTAAGTGATATAGGTTTTGATCGTAATGGAGTATTTTTTTTTTAAAAAAAGAAATGAACTATTACTGATGTAGTGAAAAATGATAATTCTATAGATGATAGTTAAATTATAAATTGCAATAGAAAGTAGAAAAGTCTGGTAAAATAGAACAAATACAAATAGGATGTAGGTTAAGAAAATAACTTTCATAATTGTCTCTTGAATGATAAACATAAGCCTTTGTTTGCATTAATGCAGAATAACATGAAATAGGTATGGATGAAAAAGAAAGCTATGTGGTAAAAACAATAGATACAAAAATAGCAGTATTTTATAGTTAAAAGATAGATGTTACTATAGATATTTACTATTTTTTTGTAGTTATCTATAACTGAAGTCACTAAATTAAAATGACTAAACTAATTTGACTAGCAGAATAATGAAAATTGACAAACTGAATGAATAAAACAAAAAATCAGTACTCTACCAAAAAAAAGCTAAAGAACAGAAATGGTGTTTCACTATTAAAAATATTATTAATTTCTGTTTTGCTTATTTATACTAATAAACTATTCTGGTGAAAGAAATGATTATATAAACTATGGTTAAGATTAAAATAGCAAAGCACAGAATTTAATACCATTTCTCAAATTGCTTGAACTTAACTGTTTGCAAAAAGATATATGAAACAATGAAATGCAAGGATTTAAAAATTAGTTTAATTTCATATGCTCACTACAATACTAATAAATATTGTGAATATAAGAAATTAATTTCTAAAATACATATTTTATATGTGAATAGTAATAATATTCATATGCTTAGTTACTCAGAACATCATGTGATATTTAATTACGATTGAGTTTAATACTACCAATCAATTGATCAATTTTTTTTTTCTAATTTACTCAGTTCATCTAAAAATCTGGAGACTACCAGTCTATTCCTGTACTAAAACTTCATAGGACAATAATATTTTGAGTTTAGAAAACAATGAGAAGAGGAAATAGAATTGGAGTTAGAAATATTGTAGTCAGACTTTAACAGAAAAAGTGAACATTAATAGGGATTAATATCTGTTAGGTTGATCTTGAAAATCATGTAATAGTGAACTGTATTGTTCTGATAGATAATTTAAAAAGTAAATTATAAATATAGAACACTATCAGGATTTTTTGTATATGCATTCATAATGCAGAAGATATTTGGACACTGAATACACTCACAGTTTTGCTATTTTAAAGTGATGTATATGCAAAAGATAGCATTCAACTTCCTTTTGAATGAATCAATATTATAATAAAACATGCAGAGCTTGATTTTCTGTGAATTTTTATGTTTATACTTTGTATTAACTTTTTTTTTGAAAAAATATATATATAAAATATAAATTATTATTACATGCAGTCAAATCAATGTACACTTATGGAGATTAGATTATCTTTTATTTATTTGATTTTTCAGGTTCCTCAAAATTACATTATTATTCAAAACACCTTATGGTTGTCATCTTCTTTCACCACCAACATTACAATTTTAAAATGTCAGTCCTAAAATATCTAATTAGTAATTAAAAATATTACATCATATTACATATACATTTAAACGAATTATTTTTAATATATATACATGTTAATCAATATACACCAACTTTGGAGACTGGCCAGATGATGAAACAAAAAACACTGGTGAACCACATGACAAGACCTGGATTCATATTTAGCAAAATTTATGTGGCATCAACTGCACCAATAACAAGATTTGTGGCAATTTTGGAGGCCATTAGAGATTGCAGCCTGATAACATTAATATTTCTCACCCTTATTTTTTTTTTCATTTTTCTATTAATAAGTTAATACAAAAAAATAATAAATAAAGTATAAATGTTGTAATTAATTTTTCCAGAATGATTTATTTGTTTAAAATAGTAGTAATGAAAATACTAAATACCATGTTTACTAGCAGCCATTTTTGGTAAAGATTTCTTGTAGCCCCCAAAACTATATATTTATCAAAAATACAAGCTGCCATCTTGGTAGAACAGGAAAATGCACAAGTACCAAATATGCTATGATCATAAAAAAATATTTGTTATACTTTTTTAATTATTTGACATATTTTGATTATAAATATATAATCGAACAGTTAATGGTTGACAGTTCAGAAGTTTGAGCACCAGCAGTGGCAGAGTTGGAACTATGATTCATGGTTCTTGAGTTCCAATCTAAGCTATACACTGTATTTTTAGACAATTATTTTTAGTCTCTAAAAAAAAAAATTAGAGAATTAATCCAGCATTACTTTCCTGGATTAATTATTTCTCTGATTAAGAGAATATATAGTAATAATTCAACAAAAAGCATCTTCCATCCTAATTATAACCTTAGGTCTTTAATGCAACTTACACAATATTGGAAGCAAATGTTAAATATTAACAATACTCCTAACTATTAATTTCAGTATTAATGGATATAAATTTTCAATACATTGTTTATTAAAACATTTTTATATTGATATATAACTTCTATATATTGTAAACAAAAATAAAAATTTGCTAATTAGTTTTATTTCATTTTTTTTTTCTGGCAAGTTGTGAAACATCTTGAAGTTCATCTTTCTTTTATCATAAGGCTTCTTATTTTTAACAATTATGCAAAATGTACTTAATCAATTGTAATAATAATATTTATAAATATAATTATTACAACTTTATATTATCTTAATAGATTTCTAAGCATAAGATCTCTTCACCGACTCAATAATGTTATAGAATTTGTGGACTTAATCAGTGAGGTATTTAATAGCCTTAGCTCTCAAATCAAAATGCTTTAGATTCTCCTATTTAATCAATTGTAGTAAATCTTTTTCAAAAAAAATTAATAATTAAAATGTGCAGTTGCGATTTTCTAGGGAAAAAATACAAATCACAAATAATAATAAAAGAGTTGAAGAAATTAAAACAAAATAAAAACAGTGCTCATATCAAGCATATTAATTTGCAAATATCTATAGCTAGAATGAGTTATTATTTTTAATAGATATATTCAAGACTAAATTTTTTCAAAAAAAGTTTACTTAAGTAAATTACACTCCATGTTAAAACTAGTGTGACAGCATGAAAATGTGATGGACATTCTTTAATTTTGTCTGGTTTAAAACAAATTTCAGAATATAAATTAGAGAATAGTGCTAGTACATGTATATTACTTGCTCATAATTTTATAAAAGATTTTTATGTATGAGGCAAAGAAATTAAAATTATTTTAAAACAAAATTTACTTTTGTTTACTATAGTATATACGAGTGCTTTAATACGCTGGGTGAAGAAGCTATTAGTTGTAACAAAAACAATTAAAGTAAAATAAATTAATCAGGCCTAGTACTTTCGAGGTTGTTTACTATGTAATGTGTTCACATTTTTTTCTCTAATCATTAAAATAACTTCATTTGAAGATGCCACAAAGGAATATATGAAGTTAGAAATAAATAGTAAATATGTAAAAAAAATTTTTTTTCATTTATAAAGTAAAAATTATCTAAAATTATCCAAACATAGCATCATGTGACTTTTTGCTTACCTTCAATATTTTCAATTTGTTGTAATTCACTCTATTTATTCTTCTAGCAAAGTTATCTATTATAAGTTTGAATAATTAATCAATACTAAATGATGATAGTACAACCACATCCTGACTAGTTTCCTTGAAGAGCAAGATAGTACTCACATATTTGGCAGTCATGCTTACTTATTTAGTATTCAAGCTAATAACCTGAAATTCGAATATCTAAAGTTTTGAAACCAATACAATTTGCTTGTAAAGTTATACAAATTTGATGCTACTGCAATGTATATAGTGCAATAGTAGATTCCTGGATCAAATCACAATATGCCAATTTCTGAATATCACAAGAGAATCTCTTGAATAACTAAACATCCAATTATTTTTACTAAACTAACAATTACATATTTTAATTATTTGTACTGCTTTAACTGTAGACAATTTTCACCCTATGGCATAGGTGATGTATATTGGAACGATTTCGATCTTATAGTAACCGTAATTCACTCTAGGGCAAAGCCACCTATTGCAAGCTTAAAAAATCAACAGATATCAAATGGTAATGGTGCATCCATAACATTTAAATATCATAAATTATATAAAAGTATATACTTAAAATATTTTTTTATTATTATAATTTATTTGAATTCTTTATATTGTTTAGGCTTAGCTGATAGAACAATAAATCATCTTTTCAACTTACATAACTGTTATTAAAATTGTAACATAAATTATTGTTAATCACTATACCATAGATTATAAACATCTCAACTTCAATTTCACTGTTTTCTTGGTGCAGTCTAGTTTGGTCCTTAGTATCAAACTGGTCTTAAAAATCTATATATCAAATTTTAAGGACTTACTTGTAAGCCTTATTTGTGAGCAATAGATATAAAACCATTAGTTTAATAATATGCTTAACATAATTCATAACAGTCCTAGTTATTGCATAAATTGTTCTAAATCTTTTCCTCTCACCTTTTTTTTGAGATATCTTTAATAACCATAAAATACATTTAAAAAATAATTTCTTTCATTTAATTTTAGCAATTTTCCTGTTACATGTATGTCATATCTTGTGAAAACAGGCTGTTGTTCATACTTCACTTAAATTTAGAAAGTAATCTACACAGAGCACAATAAATTGGACTAATTACAAATAAAAATATAATAATCTACAATAAGAGGACATCTCATAATAAGATACATGACTGGACAGCAAATTTAAGAATATAGCAATCACTGGTGATGTTCTTTGTTCAGAAATCAGTTATCTTTATTCTGACATGAACAAATCAAAGGTGCAAGAAGTCTGATATAGATTGAAAGACAAGTTCTATGCAAAAAAAAAGGGGGGCTGGATTTTCTATTTAAACTCATCAGAATGACTGAGAAAATGTAATTATTATTAAATCTGTCTTTGAATTTGAAAAGTACAGTATTATAGAAAATTTAATAAAATACCCTGGACCCAATTAATAGGAAATGAAAGCACATGTTCATTATTACTGAAAGAAAAATAAATATAGAATAATAAAAGTAACCAAAAAAAATGCATGCACTTAACCAACAAAAGTAGAGATACCATGAAAGAAACTTCATTCATCTACAGTTACTGAACGAGTAGGAAAAAAAAATGTTTTGAATTTTGATATAATTTCACCAATTTATAATTTTGTAATACTAAAAAGTACAAACTTCTTTTAAAATCAGTGATTAATACAATGAATTTAAAATATCATTTACACGGTTTTCTTTTCAAAAATAGTTTATAACTTTCAATGTATATGAATACACCAAGCTTCTTTTTATATCTTGTTTTTTATATGATTAGATTGTTTGTAATAGAAAGGGGTTGCATTTTCCTTGAAAAAGATTGTATATTATAAAATAGTCAGAATGTTGGTGTTTAGTTATATTTTTATAATAGTCATATAAAAAACAAGATTTAAAAAGAAGTTTAGTGTATTCATTTATGATTAAAACAACTGAGATAGAGTCTTGCGTTGTTAGCCGAGAGGTATCGCAGCGGCCATGCAAGCAAGTAGTTGGTTGCAGATGGTTGTGGGTTCGCGTCCCGGCCGATGCTATGACATATGAAAAAAAAAAAAAGAATAGATAATCAGTGACATATTGTAATGCTGCATTATTCCAATCTCAAGTTTCTGAATGTGTATATTAATAACTTTGTTTTTCATCTTTGCATAGATACAGAAATTCATGCTAATAGTAAATATATATATATAACACGCACACAGAGTCTAATGATGTTCTTTCTTCAAACTGTCTGCAGCCCCATCTTTGAACCAATATATGAAATTTTTTGTAGAAACATAATTTAGTTATTCACTACAAAAACTTTAAGGTGCTAATGTATATGGATCATTAATTACAATCTAATATGCAGAAGTGAGTTTTGGATCTTTATCAATTGACTCTAATGCTCTTTCTGCCATCACAAAATCTTTCAAACATTCTTGTAGTTTATGGCTTAACACTCTTACACAGTTTGAAACATTTCAACTATTTCAGTATCTGTTTTGACAATTTAAAACAAAATTTAATGTTAGTGCATTTGTTATAGCGCGGGTTAAGACATGAAACAGTCAAATTTCATATTGTAACTGATGATCCAGATCTCTAACATCTTAATTTTTTTATGAATAACTAAATTGTCAGAGAGACATCAATCATCTTTTCACTGGCACACACTGTGTACATATATAATGAAGACATTTTTAGCAAGAATATTATATGTACATTAAAATTAATCAATAAAAACAATTAACAAAAAAATTAGAATATATACATATTCTGTACTTTTTAAACTTCTTAAATTTATACTTTGGAAAGGCAAAGAGTAGAATTTTTACACATCATCATCATCAACCATTATCAATCCACTGCAGGATGAAGATCTCTCCAAGTTCAATCCATTTTCTCCGATCTTTAACTTCTCTTCTCACATCATCCTTGCACACTTTCTTATTTCATCCATCCATCTCACATGTGCATATATATACAGCACAGATGAACATATGCAGCATGAACTCGGGCAATAATACAATTTAAGAATTGTATACATTAAAATAATTAACTTAAAAATAGAACAATGCAATTATAACTGAAAGCACATTCCTATTCATATATATATATATATGCATATCACAATGGAATGTACTTCAGGTATGTGTGTAAATGAATGTACTTGTTCAATCATTATCTCATAAAAAAATACTATCCTTCATTCTTTCTGTGATGAAAATTGATGACAATGAAATGCAAAAGATAGAATGCCCTAAGTGATGTCAGCATTTATACTATGCTGTGAACTAAAAATTTAAAATTGCATTTTATACTATCGTATTTCCAAAATTCATTGTGGCAATTTTATTACTGCAAATGCAGCTGCAGTTATCACAGTCATTAAAAACTATGCAAAACAAAAAATAGCTGCAAACAATACTATATAATAAGCAAACACAATCTGAATCCACATGCATTTTCTTATGATTATCAGTATAGCATACTTAATTCAAAATTAGAAAATCAGGAGGCCTACAACACTCAAGGTTACCAAACTGTCATCATCCAAGTACTAACTGAGCCTAACATAGTTTAACTGTGGTGATCGGATGAGAGTCGGTGTGTTCAATGTAGTATGGCACTAGATGGTTTTATATCTGAAATAGTTCATTAACATAATAGATTATTAACATTTGAAAAGGGAACCAAATCGGGTGCTGAAAAAGGCTTTTAATGTATAAAAAATTTTGATATTTATATAGCTGTTGTAAAGAATTTATTATTTTCTGATTATTATTAATTCAAAATTATACAAGCATAATAAATTTTTCTATTTCTAAAATTTTTAATCTTCAATTTTATCTATTCATATTTTCTTTAAAATTTATAATTGATTTATATTTTTTTGTTATATAAAGCATATGAATTTTATTTAAAAATAATCTTGTTTTGGAATGTTTTGAACTAAATATGATATAAAAATTTTCTTTTAGCAGTGTCATTAACATAATAGATTATTAACATTTGAAAAGGGCACCAAATCGGGTGCTGAAAAAGGCTTTTAATGTATAAAAAATTTTGATATTTGTATAGCTGTTGTAAAGAATTTATTATTTTCTGATTATTATTAATTCAAAATTATACAAGCATAATAAATTTTTCTATTTCTAAAATTTTTCATCTTCAATTTTATCCATTCATATTTTCTTTAAAATTTATAATTAATTTATATTTTTTTGTTATATAAAGCATATGAATTTTATTTAAAAATAATCTTGTTTTGAACTAAATATGATATAAAAATTTTCTCTTAGCAGTGTCCAATTTATGATGACCAATATCTCATGAGGCTCCTTGCTATCTACTGTACAAGTATATGCAAAATTTCTAAATTTTTTTGTATCATGTGATGTTGAATCACTGGATTTTGAGACATTAGATGTTATAATCTTATGTTTTGATATACTCTATTAATTGGATAAATCAAGCAACAATGCATTTTCTAATGCTCTTTAAAATTCATACACAGCATTAGCAGTCACTCCTAATCAAATACTGTGATTTTAATTCCAGAAGAAAAAAAAAAGAAACAAACATTCTAGAAATCGCATGGCGAATGGTTGTTCTATTTAATATATGAAAAAAAATTTGCCTGACTATAGCTCTACATTACATTCTCAGCCAAATATTCCTAAAGAAAACAATCAATATTGCATCACTTTAATGTCCTCAACATCACTTTTATAATGTAAATATGATTTGCCTCTGCGCTTCCTCAATCCAATGAAAGCATGCTTTTAAAATGGATTTGATATCATCACAGTCAACAAACTGCATAATATAAAGATTAGTTTTAGGATCCATCTGTCATAATTTTAAAATATTAGAGCATTCTGTAATGAAATTTTTTTGTTCCTTAATATACAATTAATATCTATACACAATTAATTTAATAGAAGCATTTATATCTCTATGATAAAAGACCATATCTATTAACAGTCTGCTCTGTACTTCAACATCCAAATTAATTTTTAATCCTAAAAAACAGCCAAAATATTTAAATCAATCCACATTCTTACTGCTAATTATCCAAGCCAAAAACTGCTGAAGTTTTTTCTTTCATCACAGACTAATAAAGGACCTGAATTTTTTTTTTTTTGAATACTAATAACTACTCAAAAACCTCTATAGATTATATTAAAAACAATAATATTTTGTAGATCAATTTTGAATTGGTACAAATAGCAATCATTAACTTATTGTAAATCTAGAAGCCATGATATTAAGTTCTTGTTTTTGCTTTTGATTCAAATTTAAAAAAAATTAATATTTATTGAGGTTTATCATTTTATTTCATGCCCTATATATCACATACTACAAAAACATCTATTTCTTCATTGAACTATGTTAAAAGGAAAAGTTGAGTTTCTTTGAAATGTACAACACAGTATAATAATGAATAATCCTGCTTTATTTATTGTATATTAAAAACAAAGTTATATGTTTTTGAAGCAGTCATTAATATGTTGCAAATGACATCTAACTCTGAATATGTTTTTATAAGGCTCTCCATAGGAAAGTGAACAAAACAAAAATAAGATATTTTTATAATTTGAATGAAGTTAAAATTTAATAAATAAAAACAATTTAATAAAATATATGTATATATAACTATAATTTATACATCAAGCACAAAAATCAAAGTTCAGAAATATTTTTATGATTTTAATAAAATTTAAAATTGTAATAAAATCTATAAATAAACAATTCATTTATTATATGTCAAATTTAGACAAAGCTCTCATCCCATTCATTCCTAATCAGTATTTCTTGCTCTCCTCTTCAAATACTTTAGACTAAAAATTAGCTTTCAAGCTGTTTTATCTCTTTTATGTCCAATATTTCTTCATAATTCATTTAGCTATTAGCATAAATCTAATCTTTAATTTTTCCATTCTCTTTTCTAATAATTCCAATTTTTGTAACCAGAAAATAAATTCTTACTCTTATCAAAGCCTATTTGCTCTTTACAAATATTTTAATTACTTTGTTATTTTAATCATCATTTAATCAATAAATATTTAAATGTATTAACATGCCAATTAATTTTCTTCCCAATTATCATTCTTTACAATTTTAATTTCATCTATTATTATTGCCTTAGCATTTTCTTTTAACTTTTTTCTCACTTCACTCCTTTGGCCTGCGTTTATACTATAAGCTTATAAAGAGACTATTTACAAACACAGATGGTTTATCAGCCTATGATAAAATAAAAATCTTCAACTTTTACTTTGGATGGTTATTTGCTTGAGAATATAAATTAATAGATAAAATGATTATTTGGATGGTAAAATAGACGACCTTGGTATATTGCTACTGTATTTAGCAATACTAATTAAAAAGTAATAATTATTCTGCAGAATCTTTTTATGAAGGTTAAATGTAAATTTCCATATCAAGTTAACATCAAAACATCAGAAAATTTTATTTGAAAATATGTCTCACAATGTATAAAAAATAAAATATTTGAAAGATTGTAAGATCAATCATTATATAGTTTTCAGCTTCCTGGATGAGATCTACAATTGTAATGACACATAATACATTTTATTGAGTAAATCTAAGGAGTATTAATAAATGTTCTAAAAAAAAAAAACTTTATAGTGAATTCAAGAAAGATTATAACAAAAAGAAGGCATCCCCATTTACATTATAAAAATTATTTCAAAAGAAAATGGGATGACACAGGCGAGAACAATTATGCGAACAATCAAAATCTTTCAGAGAGAAAAGTTTATGATAAAAGGGAATTAAAAGAGAATTATGATGTCAATTAGACTAAAGGATCAACAGAGAATATATGTCGTCATACTGATTTGAGGATTCATCTTAACTTTAGTTTTTACTTTTCTTGTCTTTTTTTTTTTTTAAATTAGAATGACCATATTCATGTATCAGTTCCAGCTACTGAACTATTTTAGTGTTATTTAAAAAATATATTATTTAATTACTTTCAAAATTAAACATTTTAAAATAAATAACTATTTACAAATTATTTCTTGAACACTGTTCTTAATGCATCTGAAAACATAATGAAAAGTTTCAATCTTATAAATATTAACTCTATACCATTTGACATTTAAATTTGATAAAGCAAAAAAAAAGTTTATAAATTTTCTTCTTTTTTTTTTCATATGTCAAATGTGTTGACTTGGAAGCAAACCCAGGCCAGCTGCTTGGAAGGCAGATATGCTAACCACTAGGTCACCAACGCTTGACATAAATTTCTTTTTCCTTGTCCTTTCAAAAGTCTTCCTATTGAAAATGACTACACCAATTAATTCTAATAATTATATTAATTAGACCATACTTTTATTTAAATAGCTTTTGTACTTAAGTATATGTATAGTATTATTTAATCTTTCATTCTAATTATTCTATCCCTGGGCTATTTCTGTGAGCTAGAATTATCAATGGATGCTAGATAATAGTGATGACATTCAAACTCCCAGATTAGTTACGGATTATTGCTTTCATTAATGAAGAGCACTGTATTTGCCATTTTTACTTTTTTATACTAACCAAAGCAAATAACCAAATTTAAATATTCTAAGTTATTGAACCTTAGCTAATTTGTTAGAACTGATAGTAGACCAATAACTATATTTTATTTTAGTGATCTTACTTTTACTCTAACTGTATTCATATTTGATTCTTTGGCAACGGTGTTACATATCAACCAAAGAATTACATGACCTTCACTTTCAGCATTTGCATTGGAATCAATGATTCACTCAAACTTATTCTACTATAAAAATTAGTGTTATCATGTGGTCAATTGATAAATAAAATTTGTAATAGAGTGACTCTGGAATACATCTATTGGAGATATTGAAAGTAAGCAAAGAAAAAAAATCATGTGAACATTAATATATTATTCAGTATTATTTAAAGAACTGTTCTGCCCACAATTCCTTTTTTTTTTTCTAGAAGCTTTATTATTTTTATATTTTATTTTTTAAGACCATAGTAATCCCATTATAGAATTATTTCTATTTAACTTTTTTTTTAATTAGAAAATTTTATTCACTTTTAGCCTTTTTTTTTTTTTCTTACTTTTTACATTTAAAGACTTTTTTTTTTTTTTCACAAATCGGTTTTGCTAGAATTGATTTCATTGACTGTTGCATATAATATCTGTGATACTTTCATTTGATACTACATCAATGAATTAAAACTATTCAAAATAAATTGCTAACATAATATTCATCACATTAAGTGTTTTAATAATCATGAATTAATCATTTAAAAAAATGGAAAAAACAAAAATTGGCAACTCAATGCTTTCATATCATCATCATAATAACTGTTCAAATATTGCACAAATTTCTAACATTACAATTCTCAAATCACTAAAGATTTTCTTTTTCATCTTTTATTTTCTTATAAGCTCATTTTTATTAACTCAAACAATTACAATAACATAATGGTACTAATGAATTTCCTTAACAGAAAAAGGTAACAAACTTTAAATTATGGACAACTTGAATATATTCAAAATTATTTAATTCTATGGCAGTTGTTGCTAGCCGAGATTAGATAAATTAATCTACAGAAAAATATGTCCATTACAAGCATGTTGAAGAATGAAGAAGTAAAACATCAGTTCTTTCATGCATAGTCATGATTAGAGCAGTCAAGATGATTCATCATGATGATTATACACAGGATGAAACTAATCTAAATAAGAATCAAAAAAGGGTAAATAAAAAATGGAGAAAACTAGATGATTCTAAAATTCAATAATGAAGCAAGTAACTAAAAGTAGTAGAAAATTCACAATCTGCTCAAATTTTGTACCAAATATCTTTCTTCAATTATTGATCTGTCAGAAATTAAATTGTTTCCAATCTTTTGAAATGCCTTACCAACAAATTCAATTGTGCTACTATTTAAATAACAGGCTGAACCTTGAGTAATATTATTAATCAGTCATGAAATTACAAAGAATCCACTTATTAAAAGCATTCAATCAATTTACTTTTCTTGTTACCCTATATATCAAGTAAAGCTATCTAATTTTCTTAAATCACAATACAATTAGCATGCAATCTGCTATAAATAACAGCAGAAGCTAATACCAACTTCCAAACTAAGATCAGAAGAAAAAGTTCCTTGATATTCAAATGATAATTCATTTTTTGGCTGGATAACTAAACATTTACCTGATTTCATCTTACACAAGTTTGCACAAAAATCCTGAAACTGACTGAAGGCATTTCACATTCTAATTCATTTAAATAAGTTTTCTTCTGATAGTAACATAATGCTTGTACACCTGGATCTCTTTTTATGCTGTAGATAGACTTAACTTACATTGAAAAATGTGGGATAAGTTCCTTAATTTTCAGAAATTGCATAAAACTAAAGCAACAAGGTAAAATTACTTTAAAATTCACATAAAAAAAAATAAGGAAATAAAATATGATTAATAAGAAATTTCAAATATTTGAAAAAAATTGATACAAGACAAACTTTTTTTTTATTAACTATTTAATTTTATTCAAAGTAATATGTTTTTATGTGTAATTTATTTTACATTTTTTCATACATATTTTAATCATTATCACTATTTGACAATATGCGGGTTCGTTTGTGAACTGGTAAGAAATCAGATTCGTCACAAGCAGAAACATAATTAGCGCCAACATCAGTCTCGTGCTGTGTTAATGGTTTTCTGTCGACAATGTAATCGATAATTAAACTTTGAGACGATTTTACTAATTGTTTATGAAGCTCGCGATATCCAGACCATTATGTCTAGCACTTCCACGAGTACAACTATATATATAAATAACACACTTCCATGAGTGTGTTAATAATGACTAATGGTTAAATTTTCTTTTATACACATATAGATACATGGAAAAACTTTTAGACAGAAAAAAGTTACAAGTAAAAATATTTAAGAACTTTTAAAGATACATTCTTTTTAAGCAGGAATTAAAAGTTCTTAAATATTTTTACTTGTAACTTTTTTCTGTCTAAAAGTTTCTCCATGAATATGTGTATAAAAGAAAATATATACATTTAAAAGATACATTCTTTTTAAGTAGGAATTAGAAGTTCTTAAATATTTTTACTTGTAACTTTTTTCTGTCTAAAAGTTACTCCATGTATATATGGGTATAAAAGAAAATATAAACATACACATACATAACACAGATATACAACTATTTAGCTTGTCGGAATTTAAGAGCTCATTCATAATTCATGTCATTAACAAAAAATTTGATTAGAAAGTTGAAGACTTTCTCGAATCATTTTTGCTATGAAACGAACAGGTTCCACTTCTGTTTTATTATCTTTTTCTAAATCTTTTAAGGTATCTAAATTTATTGCCAAACCTTTTTTCAACAGGCATTTAAAGTATGTAAAATTTAATGTATGTATATAAAACGAGGAAATCCCGATTTTAAGTGAAATATGAACTTCTTTATCGCATAAAAGAAAACCGCATAAAAATATATTAAGAAGAAACATGAATCGCATTAAAAAAATCCACACAAAAGAGACGAGGTGTATTTCATAAATGTTACTTCTAATATCAAATTACTGTCGTTAAACAAATTATACATGATTCAACAGGACAATGGCCAATGATTTTTTTGCCAAAATATCATGGTCTTATTTAGCTGAAATATATTCCTTGCAGCAGATAACGGGTCAACTTGAGTGGAAGCAATTCACGTAGGTAACTACAAAGGATTCTACATCGAAATTAAGTCAATCAGATAATATATCAAATAGATATCTGACTATTTTGGACAAGCATATAGCCGCTTTATTTTCAATTTACATATTCAAAAAAATCCCAACAATATTATACTTCATTATCAATATAGGACAATTTAAAAAGTTAAATATTTTTTCATTATCTGATGTGCTTGTGTATACCTAATTTAAACAAATTGAATTTCTCACTAACAATGGATGACAATTCTCTCCAAAAGACCTCTATTAAATCACTATCAAAAAATACACAAACTATTCAATTGAAACATCTCTACTTTGACATATATTGATAACATAGTCATTACCACAAAAGCCATATCAAACTGTAATTAAACCAATGGGTAAGACATTGTTATGTTAACTGATTCATGAGTGCTTACCCAAATCCTCAGCTTGATAACTCTTGACTAGAAAACCTTTGCTATCAATATTCTGTTTCTAACAGGATTTTCAACATCCCTAGAAAAATCTTTCATAAAAATTAGCTTCACAATAAACAAAAATCTAAAGAGCTTTAATCTGCATAAGCTTAATACATATAAGCAACAGCTATCAACTACAATTACAATAACTGTTTAAAAGAAATACTCAACTTCTAATAAATAGTAGTATTTCATTATGGATCAATCAATGACAAATAAAACCTCAATATACTTTTGATAAAATCTTTTAAATATATGCCCAACAGATGGCTTTAGTCAGTTAATCTCCCCAGTAATCTATTGGATGGAATGCACAAAACTATCCCTCTTTGATTAGTATCAAGATTATCTTAGGGTGTTTTGCCACAGTAGCCTTTATTAATAATCAAATGCATTCTTCTTTAATCAACAATTTTTAGATTATATAGTAACAATGAAGCAACTATCATATATATCAATGTTTTTTTCACAAACTGCAATTTCTCTTGATTTCATCAAAAAAAAAAAACACATGGCAAGGTCATTGTAAGATGGTGTATGAAAGGAAAATATGTGATAAATTTCTATTTCTGGTGCATATATTATGATTTAACATACCCCCCCCCCAAGCAAAAACATTACAAAGAGCCATTATCTCAGATATTTACACAACAAAAAATCACTCATTGTGTGCATAATATAATTTCAATGTTATTAGTTAATTACTTAGTATCTTGATGGTGTATTCAAAATAAATCAATCTAAAGTGAATTTCTGACCATCAGTTAACAAGTTTCCTTCCACACCTTAGATATATGCAAAGCAATTACCTCGTATTATTAACTAAGCAGCTAATAAAAATTAATTGATCTATGTAAATATGATAATCATGTATGTTTTTGATTAGCTGCTCATGTAATTTGTACCAATAAAAGTATTCCATTTCCTACCTTTGGTCATTGACCTAAATCAACTAATGATTATATCTAGTTTTGACTGATTTTTTTATTCAATGACCAAGATTTCAATTTTCCACAGTATGAATGTAATGTTTTATTAAAAATTAACTCTTTTTGCACTATTTTCATGTCTCCTTTTTACAATTTTAAATTAATAAAATAATCAATAGGTTGATTGCTTGGGAGTTCCTAAGACTAATCACTGAAAGTAATTGCTGAGTCATGATCTATTGATCTTAAGTTCCAGTTTCCACTCTACTATTGAACTAAACCAAGGATATTTTTAATTTACAATGACTTTTGTTATTATTATTGCTACTTAGTTTCAATTATCTAGCAATCTTCTTTAGAATTATAATTGACATATTATTTACATACATGTCCCCAAATATATTTACCATAATGTTCCATAAACACACACACATATATATTAATAAGAATTATATATAAAAAGTTTTTTTTGGCATGTAGTTTCGTGCGTTTTCCAAATGTTAACCATCTATTCTAACAACTGATTTGTGTATCAATCGACTAGCCATGATGGTTTTTTGGTAAAGACTACATGCATGTGTAATACATCATTTTCTTTAACATAGTCTTGGCTTTCTGTTTTTTTTTTTTTTTTGTCAGATGAAAATTGTATTTTTATGAATGTTTTAGTAAAGAGTTTATCATCTTTTTTAAACGTGGTGGAAGACAATCAACGGTAATTTATTAATTCCAAGAAGTTATAAATCTGGACACATATAAATGCAAGTACAAGGGCTTAGAAACTAAAACATAGTTTTTTGAAAAAATGTTAATAGTAATACTTTTTATTAGCTGTAATTATATAATATTTTTCATATTTATTTTTTATATAAATAATTTATAATGCTGTAAAACATTGATTTGTTTCAGTGTTGTTGAATAAGAAACCCGCTTGTACTGGTATGTATATATACATAACTCCTTAGCTTTAGAAATTAAGCAAATACACCTGGATCTCGTTTTATGCGGTAGATAGGTTCTGCAGAAAACCCGCATTAAAAAAAATCACACAAAAATACTTAACTTACCTTGAAAAATGGGGGATACGTTCTGTAATTTTCAGAAATCGCATAAAAGCAAAGCAACGAAGAAAAAAAAAAAAAGGCAAAATTACTTTAAAATTCACAAAAAAAAAAAATAAGGAAATAAAGTATGACTAATAAAAAATTTCAAATATTTGAAAAAAATTGATACAAGACAAACTTTTTTTTATTAACTACAGTATTTAATTTTACTTTTTTCATACATATTTTAATCATGATCGCTATTTGACAATATGCGGTTCCTTTGTGAACTGGTAAAAAATCAGATTCGTCACAAGAGGAAGTACAACTAGTGCCACATTCAATCTTGTGCTGTGTTAATAGTTTTCTGTTGACAATATAATTGGTAATTGAGCTTTGAAATGATGATTTTACTAATTGTTTATAAAGCTCGCGATATCCAGACATACAACTATTTAGCTCTCCGGTTGGAATTTAAGAGGTTGTTCATTGCAGCAAACTCAGATTTCAGTATTTTCTGACGTTTTTCTCTGTCTCACACATCAACATCTATGATTAAACGATTATTATCTTCATTTGATATTTTTGTTTACTAATGAAATAAATTTTAAATGTTCACATTTTGTTTCTATATTAAAAAAATGAGATCGCAATCAAAACAAAAAGATTACTTTCAGTTTACAAAATCAATAAAGGCTTCGTTATTAGATGATTATTTTTAAAAATCTAAGAGAATATTTATTTCACCTATATCTAACAAAATATGTTTTAAAAGTTTAAAATTTTTGAATATTTATTGCGATATTTTTATACTCGTAAGTATAAATCTATTATTATTATTATTATTATTTACTCATAAGTATAAGTAGATTATTTATGTAAAAGCTAAGATTCTAAAAAGCTTCGGGCCATATTCACATTAGCTGCTAATATAACATTATATTTTTGCAAAAAAAAAAAGTATTTCAAGTCAAAATAAGTTATTAATAATTTAAATTTCTTGATATTTAATAAATATAATGAAATAGGAACTTCTTTATCGCATGAAAGAAAACCCGCATAAAAAGATATTAAGAAACATGAATTGCATAACTTCAAAATCGCATTAAAAAATCCACATAAAACGAGACCTAGGTGTAATATTTTTAATTTTTTTTTAATATAAATAATTTACAATGTTGTATAATAATGGTTTGTTATATATTCCTACACATATATACGTACCTCTTCATGTTTTCTGCCTACTCTATAAGCAATTTTATCTATTTTTTTCAATCTAGTTATTAAGAATATTATATTTTTTATAAGTAATGATCATAATGAAAAATCAAATATATTTCATTATCATATCTTTTGCTGCAATCAGTATCTCGTATGTCTGTGAATCATGTCTTTGACATCTACACATACACAATTATAATTCATGTTTTGCAATGTATAGATATATTTTTTCTACTTTTTATATAAATATTAATTTTTTTTGCATGCTTATAATCATATTTATTATAACAATTGACCATAAATTTCCCTAAGATTGACCCATCTACACAGTAAACTATTAGGAATTTCCACAAAGACAAATAAAATAGACTGATAATAAGAAGCAGCAGTATTTTCACTATTTTTATTAATATTTTATATTGAACTAAATTGGAAAAAAAAAATTGCTTGCTTATTTATTTATCATGAGAAGAAATGTGATATACATTGCACTCTGAAAAAACTTGTCTTTCACTCAGTCATTTTTTCTCTTTTATATTATATATTAATATTATTTTAAAATTAATTTCATTTTTTGACAACTTAAGTTCTCTTTGTATAATATCTGATATACAATATTTATTGTTAAATTTTCTTTTGTTTTCATTAGAAAGGAATACAATTCCAAGAAATACCTACATGAGAGGACACAATCTGGGTCAGATAGTAAAAATGAAAGGCATTAGAAAATACATATCTGAAGATATGAAACTACCTATGAAAATGTGACTAACATTTAATTTTCAAAATTTAGAATTTGTGAACTTTTATAAAAATAAGCAATTTTAAAAGTAAGGTAAGAACTATTTCCTAAGCTTTATTACAATTCATATTTATTATTTCTAAAAATATATAACTTTATATTTAATCTATTCAAACTAAAGATATTATACAAATGATATATATTGTTGTTGTTTTTTTAAATTCAAAATGGTGACCGGAAAACAAAGCAGTTGACGTTAATAACCAATTATTGCAAATAGAACACCATCTAGTGTTCTATAGTGGAAGTAAAATAATAAAATAAACATCAGTAAATTACATTAAAACCTTCATATGGATAATACAATTTCAAAGAATTAATACGTGACATAACAATATTTAGAATAAATAATACATACAACTTTATATTTATTATCTTATATAATTTTCCATTCATTTTTAATTGACCAGTTGTTAACTAAATTTACTGGAGTTTTATAAATATCCATATAATTTTTTAAGTTAGGCCTAATGTAATTTAAAGATTTAATATTTTTTGTGGCATCTATTTTATGTTCATATGTTAAGTAATGAATATATAAAGCAGAACTATCATCTCACCTATTAATTGCATTGTTATGTTCTTTGACTCTTATCTCTGTTTCCCTATATGACCATAGTAATTCATATTGCAAAGGTCACATTTAATTTTATATACAATTTCTTTTTTTGTATTTTATATCATCTCTTAATTTATAATTATCTATTAATTTATCCAGATGTTTATTGTTTGACCATTCAATATTTATATGCTTTTATCAGTATAATTTTTGTTTTTTATTAATATATTATAAATTTTGGAATATGAAAGCTTGATCCATTTCTTATTTGAACCATTGTTACTATCATCATTATAATTATTTTGCATAGAAATGTTATCATTTAATTTGGATTTCTTAGAATTAAAAAATATATATTAAATAATAACATTTTTATGCAAAATGATTATAATGATGATAGTAACAATAGACCAAATAATAAAGATGTCAAACTTTCATATTATCCCCAAATTTATAATACAGTATTAAAAAATAAAAATTATATTGATAAGTATATAAATATTGAATGGTCAAATAGTAAAAGTCTGGATAAATTAATAGGTAATTATAAATTAAGCGATGATATAAAATATAACTGTGATCTTTGCAATATGATTTACTATGGTCATACAAGGAAATACAGGCATGAGTCAAAAAACATAATGCAATAGGCAAGATGATAAATCTATTTTATACATTCATTACTTAATATATGGTATAAAATAGATCTACAAAAAATATTAAAACCTTTAAATTACATTAAAGATCCAAAAAGAAGACATATATGAAACGTATTACATTAAGCAAAAATAATTATATGAATATTTATAAAATACCAGTAAATTTAGTAAACAAATGATCAATTAAAAATGAATGGAAAATTGTATAAGATAGTATATATAGTTGTATAATGTATGCATTATTTATTCATTGTATTATTAGATTATATAGCTAACTCTTTGAAATTATATTGGATCTCTATATGAAGGTTTTATTCTATTTTACGGTTTTATTTTGTTATTTTTCTTCCATTATAGAACATTAAATGGTGTTCTATCCGCAATAATTGGTTAATGCTAAAATAGATGAATAACATTTGAAATAGACATGAAACCCATGGGCCAAAAAAGACTTTTTCTGAATAACTATTATCAATATACATTTATAGTTGTTGTATATGATTTTTATTATAATTTATATGAAAGAACAACAATGGATTTCATTAATTTTGACATATATATTGTAATGGAAAACTATCTTCCATTGTAATGTATCTCAGGTCTTGGCTTGTTTTATCAAAGCTCAGAGTTGGGAAGCCAAATGTAATGGAAAATAAAATCACCCCAATCATTGGGAGCTAATTGTAATGAAACATACATATAAAAGAAAAGTTTATTATAAGATATATAAAATATCTATATATACAACAAAAAACATGAAAATAACAAATTTTCAATAAAAAAGCTTTTTTCGATACATATAATTTGTATCCTTTTCAATATGTCTACTCACGATTACCGTAAAACATACATATAGCGACATCTATTTATAATACAACCAACAAAAAACAATTATTATCATCAATTATTTCATGAATACATACAATACAATAATTGTTATTTTCATGTTTTTTGTTGTATATATAGATATTTTATATATCTTATAATAAACTTTTTATATTTTAAAATAACAACATAAAGAAGTATTTTTATATTCTTTTTATATGGATTATATATAAAAGAAAATAAACTAGTCTAATTGTAGAATGGTTTAATCATTGATTACAATATTGCTTATCCGACTAGCTATACATAAAATATACCTGGATACTAAAGAGCAATAACAAGAGACATTAATAATTTATTCTCAGGATTAACCTGATCAGTGAATTAATTATTCACCAAAATATAAATTGGAAACAAAGGAAATTTTAGTGGATACAACCTATATTTTCAAATGGGGATTATTTGTAAAACAACATTCTAATTAATGATGGATTAAATAGATAATTATGAAATGGAATATTAGCAAAACACAAAATTATCATTTAATTGATTATAAGTCTCAAGCATTGCCTACTGACATCTACACTGAAAAGAGAAAAATAAAGATATGAATAAATTTCAAATAAATCACAAAGTCATTTCATATAAAACAAATGGTATATGCTTTATTTTAATTGTGGTTTGACTTTCTTTTAAAATAGAAATAATTATAGTAAACACAATTGTTGCTTACATTTGAAGTTTCCATTTTAATTCAGTGTAATTTAAATGGTATGGAATGATGTTTGTGTCTGCATAAGAATAATTTATTATTTAACACACAAAAGATCTAATAAAGGAGAAGTGATGAAATCATAACAATTTCTTAAATCAATAATTTAGAATCATTGATATGTTTCTCAAGGTAAGATCATTTAACTAAAAAAAAAATTATAAGAATTCTTTTCCTACTGTGTTAGATATTGATTTGTTTCATTTTCCATTAGACTATACTTCTTTGAATTACAATTACAAACTCTTTGTATTTATTATTTATAATAGGGTTCTATCATGGCTCATAAGTTCAATATCTATCTTTAAATCTTTATTATATTCTGGGACTTCAATAAACATTTATCAGGACTTTATAACCCATATTATATGAAATCTTTATAGATAAAATATATATATATATAGATACAACTCCTATCTCAAAGGAGAGGAAATATGCATCTACAACATAGACATCAAATATCCACAGCATGACTTATCTTTTTAAAACATATCTAATGATGAGATTATGAATTACATTCTGAAAAAAAATATTAAAAGATAATAAATTTGTAAAGACAATATAATACATTATGTCTGTGATTCCCACGCAAACTGACAATGTAATTTCCATCCTACATTATGTACACAGATGCATAACATGCATATATAATGTGTTTAAATTAAACAATATGTATTTTACTGACAAATAATATCTATTATATATGATCATTTGTTAATAAGTTGAGGTTTAAAATCAGTTTATATATTGTACATATATAAGCTTTAAGAATTAAGACAAAAAAAAAAAATTTTTTTAATAAGTGACATCTAGCATTTTTATTATTAACATGAATAAATTCAAAACTTAATAACAATTTACTTACATTATGTACGACTATATACATGACACATATGAATTACAATAAATATAAAAATTTAATACTCCATGAAAATTAACATGTTTTTTTAAAATCATAACGACTGATAAAACTTCAAACTAGTTTCATCATCATCAACCATTATCAATCCACTGCAGGATGAAGGTCTCTCCAAGTTTAATCCATCTTCTCCGATCTTTAGCTTCTCTTCTCCACATTACCCCTGCACACTTTCTTATTTCATCCATCCATCTCACATGTGGTCTCTTTCTGGGTCTTTTACAATCTCTTGGAATTCAGTTTAAAATTTCAATTGTCCACCTATTATCATCTCTTCTAACAATATGTCCAGCCCAACTCCACTTCAATCTTTTAATTTTTTCAATGAGGTCAGTAACACCTGTTTGTTCCCTTACCCATACATTGCGTTTACGATCTCTTCTTGTTACTCCCAGCATACATCTCTCCATACTTCTTTGAGTGGTCTGAAGTCTCTGTATTGCTCTTCTATTCAGTGTCCAAGTCTCAGATCCAAAAGCAAGAATTGGTAAAACACATTTGTTAAAAACCCTCTTTTTCAAACATATAGGCATATTTCCTTTTAGTATCAAGTTATTTCTACCAAAAGCACTCCAACCAAGTTTAATTCTATGATTAATTTCCTCCATTATATTTCCATCTGTATTAATAATCTGACCAAGGTATTTGTAACTGTTAACTTCTTCTAATTCATCATAATCAATCTTTATTTTCACATTTTGAGCAAATCGATTAAACATTACTTTAGTCTTTTTAACATTTATCTTTAGTCCTACTTTCATCTGATAATTCCTGCAACATTTCCTGCAGATCAGAAACATTATTTGCAAAAACAACTACATCATCTGCAAAATCTAAATGACTTAAATAATCTCCAATTACTTTCACTCCTTTAGTTTTCCGTTTTAATCCACAAAATACTTATTGCAGCATTGCTGTAAAAGGTTTTGGAGATATTGAGTCATCTTGTCTTACACCCTTCTCAATGTTGACTTTCCCAGTATCATTATGTAATCTAATTGTTGCAGTTCCATTTTTATAAATATTCGTTAAAATATGACAATATTCTGGATCTATACCTTGATGATCCAATGCTTTAATCACTGAAGAAATATTTAAAGAATCAAATGCCTTTTCATAATCTACAAATCCAAAACATAATGGCAACTCATATTCATTTGTCCTTTCTATAACATCTCTCAGTACCTGGGTATGATCTATTGTACTAAAACCACTTTTAAATCCAGCTTGTTCTCTTGGTTGGTGGAAATCCGATGTTCTCTGTAGACGAGTTGTAATTATCTTGGTAAAAATGTTGTATAAAACTGATAAAAGGCTGATAGGTCTGTAATTTCTAATATCTTCTTTATCACCTTTTTTAAATATTAATATTATTACTGCATTCTTTCAATCATCTGGTACATCTTTATCATTTAGACATTTGGTATATAACTTTGCTAAAAAAAATTCTATTTCTTCACCTGCTTCTTTTAATATATCAATTATAATTCCATCATTACCTGGAACCTTTCCTTTCTTCATACATTTAATTGCATGTCTCACTTCATTTAAAATTCTGGGCAATTCGGAAAATGTAATAGATATAGGAGGTACTTGTTCTTTATTACTATATAATTCTTGATAAAAGTCTTCTACCCATTTCATGATGTCATCTCTCTTTCTAGTAATAATTCCATCTTTTTTTCTTATTACAGATATAAATTTCCTACCAATACCAAAATGTTTTACATTCTTGAGACCTTTATTTTCTTTTACACCTTTCCTTGCTAGTTCACAGTTATACTATCTTATATCATTTTCAACTCTTTTCTGCACCATTTTACAAAATTCGAGACATTCAATCCTTTTTAATGCATCATTTTTGTTTATCTTCATATTCCTTCTTTTCTTCACAAATTCTCTAGTCTCAGTAGAAATTTTATTGGTCAATTGCTGCTTTTTTCTACCAGCTATCTTTGTTGCAGTTTTTAAAAGTATATCAGTTTTTTCATATTAATTTCATTCAAATCTGAATCATGTTCAAAATCTACTAATATTGAAACTGATTTGTAAGTTCTAATTTAAATTCATTAGAATGTTTCTGAAAATTAGGAATATCAACTGTAAATACTGTTTTTCTTAATAAATTTTTGTCTTTCTAGTTTTGCATTAACAGGTATCTTACACCTTACTAAACAATGATCACTTCCTGTGTTAAATTTATTAAGAACATTACAATCTTGAAATATGTATTTTCTGTTAGTCAAAATATAATCCAATTTTGTTGTACCTTCATTTGGATGCTTCCATGTCCATTTCCTTTTAACATTTTTCTCAAAAAAAGAATTCATAATATAAAGTTTTTCTTTTTCTGCAAACTCCACAAATCTATGTCCTCTCTCATTTCTATTACCATAATCAAAACTACCTACAGCACTTTCATCTTTTATTTGTTTACCAATTCTAGCACTAAAATCTCCCATTACAATTTTAAAATATTGTTTACTCTGATCAAAAGCCTTTTGTACATCAATATAAAAATATTCTTCTACTTCATCACTATGAGAAGTTGTTGGGGCATAAACCTGAATTATCTGCATTTGGTATTTGCTATTAAGTTGTATAACTAACCTTGCCACTCTGTCCGATACACCATCAATCTCCACAATGTTGTTCTTCCACTTTTTATTTATAATGAATCCTACTCCACTTGTATTTCCAATATTTGTGCCTTTATAATAGAATTTATATCCACTTTTTAAATCAATTGTCTCTTCACCTTTTCTTTTAACTTCACAAAGTCCAATAATGTCCCATTTAATATAAGACAGTTCTTCTAATTCTATCATTTTATATATCACCACTGCCATTTAAATTCCACAATTATAAATAAATGCATATACCCAACAAAAAAAAATTTGAAATAAATAATGATAACAAAAACTAAAAACTCTCTCCATTCAGTAGTGCCACCCTGTGCCAACCAGAGTAATCAATGGCATAAGAGATGGTGATCATGTGATAACAAAAACTAATAAAAATATATATATAAACTCCCATCTCAAAGCTAAATCAAAGATTTTCTCTTTGCCCCCCTTTTTTTTTAACAACAATGACACTAAAGATAGAAAGAATGGATCTTTCCATCCTTTACAACATCCTGCAAATAAATAATAATATTTTTGCATATAAACAATTACATATAATGATAGTAACAGTAACTCCTAAAATTAATTGACTAATTATACATCTTCTCAATTATTTATGGGTGGCCTTTCCTATTTAAATAAACTTATTTCAACAACAAATAAATAAAAGTTCCGAAACATATATACAAAAGTACATAATTCTAAACAATTGCAGTTTCTTCCCCAAAAATATATATATTGAACCCGGTCCGTTTAAAAGATATTTAATTAGGTTCAACCTTATTTAACATAATTTTATATTTTTAATATTACGTGAACAGACCGGCCCTTCAAACAGAGGGGAGAATACCATCGATAGCGGGGCCATCAATGATACCCATTAGATCAAGCTATGCAAAGCATAACTCGATCAAATTTCTAGACCGTGGTCCACTTCGGCTTCTAGATTCAAAGCTCTGCTATCCAAAGCATTTTATTTGTTTTGAGGATCAACCTCAGGTGCCAGCCAATTACAAGTTATATAATCAGCATGCTTTAGCCGACACATCCACAATGCTGGACTTGAAATATCCCATGACTAGCTCACAATCTCTCTAAAGAGTCCAGCATATTTACTTAACATATAACATAATCCTACCTTAATTTACATGGCGACGTAGTGACAAGAGAGAAAGAGAAACTAGACAAAATAACAAAGCAAACAATATTTAATCTTTTTATGCACACATTTAATAGGTACTTGTCGTTAAGACAGGCCAGCCACTTGATGGCATTATTTCTGCAAAAGCACAGAAATATGCAGTTTATGCGGCTGCCCCCGGTTATTTTATAGCCAGGACAGCCGCTTTGTGGTGTTTTCTTCACAAATGCACACGAAATATGCCGTTATTCACTTGATTTCCATGCAAATGCACAGACGCTGTTACTCAGTTTATCTGAATGTTAACTGTTTAAACTTTACTACAGTATGACATGAGGATACCTGTACTTCAATTTACTGTAACTCTTTAAATGTCGTCTTTCAACTAATCATCTTAAAACTAAACTGACATAGTATTGTATACTAAAAATTGTTATCATGTCCACATGCTTCCCTACACACTTTTGAAGGGTGAAAAAAAATTTGGGAAGTGTCTTGAAAATAAAGCCGCGCAATAATGCTTTCACTCACATTTCCACGAGAATCACTGTGAAACTAACAAAATAGCTGAATGCAGTAAGCAGCATTTAAATCTTTGGCAATTGCCTGCGAGCGAAAGTGATGCAATGAGTTTTTGGAGGATAAAAATATTCTGAGATATTGCAAAACCTGTGCTTGTGGATCAATGATGAAACAGGGTTCTCAGTTCAGGTGCAAGTCTGTATCATGTAGATGTAAGTGTTCGATCCACAAGCAAACCTGGTTCAATGGCTCAAGAATACCGTTGTGAAAGCCGTACGCCTCTTGTACCTTTGTAGTCATGAAGACTTATCCGTGGAACGCGGGCATGCCGAGCTTGATCTCTCCAAAGACTATCATCCAATGGACCAACGGACTGAGGGAACTGTGGCATGAGAGTGTCGCGTCCTGCATGCCATCAAATCAGAGGCCCAGGGTTGACGCAGGAAGAACCACCAAGGCCGAATGCTTCCACAACAGTGGATATTTGCGGATTGTGCTGTGAGACCGGAGATTGCTTCATGTCAGCCGTTCCATCATGCTCTGCCTCTAGCCTTCTGCAAGCCATCTGTGAAAATATACAGCCCGGATCGACCATCTATTCGGATTGTTGGAAGTGGTATAGAAGCTGTGATCTAGAGTCCACCGGTTTTAAGCACACGACGGTCAACCACGGCTACTACTTTGTTGACCCTTGCAAAGGTACACACAAAATATCAAGCATCTTTGGGAAGTCCTCAAGTGGTCCAACAAGAAGCATAGTACACCAAGACAGTCCATGGAGAACTATTTGGGTGAATTTGTGCGGTGATGGCTTCACAAAGGTTAAGATTTGTTTGGGGCCATCCTAGGCAAAATGTCGCTGGCCAAAACAGAGGAGACTAGTCCGAAGCAGCAGACCGAGTAGTATCAAATAGCGTAAAGTCTACTTTTCATTACATCATTATTGTTGTAATTTAAAAATAAATTGTTTACATTTTAATAAATAATGTAATTTAAAAATAAAATGATTCAATTAATGTTCGATCGTAACTTGTTTACAATTAGTTTGCAAAATGTCACTGTAATTTGAAAATCAAATACGCCTTTACCCCGCTTTGCGATTGTCTACTTAGCGATATTTCGCAATAGCGATCATCATCAATTTGTACCCATTACTTCGATGTACAATCCATTATTTGCTATAATGATCGGGGAAAATTTAAAAAAATAAATAAATTTTGGCAGCCATCTTGAATTTTGCATCACTGATGACATCAGAGATATCTATATTATACCCAAAAGCAAAAGTATATTATTGTAATATGTATACAGGTAATGACTTTGCTGTAATTGTATACACATACAATATTTTATTCATAAACCCTTAAAATATCTATAATTACTTTATCTATAATACTGTATACATCCATATATAATAAATAATACAGCAAACGTTCATCCACTTTTTCTTTTAAAATACGTATATATGTTCTACAATAATATCAACAAATTAAAAATCCTTTTTCTTTTCAAAAACATTATTTTCTTATCTCAATACTGAACATATACAGTATTTATATAATACAAAAACTCAACGTTGATTTGTAATTAAATAATGTAAAAGAAAGAGTAATAAAATATAGCAGTGGGAGAGATATCCTTGAAAATGACTATATAAAGATAAACAGTTGAAACGGAGTTTTGTATTATATAAATACTGTATATACAGTATATATATATGTTCAGTATTGAGATAAGAAAATAAAAAATTTTAAAAGAAAAAGGAGGATTTTTAATTTGTTGATAATACTGTATACAAATACTCAAATATATAAATACAGTACAAGACAAATAAAATACCATTATCACAAACTTTCAGGAAAACACTAAATATGAATATTAAACTGCATGTGTGTGTTTCTTAAATACGATATATTATTTTTAGAACACCTGGATAATTATGTAAAAATAGCTATTGATTTTGTAACTTCGTTAATAAACATGTTGTTTACACTCAAGATGTTTCAAATAAAAAAACAACAACTTTAAAACGATGTCGAATTAAAAAAGTTTAAAAAAAAAACAGATTGCATTTAATTAAAAATCTTTCTACTCGAACGGGGGGGGGGGGGGGCATTATTACATTACTAAAAATATACAGTAAGAAAAATAAACTTACCTGTATGTTTTAGAAAATTAGAAGTTAGATTTTTTACTTTGAAAATAAGTTGATTTTTTTTTTCTATATGTTCAATTAAATAATTAATAATTAAACATTGTTTTTTAATTTGAATAATTTCACATAAGTAATAAATGAAATATACAGGCTTATATATACCTGTGTCTATATATGTAATAGACAGGGTATGAGCACAGACTTTCACAGTGTTATGAGATAGTGTGGAGAGTGGTGGGTCATGTGAAAGTCTGTGCTCATACCCTGTCTATAAGTAATAAAATAAATGTATAGTAGTAATATATACTGTAATACAATTTTTAAAAAAAAAGCACTTCAGTATAGATTTTTTTTCATTACGATGAAAAACTTCCGCGGAAGAATATAAAAACTTTTAAATTCAAATTTAGTTTCATTGCTGTTCTGTACTTTTTAAAGTGAAAATATGCATTTTTTTTCCTAGTGATATAAAACTTTTCTTTTTAGATACCGTATTTAGTCATCATTATCATGAAAAAATCAAGAATAACTTTGAGCTTGGAAATCAATGTGGATATTTTACGTCACTGGAACCGACCAATTTTTTTCCCATAGACCCCCATTATAATTACATATTTTGTCTACGATATTCTTGCTTAACGATGAGTTTTGGAGGACCAATTGCCATCGCTAAGCGGGGTAAAGGTGTAATTTCATTTTATAAAATTTTACCAAATAATGTAATTTAAAAACGAAATAATTCCATTTTAGTAAATAATGTTCGTTCGTAAATTGTTATAAGTAACCCCACATTAAAAGTTAAAATATTTCAATTTAAAATGTTTGATCATATCACAGTATGTGTGTAGATGAGAATATGAGACCTACTTTGTTGTACGAGAATATATGTATATATATTCAAGTTTGAAATAGAACCACTAAAAGAAATTTAATTACGATAAAAGCCCACGGGTACCCCATTAGAAGTCTACATTAGGCAGGATTTCAGTATATATGCTTAGTATGCACACACTACAATAAGTTTAGGATTTGAAATAGTGTATGAGGGTAGATAAGATGTAAGCAAAGGTGAAACAAAGATCTGCAGAGTACATCTTACTGTTTCAATACAAAATTACTGTACATATGAATAATAATTTATATACCGTATAATAAAGAGCATGTTTTTAATATTATATTATTTATAATTTGTATATTACACACACCAATATAAACGCAAATTAATAAATTATACAAATATATTAATTTAAAATATTAAAAAAATTTAAAAAATCTATTTACGGTATATATTCTGTGATTACGTTGACATCCCATTATAGGCCTTGAATACAAATGACCTGCGTATTTTTAATCCATTTTCACTATATAATCAGGCCATTTACAATTTTCTTCCTTTATCACTTTATGTAAACTATACAATTGACCAAAATAGAAACAAATTAAATCCACCTGTTTAAAAAAAATTCATAAAAAATTCAAATTTCTTCCGATTTCAATCGAAAAGATGGCATTCAAAAGATATTTTTACGATGGATCGAAATTTAAAAAAGAAAATGAAATTTCAACCAATTAGCTATGACATACTTCTGACACGCTGTTCTGAACCAAATCGTTAAAATAGTTTGCAAAAAGTTGGACCAGAATAGTAATAAGTGACTTTTTTGCACAGAAAGAATACCACCAAGCGGCTAGTCTGCCTAAACAACTTGTACCACTTAATATAATATAAAACAACACAATAAATTTTACATAAAAAAAATATGAATAACTTTAGGCTATAGTTATAATAGTCCATTAATTAAAGTTCATTCCATTTAAAATTAAGTGTGTACACAGCTATTTAAAAATATCTTTACCTAGGTTTTCATGATTGTCAGTTTCTAACCAGTTGGCTTTTTGGTTTCCATAGATGGTTCCGGGGCTTGTCTTCCATTGTTTGGATCAAAAATGGGAGAAATTAACGGCAGCATCGATTCACTATCTAGGCATTTGTTTCGGCCATTGGTTCAGGCAAGCACAGTTGATTGCCGAAGGCTTGGGGCATGAAGCCCTGTCAGACACATCCATGGCCTATGTGGCCTCTCCATTAATGTTGACTGCAGCAGTAATGACTGGTTTACTACTGCATTTACAATTTCCGAATATTCTGCATTGTTTAGAAAGAACTCGTACTCTAGATTAATAACAAATTGATGACTGTAATAACATGATCACAATTTGCAGACAAGGCTATATCACAAACCAGACTGTATAGCAGTAACACGAACCCGAATGAAGAACAATAACCAAGATGTAACTTTTATATCTTAACTCTCGACTTGAATCTGTCTTTTAATTAATTTTACATTTCTTTAATTAATTGATTTTTACATTTGCCTTAATTTTAATCCGTTCAGAATTATCTAAACGATCTTAATAAGATAGTTTATAGTTGTTTTTAATTAGTACAATTTAATCAGTAATCTTATAAAGTAATTAATTACATTTTTGAAAATTTTATAAACATTTTATTTTTACAGAATAATTTTTAGTCTGATTTCACATTGGATTATTTTATACATTATAAAAGTTTTCTTTACGAAGAGAGAGAAGAGCTTTAAATCTATTTTCTAATTCTATTTTAAGTCCCCCCCCCCCTCTTGCTAAGAAGTTTTATTCTAAAGAAAAATATGATGCAGTACTTTTAATTTTGCAAAATTTTGTTTTAAAAATCTTAAAAATAATTTTTTTTTTTTTTTTTAAAATTATGACACATGTAACACTATTCATTCTCATGCTTATATATTTAATCATAGATGTACTATGAACTTCTACTTTACCCACAAGCATCAAAATAAAATATTCCAGAATATAAAATACACGTAGAATGGTTTAGAGCCAAAACATGGTTATTCATAAGGAACTGGTCGAAGGCGTTGAGCATTATACGTCCCCCTTCAGACCATCAGGTGTACGAACCATATAAGCACTTAACCCCACTTCCTTTTCAATTCGGTATCTTAAAGAATTTCTTAAAATAGTTCTCCTGAGAATGACTAACATGGGGTACGAACTAACATCAAATACAGGCACTAACTCATCATTCAATAATTTGCTTCTTGGTTCATATTCATAACAATAAAATGTCACAACTAGAACAAACAAAGGTTTACAATGTCATAATACTATATTCTAATAACAGAATTTGAGGTGAGAAAAGATCTCTAGAAAAGAACAAATAGCATAAAGATAAGACATGACTCCAAATTTGATCCTGAATGGATATTTGGAAATTCAGTCAAAAATATACTATGCTCTCTAGATAAGCTAAGAGATCTAAGAATATAGACTCGATAATAAATAAAGCTATTATAAACAGCTGTTTCTAACTCCCTGCTTCATTTTTGTCTTGGTAGGATATTTATAAAACAAGTCAGGTTCATCACAACAATGATATAGATTCCCATTGGGACATTTAGTCTCTAATTTACCTAAGAATATAACTTCTGTGTACCACACAAAACTATAATGACCCTGTTCCTTATAAAATTTCATCATGGAATAATTCATTATATTTGGAAGAAATTCATGCCTAATACTCATGTTATCATAGATCAAACACCTTGCATTAGATCTGCCATCATTGGCTATAGAGTGACAAGAACTAAATCTATGCATAATGTCTTGCCTTTCAGGTATTTTGTTATACTGATATATACTTGTATAAAAATCTTTTATATCCAAAATTATATAAATACATGTGATTCATAAACTTCTTATGAAGACTGACTTCAAAAAACAGTCGAGCATTTTCTCGACCCTTACAATTTCTCCTATCAAAATCAAGATTATTATTTTCAAGACTGTTGTAAAAAGACAATTTTTCAAAATATTTTTGACTTATCATGGCACTCTCTTCAAGAAAGTATTTTACCATATCTTTCTCATAAAACTTAATTTCAGGCAGTAATCTCGTGTTTTCATTTATTTTAAACCTCTCTCTGTCATTAGAATTCATACATTTATAACCATGCATTTCATAGCAATAACACCTCTGAAATTCTAAACTTCCCATTTCTAAATAAGAGCCATTAGTTTTGCAAATATTGATCAAACAAGGTTCAGCTTTACCTAAAAAAAGTCTATCACTACCTTTTTCATCCGGGGTCTCCAACTCGAAATTATCATTTAAAATCTTCAATTCAGCCTTTAATTCAGTATGTTTTTATCAGTGTTAACTTTCGATTCATCAATCCTTTTATCTATTTTATCAGTTAGCCTTCAACTCAGCTTTTAATTCATTAAAGTTAGCTTTCAGTTTAGCAATCATTTTATCCAAGTTAGTCTCCATTTTATCAGTTAGATTTCAACTCAGTTTTTAATTCATTAAAGTTAACCTCCATTTTATCACCCATCTTCCTTATCATCTCCACTAATTCCTGCAAACTAATGCTAGCACCACTCAATATTTCATTAGCATTATCCAGTTATTTTGAAACAACAATAATACTATACCCTCAAAAAATTTATATTTTATGCGATAATTCTTATAATCTGAGACTAGTCACCCCTTCGTCATTATCTTAAAACGCAAATCATCACCCAAGCAAAATACAAACATCCTGATCCCAATTATGAATTATAGTTATCCACTGACCCAAATTTCAATTCCAATGACATCATAACCCTCTCGGTTTATAAAAAATACCATCCGATACTATGACATTGACAAGCACCAAAAAAATATATTAGAATAATACTTGGAAACCACTTTACCCAAAAAGAATCTTACTTATGTGTAATAATAATACCACTACATCCACATAATACTGAAATGTGGAGATTTCATCTTAAACCAAGATGCTATACTGTAATATTGATGCGTACTAACATCGAAAATGATTACATGCGTTAAATAAGCAGACATTTAGGTAAGTTAACTACATGACGAGATAATTTCCTTCCTTAATACAATGGTGATCAAGTATAAATTTTATAATTTGAATATTAACTCTAGCCTATTACAAACTAACCCACCATTATACTAATGAACCCTAATGCAAAAGAAATTTCTTTGAAATAAACATTCTATGTCATCTTACAGTTTGTGATTCCAGTCTCTTAATTGTTCCCTTTTCGAGTTCCTAAGTTGTTGGTGCTAAATGTAATGGAATTTTTTTTTTATATGCAAAAATGTTTTTTTTGTTAGCGACTGTTGTAAAGGATGGAAAGATCCACCCTTTTTGTTGTTAAAAAAAAAGGAGAAAATCTTTGATTTAGCTTTGATATGGGAGTTTGTATATAGGTTATTGTTTTTGTTAGCCGTTATTTAGTTCATTTTTTTTTTTTTTTGGTATATGCATTTGTTTATGATTGTGGGATTTGAAAATGACAGTGGTAATATTATGTTGATTTATATGTATGTGTGATGTACATTTTATGACAATATTGGTTTATAGCCTTTATTAATATTAATAATTAAAATAGTGGCATATAAATTTACTAGATGTGTTTACATCATACTTTTTTTTTTGTTTTTAAAATTATTGTGATGTGATCTTTTTATTTATTACTTATTTGTTGGTGTATTTTTTTTTTTTTTATTTAAACTGTAAAGCATATTTTTATATGTAATTTTTATTTTGATATTTAAAGATCAACAATTGTTATAATAAAAATATTGAATAGCAGCATGTGAAAGATTGGGCTAAACCAGGCATGTCAAACTGGCGGCCCCAGGGCCGCATGCGGCCCTCGAAAGGATTTTTCATGGCCCTCGTCTAAGATGCTATGTAATAAAATGAAAACAGAACGATATGTTGCAAACAATAAATTAATTTTTTTTAAAAAGCTCTTATATTTAATTACATGAACTAAAATATATACAGTAATTGTTGTCTACATACATAGCTAATTTATAATTCTCGGTTACACGCATAGCTTATGCCTTTATGATGATGAAGCATTTGAGATATGTGAATACCAAAGCTGGCAACGTTAATAATGTGCTGCTGTGCTTCCGAGAACATAAATACATTAGTCAGCTATTCGCGCCACCAACGTAGCAATCCTATCTGCAGATATTGTTTTTTTCTTTGAATTGTAACAAAAGGCAGTTGCGCTAGTTTCTTTATCCGGATTGGTGTGTTAAAAATTTGCGGGTTGTTTCCTTTTATAACTCATTCAAAAAATATAAGTAAACTGCTATATCCAAGAGTTTATATCTTTCTGAAACTAGTCAGACAGCATAAGAAATAACGAGCATGCATTTTGTTATATAATATTTTAATTATAATCAAACATGAGAAACAATAATATTTTACATATAAGTTAGTAACGATTACATTTCAGTTTGGAAAACACTAAAAGTTCTACAATTTTACCAGTGTATGTTCGGCCTTGGGAAACTTTAGTGGCTTCGACCATTTCTAACCTACGGCCTTATGCACAGCTTTCTTCTTTGTCACATCTCTATCTTAATTGCTCCGTGCTGGGAAGTCAGGACTGAGAGAGAGAGAAAAAACGTAATCCGTACCTTTTATAGCTACCTCCATTTATCGAGCATAATTCCAGGAGCGAGAATCGATAGCAGCGCTCTCTTTACATTTAAATACTAGAGTAGCGTTAAATTTTACGAAGCGTATTTTGCATAAACGTAGTTGCAATTTTTTAAATTTTAAAAATTTAAATCTAAAGCTCTATTTTTATTACAGAAAATGCCACTTCCAACGCTAAATAAAAAACGAAAGATTGATGACGAGGGAAGAAAATTTCAAGAAAGGTGGGAACTGAATTATTTTTGTGTGGAAGTGAACAATAAGATTACGTGCTTAATTTGCAAAGAAACTATTAGTGTTGCTAAAGAATACAATATTAAGCGACATTATAGCACTAATCACGAAAAACAATTTTCGTGTTTTGAAGCTAAAATAAGAGAAGAAAAATTAAAAACAATGAAGAATTCATTAAGTAGCCAGCAAGGAGTGCTTACAAAATTTATAAAAAGTAATGAATCAGTAACAAGAGCTAGTTATGAAATAAGCTATTTATTAGCAAAACATTCAAAAGCATTCACCGATGGTTCTTTAATCAAGGAATGTATAATAAAAGCTGCCGAATTTGTCTGTCCAGAAAAAGTACAAGCGTTTCGAGACATCTCATTATCAAGAAATACGGTGGCAGATAGAATTACTGAAATGGCAGATGACATCACTTCGCAATTACAGAAAATATCTACCAAAATCCAGTTCTTTTCAATTGCTATTGATGAAAGTACGGATATAAGAGATGTTGCACAAGTTGCTGTTTTTTTTCGTGGTTGCGATAATAACATGAGGATCACCGAAGAATTGTTGGAATTCATCCCTCTTCACGGAACAACAACTGGTGAAGATATTTTTGATGCCGTATGGAGCATTTTAGAAAAACTTAACTTGCCTGTTGACAAGCTTGTTTCTGTTACAACTGATGGTGCTAAATCGATGACAGGTGAAACTAAAGGTTTTGCGTCACGACTAGCAAGGAAATTACAAGACGAATATCCAGATAAACCGAAAATCAAAGCTTTTCATTGCCTCATTCACCAACAAGTTCTCTGTTTAAAATTATTAAAAATGGATCAAGTACTTAAAACAGTTACAAAGATAGTCAACTTTATTCGATCAAGAGCACTTAACCATCGCCAATTTACTTCGTTCCTTAAAGATTTAGAATCCGAATTCGAAGATCTTCCTTATTACACAGAAGTTCGTTGGTTGTCCTGCCACAATGTCTTAAAGAGCTTCTATCTGATTTTGGAGGAAATAATATTATTTTTTGAAATGAAAGATGAAAACAACGAAAATATATCAATTATAAAAGATCCATTGTGGGTACAAGACCTAGCATTTTTAATAGATATTACAGGCCATCTGAATAATCTTAATATTACATTGCAAGGCAAAGATCAATTGATAACGAATATGTATGATGCAGTTGCAAGCTTTGTACAAAAACTGAATTTGTTTAAAAATCATTTGCAAAAGAACGTTTTGACGTATTTTCCTACATGTGAGCAGTTAAAAGCACAAAATCAAAGTTGCTCATTTTCACATCACTCTGCAAAAATTGAAAAAATAAAAGACGAATTCGATAAACGTTTTGATGATTTCAAGGAGTTCGAAGAAATTTTTTCTCTTTTCACGGGACCATTTGCCTTTGAAGTCGAAAAAGCTCCGACTTCGATACAACTGGAATTAATTAACTTCCAGAATGATTCGATTTTAAAAACCAAATATCGAGAAGTAGGAACTCCGAAAATTTATTCCTATTTAGGTGAAAGATACCCGGAAATTAAAAAATTTGCTGCACAAATTTTAAGCTTTTTTGGAAGTACATACTTATGTGAGAAATTATTTTCATGCATGAAATTAAATAAAACAGCTTACAGATCAAGATTAACTGATAAACATCTATCTGCCATAATGAAAATTGCTTGTTCTCAGTCTTTGAATCCAGATATTGAAAAACTAGTAAGAGGAAAACGCTGGCAAGTTTCCAGTAAAAACAATAAATTGTAGTTTTATAAATATGTAATCAGATAAAATAAATGTTTAAATAAAAGCAATACTATATCAATTGTATATTATTGAAGTGAATTCACTAAACTACATAATATGCTTTAATTACCCTATCTATATTCCTGCATTTTCACTTTCAAAATACAATTTTAAGAAAATTTGTGTGATGTGGCCCGCGAGAATCTTACCAGTAGCATAAAGTGGCCCATTGTTTGAATGAGTTTGACATGCCTGGGCTAAACAATAGAAACAAAAAAATACAATAGCAACAAGGATTGATAATCGCTATTAATGCTGAAATTTTTTTATTTTTTTAAATATTTTTCTGCTGAGTGCATGTTTTAGTAATTGGTTCAATTTCTTCTAAAAATTCACTAATCTCATTACAACTTACACTACGCAAGTTAAACTTTAGAAATACGTCAGATAAAATTTTTACAGATAACCATGAATTTACACTGTTCCGATAGTTGGATTCAATCAAAAACTTTTTCTTGATAGAATCATTGATGTCGGTGGACCACTACAAATTCAATTAAATATATAAAATTTTTGTAAAAAGAAAGCATAAACTTTGCCGTTGTCTTCTCTCCACAATCTTCTTTGCATAAGTACAACATTTATTGAATTTGAAACATCATTAGAATGGCAGGCTTAAAGAATAAATTTACGAATTAGGGTTTAAACCCTTTTCGTTATGTCCTATTTCATTATAACATCTATTTGAAATTATGCAAATTATAGACAAGCAAGTATTTGGGAATAGAAAACCAATGAGTGATCCAAAATAAACATAAGGTAAATAGTCATATCGATGTATCATTTTAACTGATTAGTTATACTTAACCCAGATAATAATAAAAAGGAAAATTGCTACTAGTTAATAGTCTATAAAACTAAAGGCTCAAGAATTCACGCGTCTGTCAATTTAAATTATTTTGTGTGTTATCTTAACCCACATCGGAATGGATAAAAACACATTGGACAGTTACTGAACTTTGGAATGAAGAAATGGTAAATAAATTTGATCTTTTTTTCTTTTCTTTTCTTTTTATGAGATTGATTTTAGTTTGAAGTTAAATATTTATATGTATGTAAACTGGTTTGAAGTTTAATCAGTCATTATGATTTTAAAAAAACATGTTAATTTTCATGGAGTATTAAATTTTTATATTTATTGTAATTCATATGAAACATATATATAGTCGTACATAATATAAGTAAATTGTTATTAAGTTTTGAATTTATTCATATCAATAATAAAAATGCTAGAAGTCACTTATCATTGAATTTTTTTTATTTTTTATTGTCTTTTAATTCTTAATGTACATTATATAAATAAACCGATTTTAAACCTCAACTTATTAACAAACAATCATATATAATAGATATTTGTCAGTAAAATACATAGTTTAATTTAAACACATTATATATGCATGTTATGCGTCTGTGTACATAATGTAGGATGGAAATTATATTGCCCTTGGTTTGCATGGGAATCATTTATGAATATAGACATAATGTATTATATTGTGTTTACAAATTTATTATCTTTTAATGTTTTTCTTTAGAATGTAATTCATAATCTCATCATTAGATATGTTTTAAAAAGTAGGTCATGCTATGGATATTTGATGTCTGTGTAGTAGATGCATATTTCCTCCTATATGAGATAGTTGTTTCTATATTTTTTTTTTATCTATAAAGGTTTCGTATACTAGGGGTTATATAGTTCATGATGAATATTTATCCTAGAGTTAATAAAGATATAAAGGAAGATATTGAATTTATGGGCTATGATAGAAACCCTATTATAAATAATGAATATAAAGAGTTTGTAGTCAAAAATGAACAGATAAATATCCAACACAGTGGGAAAAGAAGTCTTATTTTTTTTAGTTAAATGATCTGACCTTGAGAAACATGTCAATGATTCTAAATTATTATTTTAAGCAGCTATTATGATTTTAATTATTTCTCCTTTATTACATCTTTGTATGTGTTAAATGATAAATGATTCTTATGCAGATACAAACATCATTCCATACCTATTGCTATTACATAATGCTAATTTAGATTATACTGAATTAAAATGGAAACCTGAAAGGTAGACAAAATATTGAAGATGTTTACTATAATTATTGCTACTTTAAAAGAAAATCAAACCACAATTAAAATAAAGCATATACCATTTGTTAAAATGAAATGACTTTGTGATTTAAATGAAATTTATTTATTTTTTATCGATATATTTATTTTTCTCTTTTCAGTGCAGAGGTCAGTAGGTAATGCGTGAGACTTACAATCAATTAAATGATAATTTTGCATTTTACTAATATTCAATTTCATAATTATCTATTTAAACCATCATTAATTTGAATGTTGTTTTACATATAACCCCAATTTGTAAATATAGGTTGGATTCAATAAAATTCCCTTCGTTTCCAATTTATATTTTGGTGAATAATTAAATCACTGATCAAATTAACCCTGAGAATAAATCATTTAATGTCTCTTGTTATTGCTCTTTGGAGCTAGTCGAATAAGTAATATTATAATTTTAATCAATGATTGAAGCATCCAATGATTGGGCTAGTTTATTTTCTTTTATACTGTGCCATTACAATTTGGTCACTAGTCAAATTTATAGTAATGTGCATGTAAGAAAGTGTAAAACAAAATCATCATCACATTTTTATATAATCATAAATGAAGCTGTAGGGCATCCAAGTTTAAACCCTACAAGGTCCAGTTCTAAAAGCTTTAAACAGAGAAAGAATGGGTCAACAATTACATGCTTTACTTGTTTGTGTGTTGATAGAAAGGTAATACACACATTTAAACTATTTAATATTTAAATTTCCTGTTAAAAAGCAAAGTTATAATGCATACATATAGGCAATGTATGTGTAAATTATTTAATTGTTTTATATATCAAATATTAAACATTTTAACTTTCTTTAAAACTAACCTATGCTTGATCAATTCTAATATTTTATTCTATGCTTTTATTTTGTTTTTCTTTAATTATAATAGGGATTTAAAAGTTACAGATTTAATTAAATAATTGGGTTATAATTACTAAGCTAGCAATTATATTATTTAATGTTAGTTTATGAATGATTTGAAAGAATGAAGGATGTGTGTACATTACATACAAAAATTTACATTTCCTAAATATTGAAAGAAAAGGAAGTATTAAATCTGTCAAATTATTTTTTTTGTACAATTGTTTGTTAAAAAAATCTGTTTAATCAGATATCAATCTTTGTAGCAATTTTTTTTTGTAAATGATTGTTTCACTTTGGAAGCTTATAATGGGTCAGAACTATAATTTTGAAATTGTCTTATCTCAAGATCTAAAGAAGGAAGCTCAAAGATTTGAAGTGTTACCTGGATGTTAAAAAGAAAGAAAAAAAAGAAAAGAAAGGAAATAAGGATTGAGTCTATTTTTTTTTTAAACAAAAGTGTCTGGAAAAAAGGATTAAACTTTTCAGTTGAAAAATAATATAGTTGAAAATAAATTAGAGATCTAATTAAAACAAATTTGTCCAAAAATAGCAAGTGATGCTATCTCTGATTGGTTAAGTCAGTTAAAAATTGGATATAAAAAGCTGTCTTGAATTATTATTAAGATTATTGTTTATGATTCAGATTATTAAACTATCCAATTGAATGCTGAAAATATAAGAAATGTCTGGATAGAAAAATTATATGTATGTCCCATCGGTTCCGGACCATCTGGGGAAGCTGCACATCACATAGGAAAGAAAAGATGTGTCTAAAATAATATTCTACACCTTTCAACTGACCAGAGAAATAAGATGTTTTTAATAGAAGGAAGAAAGCATTCACCTGCATTCAAAGAAGATGAATTAATCTACTGATAAATATTAATCATCAAGTCCAATTAATTGTTACAACAACTGATTTTAAACTCAAGAAAATTTACAAATGGGAAAACAACTGCTGTATTTCATCCACATGCTTGACAGGAAGAGAAGAAAAATTAATATAATGATTTCCAAATTGTCCACTAAAGCAAATAACCTCAATAGAGTCATCATCATCAAATAGTTATACACCTCAAGAAAGAGATTGTTCCCACATAAAACGAAAATAGTAGCTGCAGAAATATAGACATTATACAAGACAAGTTTGAACCCTTGGAAATTCGCCACAAACAAAAGATCGGTAATATGACTTTTTATATCTATTTTCTTTATGATATCAGTCTTAATAAACATTTTAGCAATAAAGTGATACATTTTATTTAAAGAACCTTTAAAGACTATTCAGATCGATTAAAAACAAGAATGTCTTACTAATAATAACTTTGAGCTTCATAAATGATCTTGAATGTATGAAAATTATTTGTTTATTAATGTTACAGTTATAAAAAAATATTAATGTGTAAAACAATTTTTTTTTTTATGGTGTTATGATTTTAGTTTTAACTGATATATTATTATTATTTTGGTTTTTAATAATATTTTGTTATTATGGGATAAAACACGCACATACATAATAATATTTTTATATGTGTATAATTGGGAGTGAATGTGAAATAATGAGTAGTATTAGAATATTAGATTATTTTGTTTCAAGTTCAGTATAGATTTCAGCGCTTGGAAGGGAGGGGGAGAAAATAGTTTAAAACTCTTTTCTAAAACTTGCTCTTTCAATTTTACTAACATTTTTTTTTACATTCTATTTACATGTTGGATTTTTAAAGTATGTGTGCTAATGAGCAGATAATATTTTTTTTTAAATACTTTTCTCATGGAGTGAAAATCATGGTCAATGTGACGTCCAACTTAATACAAAATACATTTGAAGGGAAAGGGGGAAGAACTTAAAATTAATCTGAGGATTGTTATATAATCAATTATTATTATTGTTATTCATGTCAATTTTCATATTATCTAGAAATTTTTATGTATATGTTAGAAATGTAGTAATAAATATTAGTTTGTTTTATTAAACGAGGCGTATATATTTCATTAAGTGTAGTCTTGGTTAAGTGTGATTATTCATCATCATCAATGGTTGAATATTAGTTATTTAAGATATAAGTAAATATGCTAAAATTAAGCAATAATTATGAATTTCTTTATAAAAATTAGTTTTATGTTTAGGCTTAGTCCTAGAGCTGTAGTTGAAACCCTTATCTTTATTGTTATTATTATCATCATCATCATCGTCATCAACGTTTTAATTAATGAGCTGTTTAACTGTTTAAAGGCCATAAATAAATATTGATTTTATAATATTTAGTGATTTCTTAGTATTATTATAACCACATCCCATCATCTATTTCATGCAAGGATGAGTGAATTGCCATCCTAAATTAGTTATATATAATCTGAGCTAGTGAACTTGTAAAATATTGAAACACATTTGTTATGGTAAGATCTGAGAAATGATTTATGTTCAATGAACTCCACTGTGGTTTAAAGATGTTTTACTTTTACCTAACTATTAGTGCTTCTAGTGATATGGCTCAAAAAGCAAAATCTCTCATTTTTATTAGAAATAAAGTACCAAAAAGGGATTCAAATCCGGTACATGTGAAAGGTTATCAGATATAACCGTGTCTAGATTCAGATAATCTAGTGGCGCCCTGCTAGACCATATTCACTTAGTATTTGTTTAAACATGCACTTAACATCAAACCAAGGAATGAAAGTGGATAAAACCTATTGCCTGTATACCTGAGTTATATTTTATTGAATTACTAGTGTACTCACCTCACGTAATTTCATATACCTGAGTTATAATACTTGTTGTTAATAATTTGCTAATAATTTACTTATGATCATTTTAAGGACTCCTTTGCTCAGGTATGGTAATATCTTTTTTTTGATTCTTTAATGATGTTACAATACATATAATTTCCATTACAATTGGCTTCCCAACTCAGGACTTTGATAAAATAAGCCAAGACCTGAGTTACATTATAATAGAAAAGAATTATCCATTACAATTAGCTCCCCAACGATTGGGGCGATTTTATTTTCCATTACAATATATATATATATGTACATTAAAAATATTAAATTTAATGGTAATAAACTATTATAAACAGTCTTTAAATCTGCAAAAGTACTTTCAATTAATTTCTTAAACTTGCCTCAACTGCCATTAAAAAAACAAAACAAAGCGGAAGCAAATGTCATCAATAGAAATCCCATGAATCCCGTATTTTAATGTTAGCAGCTTATCTATTTATTAAATGCATTTTATTTCTATTTATAAAAATTGCCTCCTTAATTTTTCTTTTATTATTATTTCTCTCTTCATGAAGAATTTTCACACTTTCAAAATCAAATTTATATTTAAATGTTTTTTCATGATCAAAGAAAACTGAAGCAGTTATTAAATCACCATTATTCTTACTTTTTACACGCTTATATATATATAACAATTCATGCTCCTTTAATCTCTTCTCAATACTACACCTTGATTCACCTATATATGATAACATATAGTCACAAAAATTTGATATATTACTTTTCTGCTTGACAGGTATGACATCCTTAGAATTATTGACTAATTTATTAATATTGTTTGGAACGTAGAATGAAACATTAAACACATTCTTCTATATACCCTTAAAAAATTTCACTTGTGGATTTGAAATAAATGGAATAGATATCCATTGTTTACTATCAATCTTAATTTCCTTTAAACCATCATAATTCTTTTAAATTAACATAGTTTATTTATTCCATTTTATAACCAACATCAAGCAATTCTTTAGCAAATATGTCAATATTTTGTCAGTTTATCACTTTGGTAACGACATAATTTTTTGTTATGAAACATAATTTTTCTTAATGAAGATTGATAGTAAACAATGGATATCCCAGTTATTTCAAATCCACAAGTGAAATTTTTTAAGGATATATAAGTAATATCATATGTTAAATTTTTTGTGACTGTATGTTATCATATATATGTGAATCGAGGTGCAGTACTGAGAAGAGATTAAAGAAGTGGGAATTGTTATATAACTGTGTAAAAAATTAAGAATAATGATGATTTAATGACTGCTTCAGTTTTCTTTGATCATGAAAAAACATGTAAATATAAATTTAATTTTGAAAGTGTAAAAACTCTTTAAGAGAGAAACCATAATAAAAGAAAAATTAAGAAGGCAATTTTTATAAATAGAAATAAAATGTAATTAATAAATGGACAAGTTGCTAACATTAAAATACGAGATTCATGGGGTTTGAATTGATGATGTTTGCTTCCGCTTTTTTTTTTTAATTTAATGGCAGTTGAGGCAGGTTTAAGAAATTAACCGAAAGTATTTCCCCAGATTTAAAGACTGTTTATAATAGTTTATTACCGTTAAATTTATTATTTTTATGATTACAATTTTGTTTTAATTAACGGACATTTTATTTATATTATATATGTACATTATTATAACAAAGATTTTCCTGGTTATAAGATGAAAATAAAAACTTTTTTGGGTCATATAAATATTAATTTCCTGTGAAGAAAAATTATTCCAATCAGCACATAAAGAATCCTGTTTAAAATTTCTAAATTCTTCAAAAAGGTATTCATCCACCAAAACAGAAAATTCCTTCGATGAATTGTATTGCCAACATATCGACAAAATCACATTCATCTTTGTCAAGGATGTAATGGAGAACTGTAGTATCTGAAGTAATAACAAGATTGTGCGTGAATTAAAAACCGTTCATTCATATGTATAGAGTTAAATAAAGAGCATCCATAAAGCTGGAAATATCTGATCTTTTTAAAATTTCAATACTCTCACAGTTCTTAAATCATATTTTTCAAAATAGCTAGCATTTCAATATTAGAGGGACCAATTTTTTTAAAAAAAAAGATGTAAAAGCTGATGCAATCAATTTTTGATTGGAAGCATTTTTTAAGCTCTCTAACTAGCTTCTTGGACACTATAAACATGGAAGTTCATAGACACTTTGGTGTTTTAAAAGTACTGTTTTTAGGCATGTAGAAAAAATTCAAGTTTTTTTACTAGTGGAAAAAGTAGTTTTAATGTTGAAATTAGATAATTGTCTATTAATCTTATCAGTGATCCCTTTAATATAAAATAACAATAACTAGCTGAAGAATTCTCAACTTTACCATATATATACATCTTTCCATTCATATGTAACCAATCAACCTTTTATATTTGAAGTACATTCCTCTGAAAGCGTGCAAAATCATGAGTTACCATCTAGTGTAAAATATTCCAGATCAAGCTCTCTGGAAGTATTATTTCTTTCCACTTCTTATCCTACTATGCATTGATTTATATGTATAACCATTTAAATTAACACTTCACAATGCATTGCATAAAATAAAATTTATTCATACTTGCTCACAATTTCAACTGGCCAGAAATCATCATCAGAGCTACAATATTCATATATAGCTGATCCTCTACTTTTGTACATTTCACTATGTCTTACGAATGGCAATAGAAAAAGACGTTTTATGAAATTTTTTATCAAGAAAAGAAGACAATTCAGCTAGCTCTTGATAAAATGTTTTTTATATATAAGTATGGATGTATAGATACTTAATTATATGTAATATTTGAATAATGTAGCTCTGATGATGATTGCTGGGCAGTTGAAACCATAAAGAGGAAGGAATAAATTTTATTTATACACCGCAGACTCTGTTCATTTGAGGTGTATATGCTATTTTATATCAAGCTCTCTCACTATAAAATCTATTTTGAAACATCTGATCAGATGAATATATATTACATGAATATGCTCATATCCTATATCTACATATATAAAGCATTTTTATATAATGAAGGTACATGTATTGATTTTTATAAGATATAAATATACAGATATGGATTTTATTCAGTATTTATAAAAATAAAATATATATATATTTTGTGTGATTATACTCAGAAAAAACTATTTAATAATACCCTGACTGCGGACCCAGGCTGCCATTTGATGACGACTTTCTATTTAGGTACTTACAACTGCAGATCACTTTCAAGTGAAGGAAGATTGCAAGAATTAGAAGAAGAACTGTCTTATATTAAATGGGACATTATTGGACTTGGTGAAGTTAGAAGAAAAGGTGAAGAGACAATTGATTTAAAAAATGGACATATATTCTATTATAAAGGCACAAATATTGGAAATACAAGTGGAGTAGGATTCATTATAAATAAAAAGTGGAAGAACACTATTGTGGAGCTTGCAGATACCAAATGCAGATAATTCAGGTTTATGCCCCAACAAGTTCTCATAGTGATGAAGTAGAAGATTTTTATATGGATGTACAAAAGGCTTTTGATCAGAGTAAACAACATTTTAAAATTATTATGGGAGACTTTAATGCTAGAATTGGTAAACAAATGAAAGATGAAAGTGCTGTAGGTAATTTTGGTTATGGTAATAGAAATGAGAGAGGATATAGACTTGTGGAGTTTGCAGAAAAAGAAAAACTTTATATTATGAATTCTTTTTTTGAGAAAAATGTTAAAAGAAAATGGACATGGAAGCATCCAAATGAAGTACAGCAGAATTGGATTATATTTTGACTAACAGGAAATACATATTTCAAGACTGTAATATTCTTAATAAATTTAACACAGGAAGTGATCATTGATTAGTAAGGTGTAAGATACGTGTTAATGTAAAACTAGAGACAAAAATTATTAAGAAAAACAATATTTACAGTTGATATTCCTAATCTTCAGAAACATTCTAATGAATTTAAATTAGAAGTTACAAATCGGTTTCAAGTATTAGTAGATTTTGAACATGATTCAGATTTGAATGAAATTAATATGAAAATAACTGATACACTTTTAAAAACTGCAACAAAGATAGCTGGTAGAAAAAAGCAGCAATTGACCAATAACATTTCTACTGAGACTAGAGAATTTATGAAAAAAAGAAAGAATATGAAGATATACAAAAATGATGCATTAAAAAGGATTGAATATCTCGAATTTTGTAAAATGGTGCGGAAAAGAGTTGAAAATGATATAAGAAAAAACTGTGAACTAGCAAGCAAAGCTGTAGAAGAAAATAAAAGTCTCAAAAATGTTAAACATTTTGATATTGGTAGGAAATTTATATCTGCAATAAGAAAAATAGATGGAATTATTACTAAAATGAGAGATGACATCTTGAAATTGGTAGAAGATTTTTATCAAGAATTATATAGTAATAAAGAACAAAGTACCTCCTATATCTATTACATCCGAATTGCCCAGAATTTTAAATGAAGAAGTGAGACATACAATTAAATGTATGAAGAAAGGAAAGGCTCCAGGTAATGATGGAATTATAATTGATATATTAAAAGAAACAGGTGAAGAAATAGAAAAAAATTTAGCAAAGTTATATACTAAATGTCTAAATGATAAAGATGTACTGGATGATTGGAAGAATGTAGTAATAATATTAATATTTACAAAAGGTAATAAAGAAGATATTGGAAATTACAGACCTATCAGCCTTTTATCAGTTTTATATAAAATTTTTACCAGAGAATTACAACTCGTCTACAGAGAACATTGGATTTTTACCAAGAGAACAAGCTGGATTTAAAAGTGGTTTTAGCACAATAGATCATATCCAGGTATTGAGAGAGGTTATAGAAAGGACAAATGAATATGAGTTGTCATTATGTTTTGGATTTGTAGATTATGAAAAGGCATTTGATTCTATAAACATTTCTTCAGTAATTAAAGCATTGGATCATCAACGTATAGATCCAGGATATTGTCATATTTTAAAGAATATTTATAAAAATGCAACAGCAACAATTAGATTACATAATGATACTGGGAAAGTCAACATTGAGAAAGGTGTAAGACAAAGTGACTCCATATCTCCAAAACTTTTTACAGCAGTGCTGCAAAAGAAGTATTTTGTGGATTAAAATGGGAAACTAAAGGAGTGAAAGTAAATGGAGATTATTTAAGTCATTTAGATTTCGCAGATGTAGTTGTTTTTGCAAATAATGCTTCCGAGCTGCAGGAGTTATCAGATGAAAGTAGGACTAAAGATAAATGTTAAAAAGTCTAAAGTAATGTTTAATCGATTTGCTCAAAATATGAAAATAAAGATTGATTATGATGAATTAGAAGAAGTTAACAGTTACAAATACCTTGGTCAGATTATTAATACAGATGGAAACATAATGGAGGAAATTAATCATAGAATTAAACTTGATTGGAGTGCTTTTGGTAGAAATAACTTGATACTAAAAGGAAATATGCCTATGTGTTTGAAAAGGAAGGTTTTTAACAAATATGTTTTACTAGTTCTTACTTATGGATCTGAGACGTGGTCACTTAATAGAAGAGCAATACAGAGACTTCAGACCACTCAAATAAGTATGGAGAGATGTATGTTGGGAGTAACAAGAAGAGATCGAAAACGTAATGTATGGGTAAGACAACAAACAGGTGTTACTGACCTCATTGAAAAAATTAAAAGATTGAAGTGGAGTTGGGCTGGACATATTGCTAGAAGAGATGATAATAGATGGACAATTGAAATTTTAAACTGGATTCCAAGAGATTGTAAAAGACCCAGAAAGAGACCACATATGAGATGGATGGATGAAATAAGACAGTGTGCAGGGGTGATGTGGAGAAGAGAAGCTAAAGATCAGAGAAGATGGATAAAACTTGGAGAGACCTTCATCCTGCAGTGGATTGATAATGGTTGATGATGATGATGAAACGGCTTTAAGGAGTACATTATTATAGTATTATATATGTTTGTTATTTATGATGCTAAATATATATTAGAGAATAATTCAATATATTTACTTTAGAGCTCTCTATTATAAACTTAAATAATAATCAATGGATATTAAATTATATTGATACTCTTTAATGAAGAGCAAGATAGCTCATACACATCTAGCAGCCATGATATTCAGAAACATAAGGTTTTACTGAAGATAGTCAATAACTTGAGATTTTGGATATAGCATTACTATCTATTGCTCCAAGGCAGATGTTAATAGGAAAAAAAAATTGATGCATTATTTACTGTATTTACCATTTATATGTTTTTAAAAAAATGTATAATTAATAAGTTTTGGTTAGTTTTAGTAATATTAAAAGGAAATATATCTATATGTTTGAAAAGGAAAGTTTTTAATAAATGTGTTTTAGGGGTTCTTACTTATGAATCTGAAATTTGGACACTTAACAGCAATACAGAGATGTCAGACTACTCAAAGAAGTATGGAGAGATGCATGTTAGGAGTAACAAGAGATTGAAAATAAAATACATGGGTAAGAGAACAAATTGTCACTGACATCATTGAAAAAATTAAGAGACTGAAGTAGAGTTGGGCTGGACATATTGCTCAAGGAGATAATAGATGGACAGTTGAAATCTAAAAAAAAATGGATTCCAAAAGAATGTAAACTACTCAGAAAGAAACCACATGTGAGATGGATGAAATAAAGAAATGCGCAGAGGTAAAGATCGAAGATGGATTGAACTTGGGAGAGATTTTCATCCAGCAGTGGATTAATAATGGTTGACAATGATAATGATGATGTCCGTTGTTAAAAGTTATATATATATTCTAATTTTAAAATGTTATAAATCTATTTCTAAGATTTTTATTTGCAAGTAAACTTGATTTCAATTTGTTATAAATCTCTATCACGCTAGTTATGTCCGATTTTCATTTTCAAAGTGCGGCTTATTAAACTCTTTCATAATGCAATTACACTCAAACGTCAACCGTTCATTTTTAAATCAATCTTCGCTTTTAATTAAAAAAGTTTTCAAAAAATTGTCACCCTAATAGACAAAACTATTTTTTGAAGTAAATTTATCACTCATTTATTTTAGAAATTACTAAACTTAAAACACAATGAAAGATCGCGATCACTAAAGTTATTAATTATTAACTACTAAAGATAATTGCCAAAGTTTAAAATCTAATGTTTGTGAAAATCCAATTTTCTATTTTTATAACTGATTTAATCATATCTGTATTTTATAAACAAATATATACGGACATTATTAATTCACTGTATTATAATAAAAAGGCCATGCAGGAGTGAAAATGCCACTGATTACCCCCCCCCCCCTAAAAATATATATTAAAAAAGGATATAAATAAAATCGTTGATAAATTTATTACCATAAAAAGTTACGATTCTCCCAATACGAAGAAAAAAATATTCATTAGCTTTTTAAACATTTGACAAATTTACCTTTCATAATAACTAAGAAACAAATTAGATGGATATTTTTAAATCTTTTACACGGAGCTCCGTAATATGACGTCATTAAAAGTCTACGTCCAGGTTTGACCCAACCCTTCAAAACAATTTTCTAGACTTACACTGCTTCCGCATCTTCCAAGTGACGGTAACTTTCATCAGAATATATTTAAAAATGAAATAAAATACCGGGTCTAGAAAAACAGCTTTAATTACATAGCATATAAAGCATATACTCGTAATGGATATGAGGGACTCAACAAAATTTAAACGTTTCACGTTTTTACTTTAAATTAAAGTAAAAAAAAAAAAACACTCGGAAAGTTGCAAAAATCTCAGGAATAACAATTTTTTTTTAAAATATACTTCTGAAAATGAAAAATAACTCGTAACCAAGTCTGACGTAAGAACAGTATTACGATTTATATTATGCTAATTCAATAAATTAAAAGGGCTTAGTCGTTAACGTTAAACACGCGGATATCTTAATAACGTTGAAACCTTTCAAATTTTAATTAGTAATTATATTTTTAAAACAATTTAATGACTTTATTTAAAAGTGATAAATGCTTATCAATTATTCCCTAAGCAATATAATGAAAAAATATTACCATTATATTATACAGTAACTTGACTTACTTACATTAAAATCAGCACTTTTGGCCCAATAGTTTCCATCCAGGCCACAAATAGCTGCTTTAACCACACAATTAGTTCCAACAAGATGAACGTCTACATAGTCTTGCCAACTCATTTTTATAAAACCAAAAAGTAATTATCAAAAAAAAGAAATGTGTGATCCTTTGGATCAAAAATATATTCTCTTCAGAGCGGAAAACGGTCCCAAAAACGAGATGGATTTACCGAGAGTAAAGAGAGCTCTTTACTCTGCGCAGACTCCCACTGGAGAATTTCAGTACATACTTTCCGGTTTGTGATTTTATTTTATTTATATTACTGTAATATACTATTATTAGAGTTAAGTGCTGCCATCTAGTAAATTAGAGACATAAATTCAGTTAAACTTGAATATATATTATACATTTACTGCAAGAAATCTATAAACATTGTTTTAACACTAATCAAATAATCCATTCAATTACATATAAATAATTTTCAAATATCTTACAATTTTATATGCATTAATCAAAATCATAGAGTTGATTAATAAGTCATAGTTTTGACTCAACATTTGGTGATTTCATTTATTGAATTAATGTCATAAAAATTCGATGTTTCATTTTAGTGAATAAGCGAACTCGAGTATTTACTAACAATTTTATCATCACATATCTCACATTTATATCATTCCAAGTTTATTACTTTTTTTACAAATACTTTCCTCAAATTGATGTCGTCGTCGTCCGTCCCCCCCCCCCCACTTGATTTTTTTTTTTGATTAAGCACGGTTTCTTACAATATATTATTTAGAATTTTCTCTATTTCCCTTTAATTTTTTTTTTTTTTTTGCAATAAATGCAATTCGACTTGTTCTTTCCGTACTAGTGTGCTTCTATTATGATAATTCAATATTCTATTCAAACGTTCGCAATCCTTAATCCAATAATATTTTGTTGTTTTGTATTTTTTTTATATATTTTTAGCTCACTGTGGTTTAGTGCAATATTAAATGATGGACTTGGAAGCTGAAAGTCATTGGAGCATAGTTCTGCCATTTCTGACACTCAATTTTTTTATGATCTGAACAACAAAATATTTATTTATTTTTACTATTGTATTGTATGTGTATTTTTGTTTATTTTGCTATAAAAGATAGTTTTGATAATCACCATAATTGCATAGTTTAAATAAGGATTGAATTAAAGAATACATTGATGCATATTAAATAAGTTTATAAGAAAATGATTTGATCTTTATATTTCAATACTCTAATATGGAAAAATTGTATCTTTTAGTTATTCCAAGTATTTAGCAGCTAATACTTGATGAAGCTACTCCAAATAATTATTTGTGCAATTTAACTGATATATGTGGGATCTATAAATTCAGTTTTCTAAACATTAAAATTCTTCTCCCTGAATGTTTTGTCATAATGCAAGTTTCACAACTATATATATGCAATGTTACTTCATTTAATATGATTTATAATCTGATGACTTTGTTTTTTTATATCATTTTCACAATTTGCAAATAAATATTCTTGCTCTGGTTTATTCTTAATTTTATTTCTTTTTTACAATTCAAAATCATTAGTAGTAGTATTCCAAGAGATACAAATTCTCTACACTGTCCAATGGAATTCTATCAAATATAATTTTTTTTCCATTTTTGTAAACACTGCTGTTTTTGTGTTGTCCATGATTTTGTATAATCCATATCCCTATGCCTTCTCTTTCAAAATTCTAATATATTTCTTTATCTTATTTAATAATTACTGCATCATGCACTCATGTTCTTTTTTTTTCTTTGATCTTATCCATTAATCTTTCCAGAAGTGTGAATAATATGTTTATTGAAATTAGATCTCATTGTCTTATACCTTTTTCCAATTCAAGCCACTTTCAATTTCTTCATAAATTTTTATAGCTATTTTAAAATTATGGTAGATATTTTTTAGAAAGTTAATTAATTAATTTATTTTATATAATTCAAGTAATGACTCAAATATATTTATTGGTCAATGCTATCAAAGAATTTCTAAAAATCACTGATGGATATAATTTTTTTTGCTTTTTAGCTTTTTTTACAATGTGGTAAAGTGATAATATCTGTCTTTTTTTTTTTCTGGATTTTTTCATTTAAGATGTATGGATGAAAGATTAAAAGCTAAGATTTAAATACTGTAGTTTATTGATTTATATGATTCACCATAATGGTAGAAAGACAGTCTCAAAAACTAAAGATTTTTAGAATCAATTCTTAATTGAGTAAAGCAAAAATATATAAATTTATACAATCTATCTTGGTAATTTATTATCTCCTAAACTAATCGTGATTATTTGTTTCATGGAATTCATCACAGTGATAGAGTAGTGGATTGAGTAAAGTGAAAAAAAATTCAATTTGATCACTTGAATGGAATGATTGTATTTAATTTATTGTTTAAATGCTTGAACATCATAACATGGAACCTCTGAGTATTCAGTCATACTATTGTTATTGTTTTATGCTCAAGGATGATCAGCATATCAAGAATGATTGATTTATTCTTTTTTATTATTTTGATATCTGAATTTGTGAATAGATATAAAAAGAATAATCTAATGTTAAACTCAACCATCTCCATTCTGAATTGTGTGCATTATTTTACTTTTGATGAGTTTTTTTATAATTATAACTTTAATATGTAATAATGAAGATCACAGCAATTGAGAGATTTAAATTAATTATGATATGATAAAATTATAGTTTTTCCTTATTTATCTAAGTTGTTAAAAAAAACTCATTATATTTGCATAAAGAATTCTAGAATAAAATATTCCTAATGCCCTTGTTGTAATTGCTAAAAAACTTGATTAACAGAAAAGAAAGTTGTGAACATAAAGTAGTTACAAATTATTATTATATGATATTAATTTTTAATCTCTCTATTAGATAATAAGAATCGGTTCTACTCTATTATTTAACATAAGCATTATAATTAAGAAAAAAAGTGAAATGCATATGGATAATATGTGAAAAGACAACTATTTATTGTTAAATTAGTAATATGAAGAAACCATAACTATCAGGTTACAAGTAAACTTTAACAATTAATTTAAACAAATCTGCTCATCAGTTATGCGGATTAAATGATCATGGTTAAATAACTAAATCAAGGACAGTATTTGATTGCAATGACTATCACAAATACATTACTTTTTCTATCATTGCAACCTAAGTATAAATTTGGGAATTTTCTAAGTCAATTTATTCAATTATAGCATCCTTCATAAAGTATCAGAGAGTATTTATAAAAACTTGTGTAAAATATAAAATGTGCTAACACACACGAACACACAAAGCTGAAGACAAATAAAGAATTTTTTTTTTTTTAATTAAGTGGCTAAGCACTTTTGAGGGTCAGAGCCCTCATATTCATAGCCATCTTGTAAATAGATAAGTAAATTGATTAAGAGCAATGTAAATCTATGCAATGCGATAGTTATATATTCCATTTCCTGGATATTTTGTAGCAAGAATCATTTCTATTTATGGCATCGTTATCTCTAATGATAAAGTAAGCTTCTTTTATCTTCCTTTTGAGATCGTGTCACTCTCTGCAAACCACCATTGGATCTCTAGGTTGGCAATCGTAACTGGTTGAAATGCAGTGCTGTGCAAAAACTGAACTATAAGAAGTGTCTACCAATGCTTTATTATAGGAGTATGGGTGTTGGGATAGCCTAGTGGACAGAGGGGCCCTGGTCTCACCATAATATGATGATTTATAATGTTTTTCAGAGCAAGCAATATTATAAACCACCTGAGGTGTCAGCGAGGGTGGTAGATTAGCTTTAGTATTATTGATTAGGAAATTGTCGTTGTTACCTAATTGTAATGATAATTAAATAAAAATAGCCATAACATGAATACTTTATTTAAAATATTTATTGAAATAAGAATAATCTCTGTTGTTTAATGTGATAGTCTGAAATTATTGTTGAATGAATAAAAAAATCTTGACTATAAAATAAGTGTTTAGCTTTCTTCGTGGGTTTTACTACTTTTAATGTTTTATATAAATAGTGTTCTTCACTGTAGCTTAGTTGAGAATTAAATAAAAGCAGACAAACAGACTTCAGAAATCAATGAACAAATCCGGTGAAGTGCATTGATATGGTTAAGATGAACTAATATGAATAAAACAAAATTTATGAAAAAAGAAAATATAAAAATTCTTATTTTTGCAAACTATGTGATTAAATTGGAAGTCAGTAGAATGCAAGTTCACTGCATATGAAATATAAAAGCTTTTTTTAAATTTAACCAGTAGGGATACAACCTATCTCAATTTAGAAGAAAGTCACTGTATGCTTATTATCATGGATGGAAGTCATGATAAGTTATAGCATTTTGTAAGCTATTTAAAATAATTCATATCCAAAGTTGTAAAAATTTATAAATATATATATTTTTTCATATAACATCTTATAAAAATAAAACATGATAAAATGCCCAGTTATTTTAATATCTATATATGTCAGAATTTACTCTGGTAAATTTAACTTTCATAGAATTAATGCTGAAACTTGCAGTCTCTAATGAATTTCAAAAAGTTTATTTAAAAACTGATGTTTCTAGGTGAGATTGTATTGTTATAGAAGTAAGTCATTAGATAATTTTTTAACAGCTGATATAAAGAGAACTATAGATTTTGAAAGCAGCATTGGCCAGAATTGCAAAATTATAATTTTAAGATTACTGAAATAATCAGCTTGATATATTTTTTCATTATAAACAGATTACATGATAAGTTTTGAGTGCTAGTTGGTATGTTTGACAGACAGTTTCTATTTCCTAGAAAGTTTATATTTTACTTTTATGCTTAATAACATTTAGATTTTTGTTGTTGTAATATTTTTTCTTCTACCTTCTTTTTTAAGTTGACTGAACTTCAAGTGGAATTATTATTATTTACTTTTAGTTCCATTTACACTAAATATGTGGACCATTCTCATTAGGTATTTAAAAAGTATTAAATAAAACTGCAACACAAATAATAGTTTACTATATTCTCTAAAAGATTTGACTAAATTTATTCAATTCAATAATAAAACAGTACTATTTTTATAATTTAATAGAAATGCTAATAAGATATCATATAAGTAAACCCAGTAATAAGGATAATGATGATGATAATAATGATAAAAAATTTCTAATGCAATATTTCTTAATAAAATAAAAATTAAACATAAAAAAGTTAAAAATGATCATTAAAAAAAATAAATGCAATGTATATATATAAAAAATTAATTATAAAATATGAAAGAGGTATTTTTTTAAAAAGTGTAAAGAAAATCGAAAAGAAACTTATACACAATTTATTGTAAAATTTACATACATTATACATTAGTTTCAAAATGGCTAAGATTTCAATATTAATAATAATAATAATAATTGTAGATAAATATAATTTTTTAAAAAAAATATAGTAATTCTTCTCAAATAAATAATATTGTATTCTAGGATGTGGTAAATATATTTTTAAAAAAAGAGAAAATAATACAAATCATTCAAAATCCATCAGTAAATAAAAAATAATAATAATAATTACTATTATTGTTGTTGTTGCTGATGATAATAATGATATTAAACTCAAAATTAAATTCAAAATGTCCCATGTGAATAATACATTTTATTTATCTTAAAACATAAAGGAAAGTTATTGAAAAATTAAACAAGGATTGTTTCTAATAATATGCATTCACACATATATTGTCTGTATGCATAAGTAATATGATCAGAATCATCTGTAATCCCAATTTTATGAACCTACATTTATGTAGATACACAAATACACATAAATATTGCTTAATATATTTATTGCATGAATGTAATTTTAAAATGAATGTTCAAAACGTTCATTTTGTGGTGAATATAATGTATATATTTTCGTTTTAGTTATAGATGGCATACTGATTCAGTTATCATATCTTTTGCTATTATACTATTAGATTTACATTAAGGTTATGTATAAGATATATACAGTAAACTGAAGCAAAATAATGTTAGATAAATATAACATTAAAGTGAAAATTTTTACATATAGCGATATTCTATGTTTGCTTATTGAACATCAAAGATAGAATAACAAATTTTAGTCAGATCATGTGACACAGTTGAGTAGTAGTCATTCAAACTGCTCTGGCAAGATGATGAAAATAAAATATTTAATTTGATTTATAATTAATGTTAAATATCTGATATTATATCTGTCAGGTTTATGATCAAGATAATATCTCTGTTTAATGCAAAACCTAGAAGTTTGTTCATAAGTTAAGATAATGGTAAATGATTAATTGAATTTATAAACTAAAATTTTTTTTTGATAGATATACCTTATGAACTTTTTTTCAAATATAATTTAGTTATAACTGCATTTATTGATATATCTTGGTCTTTTAAGGATTATAGTAATACTAGTATCTTGTCTTGATGTGACACTCATTAACAAAGGACAGCTAGAGAAGCCATTGAAAAATGTCATGATGTAACTAAATTATCTTCCACTAGGAAAAACCTTTTAAGGCATATCAAACAAAAGTCTATTAACTTCAATCAGGTTAATCATTTATAACTATTCTTGCTTCTGATTTATTTTTAGGTTTTTTTATTAAACAGCGATTTTAATCAAGTGTCTTGAAGATCAATGTATTTGCATCAATCACTTGAGTGACTACAATAAATGTTAATATTACTAAAAATGCAAATTTGTACATGAATGAATCTTAAAGATCTTTATCATAATTGTTTTTAACCATTATCAATCCATTGCAGGATGATGGTCTTTTCATATTTGATTCAGTTTCCTCAATCCATAGTCATCATATAGTCTCAGCATATTTTCATTCACCTTACATGAGATGTCTTTTTATGTCTTTTATAAGTTTTTGAGATTCAACTTAAGATTTTAATCTCTTAATTCTTTCATGATGTTATTGATAATTTTCCTTTTGATCTTTTCTTGTAACTCCCATCATACATCTCTCCATATAGTGGTCTAAAGTCTTTGTATTAATCTTCTATTAAGTGTCTACATTTCAGATCCATATGAAAGAAGTGAAAAACACATTTATCATAAATCTTTCTTTTAAAATATATAGGCATATTTCCTTTTAATATTAAGTTATTTCTACCAAAAATTTTCCATTCAAGTTTAATACTATAATTATTTTAATTCATAATGTTTTCATCTGTAATAATAATATAATGAGATATTTATAGTTTTAATTTATTCTAATTCATGTTTATTTTATTCTTTTGATAAAGTCCATTGAACATTAGTTTTTTTAACATTTATGTTTTGTCCTTAATGTTTGTCCTATTTATTTATTTTCTTCTGATAACTTTTTCAGTATTTCTTGAAACTCCAATTATTTTTATTCCCTTCTCATTTTATTTCACAAAATATTTTTGGTAAAATTATTGTAAGTAATTTTAGAGATATAGAATCATTCCTGTCATTTCCTTAACAATGATAATCTTAGAGTCATTGTATAATACAATTACTACTGTTGTATTTTGATATATATTCTTCAAAGTATGACAATATTCGTTATCTATATTTTGATGATCAAAACTTTAATAAGTTTTTAATGCATATGTCTCTTTCATAATCTTCAAATCCAGAGAATAATGGCAACTTATATTCATTGGTTTTTTTTTTTTGTAAGTTTCTTAGACATAATTCTATTGCTTTAAAAACACGTTTAAATCCAGTTCATGTTTTTGGTTAGTTCATGCCCAAAGTTCACATAGATGTGTTACAGTTATCTTGATAAAGATCTTATATAGAACTGATAGAAGACTGATAAATCTATAATTTCTGATATTTTATATATATATTAAATATCAATATTACTACTATATATTTCTAACCATTTGCTGTATCTTTATCATTTAAACATTAGTATATAGTTTTATTAATAATTTTCTTATTTTTTCTTCTGCTTTATTTAACATTCATAATAATTTAATCATTTGCTAGAGCTTTCTTCTTTTTTATATATTTAATTGCATATCTCATTTAAAATGCTTAGCAGTTCAGAAAATATATTTATCAGAATTACTTTGTTCCTTGTGCTTTATATAGAACTTCATAGAACTCTTCTACACATTCCATGATGTCGTTTCTCTTTTGGTAAACAATCTTTTTTTTTTTTTTTGCTGAAGCAACTTTTCTTCTAATACCAGAATGTTGTTTTATACTTAGAGATTTTTTTTTTCTTTTCTATATTGCTTAAACAATTTTAATGTTGTTTTATACTTATAAGATTTTTATTCTTTTCTATAACTTTCCTTTTCAATTCACAATTTTATTTTTTTATATTAGTATTAATTAGTTTTCTTATCATTTTATAGAATACCATGCTTTTTTTAATGGATCTTTTTAAATATTTTAATATTCTTCTTTTTTTTCTTCATATAATTCTTTATATATCATTTCAGTTAAAATTTTATTCATAAATTGCTGATTTTTTATATCATTTATCTTTGTCATAATTTTTCGTATAGCTTTATTGATCTCAGCCAAATCTGAATTCTTTTCAAAGTCTATTAGAGTTATAGCATATTGTAATTTAAATTCATTGTAGTGTTTCTGAAGGCTAGGAGTATTAACGGTTAATATTGTATTTCTTAATACTTTTCATTTCTCTAATTTGCATTAACATATATCTTACTTCTCACTAATAAATGATCATTCCTTGTATTAAATCTATTAAGAACATCACAATCTTGAAATGTATATATATATAAATCAAAATATAACCCAATTCTGTTGTATCTTTATTTGGATGCTTCTATGTAATTTCAATTTAGCATTTTTTTCAAAGAAACAATTTATATTTTACAAAAGAATTCATATTTTAATATACATATTTTTCTGCAAATTCCTGTATACTCTCTTATTTACCCATAGCATTTTTTATCTTTTAATTGTCTTCCAATTTTAGCACTGAAGTTTCCCATAATAATTTTAAAATGTTATTAGGAGTGATCAAAAGCATTTTACACATCTTTATAAAAATCTTCAACTTTTTCATCAAATTGATGACTTGTTGAGACATAAACCTGAATTACCTTCATTTGATAGCTTTCATTTAGTTGGAATATTGTTCTTTCATTTTTTTTTATTAATAATGAACCCTACAAGTCCTTTTAATATTTTTGCCTTTGTAGTAAATTGTATATCTCAAATCAATTGTCTTTTTATTTTTTCTTCTGATTTCATAAAGTCCAACAATGTTCCATTTAATATTAGATGGTTAATCTTCCAATTAATGCAATCTTTATTTACTTGAAAGTAATATGCAGCTGTAGGTAGTTTAATAAAAGATTGTCATTGAATGATTACCTAGTTCACAATCAACAAATTCTTAGCATTCTCTACCTTCAGTCACTAACTAATTCTTTGACTCATGATCTTTCTGATAATAAGAGCCATAATTTAATTTTATCTATTATGTTATGATTGTAAATATCTAAAAAAACATCAATCACACATTCATTTATTCTGTTTTCAAGAATACCTAACTGAAGATATCGGAAAAATGTGGGGAAAAATATATTTCTTAGTCTTAAACTCAGAGACACAAAAACAACTGCATTCCCCATACTGACTGATGTTATTAGTGAGCAACCCATTCACATCTATTTACCAAATAAATAATCATATAGTAACAGTTGCAATGACAAGAAGGTGTGGAGTGTATACATTAGTTTTTAAGATCCCAACAAGGAATCAAAACTCACCTTTCAGTTAACAGCAAACTTCTTCCTGCAAACTGAACCATAAATATGTTTATATATATATATATATGTGTGTGTGTAATGGTAAAGATGAATTTACTATTTTTGTTGTTTACTGAAAGATGAAGAATTAAGTTCCAATTCTAAGCTAAAACCATTCTTAGATATAGAAAATTCCCTTTAACAAAAAATAATATTCTGTTAAATAAAAATAAGTTCCAATACTTAAAATATAATATGAAGGATAAACATTACATGTAAATTAAACTGCCAATGTAAAAATCCAATAGCTTAAATAGTAAATTAGGCAAAGATAGTTTTATTTCAAACAGGGTAGCAGAAAGTTTCACTTTTTTATTTATTTGCATCTCGTGGCTTATGAAAGATACAATTTTGTTAAAATTTTTGATGCTTATAATTTGAAAATTGATTTTTTTTTCTTTTGTAGTTGTTGTATATTATAATTTTTAATTTTTTTTTTTTCTAAGATAAATTAATTCAAAATTTGGATGCCTCATAATCTGACAGTTTAATAATGAAAAATGAACCAGTAAATTAAATTCAGTTTTGAGTCCTAAATTCTCACTATTGAAAATAAATATCAGTAATTAGTCTGAAGATGTGAATATTATAGTATAATCATTTAAATGTTCATTACACATACAGGTTATAATAGATGGCTCAAGAATAGAGTGAAGAAAACCGCTCTTGGAAGAATATGTATTATAAGAAAATCTTGGAAATATCAGTATTTAGCCATAATATCAAATCATACAGTTGTTTATTTGATTCCTAAAATTTTTCTAATTTAAAGTTGAAGTATATAATATGAAAAACTTATAATAATTGAAATTTTCTTTATTATTAAATGTTGAATGGGAAAGAGAAAATATAAATAAACTCAAATTTTTGTTATGTGTAAATAAATAATGAATCAAACGATTAAAATAAACAACTATTAATAACTATATTTAAATATTTATCAAACCAGCTTTCAACATTATGGACAAATAAATTATATTGGATATTTGACTATTATAGTGATTTTGTTATGTGTTTATGCAAATAATTGTTAGAAATTGCCAAATGAATATTATAGATTTAAGAAATGTTTGGCAGACTTAACATAATGTAATTAAAGAATATACAAACACATGCCCAATAAAAACAATTTATAATTAATTGATTTATCATCCAGTTAATTGCTAGAATTCTAAAGACATGCTATTGTTATGACTGAGATCAATTATGAGTTAATACAATCTATCAATGAAGATTCACATATTTATAAATATATTATCTCAGTGTTTCCTTTACAAGGTAAGAGAATAATAATTTTAAAAAAAGGTTCAGGAAATCAAAACCAGTCCACAGAAAATTTCTCTGAACTCTCTTAGAATGATTATTCTTTACAGATCAAAATCCAGGCTAGATATAGATATATTCATTTGTAATATATATAAATTTGATTGATACATTTGTCTTATTTATATTATTATTAACTGAATATTTCTACATTCCTGTATCTAATTTTGATATTAAATTATTTGATATTATAATTATTTAATTACACTTTATTTATTTTCTCATTATATAACAATTTTATATTTTAATAAAATGTTTTAATTAAAAATTAATGTAACATTTAAAAACAGGAATATAACATTATATATTCAGACATTTATCTACAATAAAAATTCATAAATAAAAATTTTTAAAAAAAAGCAAATTACAATTATTAACAGAAATTCTTTATAAAGCTAATGTTCACTCAAGTCTTGCAATAACCTTTATTCTTTTATAATCCTGTTGTAATGATGAAATAATGGAAAAAAACATTAAAAATAATTCTTAAGACAATTTGGTTTCTTACTTACTAAAAGGGAAACATTTTAGAAAATAAATATTGTCTATGCCAAACAGATGAGCAATCTGAATTTTCTGTCCATGATAGTAAAAATTTCTAGACCTAATATTGCACGTGATTATATCTTCAAGAACAACTTTCTTTGTTTAAAAAAAAAAAAAGTTTATTTTGCATGTTTCACAATAGCTTTCAATTTTATGAGGAATTTTTATAGCTTTCTGTCCTTTCCACCATACATAAATAAAAATCAGCCTTTCAGATAAATTTTTCTTTGAGAACTATCCATACACCTATTATGTGGTTCCTTTAAACAGTATTGATCTTTGTCTTTGTTATTATCTAAAAGATTCTTAACCATCACTTAACAATTGGCTGAGAATATAATGGAAATTGAATTCAAAATTAAATTTCTGAAGAGAAGTTATATTACTTTCATTTATTTATTTTTTAAAATCCAAAAGCCAATTTATGAAACAAAAGAATAAAGACTTTCATTTGCGACAGTTTCCAAAAATAGCCAGAAAGTGTGAAATCAAATTAAATGGAAAAAATAATTGGAAGTGAAAGGGGTGTGAGATAAAATCAAAAAAAGAAAAGACTGTAAATTGGTCAAACTTTTTTTTTTAGAAGAAATTAATTTAGAGCAGTGGTCTTTCAACCCTTGGTCTGAGGACCAGCAGTGGTCTGCAGAAGTTTTTTGCCAGTCCACGCTAGACTGGCAGGAAGTTTGTAATAACAAAATAAAAGTTTAAACTTTTAATTAATATAAACAATTTTTATTTATTTTTTCATCTCATTTTTACCCAATTAAAAAAAAAAAACGAAAACAAAATCTAATCAATCATACATAAATTAATTTGTTTTTCTAGTTATCACAGATGTTTATGGGGGGGGGATAGAAATAAATTTTTTATTTTTCTAAAAAAATTTAAACGTTTTTTATTATACAAACTCCATATATATATAACTTCATCTTGTATATTTAACATTAAATACAGATATTATATTTATCATAATCATTGTCATGTAATTACACTAACTGATATTTCCCAGCATTCAGGTGAATAACATTTTATTCTTGCATGTTTTAACAATGAAATAATAAATACAGGCACATTAATGAGAACGATTGTTATTATACTGTTTTCTGTAGCAGTATAACTGTGCAACTCAAGAAAGTGTTCAGCATGTGAAGGTAAGCAACACCATTACTATACACAGTAACTAGTGTGTTGTTTTGGTCAGTTATAACAATTATGCTCATCTAAGGCTAAGCAGTTTACATCTTTAAGAAAATTTATCTCTAGACTTTTGCTGGTCCGTGAAACCTTATTTTTATTTTCGCCAGTTTGCAGGTGTGAAAAGGTTGAACACCACTGATCTAGAGGAAATAGAGTCAAGAAGAGCAGCTAAGAAAAGGAAAGAAAGCTAGAATGTTATCTGGCTAGAGACTTCAAAATCTCTCTTGGGGAAGGGGATTCTCCCCTAATGCTTTCCCTAAATGTCATTGAGGAATTTATTGTACATAGAATGATGCAGCCCAACAAGCTAGTCAAGGCTGTAATATGGTAAAAGAACCAGTCAAATTCTCATCAGGATTCAACAAGTAGAAAAATGAATTCAAACATGGATCAGTGCACCAGAGAATGATTGAGGCATTTTGATAGCTATATTTTCATTTGAATTGAATAGTGAAAGCCAACTTCAGCATCTTTGAAAGCACGTTAAAGAAAATGGGTAAATATAAAATTGTCTTAAAACTATTGCTCTTTATTATGTTTAATTCACAAGATTCAATTAGTGACTCTGTTTAAATGTAATGAACTATAAGCCATGGCATAACCTCTCAACAATAGAGTGTGATGTGTACTTAAATATCTCATTTATATCTTTGATGCTAGAATGATTGTCATGTTTAAGATTTCACTTTATTATTAACATTCTTTGTGTAACCTTTATGATTATATAAGTGTGGGTGTCTGCATCATATGCCAAGGGGTTTGGTTTATACTGATCTTAATTAAATTGCAGAATAGTCAAATGTAAGTAAAAATGTAGAGTGATAATGCGGTCATAAAAACACGAAGATGGTCATATTTTGTTGTTAGTTAAAATTGAATAACATTTTAAGTCACGATAGAGGTTTTGAGCATAGGCAAAATAAGCTGATTACTAATATACATATATTGTAACCTACACTACCTGAATCATCAAGAATATAAACATTAAAAAAAATGTTAAACTAATAAGATGGTTTCTTTATTGAACTAAGCTAGCATGAAACTATAAATCTAAAGAAGATTACAAAGTGATTAATGAAGATAATAACTTCTGGTCAAACATAGCTTTAAAATCCACAAACAAACAGAATGTGATGAAATAAATTTAATATTCATTAAACCAATAAATAAATAATAATTAGATCTATGAATTAATATGAAATTAAAATTATAAATTAAGTAATAAATAAATTAGGATGTAGATGACTAAATGGATGATGAGAATAAGTAATAATTAAATAATAAAATGAAATGAGTCTGAGAATGAAGAGAAAAGAAAGAAGATGTATGAGAATAATGAATGATTAAGATGATGATAGAATAAGAGTTAATGAATGATTAAAATGATAATAGAATAGAAGTTAATGAATGAATAATCAATTATGATAATGAAATAAGGTCAAATGAGAATGAATAAATAAAAGAACGATCAAGATGAAATTGAAGAACAATGTTGATTTGGAGACTGATATATTAAACTATAAACTAATATTGTATTAAATGATAATAAGATAAACTAAATAAAATAGGGATTCCAAGCTTGACAAAACCAGAATCTTCATCATAAAGTCAAAACAAGCTATACATTTTAAGACAAAAGAAGCAATTTACACCTTAAAGTTTGGTTGACTTTCATAAAACAGTGAATATAACATAACTCAAATCCAACTACAATAAATAACTAGATATAAAATTTACCATAAATTCAAATTCTACATTGCAAATTAATAACTTATTCTTCTCAGGGTTCAAACAACTTAAAGATTGTTATACAAGATATACTTGGGTCAGTGAGAGGGATTTTGCCACTACCCAAATATAATGCACAAAACAGCTCTTAATACAAAATCGAATTAACAAACAATATTTAGTAATTCCAAAGAAACTTTATAAACTCCATAACTATTATAAACTTTAAGCTTCAAGAAATAGGAATAACTTTTTAATAACTTCCCAACTTTTTCTTTTCTCAAATAATTATGAACAATGTGATCAAGATCAGTGAATGATAAATCTGCAGGTTCAAATAAACTGATTAAACCAATATTAAGTGTTTATCTTTTAGTATACCACTTAAAATAATATGCACTCTAGGTTAATAATATTTTGATTATTAGATGTACTCATAAATTATAGGGCTTAACAAAATTATTATGATATACCAACATATAGTTAATTATACTATATTGATCGATGATGATTTCAATATAATCAGATGGTATGTTGATAGCAATAACAATAATAATGTGTGTGGTGATTAGCAATAAGACTACAGACAACTAAATAAAATTTTTAACACAACAGGATTTATTTACACTATTTACAAATTTATTTCAGATACATTGCATGAAATAAGACAGACATTATATCAAATCAGGTATGGAAAATAATTTGTATCCCATTGACTATACACATAGTATATAAGATAAACTAGTATAGTGATATTCATATTATCACTATCATTATTGGCTATGTTTCTATTATTTTATCTTATAGAATAAGATAGTTAAACTTTATTTAAACTAAATTAGCACTCAAATTATAAAACAAAAGTGTATTTAAATCTTTGGGATATGTGCAAATTTTAAATCTAAAACTCAAAGTTATAAAGTAGTGTATTATACTATAGCTATTTCATTTATCAGAATATGATAAGGACAATTATCATATTCAGCACAATTAACAATTATTATTATTCAATATGAAGAGATTTATTGTATTAATGTGGGGACAGACATCAGAAGTCAAATGCACACATGACACCAAAACATTGCCTATGTCCACAACATAATCATTCTAATAGTTAACCTATCTTACCGATCCATCGGTGAATCGCTGCTTGATGAAAATAAATCAACATTGTCCATGTGTATCTCTTGCTCTTTCATATAGAAGTTCTACAATCACTAGTAAGTTTTGGTTGGTTTGTTTATAACTGATGAAGATCCTACAACATCATAAAGACACTATTCCAATTAGGCAAACACTATAGATAAACCAGTGTCCCTGAATCTAACTTTATCTTATCCTTGCTATTTAATTTTAAAATACTAAAACTTCACCATACACGGTGGAAAACTAACTACATAACCTCATGAGGGATCAAACAATAAAGGGAGGCTCTACAAAACAACATGATAGTTGTACAATAATATGGCCAATTCTAATACCTTTTCATAGGTATAAAAGTGTGGGCATTGCCTCATCACAGGGAAATAGAATTCAGACCATGGATATCATCCTCTCTTGGGATTAACTATGCTAACTAAGCACTAACTATTGATCAGCCTCGACAATATCATCCTCTCATGGAATCAGCAATGGGAGAATTCTCCATCTGCCCATGCCCAATATCAATGATACTATAATTGATGCCATTATATGTGGCACATACTTATCAGCTGAAAGCTGTCATGAATCCTTATCAATACAATAGCAAGATAAAATAATTCTAACAATAAAAGTGGAACGTAAATATTCCATTTCACAATGCAGAAACTATTAGTGTTTTAAACAAACCAACATGTAAGTCAAATGACTATTAACTATTTTTAAAGATAATAATACTTTTGTTATAACAATCCATACACATATAGACAATGAAGATTAGCCTACATTTTATATTTAAAGTGGACATGTTCATTCATAGGCAAAATTTAAGAAATGCAAAATGCTTATATCAATTATTTCATATAATAAAACAATTGTGTCATTATAGTATATCTTTGACAAATTTAGTCTGTTTGTTTACCCTTCAATAAAATATTAAAATCTGTTTTAAAAGTGTGAGAGATAAATATCTATCTCTCTCTGTCTAGATAAACGATATTTAATATTATATTTTCCCTCAATTAGGAAAATAACAAAAATAAATAATAAATGTATATATCTTTATACATCTATTTGTCCTTAACTAAATATATTTTCATAGCACAATATACAATATTAAAAAAAATCTCTGAATAATACATTACAAACAGTATATTACAATAATAAACCTAAGCAATAAAAAAAGAACATTTTCTCCCATTAGATTTCATCCTCCTCAATTGAAAGTTTGTTCCATCATTATGAGCTAAATGATAAGGAAACTGATATCATGAGCAAATATTCATAAGTAATGCATATATATATTTATGATTATTATATTCGATGTCAGCATAGTGAAATAAAATTCAAACACTACCAAGTGTAGCACAATTAAAAATATGTTTATCCACATTTTCTGTAAATAATTTTCCTTAAATGAATTTATAGGTTTATTACGATCTACAAAACAAGCTTTTTAAAATCATTTATTGATTTATTTATTTTGTTTTTCCATCCATGGTGATATCTGTAATAATTTCAAAAAGATCTTGGCATTTTTAAAACATTTAAAAATACTATTAATTCACATGTTGCACAATAAAGATTAAGAAGTAAATATTTATTTATTTCATTTCTATCAGCAAATTAAGATGTGTTTAATAATATTAAGAAGAATTTATTCAATTGTGGGCAATTATAAATATGATATCCTTGGCATTTTTTTAATCTGTAACTTTTCCATTTTCAATAACTAAGCAAATTGGCACTAAAGCAAAACTTTGCAGATGAGTTTTCTTTCTTAATAAGAATAGGGAATAAGTTCACGCATTTTTCTTTTAAATTGATTGAACTTTATATGACTTAAAATGAACTTTTAGTTTGTCTACTTTATATTTTCACACTTTTCTTCAAAATTATTTTGAATTATATTTATGAAGATTATAATTTATAAGCAAACGTATTTATCTTCTTTCTTATAAAGAGTGTGAAAACAAAACACTTTCTTCTTTTTCTTTCAATCTAAATAATTTACACATCATTTTTAAATATGAAAATTGGCTAATATAAATAAAATAAAAGTAATTGCTTACACTTTCTGGATTTGTTCTTAGTTGGAAGTAGTATTTGTTGAGGCAAATAATTATCCATATGGCTGTCACTCTCTTTTCTCCAGTATGCATCTCAGGAATTATAAAATAGATGGAAAATAGTGATGAATGAATATAAGGTTTTTAAGGTTTCTTATTCCATGTTTTTAACTACACATTATCCTGTAATCTTATTCAATTCAATCCACAAGATTGTTACTTTTCAGCTTTTTTTTTACTTTATTTTACAGGTGGAGATATTGAAGTCCCTTTTATTCTGATTTTCTTTCTTAATATCCCCCCCCTACAAACTTTATTATATTATTTATACCTTGTATTACATTGCATTATGATACCAAATGGACAAATAATTGAACAGTGTGAATAAATTAATATTTCTCCCTCTAGTGATAGATAAAAAAATTAGACTGTTTCATATCATGTTAAATTGCAATACAATATATTTGAAGATTGTTTACAAAATTTAGAAGAATTATAAATTGTTTTCTTTCTTGTAATTATTGTTTATTAATAATAATAATAATAATAATAATAATAATAATAATAATAATAATAATAATAATAATAATAATAATAATAATAATAATAATAATAATAATAATAATAATAATAATAATAATAATAATAATAATAATAATAATAATAATAATAATAATAATAATAATAATAATAATAATAATAATAATAATAATAATAATAATAATAATAATAATAATAATAATAATAATAATAATAATAATAATAATAATAATAATAATAATAATAATAATAATAATAATAATAATAATAATAATAAAAAATAATAAAATAATAATAATAATAATAATAATAATAATAATAATAATAAAAAATGGTGGGGTGGGTGGTAAAGTGCTAAATATTTTCTTCCAAATTGGTTTAATACTATTAAAATATTATTTTATATATGACTGCCATTAGACCTTATGATAAAAATGTTTATGAAAGTCATATCCACTCTATCAGATTTTCTAGTGTGTCTCAAACAGTCCAAGTCTTCATCACTCTCAGGATATTTATTGGTGAGCTTTTACTTAATTGGAAAATTATAATCCAATAGGTATTTCAACTTATTATTGATTTTATACACTGATTTTTCCATATATTATAAATTATTAATTAAAATTTAAAATTTTTATATGCGGGATCACTTGAATAAAGCTTAATGTGATTGAGCCAAACTATATGGTTACAATATATATATAATAAAACAAGTCATAAATTTTGTAACTTGCTTTTAAGCTTGCATTTAACAAGCTTTATTTTTATAAGTGCCAAAAGAGAAAGAATTCAAAATCTCTTTCATTAAGTCCCTACCTCCAGACCAATTGGTTTTGAGCTTATGGCTCACTTCAGTGAAGCGCTGGGATGCTAGAAACTATATTCAAAATACTAACTCAAAAGTCAGCATTTATAAAACATGTTTCTATCAATTTGAAAGTCTGAAATTTTCAGACATGTAAATGTCTTCAAATCCAGCTTTTCAAACCAAATAGCTAAATGGGTCTGTATTCAGCTCAGTTTGCAATATAGCATTGCAAAAGCCTTCAAAGGTACACTTATAATAATTAACAAAACAAGTCAATAAATTTTGTAACTTGCTTTTAAGCTTGCATTTTAATGATCACTAGATGGAGCTTACCAATAGCTCTAATCAAGTTTTAATTTTATAAGTGCCGAAAGACAAAGAATTTAAAATCTCTATCGGAAAGTCCCTATCTGCAGACCAATTGGTTTTGAGCTTATGGCTCATCTCAGTGGAGCACTGAAACTCTAGAAACTAGATCTAAAATACTAATTCAAAAGTCAGCACTTATAAAACATGTTTCTATCAATTTGAAAGCCTGAACTTTTCAGACATGTAAATATCTTCAAATCAAGCTTTACAAACAAGATAGCTATATTGCAGAGGTTTTTACTATATGGTGAAACTGAGCTGAATTCAGACCCATATAACTATCTGGTTTGTAAATCTGGATTTGAAGACATTTACATGTCTGAAAAGTTCAGGCTTTCAAATTGATAGAAACGTGTTTTATAAGTGCTGACTTTTGAGTTAGTATTTTAGATCTAGTTTCTAGAGTCCCAGCATTCCACTGAGGTGAGCCATAAGCTTGAAACCAATTGGTCTGGAGATAGGGACTTTCCGATAGAGATTTAAAATTCTTTCTTTTGGCACTTATAAAAATAAAGCTTGTTTAAAGCTATTGATAAGCTCCATCTATATGTTTATTATCAGCAGTCCTATTTGGGTAGGATTTCAATGGTAAACTTGGGCTCTGCACCAATCCATAGATTGTTGCTGGGCAAATATTCTCATGGTAGAAACAAGATATCAGTGTTATTCAATGCATGATTATATAGCAGGAATAAGGGGGGGAAAGTAATTATGAAACCAATTTAAAGATCATGTCTGAATTTGTATTGAGTGCGCATACTGTGAAAGGTTTAATAAAGGTTATTCTTAAATAAAAAAATGTTGTGTATTTATCTGAATTCATTTTGGGCTATTTCCAGTCAATATATTCTGATTGTTGATAAAAGTGTAGTTGTCTGGCATCAGTTACTTTGGATTTAATAACTGTGTTACAAACTAAATAGATAAACACTATGATGTGAGAAGAATCATCTCAGTCTAATGCTAAACAGTCCACCTAGTAATCCCCTTGGGTGATTGTCAAGAGAAATCGAGTAAACAACCAGTTTGTATCACCACAATATATATATAAATAAATTATTTTTGGGGTAAAACTGTGTATTATTTTCTATTATATACCGATATTTCGATGAACTAGCATCCGCCATTGTCAAGGTAAACTCTTGAAAGAAAATTTGTTCGATCTCAAACTGTAACGTGACTGAGTATGAGATGAAGCATGAGAATCAGCTTGAAATAGTTTAGTATTCAGAATATAAATTATTAAATAACAAAACATTCGGATACCAAGACTATCTTTCCTGGTTATCTTGAACCTAGGGTTTTAACAATAAATCTTAATATTAAAATTTATTATTAACTGGGTTTAAGCCAGCACTATTATATTTGAAGCAGATTTTATATATGGATACCAGTGTTAATAAAATATTTTCTTTTTAACACACTGCTTTACTTAGTTTAATGAAGGTATTAGTCATTAACTATTATTTCCCTTCTTCTCATTACTTATGTATTCTTTTGGATTAATATCCAAAGGCAATATATTGCTGCTTATATGCAGACAGGTAAAAAATGTATCAGCACACATTAAGCCTATAAAAGAATTGCTGAGTTTGTTTCTTTGCTTTTAAATAATACAGTATTTAATATTACTAAAAGAAAAAAAACCCAATGAAGTGTACTATATGATTACTTAGTTTTTTGCCTTCTTTCCTATCATTTCATTAAGTTTTATTATTATATAACCTTACATTTATAACAAATAATAAGAATACATAACTTTCAAATATTAATATTAAAATAAAACATATGAATCAATATCTACTGTTAGATAAAATAATTCAAAAGAAAGCTCTACAATTTATTTAAGTTAATTCATACAATTTTAAGGAAAAGACATAGGCCTTTATACTCAAATAATTATTTCTCATATAAGTTTTAACACAAAGTCTTACCATGGTTTATTTTAAATATTATTATCTTGTATTGCCACAGCTTTACATTTTCATTATAAGTTTCCTTTATTTTCCGCATTCTATTTAAATGTTTCTTTTTGAGTAGCACAAGTCATTTTTATATTATGATACTACAGTCCTCCATGGCAAGCTAAAGTTAGGCAGTTCACTGGTTCAAAGCTTCATTCCTGCAGTAGGTAATTTGTTCAGTCGATGACAGATTCAATTGATTTCTAGCTCTCCATATATAATCTTTTACAGATATGCATAACAGTTTTCATATCATTAATATTAGCAATTATCGGGATTGAAGATCAGCTTTCAACTTCCAGACTTTCCAAGATTCTTGCACTAATTTTTTTTTAAATCTCTGTATTTGAAAGAATTTTTGATTAGACAGAAAGAGCAGAATAAGATTTTTTCTACTGACTGCTATATATACCAGCTGCAACAATACCATATATTAATTTATTACACCTTTTTAAATTTTTTTTTTCTGCGTGTGTCTGTAATTTCATGTTATTGCAATTTTGTTTTTTTTTCTTACCTAAAGCATCACATAAAGAAAGCGACATTTTTCTTTCTTTTTTTGTATAGCATGCATTTTACTTTGAATGCCAAAATGTATATTTTACTACTAAGAATTAATGTGTATTTTTCTTTTTCAAAAGATCAAAACCAATTTAAAATTTTTTTTTGATCAGACATTCTAGTCATCAAAATTTTAATGAAACTAATCAATCTTTTGTTTATAGATAAGACATTTTTAGTCAATTATTCATAAATAAATTAAGTTTTAATCTTTTAATTCAGATTTTTTTAATTCCCTAGGTTGGGGTGGAGGAGGCGAACAATAGAAGTAATGATAAAATATATTATTGCAGTTAAGCATATTTTCCCATCTCATTCTTTTTTTTAAAATAATCTCTATTTTAACTTCTAAGTTCCAGTACATCTTGTACCTATAAATGTTTCAATACTCCCTGATTGGATGGAGAACAATAGAAATAATGATATAAATATATTATTGCTCAACATATTTTCCCCTCTCATTCTTTTTTTTAAAAATAACCTCTATTTCAACCTCTAAGTTCTAGTACATCTTGTACCTGTAAATGTTACAATACTTCCTTATTGGAGGAGAACAAAAGAGAGTCGATTTTATGTGATTTTCCATTATTTATTGACTCATTTTGTTATAACACAATTTATTTTTATAATTATTAGTTAGTTTTTTTCTCTCTGTCATGCTCTGCAATATTTAATAGTCTTACAAACTAGGTATTATGTTATTTTATACATGCAATTTGATTCCAAGAACCCCAAAGGGCAAATCCAAATTTGTACTTACTAAAGGCCATCCTATATTAATTGCCAATGCTATCTCTTTTGATAGCTAGTTGATGGTTCTGGGGATGGAGACTCTAAGTAGTCTCTTTGTTGGTTACACTAAGCTCTCAATTGAACATCCACACTCCTTTCTCATGATCTGCCTCTATTTCAAGAGTTTTTATATGGTGATGGTGAATGCAAATGTTATTTATCACTCATCACATTAGAATCACTTTCAATTCTATGGATTACCAATATTCTTTAAAGGTTGTCTGTCAATCTTTTCCTCTTTTTCTTCTTATATTATGGTGAAGGTGACTTGCTTATTTTAACAATCTTTATGGCATTTATTTGCAGGTTGTACTTTCAGGGAGAAAATATGTTGGTGGATTTCAATCCAGCCACTTTAATGACAGTTTTACTACTAATGCTGAGTAAATCTGGCATTTTTCAGTGTTTTACACCCCATGCCTATCAACAGATGCTCCATATAACTCAAGAAGCTATGTTTCACAATCTGTATTATTTTATGTTTGGACAGTAAACAAGCCATTAATGCTTGAAGTTTAGCTACTGGTCTTCTGAAAAATGGTATGTATGGCTCATTTGATCAATATCTCTCCTGCAACATGGTATTTAATGCCCTCTTGGTTATCCTAGCTCCAATAGCATCTCAACATTAGATTTTCAAACAATCATTTCCACCATGCCTGAGATACCCCTTGTAAATGACTAACTGCTATAGCAAGCTTAGCCTCTTCTGTCATGAAATTTATACTGAAATATTTTTTCAAACTGACCAGTATGACCAGTAAAAATCCTTATTTTTTAAGAACAGATTTACCATACTAGGTGAAAATTCCTGTCTAGATCTGTTTTTGTTTCTTTGCTTTCATCATGAGCTTGTATATTACTTATGTTTTTTTCTCTTGGTTATCCCTAGCTTTTATCTGTAGGGTTTCTACATGTTTTGCCAAATTGTCAACTTCTTGTACATTTACTAATGCTTTACTATTTTTATGGTTCATCATTTTTACATTGTCATGAAGCTCCTACTCCATTATTTTGAATTTTTCATTATTTTTGTATTTATTCTTATTTACTTTTGCCTTTATTCTATCAAACTTACTATCAATGTTGACTTGCCCATTATCTGGCCTTTATGCTAGCTCTTTGGCCATGTTGTCAATTTCATTTTTCAAATGATCATGATTGCCTTTTATTTCTTTGGTCCTTACTTCCAGTTCTTTTTTATCATGCTCTCATTAGTTTCTCTGGCCTTTTCTTTAGAAATTTCATCTAAATTTTCCATCATATCTCTAATACTTTCTTTGGTCCTTTCTTTATTCATTTCACTAAACCTCATGATCATTTTTGCCTGAAATTCTTTCAATATGGCTTTAGTCATGGCATAACTAAGCATAACTGTCTCTAGATTAGCTGATTTCTATTTATTTACCATTTTAATATTTTTTAATTCACCTTTCTTTAATTGTTTTTTTTTATTTCTTAGTTTCATAAATTTTGGTTTACTATTTTCACTTAAAGTATATATATTATAAATGTTGATTATAGTATTTCAAGTCATTATTACACCATTATCATTAATATTTTAAATTACAGATGTCAAACCTGTTTTTTTGAATTTACTGATATAATAAATACATCTATCATTCACTCTTCCATCCTACTGCTTCATTTGCTCACCATTATTAAAATTCTAACTATACTGCCTCTGATAAATTTATATTAAGTTTAGCTGCCTATATTTATTTTACTATATCTGTCAACTCTACTTTTACAATTTTATAATTTATTTACTGTTTGTTTTTATTATTAGCTGATCTCAGGTTATAATCTTTTATTTAGCAGTCCACTTTGGGTTACCATTGAATAATCCTACCCTTATTTATGCTTTTTTATTAAGGGAGATAGTTTGATTATATATATATTGTAACAGATATATAATATGCCATTACATTAATTTAAAATTAGAATAAAAACTTTAGTTCATAAATAAAAATAAAAATAAAAGCTAAAAAAAATTAAAGAGTTGTTAAGCGTATATATATTCGCACAGATGCAAAACTTTAAAAGTTTATTTTTTAAATAAAAATAAAAAAGTATTTGAACGGACTTTGTTATAAAAAAGTACAAGATGTAAGGATAAAATATTTTTGTAAATGGAAATCATTGTTTTATAAATTAGACGAAAAGCAAACTAGCCCTTGGGGCTCTTATATAAAAAAGTCAGATGAAATATAGATAAGAGAACAAAAATAAATTAGATGTCCAATAGAAGCAACAATGAAGGCTCGGACCATAACAAAAATTTGGAACAGAAAACCATTGTTCAGTGAATCCGGACGATCAGTATAAAAGGAAAAATATTGAAATTAAAAACAGTTCCAGCTTGATTTTGTGAGAAGGGCGATAAGATGCACTTGTTGCCCTCTCTCACTTATTTCAAATGAAATGACTGTAATACCAGGATTGTTCCAGCTAAGGCCACCTTCAGATAGACCGGTCTTCAAATAAAGACTTCATGGGAATTGACACCAAGAACCAGGAGCTCTTCTACTGTAAGATATAAATGGAAAAATTTTACTAAAAGTAATTAAGAACTTTAAAGATTTGACAAGCTTTTAATATTCAGCTAACCTCAATGTTAAAATGAACTTTTATCTGACTTTTAAGTTTTCAAATTAATTATTAATGTGTAATTTTTATACATTTGAGTTTGCTAAAAATCATTTCCATTTTTTTTATTTATTAATATTTATTGTATAAATGACTTAAATGTATTAAATTTAAGTTGGGTATAGATGCTTGCATAGATTCGTTAACGTTTAATTATGTTTTTATTTTCATATTTGATTAAAATATATAGACATTCGGTAAATAATGATACCTTATGTTGAGTATCTAAAATGTATTTATTCAGATGTCTTTTAGTTATTGGTGTCAATGCGGCATCTTATGATGAATGCCATTGAGTTTCTTGTAAATTCCCCTCTGCAATTCCATCAATGACTTTATGTTTTGATCATTTATGTTTATTTTGAAATGTTTTTAATCATGTAATCTATGTAGCCGATCTACACTCAACATTAAAAAACAAACTTTTACAAAATTCATCTGTGCGAAATTATATAAATGTTAAATTTAAGTCAGGCATGAATGGTTGCATAGATTTGCAAAGTTATATTAGTCTAAGGCAGGGTAAATCTTAGGTTATTTGTTTCATGGTTAGATTGGGTCAATGGATTGGATATATCGGTGTAATTAGTCAATGTAGTATGAGGTTCGCTACTTGCAGGATCGCATTATATGCCACACACCCCTTTTTGTCTATGGAAGGGGATAGTAAGATGGAAAATGCAGTCCCTTCCTATGGAGTTTTTTATTGTTCTTCTTGCCAGAAAGATGTAGCATTCCTGTCTGAATGAAAGTCAATGTCTTCTATTAACCATGCTGTTCAGAAGTACATTTCTGACAGTATGCTATTTGTGCTGTCGTATTTCATGCTGCATTGATTACATCGATGTATCAGATGGATTGATGTCGGTTTGACTGATCTTTTGGCCTAAGGTTAAATAAGGGATAGAATATTTTCTTTTCAAATGCAATCTATGTAGTTTATTCATACTCGACACTCTTAAAAATATTATTAAACAAATTGTGCGGATTGTTCAAACTAAAAAAGCCAAATTTAAAGGTTAAATTAATAATAATTTAAATTTAAAAATTGATATTAAAACCTAAAATAATTTTTATTCCTCAATTTTATTTATGGTGTCTTTTATTTTTTTATTTTAATAGGGAAGATATTTTTAAATAGGAATTTATATTTTATAAATCTCTGCATCTCACTGAGCTAGTGGCATGGGCTGATGGTCTGAATAAAACATGTAAAATGTGACTCTTAACTTATGTATCTGCCTACTATATAAATTTTTTCTAGGTTCTAGTAGCCTAGTGGCACTCTGTACAGCAGATACAGTAAGACTCCTTTCTTTCCGACCATTATAATTGGAATCCCAATGTGGCACGATGTTTAATAAACCACGAATACCTTGAGCAAATTTTTTTAAAGTGAAATATTTTTGATCTATATTATATAAAGATATAGTTTCAATATCTTGTAAAAAGTACTGCCAGTAAGAAAAATTGTGCATATATGGGAAAATAAATGTGAGGAATAAAAACGTAATAGTTAATATAAATAATTCTTTTTTTTTGGAAAAGTCTTATTTAAAATCCAACCGTTTAACTTGCCTAAGTTAATAATGAAAAGTAGAAGAAAAGAAACTTAGAAGGGAGGGGGTAGAAATTTAGCTGGTAGTAAAGAATCAACAGTCAACATTTTTTTTTATCATTATATTCGTTTGTGTAATTACTAACCAAAGTTTTGTCTTTTAAAAAAAAAAGTTTAGTATATAATTAATTTGTGTAACGTAATTACTAACACTATGTAAATTCTTTTTTTTTTTAATGTTTTTGTTTTTTGAGGAAGTTTACTGATATGTAATGGATATATAATATGCCGTTATATTAATTTAAAATTAGAATAAAAACTTAAGTTCGTAAATAAAAATAAAAGCTAAAAAAAATTAAAGAGTTGTTAAACGTATATATATTCGCACAGATGCAAAACTTTAAAAGTATTTCTTTTTTAAATAAAAAAAAAGTATTTGAACGTACTTTGTTATAAAAAAGTACAAAATCTAAGGATAAAATATTTTTGTAAATGGAAAAGCAAACTAGCCCTTGGGGCTCTTATATAAAATGTCAAATGAAATATAGATAAGAGAACAAAAATAAATTAGATGTCCAATAGAATTAGCAATGAAGGCTCAGACTGTAATGAAAATTTGGAACAGAAAACCATTGTTCAGTGAATCCGGACGATCAGTATAAAAGGAAAAATATTGAAATTAAAAACAGTTCCAGCTTGATTTTGTGAGAAGGCCGATAAGACGCACTTGTTGCCCTCTCTCACTTATTTCAAATGAAATGACTATAATACCAGGATTGTTCCAGCTAAGGCCACCTTCAGATGGACTGGTCTTCAAATAAAGACTTTGTGGGAATTGACACCAGGAACCGGGAGCTCTTCTACTGTAAGATATAAATGGAAAAATTTTACTAAAAGTAATTAAGAACTTTAAAGATTTGACAAGCTTTTAATATTCAGCTAACCTCAATGTTAAAATGAACTTTTATCTGACTTTTAAGTTTTCAAATTAATTATTAATGTGTAATTTTATACATTTGAGTTTGCTAAAAATCATTTCCATTTTTTTTATTTATTAATATTTATTGTATAAATGATTTAAATGTATTAAATTTAAGTTGGGTATAGATGCTTGCATAGATTCGTTAATGTTTAATTATGTTTTTATTTTCATATTTGATTAAAATATATAGACATTCGGTAAATAATGATACGTTATGTTGAGTATCTAAAATGTATTTATTTGGATGTCTTTTAAGTTATTGGTGTTAATGCGGCATCTTATGATGAATGCCATTGGGTTTCTTGTAAATTTCCCCCTGCAATTCCATCAATGACTTTATGTTTTGATCATTTATGTTTATTTTGAAATGTTTTTAACCATGTAATCTATGTAGCTGATCTATACTCAACATTAAAAAACAAACTTTTACAAAATTCATCTGTCTGAAATTTTTAAGTCAGGCGTGAATGGTTGCATAGATTCGCAAACTTATGTTAGTCTAAGGGAGGGTAAATCTTAGGTTATTTGTTTCGTGGTTAGATTGGGTCAATGGATTGGATATATCAGTGTAATTAGTAAATGTAGTATGAGATCCACTACTTGCAGGATTGCATTATATGCCGCACACCCCCTTTTTGCCTATGGAAGGGGATAGTAAGATGGAAAATGCAGTACCTTCCTATGGAGTTTTTTTTTATTATTATTCTTGCCAGACAGATGTAGCATTCCTGTCTGAATGAGATTCAATGTCTTCTGTTAACCATGCTGTTCAGATGTACATTCCTGACAGTATGGCATTTGTGCTGTCATATTTCATGCTGCATTGAATACATCGATGTATCAGATGAATTGACATCGGTTTGACTGTGAACTTTTGGCCTAAGGTTAAATAAGTGATAGAATATTTTCTTTTCAAATGCAATCTATGTAGTTTATTCATATTCGACACTCTTAAAAATATTATTAAACAAATTGTGCGGATTGTTCAAACTAAAAAAGCCAAATTTAAAGGTTAAATTAATAATAATTTAAATTTAAAAATTGATATTAAAACCTAAAGTAAATTTTATTCCTCAATTTTATTTATATGTGTGTTAATAAATGTTTGTGTGTTAATTACTGGCAGTGGCTTTTTTATTTTTTTATTTTAATAGGGAAGATATTTTTAAATAGGAATTTATATTTTATAAATCTCTGCGTCTCACTGAGCTAGTGGCATGGGCTGACGGTCTGAATAAAACATGTGAAATGTGAATCTTAATTTAGTATCTGCCTACTATATAAATTTTCTAGGTTCTAGTAGCCTAGTGGTGCTCTGTATGGCAGATACGGTAAGACTTCTTTCTTTCCGACCGTTATAATACATATATATATAATGTTTTCACGGTTGTATGATGTAAATAAATGATTTTTTGGGTAAAACCATAGTGTTATTTTCTATTATATACCGATATTTCGACGAACTACCATCCGGCATTGTCAAGGTAAACTCTTGAAAGAAAATTTGTTCGATCTCAAACTGTAACATGACTGAGTGCGAGATGAAGCATACTAAACTATGAATACTAAACTATTTCAAACTGATTCTCATGCTTCATCTTGTACTCAGTTATGTTACAGTTTGAGATCGAATAAATTTTCTTTCAGGAGTATACCTTGACAATGGTGGATGCTAGTTCATCAAAATATCGATATATAATAGAAAATAATACACGGTTTTACCCAAAAAATCATTTATCTCTCTCTCTCTATATATATATGGTTACACATATATATACACTCTCTAAATTTTTTCTTTACGATAACCAAATCGTAGCCTCAGATAAATAACTAAATGAAACATTTGGAAACCATGACTATCTTTCCTGATTATCTTGAACATTGGGTTTTAATAATAAATTTTAATATTAAATTTATTATTAATTGGGTTTAACTTAGCACTATTATATCTAAAGCAGATTTTATTTATGGATGCCAGTGTTAATAAAATATTTTTTTCTTAACATTCAGCTTTAGTTAGTTGAATTAATATATTAATCATTAACTATTACTTCTTCTTATTGCTTATGTATTCTTTTAGATTAATATCCCCAGACAATACATTGCTGCTTATATACAGACAGGTAAAAAATATAACAGCACACATTAAGCCAGCACACATTAAGCCTATAAAAGAATTGTTGAGATCGTTGTTTTGATTTTAAATAATATTTAATATTACTAAAAGAAAAAAAACCAACAAAATGTACTATAAAATTACTTAGTTTTCCACCTCATTGTCTATCATTTCATTACGAATTATTATTATATAACCATACATTTATAAAAAATAATAAGAATACATAAATTTCAAATATTAATAATAATAAAAACTTGAATTTATATCTACTGTTAGATTAAATAATTCATAAGAAAGTTCTACAGCTCATTTAAGTAAGTTTTATGATTTTAAGGAAAAGAAATAGAAAAGCATTTATACTCAAATAATTCTCATATAAATATTAATACAAAGTCTTCCTGCAGGGTGGAGGGGCTGTATTATTTCCTTATATTGCTATGGCTTTATGTTTTCTTTATAAGTTTCTCTTTCTTTCCACATTCCATTTCAGGGGTCAGCAATCTTTTAATAGTATTATACCAACCTATATTACAATGTTTTTGCACTTGCCAAAATGATTCTACCAATCTCGTTATATATAGTATCAAATTGGTTCAATTATAATGGGCTTCAAAATTATATATTATATACTTTTGAAGCCCATTATAACCAGATCTTTTATTATTGGTCATTCAATATTTTAAAAATACATAGGATCATATTGCTAAAAGCAACTTAATGTCTCAACATTTAACATTCATAAGTTTATTCTTCAGTCATTGGCTGATAAACGATTTGAGTTTTTTTTTTAACATTAATTAATAAATCAGTCTTAACATGTTGCATTCAAAACATTAATTATAATGAGATTATTTTTTGAATTTTCATCAGTTCAAGTGAAAATTTATGCATCTTGATCCTTGATTCAAGAAGTCTGGTATAAACAGTTTCAATGATTGTTGTCATAGAAATCAAAACAAAGCTGAAGCTAGTGCAAATTTTTGTGTAATATCAGTTCTCATTCCAGATTTTCTATTGTAGTAATAAACTTTTCTTTCTATCATATAGAAATTATATATTATGAAAAAACTTTAATGGACAATCTACTAATTTTGAACAATGCCATAAGCTTGTTCAATTAATGATTAAGTCAAATGCCTTGATCAAATCAGCACAAGTATTATATATTAAGCATACCTTTGTTCCTGACACTTTTCTTGTACTTGCTTGGCAACAAAATTATGTCTATAGTGCTTCTTTGGATATCTGTCAAAAAATAGAGAATTTTTATGTATGTGTACAAAATGCTTTTGATCAGACCAAATAACATTATTAAATTGCCATGGTGAACTTTATTATGGGAATTGTTAAGTGATTGAAATATGAAAGTGATGTGGTAAATTAAGTTATGATGATGGAAATGAGAAAGGACTTGTGGAGGTCTCAGAAAATGAAAAACTGTATACTATGAATTCTTTCTTTAAGAAAAATGCTAAACGGAAATGGACATGGAAGAATCCAAATAAATGTACAACAGAATTAGATTATATTTTGATTAACAGAAACTATATATTCTAAGATTGTAGTGTTTTTAATAGATTTGATATAGAAAATTATCCTCAATTAATGAAATGTATATATATATTACTGTAAAATTAGAGAAACAAAAATTATTACAAAAACAAAACAAAACAATATTAACAGTTGATACTTTTAACCTTCAGGAACACACCAAAGAATTTTAATTAAAACTTCATATCATTCAGGCTTAACCAAAATCAATAAGAAGATAACTGATATTCTATGGACAACTATAAGCAAAATAGCTGTTACATAAAAGCAGCAATATATTAGTAAATTTTATACTGCGACAAAACAATGTATGAAGAAAAGGAATATGAAAATATTTTTAAATAATTCATTAAAAAGAAATGAATATTTAGAATTTTGTATAAAAAAGAATTAATAGTGATATATAAAAAAAAATAATTATGAATTGGCAAGAAAAGCTACAGAAGAGAATAAGTCTCAAAAGTGTAAAATAACATTTTAATATTAGTAGGAAAGTTCTTTCTGCAATGAGAAGAAAAAATTGAATTATTGCTAAAAAGAGATATGGCATCACAAAATCTACCAAAAAGTTCTATAAAGAATTATATAGAAATAAAAAACAAGAAAACAAAGTAATCCCTACAATTAATATATCTTCTGAATTGCCAACATTTTAAATAAAGAAATAAAAGATATAGTTAAATTTATGAAGAGGGAAAAGCTCCAGAAAATGATGAAAGTATAATTGATATCTTAAAAAAATCAAATGAAGAAGTAGAAAAATTATTGGCAAAGTTATAAATTAAAGGTCTAAATGATAAAGATGTACTAGATGATTGGAAAAAACAGTAATAATATGGATTTTTAAGAAATAATATTGATTTTTAAGAAAGTGATAAAGAAGATATTAGAAATTACAGATCTATCAGTCTTTTATCAAGTTTTATGCAAAATCTTTATGAAGATAATTAGAACTTATCTACAGAGCACTTTGGATTTTAATTATGAAAAAAAAAAAACAAGCTGGATTAAAAATGATTTTAGGACAGTGGATCACGTATAAAAGAGAAAAAGTGATGGGATGAAAGATAAGTTTTTTCAGAGTGTAATGTATATCACATTTCTACTCATGATAAATAAATAAGAAAAAAATTTTTTTTTTCAATTTAGTTCAATATAAAATATTAATAAAAATAGTAAAAGTACCTGTGTATATTTTGTGATCTGTTGAGAATTGCTTGTCTATATTTTGTGATCTGTTGAGAGTTGCTTATAGATCCTGAGCCCCCTCCTATTCTGGTGTCATATAGATCTATGATAGGACAGACCAATCATTCAAGGGTTAGTCGTACATTCCAAATAACAAATAATTAATAATTAAGTTAATTGAATACAAACATTGAACATAAAAAATATTGTAACTGTCAAAGTGTGAGCACTTAATATTGAATAAGAGTAATGTCTTGCTTTTCAAGTCAGTAGACTAATGTGCTAATTGGCAAACAAAGTTCAGGAGCCTGTATCTAAATTTTAATATTAAATGAAAAATTTTTAAAAAGTAGAATTGATGGCTTCCCTCCCTCTAGAATAATTGATGATTGGATGGATTGACTCTCTGTTTCAAAAGAAAGAAACCAATTTAACAAGCAAAATAAGAATAAGAATAAAAAATTAAATATAATTTGGGATGTTAATCCAGCATAGTATAGTCACAGTTCAAAGTCTTGTAATTCATATGAAATATCTGAGTATCTTCACTCTTAGGAAAGTTCTTTTGCCTGAACTGGATGGTGGTCCATCAGATAATTGTTGGTGACCATCTGGATCTTCATGTTGGTGATTCAGACTCTATAAATGATCTTTCCAAATTTCTTTACATGACTGTCATATGTTGTAGATCTTTTGTTAGCATGGATGTCATGGATGTTAATTTTAAATGATAATCATATCAGAAACTCTTGGTTGTGTGATGAGCAGCTCCATCCCCATGATGTTTTATTGATTCCTAGACATGCATGATTTGTTCTTTTCTAGCTTATAACTTAGGTTAAAAATGTCAAGCGTTGTTAGCCGAGAGGTCATCGCACTGCCTTCCAAGCAAGTAGTTGGTTGCAGACGTAGTGTGGTTTGCGTCCCGGCCGATGCTATGATATATGAAAGAACTTAGGTTAAAAATATAAACTTTATATAATTAAGGTGGGTTTTTTAATCAATTTCCTCAGATTGCAATTGTAGTGGCTTATGAGCTTTAATATAGAGGATAGTTAATATGACAAATAAATTGATTCTAAGAATTTATCAAGTAACTTTTCTTGTCGACATAATTTATTTGCCTTCCTTTTTTCTTAAAAAAAAAACACCAAAGTGTTCTATATTGTCTTTTATTTATTGTTATTAGAGTTAAGTTTGTACTTTGCTTTCGTTGTTGATGTCATTTTCATCTTTATAAAATTTTTATGTTGGATTAATAAGCACACAAAAAAATTTAACATTAATGATTTCTTTCTTTTATTTTCGCTTGCTTGCATTTAAGAGTTTACTATACATCTAAATCAGTATTGTCAATAATATAATTTTAACTGACAATTTTACACAAAATTATTAACATATAATCAATAATATACTTTTGATTGTGTTGATGGATTCAGTCTTTATGATGGATGTGAGTGGTAATTTTTGTGTAGTCAGTTTAATGTATCCTCATAATATATATGTATAAATATGTTTCTTTTGAAAAATTACATGAGTGTAGTTAAAGAGATCTAGATCAATAACTATAATAGATTAGAAATTCCAAATACTTATAACTTACCACAAAAAACCCATTAATATAAATGAACATATGGACATCATTACACGATGCTGTTGCTGTCAATTCAACCACTCAATAAGCTAAAATGTGTAGCATGCATAATATGCAGATACATAACATCAGAATTTATCTATTGAAAAGGTGCACAATTTTGAAATGTGGTACCTAATCTTTCCCTCCCCTTGTATATGCCATGGCTTTTCTATTAACATTAAATTAATACAAAATAAAGTATTAGTTAAATTAATTACAAAGCATGTTTAAACTTAATGTTGTGATTGTATTTAATAGAAATTTTGTTATATGTGCTAACTGAATTTCAGATTGCTGTTGACATTGGTTATAACAGAGATATATGTCTCAGAGAGATTTATTGACATTTAATCAAATATTAAAAGTTAAATTAATGTTATATATACACAGAGGCAAAACTCTCCATACAGTAGCACCACTCACTGCAAGCCAGAGTAATCAATGGATGCAGGAAAGTTTGTGCATAAAGTCTTTATCTAGTGCCTACTCATCCAATATCCCCAGACTAGTTTCTAGCTTGTGGCTTTCATCAATGAGAAGTCTTGGATCTGAGAGTACTGCACCTAGACCTTAGGACATAATGCAATCTCCTCCAGAAATCATCTTTTATCTTATTAGCCAATTATAAAGCTTTGAGTCCAAAATGAACACACAATAATGTTTTCAATTCAAGCTCATTAGATTGCATAGTCATATATATCTGAACTCAGTTCTGCATCCATACTTTTTGTTGTCTTTGGTCTTTTAATAACCAGTCACTATAATCCTAATGGATTCAAAGCTTTATAGTTAGCTAATAAAATAAAAGATGGCTGCTGGATGGTTGCATTAGATCCCAGTCAGATCTAAGGCTCCTCACTGATAAAAGCCACAAATTAGAAACTAATCTGGGAATATTGAATGAGTAGACATTAGATAGGGACTTTATGCACAAACCTTCCTGCATCCATTGGTTATTCTGGCTTGCACTGAATGGTGTTACTGTATGGAGATTTCTGCCTCTGTATAAACAGCTGTGTATGCATAAAGAATGGTGATCATGTGAGCTCTAGTGATTTAATGTTATATATATACATATATTTCAAATATACATGTTTCTAAACTGGAGTATATAAATTAATTTATTAATTGTTTAACTAACCAGCTGAAATAGTTTTGTATCTATATTTATAATGAAAATAGATTTATAATATTTATCTTTAGTACTACCACTGCCTCGGGCTCTACTACTTTTACTAATATTATTATTACTATTATTATTTCTATTGTTGTAATCAGTAATCTACCAAATGTAACAATCTAGCCAGTCTGTGTAAACAAGATATTTAGACCATATTTTCTACACCATGGTAAACAGGGAGATGCTAATAGGACTGTCTAAATGTACATCTTTGCCAGCCACAACTTATATTTCACTTATCAATTTCAAACTTTTTAGTGATTGTATTGCCTTGAGAAAAGATCATAACTAAGGACTTCCAGCATATTAAGTCAGTACTCATCATTTTCTTAATTATTGAGAGCTTGAACTAAAATAGAAGAGAAAGGGAATAGGAGTCAGAAATGCTGTAAGTGCAGTTAAAAGATGGAAATGTTACAGAACACATTTCCATTGTCACAGTTAGTATAATGAGATATTCAATGGCATGATAAACTCATGATGACCAAGTTTTAAAATAACTTAAGTGACTTAAGAAGGAAAATAATGAAACAAAAAACTGTTAATACTTAAAATAGTATTTATTTTTTGATGAATCAAAGTTCTATTCTCCATGGTAGCGAGAACAACATGTTTGTCAAGTACTGTTTATTTATTATTCATAATTGACCATCACATCTAAATGTCATTTTATTACCCACCATTTGTGAATCACATTAGTAGTCTGAGCATAATACCTAACTACAAATGTAAGATATTAGATAGACAACTTATTCCTTAAACTTATATGATAATTAAACAATTATTTTGGGAATGGAATGTAATATTTATATATTAGCTTGATTTTAATTATGACATAAGACTTTTCTGAAATTAGAATTTAGTATTACACAACAAAAATGGAGTTTCATTTTTAACAATATCTAATATTAATATAAAGCCATTATTAAATATCCATAGCTTAAGGTATATAAAATTTTAATGGAAGTAAACTACATTTATCAGAGCTATGAATAATGAACACTCCTTGTCAATAAACGTAAGAAATAGATGAACATCTATTTTTTAAACTTTAGATGGTAATAAAACAATCATTTATTAATATTGTTGGAAACAGAGCATGATATTTGTATATTAACTTGATTTTAAATACAACATAAGTCTTTGTGGAATTAGAATTAAATATTACAGAACAAAGATGGACTCTCATTTTTAATAATTACTAATATTAAGACAAATTCAATTTTTACTGATATAAATATCAAATATGGATAACTTAATGTATATGTAAATTAAACAGAAGTAAACTATACTTCCAAAAGCTATCAATAAACAGCATTTCCCATCAATAAATTCATAGCTCTCAGAAGTGTAGTTTGCTTTCATTTAATTTACATATACATTAATGTATACATATTTAATACTTATATCTATAAAAACTGATTTTGTATTAATATTAGAGATCATTAAAAATAAAACTGCACTTTTGTCATGTAATATTCAATTCTAATTTCTGAAAGATTAATCCTATATTTAAAATAAGGCTACTATACAAAATATCACTATTTCCAACATCAATAAATGATTGCTCAATTGCCATATAAGGTTAAGGAATAGGTAATTCAACTATTTCTTATATATTGATTGAGGTACTATTTATTCATAGATTTTAGAAATATGGTTCACTTCCATTTAATTTACATCAATACATTAAATAATGAGTAAATATATTCAAGAATTCAAATAAAAAAAATTGTTTTGTTTTAGTTAGTTGTTAAGTAAAAACTTTATTTTTAAATAATAATATTTGTATGTTAATTTTTTTGTCCAAAAGCAAATTATTAAAACTAACTAAAACACTTGATCATAATCCGTAATAATTTGCATTGCTTACCAAGACAAATATGCAAAATTTTACAAGTGTATTTATAATTAGTTTTCATGTTTTACATTTATGCTAATAATCTATTTAATTTATGCACACATATTTTTATAACTTAACAAAAGCTTAAAATTTTGGTTGTCTTTTTTTAGATGTAATTTACTAAATTGAAGTTAATCCCAATAATAGTAAATCATTGGTAATAAAATGTACACCAGTTAATTAATTAAACATTTTTTGTATATCTGTGCTTCTAGAAAGGCATACAGCATCACATGACATATCATAAAGATTTGTTAATTTCTCCTGTACTGAAAATCTTATAATTTTTATACATTTATGTATAATGATTCTCTAATATTTATAGCATGTGAAATATGTCAAACAAAATATTTACAGCATATGAAATATGTCAAACAAAGCATTATAAGAGTTTCTCTGTTTATTTTTGACATTTGTATAAGTAGTAATTTACTCTATTTTTTATACTCAGAGTCATCTATTGTATGCTTGAATAATCAATGGATATTAGGCAATTGTATCATATTCAAATCCTTGGTCTTGTTTTTCTGGCTATAACTTTTTTCAACAATCATTCTTTCACTTCCATAGTTGAGTAATCAACTGATGCTAGATTGGAAATACCACCCTAATATTTTAGACTAAAGCAAATAGAGTAAATTGGTGTGCATAATACAACATATGAAGGCTAGAATAGTTTCAATTTTATGTACAATTTCTGCCAGTATCCTAAACAGTATTCTTTAAAAAATATTCATGTCATTTATTGAGATTTCAATATATATCAATGTTTGTTCCCATTGTTATAAATAAATTTACATCTAACAAAATTAGATTGATCTTAATATATGCACAAGAGTTTAAACATAATGTAGATGAAAAACTTTTAAATGTACTTATATATGATTCCAAATTAATAGCAGATATTAAATATCTACTGGTACATTTTTTTTTAGATATTAACTTTTTCAAAAAGATATGGTTTCATCTTCATTTGACACATGTTATGTGCTTAGTTTAATTTCAAAATGATAGTAATAATTGGAGTTGATTTGTTTTTTACTAATTTGAAACAGTTATTATAAGTTTCAATTTTCTATTATAAAAATGATAAGTACAATTTTATCATTTGTTACAATTAATCTCTACATTTTTTAAATTTATATATAATCAAGCATTTATAATAAAATATAATTACTACAAGGTTTTCAAATGAATCTATCGCATAAAACGTTAGTATCACAAAACCTGCTTAAACTAAATTTAAATTGTGATCTTTACTTCAGAATAATTAATGGATACCAGATAATAGTGTATTCACATCACCAATATAATTAATGGACATTAGATAGTAATACTGTATCACATTCCAAGATTGACTGACTTGTATCTGACTCACAATCATTACTACTGAGAATGTGAATATAATAGCATTGCCATCTAGTATCTTTTGATTATTCAGGTTTACAATAAATGTGTTTGGAATAGTGAATTGAATGTTCCTAAAGATGTTACATAAAATTTTCACTAATGATTTTTTGTACAACTTCTTAGAGTAGATGCATATTTTTAAGTTCTGTTTCTGAAAGCAGATTATTTGTTGCCAAAGAAAATAAAGATTAAAAGAATACAATAACAAAGTCTATTATCAATGCTTTCAAATTATTATTTTTTAATAGACAACTCCCTTCTCTCCACTAAAAGATTGAAATATCTTAAGCTTTTACCAAATTTCAATCACAATCTAACATTTTCCATAAAATCATTTCTACCACCTACATAAACACTCTAGAAGCACATTAAATTTAAAGAAATTTTAAAAAAGAACTCTAAGTTATATTTATATATTTTAATAAAAACTTTAAAATTATTTACAAAATTAAGTTCTATAACTCCCTCTCTCCATGTTAAATACGTATGCATTAACTATTTCATAAAATGCAACTATATTCTTTTTTTTTTTGCTTGTTTTTTCTTTAATAAATATTTAACTAGGGTCAGAGCAAGTTTATTGTTAAATTAATGATTATTAATAATTTTTCAGGATATTGTATTTTTTTTACTACAAATGCTTTGTTTCTGCAAGATTTTTAACATATTGTTCTTTTTCATAAAGGTGACCAGATAGGGAAAAATTTAATCCCTTATTAACAGATTTATGCCCAAGATTTTTAGCGACTGTGTCAGTTGCTTTTATTTTTGTTTCACTTCTGATTTTATATATATAGTATAGATATAATTTTTTTTAATATAAAATTGTGATAATAAGTGCTATTAACTTTCACAATTTGAAAATAAAATGTCATAAATTCAAAAATACGTGATTAGCCTGTTTTAGCTGACAAATATAGAATATATGAGTACAGATTCTTTGTATATATGCTATGATAGCAATTACATTGTGTGAGCTTATAATCAACCAATAATGCATTGGTCAAACTAATTTCTTGCCATATATTAAAACAATTTATCTGTCGATTAAAAAAAATGAAAGTCAACAGAAATTCCATATAAAAAATAATGAATTTGAATTATTCATTCTTCTTTTTTTATGTTAATCAGACTGTGATTAGTTTAAATATAGATAATACATTATCAATATATTTTTATCTTGCAAATTCTTTTAACATTCTTAAGTTTTAATTGTAAATTAGATTTTAGCATTGTGTGAATTTCTTATAGTCAACCAATAATGCATTGGTCAAACTCATTCCATGCTGTATATAAAAAATAATTCAACTGTGGGTAAAAAACTTGAAAGTCAACTTCTTCCATATAATAAAAAAAAAAGTTTGAATAGTTTTTTTTTTTATGTTTAGCAAAATAGTTGAGTTTTTTTTTTTTTTTACATTTTGTAAAATAGCTTATATGTGCAACTCATTATATCGATTTTGTGAGGTTGAATATTTACATATTTTAGTGAATTTTTTAAATTGAATTTTAATTAAGGTTTTTGAATTTTTCTATGGAAGCACTCATTCTGTTCAATACATGGATGCTTCATCCCTCCTTGCAATATATATATAATTTAAAATTAATTATTTGAACTTGTAAATATTATAGAAATGAAACATAATTAATTTTTATTGAAAAATGCCATCTAGAGCTACATGTTTAATTGGCCAATCTGTAAATGTAATTATGCAGTGGATTTTCCCTCGTTTATTATATAAGCAATTTTAATTATTAGCAAAAATAAAAATTGATTGAAATAAACATATTTCTTTTAGTAAATGTGAATTCATTTATCAAAACTGCATATCATGTAACAAAAGAAACAACAACAACAAAAAAAAACATTTTAAATGGAAAAGAAAATAATTCAAATATACAAAAATTATTTTTTTGTTAATGATAATGAAAATATAGAAGGCAATGTAAATTATTGCTTTTTTTTAAATGCACATATAACAAAATCCTAAAATTTGATATTAAACACTATAATATATAACAGAAACATCTTTAACAAGTTTTCTACTATAAAAATCCAAATCTAACAATTGAGGGATACACTATTCAGGGAATATAATTATTTAGATAAATATTTTAGGTGTAATAATATTGGATGCAGAAATGATATCTTAGAAATCATTAGTTGTGAAGAGAGTGAGGGAAAGGAAAGAGAGAAAAAGACTGTTGGAAAAACAAAGCCACAAAGTAACTGGAAGTATTCTTGGTTGAACATTAGCTTATTAGTTATTTACAATTAATGTTTACATTTGAAAGTCATTTTATTATGCTCTAATTGCAGAAATAATCAATATTCAGATATATTATAATATTATTAATAAATAATTAAAAATGGGGAATATAAATAATAAATTATTAGAATAGGCAAGATTTAACAGAATAAGTTAGATCAAATATTGTAGATGATATGATAAAATATTAAATACATTTTATTCATATGAAAATGTTGCTCTAGATCATGGGTTGGCAAACTTTTTAACATGAAGAGTCATTTTGTTTAAATCTCACTATCGTTCTCTATTAAAGAGTAGCAAGGAAAAAGATATTCCTTCGCCATCACTTAAAGAGCCACAATGAAAGAGGTATACCCCTTAAAGAGTTGAAAGAAAGGAAATGGAAAATGTTCCTGTAAAACATGAATTTCTGAATGACCTTGAATATATTTGAACATTTATTTTAATAATAAAACATAATAGAATATATATATACATCCTAATGAAAATAAAAATTCTCTTTAAATAAATAAAAGCAAAAAATTACATTGACAGTTTGATTTATTCACAAATTTCTAATATTTAAATATTCATCATATACAATAATTACTATTTTATAATAAGGCTTAATTCAAGAAACAATCTGTACCATGCGTTTCTCCTCTCCCAAAGCCATAAAAATATTTATTTACAAATTATAAAAGGAAATAAAAAATGTGTTTATGTTTATCATGAAAAAAGAGCCATGAGATTGGGATCAAAGAGACACATTTGGCTCTGAATCATAGTTTGCCATTCTCTGCTTTACGTGAATGCATTGTCTACAGATAGAGAAGTAATAAACAGTAAAGGAACAAATAGTCATCAGTTAATAAATTAAAAGAGAGATTATTTAATAACTTCAAAAAATGGATAAATCTTACAGAAATCACCAATGATAGTAAATTAATAGCGAACCGGTAGTTAAATTATCCGAAAATAAATTTTATTATTATTTTCCTAAAAAAAGTTGAATTAACAACTTACTTAATTGTTCCAACAATAATCTAGAACATTGTTTGTATTTTTTTCATTATATCTAATGTAACAATGATTCTTTTTGATCAGATTGGGTTCAAAATGCTTTTCCCAGAATAATTCGACTATACATTATTGCACTTGGAATGTGTGATATGTGCGATGAAATTTGAGTCATTAAGAATTATTCTGCAAGAAATAATTCACAACAGTTTTGTTTTAAGCAATTAAATCCATTATTTATCGCATTTCGAATTAGTTTCTTTTAAAAATATACAAAAAAAGTGTTATTTTATTAGTGATAAAGGAATCCATATTTAATTTTTACACAAGGTAAGTAGGAAATTAATTAACTATTAGTTTACTTACATTTAACAGAAGCGTTATTAAAATTAAAAATTAGAAATAAATTCGGCACAAATGGATTTATGTATTACCATAATTTTTTAAATGAAATTTACTCTTGCTAAAATTATTTTATTTTAAAGATAAAACAACTTCATTCAAAAAGACCGATCATTGCGAAAATAAACAGTAACATAAAATCATTGTTCCAATGATTTTGTTATGCCGATGTTATTTTAAATATTAATTTTTTTATTTAAATATTTTATTTCTTCACTTACATATTTATCATGCAAGATTTGTTTTTATTTGATTAGTAAGTAAATGGATTACCAGCTATAATAAATTTATAGTACATTATTTTCATTTTATTTGCTATATCTGATGTATCACTGTCTTTTTTTAACAATGAGTTCAACATATTTTTTTCTAGAATAACTTGGCCAGACGATAAATATAACAATAACTTTGGTTCATCAAATGGCATGACTCGTTTTCAAATATATATTTTTTCTTTTTTTAATTTTACTATTTTATTTGAGTTTTATGATTTGTTACCATTCATTTGTATTAAAAATCAATTAATTAGATTTTTTTTTTTTTCCTAGGGCGAATGTAACACGAGAATATAATAAAAATAAACCCTTCATAAAAAATGAAACGAAAATACCAAACTATCGGGATATAGAAACGAAAACGATAGTAAAGGATGATATTTTGAATCAAGTTTTGTTTTCTGTTTCTTTTGATACAACAGAAAATAATGTTGACAACACAAATAAGCTGACCAGTTCCAAAAGTACAAAAGATGCATATAAAATAAATGTAGATAGTGACCTTCCTGACTGCTGGAATATGAAACAAGCCAATGAATTCAAAGAAAAATATTGTGGTTTACTTATTATTGGAAAAAAGCTTGTGTGTGATATCTGTGCCAAAATTGAGTCAATAAAAGTGAAGGAAGGTCATGTGTCAAAAGAATTGAGAAGATATAATATTGTTCCAAGTGGAAAAAATCAAATAATTCAACCAGCCTCTCTTCAAAAAAATAAAGGAATACTTTTCATCAAAAGCACACCAGATATGTGTGATGCAATTGAAAGAAAGTGCAAAAAATGCAATTTCTAAAATCCATAGACAAAGCTCATGAAAAGTTTATGAGCTCCACTTGTAAAATTTTCAATACGGTTTACACTTTAGCAAAACTAAACTGACCGTTTTCTGATATTGAACATTTGATAGAATTACAAAAAAAGAATGGGTTAGATATGGGAGTGGGACTCTATTCTCGATTCACAGCTGCCAAAATTATTGAACACATTGCAAAATACATTAAATATGAAGTGTTTAGAAAAATAATAGATCAGAATTTAAACATATGTGTTATAATTAATGAGGCATCAACAATATCATGCAAAGCAGTCCTTATTATTTTATTAAGGTTGAAGATAGATTTTTCAAACAATTTTTGTAGACTTAGTGAAATTACAAAACAAAGATGCTGAAACCATTTACACTGCTGTACTACAAAGTCTGCATTCAGTAAGATTTGATAATCCATATTTGAAGAATAATTTGATTGGATTTTGTTCAGATAAGCAAGTGTGATCCTGGGAAGGGCCATCACCTTCAGCTTGTGCTGGAGGATTCTATCAAAGACATAAAGCATGTGAATCACTTTAAAGCATTCATTGATGAAATCTACAAAATCTTCCATCAGTCTAATAAAAACCAAATGGCTAAAATTTGGTAAAGTTTTTGACCCAAGATGGGCAGCATGCAGTCGTAGAACAGAAGTTGCAACATGGTGAGCATATCCCCACTGTATGATTTTTTTCTATTAATAAAGAAATTTTCTGGAATGGTTAAACATCTCGCCAACAAATATTTTATGAGAGATCTGGCTTTAATAATCGATATACTAGAAGAAATTTCTTTGTTGGTGGATACTCTTCAAGAAAGAACTGTAAATGTATTGGATTGTAATAGCATAAATAATAATATTCAAGATAGAAATCATAATATTCATTAATTATATAAAATTGTGAACCCAGATGCTTGGAATCTGGAAGAAGCTGTAGTTCACTGGAAAGAATTTGAAGAGAAATTACCAGATTTTTACAAAGCATGTCATCATGAGATTTCAGTTAATAATTTCTGTGATTATGTTGAAAATTTTATGAGAAATCATCAGAAACATGTTGTACCTGAAACTATTCAAAGAGCTAAAATATATTAAAACCATTGCTGTGAGTTCTGCAGAGGCTGAACAAAGGTTTTCTGTGATGAACACAATTTACTCAAATAAAAGAAATCATCTTGCAGTGAAAAATGTGGCAAATGTTCTAGTAATAAATTGGATAGGTCTTCCATTAGATCATTGGGATTGCAGTGACTCAGTTCAAGTATGGATAAGAAATCACAATACAGCTGATGATGCTATAGTCAGAAAGCAACATCAACCTGAAGAGACATATGATGCGAATAGAATGTCAATATGAAAATATCTTGCTAAATAAATAAGTTTTTTTTTTCAATTATAAAAATGGATAAATTCTTTTTGATCCTGTGAGATTGCAAAGTACACCATAGTGCACATGTGCATTACTGCACTTTTTTGTGTATGAGGAGGGGAGGTCATGTAAAATTTCTGAGAAGTCGCCAAAGCACTGCTGCCCTTTTTTGTGTATGAGGGGGGGGGGAGGTCATGCAAAATATCCGAGAAGTCACCAAAAAGTTTTTAGGTATGAAACCAAAGTGATTTGCTTCCATGCTTAGAAAGAAGAAAAATAAATAAACAGAATAGGTTCTTAAATACAACCTGCCTTTAGAGAACCAGTTCTTGGAAAGTTGGGACATCATCACTGATTATAACTCTTAGCTTTGCTCTGTGTAGTTTGGTGCAGTGGTAGAATTACATAATCAAGAGTTTAAAATTCCAGGATTAAATCTTATTCTGGCATTTCTAATACTCAAATGGTATATGATATCCTGAGCATACATCATTTGATTGTTATTATTATGATCAAAGATTTGAAAAAAATAGCAATAATACTTCTTAATGATCATTTCATAATTTTTGAATTCTTGTATAGAGAGAATCAAAGATCAATATTAGTTAAAAGTAATAAATGCAAAAAAATTGGAAAAAAAATCCCTGATTATTCCCTAGGCAATATTATTTATATAAAGTAGGATATGTAAACAAGCATCTATTTTTTATAGCATGATGTTTATAATTGTAATTCACTAAATATCAGCCTTTTACAGCTACTGTACATGCACTTTAATGAGTGTTAATTAATAAATGAATACTTTTCAGTGCCCATACAAGATATAGCATTTTATTCTTTCTTAAATGCTATATCTTGTATGGGCACTGAAAAGTATTCATTTATTAATTAACACTCATTAAAGTGCATGTACAGTAGCTGTAAAAGGCTGATATTTAGTGAAAGTAGGATATGCAAATACAGAATTATTTAATAAATTTACAGCAGGAAATTTCTGTTAAACAATAAAAAATTACAAATCTTACTAAAAAAAAAAAAAAAAGAGTCATTTATCACATGACTCAATTTTTTAAGCTTGTAAATAAAGACAAAGAGCTTTGCTAATTGCTCTAACAAGCTTTGTTGATAAAATGCTAGCAAGAGAAAGCATTTAAAATATCTCTATCAGAAACTACATCCAAATCCCAGACCAATGGTTTAATCCTTTGGCATTCCTCAGTAAGGCAGTAGGGTAGCTTTAGACACTAGATCTAAAAATACTAACCCAAAGCTAGCATTTATCTAAGAGTTAACTATTGAGGAGAAAATCTGAAATTTTTAGACACCAACATGTCTTCATACCCAGTTATCTAACTCAAATAGCTACATGGGGCTGAAAGATCTTCAGCCAAACCATATATTAGTAGTCTTATCAATATAACATCACTTAAGACCTAAAAGCAAAGACTATAAATGGTCAACAAAAATAAAAGTTATATACCACATGACTCAATTTTTTAAGCTTGTAAATAATGAGCTTTGCAATTGCTCTAACAAGCTTTGTTGATAAAATTCTAGCATGAGAAAGCATTTAAATTATATCAGAAACCACATCCAAATCCCAGACCAATGGTTTCATGCTTTGGAACTCCTGAGGTGCTAGGGTAGGTTCAGATACTAGAGCTAAAAATACTAACCCAAAGTCAGCATTTATCTAAGAGTTAACTATTGAGGAGAAAATCTGACATTTTTAGATACCTACATGTCTTCAAACCCAGTTCAAATAGCTATATGGATTGAAAGATCTGCAGCCAAACCAATATTAACAGTCTTAGCAATGTAACATTACTTAAGACTATATAAATAGTTAATAAAAAAAAGTCATATAACACACGACTCAATTTTTTAAGCTTGTAAATAAAAACAAAGAGCTTTGCTAATTGCTCTAGCAAGCTCCATTGATAAAATGCTAACAAGGGAAAGCATTTAAAATATCTCTATCAGAAACCACATCCAAACCCCAGACCAATGGTTTCATGCTTTGGCATTCCTCAGTGAGGCGCTAAGATAGCTTCAGACGCTAGATCTAAAAATACTATTCCAAAACCATATTTATCTACAAGTTAACTAATGAGGAGAACATTGATATTTTTCATTTGTCAAAAAATAGCTTTAAAAAACCAATTCAACAGTAATTGAACTGCACTAGCAATCAAGTGTGAACTTTTTAAAGTCTTTGTTGTACTGTATGTTTACATGTTAATAAACATTGAATTATTATTATTATTTAATTATTATTGTTATTATTATTACTATTATTATTATTATTCTAGTTTGCTTGCATGCATAGTGTAATTGTTCTCAAAGCTATATATTGTTACCAAACAGATAAATAACAATGAATGAACTTAGCACTTTTGAAGGGTCCAGCCTTTATAATCATAGCTTAACTGAGAACATTGATATTTTTCATTTGTCAAAAAATAGCTTTAAAAAATCAATTCAACAGTAATTGAGCTGTACTAGCAATCAAATATGAACTTTTTTAGTCTTTGTTGAACTGTATGTTTACATGTTAATAAAAATTGAATTATTATTATTATTATTTAATTATTATTGTTGTGGTTATTATTATTATTATTATTATTATTATTATTATTATTATTATTATTATTATTATTATTATTATTATTATTATTATTATTATTATTATTATTATTATTATTATTATTATTATTATTATTATTATTATTATTATTATTATTATTATTATTATTATAATAATAATAATAATAATAATAATAATAATAATAATAATAATAGTTTGCTTGCATGCATAGTGTAATTGTTCTCAAAGCTGTATATTGTTACCAAACAGATAAATAACAATGAATGAGCTTAGTGCTTTTGAAGGATCCAGCCTTTATAATCATAGCTTAACTGTTAATAAGGTTAATGATATACAAATTTATGCTGATTATAATAGACATTTCATTTTCTCCATAAAGCATAGCACATGTCTTTCCTGTTTATGGCATCTTTGTCTCTGGAGATGAAAGCTACCATGATCTTTTCATGTCCACCCAGGTTTTTTTTGGAAGTATAATCTGTGTCAAAAGCTTTCAACTATTGGTAATGGTGGTGTCAGCATATCCATGACATCTATGCTAGTCTTGTTTATTATAAATGAAAATTGATTAGTATTGTCATTGTGAATTATTGGCTGTGGTACCTCAGCTGTATGAGTTGAAACTAATTGTTTACATGGTTTGAGTGATGAGGTGAGAGTTTGATTATCATCACTCTGAGCAGATGTGTTGCTGATAATAATAGGTGTGCTGAAGGTTTGATTTGTCTGCTTAATGGAGAGGTTAATTGGTAAAGCATCTTCATTTGAAGGTGAATTCATGTGTGTATTAGCTGTTTTGTCAATAATGCCTTGGTTTTGATTATGAATGCATCTAGGTGTATGGTTATCAACTTGATTACTCTAAGCATCGAGTGGTTGTGAAGTTGATTGATAAATGACCATGCTGGTTACAAAAGAAACATTGTGGCTTTAATCCTCTCATGTATAGGCAAAGTGTTGCCTCTTGATCTGTATTCTGAGTAGGTGTAGTGGTTGGATCAATGTTTTTGTTTAGCTTGACTTTAAAGTCATAGCTATTGCTGTATATTGGAACTGGGGTATCCTTTAAGTCTCCATTAATTTTTGAAAATCCTGTGTGGAGTAGCCTAAGTATGTATTTTTCAATATGCCAGTTATGTATCTCTGTTTGTTTTCATCTACAGCAATTAGAGCAAAATGGCTGTGTTTTGATTTTCATTTTAAATCTATTTTTCTGTTTTTGATCTTGAAATTCTATGATCAGATAACTTTGATTGGGATGATCAATTAAACGTAGAACACTGTCCCATATATTGTGCAAAGTGAGTGTTTCATATAGTAAAGCTCTTGGGACTTTATACAAAGAACAATGAATATCTCTGTAGCTGATAAAACTATTGAACAAATGAAAAAAATGGCAAAATGTGTTAAATAGTCCATTAAGAATAGTGTTGTGGAAGTTTCTCAGAAATGCTATCTAGCATATCAGTAGTCCATATTACAGAAGGGGGAGAGGTTGTATTTCTTCAACATTTTGAATTTTGTAAATCTAAATTTTCAATATCGTTGGTTATAGATTTTTTGAATCTTTGGGCAGAGAGATTAAAATTCATGTTTGTAATTAGTGTTAAGGTTCGAAAGTTTTTTTTTTTCAATGCCAGCAAATATTTTTTTATTAACTAAAGTAACATTATTTCTTAGGTTTGTTTTTTCACTGATATTGTATAAAACTGAATGTGTGCAACCATTTATGTTATTTTTAAGATGCTATGAACTAAATATTTTTTTCTTCCCAGACATACACATGAATATTTGCAAACTTTTACAATATATATACATTTTGTACTTGTATTTTTTTTTTAAATAATAATTTAAAATTATCTTTTAAGATGGAGTTGCAAGTATTAATATTAAAAATAGCATATAGTAATTTAATAATTGTAATTCAATAAATATTTTATAAAGTGACATGGATAAATTGTAATACTAGAGGGAAGGTAATTTAATAGTAATCATATAAAATGTTCTCAACAGTTTGTATCTTATTGGAAAAAAAACACATCAGTTCACATCTAAAAACATTACCAATATTTCTGAGTACCTAAACAACCCTTATAAAAAAAAACACCAATTCATAAGTACATTATAAAAAACCAGGACTTTGAACTGTTCTTTTTTTCTGTTCTGGTTTTTATTCCAGCAAAAATAACATTTATTTATTCTGGTTTCTGGTTTGAAGCCATGTAAAAAAACATAGTTGTCTTCAGGTGCACTTTCACCAAAAAATCACGCCCAATGGCCACCCCTGAATTATATTATCCCTTGATTTTTGATATTAGAATACCAATGTCAGTTGTGCTGAGTTCCCTAATGAGTGTTCTGCTAAATTGCATCATGTTTGTAGAGGAGGGGGGGGCTCATCACTAAACTAAATAGTCAATGTATTTTTTATTCTTAATATTGCACATCATTTCATCTATTAGTCAATTATTATAGTCACTTTATTTCCATGGGAACTGAAATTTATATGGAATGTCATTAGTGAGTCTTATTATGTGATGATCCCCTGTATGGTGTACTGCCATCATAAAGGATCAGATTCTAGAGTATAAAATCCTCAGGTATTCTAGTACTGGCACTTCGAGTGCTCAAATTTCTTGTGAACTTTCAAGCAATAAAAGCATTCGTTTGTTTATTTTATTTAATGTGATGATGACTAAGTTTAGACTCTTGTTTTTGGTGACTATCAACAGACATTTTAAGAATCTTGCTGCAATAAAGGAGTAATCATTGTCTCATCATCAGCTGAGCTTCTTAAAGGTCTGCTGTGGTATAATTTATTTAACTTGTCTTGCTATCAGAAATTGGTGTGGTTTTTTATGAGTATAATTCATTATTTCGCAGATAAAGCATAATCTGTAAAAATAATCTTTAATTTTATGATGTTATAACTTTTGGGAATCCTATGTACATCTTTATTTATAATGAACTCTCATCTCTTATAACATCATACACCAATAACTCTATGAAATTTTGTATTATTATGTCTGAAATGTGTAGTAAACAAAACGAATATTCTTTGTCTGCAGCCTAAATTGTTATATAGAAAGTGAAATATTACAATAATAAATACAAAATTGAAATTTGATTCAATTATTAATAACATACAGTGCAATTTTTTTTAATATTCTGTTATAGTAAATGTGTTTATATAAATATACATATTTTGAGAAATGAGTAGTAATCGTAGTTGTCATCACTGTATTCTTGTTGTTTTTGTTGTTGTTATTTATTAAAACAGTGTTTCTTAACCACTGGTCCATGAAAAATATCCATAATATGATAATTACAAAATAATTTTCAAAACTAATTAATTTTCAATATAAATAAATCTACTTTAAAGTGCCTTTGATCTCATGCCCACCATATACAAAATGATACATTTTAAAATAACTAACAGTTTTGAACGTTTGTTTCTTTTTTAATTCTATAAAAATGCAGTAAAATAAAAAAGAAACAAAATTCAATGGTATATTTATTTCTTATTTATTATAAAAAGATTAAAGTATAATATAGTAATAGTAAAATGAAAAGATTACATTTAATATTATTCTGTGATAATTTTTTGTAATTTTATTATATGAGTAATAATATGGTATATACTTTGAATAGTTTTTTAACTTAACTTGGACATTATGTTAATGACAAGTGAGTAAAAAAAGCAGCATGTATTTTAGGAATTGAATTAGTAATGTATAAAATAATGTCACAGATAAAAAAAACTAAGATAATTTATTTTAATTATATTACCATTACATGGAAATTTTTTTGGAATCTAAGCGGTCTGAAGAAAGAGAAAAATTAAGAAACACTGTATTAAAATACATTGTACAAAAAGTGTTCAATATTGAGAAAGCATTGACGAGATTAGGTTTAACAAATTATGAGCTGTTAGTTATGATTTCATATAAGACATTTAATTAATTATGAATCAATTTAGAATTAAATTTAGGATAAGTTTCCCTAGGCAAACTATTGTATTTAATGATTATGTTAACAAAAATTAGGTGGTCTAAAATGGCATAAGCTTATTTAAACAGTAAAAATTATATTAGTAATAATAATAATAATAATGGAAAAATAAGTAATAGTAATAAAGGTAAATATTTCAATTTTTAATTACAGATATTTGAAATATATGATAGAAACCCTTTAAGTCTGATTATAGGATAATTCTTGTCAATATGATTAAGATCGATGTAACATCTAATGAAACCTATCTTCCATAAAAAGGAAGCAGAATGTTCAAAAAAGAAAATTTGTTGTATAGTCTGTTGTCAAAATACCTATATATATTGTAATCAGTTAGCTACATAGCTGCATTAAAAATAATTAGATAGTTTCCAGAATGTACCTCAGGTTTAGTTTATGGTTATTTAAGTAATGGAGAAAATAATATTTAATAATGTTTTAAGAAAAAAATTAAATAAGATTTTAATACTTTTGGTAAATTTTATTTTTAATTAGAATTCCTTTTCATTTCTCTTTATCTTTCTTCATTACAGAAAATCAAATCAGTATAATTAACTGATTATCTTGTTTTTCTTTTTGCAAGAAAATTAATTTTTTTAGTTAGAAAGAAATACCAAGAATTTTATAATGCTAATTTAAGTTCTTGACTTGTTTTTCAATGTCTATGATTAAGGAGGGAAATATTTGAACAATTGTATTTATAAAAATTTATCTAATTGGTTACTATGAAAACTATCATATTAGAAACTTTAGTTTGTAGACAAGAATGTTCTATGAAAAATAAAAATAGGGGTGAGTAAGTCAGAAGACTCAACTGTTTGGTAAGATGTAGATATTCCTAACTTAGCTGTTGAAGAGAGAACAGTTAAGTCTTAATACAGTTGATAAAGAAGAAAGAAGCACAAGTTTTAACCAAATTATTGCATAGAATAGCAGATATTTTAATCAAGCTTTTAGCATACTATGAGTTTAGTCATAAAAATGGTTTCTACAATGAAAACCATGTGCTAAATTCAGCTAAAAGCTGAATATCTTCATCCACATAACCTGTCTTCATTGGATTAATAAACAAAGATAATATAATAAAAGGAAGACCAACAAAGAGAAGAAGATAAGAAGAAGAGAGACCAACAAAGAGGAGAAGATAATAAAGAGAAGATAATAAGAATTGATAAAGAGAAGGAGAAAGTAGAAAAATAATAGTAGAAATGTTGAAAGAAATGATGCTACAGAAATCAGTTGAAAATAGTAAAAATGTGGCTAGTGAAATCACAGGCTGAAAAGATCAAGTCATACAAGAAATTAAGAATAACAAAATGAGCCAAAATGTTCAGGAAAATAATGACAATATACTTCAAATATGTGATGAAAATAAGAAAGATATAGATGAAAATGATATAAATGAATATAACATGAATGCTGAAGTCACTAGTAATGATGTTGATGTCATTGTTACTGATGATCAGTTAGATAAAAATATAAATGAAGAAAAATGTGATGAACAAAAAGTGGGAAGTGATATAAAATGTCATGATGGAAAAGAATTTTTTGGATTCTTCAATGAAATAAATGAAAATATAATTAGTGAAAATGATGTAAATGAAGACCAAATGATAAATGCATTGAAAGAATATGACCAAAATACTGAAAATGAACAAAAGTGTATGGACATAATAAATCAGAAGATTGAAGAAGGCATAGAATTAACAGAAATGACAGTTCAAAAAATACAGCAAGTTATAAAAAAAATAGAAGATCAAGTCTCACCAAAGACAGCCAAATAGAAACCAGAGAGACTTATACTCAGTTTTGTCAAGGCCAGATATTTCAATTAAAAGTATTGACTGTTGGTTCTATGGTTAATGGTTCAATGATAAAATTTGTTAAGTATAACCTATCAAAGAAAGTAAATCCAGATTAATACATATGATGCCAAAAGATGTATTGATCTAGTAGTTGATTTATTTTACTTATCTGTAATGCAGGTGAAGTTATAGTTAATATAGCTAGCTTTTTTTCTTGTTGATCTCTCATGCTCATTTTTCATTATATTATTTGTATGTATAAATTTTGTATTGACTTGGAGTTGATTATGATTTTCCATTACCTGAGGTTCACCCATGACTTTGTACCATTACAATATATATATATATTGTAACAGTCAGAATCGTCTATCTTGCTAACACACTGCAGAATTCAAACCCCAGACACGAAACTGAACATTCTAGGAAGGGTTGCCTTCTAGATATACTAAGTTCGAACCTAAAGCCCAAATTTCACAGCACCACCTACGTGATAACGCATCTGATGCTACTACTAGTATAACCTTTGACCAGTGCCTGGTGGTCAGGGAGAAACAAAGGACTCTATACTAAAAGAAGCTTGGATGGCTAATTAACGTCTATGGATTTACAAAAGAAATGCAGAAAATATATATATATACCGAGACAGTGATAGGAATCAAATAAAATAAGAGATCAAATTTAGTTTTAAATAATTTCACAAAATTTATTTATATAAAATATATATATAATGCCACTGTCTGCTTATATGAGACAGGGACACGTATTAAATAATTGTGGGCATTATATTCCAATAAATGACAAAAAGGATTTAAAGCAAAGTGATATATTCTATTCCTCAGGCTAATAGCATTACGATAATATGCTTGATGAGATAGGAACATGTGCGAGGTGCTTTGAGCAATTATACAAGTTTCAGAAAATATTTGAAATTAAGTGTTATAAAATATTTATTGATTTCGAGAATAGCACGGACAAAAGCTTACTAAGCAACAAAATGGGAATATGATCAAAACATTTATTTGAGAATAATAATAATAGAGTTGCATTGGGAGGTCAGTATTGCTGATAATGAATTTATTAAAGTTGGAGGGTGTGACACATTTAAGTCATGGATGCTTTGTAAAATAAATATAAAATAAAACAATATTGAAGATCCGGAATGATTATGGAGGGCATCTTGCCGCTAACCGATAGGAAAGTATTTTTATGAACAGCCGAAACTTAGTGACTGGGTGACGATTGCGTTTAATTCCCAGGTGTTCATTTGTGGACACACTCTGCCTGGAAACCGCAACAAGCGAAGAGAACGGACTTGGCCATGTAAGGAATCCTTGGAAAAGTAAAACAAAGCGGTCTCAACAACCAATTCATTTACCAGCAATACGAGACTAGTGTATATAAAACATATTAAATGGGTTTTACTTGGATTAAGAGAAATGCCCAATCAAATTCCCAGAAATTCATTTAAAAGAGTCTGCACATTCTCGACGTCAATGATGAACTTTGTAATTAAAGTAGAACACGGTAATTAAAATAGGAAAATGCATGCTTGCGGGTTTGAAAAGTAAGTATAGATTTATATACGCAATCATGCATTAAGGGACACATTTAATCATTGACCTCGCACATACTCTCATATTAGATTAAAATCAATAACATGTAGATTTTAAACTATGTGATTATATTATATATTAAAGAAAAGAATCGCCCTCGAACGAGTGATTTGCAAGATAATAAAATTGGAAAATTATTTAGAAATTTAAAATATGCCTTCATAACGGCATCTTATTTTCAACAAAAGGAATAATTCACTTGGTCAAAGACGATTCTGACACATTATCATAATAAAATAACAGAAAGCTTAAGCAATAGAAAATATTAACCCAAGGATAGAGCAAAATGTTGATTATATTTAAAAGAAATACATAATAAAGTTATGTGAAATATCAGAAAACAATTTAAAATAGCTATAGCATGTTAGTTATCACAAGAGCTCTTGGGTTAATTTAGGGTTACCTCTGGAGAAGCATTTTTAGGCAGATTGATGGTCGGCAGGTTTTTATATAATTTAACAGCAAAATCTGGAAATGTTTATATTTTTGGCAGCAGCAGCAAATCCGGGGTTCCTTGTGTGATAACTTCCGATGGTCTATGGCAGCATATGACCATTCTGGAGAGAAATAGCCTTCATGCGCTCTACTCCGTCATGTCAAGATTTACAAATTACTACAATAATTTTGGTTAGAAACATTAGACCTCAGAATGATTTCTCTTAGAAACATTAGAATGGAGAACAAAAGAAAACCCTCCTTTTTATAGTAGAATTTAACAATAGAACTGCCCTGGAGCATTACAAAAATATATCGGACTTGTCAGCTGTAATTAAATCACCCGAATGTCTAAAGGAATTCAACATTAATTAATTTCTTTTGTTAATTTCCCTGTCGACATTCGAATTACAAACTAGATTTAATTAAAATTCCTTTTACTAATTAAAGAAAACCTTAAGTGGACATCTGCTGTTTTTAGATAAACTTATATAACATTAACTAATTAAACTATTGTCCCTCATTTATTTTAACAGAAATATCTGGAATGACTATTATTAAATTAAATGAAAATTATTTTACTTTTAAATTGCAATATTTGAATCTATTTACTAAACGAATATTTACTAAATGAATTTTATTTTAAATCAAAATATATTACGATGGTAATATATATTTGTAAATAGATTCAAACAAAATAACTTTAACAATTTATAATTTTGATATGTTTTAAAATGCATATGATAGTGTGTGCGCAATTACGACTTATATAACCTACTTTTTAATAAATCAAAATTCTGTGAACATATACATAATCCATAATATTTTATTTTATTTGGGAATGAGTTATATATATAACATGAGCATTGTACTCATGGTTTAAAATTAGGCAGCATTTTCGGTATATAAGCGTATTGCAGACACACCGTGATAGATTGGGGTTCAAACTAAAGTATGAGGGTAGGAAATAGGTGAGAAAAGGTGAAATGAAGATCTGCCAAGCAGACCCTACTGTTTCAATATATATATATATATATATATTGTCACCTCAACTTTCTCCACGCACTCTTTCACTTATTCAACCTCAATAAACTCTCATTTATTTCAAGTAGCTAGTCAATTGAATTTTATACTTTAGAATCAAATATACCGGGGGCGCCAAATTGCAGCTATAAATTGTAATGCCCACCAGAAATCATCATCATTCGTCAATTTAGAACTATAGAAGATACTGGAGAAAGTAATTTAATTGTCTCTCAAAAAAATAATATTGATAAAACCATTCAATCTATGTGATCTTAACTTCAAACCTAGCATTAGTCATGCAAATATTTCATGATAAATTTATTATAAAATTCATAATAATGAGACAACTTTCTTCCACAACTTTATTCTAAATATCTGATCTCGAGTGGTAACTACAGAAAATACTATACACAGTTCTCATTTATATCTAACTGGAAAGAAATCAGTAATCAATGCAGAGAACTCATAACCTATGTTCAGATTATAAAATTATCATTTAATTTAACATTAGATAAAAATTCTCACAAATAAATCCTCCCCATTTAATTCCATTACTTTATTTTTCGTTCTTAGCATTTATCACTTTCAATAGCTACAATTATATAACACGGAATGTCTGTGTTATGTTCTCTAATCTGAGAACTCCTAATCGTATTTCTCTAACACACATATATCTTTCGATCGACTATCAATTCATGATCCCTACTTTTATAATAGTATAATAATGTTATAATATGCTACTTGACTTCCAAACTAGCTCTTAGACTAATATTCGAACTGCTCTTTCTCAAGGTCTAGATCTGTCAAGAGGTGCCCTTATAAGCGATTACACTGTAATGGCTATGATCCCATATATGCTAAAATAAATTTTAATACAAGTTCAATAGTGGGAATCACTCTAAACACTGAAATCAGGAAAGGGATTTTATGTCTGCTCCCAATATTCACAACATTACAATGAATCAAAAGATTAAATTTATTAAACTTAACTCAACTATTCCCTGTCATTTTATTCTATTATTTCTAATTTATTGACCAAATTTTAATCAATAACTTTAAACCTATCATATTTTGCTAAAATAAATTATGGAAGTAAACCATGGACATCAATCAGATAAATCAATCAAAATTTACTTATGAAAGTAAATTACGGAAATAACTCATAAAATTAGGTTAGGCAAATTAACAATTAATTATGTGAAAATGAAGTTTATAAAAATGACTTATATAGAATGATTTATGTTAATCGAATATAGAAATAATCGATAAAGTCAATACTGTAATTCAATCATGGAAATAAATTATCAATATAAAATTAACTATGTGAATCGAATATGGAAACAATATGATAATGACTACTGCAAATCGATCTTGGAAATAAATTATCAATATAAAATAATGAACTAATATGACTTTAACTATAGGTGCTGGATATATAGATTCTGGAGATATTTGAAACATCAAAACACAATGTAATCTTATAACAATAGTAAACTTTATTGCATTAACAATAATGATAAAATTAAATAAAAACACACTAAATTATAATATTGTTACACACAAATATATGATTCCGATCTATTCAGGACTATTATTCGAATACATGTTTGAATTAACTAATTTCCTAGATGACTTATTTATTGTTTTGACCCATTTATTTATCAAATTAATAATAATAATAAACACCAATGCTGAGAAACCGAATTCCAGATATTTTAGCTTTAAGAAAACTTATCTTGAAAGAGAAGAAAATCTATAAATTTCTACTTCCTCCTTTTTATTGTAAACATTGTCCATTGGACTATTCCAAAATAATATATTCGTTTCAATTACTCTAACTAGCAATGTGAAATAATCTTAAATTTCTAAACCATTTTATCAAGCAATAATTTTCACATTTCCAATGAAGAAGGAGGATATGCCATAGAAATCTCCTACTGATTTTGCAAATGGGTTTAAATTCAAAACCCACACTTTTACATTCATGCTTGTCAGATCTTTACATTTTTGACTGTATATCTTAATATGTCAGTATGTCCGCCCAGCTTGATGACCTCAATTTACCATCATTCAAAAAAAATCAACACAGATCGGTTAGTTTATTAATTAAAATCTTTGTCATTCCTCATCATACATATACATCTGACTGAATCCTTATCCTTTCAGGGCAATTTTATTCTGTCCCACATAAGAAAAACTCTCTTCATATCCCACATCACCATGCAGTATTTATAACACGCACACAGCAGTGTCTTGGTAAAGGAAACTAAAAAAAAAATGACATCAACTTCAAACTTAAACTATTTGCTTGGGCCAGAGAAAGAGAGATCTTTTCTTAAGATCCAGAATCATGTAAAGAGCTCCTCTTAGACACCTATTCTCTATATTGGCATGCAAAACATTTTCTATACTTAAACAGTAACTTTATTAATAATTCCCTATCTTAACAAATAAATGGAGTGAAACTTAGTCATCTCCACCTGCCATGGTATATAAATCATGAGACAGCCACTTCCCATCTATTGGGTGGTAGAACAACTTTATGTTAGTAATGATAAGCATTTATGGCTTTATATATGCCCATATCTACATCGATTACAGCCTAGATAAATGACAAAGACTAACCAAATCCCGAATCAAAGCATATATGAATTACTTCAATTTTAAACAGTAAAACCAACAACATACCTAACATTTATATTAATAACAGATCAACAATACTTTAGCATAATTGTGGGTTTTATGACCATCCCCTCACTCTTCATATTTACTATTAAGCACAAATTAAAATTTTGTTAAGAATAATAAAAATATTTATATCATTTCTCTCTTTACTTTTAAATTTAAACTTACGTGAGCATCTATACTTAAATGGTATCAAAATCTTTTTTTTTCTCTTTCCTTCAAACATTTTAAACATAAACAAAATATTAAATTAAATAATCTAGTGATTAGAGTGTGACATAGCATATAAACAAAATGAAATATAATATAAAAAAACAAATGACATATAAACGAAATAAAATAAAGAATAAATATCAACATTACAGATAGTCTCTTTAAATGTCTTTTCCTTCCACTATCCCTCAATCAATTAATATATTCAGTTCATTTTACTTGAGATAGCTATATAATTGCACATCAGACAGTTATTTTAATTAAATGTGTATAGAATGCACAGACAGTCATTTGAATCAAGATAGATAAAAAAACATAGATAATTATTTTAAATCAAAAGTGTAGCTACAGGAGAATTAATAAATTTTAAAAGGGTTCTGTTGATTACATTCCATTTGATGACTTTTTTTCTGGATTTGAATTCCTTGGTTTCTTTTCTTTTTCTTTTCCATTTGAAGGTTCAAATCATATACAACAAGCAGTTTCTGATTACCAAACATGAATTAACTTTTTAAACATTTTCAGAAGTTTGCTGCAGTCTCTTTAAATGAATTTTAAACAGCCAAATAATTATTATCATCTGAATTGGGGTTTCAATTTCATACAAAATTTTGACAGTTCTCTCCTTCAATGAATTTTTAATAAGCAGAATGGATAAGTTGTAGCATTTAGTATAAAATGTCTTATTAAAAGTTGACTTCTCCATAATTGATGTGGGGAAGAGAACATGCACCACTCATAGATGAATTAGAAATTCATATTTTGGTATACTATAAAACTTAACTTCATTATTAAATTCTGAGAAAGAAAATTTAAAAAAAAACTTGGAGATTAATTCTTAGTTAGCCCGTTGTTCTCAATTAGCAAAAAGTTCTTCTCCTATTCACTTTTCTCAGTTTTTATAGGGTAAAAGAGAGAAAAGGAAACATATGTTACCCCCACCCCCAGTGGTTCCTCTTCAAGTCTAATTAAAAAATCTCCACTCAGAATGAACAATGACTATTCCTTAAGTGTTACTTTTTTTAACAACTTTGTCTGATCTGAAACCAGATCTCCTTAATTAACACATTGGCGATTAATTTATGGAAAATTAGTTAAAGAAGATCTAATTAAAAACATAAGCTTATTAACACTTTTTGGTCAAACAAAGGTTACATTCATTTGATCTAAATAATTTTTTATTTAGATTTACATTTTTAATAATTTAAAAAATTATGTCAATTTCTATAAAGAAAAGAAAAAAAATCAAACTCATATCTGTATTACACACACATACATGTGCAGATCATAAAACAGAAAACTGATTAGTCAGATTATATGAATATAAAATATCCATCATAATTTCTTATAATTACAAGCATAAAATCAATTATAATTTCTGATAATCATAAACATAAATATTCACTATAATCTCCTATAACTCTAAACTTATTCTCCAGAAAGAAACTGCTAACTAAAGCTACTGACAATCGATTCAATCTTAATTCTCATCAACTCTTTAGTAATAGATATTTTATACAAACACAAACTGTCTCTATATATGTTGCTTTTGAGCTATATAGGCATTACTTTCTCAAATAAAACTTAACTTTTCTTACATAAAAAAATTTTTTTTTCCACAATTACTTCATTTTATAGATGCTATAAACCAAAAGGCTACAATATATATATAAGTGAAAAGCTTATTTTGCATAATAGTGCTTGCTTTTATTTTATTATAGTTTAAATTCAAGTTTAGATTTAGAAATTCAGTGGAAAAAACTACTATTAAAAGATAGACTTTTGGGTTTGAGGGATTTTATGCATATGTTGGTAGAAGCAATGAACTGGTGGTTTAATGTTATTTGAAACAATGGCATTAGTCCTATGAACTTAAGTGACCCATTGTTATGGAATTTATGCACAAAAAATGAAATGACTATTACAAATTCTTGTTCAACACAATGGTGTCTTATAGGTTATGTTCTAATTGGAAATCACATTGCAAAAGAAATTAATATCATGCATGCATATAAGATACAGATAATTAGATAAATCATAGAATGGCATGCTGCAAAGTTAAAACAATTATTACATTAAAAAATGTATTGATAGAAAACTTGATTCTTTTTTAAAAGTGATTGCTATTAGTATCATATTATACTATTTGATGCACACTAAAATTGTTAATTTAGATTTTCAGATTTACTTTATTAGTGAGACAGTGATATAAATATTTTTCCAATGCAATTATTAAATGCAGTAGCATTAATTAAAAATGATTTGATATCAGAATCAATAATAAAAGATCTAACACATTTAATTTTACCTAATACTCATTCATGGCATCATAAGGAATAACAGCAATATTATTATCATTAACAATTCCTATGATCAGTTCATCATTAAACACAAATTAAAAGTTATAAAAATCATGGGAAAAAAACAATAAGATGTCTTGCTTTTTTAGCAGTTGAACATCAACAAATTCAAAAACTGAATATGTAACAAATCGTAATTGATTTCGGAAGTAGGAAAATAAGACATATGAACATTTCTTTATTTTTTTTGAAATTTTTGTATGCATTATTGTAATTATTTTACTATTCAATCCATCTACACTAAACTATTGTATATCAAGCAGTTATTTCTGTATGAATATTTATTTGTCATTATTTTGTTGTGAATTGTTTCATAAAAATATTATATACAATAATTGTTTCTCATAAATGATCACTTATATAAAATATAACATTGGTCAGGATATGGTTTTTTCAATTATTATTTTTAGTTACTACAACTCTCTTGGCATTACTATCCGAAAGCTTCTGAAAGGTCCATCAATAACAGTGACTGGGTCATAGAAAGATCTAGCAATAACCGTTACCAAGTCATAGAATTTTTTTAATTAAGGAAATTATTGTAAGTTTTAAAAAAATAAATCTGTTTTTGATTTTGTAAAAGTAAAAATCTTAATTGCTACTTTGAAATAATTATTATTTTGGTTTGGCATTCTTAGCTTGGCGAATTAATAGCGCTTTTAGCCAATTTGAAGATACCAGCTAAATGACTAGCAAGAAAACCTTACAATAATTATTGATAACTGCAAAGGAGGTATAATCATTTACTGACGATATTTATTTTTTAACATAATTATTTCAGTGAATGGCAACAGTTTTAATATGATAGTGATATTTCAAACAGTTGATGGGAGTATTGGATCCCCCTTTGAATAATAGTTTTATAAAAATTCACAAGATTTGGACTGAGATAACTATTTAATTAAGTTAAAACAATTCTTTATAACTGAAACACACAGGCTTATTATATACCTGTGTTTATATATGTAATATATAGGGTATAGGAGCACAGACTTTCACATGACCCACCATTCTCCACATTATCTCATAACACTGATACACTTGAACACATATATGTTGAAAAGATAAATAATCACCAATATACATATTTCATGCTAAATCAGCAATCATCAGTTGGTCCAGATTACCATCTCTACACATATATGCTATAGGTGCTCAGATATATATTAAGATAGCCAATCCTCATACTTTAATGGACAGGCTTCAATCCACTCCACACTCCAACTCTTCAACAGTCCATCCAATTGAAAATCTGATAATGTAATGCTCAAAGGCCACCCTGAGGCTGAGATTCTTGTCACACCCATGTTGACCTAAGGTCAATCTGACCCCTCATGCACAGGACATAATTCTTTATAATATTAAATATGAATAAATAATGAATATTGAAATATATCTAGAGAAGCATTGAAATATAATAGTGATGTATTAATTTCAAAACCATTGGAATTTTTTGAACGACATAGAGCCATAACCACTATAACAAAAGTACTTTCAATAATTTTTAGGATAGATTACTTTCAGTCATACATAAGTAGTCATTAGTGATTCTGTTGCAGAAAATTTAAAAATATTATAACATTTGTTAGTTTTATTGTTTCCAGACAAATACAAAAAAGTATCATGAGCAAAAGTGGTATTTATAAATCATTTTTATCAATTTGATTTATATATTTGACTCAGTTGATCAAAAAGATTTGTGCCATAGTTTGAAATTAGCAGTTTGTCCATTAGCATTTGTTTGTTCATGTTATAAAACTTCTACATAATGATTTAAGAAGAAATTTTATTACTTATGATGAAAAATCTAAGTACAAATTGGTGTTCAACAGGAATGTGTGCTAGTTTGTTTTAATTTTTGTAATGCAAAATAATGTGAAAAACTTTTGGTAATGGTTTTGTAATAAAGAAATGGCATTAAATTCTAATAAAAGTAAAGTGGTACAGATAACAGAAAAGGAATGTTTGATAAATATGTATTGGAATTTTTTACTAATTAAAGTAATATAAACATTATTTCTAGCAATGGTGACATTTTTAATAATTCTACCAATAACATAATATTAAGAGCATGTTTTATATGGAAAAAAATAATTAATTATGAGTAAATATCAGTCAGTGCTAAAATTATTTAAGATATTAATAAAAAGTTTTTTTTTAATTTAGTAATATCTATATTTATTGTAAATTCATTTAACTAACTGATAATCTATATAGTATAGCATAGTAATCTGTATATATCTGTGATATTTTATTCCAAGCTGCAGTGTGGATACCAAAATTCATAAATAGCAACAAATGGATACTATAACATGCATTTTAACACACGTATAATTGAAAGTGAACATATTGTGTATGCACTATGGACTAAAAAATTAAAATGGAGAATTTTTTTTTTTTTTAATTTTGTTAATATCATGATTATAGGATATTTATCTAAACATTTTAGTATATGCTGTCCTGTATAGCTTTGTACAGCAATAAAGTAATGGACTCTAGAACTCAGGATCATGGATATGGAGGATAACACATTTCTACATATTTTGATAAGTGTGATCCTGCATGGTTTAATTTCAGTGGTGGTGATAGTTAAGGTTCATAGATTGATACTTCAATTCTGCACATTTCTGATGTTTATACTTTTTAATGATCTTCTGAGCTATAAATCTTTCAATTATTTATTTATTTTGGTACATGATCTAGGTTTTTTTTTTTTAATTAAAACTTAAAAATAGCAGCTTTTATTATAATTTCTTTCATGTCTATAACATTTTATTTTGATTTTATCAAAAATATATATTATACAAAAAGATCACACAAATATAGTTTAGTAAATTATCCTAATAGGTTGTGTCATGTTCAACTAAATCTGTACTTATATTTGTAAATTATTAATAAAATTTTTATGCATTGTATGCTTATCAGACAGGAAATAAATAAACTACAATCTAGAAATTAGACTATTATGCTAATTTGCAAAAGTATGCAAATCTGGACAGATCATGAAAATTAACTGAAGCTAAAATATATGCTAAAATTAGCTGCATATATATGTGGCAGTAGCAGCACATTAACATGAAATACAGTATTGTGCAGTGATGTGAAGAGCATTGCATACAAAAATAGTATAATGAATTGTTCAGTTACAAGAAGATCATTTAACTTCATCTTCATCTGTGTTTGCAAAATAGTTGAATTACTTAAGATGTACTACTTATTAATATTTTATGTTTATAGAACTGATTTGTATAATTTATTCCATAATAAATTATTGATACATATAGAGCTGATTAATCTTAATATTGGCCCTATATATGAGAGAATGAATGCATATCAGCAGAGATAAAACTTGTGAAAAGTAGCAGATTGGAGCATTTTACTGTTTAAAACATCTAGAAGACTATAGCAGTTTAGTATAAAATTAATGCTGAAAAGAAATATGGCACCTGAAAAATAGCTTTATAACAACACAGAGGAATGGCAGATATATGTTATCCATGTTGATGATATATGATGACTAACAATATTGTGGATAAATTAAAAGTGACAATGTTGATGTGACCAGCAGACAAAGACTTATCACAAAAAGCTAGCCATGTTTGTGACCCAAAAGCACCAGAGGATATTCTGTATGAAGAAGTTAAACACAGATTTCAAAGCAATTACAGTGAGATATAAAGCATGTCCATACTTCAGGAGTAGATTCCAATCACCACATGAAAACATAGTGCCATATGGTATTATGTAAATGTGCAAAAGAATGTGATTCCAAAGTTGAGTATGAAGACATACTTCTAAATTAATTGTTATAGGTATCCAGAAAGTAAGCTCATATAAATATTACTTACTGAGTTTACTCTGATATACACTACTAATGCTATCAAAAAGGAGTATCTTATGAGGTTGTCCTAGAAAATGTGACACAATTTTAAAATATGGCTGAATCTAATACAACAGTAAACAGAGCTCAAATAGAACATACAAATAGAAGTATATCTAAGGACTACATACATTATTATTGTAGTGCTAAAACACAGAATTAAAAATGTGTATAAATTTTATAATGAAAAATCCCATATTTATGCATTCAAAGGACATTTATCTTGAGTTTGTCAGAAAAAAAAAGACAATTTATTTCCAGAATGTAAATAGAGAGAAGGAGTCTATAGAAATAAAATTGATGTTAGGAAGATAAATGACAATGATGAAAATTGTAATTTATTGGATGTGAAAATTTGCAAACAAATAATCAAAATGGAAATTAACAGTGGAACAGGTGTGTCTCTTATTTCACCAAGTGATTGGATGACTATTACAAGAAATGTTAAAATCATGGATCAATAAATAAAATGGATCTACTGGCAATAGATATGAATGGAAAGTGGATTGATATAAAAGGGATTGTAACAATATTAGTAGAAGTCAACGGGAGAGTAAAAAATTACTTTTGCATACAATGTCAAGGGATTTAAGTCGAATCTTAGGCCATAACTGATTGAAACCTCTCAGAATTAGAATTAAAAGTATAAAGAGATTCCAGTTGGAATTCAAAGTCCAAGGAAAGTTTCTGCAGCTATTTAAATCATTTCCAGCTGAACTGAAAACACAATCGAGATATGGTGTTAATTAATAATGCACAGCCTGATATATGCAAACCAATAAAAATATAATTTGCTCTGAAACTGAAAGTAGAAGAGGCACTAAATGATTTAATTAAGAGAGGCACAGTTTTACCAATGAAAAGTCAGCTTAGATGATACCATTGTGATTTTAAAACCTGATGAAATGATTCGATAATGTGACAACTATTGTGTAACTGTAAACAAAAATATAAATAAAGGAGTTACTCAGTACTTAGTGCTTGGGAGGTTTTAGCTTTACTATAAAATATTTTCTACTTTACTAAAATAGATTTGTAGTATGCATTCCACCAGATTTCACCTACTACTAGAACAGCTGATCTTTTAACTATCAATACACACTTGGGACTATTTAAGCATAACAAACTGCCTTATGGAATAATAATAGCCCCGAATGTGTTCCAAGAAAAAGATAGACAACTTTTTGAAAGGAATAGAAAGATTCATACTGTACTTTGTGGACATTCTGATAATTGCTGAAATGGAAAGTGAGGACAGTAAATATATGAATGCAGTGTGTGGAAAGCTAGAAAGTTTTAATGCAATTAATTGAATATTATGAACTGGCAGACAAATCATATTCACAGGATGTATTTCATTACAGATAAAGGAAAGTATCCAAATGAGAAGAAAGTTAGAGCTGTAAAAAATACTCTGAAGCCAAAAAATGTCAGGGACTTGTAAGCTTTCTTGGAATTACTAAATTTCTTTTGAGAGTTTCTGAGGGGTAAATGTCATGTTGAGACTTCACTTTATGAATTGTTAAACAAGAAACAATAGTGGAGGTGGTAAGTTGACCAGATATAGTCTTCAAGAAAGTAAAAGACTTGCTAACATCAGATCAACTGCTGGTACATTACCATAGTGAGCAAGAAATAGTTATTAGTACTGATGCATTGGAGTATGGTGTTGGTGCTATGATTTTTTGTAAAGTTTATGGAAACAAATGGCCTATGGCATATTCATCCAGAATATTAACAAGTGCTGAGGAATACTATAGCCAACTTAATGAAGAAACTCTAGCCATCATGTTTGCCATGAAAAAAAAAATTCACCAATACATATATTGACATATATTTCAAAATCTATAAGGGCTATAAACTTTTAATGGGAATATTAAGAAATTAAAAAACTACTGTAAACCATGAGAGCAAGTATTTAGGGATAAACCTCTTAGCTTCCAAAGTATAAGTTGAGAAAGCAAATTACTCATATTGACACTGTATCAAGAATACCAGATAGGCATGAGTATGAGTCACAAATCACTGAAATTAAGTGCATAGATTCAATAAAATCAAGTATTGAACAGTACAATCATAGATAAATATATTAAGGATGATTCCAGATATCAGATATTCAAGCAATGGATTCAAGGTGGTTAGCTTAAAACCTGGTCAAGCTATGTGGTTCAGCCCATTTGAAATGCCCACAAAAGTCTGTTCATGTGTAATCGATATATATTAATGGTAGAAAGCTCATTGATTTTGACTGAGTTGAAAAAACGTGTGACACAATGGACATCTTATAATAGTTAGGACCAAAAAGTTGAACAGGTCTTATGTATGATGGCTCAATATGAACTGAGATATAGAGCAAGCCATAAAGAGATACCAAGTGTGCCAATAAATGGTAAAACTACTGAAGAAAGAATTGGAGCCATGACCACAAGCTACCAGGTCTTTGCAGAGGAATTTTATAGTTCAGGCCAGACCATTCCATAGATATATATTCCTAGTCATCATTGACTCATATTCAAAATGGACAGAATACCAAGTGGTGAAAAATATAAATGTGAATAACACAATAAAAATGTTAAATGAACTATTTGCTATTCATGGATATATTGAATTAATAATTTCTGATAGCAGTGCTGGATTCATATCATTGCAATTGAAAAGACTATTCCATGAATATAAATTCCTAGTATGCAAAATGTACTGAATGCCAAGGGAAAAATAGAATGTGAAGAACACAATAAAAAATTTTAAATTAAATGTTTGCTACTTATGGATATCCTGAATTAATCATTTCTGTTGCAGCACATAACTCATATAATTGCAATTGAAAGACTTTTTGACTAATAAGGGGATAAGACCTATTGCAAAATTCCTATATCACCTTGAGTCCAATAAGTTAGCTGAATAAGTCATGCAACAATTGAAGCTTACATTGAATAAGTTGAAATATACAAATATTCATGAAGTACTGATAACCATCATGACCATCTTGATTGATTCGCATTTTTATGCTAAGTACAGTTATTAGAAAAACATCAGCAGAAATATTAATGAACCAAAAATTTAGAACTTGCATCTTTATATTCATTCTGAACAAGAATGAGAAGAGGGAGACAAAGAAAATATCAAGTTCAAACTAGAAAGAAACTGTTTCAATACATGATATACTAGAAAAGAAATGGCAAACAAGAAGTTTATCAAAATTGTCATTAAATCTATTACACACAATACAATTGGTTTGTAATAAAGAAGTTACAAGACACATTAACCATAACAGAAAGTGCTTAAATGATTCACTTATAAAATAAATGAAAAGACAATTTCTCCTGCATATAATGTGTCTGATTTTGTAAAGAAAAATAATGATGAGTGACTCATCTGAAACTTGAGAAGATATTCCCAGAACTGAATTAATTGAAGAAGATTCTTTAAGATTAAATCCTCTTGATGTACCTTCAGAATTAGGCAGTGACAGACTGATTGAGAAAAAGCAGCTAGTATCTCCTAAACAACCTAGAGAGCACAGAAGGCCAGAGAAATTAAAAGACTGAATATGCAATTAAATTGTGCACTATTTTTTTTAGTCATATGAGTTTGTTTCATGTCCAACATGAATTGTGCATATATTTGTAAAGTTGTTAATGCAATCTTTATGCATGTGTACATCTTCTATGTTGGTTGGATAGGAGGTAAATAAACTACAATCTAGAAAATTAAATTATGCCAATTTGCAAATTATTCAAATTTTGTCTGATCATGCAAATTAAGTGAAGCTAACATATATACTGAAATTAGCCACGTATATATGTGGCAGTAGCAGTGCATTGCATATTGTGCTATAATGTGAAGAACAATGCATGCAATAAATAGTGCAGTGAATGAAATGTACAGTTTAGTACAGTGATGAGAGAATGCAAGAAGATTCTCTAACTTCATTTGCATGTGTGCTTATTGGAAAACAACCAGCAAACAAGCTAGTTAAATTACTTAAGACATATTACTTATTAATATTTTGTATATAGAGAGAAAATAAACTCTAATTGTTAAGTTTATTCTTTAACAGGTTAATGTCAATATTGCTCCTGTATATAGAAGTTGTTTGAATTATAAAAAATAATTGAAATGTGTGTTATTGTCATTGTGTTATGAGATTTTGCTATCTTATGTGTAATGGTTTAATGTCTGAAAGCTAAAAATCTCCATGGACTCTCTCTAAAATTATACACAAATTGCTTTTAATAAAATAGCATGGATATTCTTTGAAATAATCGCCAGGATAATTATTTAGATCTCACTTAGAAAAATTTTAGTAACTAATATTTGAGGAAATGTGTGATTAAAATTAATGATAATAAACTAAAAATTAACGCTAAATATAATAATAATAATTTATTTTGTTTAAACTGCCTGAAATTAGATAACAAAGATTGGTACTTATATATCAATCCTATTAGTCTGACATGATGAAAAACGACGGCACAAACAAACGCGTAAATAAAAGACCGAATTAACACATTTAGAATCTAAAAACGAAAACAATTTTTTTAAAAGTGAATATTAGAGAATAGCCGATCAGGAGAAAATTGTTAGTCGAAATGGTGGTTTACTTTCTAATATTCATTTAAAAAAATTGTTTTCGTTTTTAGAAGATTGTAAATGTGTTTAATTTAATCTTTATTGAACACTTTTATTCGTGTCGGCGCTATAATGTAAGTGCATAATTTTCTCCTGTACAAACTTGTTTTATTTTACTATCTATCACCGGATTAATACATATGTGAAATCTCACCGTCGGCCTAATACGTAAGTACCTTAAAATAGGATTACTAATGCTAGCTTTATTTATTCATATTGACTGCCAGAGTGTTAAGCAAGATAATCATTTTTAACACTAATGATTTCTAAGTTTAATAGTATTGAGGATATAGATCATTTTGATATTAAATTATGATGCCATAATAAATAAAAGGACGCATCTTTTTTTTTATGTGTCAAAGCATTGGCCGGGAAGCGAACCCGCAAACCCGGGACATCTGCTTGTAAGGCAGCTGTGCACAGGGCGCATCTTTTGCTACTAAAAGTGAAAATATTGAAAAATGATATTTTGAAATACAAAGCATTACGATGTATTTTGCATTTAAAACTATTCATTAACGGAAGCTCACCCATACCAGTTTTTTAAATAGGTTCTGAATTTTTTTTCCTCACGTGCCATAGCATCAGCCGGGAAGCGAACCCGCTTGATTGTCAAATGATTATAATGTAACCAACCAACAATTTGTTATAATATTAATACATTTTAATTAAAACTAAAAACAAATACTGCTAAAGGCGTTTTTTTTTTTTTTACTTTCTCCTAAACTGGTCGTGGTTCTTGCACTGGTAAAGTAAACAAAGATAATTGATTGTTTCAACCCTTTTCTCCCTTGAGAAAAAAATTATCAGTCGTAAGCTGTTGCTTCTACACTTCAACGTTGCCTAATAAAAATAAAATAATATATATATCTAGCTTATTTACTGTAAAATGGAAATATGTATCTATTACTTAGCTTTTTTTTTTTTGTTGATAAAAATAAATTAAATTTAAAAAGGTTATGTAACAATAAATATATGATTTAATACAAAAAAGCTTTTTTGACAATGGTTCAATCCATTTTGTTCAGTCCATTTCTGAGTATACAGTACATATATATAAAATACTAAGGAGATCAATAAAACATTGCCAAAAGATTTTTAAAAAAAAATTAATTAATACTATATTTGTTATTGTCAGAAATAGAATGCAGGAAATACATTTATGCTGATTATATAGCTTTTACTTACCAAAAATGATCCTTCCCAGATAGAAACTTTTTAATAAGAATATGAAAAATGAAAAAAATAAGTCCTTTTTTTGTTGTCTAATTATCTTAGATATGTCTGTTGAAAACAATAGCTTGTGAAGGGCATATAAAAAATGGGAAAATATTTTTCAAAGAGCCATGTCTTATCTTTGTTCCAACAAAAATTAATGATATATGTTCAACTTTTTGTATAAAGTATAGGGAATCATAAATTGAAGCATAGTCCTTACCTACTTGGACCATAACTTTAATTTATTTTACTTATCTGTTGAAAGTTAAGTCTAAAATAATTTATAAGAACAACTTCTTTAGAAAATTTCTCCGCACTTTTTGGAGTTATGTTACAAATACTTTAAGGACACTTTTTTTAGTATTAGTATATTCTATTGATAATGGCCATGCCTCTGATTACATCGAAAGTATTCACATTTAATTTCTGAATATGCAAATAAATATTATTATAAAAAATATTACTAATGCACTAAAGTTCTTATATATGTAATAGCTATTCTTTCATATAATCCTCCACCAGATATATGATAGATTAGAGTCCAGGGGTTGGCCTAGGGCATGTGTTCCATGCTTGGCATATGGAAGATTATCAATGACATTCTGATTGAATTGAAATAGTAAAAAAAATATTTTAATTACAGTGCATGCATTTGTATCATCACCTATGTTTTGCACATGTGGCTCACATGTAAATGGAAACCATGATTCAATTTAATTTACTAATTATTTTGTACAATAAACGTACACTCAATCTTTGCTATTTTCAATAAAGATAAGAGTTAAGTGGGATGAAATTCTTTTTTTTTTTTCCAGCGATGATTAATTTTGCCTGGATTTTTTTTTTGATGGTCAATTGACTATGATTATATAATTTTGTATGCAACTATGTGTTTAGAGTAAATTTATATTCAGGCAGAATATTATATTGATTAGTTCATTTGAAAAACTTCTATTCATAATTATATAATAATACATTTTAAGTTTTGGCATATTTACTTGAAAAAAAAAGTATAGTTATTGAAAGTCGGGTTAATGCATGAATGAAATCTGCCAACAGTGAGACTTATTAAAAATTGTTGTTTTTTTCTTTTAAATATTTATTGTGTAATTAAGACAAAATTTTTATAGAGAAAAATTCCAAATGTCCCTAGTTTTAAAGAAAAGAAGAATATATGAAAAACTTTCAATTTCGAGTTGATTTTTTTTTATCACAAAAATGAGTTTCTAGTCCATTAGAGGGAGCCAAGGACTCCAGTTAACATGGTAATGATGCATTATGTGTTAGTAAAGGGGTATTAGATTATTTAGAAAAAGTTCAAAGGGAAGTAGGAAGACATGCATTGGATGCAGATATATGGACAGCAAAGGAGGCAATTCAAGGAGAAATGGAATGGTCAAGTTTTCATATGAGAGATGCAAAAAGTAAAATGAAAATGTTTGGTAGATTGCAGATTATGGATAATAAAAGAATAGCCAAAATAGTATTTAATTGGGTTATGAGTAAAGGGCAGATAACAAGATGGGTGAGAAAGGTAATGCAGTATGAAAAAGATTTGGATAAAGAATTTATATCAGTATATTTGTACAAAAGATGGGATGATTGTGTTAAGAGGATTGCTGAGTGTTATACTAGTAAGGAATGGGATAAAAGAATAGATTTATTAATAAAGAATAGGGAGTTAGAGAGATGGAGAAATAGTATGGAGAGTAAAAAGAGTTTAAATATATATATAGAAATAAACAGAATATTAGGTATGAGTTAATATATGATAATAGTAAGGAAAGTAGTTTATTGTTTAAGCTCGGATGGGATCTTTAGCAACAAGAGAATATACATGTAAATGGAAAAATATGGGTGATTTATTTTGTAAATTATGTAAGGAAGGAATAGAAAATATTAGGCATTTGTTAATTGAGTGTAAATGCTTGAAACAGAAAGGTTACATATAATGAAATTATGGAAGAATAAATATAAAAAAAGTGATTATACAGAAAGTGAATTATTGGTTTTTATGCTGGGTTTGGGAAAAGATAAGGGGGATTTAGATATAAAATCCATAGATTTGACAAAGATTATGATGTGGAAATAGGATGGAGCAGAATATGGGAAAACTTAGAATGGGCAATGGAAAATAAAGTGGCTAACAGGTTTATCTGGGCATAATTGCTGAGATATTCTTGACTTCGTTTAAGGAGAAGTCATAATACATCACATCACATGTTACTGGCTCCCCATTTTAGTTCCCTTTTTTCTTAGTTTAGGGAATTAATTTTTTTTAAACTATTCCTATTTAAAAGAGTAGTTTCTTAGCTCTCTTTTCATATAGAAGTTATGTCAACACATTATCACAAGTAAGAATAATTTCAACATTTATAAAATGTGCAAATTATATGGCAGCCATTGAAATCTCAAATGCTTACTACAGTGATTTTGCATTTTAATGAAAATTCTTCATTTTACCTAATTTTTCTGAGTGGATGAGAGTCTGATGGTTGGGAGGGGCCCCAGGAGACTAAATTCTATTTCTGTTGAATATGGGAGCTGGAATGAGTGCACTATGGGGATCGTTTCCGATGTTGATTTTCTCATTCATAGAAAAGGAGAAATAACATTATTATTTTTTTTAGCATTATTCTTATAATAGATTTTATCCATGTGTTATTGCAAAGTAAGCTGCAGTTTAGTCTAATGGTTTTAATTACAAGTGATTCACCTTATTTATTACTATTATTTCCAATGTGATTATTGATAATGTTGACCCTTTGCTGTTCATGTGGCTCTTCGTGATGGATTAGAATGGTTTTCAGCAGAGACATTTCAAAGCTTAGTTTTTTTCTAGTTCTCCATAAGTCTTCCAAAGTATACTGAATTGCTCTCTTCTGGGGATATTCAAGGCCATTCTGGAGAACTGAACAGTAGATTTGCTTAGCCCTTATTTTATATTATCTCAAGTGTTTTTCTATTCCTCAACTTATCTGCTGCAAATTGGATTTTTCAATATTGTACTCCTAAAACGCTATTCATATTTGAATTCTAAATTTTACAAATAATTCCTAATTGTATTCTAGGTTTACTTTTAATAATTAATCATCTCATGGACTAATGCTCTGAGTTGTCACAAGTTGATCAATTTTTGGAAATGCTATGAACAAAAAATACAGTGTATCACCTTAGATCTCCATGTTATACTATGTAAATCAATGCTTACCTTGTAAAACATTTTGTACCAATAAAGTTTAATTCTTTTTTTTTTTAAAAGAGTTTCTTTGAAACATTTTTGATGAATGCTAGAAAAATAATTGTTTTATTTTGTTAGAGTTCATTAATCAGCTTTTAAAATTAAATCATTGAAAGTAAAATGTACTTTGCCTATTTTGCAATCAGCAATTTTGTAAATAATATACATTTACTTAAACACCAACAGGATGAAATTTCTCCATGCCAAAGGAAATTGTGAGCATGTCTTTCAAATGTGATACAATTTAACAAAACATACCTTTCACATATGATCCTATGTATTTTAAAATATTGAATGGCTACTAATATAAGATCTAGCTATAAGGACTTCAGAAGTATATAATATATAATTTTGAAGCCCATTATAACAGAACTAATTTTAATGCTATATATAATAAGATTGGTAGAATCAAGTTGACCCACAAAATAATATTTTAACATAGATTTGGCACAACACCACTAAAAGGTTTCTGATGCCTGGGTTAGGCTAACTGTTGAGTTATCTCAATATATAGTTCCATCAACTAGGCATGCTTCAAGAAGCTCTTTCTGGATGCTAAATAAAAATTTCTTTAAATACTGAATTGTCTTAAGAAAGGGGCTACTTGTAAGGCCCCAAACATTTTTTTTTATCCAGATCTGATAGTAAAGTCAGTTGTATTTGATTTCTCTAAATGGTATTATAAACTTATAAAGATATGGGACAATTCATGATACTGGTTTTATCTGCAACAGAAATAAAATTAATATCATTTGACTTATGAAGTCTTCACCAAACACAAAACATCAATCACATGGTTGATTACTGTCAAATTATGCATAGAGTGGAAAAATTGAAAGTCTTAATAAACCATTAGTGAATCTAATCTCATGATTGAAATTTAAACCACCAAACATCACATGATTACCACTACTGTATGGAGAGTTCTGTCTGTTTTAATGATTGGAATTTCTATAGATTCCTTTATATTTGTTAATAGCTAGCATTCTATATATATAAAAAATTGTAAGTAATAAATAAAATTAAAACAAATTAAAAAACAAAAATTAATTGATAAAACTAAAAATACTGTTTATGAAACCAGTATTTCTTGTTTTATCAACTGATCTATTCGAGCTAAACAAAGCACTGTAATCATAGAACATTTTAAGTGAAAGCTGGATTGTAGGTAGATGAAGAAAATTTAAAACTCATAATAAAAAAAAATAGTAAAAATGCGTTTGCATATTTGAATAGAAATGACAATTTAAAATAATTCATTCTTAAAAAAAAAGATTTATAAGAATTTGATGTGATGTATCGAAAAAAACTAATTTTTTTTTTTTTTAAAGAAATACGGTACTGTTATACTTTGTCTTCGGAATGTAAATAGGAAAAAATGTATTGCATTTTTAAAAATAAAATTATTTATCTTAGAAGCAGCGACTTCTTAGATAATTCATAAACTAAATAAATACAACAGAAGTTATGATATTCTTCTTAGATTTTTGTAAAGAAAAATATTAGTATAAAATTTAAAAATTTAATTTTTATGAATAAGATATTTTTATCCATGTTATAATAAATTAAATAAATAATTAGGTATTTGGTGTAAATATTTATTGATGGGATATAAGTCAAGAAAATATTAACTTTTATTTAATCTTTCATCAATCGTATCCTTTCATATGACAATGATGATTATGTATTAGTAACTTGATAGTACGTAGTAACAGAATTATGATACGCATAAGGTTGTAATATATATATGATAATTTAATATTTTTATATTTAGCTTATAAAAGCGATTTACCCGCTGAAGAAGAAGCTGTAAGTATCAACCAAAAAAAATCAAATCAATTTAGGCCTAGTACTTTCGAGGTTTATTTCAGTTAAAATATTGTGAAACAGTAATCAGTTTTATCACTAAATGAAAAAAGAATAAGCACTGATAGTAATTAAGTTTTTAACTTCTTTTCTTTCACATTTTATTTATAATACATAGCTTATTTTGTTAAACAAGATTTTAATTTCAAAAATTAATTAACTCTGAGATAAGATGAGGTTAGTTAATTTAAATGTTTTTGAATATTGATATATGTTCATTAAATAAATTAAAATGGTATTACGTGAACAGAAAAGATTAATTTCTAAGTAGATGAAAAGAGCAATTAGTTGAAATCTCAGGAAATAAATAATGAAATTCTTTCTGTAAAATATATACCGTTAACAATTAAATGATTGTGAGTTTCTGATCCATTCATTGATAACAACAACTCTAGAAATCCAAAAATAACTTTTAATAGAACTTAATAGAAGTAACATTCTCCGATCCACGATGTATTTCAGATAAATGAAATAATTATTTTATCGGTGGGATCTGAAAGAAGTGCCAATCAGAAGAGTAATTGGAGAATCAATAAATAGAAGCTTCTGGTATGCAGATGTACATTTAACCTCGATGCTGGACGTAGCTATATCTACCTTAAGCTTCCAGTGCAGAGAGACATAGCTCTAAACTTGACTAACAAGTCGTATAGATCTTCATTATTATTTCCGTATGCTTACGGGTTTATGTATATATTGTAAATTGTATATAAGTTAATTAATTATATAGATATATTAAATACTAAATTTTAACTGTATTAGTTATGGTTCTCATTAGGAGGTAAATTTAGATCTCACATGGTCTGGAGAGTAAGAGTTGTGCTTCCAGACATAACAATAAATTATAATGAATGTGTTGCAAAATTTTTATAAACAATACTGATAACTATTGTGTTTATGCATGACTATAATAAATACAGATTTATAAAATATGATCAAACATTTATTAATTCAAACAAATATACAAACTGTTACAATTTTATCTGATATTATTGGTATGGTTTCTAGTTGCCATGCAACTAATAATGTAAAGGACCTCAGGTGCCCTCTAGGCTTACCTACCACTTCCAACTGTACCATGATAGCTTGCCTTGTAAGTCTGGTGACACTTCTGGCTGTTTTGCAATAGCTAACCTCATGTCTGATTTAAGTTCTAGCAGCTTCCAGTTCTAACACGAACTTGCCTCACTGTTTTAACTATATAGTGAACAACATGCTTAATGCCATTCAGATCTGACAATAAATTGTTATCTCACCTTTACCTTGAACTAGAATGACTATTATAACTAATTCCCTTTTGTAATGAAAATAATTGGATTTACTGAATGCCATCACCCATTGGCTTGTTTCTCTTGGATACATGTTATTTATTCATATATCTATTGATCTGTGGCAATGAATGCTCAATCTGACTGACATAAGTTGAAATCTGAAATAGTCCATCAACATTCCCTCCACTGTCTACAGTTAGCCTTGGAGAATGTCATTCAGATGCTTTGGTGGATGTTTTTATTGCTTTCTGGCTTCATCAGGTTCGATGACTTCATCAGCAAGTCTGATGTCTTCATTTTTAGATCTGGTAACTTTGAAATTTGTAGACTTGTCACTGCTAGTTAATGATTCTTCCCTGTTGGTTAATGATTCATAGTTTAATAGTTTAGCTGTAGATAGATTCTGTGACTTTAGTATTTCTGTCCATCAGCTAATTGAATTGCCACTATTTGCAATCTTTTTATTTTGATTACAACTGCTGACATCCATTCGGTGATTTCCTTAAATATATGGCATATGACTTATTGTCATGAATTGTCCAAATGTTCAAATCCAGTTTATTATCAACCACTTCTGAATAGACTTTTTTGATTTTATTATTGTGAGCTAGTTCATTTAGTCACTGTAAAGCCCAGTGATTGAACCAAGTTATGATCTAATAAATTGCTATGTTTATCAACAGGCATAGCAAGAGCAGATAAATTGTTTTACTACACATAGTAACTTTAACTGTTGTTTGACCCAAAAGTGATATTTGGTTGCCTTGATAGTCAGTAAAATCACTGGATGTGACAATGATTTTTTTTTTTTCTATTAATGATAGTCCATGCCTTTTTGTTACAATAGACACTGCAGACCAGGTGTCCAGTTCCATTGTTATTGCTGCATCATTAATAATAATTCTGCTTGTGAAAGCTGAATCAATACAGGCATTATTGATTTTATTTGATTTTATATTGCCTTTTCAACTTTTTGGAATGGACTCTTCCATTCTTTTCTAAACTACTTGTTTTTTCTTTTTGAAACTTCTATGTGACCAACACATTTACAAAATCTATACATTTTATTCTGCTGTAGACATTTAGGGTGTGCATGTTTTACTTTGTCACATCTGTAACCAATTTTTTCATTTGTTTTTGCTAATTTATTCAGATAGTTTTTTTATTATCAATTGAGTATTTGTTTGACCCAGTTATCTGATTGAAAAATTTAATACTGTAGTTCATTTTCTTCAATGGATGTCACTTGGTTCACTGTTGACTCATAATCACCTGAGAGACCTCTGAATCAAACATGATATCAGGGTCTATCTGTAGCTTGACCCTAAGATTGTGATCTTTCAGTCCACAAATAAAATAATCTCTCAGGGCTTTGATTAAGAAGTCCTTAAAGCCACAGTTCAGAGGTAGCTTTCTGAGTTTAGCACCAAAATCTCATTTTCCCTATCTCCCTTTGTGTACAGAGATTGAAGTGATATCTCTGTATTATTGTTGAGGGTTATAGGCAGAAAATTTTGACAATAGAGACAATGCTTTATCCAAATCAAGTTTGGCTGGAAGTATATGGGCTGCATGTGATCATAATATCTTGTAGATCTGAGATCCACATATAAACATAATTATGGATAATTTTAAATCAGTCTTTTTTGATTTGATTAACTTGCATAAAGTGTAATGGTCAGAATCATCTATCTTGCTAACATACTGCAGAATTCAAACCCCAGACACGAAACTCAACACTCTAAGAGGGGTTGCCTTCCAGAAATCCTAAGTTCGACTCTAAAGTCTATACTCCACAGTGCCACCTATGTGATAACACACCTGACACTACTAATATCATAGTTTCTTACTGGTGTCGGTGGTCAGGGAGAAGCAAGAGACTCTATATTACAATACATCATTAGGTTTGCTAACTAAAGACAATGGATGATACAAAATATATATACAAAAGGTGAAATAGACCAGAGTAATGGTGTGGATCACAGAAAATAAATATATTCAAACTGACAATTTAAATACAGTTTATTAATTAAATATTATAAAATAGCATTGTCTGAATAAGCCAGATCATGCTGTCAACTCATTAAAAGATAAATATATATTTGGAATATATTTAATAAAGTGCCATTTACATTAATGGCTTGTTAATTTATACATGCTCTCTATACCTCGAGTCAATGCCAGATAATATCATAATAATGTGCTTAAACAAAAGTAGTTACATAAAGAAAGGTTGATTTCAAGATATGCAACGCCTATGGCGAATATAGCAAGGGTTTGCTTAAATCAATTTATATACTTAACATTTGAGAAAAGAACTTATTTTGAATTAAAGAATAGTGTGAATGAAAGCTCATTGAGCTAGAGGCATGGAAGTGGTTAAGACACAGGCAATTGAATAAAATATTTTAATATTAAAAGAGAATAGTGATACTATTGGAGGATCAAATATATAGGATGGAGTGCGATATGTTAAAACCGCGGCTTTGTGAAATAAAATAAAATAATAAACAATAAAATTAAAGCAGACAGGATGGCATCTCACCATGAACCCCGTGGAAAGTTTTGTCACAAACAGCCCAAGTACAGCATTGTACCATGAACTCTGTGGCTGGTGACTTAAGCATAATATTCCCAGGTATGGCTTCCAGTTCATACACTATCTGGAAACCATGAGAAGGAAAGAAAAAGGTCTGTGCCATAAATCCCTATAGAAACAAAGCAGGTTTCAACATCCCATATGCCTACACCAGTAATATGCAATATAAAACCTAAGCAAATATATAGAAGGGGTAACTAAATAAGTAAAGGCACTTAACCAATTCCTATATACTTTAAAGATGGTCCACCCATTCTCGACCTCAATTTTTATAGTTCATAAATGGTGTTATAAATACAATAAAATGTTATTTTAAAATAAGAAAAATGGAGGGGAATGCATGATTAAAAGGGGATTCATAAAGTTATAAGTAGTCATGCATTTCTCTATATTATAACGTCCACTTATCAATTTTGTGCATATCCTAATGTTATACAAAAAATGTGAAATATACCTTTCAATTATTTAGGAGATTAATAAAATAAAGTAGCCCTTAAACAAGCAATGTTATAAGATATTTACTAAGGGGTCAGTTATAAAATTAATCCGCAATAATGTGTTGGCATGCTAATAAAAGTGAAGGAAATAATTTGCTCATTCCATGACTATTTAAACACACTACTATAATAAAAAAAATAAATTAGCAAATATATAAAATAGAAAATATCAACCCAAGGATAGAAAGAAAAGCACACAAGTTAGGTTACAAAATATTTTACAGAAAGAGACAGTTTTATAATAAAAAAATACTTAAATTTAGCTAGCTTTAAAAAGGGAAATAGACAACACAAGAGCTCTTGGGTTAATGGAAGTTGCCTCATATCAATTTGGGCAGTTCATGCACATTTTGGTCTCCGGTTATAATTTGACTCTCTAGTGGAAGTTAGACAGCATGTTCTTGATGTGGCAGCTTCTTGGTTAATGATTAAATCCAACACATGTTCAGCAGCAATGGCAGTTTGCAATAGGTCTGGAGCATCTGATGCTGCAGGAATGGCCATCTGAGAAGAGCCTTCCTGCTGGTCTACTCAGACATTCTGCTGTCAATAGGCAAAGGCTGGTAATTTACAAATTTCTCTAATCATATAGGGCTGGCTTTAGCTTCTTGTAATAAATTTAAAATACAGCGAACTTCAGCTTTAATAAAAATATACTTCTCAAAATAATTCAACTAATCAAAAACAGAGTTCAAGTAATAAAGCATAATCAAAACACAATATATTTAAAGCTGAAGGCAGACTAAGAATAAGCAAAAGCAGAATCGAATAATAGCAAAAGCATAGAATATAATAGCATAACAATTAATAAAATTGATCCTATATATACCAAACCAGCATACAGTGGAACTACCCCACAGTGGTCACTGTAGAGCCAAAAATAGATGCAAAATAAAAGCTGCCAACTTATCTTATCCGAATATCTGAAAACAGGGATTTTATAATTAGTTTTACTTTTAAGATATTCGGATTAGAACTTGGTTTTAATAATATTTTAATTAAAAAAATACCTGAGTGGACATCTGTTGTTTATCTGATGGCAAAATATTTAAGCCACTAATTAATGAATTTTACAAAATTTAACTAATTAAGCCTATTATTATCTTCCTAATCCTCATTTACTTTTTACATAAAATTGGTGGCATGATTTTTAGAAATCTAAAAACAACAAAAATTATTTTACTTTTAAATTGTAAATATTTAAATCTATTTGCGGTTAAATATTATTTGACTAAATGAAAACAAATATTATGACTGTAATATTTCTAAAATAAATAGATTTAAACAAAAATGACTTTAAATCATGACTCTATTATTTTATTTAAGTTTTAAATGTATTATCGCAGTCTGTGGGTAAATTTACTTATATAACCTACTTTTTAAAATGAATATGTATACATGCACATACTCGCAATCTATAAATTACTAATGTTAGGTTTTAAAATTGTATATATATATATCATGAACATTAATACATTCATGATCTAATGTAGGCGGGATTTTGGCATATAAGTGGCAGTACAGACACACTATGACAAACTCGGGGTTGAACTAGGGTAGGAAGGTAGGAAAGAAGTGAGAGAAGGTGAAACTAAGATTTGTAAAGCAAAACTTACTGTTTCAATAGAAAAGCATTCAGTCCATGTAGGATGGCTAATTTTCAGGATAGGCTAAATTGAATTCTTCTAATGAGCCAATTTTAGCCATTTTGATTTTTTTTTCCTGCCATGAGAGAAAAAAATTTTTTTTGACTCTTCTTTAGAGCAACCACTCACATTCGATTTTTTAAAAATTCTGTTGATGTATTGATAATGTTAACTATCAATTTTTAGTAATTAATAATGAAGCGGTCAATCTGATACTCAGATTGAGCTTCACAGCAGCCCACTCAGAATCTCCCACCACCAAACCATATTCAAACTTCATCCTTATGCATATATATATATATGCATTTATTAATACATTTTTTTGTTTATTAAAATAATTATTGATATAGATATATATAAATGTCTTAATTTAAATATTTTAAATGAGTAAATATTTTATATTATTCGTATAAGTGTGTAATGAATACATATATATCATAGGTGAGGGGAGATTACTTACAAAATGTTTAGAATAATAAAATATTTGATATTAATTTGTATTTTTAAAATTATGTAAAATTTTATTATTTATTTTAGTAATGGTGGTCAAAAAAGTGATGCAATCCTGCTGAATATTCTCAAATGCAATTAAGTCAATTAACCGGAAATCCATTAGTCTGAATTAAAATGTTATAAAAGTAATGTAAAATCCATTAGTGGAAATTTTATCCACTTCAAATTTGTTTTAAAATCTTAGATTATATTTTAAAACAATCGTTCGAGAAATTCTTAGCAGGATTGCATTGTCTTTAAAACTTGTAGGAACAAAGGTATGCATCCGGTCTGCAACTTGCAGATCAATAAAATAGATAAATTGCCTTAGGTGAACTAGCTAAAAAAGCATTCCAGAACAATTTCAAAATCATATAAATAGTGCTGGATTTGGATTCACCGGAAGAGCAAATAATTTGAGAAGAGCAATGGTCAGTAAAATCCATGCTCATTGTACCTTTGACTCAATGTATCATGAGTAAGTAAAAACTTCACCTTTTTCCACTGATCCAGAATGCCATCTTTCCTGACACCACCACCCAGGATCTAGATACTCATGAACTATTACTTTTAACCTATATACTAAAGAATGAAAGTGTTATCTGCTTGACCAACTTGAACAAAACTAGATCTAGTCTCTGATTTTCAAATCATCAAAGAATCGCTGTCAATACTGAACAAGGTAACAAATCCATGTTGCTGCTATTACTCATAAATTTACATGTATAATCTCAATTTAAAACTATATTTCTTGTCTAACCATTTCTTTAAATATAATGTAATCTTTTTTTAGCTGATCTGAAGATCAGAAATTCATTATCAACTAAATAATTTGTAAAATCTTACTTCTTATTGTTAAAATGTGTTCCACTCTTATAAATTCTTTTATTTCTATCATTGAATCTCTTTGTAAATAATTCTTATTTTTTATTTTACTTTCATGCGGCAACAATATTTCGTATTTTGATTATATTTTATATTTTAAATAATATGCCAATAATTTTCTAAATTTGCTAGAATGTGCACTCTCTCTTTTAAATCCCCACCTTTCTTTTCATGGGGAGATCAGTTTAGTTTCTTTTAATTAAAACAAGTTTGTTATTTCAATTACAGCAGACGCTTGCAAATTTGGGGAAAACAACTTAATTATATTATAGTGTGATAGCTGAAAAACAGATTATAAATCTGTTTTTCTCAGAAATGTTTTCATTGTTATCTAAAATAATAGCACTTTAGGTGAAATTAAATCAATATTTTATTTTGTGAAATCAATAACCACCACCTAACTCATATATATATAATAATGTATACTATATCATTAAAGCACTTAGAATCGAATTTTCATGTTTGTTTTAATGTTTATGGGAAAATTTTATATATAAATTAATGTAACAGGGAAAGGGGATTTCTATTTCAATATTTTGTCATTTTATTAATGAATTTAAGCTCTCCTTTACTGTTTGGTATTCTAAACATACCATTATGCTGGATATTCCTAATATATAGGTATTAATTAAATCTTATTTTAAATATTTTATACATATGTTATTTCAAGCATTGCATGTATACCAGCCTCCTTGTTCATGTATATATATATATTTATGCTTCACTCTATCCGGCCATATCTGAAAGCTTTTCACCATCTCATATCTCCAAGTCCAAGAACCAGACTCTTAACCCCCCTGGGGACTTATGAGCTAGCTCTATATGGGATTGCTCCAGGAAGAACCGGCCCATAAAAACTCACAGTAAACCATTCTTCATTTGATAAGCCCATTCTGCCAAAGTCTGCAGACATATTTCGGTTATTTCTTTCAATGAATTTTCTGCAGCACCTTCTAGGATCGACAAATGGATCACATAAATATGCCACCATGCATGCACTGCCTTCTTAGCTCCAGTTCTAGATAAAACCTATGAATATCCATAAGCTGTAATGTTATGATTCTATACTAGGCAGATTTCTTCATGATATTTATTATTTTCATGTGTGCATCAGTTTGTGATGCAATTATATATGTTCTAGATTAGCTTTCTTACACACATTTTCTTACTCAGTATAAACTGAGGTTATTTCACTTATTAATGTAAAGTGTATGTTATAATAAAGTTATTAATTCCAAATATTCAGTCAAGTACTAAATTTTGTCCTTCTTTCTAGGGATGGACTTCAGATTCTTTTACATACTCGTATAGTGCTATTAAAACTGTATATATAAATATTATTGCCTATCGATTATTGGCATATAAATCAGCTGCAATAAAATAATAAATTAATGAATATATTTGTCATTTCCTGAATTAATAAAAGATAAATCTCATTATATAATAGGCTAGTGAAGACTAACGGAGAAATATAATAAATCACGTATTTTATTTAAATTAATAAAGCATACATATATTCTAACTTGCGAATCATTGTTTCTTTTATTTAAAATGTCATATTTTGATTAATAAATTATGCTTGCTCTGATTAGATGATCTCTCGCTAATCTTATATATACAATTAACGTGAAAGATCATGATCTTTAAATGTATCAAACTTATGTATTTTATGCTAAAAGGTTTCATTAGTTCATTTCCAATTTAGAGTCTCTTTGTGTTTCTGCTTTGTGATGCTGGTGGAGAGAGATTAATTAGATCAGTATCATCGGGATTGTTGCTCATAAGTTGGAAGATCTGGAAAATAAATAAATAGGGCAGAATTCATGAATGTTCCTGACTTATGTATCTTGCACATGAATGGACTTGAGGTACTTTTGCCTAGTTGCTAGATCTGGTTATATGAACAGACAAAACTGACTGGTACAACAACATAGATCTAAATAATCCTTAAGGAAAAATCCTGTCTTTGTAATTAATGAGTAACCACTCATATTTGATTCTTTAATTTTTTTATTGATGCACTAATAATGTTAGCTGTCAATTTTTTGTTCATAATGACAAAGATATAAATAGAGATAAGACTCTTCATGATTGTGGATTATAATAAATGTAGACTCATAAAATATGATTAAATATTTACCAATTAAAACAAATATACAAATACATATTTACAATATATACAATTTTTACACCTTTGTCTAATATTGTTGGTGAGGTATAGTGTCTATGATATGTAGCTATTAATGTAAAGGTCTTCTGGTGCTCTCTGGGATTATCTACCACTTCCAGGTATATCAAGACAGCTTGCCTCATGAGTAAGTCCAATGACACTTTTCTCATATCTGATTTAGGTTCTAAAACTTTCCAGTTTTAACATGAATTTGCTCACTGCTTTAATCATATAGTGGCAATATGCATACTGTCATTCTGACAGTAAATTATTATTGTCTCCCCTTTACCTCTAACTGGATTATTTATAGCCAGATCCCCTTCCATAATGAGAACAATCATATTCACTGAACATCACTACCAATTGGCATGTTTCTCTGAACATCACTACCAATTGGTATGTTTCTCCTATTGGATATATTTTGTCTATTCATATATTTATTAATTTGTGGCATTGAATGCTCAGTCCAATCTGGGTAAGACAGAATCTGAGCTAGTCCATTAATTGAAGATAAGGTCTGCTTTAACAATGAAAGCTCAATTACATATTAGAAACATGTAAAGAAAAAATGAATTAATATTTTAAAAAAATACTTCTTTATAAATTTAGGTAGTTGTGACTTTTGACCCATGTGGCCACCAGAGGCACTGGTCAGGGTCAACCACAGAAATACTTAGAGTAGGGGCCCCAAATGCAGCATTGCAAATTTCAGCTGAAAGGTGGTACTGTTCACAATGCATAAGCACAGGAACATTCCACCAGCTGGCTGGCAGCAAAGCTGCCCACTTGGTGGTGCTGGTCACAGTGCGTAAGCCCATTTAGCTTACATCATCTGCTACCAGCAGATACCAAGAACCTAGGTGGCACTGATTAATATAAACACATCTAGCTTATGTGTCGTCGGCTAACACGGAAAAACTATGCACTGATAGAGTTTATGTACATACTACTTAAAATATGAATGGCGTATAATGTACACGTGTGATTAATTAAGAAGCTACAACTATTTAAATATTCTTTCAAACTTAATAGTATCACATGCTATTTCACAGTTTTATAAATGGATGTATTTTTAAATGATTTTTTTTTTTAAAAAATCGACCTTTTTTTTTTAATTATTTACTCTATGTCAAAATGTTATATATAAGTTGAGTGGTGGAATTTGCTATCATAGCCGCTTGAATGGCATCATAGATTTACATACGAAAGTACGCTATAATTAGACTGGGTTGATAAAATTATCGCGCGTAGAAATCCTCATAATTATTCATAAAATATTTTATTAATCTATAAGTCAATTCTAAATTTAAAAATCGATCTTTTTTTTTTAATTATTTACTCTAAAAGTGGTTTTTTTTTTTTAAATTAAAAAAAAATGTAATTTTTACGACAATCGGTTTTTTTTTTTAAAAAAAAAAAAGCTAATTTTTTCCCCCTTCTTTCAAAACTAGAGACATTCCAAAGATAAAATCTAATATATTTAATTAATAGGGGCTTTACTAATGAATAGCTATGGTCAATTAGTGAATTGGATTGATTTAATGAGACAGAAACTGATATATGATGAATTATATTTATTGACAATTTCATATATACTTGATATAACCCATTACTTAGCGTTGGATAATGCACGCAGGCATTTTATTTACTAAACAACATTACTCTAGGCCATTTAGCAAAATAAATTTGTGGCTATTATTTAATTGCGCTAATTTTATGCTATATAATAAATCACTACATTCCACTTATTAGTTATGCCCTTTCATCATCAGTTCGAGTGGCTATTATACATGTAATCAAACCAAGTCTGGAGTGAAGTTTAATAATACATCTGATTATGATAAATTTATATATTAAATATGGGCATATAAAGCCTCACAGATAGCTTTAGATCGAACAGGTTTTCAAGAATGCTTCTGTTCAACGCAAATGGAGGTAGAGTTGGCTATAAAGATTTTACTAATACGCTATACACAAGTAAAATATAACAATAAACTGGCTCTGTGGATGGATGAATAGATTTTGGTTTTATGACAACACGGTTTACCCAATGACCATCTCATGTGAAAAGGGAACCTATTTGGTTCATAAGAGGGGAGACTTATGTACTAATCTGGCCTACCACTTAGCACGCACACCCATAAAAGAGGAAAATGAGTGAACATGGCTCCATCTTATATATATATATAAAAAAACAGCACAACGATAAAATATTGATAAATTTCACATCCGCCAAGCCGAAGTATATTATAAATTAAATACCATACATTAAATGAACACTAGTTTTGTCAGCTTGATTAAAAGAGCCAACTCTTCTGTAGCATGAGAAATACATATATGCTACTGACGGGAATATATATATATATATACACAAACTTTACTTTATCCCATTCAATCTCTTAGTTATGTATAATTAATAAACTTTTAAAGGGGGAAAGTATATTTAAGGGACTTACAAATACTTTAATAAGAAAAATATACTTATGATTACACTCCAGGCTAGTTTAATCTTTAGTAACATAATAATTAAAGGTTGAAAGTTTGGATTTATAAGCCACATTTTATATTTACATTAATTATTTACTAAATGACAAAATAATAATGAGCACAAAGGGTCGCCATTATTTATAAATTAGGGGTTCGAAACGGAGCGCTAAATGATGCTATAATTAATACAATATGAAGATTTTAAATAATATCTTCAAAAAGTATATATTTTGTAACTAAATGCCCACCGTTTCGAGACAGGCATAATTAATAATAACTAAAATAAGCAAGAGAGAAATAAATATAACTGCAGTGATTAAGTTATATAGCAAAACAAGAAGTTAATAAAGGAAATTAACAAAAGTATGTCATTTATAGAATTGAAATATTATTGATAAGACAATTTAGAAAGAGTTTACAATATAATTAGTAACCTGATTTTGAAGCAATAAGAATTTGAATTTTTATTTAAAGTGGGAAGGGGTGGGGAGAGAGATATAGTGGAGGGGTAATTTCAAGGTAGTTCTTAATTTATATTTCTATTATATTATAAGGTTAGTTAATTCTAAATTTTATATTTGTATTATATTCGTATGTGGATGGATAATTTAAACCATGAAATTATGGCATAATGATTTGTACATATAATATTTAAGATTAAATAAAAATAATGTAAAATGTTTTCTTTATAATATATTTACGGTTTTCTGATTTAATGTTTAATAGATATAACTGAAACTAAAGTATTTTTTTATAAGATCTGTCAAATTTGCTTTTTTTAAAATAAACAATATAAAGAAAATATGTTAAAAGTTATTTATATCTAGTTAAAATAAAAGTCATCGGTTTATAATTAAAAATGGGAATTTTGTGTAAACAAGAAATCAATTAGTGACCGCACCTGGGGTAAAAATTAAATCTAGTTTACTGATTGAATTTGTTTCAAAAAAAGATGTTATCATTAAATCATAATAGCGTTACTATCTGCTAAGCCATAACATTTTATAACACCTAAAAAGAAATTTAATTAATGAAATCAGAATCAAAATTATATAATTTATATATTTTAATAATTTTTTTAAGTAAATTAAAAATAACACCTCGGAGACTTTATCAGTAGTAGAAATTAGATTATATGATTTTGTTTAATTAAAAGTCGATTGGTCCTGAGGCAAACGAAATTCCAAAAAGGTGTTAAGGCTTGGTGGAAATATATAAATAGGCTAGCGGAAAAGATACTCCATCTTGCTTTTGAAGAGCTGTTACTACGAGAAGCTGAAAATTTGTTAATTTATCTATGGCCTGCTAGTCAGGCAAGAATTTGTTCCCTTTGCTGTGATGGAACGTCAGAATTTGATCCATCCAAGGCCGGAGCAACAACCAACATTGCCTTAACAAGCTTATAATAAATAGAAGATGCCATAAGCCGTTAAAAGAACTCACCTTCATTCAAATTCAACTACCCCAACTCCAGCTATAGGAATACCATCTTAAATCGTCTCCCAACTAAAGAGAAGATGCCATAAGCCGCCAAAGAACTCACCTTCATTCCAGCTCGAGTATCTGTTTTAAAATTATTAAAATCGCAGAGCTCTGTGTAAAATTCAAAATAATCATTATTGCTTCAAAATCAGGTTAGCTAACTATATTGTAAACTCTTTCTAAATTGTCTTATCAATAATATTTCAATTCTATAAATGACATACTTTTGTTAATTTCCTTTATTAACTTCTTGTTTTGCTATATAACTTAATCACTGCAGTTATATTTATTTCTCTCTTGCTTATTTTAGTTATTATTAATTATGCCTGTCTCGAAACGGCATGCATTTAGTTACGAAATATATACTTTTTGAAGATATTATTTAAAATCTTCGTATTGTATTAATTATAGCGTCATTTAGCGCTTCGTTTTGAACCCCTAATTTATAAATAATGGCGACCCTTTGTGCTCATTATTATTTTGTCATTTAGTAAATAATTAATGTAAATATAAAATGTGGCTTATAAATCCAAACTTTCAACCTTTAATTATTATGTTACTAAAGATTAAACTAGCCTGGAGTGTAATCATAAGTATATTTTTCTTATTAAAGTATTCGTAAGTCCCTTAAATATACTTTCTCCCTTTAAAAGTTTATTAATTATACATAACTAAGAGATTGAACGGGATAAAGTAAAGTTTGTATATATATATATATTCCCATCAGTAGCATATATGTATTTCTCATGCTACAGAAGAGTTGGCTCTTTTAATCAAGCTGACAAAACTAGTGTTCATTTAATGTATGGTATTTAATTTATAATATACTTCGGCTTGGCGGATGTGAAATTTATCAATATTTTATCGTGCTGTTTTTTATGTATATATATATATATATAAGATGGAGCCACGGTAAGTCCACCATTTTCCTCTCTTATGGGTAGTGCAGTAGTAAGACGAGCTAAGGGCCAGTTAGTACGTAAGCCCCGGCCTCTTATGAACCAAATAAAGGTTCCCTTTTAGCAGCATGATGATCGGTCATTGGGTAAACCGGTGTTGGTCATGAAAACCCTAAAATCTATTCATCCATCGCAACCACTTTATTATTATATTTTACTTGTGCATAGCATATTAGTAAAATCTTTATAGCCAACTCTACTGCGTTGAACCGAAGCATTCTTGAAAACCTGTTCGATCTAAAGCTATCTGTGAGGCTTTATATGCCCATATTTAATATATAAATTTATCATAATCGGATGTATTATTAAACTTCACTCCAGATGGTTTGATTAAGTAATAGCCACTCGAACTGATGATGAAAGGGCATAACTAATAAGTGGAATGTAGTGATTTATTATATAGCATAAAATTAGCGCAATTAAATAATAGCCACAAATTTATTTTGCTAAATGGCCTAGAGTAATGTTGTTTAGTAAATAAAATGCCTGCATGCATTATCCAACGCTAAGTAATGGGTTATATCAAGTATATATGAAATTGTCAATAAATATAATTCATCATATATCAGTTTCTGTCTCATTAAATCAATCCAATTCACTAATTGACCATAGCTATTCATTAGTAAAGCCCCTATTAATTAAATATATTAGATTTTATCTTTGGAATGTCTCTAGTTTTGAAAGAAGGGGGAAAAAATTAGCTTTAAAAAAAAAACCGATTGTCATAAAAATTACATTTTTTTAAATTTTTAAAAAAAAAACCACTTTTAGAGTAAATAATTAAAAAAAAAAAGATCGATTTTTAAATTTAGAATTGACTTATAGATTAATAAAATATTTTATGAATAATTATGAGGATTTCTACGCGATAATTTTATCAAACCTGTCTAATTATAGCGTACTTTCGTATGTAAATCTATGATGCCATTCAAGCGGCCATGATAGCAAATTTCACCACTCGACTTATATATAACATTTTGACATAGAGTAAATAATTAAAAAAAAAAGGTCGATTTTTAAAAAAAAAAAAATTTAAAAATACATCCATTTATAAAACTGTGAAATAGCATGTGATACTATTAAGTTTGAAAGAATATTTAAATAGTTGTAGCTTCTTAATTAATCACACCTGTACATTATACGCCATTCATATTTTAAGTAGTATGTACATAAACTCTATCAGTGCGTAGGTTTTCCGTGTGTAACCATGTCGAAACAGCGCCACATAGGGGGCTAGAATCTTGGTAGTCACTGTTAGCAGATGACACATAAGCTAGATGTGTTCACAGCAGTCAGTACCACCTAGGTTCTTGGCATCTGCTGGTAGCAGACAATGTAAGCTAAATGGGCTTATGCACTGCGACCAGTGCCATCAAGCAGGCAGCTTTGCTGCCAGCCAGCTGGTGGAATGTTCCTGTGCTTACGCATTGTGAACAGTGCCACCTTTTGGCTGGAATTTGCAATGCTGCATTTGGGGCCCCTACTCTAAGTATTTCTCTGGTTGACCCTGACCAGCGCCTCTGGTGGCCACATGGGTCAAAAGTCACAACTACCCAAATTTAAAAACAGCAGCATTAGGTAGCACATTTAGATATTGCTCCAAGTAACTAACATACAGGAGACTATATGTAATAATACATAATTGCATGATATATCCATATCTTGAGTTTGAATATAGGCAGAATAAAACTAATATATATATATATTTAGATTCTAATCAAACTATCCATATTAGTCATGCAATATTGATCAAATAGTTAGTATCTAATTATTCCATACTAGAGGATAATATAAAAATGAAAACCCACCTAAACTATCACCATATGGAAATTAACAACTTGCTGAGTAATATCCTTTTTTTATTTTTTTACTGTTTGTCTATTAAAGGCTGTTGCAAAGAATTTTTTTCTGTGTTAGCTATTTAAAAGTTGATTAGTTATATTTTTTGAAGTGTTCACACTTCTACAATATGAAACAAAATTAGATAATTACTTGATAGTGATTTAATAGGCTAACCAAAAAAGACAATGGTCGAACCTATGTGCATGGAAGCAAAACTGAACACCAGTACTAGTATGTTTTTTCTTTCATATTATAGTTTTATTCAGTCATAAATAAAAAAAAGCAAAAAGAATTATAATGTTTTTTTAATACAGCATATGTTCGTGTTTTTATTTTATATAGTTTTGATTAATTTCACTGATGTCGAGTATGTCAGAGAACAGAACGCAGTGGAGAATAACAATTTAAAAAATGAAGTTCAGCATAAAATTAAAATGAAGAAACATATAATGTATTTAAAAGAGATATTAGAGTTTATTTCTAATATATGATTATTATAATAGTATGTTTTAAGATAACAGAAGGATAAAGATATATTTATTTATTTAAATTGGATGTAATTGTTAGGCATTTATGCTTTAAAATAGGTATAATGATAATGCGACATTATTATATTGCATTCATTACTAAAAGTTGCTTTAAAACAGGCATAATGATAATGAGACATTATTATATCGCATTTTAATCAATTATTAATATATATATATCATTACTAAAAATAAAAAACTATCCCCATTATTTTAAGTATATATAATTTTGATTACAGAATTTGAGCGTGATTTTACGGGATAGGCTGAATCCGTTTACGTTATAATTTTAAAAATATAAAAGGTTCGGTTTCATTATAAAGATAAGGCTGAGAATAGAGTGTAATGAAAAGCTATAATTTGGTAAGATATTGAAGTATTTCAAAAAATAAAGTTCATGTACAACTAACAAGATATTAAATAAACAAACTAAGAGCCATGCATAATTTGGTGCAATGACAGACCATAGTGTTAGAGATCCATGGATCACTTCCGGAATTCCTCAGCAATAAACAATTCATTTATTTAAAATTAAGTGCCCAGTATGTGATATATGTCAACGAATGGGTGTTTAATAGATGGGTTTATACAGACGATACAAAATTCTCTAATTTATTATTTTCTCCTTTTTTTTGGAATTGAAATGGCCATACTTATTTTCTTAATTGATAATGTTCCTGGAATTTATAGAGTTGCAAATTTTGTATTTGTTCAGTACATTGAGTAAATTTCTAATAAATAAAAGTAAGGAATCGCTAAATAATTATTACAATATAATGTTTTGCATATTTTAGACAGTTTTAAGAAGGCAGCAAAATAATAACAATGTCAACTTTAATTCACTGCTTCAAATTGAGCTCCAGTTATTTAACGTTTGCCTGTCATTTTTATAACCTAATGATGATTAATGAACTTATATAAATAATCACGTGACATCACTTAGAAATTACAAAAAGAAAATGCCATATATATATACAATTCAATTAAAATAATGTTGATGTTGCTTTAGTTTCCAAATAAGAATATATATATATCGTCAGCAAGGTATCGTTTATATAAGTTGTCTTCCTGAAGACAGTTATAATAATTAAGCAAAAGAGTTCTACGACCAAATATTCCCATTTCATTATCAGTAGTGCATTTACTATTACTTACTGTCCTTTTGTTATAAACTTTCATCATCCCATTATCATTTAATTTAAATATTTTTTGGGATTTTATAGAATCGGTATATATATATTGTAACGATAATCGCTCTTTTAACAATTGATAATAATAAAATTAGCAATGAAATGAAAACACAATATTTGAGAATTAATTTTAGTCTAGGGGAATTTAAAGTTAACTAATGGGTGACTATGAACATGGTAGAGTAACTATAAAACATTTTAATTGTCTAATTTATATAGCCACAAGTCAGTGATCAAATTGAACACACATAAAAAACAAGTCTTTATGCAGATTCAACTATATATTCCGATCGCTACTCCTCCTCCACGTAATACTATTATTAAATGACAAAATAAATATCAACTTGGACTTCTGATCAGAAATAAACAAACAACAAAATTATTCACTATAACAATAACTTTAATTAACAAATAGAATAATTATAATTAAAAAAATGTAACAATAACTTTAATTAACAAATAGAATGATAATTATAATTAAAAAATGTGTCTACATATTTACACTTAAAATTATATACGTGTGAGAGGAATAATCTTGGTGGATTTATGATTCATAGAGAAAAAGCTTATAATTAGTTCAGTTAATTAGCTCGCATATATTTCTACTTTCCATAAATATGGATATATGGCCATTTAAATCATTAATTTTAAACAACTGCTAATAATATTAACATTTTAACTTCTTTTGATTCATTATATGATAGTTTCCTTATGATTGTTTCCATTGTAATTTTCCTATGAGGGTTTCCTAGACAGAGCATAGAAATAAGTAGTGAAGCAGTTATATATATATATACATACGTATATATATATGCTTCATGTTAAAAAAATATTAAGGCATTTAAAAAAAATACAATGTATAAAAAAATAATATTATAAAATGTAAATTTTATTACGAAATTTAATTATGAGTTGGTATGTGTGAAAAAAGATGCAGTTTCAAATCAGCAAAGAAAATTTAACTTTCTAATCATTAAAAAAATGTAGGTACTAAATTCTAAAATTAGAATTTATATTTTGTGTAGCATTATCATTACAATAAAAGGTGACTAAAGTATAATTACTGGGGATTAAATTAAATCCAAAGACTTTTTGAATTTAATTTTTAAAAATGCAATTAGTAACATTTCAAAATTAAATTGCATTAAGATTATAATCAGCAAGATTCTTTTAGATAATAAAGAAAAGAATTTTCCTTAAGTTTAAATTAATTAATTAATTTGGAAAGATCTGGAAGGCTTTATTTTTTTGAGATTATATATAGGGAAAAAGAAAAAAGGATTATTATTATTGTGAACTTCTGGAAGAGTTGTTGTAGACTTCTTGTAGAGTTTATTATAGTAAAGTTTAAGCTGTTAAATTACTTCAAGCTATGAATGAATAGATCACTGCAATTTCTCTGGCCATCGCAGATGAAGCTGAATATGGGGTTTCCCTGGTCTTATAAAATGCTAGGCAGATCAAGTCATTGCACCCAAATTGCTGATATACTATGGCGTCACCATCAAAAGAAAACCATCTGTATATAATGCCCCAGACCATTGAAAATATCCGGTAAATGATAAAAGCCTCTCTAGTATGATTGAAAGTGTTTTCTTCGCTTTAAATAATTTATTTATTAACCGTTCTTTAAAGTGTGTTTTTTTCGTACTATGTAAATGCTGCGTCTTATGACCAGCAAGTAAATAAATGGACAAAGGCAGAATTGAGATGGTAAGATTATAATTTAATGCGAATAATTTTAACTATATACATTGCCTATTATAAGGCGTAATAAAATAATAAAAGGTCATGGTGACCTGCATATAAATACCCTAGTTCTGCTTTGGACTTACAGAGGCAGGAGTCTCTGACTCATAATTAAAACTCAGAACATACTCAGAACAATTAGATCAGGTTATGGGGGTTTATATACCATTCAAGACTTCTGGAGTCTTTTACATTCCTAACCATATATGGTGTTTTCACTTACGTTTTCACATACACGCAGTATTTTCACATTTCTCACCATATATGGTATTTTACATAGTTTTCTGACCCTATAAGGTCAGCTGGGCTTTCTATTATCATACAACTTTCTATGATTTAACAACATTGCAATTTTACACAATCGTTATTCTTAATTACTATACAGTTATTTATTATACATTACAGTTATTACTTTTGTTCTACATTTATACAATTATTATTATTGTTTTACATATTCGTTATATTTATACAATTATTATTTACATATTCATTATACATTATGCGTTTTAACCTTGACCTTGAATACTGCAGTAAAATATTCGGTGCACCAAATATTCTTATCGTATTATTTAGATAATTTATTGCATTATTTAAATATTTTCTTAACGCACGCTTAATTAATTGTACATAGTAAAGAAGATCGATTATTGTAATATATGTATAATCGATCTTTCTTAAATTTTGCTAGGCTTATTTTTTAAGAATCAGACAGAGGTAAATTTAGTAAAATATTTCAATGATTAAAATATTTGACATTATCTAAAGAAAAGCCCAGTAATTAAATAAAAGCAAGATTTTAAATACACACACTCTCTCTCTCTGATTCTAATTTGTTTTTGTTTGTATTATTTGCGATTTTAAATTTGCCTATTTAAAATCGATTCTTTCAAAAAATGACATTTAGCCATTAACTCAATTACAATGGTTCATATAAAACTTTCAAATTTAAAAATTAAGATTGTGTTAAAATGTTAAAAGCAAACGTTATTTTCTGTTTTGGGAAGGGACAATTATATATGTATACTGCATGCAAGTGATTTATAAACAACCTACAGTTTTAAAATAAAATTTAATGTTCAAAGTTGAAAGTCAAATGTTTCTTTTCTTTGATAAATATAACTGTATACTTGTATGATACGATAGTTTAATTCTTTAAAACTTTTAACACAATTTAATGTTATCATTGTAAGCTATCGTATCAACAATTCTGTATATATGTAAGACCTATGGGTCAGATCTCTAATTAAGCAGGGAGTAATTTCTTTATAAATTTTTTTAATATATAATAACTGCTTAGGCCTTGATTAAGCCTATATAATGGATATTCGCATATTGTAAACTTATGACATGACCATTTAAGTTTTATTTATATAGATTTAAATTTTGTCCAAATGTTTATTATTGTATATAAATATAGCATTACTGGGTTGTCTTAATTTCATGATTATCTTACTGCGTTTCTTCAGCAGGCATATATCCCTGCTTCGGAAGATTTAATTTGACGGGTTCTGTTTGTCTAACTTCCACGAAAATGCGGGAACACTTCTTTTATTTTTCAGACTCGGAGGGTTTTGTTATTGTCTTGTTACCAGTTCAGTCGGTCATTCCGACCTGTTAATGAGAGGTTTTATGGAGATGCTCATTCATTCATTTTATAACCCATTTATTTTATGAAATTTGAATCTAACTTCGCAACAGCGAAGATATTCCCATCGTTGCCTTATTTTAAGGCTTGGATATGGCATCGCGGAAGTGATCATATTCCAGTCTACCTCGTTATACTTTAGCAATTCAGTACCGATTTCCTTGCTCCCTTGTGTATGATAATAAAGCTTGATATTTCAGCATTTATTGGTCATGATCTTGAGAGTTATGAATTTATCCATTTAACCATATTTTTCTAGAGTTAATTAAACTTACCTTGCTTTATTTATTATTATGTACCTGCTTGAAGGACATCTGCCCTAAAGATCAAATGATACCTCATCCGAAATCCCTTATTATATATCTGTTATATATTGAAACTTTTATATATGGAATTATCAATTAATGTAATTTCCACTATCTATATATAAGTCTAGCAACCAAATTAAGCGGTAGTCATCTCTTTTGTTTATTTTTTTGTAATTTTAATACTAATTTTTAAAAAAAGTATTTGTATTATATATATAAATTATATTGGGTGTCTTGTTTTGCCACAGGGAAGTCATGTATTGATAATCTAGTTTTAAAGAGTCTCTCCCTGACCACTGAGCACCACTGAGCCTAAAAAAAGGTATTATGTAGGTTGGAATGAGTTGTAGTGGTTTAAGACACCCTAGTGGTGACTTTGTGACTATCAGCTCATTCTGACCGTTACAATAGATTTATAAACAAAATCATAGAATATTTCTATGTGATAATCAATTTAGATGGCTAGTCTTCTTCTTATAGCTAGTAAGTGTTACATATTTAGCTTCAGCATTAAATAGTAATAAACAGATCAACAGGATCAAAGTTAGCCATATCATTGGAAAGGCTTGGAACGCATTCTGCAGTTTTTTACCCAAAGATTGCTAGTATTTTTTACTTTAATCATTAAACATTTTTACTGACTTCTATTCAGTAAATGACATGATTAAGAAGCAACAATAATTCCCACCTTTTATATAAAGCAGATGATCGAAGAAAGCTTCTGTGACTGGTTTCTATAGCAATGTTGTTGTGGGTTTTTTTTTTTTTAAAAAAATAGTAATCTTTATTTAAAATAAAAATGATAATACATTTTACTTTTTACAATTATTATCAATTCAAAATATTTTAAAATTTATTTTAAACACATGATTTATAATAAAAGCCACACCTCCTAACTCAATCATGAGGGTTACATTTGCCCCTCCTCCATTTAGAAATAAAATGGAGTTGATGTAGCATAAACATTGCTTGATTTTATTTATACATTAAAAAAAAATTCATTTAATCTTAATAATGTCATGCTTAGCCGTAACTTCTTTGAAAACAGACTTACAAGCTGGTACAAACATAACAAACAATGTCATCCTTAGTCTAGATAATATTTACAAATCTATTAATTACATTAGTATGCAAATACTTTTTTTTCATTAATGCCATTGAACTTAATTTTTTAAGGCATTGATAAAATTTATCTGCAATGCTGAAATGAACAATCATGCAGCATGAATACCAAGAAAGCTATCTTGAGCACAAATATAACAGCAACTAAACCAGATATATAAACAATACATTTAAATAAAGCCTTTCTCTACTATGAGACTTAGAGGCTAACAACTGTAAGACTATGCCTAGCTTACTTTTGAGACTTAGAGGCTGACAAATATAAATATATCATGGTTGGGGGAACAGTGTTGAGATAAGGACTCTGAAGTATCAATAAAACATGATAACCTCAAAACAATGAAAAATTTTCCATTTATTATCAATACAGAATGTAACATGATCAACTATTGATAAACTCATGTAATTAATTTTAGTTTCAAGTTATATAGGTTCTTATATGCTTTAACAAATAACACTATTATACCTAGTTCATTTATCATGATTTCTTAGTCAACTATTGTTGGCATTTGAACAATACAATTCATTTTTTTAAAACTAGTTTTTTTCATTCTAAGTAGTATTTATTTTTGTAATGTGCATTATATAATTGCTTGTTCATTCCCCTGTATCATGTACCTGTTAACAAGTCCAGAAACATCAACTGAGATGCCATCCTTATTTATAAAAGGACTAAAGTTTGCTTCTTTCTAAATACTTTCTTTCCTCACTTTCATCCTATCATTATACATTTTCTTACGACTGTAAGGATATGATTTGTTTTTTGAGTAGATGATTGTGGTTCATGACCAGATTATTCCCCATTATTAATACCAGTTTCACTTCTAGTCTGACAAATTATTCTTGTTCTATTAGGACTAAACAAATAAACATCACATGATCACCATAAAATCCCCATCTAGTGCCTACTCATCCAATATCCCCAGACTAGTTTCTGGCTTGTGACCTTCATCAGTGGGGAGCCTTAGATTTGAGAGCACTGCACCTAGATCTTAAGATCTAATGCAACCCTCCAGCAGCCAAAGGCCACAAGCCAGAAACTAGTCTGGGATATTGGCTGAGTAGGCACTAGATTCTGGCTTGCACTGAGTAGCAATACGTGTGGAGAGTTTTGCCTGTTTTAATAACAGTTATAAACAAGCATAAGAAATGGTGATCATGTGATGTTTATTGGCTTAAAACCAATCCTGCTTAATAGGATAGTGTTGGCTATAGTTATTAAAAACCAAAGACATTAAATTGTATAGGTACTACACTGAGTTCAGCCCTACATTACATATATATATTGTACCAGTCAAAAATGTATGTCCATCTAACAAGATTTAGGTAGTAGTGTTAAACAAATTTCCTATCTTTCTGACTACTAACTTTCATTAATAAAAAGCACTGGACTGCAATAATCCACTCAGTAGCTATATTTCTTCTATTATAGTGTCCAAGCTAATGAAAGTTTCAACACTATAATATTTTGAATTTTTATAATAGAATGTCAAATTAACAATATATTTTTTTAATAACATGTTATATGTTAGACATTTTCAACCTGTTGCATATGATTCTTTTATCTTGCATTAGTCTTTGTATTAATAGTTACAGTTTTCCCAGTATCACTCTACTCTAGACCATCTAATTAAGAATGATAGTGTCAGTACAATATATAACAAAAACTAAAGCATATAGTTGCTGATTTATATAATTATACAAAAAAATTATCTTTAAAGTCATTAGCTTGAGTAATATACAAAAATAAAGGTGTTTTTGGTGTGTTAAATCTAATTCAGAATTTATCACTTAATGATGGTCAATAACCAGAAACTCATCTAGTATTCAGTAGACATTATTATTTGAAGTTCATTTACAACTCATACTTAATAAGATAGTTTTAGAGTAGCAATATATAGGATGGATTATTGTCATTAATGCAGGTGGTTGATATAACCTAGAAGAATCAGGTAATATTTTGTTTTGTTCAGTTCACCTTAAAAAACTTAAAACTGGTTTAATCCAAATCCATATGATGAAATATTATATAAAAGGAATAACTCTATTAAATATGTGCATGCCAATACAATAAAATAAAATTTGAATCTCATCATATGTATATTGGTATAACAAATAACTTTGTACTATAATATAAACAAATGTGCTACAATAATATATTTGAAATAATAATACAACTTAAAGTGAGACTATATGTTGATAAATTTAGTTCAGATTAATATATTTGATTTGCATTACAATAAGAGATTTTTATTCTTAATTATATAATTTGTTTCAGAAATATAGTATGAAGATCAATTTTGTGATCAATAGGAACCAAATTTGATAATTACCATAGGAATAAAAAAATATATGTAAAATATATACATATTAAAAAAACACAAAAATATTTGCATTAAATAAGCATAAAAGTTCAAGTTTTATATGGGTAAAAAAATAAATTATAAATTAAAAAATACAACTTAAAGTTTATTTTTTCTTTCACATTCACTTAAAAAAAACATACATTTAAAGTTCATTTTGCCTCCCCTTTTCCTGTTAACATTTTTTCTTTACATTTATAAATATTCCTTATTATTTCTTTATCAAAATGAAAGATTTATTATTATTATTGCTTTCAAAATAAATATTTGGCAATATTTTTTGAAAATGTTACATTTATAAATTTTAAATGATGCTTTTCAATTATTTAAATCACTTTATGAATGCTATATAATCTTTTAAAGATTATAATCTGAAAAATTTTTTTTTTAATTTTTCATCTCATGCTGGATATTAAATTGCGCTATGATCTCTATTTAATAACTTTAAATGCCCCGTATATGATACTGTAATTTCAAATGCCAAGCAGTATCTATATTTTATCCACATTTGATAACTTCTAATTTAAAGTCTTGTTATTGTATTGTTACTACAAAAGATACTCTAAGATAATTTTATGTCAAATATGATTTTATTTACGAGTTTCTAATCCATGATGTTTCCATTCCATCATGTTTTATAATTATCAAACATGATAGTCTAAATCATATTTAGTGAAGAAATAATAGATGAAGTTTCCATATATACATAGAAGTCTGCTACAATGCCATTGATTCTAAAAGCTTATTTATTTTAGTACTCATTTATTTTAGCATGTTGTAATATATAGTTAATTTATTATTTAAACAAGAAAAATACATTACAAAATAAAAAATGGAAATGTGAAAACAAAAATTAATTTACTTGACTTTTATATTTAATTTAGAACAGAAAAAACTCTCCATACAGTAGTGCCACTCAGTGCAAGCCAGAGTAATCAATGGATGCAAGAAGGTTTGTGCATAAAATTCCTATCTAGTGCACAAATCTTCTTGCACTGAGTGACACTACTGTATGGAGAGTTTTGCCTCATGTGACATATTTAATTTAGATGGAAGCAAATTATCTTTCACTTGTGTGCTATGATATTGAGCACACTCTATCAATAAATATTTTTAAAACATGCACGGCCATCCATATTTGAGATTACTTTTAAATAATCCAATATTCACTGACAGTACTGTTAAAAATGGAATGTAGTTTTATTAAACTGTCAGTTTTTTAAATCAGCTTATAACTAATAAAGATTCAAATAACCAATCTGAGGGATATTGTATGTTGTACACTTAAATTTGAGAAAATATAGTCTTTCTTTTATAAAAATTATATCAAATTTTCCATAGTAAAAGCATAAAAAATCTTAAGCACATGAAAAGCATGAAGTATCTTTTTTAATACAAACAAATTGAAGTGATATAATTTTCAATTATAATATTGGAAGTAGATTTTATTTGATATATTATGTAAAAAAATTGTTTATTTAATAACCTTTCTTATTTTAGCTTTTATATACTCTTTATGTAAAATTGAGAAATATTGGAGAATTATTACATAATAAAAATTATAATAAAACTTTTAAAAGCATTAATAAATTTATTTTAATAAGTGAAAATTATTTCTTTTTTAATAGTTGAATAGCTTTCTAAATTTCTTTGAGTCATGGCTAGAATTATATATTTACATAGAATCATTAAAATCAGTCAACATTTAGATAATCCAAATATCAATAATAATCAACAATCTCAATCTGTTGTCAAGGCAATCTTCTTTTAACAATAAAGGTGGAAGAATAATAATTCAAAAAATACATAGTGTTCATTGCTCATGATGCAAATGAACAGACAATTAAACTAAATTGGTAATTAAGTCTTACAAAATATAACAAAAATTTTGATGCTCTATTTAAAGAAAAAAGGCTCTGAAATGTTTTGAGCATGTACTTGCTCTGCCAATCAATAATATGAGTTGTAACATTGGAATTTTAATGTGAAAAAAATATTGCTGTATCATTTATTCATAGTAGAAGTATTTGTTGGGGCAGACTCCACTGTATACATGTGTGATATATTATTCTCATGTTAAAGATCTTAGTACTAAAAATAGTAATTTTGTAAAACTATCATCCATATAGAATTACATCAATATATGCCAGAGATCTGATATGAATAAAAAACTAAAGAGAAAATCCTTTCTAAATTACCTTGTTAATAAATAAATAATTAATTAACAAAGTTGTACTTGTATTAATTTTATTCATAGTCTGATTGGTTATATATATATATATTTTTTTTCTTCACCTGCTTCTTTTAATATATCAATTATAATTCCATCATTTCCTGGAGCCTTTCCTTTCTTCATACTTAATTGCATGTCTCACTTCTTCATTTAAAATTCTGGGCAATTCGGAAGATGTAATAGATATAGGAGGTACTTGTTCTTTATTACTATATAATTCTTGATAAAAATCTTCTACCAATTTCATGATGTCATCTCTCTTTTTAGTAATAATTCCATCTTTTTTTCTTATTGCAGATATAAATTTCCTACCAATACCAAAATGTTGTTTAACATTTTTGAGACTTTATTTTCTTCACAGCTTCCCTTGTATTTCACAGTTATACTTTCTTATATCATTTTCAACTCTTTTCAGACCATTTTACAAAATTGAGATATTCATTTTTTAATACATCATTTTTGTATATCTTCATATTCCTTCTTTTCTTCACTAAATTCTCTAGTCTCAGTAGAAATTTTATTAGTCAATTGCTGCTTTTTCTACCAGCTATGTTTGTTGCATTTTGTGGATTAAAATGGGAAACTAAGGTGAAAGTAAATGGAGAGTATTTAAGTCATTTAGATTTCGCAGATGATGTAGTTGTTTTTGAAATAATGCTTCAGAGCTGCAGGAAATGTTGCAGGAGTTAGTAGATGAAAGTAGAAAAGTAGGACTAAAGATAAATGTTAAAAAGACTAAAGTAATGTTTAATCGATTTGCTCAAAATATGAAAATAAAGATTGATTATGAAGAATTAGAAGAAGTTAACAGTTACAAATACCTTGGTCAGATTATTAATACAGATGGAAACATAATGGTGGAAATTAATCATAGAATTAAACTTGGTTGGAGTACTTTTGGTAGAAATAACTTGATACTAAAAGGAAATATGCCTATGTGTTTGAAAAGAATGGTTTTTAACAAATGTGTTTTACCAGTTCTTACTTATGGATCTGAGACTTGGACACTTAATAGAAAATCAATACAGAGACTTCAGACCACTCAAAGGAGTATGGAGAGATGTATGTTGGGAGTAACAAGAAGAGATCGAAAACGCAATGTATGGGTAAGACAACAAACAGGTGTTACTGACCTTATTGAAAAAATTAAAAGATTGAAATGGAGTTGGGCTGGACATATTGCTAGAAGAGATGATAATAGATGGACAATTGAAATTTTAAACTGGATTCCAAGAGATTGTAAAAGACCCAGAAAGAGACCACATGTGAGATGGATGGATGAAATAAGAAAATGTGCAGGTGTGTTGTGGAGAAGAGAAGCTAAAGATCGGAGAAGATGGATTAAACTTGGAGAGACCTTCATCCTGCAGTGGATTGATAATGGTTGATGATGATGATGATATATATATATATATAATCCTCACTGATAGCACTTAAAATATATTTAGAGATGCCTTCACTCTATCTAACTATCAAAGGCATATAATACAAATCCTATTTATCAGAAATAAATACTATATGGGCATCTGAACTAGATTGAGGTTATACTAAATCATACTACTATTTATTCTATTTACCATAAGTAAAATTTAAGTAAAATAAGCAATTGAGACTCTCTATAGAGTGCAGATATAAAATAAATAGACTTAACAAGTAAGTGAAGAAAAAGTAAATCTTTAAGATTTAAACTAAATTAATTACTTTAATTGCCAGTAAATAAAAAATATAATAATCAAACTCCTTTATAAAATTGCATAATAACTTTTAATTGTAATTATTTATTGAACTATTTCCTTAATCTAAAATTAATTATTAAATCTTTATTAAAAAATTTTAAATGCATTCTATTATTCGTATTCAATATAATGTTTTTGTGGTATTATTCTCTCTTTCTCATATATTTCTGGTCTGACTAGTGACAATATTAGCATGGGAATCGAACTTAGAACCACTTATAGATTAATCAATACTAAATTTAAATTTATGCTCTAATCAAGTCGGTTATTCTGTCAATGGAAATTCTTATTTATGAGAATTTTCCTGATTTATCTTTTTTTTTAAAGGACAAGATTTTAATGAGGAGTTTTCATACTAGATTGACTTATGAGATTATTTGACATTATCATATGGGCAAAAACTTCTTTAAATTATTTTTAAATTTTTTATATTTGGAAATGATCATTAAACTTATCTTAAAAGAAAAAAAAAGGAAAAATCAGGAAAACCTTCATAGATAAATATATCCAATTTTTTCTAACTGTTGTCTTTGATAAAATAAGCTATTGATTAGAGTGTCATCTTAAATTTAGTATTCATGAATCTAAAGGTCCTCTGTTCAATTTCTGTGCACACCACACTCGTAATACATTAAAACATGAGGAGAAATAATACTACCAAAGACATTGGGTTGTATATGAACCTGTGCACTATTACTAAGAATTAAATGTATTTGAAAATTTTTAATAGAGTTTAATTTTTCCTAAAGACATTTAACAATTCTAGATAATGGAAGTAGTTCAATACATAATTACAAATAAAATACCATGTTTGAATTCTAAGAAATTCTAATAAATTTTAAATTATGAACTAACATTCTAATTTCTATTCTAAAATCATTATTTTTTTCTTTTTAAAAAATTGTTCTATGAAGTTTAATCATTATTCTATTATAATAAATGGTGTACTTTAATAAATGGGCATTTATATGTGAAGATAAAATGTGTGTGTATATAGGGCGATAATAATAAACATTTTAAATTGTCCACAGATATCAAAAACATGTGAATATTAATAAATGAAATAATGTCACAAGTATATATTGGATTTGTGGTCAGTTAATCATAGCAAAAAATATGCCTATCAAACATTGCATGGTATTGTAATGAACACTTTACCATAACATTAAAAGCATTTAAAATAACAAATCTAAGTATTAAGTACATTTAAGCAGTATAAAGTTACATCATTTTAAATATATGGAGTGCAGTACAATAAGTGCTGCCAAAATATTATTTTCATATGTTTTAGTAAATAAAAATTAGTGTGTAATAAGGTCTGACCTATTGGGGATATCTATCTGCTCAAGAGTATTTATTTCACCTAACAAAAAATAAGTATAACATAAAAATAGGGAGATAACCTCTCCTAATGCCTTAAGAATTAATTAATATAAAGACTATTATGTTTATATTGCTATCGAAAAGGGTGAGCAAAGTAAAAAAAATCATTATAAAACAAATGTGTATCAAAACTGACTATCTGGACTAACCCAATTCCAAGATGCTTGTAAGCAGCATTTCAATTTTTTATATATTTTTGACAATTTGAAAAAATTGCCAATAATAATACTTTTTAGACAAAGATTTTTTTTTTAAACTACGAAATTAATGAAACTTCTAACTAAATTTTACCCACATACATTTTGAAAGATCTACTTTTTGTTTAGACTATAATTATTTAAAATATAAGTTGAATATGATATTTTCTTGTTAAAATCTAAATTAAGGCATCTAAAAAAACTCGTAAAAATAAATAAATTAACAATACATTATTTACCAATTTCTTCATCTTCAGATTTTTTTCTTCTACATATTTATTCAATGAATTTTACAAAACAAACACATTTTTTTTTATACATAAAATTATTGAGAAATAGAAGATTCTCAATTTTAAAGAAAATTTTTTTTGAGGTTCATCTTTATATGATCTAGTTCCAGATGATTTTACAAACAGTGCATTTGCTTTGGCTAAGAATTATGAAGACAATTCCATAAGGATCTTGTGAATAGCTTATCTAGATTAACAAATTAGATCATTTAGAGCATGTAAATATATACCATTAATATTTGCAAATCAGTATTTCTTTCGTTAATGATCATGACAAAATTAATGAGTTCAAACATTAGTAATTTAGCAAGAAAATTCCTATAAAGAATTAAATAATTTTTCAATTGGCTTTTTTTTCTTAATATTATCATGGATAAACTCTAAAATAAAGTAATTTATCAAACTTTTTATATTTTTAGGTAAAAATACACATTAACAGTTATTTATTAAGTAATTAAATTTTTAAAAGAAATTTTCCAATTTTAAGTATTTAAAATATCTATTTTCCATTTTAGTATAAGCATTTCATTACGATTAGGAATTATTTTATCTAGAATTGACTAGATTTTACAAACTCATAAATTGATATTAAACAGTTACAGAAGCAAATACATAAATTTATTTTGAAATTAGATGAGATAGCTATCAAAAAACATAGTCAGTATAACAAATAAAAAAATTATAGCAATAGTCTTTTTTATATATATTTAACAGATGATTTTATTTTATATGTTTTGTAGTATTGTGATAGGACATGGTATCAGAATGCATTAGTAGTTGCAGTTATGCTCAGGAAACGTATATCTCTGAATACTATATATTTTACATAATTTTAGACAACTGAAGTAATTTTAATACATTAGTACTATACAGAGAAGTATGATCTTTTATAACTTTTGATTGGTATCACATGACTTTTAAAATAACATTCTATTTTATTTTAGCAGAAATTATTTAAAAATTAAATAAAAAGGACTATGCTAAAAAAATATTAAAATTAAAAAAAAATTACCAACTTTATTTAAAAAAAAAAAAGTAAAACTAATATCTCTCTCAGTAAAATTGTTTGCACTGAAAAGGTTTGAATGTGTAGTCTTTTTAAACAAGCCAGTTTATTTAAAATACAAACAAAAATTCAAATAAAAACTTTATGCACACTTCCAAACACATTTCTTTAACTATTTATTTCTTAGTTATTGAAAATAAAGAGAATAAATATATGCAACATTAATCTATTATTTATAAATGTGCTAATATATATTTAGACGCGTGCATGTGTAAATGTAATACGTATTTTTATAAATATGTGTGCATCTATATGAGAGTTTGACCAAATATATAATACATTTAATTAAATTCATTCTTAGAATTACGATTTATTTTTAATTTAATTTAACCATTTTACGATTCATGCACTATGTAAAAAAGAAAATCCCTACAGACATATCATTTTTACATTACATATGTATGCCTTATGATACTTTAAAGTTTAATGATTAAACAGTCTTGTAATAAAAAAAAAAAATGCAAATTAACAAGAAGCTGATACAAACTTAGCACCAATTTATTTTAGACATTTCTTTCTGCTTTCCATTATGCTTAAGAATAAATTTGTTTCACAATTTATAAAATAATGGTAGAAAAAAAATAAACAAACACCCTATAAAAAGAAATCTTATTAATTTTTGTAAGATGTAAATTTTGAAAATAAATACCTGATAAAATATTTAAATATTAAAAAATATAGGCAAGTATATGTTAAAATTTATCACTATGTAAGTCTATGATTTAGTCATTTTAAACTATTTTTCCTATTAAAATATATTTTATAATAATTGCTAATTAATTTGGAGCAGTGATAGAGTGATAGACTTTGTAATTCAAGATCCATAGACTATGGCCCAGTACTGACAAATCTGGTGCTTAAATTTCTTATAATTCCCAAGCAATAAACACATTTGTTTTTTAATGCAATGTGAATGCTCAGCAGGATTGCAGCCTTAGTTTTATTGATTATTTTTAAAGAATTAGTATTTAGTATAACATCTAAAAGCCATTTAGTTTGATTATTAAGTAAAAAGTTTACTGATACTTTAAATTCAATGTCTTTAATATTCTTTTATCATTAAATTTAAATCAATAATATAGCTTCTCTTTTGCATCTTTCAAAAACTTTTATTTCCTTTTGTTTCATCTTAATCTATAACCTTCATCAGAGATCTGTAAATGTCTTATAATATGTTGCATTATAAAATGTTAAATATCATTTTCAAATACATTTTACTTTTGTGTTTCAAAGAGTATTGCTGTACATCAACATATCCAATAACAATGAAGACAATTTAAAATAATAAAAAAATAATCTTATAAACATTATAGGTGAAAAATAAATTAATCATTAATATATATTTCTCATTTTCACATATCTTATGCATATTTTTCATCATTATATCATATAAGACATAACTTTATAATTCAATGTTTATGTACTGTATATTCTATATAATATTTAACCATATACTGCTTTTTATTAAATTTTCACATAAAATAAATCAAGTCATGGAAATGTTCTCTCCCATTGATTCAAAAGTTAACTTAAATTATTTGCCTAATCTGTTTTTTTTATCACTAGTCTGATATTTACTTTTAGTAAAGTTTTTTTTTTTTTTTAGCAATCATTGAACTTTACTTCTGATGGGATTATAAATTGTGAAATTGTCAAGCATTGGTGATCGAGAGGTCAGCGACAGCTGCTTTACAAGCAGTTGTCCCGGGTTAGCGGGTTTGCTTCCCGGCTGATGCTATGACACATGAGAAGAAAAATTTGTGAAATTTGCAATATGTTTAAAATGCAATCTATTTTCAATTTTCACTATCATTATTATAAGTGCTTTTTCTCATCAGGGCTTTTTTTTTTTTGCTTAATGTGGAGAGCTTTTAGTTTCCTAGTCTCTAACAGTTTGAATAATCCAACAATTTATTATTATTTTGATTATCCAGTAAGATCCCTTGGACCTGGACTTAACTTTCCATCTCCTATGTTCATGACATTCTATATCAAGGATTTTTGATTCATCTTTAATCTTTTATTAATGTCCTGAGCACTTTTGCTTTGATTAATGGAATAGTTTGCATTTAATAATTTATAATTAATGTTCCTTGATTTGTTATTTACATTTCCTTAAAACTAATTAGGAATTTTATAATGTCTTGGTCACTGTTATTCTGATTGATAAAATACTCAACATTTATTAATTTAAAATTAATGCTTCTAGATTGTAATTTACACTTTCTTAAAAGCTTATTAGAGTCTTATCTATAATATGATGCAAATAGGAATAGATATAGCACCAACTTATCTAAAGACTTGAGAATCAAGATATGTGAATTTCTATTGCTTAATATTTCATAATTGACTAAAGGTAGCAACTAACTTCAAGCATACTTGTATTAGTAATTGTTTTTTATCTATTGCAAGATTCAGTAATAAAGTAACTTTAGATAATAGTTCCATATTCAAATCTCCAGAATAATAATTCAAATCCAGTATTCTTCAATCAAGAAGGCCAATGGCTAAAAGCTAAGCTAGATAGATTTTATGTAGCATTATCATATACTGTTTGTTGTTGACTGAGCTTACAGTAGATATCTTTGGATTAGAGGTGAGCAACTGTTGAATTCAACGAGAGGAAGTCAAGCATTGCTTTGTTTGTAACCATTCATTACAGGCAATTGCAAAACACATCAGACTATCAAAACAAGTTATTTATTTGCATCACAAAATGCATAACACACCAGGAATGGTATATATCTATAATGAAAATAGTATCAAAAAATGCAGTATATATATATAATGCAAAACTAGGTAGCACACTATCCTCATATTTTTATGATTAATTCTTGTCTCTACTCTGTGTAAGATTATACTTTTTTTTATTACTTATTATACTTTTTTTTTGTTACTTAATAACTCTTTCTAAATAAAATATCCATTCATTTTAATAATTTTTTTAATGCACATTTTCTTTAGAAAAGTATACCAATTTTCAAAAATTCTGGATAACCACATCAAAATAGTACTTATATTTCCTCAATTTTTCAATCTCCATTTTTTTAGTCATAGCATTATTATTTTATTCATGGCCATTTTTTTTTGTTATATTTTTATTATACCCAGTTTTAAAGATCTATTATTAAAGTATATAGAAAGAGCAACCATTTTGGTTCTATATCAGATATGTGTTCTAGACCAAAGTCAAATCATTACAATTTAAAAGTCCATCTTAGGATGAGGTTTTATTCTCTGGGTTCACATGTGAAATGAAAGCTGATTATCTTTCATATGTAGAACATACATAATTTCAATTGTTTGAGGCACTCCAGTATTGCTAGTACATCATTTTCTAAAATGCTTTTTGTATAATTCTGTTCTAGGATACAATAGATTTCAACTATTAATTTTCAAATTCTTCTATGACTTTTTTTCATTTACATGATTAGAGATCCTACAAAAATATGAGTATTTAAGATACACATATTGAATTGTCAAAGCTTACTTGATCTCTTTAAATGTTTATTAATCTTTATTCTGCATGAACAATATACTTTTCTTACTGCTAACATAGGATTGTTAATATCATTTGAACCAAAAACAAACTTCTTATAAAGTGCTGTTAAAGAGATCAAACTTAACATGGAGCTTCAAAAGAATTACAATTTTAATAAATATTTGTATTACCAAAAAAGTCTAATTTCCCTGCTTCATTAATCATATGACCCAGAAACCTGACTTCTTTACAAGCCCTAGAAATAAGATTTGATAATCATATTAACTCTTTGACCTATTTAATACAACCATAATGACTGACAAGTGTTCCTCAAAGAAGTCATTGTACATTAATATATTATTTATTTAACATAAATTTTTCTTTGGTTATAAATATTTTTAATATTTCTTCTACAGTTCTGTGGAAGTATAAATAGCTCTTGAAGCATTCTGATGAATTGTACTTTTTCTATGGTGGATTAAAAATTACTGTATTTACAGCTGTTTTTAAATAATGCTAACTTTGATCTTCTAAAGTACCTATTTTATTTTAGGCATCAGATAATTGGTTTTTGTCTTATCCTGACTGAACAATATTAAATGAGTAATTTGACTGGCTGTGAACTGGATACTTGGGTGGGGGTCTTAAATCTGATTTGAAACTATAAAATGTTTCAAGGTTTATCTTTCCTAAATTCAATCCTATGTTAGGTAAATGCTTCACCAGTAAAATAACCTGCAGAAGACAAAGAGCTTCTCTGACATCTTTCTCTACTCACCACCCCTAACAAATATAAAAAGTAGGAGACTTACCGACTTTTTTTTTGCAAATTTCCATGTTTTACCTAACTGAAACTAACTAGATACTTGTTTACTAAATAATATTGGATGGCTAGCTGTTAAATTTGAATTAGCTATCTAAACTATTTAGAACTTTTTTAAAAAAAATAAAATTTTCCTCGTTTGAATCCAAACTCTGTATCTTTAAAAATAACCAAATGATTTGATATTAGAGCACTAGAAATAACAGAATTGAGCTACAATCTATAGACATTTAGCTCTAGTTTTCTAGTCTGCCACTTCTCTAAACAACATAGGGTGATTTAGATCATGTGTCTGAGAGACAATTGCATTAATCAGCACGCTATGTCGCATGTAACAGAATAATCTGTATTGATCAAATAAATGGCTTACACACCATAACATAATTGCAATACAAATCACCCTGAGAGTTGTCTGAGAAATAAGAACATGTATTCTCATCTAATAGGCATTTCGCAGGACTTGTTAAAGAGTCATACATTTTATCCATACACAGACACACATATATTATTTCAATTCATTTCTGATTACTCTAAGATGCGGCAAATTAATAAATCATTAATCATATGATTTTGTTTTAAATAGTTGTTGTGACACTTTCAAGTTTGTTTGATTATTCACTTCATTATTTTAAAGAGTTAAATCTTAGTTTAAAAAAAAAAAATCTAGTAGAATAAAAAGAACATAATTACTGCATTAGATTTTTAAATTAGAAGATGGAAAGAGTAGCGAAGAGGGGAAAGATGTTCGTCTGCAGTGCTAATAATATTCAGTGACCAGAATAATTGTTATTAGCATAATAAAATTACCGGAAAGAGAAGTGTTTAAATATGCATTATTTTTGGTTGTTTTTTTAGTAGATAACAAATTTGCAGATAAAAGATGTATTATTAACTTCTGCAATTAATTTGGTGCGCAAAAAAAAATAATAATAGTAATTTAAAAGATGAAAATTGTTTAAATAACAAATAGAAGAAGTACTAAAATAATAATAAAAATATCTGTGAATATAAAACCATATCCTGTAATTATTGTTACTTGATGGTATTGGGTGCTTTCATAGGCTTTAAATCTTTCCTACTTGTCTAATCATTATAAATTAATTACAGACAATCGGAACAATTTGTTGCTCAGAAGTTTATAAAATGTCCGAGCAGGGGAAGTGACAGAAGAGATGCGGTTTATAGAGTATGCTAGTTGTATTTTTATATTGGACTATTTTCATAATCTAATATGAGTATTGAATATCTTTAGAAAAATTTAACTTTTATTTAAATATTCTAATACATTCAACTGTTAGTAATAGCACTTCAAACAGGTTAGTATATGTGCAACGTTTCAAGAGGTATTATTGTCCCCTCTTTTTCAGGTGTTGTTGGCCTGGCCAGTGATAGTACTAGCATGGGATTCGAACCCGGGCCCTTAGATTCTTGAGTATTGAATTTTAAGGTAATGCTCTAATCAACTGAGTCATCCTGCCAAAGGCAAAAGTCAGTAGGTTCCTCCTGATTTCTCCACTTTTTCCTAAGAGCAAAGTTGATTAGTGGTAAGCATACTTTATGTATTGTACCGGTCAAAACATGTCTATCCATCTAACATGAGCTGGAACACACAAAATGTACTTCAAACCCAGTCAAGCCCAAGATTTAGGTCAGGGACCAGCCTGGATTCGAACCCACCTTCTAAGCCCCAGATCAAACACCTAATGAACAACATAATAGTGATGGCACATGAGAATTAATTTTAATCCGGCCGACTAGGAGAGCGGAGAAGACAATGAGACATTTATTTACTATGACTAATTAAAATATACCTAAGCATGGTTGTAATATGTGGAAGTGGAGGAAAGAGGAAGGAATTCGAACTACTCAAATAAGTTAGACAAAATATATTTTAAGATAATGAAAAATTAGTTATATACATTTATAAATAAATTATGTTAGTGTGTGTGTGAATGAGCAAGCGATTACATAGTGTCATTCACGCTATTATTCCTCATATGCTCTTTATTAGCTAAATGATATATTATAAATAAACACACATCTTTGGTGGGTCTAATATTAAGATGCCAATTTATTATTACAAAGGATTACATAAAATTGCCATTAACGCTTTGGGTTATGTTTCTGAAACGTGGTGACTAACATAAGATAGGGGAGCATTCTGAGATTCATTACAGATATAAGATAAATCATTTTCACGCTATCGAGGTCGTGAAAATAAATAGGATACATTTGAAAAACACATTTGAAAATGACATTTGATTAGATGACAAAATATCCAATGAAAAATTATTTAACAATAGTAAAACGAACGCTTTATTTTTCCCCAAGGCACATAGATACTCTTAAATAGATATATAAATTACGATGGTGGGACTGAATAAGATTGAAATAAACTTAAATAATAAAAGTAATTGGCGTTTATATATATCTTAAACAAAGCTTAATTTTAATATTATAGCATTAAAACGGGGTCATGAAGCAAAAGAAGTAATAATACGAAGAAGTTTGCGGTGCTGACATAATAGCCTAAAAATAACTACGAGGAAAAAGGTCGTGCTTCTGGATGAAAAACGAAATCTCACACCCCCTTCTTGGGTGGTGCTTAGAGAAAAACGGATAGGCATGGCGTGGCCCAGACTTTTGCTGGTATAACCAATGCGAGAGGCCTTTTATATACAAAGTGAGTAGATGGGCATAGCATGTGCCAAACTTATGGGTCACAGCTAGATGCATTTTATATGAAGAAAGTGGTTCCAGATAGCTCAACTATCTATGGAACGAGATATAAGAAATCTATGAGTTCGAACTTGTCGCAACTCCCAGATTAGAAGCACGTAAACACAAAGACTGGCTAAATGTCAGAAATGCAATAATGAATGGATGTCATTAAAAACATTGAATAAATTTACAGCTTCAAAATAAATGACCCTTATTTGAAATACTATAACACGCAATGCATTTATAATATATATATAGGGAGAATATTTCACATACGTTAGAATTCTAATTAATAATAGAAACATTAAGATTTCCCCCTTCCCTTTCCTACCATTTAAAACAAATCAATCCCACCTTCGTTGGTTTTATAATAACGGAAAATATTAAAGCATATATTTTAAGAGTATGGAAACTAAAAGAAATAGCAGTTATACATAGAAAAACAATTAATAAGTCACTCTTTCAGAATTGAATAAATAATATTTTATATGATATCAAAGCGTTAATTAGCCAAAGTTCTGGATTTTCACCGGGTTAAACAAATCAATTTTTATATTAAAAAAAAAACGAACCTACAATGTTGATTCATAAAACAATCTGGCGAACGTATTAATTTATAATGCATTACATATATTTTAAGGGGACGTTAATAACCTTTGTATGAAGAAAAAAAAATGACAGAAAAGATTTTTATAAATTAAAAATCGCCAGTTTGCTTAGATTGGCAAATTAATAAATAAAATCAAAAAAACATATATATATAAAGTCATAAATATCTATAAATAAATGACCGCACCGAAATTAAGGAAAAGAAAGTTAAAAAGCATATGAGAATAGGATTAAATATAAAGAAATCATTTGAGAGCAAAATTAGATTCACAGACATATATATATAAAAAATAAAAAATACATGGGAAGAGATCTTGATAGATTATTCGAGATTATAATAATACCTATTGGAAATGTTTCACAGCTTGATAGAGGCAGTTACAGTCAGAGTATTAGCAGGTTTTCTGGACACAGATAGGCTCCGCTAGATGTTGACAGCAGTGGATGGCCTTGATGAGCTGGTGAGACAAAGCTCCGGGAAGCACGGTCGATCTTTTAGCCAGCCATTCTTTTAGGTACGATGTCTTGTATATAGATTAATCACTCTTCAGTAAAACCTCTCTCTTATCAAACTTTTCACTATTTATATGTTCTGATCTTTATCTATCGGATTGAATCTACACTGGCCTCCACCAATTGTAATTTCTTTAAGCAGTTCTGTGAGGTTGGTGCCTGCTTGGAGGGAAAATCTATAACTCTGCCTGAACATGCCCCAAGGGTTGATTTGCTAATTAAAAAAAAACAACAACAAACATATTAAGTTTATCAGTCATTGTACTAACAAAATCTATTTAATTAAAGTTTAGATTAGAAAAATTTTAGGAATTTAGTACAATGACTTTCACATTTAGTATTTGACTAAAACTTAAATAGAAACTTTCAAAATACAATTGATCCCCTAATGTACATATAAATACGATCTAATAAAATAAACATAATATAGCTCTACAAATATTATAAAATAAATAATTATTATAAAAGGTTAGTTTTAATCACAAAATAAGAATAAAATATACAAGATTATAATATTAAAATATACTTCCACCTATTATGAGATGGGTGTCAGTTAATAAGGTTGGGTTTAAACCCAGACTAGTGCTGATGACATTGGCACTAGGTGAAGCAGAAATATGTACTATATTTCCAGCTTCTGTATAGTCACACTAGGTTGGCTTATGGGATTTTTTACCATCGTCATGTTAGCAGCTTCTTTAAATTTTCTTCTTTGTACCTTTTCTTCTCTATCCAATATTTTTGTATTTTCCCAATATATGTTCATTGATACATACATGGTCTGCTACTTAGACGTACCTGTTTTCTCTCTTCTAATCATCAGTTTATGTTCTTGCAAGCACTTTTCATGGGATGACTGGTCTCACCAGTATATGTTCTTCCATATTCACATGGTATTTTGTAGATGCAGTTTTTTCTTTTCAGCATTTCAAGTTTAGGCTTTGTAGATATCAAAATTTTATAATGTGGTATGGCCCTGGAAAGCTGTTCTGGTGTTATATGTATTGCAGATTTTCCTTAATTTGTCTGCTATTTTTGGAATGTATGGGTACACTATAGTACCAATAATTGTCTTTTCTCTTGATGGTTCTTTTTGTTAACTATTTAATGTTTTCTTAATAACAGCTGATGGATAACCACTTTTCATAAGAATTTATTCTATATAAATCTTTTCTTTTTCCAAATTGCTAGTTTCTTGAACAAACTTATTTTGCTCTGTTCCATAGTGACAGTATAATTCCATGTTTTGTGTTTCTGGTGTAATTGGATGTATAGGCTAGGTATTTTCCTGTATGTATAGGTTTTCGTTAAACCGTAGTTTTGATTTTGCCATAAGAGAGTCTTGTCACAAAAACATCTAAGAATGCCAATTTTTGTTCTTGTTTTGATTCTATTGTAAATTTAATTGAGGGGATATATTGTTGATGTGTTTCCAGAAAGTTCATAGCAGTGCTTCATGTGTCCATACAACAAATGTATCATCTACATACTGAAGCTGGAAATATAGTACATATTTCTGCTTCACCTAGTGCCAATGTCATCAGCACTAGTGTGGGTTTGAACCCAACCTTTTATAATAACTGACACCCACCTCATAATTGGTGATAGTATAATTATAAGCAATATTGTAATCTTATATCTAATTACTTTGTATTTTATGATTAACTAACCTTTTATAATAGTTTATTTATTTTATAACATTTGTAAAACTGTATATTATGTTTATTTTATTAAATTGGCATTTATATGTAATTGAATCCTAGATATCTATAAAATGTTACAAATATTTTAAATTCTTCATTAAAGTTCATTTTCTTCAATTAATCAGTTGGTAACATTTTATATTTATCTTTTGATAAATGTACATTAAAGAATCTATTATATTTTGTAAATTTCTACTTAAGTTTTATATCAAATATTAAATTTGAAAGTCATTGTACCAAATTCCTAAAATTTTTCTGAATAAAAATTACATTTTTGTTAATCTAAACCTTAATTAAATAGTCTTGTTAGTACAATGACTGATAAACTGAATATGCTTGCTGCTGTTTTTTTTAATTAGCAAATCAACCCTTGGGGCATGCAGAATTATAGATTTCCCTCCAAAGCAGGCACCAACCTCAGAGAAACACTTAGAGCGATTGCAATTGGCAGTTATCACTGTAGATTTAATTCTTAGATAAGGCCAGATCACATAAATAGTGGAAAATTTGATTGATGGATGAATATAATTATTATTTGAAGAGTTCACTGAAGAGAGTAGTTTAGATTTAGTACATCGTGATTAAAGAATGACTGGCTAAAAAGATTGACCGTTGCTTTCTGGAGCTCTGTCCCACCAGCTCATCAATGCCCTTCCGGTGCTCTCAAGACCTAGCCCGAGACGATACTGTGTCAAGGAAGCCTGCTGAGTGATCTGACTTTATATAACTGTGTGTCAAGCCATTTAACATCTATCATTTGGTTGACGTAACCCCAATTTGCCGCAAGCCACTAATTCTACCTTACATTGTTTTCTAAATCAATGTTAATTTACATTATCTATATCTGTTTATACAACTTAGTTTTAAAATGTGTAGTTTAAATTTTTTTCTCTTAAATTTAAAATCTTAATTCTTATCAAAATCCCACATTATTTTGATGTGGCAAAATTAAATTAATTTTTGGTTTATTTAGAATATTTGACTTACTGAAATTTCCAAGTACAAAATTCAACAAGGTATTAACTTTAAATTCTCTCCCTCTTATTTTTCCAGTCAAAATCATTACAGGAGACTTACTTCCCATAAATTAATTAATAGAAAGCTCATTTAGTTTTGTACATCATATATACATTTATTTTGAATGATTGAAATTATTTTAAAAGTATCTTACTATTACCTCCAATTTAAAATAGCCCTGTAATTGTTTCTAAAAGAATAAAGAATTTTAGTGAATCAATTAAGTAAAATCTATTATAGCGTTTTATCAGTATATATTTCATACATATATATTTTTATTTGTCAAAAATAGAAAAAAAAATTGATGTATAATTTATTATGCTTTATATTGTCAAACTTCATCAGAAGTGAGTTTGATATTCAATGCCCCATCTATGTTAATTAAAAGACAGTCTTATTTTGTAATCTTTCATAAACTATTTAATAACTTATTAATAAATGAAATATTTGTAAAGTGTGGAAAACAATTTATATTTTAGTTTTAATTCTTGCCTTTCTTTTTATAATATAATTTATGATTCATTCATTGATGGCCTAAGGTTTCTGGGACTTCCTGTTATGTCAGGGAGCCGATTATTTTAATCAGGAATTAAGTTATTAATTTTGTTAGTGATACACTATCTATCTATATATGTCTAAGGCATTATGTATTTATAGCTACAACCATTCATTTATTATTTTGCTTTGCTACTTACTCCTCAGGACCTTCGGAAATTTAACTATGACCAGTCCAATCTTTCACACTCCCTCAAAGTAGACGTAGTTCATACCAAGGGATTCTTTTCGGGCATTGCCATTAAGATGTGTATGGGAAGTCCAGCACATCAAAATATTATTATGATTATTTAGAGACATGTTTTGGCTGGAGGGCCAGCATTTCTCATCATCTAGTTGCATTTACTAGGAATTTCCTTTAGCAAAGCCACCCAGAGGTTCATAACAGACCTCATTTATTTTTGTTGTAATCTATAATAGCATACTGCCTTCTTCATCATTTTATATCTTTATTTAGCAAACCTGAAATGCTCTCTGCCATGATGGCACGTCCTTCACAAACAAATTTCGTAATTAATTAAATCTGACTGTATAATTGTCAATTATTTATTTAAGAACTATTTTGCTTCCCACACTCATTATATACAAATGATTTTAAATGTAATAGTGTTTTAAATGCCCATCTTTCATGTCTTATAAAAAATTTAAATGAAAGTGTTTTAAATGCCTATCTTTCATGTCTTGTAATATATATATAACAGATTTATTTGTAATATCTTGAAGAGGGCTAATAATATTTTATTGCTGATTTGTTTTTGGCTGACCAATTAACAAACTTTTACATTGTTTGTCAAAGCCGCATCAAAACGAATTAAAGAAAATAACCAAGTTGTATAAACAAAGACTTAACTTATTTTGTACTAAATTCCTTAATAAATTCCTATAATATTGTTATTTTAAATAAGCTTAGTTTGTCATCACTCCCAATCTCTAAGGTTAATTACTCTATTTATTTAAATATTTCTTTGATTTAAATTCACTTCTTTGTAATGTTGCCATAAAGAATTATCATTATTATGGTTCAAACCATTAGTAATCGATCAAATCATATCTGTACCATTCTGCAATCGTCAGAATCCATTAAATCATTGATTTTTCATATAAACCCTTTATTATTTTGAGTCTCTATGTGAACCATGACCTCCAGCTGGGATGGAATAAAACCAAGCACTGCTAGTGTCATCACAAACGTTATCCATTAGTCAGAGAGGCAATAGTTTAGGCAAATAGGTTAGGATTCATCCTTGTCCTGACATATGTATCTTGTGCATGGTTGGATTCAAGGTACTTTTGCTTGGATTATTGGTCTTAATGAATACATGATTTTGACTAGCATAATACCAAAGCCAAACTTTAGGTGGATATGGAGTAGTTTTTATGGCTAAGGTTTCAAGTTCTTCCATGTAAATATTGCTAGTCAGGAGAGACAATGGTAAGCCCATAGCCATTCCTTGATTTTGTTGGAAGAATTCTGTAGTATATTGAAATTAGGTTGTTTTTATAGAGAATGTTAATAGTTCCATTATACTATCAATAGGAAGAACTGTTCTGGTTTGTAAACTATTATCACCATTTAATATTTTCCTTACAATTGTAACGTTATTTATATACATTACAAATATATTGGCATTTGGTAAAAGCTAAAAAAGTAAATTTAGATTTTTTTTTGATTAGTATAATTTTTGTTAAAACGTGCAATGAAGGTTAAAATTGTCATTCTTATTTTTTTTTATCTAATTGGAAAGAATAAATGACATACAGATTACTAATCCAGATAAATTAAAAGAATTCCAAAAGTATAAGCTAAAAGAAAAATATTTTAGCTAATTAAAGATGGAAGAATAATGCTAAAAAAAAGAGAACTTTGTAACTTAAATTTAAGAGAGAGTGTATAAGATAATTATCTTATACACTGATAAAAAGACAAAAGAGTGCGCAGAAGTTCCAAAAATGGAGCGCGATATAAAAAGGAGATGACAACTTCAATCTGGGTCTTCTCTTTGACTTCTAGTTACGTCTCTGAAAGTTGGAGGTTTCCATGAGCATAACCTGTGGCAAGAAATATACTTCTACACAGGTATGCCCTTGCTGTACCAAGCTGTCACACAAGCATGGAAACGGGACTTGTGAAGACCGCTTTTGCAATAAAAGGGTCACTACAACCGTGCCTTTTCTCCAGCTATAGAACGGAACAATAATGGAAGACGCCGGCAGGAGAGACCAATGGAAATTCTCATGATCTGGGATCCCATAAACCTACATGAACTTACCGGTAAGTTAAGAATAAATTTTCCTGATAGTGACTTAAAAGTTTGCAAACAATTATTTATCTAGGCTTAGACTACCATCCTGATATAGACTTTTCGTATTCAAGGGACTTTCTTATAAAGAATTTTATACAAGATCTTGGAACATTATTAAATTGCGTTCATTATTTAATCTAACTGTTTTTGTTAATCGATTCATTATCTGGATTAGCATGTGTGTACTTTCCAGTTTAGTTAATTCGTAATTTAACTTATAAATATTTTAGTTTGTTAGAATAAAAGAGATTATACTTTTATCAACCTTTTTCATTGTGCGTTATTAATAATGGTTATTATTCTTTTTAGTATTAAAGTTATTATTAGTTTAATAAGATTTAAAAGTAATTTACCTTGCCAATATGTTTGAATAAGCCCAGCAATAATAATCTCAAAAAAAAGATAATTCTAGTTTACCGTAAAATTACCGATTCTTAAAATCTAAGACCAAATTTTAAAAATATTTTATTTTTTTTTTATTTGTGAGAAATGCTGGCGACAGATATCAGCGGTCTTTTTAGAATAAAAAGACCTGGCGCCTATCAAATAAATTAAAAGCTGATCTCATCAATAGCATAATTCTCAACCATCAATAGGCAAAGTTTGATCAGGAAATATAGCTCTGTTTTTTAGGAAAAGAAATACAACTTTCTTTTTTCTTTTGATACAGCTTGATCAACTCACGCTCAAATATAAATTTGAGGCGTATAGTGGCCAAGTAATATGAAAAACGATACACAATAGACAATGCTTCTTTGCATAGTACATTTCTGAATAAACTTTCCATATCAAAGCTTACCAGTAAGTCAGCTTCCTTCAATTTTCATGTTCTTGACTAATTCTGCAAAGTGTCTAGAATCTCTGACAAAGGATTGGGTCTTGTATGCTAAATTACTTAGAACTTTGAAAAGAAATCTTGCCGCCTTTTGGCAAGGAGAGTCTCTAGAAGTAGCAATAGGTCGTAATGGAACATGATCCTTATGGATTTCAGGTAGACCATAAAGATGAGAAATTTACTGAAATATGATGTTATTTTTTTCTGAATCAATGAAGTATCTGCAATGCTTTCTGAGTAATGTTTGTAACTTTGCTTCCATACTCGGTATTGGATTTTTTGCCACTGTTCTATTTGGCCTGCTATCAGGAGTTTTTGTATTTTGTTGTCATAATCAGTTGTATCTATTACAACTGTTGTATTGCCTTTGTTAGCAGGGAGAATAATTATAGATTTATCTACTTTGAGAGATTTAATAGGATATGTTTGACTTCAATTTTTGTTGCTTGTCAAGTGTTCTTTTTATTCTCCAGTGTAATTCTGCTGCTTCTTCTAAAGGTAATTTTTGAGTGACTTCATCTGTTCTAAACATCTAACAGATACTGAAATTTCTGTTCTTGAAAGAGGATTAAATTTTGCTATAATGCTGTCTAATATCTCTCTATTAGATATAATGGCAGCCACTGAGGAAGTCACTCAGAAATTGCCTTTAGAAGCAGCAGCAGGATTATGCTGGAGAATAAAAAGAACTCTTGACAAGCAACAAAAATTGAAGTCAAACATATCCTATGATGAGAGGAAAGCAATTAAATCTCTCAAAGTAGATAAATCTATAATTATTCTCCCTACTGACAAAGACAATACAACAGTTGTAATGGATATTACAGATTATGACAACAAAATACAAGAATTCCTGACAGCAGGCCAATATAGAAAAGCAGCAAAAAATCTGATACCGAGTATGGAAACAGTGTTACAAGCATTAGAATTACTCAGAAAGCATTGCAGATACTTCACTGATTCAGAAAAAAGTAAATAACATCATATTTCAGTAAATTCCTCATCTGTATGGTCTACCTAAAATTCATAAGGATCATATTCCATTAAGACCTATTGTTAGTTCTAGAGAGTCTCCTCACCAAAATTTGGCAAGATTTCTTCGTTCATTTACAAGTGCTATTTTGAATCAAATTCACATATTAAAACAACATTATGTCAGTATTAGTCAGCATGATATGATAATAGTTGAAAGATATATATAACAGCCTACACAGTATTTTATACTGTGCTTTATATGAATTTTTCTTGAATATAGATTGTCTCATTGTATTTTTATATTGGAATATTTCCATCATCTAATACGTGTATTGAATGTCTTTAGAAAAATTTAACTTTATTTAAATATTCCAAATACATTCAACTGTTAGTAATAGCACATCAAACAGGTTAGTATGTGCACATTTTGAAAGGTATTATTCTCCCCTCTTCTTCAGGGGTTGCTGGCCTGACCAGTGAAGTACTAGCATAGGATTCGAACCTGGGTCCTTAGATTCTTGATTATTAAATTTTAAGGTAATGTTCTAATTAATTGAGACATCCTTCCAAAGATAACAGTCAATAGAAATTTCATATACACCTGGGTCTCGTTTTATGCGGATTTATTTAACACGATTCATGTTTCTTCTTAATATTTTTGCATGCGGTTTTCTTTTATGCATTAACACTGTATTAGATCAGAAGTTAAACTCTGATAATACGCTATTACTTTAAATAATAAATTTTGCACACTTATGTCATATTTAAAGTAATAGCACATTATTGGAATTCGACTTTCATCTTAATAATTTCAATATTTTCAGTGCTTTATAATAGTAAGATTTTATGCAATAATAAAATTAAAATCATGATTTCCACATTTTATGTATACACACATTAAATTTTATAAGATTATAATATAAATTTGTTCAAACATTGTGCGTGTTAATTTTGCATTTTAAATCACATTCTGTTTTTGCTTTTTAAAAAAGAATGTAATCAATTATTAATCATTTAGTGTCCACAAGTTTATTTTTAAAAGGTGAGTAATAGCAGTGGGCACAATTAAATTTGACAATTAAAATCTGATTTTTAATTGTAATTAACAATTTAAAAATTACTTAAGGTGACCTGAAATTAATGTGATGTGAAATGAAATTTGATTTTTAAACAGAATTGAAAATTAAAAAATTAAAGACAAAAATAAGAATTTAATTTTTAGTTGTTTTAATTAAATTTTTCCCAGCAGTGTAGAAAAAGATAATGAAACAGAAATGGAACCTGTTCCTTTCACTACAAAAATGATTCGAGAAGGTCTTCAACTTTCTAATCACTTGGCAAATTATTTTCTTATTAATGACACTAATCACTAAATGGTTGTACAGTATGTCTGGATATCGCGAGCTTCATAAACAATTAATAAAATCATCATCTCAAAGATTAATTACTAATTATGTTGTCACCAAAAAACCATTAACACAACATGAGAGTGAAGTAAGCGCTAGTTGTATTTCCTCTTGTGAAGAATCTGATTTTTTACCAGTTTGCAAATGAACCTGTTTATCGGCAAATAGCAATAATAATTAAAACGTGTATAAAAAATGTAAATTACTGTACTGTAAATTATGCATAAAAATATATTGTTTTGAATAAAATTAAATATTATAGTTAAAAAAAGTTTGTCTTGTATCAATTTTTTTCAAATTTGAAATTTTTTATTAGTCATATTTTATTTCTTTCTTTTTTTTTTGGGGTGAATTTTAAAGTAATTTTACATTGGTGCTTTGCTTTTATGCGATTTTTGAAAAATCACAGTCCGTATCCCCCCTTTTTCAAGGTAAGTTACATCAATTTTTGTGTGATTTCTTTTGTGTGCATTTTCTGAGGAACCTATCTATTGCGTAAAACAAGACCCAGGTGACTTATGTATGAGGTTCCTCCTGATTTCTCCACTTTTTTCTAAGAGCAAAGTTGATTAGTGGTTTCCATACATTACGTATAGTCACACTAAGTTGGCTTATGGGATTTTTTGCCATTGTCTTGTGAGCAGCTTCTTTAAATCAAACATCGAAGGATCCAGGTTCAAATCCCATGCTCGTACTGTCACTCATCAGGCCAGCAGCAGCTGAAGAAGAAGGGAGAATATCTCTCAAAACATAGTGCATATACTAACCTGTTTGAAGTGCTATTACTAATAGTTGAATGTATTTGGAATATTTAAATAAAATTAAACATTCAATATACATATTAGATGATGGAAATAGTCCAATATAAAAATACAACTAGAACACCATCATCACAAACATTCAGGAAAAACGCTTCTCTCATATTTAGCAAATTGATGAAAATAAGTTAATAAGAATATATTTAAAAATATAACCCATATAGTTTTTAAATATGTATATATTTACTAAAAAAAAAAGAAACAATAATATGAATATGTGCATATCAATTGCCTAAATAAATGTTAGCATTATATTTTGTTGAGTTTATTTTTTAAATTCAAATTTTTGTGCTAACATAGATAAAAATACCATTAAAAAAATTTTTTTTTATAATGGAGATATTTCAAAATATTTAATTTGTTTTAATTTATATTAGATTTTTTTTTCACTGCAAAAATATATTTTATTGACAAATATTAACAGATATGTATAAAAGCATTGCATTACAAATATTAATACATGTGATTGAACAAATAGTAGGGTAATTCACAAGGAATTATTTATAAAAGAAGTAAACAGAGCAAAACTCTCCATACAGTATTGCCACCTGTGCTAAACAGAGTAATCAATGGATGCCAGAAGGCTTGTGCATAAAATCCCTATCTAATGCCTACTCATCCAATATCCCCAAGCCAGAAACTAGTCTGGGGATATTGGATGAGTAGGCATTAGATAGGGATTTTATGCACAAGCCTTCTGGCATCCATTAATTACTCTGTTTAGCACAGGTGGCAATACTGTATGGAGAGTTTTGCTCTGTTTATCAACAATTAATGTGCTAGTATAGGAAATGTGATCATGTGATGCTTAATGGTATAAAAGAAGTAATTGACAACTTTGTAAAGCAAACAAAATAAGGATTGGCATAATTTTTAAATAAATTAATATGTCTATTATAAATATTTTATAAATAATTGATTGCAAAAAAAAAATGTTTTACATCTTCTAATTTTACTGCATACCTATAATCGGATGTTACTCATGAAATGTTTAGTGATATTAAATGAAGACATTTCTAAAAGACATTTTAGTTTAACGATGAAGCATTCATTATACTCTAATTTTTTTGTAAATATAGCATTGAAGGTAATTGTCTCAATAACTAGGTATAGGTAGTAAGATATTTATTTTTGTCTAGGGTTAAATTTAATTTAATTTTGGAGAAATTAAAAGGAATAAAAAAAAACATGTAGAGGAATTTCAAAATAATGATTGCTTCTATAATCCTACAGTTATCAAAATAATAATTGGTGCTACCGATGTAATAGATCTTGTAATTCACTAAAAATTGTCCAGAAGGTTTATGATAGTAGGGATGTTGATGATATCTTAAAACATACATAAGACATTATTATTAACTTTAAAAAAAGTAATTGAATGTTTATGATAAGATGCTTGACCTGTCCCAGATATTTTGTTAGAATGTCAATGTAAACAGCAAAAAAAAAAAGCCATTTACTTTTAAAATAAATTTTATTAAGCTAAAAAAACAATTATCCAATAACAACAAAAGAAAGAATTATATAAGTTACATTATACCATTACTGAAATGAAAAGTTCTACAAAATGATAGAAACTAGTTGAAATATTTTTTTTTACACAATATCAATAGGAGTCAAAGCTTGATTTCTGGTTTTAATTTTTAACAACGTATTGATAAAAAGAGATTTAGGATTGGGAGATGTTGGGTAAATATAGGATAACATTTCAGAAACCAAAGAGTAAATACTGTTAATCTTATATTAGCAGACAGGTCTTTAAAAGTATTTTCAATAAGAACTGCTGATGTGGAAGATTAGTTTTAAGTGCATTCACAGACAAAATGTTCAAGTGTCTCCTCTTCCCTCATACATAATGAGCACATTACATCAATATTTGCAAATACCATTCTTTGTTTATAATGTTGTATTCTGTGACACTTCATATATACATCTTATTTATTCAGTTTTTTAAAAAAATATTTTCACTTATAGTCATAGTGATAAAGAAACTTGTTTTAATATTTTATTTACACAATTTTATTAATATCATAAACAAATATGCCCACATCATGTTTATATTACCTTAAGATTATATGTAATAAATTATATCACTATCATTTTGAACATTATCAATCCACTGCAAGATAAAGATCTTTCTATTTTCCATTTTCTCTTATTAACAGTCTCTTTTTTCTATATCACTACAGAAAACTTTCTCATCTCTTCTAATCATTGTATATGTTGCTTTTGTTTAGGTTTTTACAATTTCTTGGGATCTAGCTTCATATCAGCTTCTGAAATTTTTTTTGTGATATCAAGGATGCTTATTCATTCTCTTTTTATATATTTGATTTTTGGTTTATCAATGTTTATCCTAATATACATCTCCATACTTTACAAACATGTCTGAAGTCTTTGTATTATTTTTCTATGAAGACCTAATCTAAGATCCAAAGATCAGCACTGACATTTATTAAAAAGCTTTATTTACAGAAACATAAGCATATACTATTTTATTTTAAGTAAACTGCTTGTCTGTTGGACTGTGCATTTATGTATCCCACTTAGGGTCATTCAAGTGGAATATGTAGTGAATGCATTGCTTTTAGGCATCTGTTCAATAAGGGTGCCTCAAAAGTAAAAAATAAATAAATTGCAATTGATTTATTTATTATTATTAAATGCAAACCAGTCATTCTTGATTGTTTGTGATGATATCAAAATAACACACCATCTATTTGGTTTTTCAGATTCTTCAATGATCCATTGCTTATATCACTACTGGTTGTTCTGTTTTGTAAACCATCCAATATTCCAAAACACTGTACGCTTTTTGAATGAATTAGATCATCTCATAATATTACCAAAATAAGAAAGTGAAGTGATATCAACTTGGTCATTTGTACTAAGAGTAGGATTTATACTTTATAAACTTATAATAAAATCGTTTAAATTATGCATACTGCATGGTGATAAGTTGGCTTAATAATAGAGTGGTTTATTGTTGAGAGAAGTTTCTCAACTTTGCTAAAACAGTCATGAAAGTATGCTTGCTACTGATTAACTCTCCCAAGCTGCAGAGATCTCAGATCCATAGTCATTCATGAAAGTAATGTTACAACTGCAGAAATAAACAAAGCCAGCTATTTTTAATAGATTGTTGTTATCAAGGAGTAATATTTGTTTATGTTCAGTAAAAAAGGTAAGGAGGAATTAAATAGCCCACTCCAGAAAAAGATTTTTCCAATTGCTCTTCAAAAAAAAAAAAAAAAACAATGACAAAAAAGCATTCATCACCAGACATGCTAAATATCAAACAGAAAGGATTTTTAACATTTTTCTATAAAACTATACTTAATAATAATAGTTAGATATTCATTTGCTAAACAATTTTAGATGGCTAATTGAATTATCTCAGACCTGATTATCTGAGAATAAGAGTTTATTTTAAGTCTGTGAGCGGACAAAATTTTACCTGGTCTAAATTTGAATCCCAAGTCCTCAAAACTCTTTACTACTCAGAGTGTATTGTAAAAAATAAAAGAAACTACTTTTAATTCTCATTTTACAATGAACCAAAAAGTCAAGAGAAAATTAATGCATTATATATCATTTTATATCAACTTCTTTATAGAATATCAGTAATAAACGATTACAAAATAGTTAGGGCTTAGTCTAGCAGTGAATATTGACTTAGAATAAACTTTTTTTTTTTCATGGAAAACAAACATTTACATTCTTTAGAAAATATATAATGTATATATGTGTGCTTTATATTAAAATAAATATTTTCACAGATAAAAAATGTATATACCCTTTTTAAGAATATATGTGTGTATGCAAATAGATAAAGGTTTGAAATGAAATGGTTATATATATATCCTCTTAACATGCCCACAATCTGGATTCACATCCAAGCTGTTTTAATGTTCAATCAAGCTTAATTAAGAGTTCTTTTTTTAGCCAAGCCAACTTATCATCCGCTATTAGTTAATAAACGAGTATCTAATTCTCTTAATCAGCAGATAATAAGGTTGAAAAAAGATTATCTGCAAATGATCAGCCTGATGAGTATCGCTTTTTCCTTCGTTGTTTTTCTAGGGAAAGCTCTTGCGGAAACCTTTGCTTTCCAGAGGCCTATTGTTAAAAGATTTTATCTTACAAATATATATATATATATATGACAAAAATGCACAGTCGTATCTTTATACTAATATAAACTGAAATAAAAATATATTAGAGTATAATATTTTATTTTATACAGGATCCTTCGAGGTGTCGTTGCAGAATAGTAATTGTTATTTTTGTAGATAATCTTTTTCTCGACTCTTAAGCATTTATTTTTTTAAAAAAATAACTTCTTAAAATATTTTTATATGTTTAATTATAGAATCCTGCCTACATAAACTGTCATAACATGATAAAGATGGGATAAATGGTATTGGTTAAAAATAAATATATAACTTATGTTAAAATAAGTTTCAATGTCAAATGTGTCTTTATATTTTGCACACGTGTGTGCATATATAATATAATCTAATTTGTTAATTCTAAAGTAAATTAATAACTGATATTCATGCATACGTCTATGTATACGACCATCCATGCTGGCTGATTCCCCACTATGAGACTTCCATTACTGAACTGCTCAAACTAAAAACTCAATAGCATGATGGATGCAAGGCAATATTGTTTTTTTTTTTTAAAAAAAAAATCAAGAAACTCTCAGCCAATATGTCAAAAACAACAACAACAAAAAAGCCTGTACAATATCCCAAACCTCAAATCTATTTACACTCACCTTTTCCCACAGCATTATCTTTGCCTTACTTCCAAGATCATCCTTATAATTATCTAATCTTAGAATAAAAACCCAAACCCTATCTTCTGTAGACCTTAGTCAATATTTGCTTTTTCATAATTTTGTGATTTGTATACTTTCTACTTATAACTTTTTATAGTCCATTAACAAATTATTAATATTTCCAACACCTTTATTTCATAGTTTATAAACCAAAGCACCAAATTATTTCTGTCTTACATATATTCTTTTGTTGCCAAAGATATTGCTTAAGTTTTAAAAAATAAACTACCTTGCTTACTATTATCATAAAAGGACCCATACCTGATGATCTGTTCAATATATATTCAAACTTTTTATTCTCTATACTTACTTTCTATCTCTCTTTCTAGCTTTTATTAGTGAAACTATTTTCCTGTCACAATCTTTACTATTATAATAATTGCCAATCTTCACAATACATTTATCTCACCTTTTATACAAATAAACTGATATAAAACCTCTATCCAATTTTTTAACATGTTGTAATACCTTCATCAATTACCTTCTTACTCATTCTTTAATAAATCCAATTTAAAAAAATATTTTGTTTACTTTTTTACAATCTACAAAATTGCAATCTACCATTATTTTAGAGCCTTACAATAGCACCATTTAAATTCTAATATCTTCATAAAAAATATGGGCAAATATTATTAGCAATGACTTCTATTTGTTTTAGTTACTTTTAGAAATATGCATTAAATCATATTGTGAAAATCTTCATTAATTATCTATTTATCAGGTTACCTAATTTGTGACATAACCTGTAATTCTGAATATTAGATTATGAAAAAAGGAAAGTAGTTTGGCATTGTAGAAAGGTTACCAGACTGCAGACTTGGTTATCCAACTTCTAATAGGGAATTAGTATTGCATTGCTAATATAGTGACTTTACCTATGATGTCAAACACTTAATAGGCAGGATATTGAAGATTAATCTACATGTAAAAAGACTTGATTGGAGTCAGGTGATCTTTGTTTGTATAATCTAAACAAATTTCTGCCTTACATTCAAAATCATTTATTGTAAATTCAGATCACAAAAAAATAGTTGTAGCTTAATGCCAGACTTGTATAATTGTGCAAGCATGTTCAGTTTGGATTGAAAACTTTAAAGTTTTTGAATCTTGGGTTATTAGCTTGGATGCTGTAAAAGAAGTAAAATCTCCCCATCCTTTTTTGCATTGTTTTGATAGTATTTTAAAATCTTTTATAAAATACACTTCTTAAGTGCATAAATATATTATTTTTGTTTACCTTTTATTTATTTAGTTTTGACTGATCTATTATTTTCATCAGAGCATTTATTTAATATGCTTGAATTTATTAAAATAATTTAAGTAACTAAGTAAATAAAATATTAAAGCATTGTATTTAGGTGCATAATGACTAGATTTTTAAAAGATTTTAAAATAACAACTCTGATAAAAACATAGTCAGTCAAATCTATAAGTAAACAAAAAGTTATAAACGCATTATATTTAAGCGCATACGAAGTGAATTTTTTAAAAGATTTTGATAAAGCTGCGAAAATGCTAGATGCATAAAGGCAAATCCATTATTCTTTTTTTTTTTTCATTTTCAGCCTATTTATTAAAAAAAACAACATCCAAATGAGTTAAATGCATAAAACCGAAGTTTTGTGCTGGCATGTAGTTCATAAAAAGTTTTGAGAACAAAAATAATGACTAGAAATTGCTTTTGAATTCTCGATATGATTTTAAATATGCTTGCACATAAAAGGCAAAATGAAAGAAAATGAAGCTTTTAGCTAATATGCATATATAAATTAGAACTCTGTGGCATAATTGTTGTCATTATCATGATCTAAGTTACAATCCAGAATATTTAAAATTATAAAATTTTACCAGCTTTCAATTAGATAGGATTTTCTTTCAGTAAGTCAGCTCACAGCTAACCTTACAAGCAATACAATAGTAGTCAATCAATCAGTATTTAGCTAGATATACAAAAATGAAAAACTCTTGCTGGAAAAATATTGGAAAAGCTTTTGCCTGCAGTAGGCTATTCAAAATCTGAATTATCTTTTCCACACACAAGTTACCCAAGTAAAGATTAACTGAAACAAAATTTTTATTTAAAATTTTTAATGCAATGCAGAATGAGAATTTAATATAAAGTGTTCTTTCTAATCAATAAAAGAAAGATATATATAAAATAAATATTATAATAACGCATATCCAGATTTATAGGTGTGAAAATGATTTAGATATATATGTTACGAAGGGATTCGGGATGGCAAAAAGTTCTCCCCTTTCTGTATTATATAAGCTTCTCAAGACCATATTTTTGATAAATTTATAAGTCCATTTTTCCAGTGCTTGCATTCCTTCCAACGACAATGATCACAGTTCTGAATGTCATCAAAGTGTGATATAAGATTTATAAGCATATTGAGTTGATGTTTTTTTTTAAGGAGGAGGAGGTACACAGTACAGTACTTTAAACTGTAACTTTTTTTTTTACAATAAAAATTGAAAGGAATTTTCCCAAAAACTTTTTTAAGAGAAAAAATGTAGAAAATTATTTTCAATGAAACAGGACTAATTTATTGTTTTAAAATCACAGTTCATTAAAAAGAAATAATTAAAAATAGCAGTGATTGTTGAGATATGCAAATTGACATCCATTAGCTTTTTTAAGAGAAAAAAATATAAAAAATTATTTTCAATGAAACAGGACTAATTTATTGTTTTAATCAGAGCATGATTTATTTTTGATAAATATAAAAATTAATGACTTGTCTGTGTGTATTATATACACACACAGAATGTAAATAAAGTTTATTATTTTACCATGAAAATACGTGCAGACAGTAAGTACATGAATAAATTCTCATTATTATTATACTCTAGAAAATCTGCATAAATATGGACTCAAAAGTTTAGCAGTATTTGTGATAATTTTAAGTACCAATGACTAGGACCTTACTTGTTCCTTTGATGTTAATTAAAATTTACAATAACTTTCTGATGGAATTTATTGGCCTGGGAGTTGGTACTAAATGGGGATGCTATTCTTCATTTGACCCCAGGAGTGTTTAGGCCTTCATGCTCACATGGATAACCAGCAAAATGATAATGTTCTTCATCATGATCATGTGGATCACTAGCATTCAGATGATTTCAGAAGTTATATCTGGATTTCTTTAATAGTTCTAGATGCAATCCATTTTTTATTTGTCTTGGAAAACATAATGCATTTAAATTCTTCATAAGATTTCTTCAAATTACAAACCTTCACAAAATGAATTAGAATGTGCAAATAAAAAAATAATTTCTAAATCCTGGAAAAATATCTCAGATATTGAACTTTATTTGACAGATGTAAGTCCTACCAATTTTCAAAATAAAGAAAAGACAAAAATTTGAGTAGAAAAGCTTTTTCTGTTACGATGGATTTTCTGTACAATGGATTAGCAAAATTATCTTTGATTGTTATTCAGGGTGATGGTATTTGTAATGTTGTTGATGGATTTTCTATAGGTGCAGCATTTTCTAATAGTATTAATGATGATATTTCAGTCTCTATAGCAATTCTTTTCCATGAAATTATTCATGAGTTAGCTGATTTTGAAATCTTACTATCTAATAGTATGTCTTATGCAAAGGCCATTCTGTGCAATTTTATTAGTGCACATACTGCTTTCATTGGTCTATTTGTTGACTGCACCATTAGTGATGATGAAACATCTCATAATGTGATCTTTGCTAATTCAGTAGAAATATTTCTGTACATTGCTATAGGAGATTTAATGATCGAATTAATTCATCCTAAGAAAGATGAGGATAAAAAAAAATTTCAAGATAATGTAGTTAAATTTAATTAAAAGACTTTGCTTGGGAAATGGATTTTAGATGATACATGCAATATTATTGTGTTCAGATTATGTTAAACTGTAGAAGAAATTGAAAATCGAATCTTATAAATGGATTTTTTTTATTTATTAAAAAAAGTAAAGTTATATTAAAAAGTTGAGTGGCAAAAATTTTAGTTAGCAAAAAAAAAAAAAAAAAATCTAACACTGTTGGTTTAATATAATCTACATTTCCTTTAACAAGAATGAAAAAAACATTAACTAAAGTTATTTAATAATTTTGAAATGGTTTTCAGATTTGTAAATTTTTTGTAAAATAAAAGACAATTGTTAAAATCAAATAAAATGTTATATATATTTCACAGTAGTTTTTCAGGGTTAATCATATAAAATATTAAAGAATATATATAAAAAATAAAAATATCTATATTTGCAGTGATAAAAAAAATCTGCTTATGTTCATATCAATTATGCAAATGAGGAAAATTTATGTCTAAATGGACTCTTGTATAAAAATTCCTGTTAGGATTTATGGAGAGTTAAGTGTGCTGTGAAGATAAAATAAAATATAACAAACTGTAAGGAAGCAATAATAGTCAAGATTCACATATTACAGTAGCAACTGATTGTTGTATGTATATATTGCAGCTATACCTGAATAGATGCATGGAGTTTCTTCAATTAAGACACATTCCAATAGATTATATTTAGGTACTGAGCATTTGTAGAAATTGATATTCATAATGCAGAAATTGATTAATAGACTGTAGAGATTGCTAATGAAATTTCTAATTGTTATTCTTTTTCTATTTCATTATAGGTTATTCTAATGAGAATGAAAGAATATGTATTTAAAAATTAGGATGAGAAATTAGAAATGCAAAAATGATTGAAAAAAAGAGAATAAACTGTTTTATGTTTATATAATGGATGCCTGTGGTGAAAAGGTCTGTGGTGTGTGTATAGAGCAATTGGATATTCTTAGTATTAAACATTTTACTAAATTATTCTAATAATTTATAATGCATATTTGTGTGTAACAATATTTATATTCACAACAATTAGTTAATTAAGTTGCATGTATATGTAAATAAAGTTTTATATCTCTAATAGGAGAATTAATTTGATTTAACAGAAAATAAAAGGACTAACTTATTTGCAACACAAAGAAAATGGAAATTAAAAACAGCTTAATAATATAACCAGATCAAAAAATAATATTTAATAACTCCAGAAAAACAATATAACAGAGGCATAGGGAATGTTGATCATGTGATGTTTAGGGTTTTAAAAATAATATAAAAAATCATAAATAACATTATTGTATTAGAAATAAATAGAGAATTTGCTGAATCAATCGCAAGCCAATAAGAAGGAATGACGCTTAGCTTAGCAGAAGAAAGGTTTACCCCTTAACACAATCAGCTCCAAATATCTGAAATTGGGACTAGGATTTGAATAGAATGTCTCAATCTTAATCATAATTTATTTATGTTTTAGGACAAATTTGCTACATATATGTAACTATAATAATTGTATAACTAAGTTATTATACTATTCACAATGTCTGTAATTAATAAGAAAAAAGTTGTTAATAAATAGTTATCTGTTAACCGTTCATGTAATTGTTTGTTTATATTTATCTTTGTGTTCAGACCATAATGGGGGAATATGATTGCAATAGTTAAAATCACATTATAGATATAATAAGTACCATTAATCAAGACTATTTTATTCATAATCATTGGATTGGCAATGAAAGAATATTTTTATAAGCAAAATCTATAGAATCAGAATAAATTGCACAGGTAAAAACTTTGAAAGAAAAGTTTTTACGACTACTTCTTAAGATATAAGTCAAAAACAGTTGCATACTAAAAAAATAAAGAAAATACTTTTAGGATCTTATTTCTTATATTAATAATAATAATAATAATATATATATATATGTTGAAACCTTAATAAATGAAGAAAGAACGATGAGAAAAATCGCCATCAACAAGGCTAACTGATAATGATATAATATAAGCCAAAAGTAATGATGTTAGCTAAGCTCAGTCGGTTTATAAAATATAAATGACATATGCCATAATAAGAAGAGATACTGGGGTAAACAATTGCAATCATTAAAATATCAAGTAATATTATTAATAACTTAAGAGGAGAACTCTCAATTTGTTCTAATACAAATACATCTAAGATTCTTCTTTAATAAACATCTACTACTACTACCATCTTTCTTATCAATCTCTTAAGTATCTCATTGCTATGATTAGGTGAAACATTATATTTAATCTTATATAATTTGTAAGTGTTATCTTAAAGTTTTGCCATCAAAGATTATTATTCCTGAAAATAGCTTCTTCTTTAGTAAAATAATTTAAATAATATGGCTCATAAAATAAATTAGGGTATATCAGGATAATATGATTGATTTTAATCATAAAATAAATTCTCTTTGGCTTTCAAGATTTATTCAACATACAGTGAAATCCTAGTAAATAAATAAGACATACGTTTACCCCTAAATTAATGTCTTTGTACACTTGAGGTATGTCACACAATACTTTCACAGCATAATGTACACATGGCGTGATCCTTTTGCTGTACAAATTCATATTCATTTATCCAAGAGCCTTGAAAAGAGCAAATATCATGTTTCTGTCTTTTGTCAGACATTTTGGGAATCTCTCAGTCAATATGCCAAGAGAATCTCTGTTTTAAAAGAAGCACCACCAATGAGTGTCAATTATTTACCATACAACTACTGAAAATAGCTTTCTAGAATTGATAACGTAATAAGCTTTTTATTTGGATTACAATTGCCTTTTTTAATGTTATCAGAAATAAAATGTGAATATGCAGAATTTATTTTGCTTGCAAACAAAAATATCTTTTAAATGAAATTAAGTATATTATTTTCTGATAAATAATTATTTAATCGTAAATTCAATGTTGAACGTGAAAATAAAATAAAAAAGACGCTGTAATTAAAATATATTTTTTTACTATTTCAGTTCATTCCGAGTGTCATTGATAATTGTTGGTGTGCCAAGCATGGTATGTGTGCCATACGTGCTGACCCCTGATCTAGGAAGTCAAAATAAACTTTCTATTACTTTAAGTTTTCAAAAGTACTTACATGTTAGAGCATTCACACAATGATAGTGTCCTTTTCATGAATAGTGTCCCTTTTATAAATATTTAACACTACTTAAAAATACAAGCTTATTAATCCAGTGATGAAGGAGTGATAAGAGAGAGATATATTGTCTATTTATGCCTAAGATACAATTTAAAAATTTGAGGTTAATTATTTATTTTATTTAGGTCCTAAAACAGCAAAGCTTAAATACATGACCTACACACCAACAATATATAATTCACATCTAAATAAACCAAGAATGCTACAAGAGGTAAGGGAGGTATTCCTCAATACCTTGGTAAAAACAACTTAACTACCAGAATAAAGCCATGGTAAAATTTTACACATGCTTTGCAAAATACATTTCCAACAATAAACTAGATTCATACTGGGATAACTGAAAAAAGGCAAAATAAATGTATGATGGCATAGCTCATAAATAAGTGCACTTGCCTTTGAGAGCAATAATAAAATGATCTAGGAATTTGTTTAGTCAAGAAATGATGAGAATGCACATTAGGGACAAAAATACTAAATAGAATTGCCTTAATAAAGCTTCATGGGCTTTGAATACAATAAGATTAATAAATTGATACAAAATACCTCAATAAACTGGTGAGATAACCTAAGCTTAATCTCTAACAATACTGGCAAAATAAGCATTCTTAAATAAAGAGACTAAAGCTCAATCTCTAAGCAAAAATACTATAACTAATGGCTGTGAACGATGGTAAATAATAATTAGTACTAAACAAAACTTAGTGAAAATTAGGAAATAAGCAAGCAATAAAATAATATAAAAATACTTATACTGCATTCAGCATAATATTTTTGTACAAAAAATGGAACATGTCAAGTGTTGGTGGCCAAGTGGTTGGCACAGCTGCCTTACAAGCAGTTGTCCCGGGTTCGCTTTCCAGCTGACGCTTTGACATATGAAAAAAAAATGGAACATATACTATTTTAAAATATGCAAATATCATACACTGGTATTCAGAGAACTTCAATCCAAAAATTATTTTTAAAAATAGCATATAAAACAGGTAAAATAATATGCATCTGAAATAAAAAACATTGTATATAAAATCATAAACATAAATAAAACATTAACTCTTTTACCATTCAAAATAAATAAAACAAAATAAAGTCATTCTGTTTCTTCTACCATTAAACTATTGACAGAAACAGGAACAGTGTATTAGGCAATAAAATTCTGTGCACAGCAAGGATATCCAATACATAGATATAATGTAATTAAAATATAAAAGTTTTCATGGTTATTTCTAAGTAAAGTTCAATAAATTATGCTAGCAAACTAAATAAATATGGTCATTCATTGAGCGGGTTTCCATGGATTAAACAACAATATTTATTACATTGCAATAAAATATTTTTTCATACTTAATCGAGACATTCAAAACTTAAGCCTTTAAAACATTTTATTAATTAGCAATAATAAAAGCAGTATTCAACAGGAAAAATACCTCCTTCATTAAAATATCACATTTAACATTATAGTAGTAGTTTCCATAACAGAGAGAGAGAGTACGCAGGCTTTCATAAAATAATTCAGGAAAAAATTCATTGAAATTCAATGTAAATATAGCATTATTTTTAGGAATATTTTATATTTCCATTTATATTAAGTAATTTATTAAAATACTTCACAATATTTGCTAAACATTTGTCTATAATATGTCTATTGTTTCAATTCCCTAGATCCAAGAAATTCATTTCTTTCCTAGTGGTAGAAGTAGACATAATAAACAAATTCCTTTTTATGCTGCCATAAAATAATCAATAAAGTTTTTATTAAAATAACAGCATAAAAACTTGTCTAATTATGCAATATATTATCATTAAGCCTAATATTTTTCCTGTCAATATAAAAATATTTTATAAATAACTGAAAATATACATACTGTAACACTATAGTTCTTTATTAAATGAAATTCAAAGTTCTTTACATGAAGTAAATTAATTTCATATATTTTGTGTAAAATGAATATTCTGAGGAAAACTAGAATAAAATTATTCAATATTTTTAAAAACATTATTGTTATTGTTGCGAAGAGTTTCAAATATTTTATAGCAAACTTAAAAGACATTTAAATATGTTTTGAAATTGATAATAATCTGTATATCATAATAGTAACAATAATAATATCTTTAAAAGTTTCCTAGTACATAAAATTTAAATATTAGAATTTTAAATATTATAATAATTAACTAATTTTATAAATAAAGCTGTCTGCAATAAAGATTTTTTGTTCCTTGAAGTCCTATTCAGATGTCGTGCCTAGACAATTTAACTTTTAGCCTAACATTAGTTTAAACTATAAAAATAAAAAGGTTTAAATAAAATTATACTTGTTAATTAGATACTATAAGTTAGAAATTATTACCATGGTCACTGCAGGTGCCAATTTCACCTACTTTTATAGCTTAGATTAAATACAATTTTAATACACTAATTATTGCCATTTAAATTTATGTCCCCTTCCCTTTATTGGTTCAAATCCATGTTCTACTGAAACCAAGGGAAGTTGTTAATCAAAAATTTAATCAATATTTAGTTCTTAAAATAAATTAATTTCCCTATCTAGACAATAAATTTAAATTTATTTCTTGATAAATAATTATTTACATATTTAAACATTAGTACAAAAATACAATATTACATAATTGAAATTTACATTATACTTGAAACAAAATAAATATTATCCATGATATTTAAAACATTCATTTATCTTTTAATTTTAATCTACAAGAATTGCTCAGAATATAATTTTTTATTGTCTTTTTTAAAATTAGACATTAATAATACTTTAAAAGAAATAAATATTAAAATTAAATATTACATTTATCTATTCATTCAAGCAACTATTTTAAATCTTATTTTTTATTCTTATTAGCTTTATTATAAATCCTTATGAGTGAATAAATTTAAAATACTTAATTATAATGTCTAATACTAAAATTAAGATGAAATTATAACACTGTAAACTTTTAATTATTATCAAATCTAAATATAGGGTTTGAACTTGGATTTTTAATTCTAAAATTAGTATTAGCTTTTTAAAAAAATTTAGTGGTTAAATTTTGACTACATTAACACAATTTTGAAAATACATTACTAATTATTTTAAACTCAATTATTACAAAATTAAATATTTTGGCATGATAAGCTATATTTAAGATTAAAAATATTATAAGTCAAGCTGTCAAAATTATTTTACAGCTATAAAATTTACAAATATACTGTTATAATAATTTTTTATGTTCAAAATAATAAGGCACTAATAAAAATCTATTTACTACAAAATTAAACTATATAAAATCTTTTTTTTTTTAGACATTTTGGCATAAGACATGCCATGGCATTTAGCTTCTGGGAAAAGCTAAAGGGCACATATTTTAGTGAGTCTTAATATTAAATATGTTTTAGATATTCTGTAATTATTTGGATAATAATGCAAATAGATAGTTCTATTAAATAATTTCAACATTTCCATTTTCTTAATATGTAAATCAATTTAGATTTAAACCACTACTTTTTCTAATTGTTTTTTTTAATATCACATATTCACTATTTTTTATTTTTTTCATAATCTTATCTCTAAAGGCAATATTATCCATTAACATGAATTTATCATCATCCTTTTTCAAGAGAATTATAATTTTAGTTATCAATCTATTTCTAAATATACCTATCTGCCTAAGGATAACAATATATATATATATATATATATATTACATTAACTATAAAATGCCAGTAGTTAATTGGTTTCCATACCTAAATCATTTTATCTGATGTCAAGGAAATCTCAAATTGAGATAGCTTTGACAGCAGATTGTTTATATTCTATTGATTATTTAAGCTTTGGCTGTTTCAAAGTTTTTTATATATATATATATGAATATAAATTTTGAATTTGTCTTTATATGCATTTGTTTATTGTTAAATATTAGCTTTATACCGACATTTTAACTATATTCTGCCAACATTTTCTGAACAAAAATAATTTTGCAACAAGGTAATATAACCAAAATTTTCAATATAATGCTAATATTTACAACACGAAATATATGCATAAATTGATCTGAAATATATGTTCACAACTTTTATCCACGAACATCTCTATATACAGCACATAGATTATCTTTATTATTCAGTCACATTTTTAGTTATGCAAAGTCTTTAAATATAACAATCTTTTTATTAGTCTTCAAAAATTAAACAGAGAGTATTACAAAGTAAAAAAAAAGACCTACATACTTGATTTATGCCAATGATGCCATGGGTCTTGATTGTATACTGGTTTATATAGAAATAAAAATGTAACATCCACATTATGCCGAATACCAACATAAAGAAAGTCATTACAATGCAATGACAGTACATCCATCTGCTGTGCTTCATATTCTGGGTTTGATATCAAACTAGTAAGTTCAAAAATTTGTACAAGTTTTAATCAGGCTTAGGATTTTTTTTTGAATAGACATCTTATAAACAAGCCTGATAATAATCCAATCTTTCGTACTTTAAAGCTGACAGGCTCAGTGAGAAATGTGTCCTGTTTCACTAGTTCTCTGTAATAGACTATTGCCTTTGTTCTGCAGGGATCAATTTACTTATAATGTTAGTCTAAAAAATAAACAGTAGGACATTATCATAATATATATATATAATTAGAAGGGACTTGAACTCAGACTTTCTAGCTCTTTACAGTTATGTATTAAATCTTATACAACTGATACACATGACCACACACATGCGAAAAAGATAAATGATCAATATATGTATTCCATGTTGAACCAGCACTCATCAGTTAGTCCAAATCACCACCCCCCACACAAATATACAATCAGTGCTAAGTTTATTTTAAGATAACACATCTTCAAACTTTAATGGACAAACTTCAATCTTCTCCACACTCCAACTGTTCAGCCATCCATATCACTGAAAATTCAAAGTCTGAATTCAAGTCCCTTCGAATTACATTAAATTTAGTATAGACAATAAACATCACATGATCACTATTTCTTATGCTTGATCTTAACTGTTATTAAAACAGGCAAAACAAGCCAGAAACTAGTCTGGGGATATTGGATGAGTAGGTACTAGATGAGGATTTTATGCACAAGCCTTCTGGAATCCATTGATTACTCTGGCTTGCACTGAGTGGCAATATGTATAGAGTTTTGCCTGTTTATTTTGAATATTATATATATTATATAAAAGTTTGTATCAATTTCATGAACATTATATTCAAGATATTGTGCACCAATTTCTGTTTACAAATACTGTTTATAAACATTATTTGGTTCTTTCAACTTTTTACAATATTATAAGCAATACCAGAACATTTCCCTCTATTTTAGCACTATCTAATATAACAATGATTAAATCCTCACCTCCAGACAGGTTTCTTACTCTTGTCTTTATTGACAAACACTTGGGATTGGAAAAAAAAAAAAAGGCATTAAAAGTGGCTGGCATTGGTTTCAATTTTGAATCCCAAATTCTTACCGTATAAAGACAACAGCCAGAAACTAGCCTGATGATAGGATTAAATTGCACTATCATTTTGTAAACAATAATTATTCAAGTTTGCAAAATAAATAGCAGTAGAAAAAAGATAATCTTCTCTTGCTTAAGATTATTGTCTATTATGAGGAGCTGTCGAATTAGGATCGATTCCTGGCAATAATATGAGCAGTATTCTTCCTAGTGCTTGTAATTGAAAATGTTTTAAATGACTGTGATCAAATTTACCAATACTATTCTACATTGCTGATAACTACTATTAATATATTAGTGACTGAAACATATAGCCGAAATAAATAGAAAGAAAACAAAACAATGAGAGAGACAAAAAGAACTTTTATAAAAGGTTATTAAAGAAAAAACTGAAGAACTCTATATAACTATAAATCCAGGAGTACTAAATAATGTTATACCTAGATATGGCATTTCAGATTTGCGTATGAGCGAATCGTATGATTGACCTTATATTAACAATAAAAAAAGTAATACCAACATGCCTATATATATATGTGTACATTTTAAACTGTTTTACTCTTACAAAAGAGCTAAATATTCACGCAGCATACTCTATATTTCCTTATTCATTCATCTGACTAAGTCAATCCTCTAAGAAAACAAGTTTTAAAATTGTCTAGACTCATTCGAGGTTAAAGATTATGTTCAAATGAGTAATTAAATGTATATACTTTATGCAAAAAAGTAATCAAATACCCTCCCCCCCCCCCAAAGCCACTGCGGAAAAAAAAATCTAGTATAATTTATAAATTTTAAATTAATTAGAATTATTGATGGGATTTATAATAATTGATATTTAAAAATCTAATAAAAATATTATTTAAATGTTAAATGATTCACAATCCGCATTTTGTTGGAAGTCCTAATATAGATGTCTGAAAATGACTGCAAAATGTTCAGTTCAATAAATTATAACGTAATTTTGAAACAGAAAGCCAAGTGTGGTTTGAAAAGTTGTTTTCAAAAAGCAATTTGAGCTTTCAGTCCACCCACATCTTCTTTCAATGCCAAACTTCTGCTTATGGTAGTTAGAAAATTCTGACAGTAATATGGAAATGAAAAAATTTTTTAATGTATATTTTATTTACTTTAAAACGCATACATTTTTGAATTGCATTCAAGTAACATATATATATATTGGGCAGAAATGTTTTTTTTATTTAAAAAAAAATAATATTTTGATCATTTTTGCAACTAGAGGGCGCTAAGTAGTGGCTGGGAGGGGGGAAAATCGTAACAAAAGTGATGATGAGTAAGAATTCGTTAGATAAACAAAGTAATTCAAACGTTAATATTTATTTTTATATTTGGTTTATTATTCAGTGATATATAAGAAAGCAGCTTTATTAACTTTGAAAAACGGAATAATATTTTTAATAACAATTTTATATCAACATTAGCATTACCAGTATCTCATAAACAAATATGACCATGCTCATCTCAGACAATTAAAAAAAAAGCCTTCAGCAAGAACACTGCATCACTTTACTTACTCTATTTCAGATCCATCTATTGTAAGGTTGATTAAAAACACCAGGTGTAATGTTACATTCAAATCCCAAGAATAGTTTCTAACTGTCAGCCTTTGTCAATGAGGATTGAATTTGCATAGACACAATCAAGTCTCCTTTTATACTATTCAAGTTTTTTTGTTTGAATAATTATATAGACCTCATACTAAACCCAGTTTAATGATAACTATAGACACATTTCCAAGAATGATATACTAAACAATGCACATTTTTTTCTGTTTCTTTTTAACTACTTCACTACCAAATTTACAATAAATATATGGTATGATTTTCCGTTCCTAATACAGATTTTGAGAGAGGCAGAAAAGTTATAACATGTTTCATTTGGTACTTGAAATGATCAAACTTTATAAGCTTGAATGAAGCAAGAAGAATGAGCTGCAAACCATTTCCCCATGGCACACATTTTAGACATCTAATATAACAGTTGAAATCAAAGTTAATTCATACATTATAAACAATAATTAATATATAGTTTGTGGATAACAACTGCTCAACAGTTAACAGGCTTCATTAAATCCCATAAAGACAACACATAAAATGTTTAATGTTTCTTATGTAAATTTGTAATTTAAATATATATCACAAATTTATTAAAATCACATCCAATAAGTTTTATAAACAGCATTTATAAGGTTATTATATAGTAAATAAAACATCTATATCAAAGTATTCAAGTGGCTCAGGAACAGAGATAGATTGCTGGTTCCAGATTGGCTTTTCCATGAAACCTGGGCTAAGGTCACACTCCCGGAGGAATGAAGGAGGGCAATGGCCCCTAGTCTCAGACCACAGCAAGTTCTACAGAATGAATGCTTTGCAACAATGTAAAAAGAATATAGCTATATATAGATAAACATGTTCAATTGTATCTAATAAATTTTAATTTATTTTTAAAAAAAAAAGTAGCCCACTACAGGGCAAAGGTCTTTCTTCTTGCTTTCTCTTATAGAAAATCAATGAAAATGGCATTACTTATTAGACTTGACAATTGTTTGGTAGATGATAATTTGCTTTTATATTTTTTTTTCTTTAGATAAATCTAACTAGATATCTATTTACTAATATTGGATTAATAAATTGGCTGTGTCTTGCCTGGAATAATATCTTAAATATGATTGAAATCCTTTTTTCTTTACCTGATCATATTTGAACCTTGTACATAGGTATGGTAGATAAATGTGCTAATAGTACATATAATGTGCTTCAGTATAATTACTTTTTTATGTATGATATCATTCTTCTTCTTACTTCTAATATAAAACTGATCACACACCATGGAGAAATATATATTGGGAGCAGCAAATGAAATTCAAATACATGAATAAGTGCTCTAACAATAATATTGACATAACTGGATGAATTAAAAGGCTGAAATAGCATTGGGTTGGATGTATTTGTTAGAAACAGTTGACAACAGCTGAAATCTTAAGCTTGGTCTCAAGACATTGGAAACAATCTGGAAAAACATCACATGTGAGATAGATAGATGATATAAGAAATCTTGATGAAGGGGTTATGAATAGTAAAGTTATAGATTAAATAAACTGGGTTAAATTTGAGGGATCTTCATTCTTGTAATGAATCAAAAATAGTACTTTTTTATTGTATTTAGCAGAATAATGACCAACAATCATCACTAAAAAAAAACAACCTGCATGATTTCTGAATCTGAAGGTCCATAATGGCTCCAATTTTTGATAACTCTAAATTTTTGAGCAATAATCTATTCAATTATTTTTATATGCAACAAGAGCCAAAATGAAGAACTATATTGTGTGTAATTATATTTTATTTTTTAATTATATATTTATAGAATAATTTTGATTAAAATAATTTAAAGAAAACAACAATCTGAGCTCATTGTTTACATTTGAGAACAATTGAATAAAGTAGGGCCTTAATTTTGTGTGAATGGTATCATTGTGTTATGTGAGACTTGGGTGTGGCTTCTTATTCGTATTGCATTACTAAAACACTGCTTTTTTAATTAAGTATCAGGCAAGTTGTATTTAAAGTCAAGTGAAGTAAGCCATTATCCACAGTTAAAAATGAATTTATGTTCAAAATGAGACTATCATATGGGTGTAAAGTATCGCCTATGGTATGAGGTACAACTCTTGGCCTAATAAACTTTGCAAAATCCTTTCAGGTCATAAGCAGGATTAACATTTTTCTGTAGATAGTCAGCTTATACAATATCTTGGTAGCCATCAACTATTGGTTAGTAATTAAAGAGGATTTGAACCCAGACTTTCAAGTTCCCTTGTCATCCATTCTACCCAATATAACCGATCATGTACCCACAAACGTGAAAAAGATAAATGATCTCCAATAAACATTTTTCATGCTGAACTAGCAATCATCAGTTTATCCAGATCATCATCTTCTACACATATATAATCAAGATAGCAAATCTACACACTTTAATGGACAGACTTCAAACCTCTCCAATCTCCAACCATCCATATTACTGAAAATATGATGCCAATATTACAGTCATACTATGTTGACCTCAAGTCAATCTGACTTCTCATATGTAGGACCCTAATATGTCCATTTAAATATACAGAAGCTGGATAGCCATACTAAAGGCTGAATATGTAATATTGAAACACAAGTATACTATACATATTTAACCTAGATGTAATTAAAGGGGATTTGAACCCAGACTTTCAAGATCTCGGCAGTCATCCATTCTATCCAATATAATCGATACCCCTGACCACATTCATGAGAAAAAGGTATCTTGCTTCTATTAATTAGATAATTAATTGACTGTTGATGTATGACTGCAAAACCAAAAAGTATAAATGTAATGTAATGGAATTTTCACTGTAGGAACTGAGGCACTACCAAAAATAAGATAAACCTTTTATATTTTTTTATTTCATTTGAATTTTGGTTTATAATAATAACTATTATCATTTATTGCAAAAAATAACAATAAAAAAAGGCTTTAATACATAAAATCTTTTTTGCTACTTTAAATACATTCATTATCATAATTTCTTTTTACATTTAAACTTGCTGTTTGAGCTGCTTAAATTTTATATGGTAGCAGATTATAATTAATTATCTTATATCTGTCTAATCTGATAATTTAGATATAAAGGCATCATCATTATCAAGCATTCACAAACGCCAAATAAAAAATAGAAGGAAAGATCAGTAGGGGGAACTGAATATTTTTTAAAAAATAATCAAATGATTTATTGTCCAGGATTTTGTAAAAAGTCAGAGTATTGCAAGTGACTGCAAACCCTAAACTCTGCCACTTTATTACTGTACTTTACAATATAAATTCAAAACACCATATGATCATCACTTCATACATTTACTCAGGTTGTCAATAACAATAGCAAACTTTCAATACAGTAGTCCACTAAGTCTAGGATATTGGATGAGTAGGCAGTAGATAGAGATTTTCTGAACAAACCTTGCTGCATCCATTGATTATGAAAACTTTCACTTGGTGGCACTACTGAAGTAGTTTGCTACTGTTATCACAATATAATGTCATGTAATTAAAGAATGCAAATTATTGCATAAATATAACCTTATTGCCATAAAAGAAAGAGATAATGCATGACCCTAGAAACTCACCAAGACTGCCTATAACAACTTAAGTGATTGAAACCATTAAAGTAAAAATATAAAAAAAAGAGTGAGAGACGAGCATAAAGGAGGGTTAGAAAAGAGTTATATAATGTATAAATATAATGCATTAGATTTTAATCTATATATATATATTTGGATAAATGACTATGTATATTATGTTGAAAAATTAAAAATTTTGGACCCAATTTTGGTTTAAGAATTATAATAGCATATCAATCAATACCATTAAAATTTGTTGGATGTTATACATATACAAAACATATCACAATTTGGGGATAAAACTGAATTATTTTGAGTTATCACTTTAGTCTAATGAATTGGATTCTTATTGAATTGGTAAAAAAAAACTGAATTATGAAGCAGTCAGTTTTTACATGTTGCAGTTTTTTAAAAGTATTATGGTCTAAAAATGTGATCCACATAATTCAAATTTTCATAAAATTTCATTGTCCTTTCTTATAAATATATAGCACCATTATCATTCACTAACTTAATTTCTATTACCAATTTTCATCAATAATGTAATGGTTAGAATTGTATGTTCATCTAACAAGGGTTTAGAATCTAGGCAAAAGTACCCTAAATACCATTCATGCCTGAGATACACAGGTCAGGAGCAATCATGGATTCTGCCCTATATGCCCTTCTCTAAAACTATAACATTATGAGCAACACTTCTGATGATATCAGATGAATTTTATTTATTCCAGTCCCATAAACACAGCAGAGAGACATGAGATCTACAGGGTAATTATTTTAATTGATGACTATCAACCTAACTCAAATAGATACCTTAAGTGCAGAATCTTGATGATTTAAATAAATTGCAAATGGCTAGCATAATTGGGAAAGCATGAATCATAATATGGTGTCCATCCACACTGAATGAGACAGAATACAAACCCAGCATAAAGCTTACATAAAATAATTGGTTGAACTTCTGAATGTATTGTTATTAAAATATTAAAATGAGTGAGACTCAAATGAGGAGACACAAACGCATGGCTGATTATTGATATATAGCAATTTAATGAATATAAATAAATTATTTACATAAATAAACACTGTGTAGGCAGGTGGCATGATTTGTGGTACATTGGATATACATAGATTCACTGGCATGAGGATATATGCAAGTGATAGTTTACAGATATATAGTAATGATTTATGTTTTGGAAAATGCAGCTTGACATGCTAATAACCATAAATAATATTTAACAGATCAAAGCTGTTAACGCTATGATAAACTGAATGGACATGATCATTAGTTTCTGATTACATAAGGGAACAGTTATAAAATAACCTCCAAAGGAAGGCTTACATTTGATGCAACAATTAAGCAATGTGATATATTAAGGAAAGCGATTTAGTGAATATTGTATATGACAGGAATTAGCATTCATTTGCCAGTTTACTTAACTGTTGGTTTAATAACTCTGTTGTCCATGAGTGCACTTAGGCCTGTCCAAATGAGAGGGTGGATAGCTCAAATAAGCTTTACTATGAACTTCTAAAATATTTAAATAATTAAAGAGAAAGGTTTACAAAGATCACTACATCATGACTTATAGATAATACAGGGCATACACATAATAAAGAGGACTGCAGTGATGACTACAATGATAGCATTAAAATAGAATTCAAGTCTATTTTTGGACTGAGAGGCTTCATCATTTATGAGAATCAACTTGTATTTATGACAGCAGTTTGAAGATGATTGGTAAGGATGCCATGGTTCAAGCTTCCCGACATTATCCCATGCAGAGTCTCAACAATCTAACATTACCAGGTCTCATTCTGGGACAAGCTACATGACAAACATCCATGACTTCCAGAGAATAAGCATGACAAAGCAAAATACGAAGTTTTCAATGCCATCATGAGTGAGCAATGCCAGATATGGCTTAAGTCTTAAATGACTGATATATTAATTAAAACCCCAATAAAATAATATCTTGTATAATGCCATGATGAAATAATAACCCATTCATGAAAGTGCAATGTGACCTTGGCAAATTAGAATGTTAAAAAAAAGCGGGAAAATATTATTCCTTCTATTTAACAAGCCCAAATATACTTGAATGACAAATATATCATAAAACAATTTATAACGCTCAATGGTGCCATAAGCAAATGATAATTATTAAAATGAAATGATCAAAATTTATTTAATAGAACATAACGTATTCAATATCAATAGTGTTAGACAGAGGGAAATATGTTTATAATATCCCATAATATGACAGTTTGATAGTCTGCCATTACACATATTTAGATATTTAATCAAGCAAACCTTTTGTTTAGTAAGAAATCTTACATTTAAGTATTTAAGAATCCCATAATATCAGGATGGTGGCTAAAATGATGCAAGTTCGCTGAATTGAGTAGTTAGCACATCCAATTAACTCAAAAAAATATACATTTAAAATAAGATTAAATAAATCTGCCACATAAAATGGATAATTAGAGTGTGAAATTTACAAGGTAATATAGATTAAATATTAATAATTCTGTGCTAGTGTTTTACGCAGAAGGATTTAGGCATTTATAGAGATAGAATCACTCAGATTAAACACAAATATGATAACTGAGTTTATAGTAAGTTATCATACATATAGAAAGTTACATCATGATTATAAGTAAACTTTATAATAAAGTGAGTAATCATAATAGTTCATTCAGTGGCAAAAGAGATTATCTTCCAGATAGTATGGTGGCCATTTTAATTACACGTGTATGATATTTAGGCATGGAAAGCACAGTCAGCGATATGAAATATGGATAAAATAAATAAAAAACATCTCTTCAGGGTTCTTTCCCAGTTTAAGTAAGACAGTTTTCAAGTGGCAATGGCATGGTGGAAAGGCAGCATGAGGACAATCCGAAGAGTCAAACTTTTCCCTCTACTCAATGGTCATTTTCTTATACCAGCTAGATCAAAAGTTAAGTGAAGAGTTTTGTGGGCTCACTTAGCATGTGACTGGAACCATTTCTCCCCCTATGCTTGAAATTTGGCAATATTTGAAAAATACCAAACCTTCCAGAAAGTTCTTTACTCATGGTGACCGGACATGCTTGCATTTTAAGCTTGATCTTCTTGCTGCCGACAGACATAAACAGATAAGTTCCAGAAAGTATTATTTAAATCTATTTTTGAATTGAAAATAGATTTGAAGATATGATTTTGTCAATTTTGAAATTGTTTAAATAGTTAAATGAGAAGACATTTTATCATTAATTAATGTACATTCATTCTTTTGTCTCGAAACATTTTAAATTGAGATAATTACTTTCCAGAACTTTCTTTAATATCACTTTAGCTTTCCATTATACAAATGAAAAATATATAGAATTTCCTATATATTCCTTTACTAATAATATTATTTTCTGTATCTGTAATACATATACACGATTATTTGTAGTGAAGGGAATTTAAGATTTTAGAAACAAATCAATTTATAATAATGAAATTGGTTAAACATAACCATCTTTAATAAATAGTGTGGGAGTATTGCATGTATATATGTGTGCTTAACATTCCTGGATGACCAAATAAATATATAAAACAGGTTCAAAACCTACTTTTATGGTTTCTAATATCATCAGGCCATGAAGCAAAATATGTACCACAGATTTTACTGCTTCAGTAATAAACATTATTCACATAGACTTCTTTTCTTTTATTAGAAATATCAATTTTTTAATCATTATCCTGTGTTATTTAAAGTGCCATTTTGTTTTCAATTCAACATTGAGAAAATATAAAACTCTGTTTCTCAATAATCATCACTCTTATATCCAATTTGGTTTTCTTTTTGTCACTATGGAAAATATCTATTTCTTTTTATTTCCTTTGTTATCAAAACTTAATTAATTTGCGTTAGTTGCTTGTGACAATGAGTATAAATGGATTGTGAAGGTCCATTTGGTGCTCAAAGTTTTCATGCATACATATATTTTTGGATATTATAATGTTTAGTGATTGGAATTACAGTATTCCCCCCCAAATTTAGTAATGACTGATAAACTTTTTTCTACTTGTAGCTATATTCGCAAATCCTATATCAGTGCTAATTGCAAATTTGATGAGCTCTGAAATGTTTTTTTATATAAATTTTCATATTTAATTTGGAATTAGTGATTAATAACTATACTAGAGAATCTCCCAGTGAATTTTTAAGTAAATTCATATGCTATACACATGACATGAAATCAAAGTAATAAGAGATTTGAAATTATTTCAAGTCGACAAGCAATCTGGAAATTGTTTTTAAATGGCTAACCCATTTACAATTTAATTGGCTACTCAGTATTGGTCAATAAATGGATACTTAACTATTTTTAGCTAGAAAATAAATGTTCCAAAATAAACTAAGTTGATTAGCTAAATGCTAATTCACTCATCATAAAATGTAATATAACACAAGCTTCACAAGAAGTGTTTATACTCTAAGTATTGAACTCATACTTTATCATTAGTTTTTGGAATAGTAGTTACCTTCTGTTGCAATGTCACTATCTAAAATCTCAGCATTAGCAGAATTTTTCAATATAACATTCACCTAGAAACACTTATCAAGTATTTCACAATTGGGTTAGACTTGATGACGACAGTCAAAATGTCTGCTTTTAGCCTTCACTATTATAATAGAAAAAGTTATTCCAAAATGATCAATGAAAGCATGCTGATTATCATGTGAAGTTTCCCACTACCTAATATATGTTTAACATCCTCCAAAAGTAATTTACTTATAGATGAAAAAATCTTTAAATATTACATTCCAGGATAAAGGCCTCTAATACAGTCCTAAAAGATGAACAGTGAAGAAGACATTACTTACTAGGTATTTCCCAACAATAACATTTGATGTTTCTTTCCTCAACCTGGATTCCATTGTAGGCTTATAAATATGGCATGCCATAAGATTTTATTAACTTGTAATGTTTTACCATTTATAAATTTGATCTTTTGGCTTTTAAATTAAATTTCACTGTCAATAGTAACTTTTTGTCAGATAGCAATTTGTTGAATCAAATATGCAAATGAACTGTCACACAGCTCATGGCAATTTTGGAATTAAATCAGCTGACTAGTTATTTATATCCAAGTTTTTAGAGCATCCAGCCAGAATATAAAAAAAAATTGGATGAATCCTTTAACCATTTGATTAAGAAGGTATTGAAAAAATTTATGTATACAAAATTGTGCTAACTATAATGCTATTCTGAGCATATTAGCCTGAATATATTTTGTGAATGACATTTAGATGATTGTAGATATATATATATATTTTCAATATGCTAGTATTTAGAATTGTTATTAACTGAAACAAAATTTTTAACTAAGTGAACTGTTTTTCTCTTATTAATGAACTAAAGATAAATAAATAATTGGATGTGCTTTAGTTTTAGTAACACACTTCATTTAAACAGTACATTTTATCTTACTTTCATTAACTTAAAATCAAGATCTAAAGGTATACAATAAGCACTATTATTGCTGCTGGGAAATCTGAAACTTTCAAAATAAAAATTAATGTTAAATAAGGATATGTATTATTCTCAGCTTTAATTTTATGGGTAGATTTTTGAATTAGTTTATAGGTGGCTTTGTTAAGCAGGCATTAAGATGCAATATAAGTCTGGTGGTGGAAATTTTAATTTGAAGCTATTAAAAACAAAAACAACACTTTCCTAATCTTTCCTTCTAGATGTATAATATGCTGATGATAATGCTATTTATGCCAATTAAAAAAAAACAATCCATAGAATATGTTACTTCTTTGTAATGCATCTTATAAAAAGTCATTTAATAATTAATGTCCAACAAACACAAGTCATTTAACAATGAGTTACAAAAGAAAAGTTTTCAGCAACTCTTTACTGTAATGGTTATCATCTTAAGAGTGTAAATCAATTTAAATATTTTGCTTAGATTTTAAATAGAAAGGCAAACTTGAATATTGAGATGAGCAACACAGACTATTGCTGCAGCATTAACAAGTTAGAAGATAGAATATTTTATTACAATGATATAACAACTACAATTCAAAACTGTTATTCCCCAAATATATTGTTTGGATAAATCTCCCAACAGTATAACATAGAGATATTAAAAAGCAACAATATATAAATATGTTTCATCATATTCTAAAAATATGATGGAAAAATCACGTCTAATAAGTATATTCTTTAACAAGTGATAGTGTGTGTTAACTATTGCAAAATCATATCTTTATTGTACTGCTTTGAGAAAATGAAGTGCAATAGACATCCCAAAAAAGTATTTTTGGTGAACTTCAGCTTGTTTTTCATGACACTGCTATATCTCAATTTTTTTTGTCATGTGTCATAGCATCAGCTGGGAAGCGAACCCGCTAACCCGGGACAACTGCTTGTAAAGCAGCTGTGCTGACCTCTCGACCACCAATGTTTGACTGCTATATCTCAGTTTGCCTTCACTTAATGGACTAGTCCTAATTCCATCTTATCTCGATTGGATTGAACAGTCATAGCCACAGACCAAACGATATATGAATAAATAATATATATCCAATAGAAGAAACAGCCCAATGGGTGAACATGTTTAGTAAATCTGATTGTTTTCATTATGGATAGGCAATCTGCTTATAAATAGTCAGTTCAGTTGGAAGTGATGGGAAAAACAACAAATTACTATCAAACTGCCTTAAACACAACAGACCCCAAATGCATAATTGAGATTATCTCAAAGATACCAGAAAATTGCAATATTAATTGATTTCATTGGTAGGATTGTAAACTACAATAAAATATATTGGAGAGTTACAACTAGTATTTCACAGTATGCTACAAACAAAATTAAATGACTTTCTAAGATATCAAATAAACAAAATAAAAAGACACACACACAAACACACACATATATATATATATGCGAACTTGTTTATCTTTCTTTGTTTTTTTGCTGGAGTTACAATGACCATACTTACTTAAGTAGTTGATACTGATGATATTTGTTTTATATAGTGATATCAGAATCTTAGTCTGTTCATGACTTATGATTTAAATATAGTGGACAAAAAAATTAGCTCCGACCTGGCTTAGGCATTTACTTTCTGATAACTATATCAGCTAACCATCTCATATTGATCAGTAAGAAGTTATCAGTTATTTTAAGCTAAAAGATAAAACAAAGATAAAAAAAATTCAAGATCTTAACATCCAACAATTAGAAAAATTGGTGAATACTGTATTCTTTTTCACTATTCCTCTATGAAAGATGTCAAAAAGGCTTTCATTTACAATCTGCCATTTAATCATTAAAGAGATTTAATGTTGAGAGTCATTAAGTTATTTTAGTTGCTTATTGTTATTATTTTGAAATAGTTAAATATCAAAAAATCCCTCATATTTAACTACAGGGTGTTAATTAATTCATTCATTTTATTATTAGTTTGTTAGAAATAAACCTGAGATTATTATTATTATTATTGCTAAAGTTGTTCCTATTTTTAAGAAATGATCTAGAGATTTGGTAAGTGACTATAGGCCTATTTCAATTCTACACACTGTTGATCGAATATTTGAAAGATGTTTATATAATAAAATTATCTTGGATGTCTCTAAGGTTTTGGCACCAGAGCAGCATGGATTTTTGCCTAATAGGTCAATTGAAACAAATTTGATAACTATTTTTGATCACATTTCAAACTCAATTGAGAATCAATCTAGGTTAGATGTTGTTTATTTTGATATGTCCAAGGCTTTTGATAGAGTTAATCATAAAATTCTTCTTCAGAAGCTTTGTAGGTTAGGCTTTTCCAAATTATTAATTAATTGGTTTGACTCTTTTCTTAAGGATAGAATGTCTTGTGTGAGGTTTAATAATAAATTGTCATTACCATATTATTGCTTCACTGGGGTGCCTCAAGGCAGTGTTCTTGCACCTTTATTATTTAATGTATACATTGATGACCTAAAAACATGCATTAAATTTTTACATCCTCTATGTTATGCAGATGATTGCAATATTTTTAGGCATATTTATTCTATTAATGACTGTTTTTTACTTCAAAGTGATATAGATAATTTCTTGAATTGGTGTGAATGTAATTATATAGATATAAATATGGATAAGTGCTCCATTGTCTCTTACTCTAGAAAATCTGAAATCTTAAGGTTTTCCTACTATATTGGTGATTCTAAAATTATAACAAATGATCATCAAAGAGATCTAGGAATAATATTTTCCAATAATGGGTCTTTTCATAATCACATTAATTTTATGGTGAGTAAATCTCTTAAAATTGTAGGAGCTATTTACAGATATGGAAAAGCATTTAATAAATTTACAAAGATTAAACTTTTTATATCCTTAGTTCTCCCCATCTTGGAGTATGGTGCAATTATATGGAGTCCTCATAACAGGATGCATATCATAAGAATTCAGTCTGTTTTTGACAAATTTGCAAAATTGAACAGTTTAGGTAATGAACACTATATTCATTTACTGCTGAGATGAAAAACAAGAGATCTCAAGCTTCTTCATAAATTTATTTCCCAGAATATTTCTGTATCTAATTTGATTTCTAATTTAGGTATTAAGAAACAGAATTATAATACTCATACTCACAATATTTTTGAACTGAAAATTTGTAAATCTGATGTATTAAGATTTTCCCCTTTATTTCGTTTACCTAGAACTTATAACAAAGATTTTGGTAATGATGATGTTTTTAATCTGGATTTTAAACAATTCACTAAAGTCCTCATAAAAAATCCTTAATTTCATTTGATATATTGCCTTTTTATTTATTTGTGCATTTTATTGTTTTTTTATTTTATTGGTATTATTATTATTTTTAATGCTTATTTAGATTTGTATATGATAATGAAATTACTGTGCAATCTATAATTGGCTAAATGCTGTTGATATGTACATTAAATAAATAAAGAATTGAATTGAAGAATTATTATTATTATGATGATGAAGAAGAAGAATTGTAAATTTTCTACCAAAAGATGATAAGTAAGAAATTATTAGTTAATGTTAAATGTCCAATTAGTATTTTTTTTATTATTATTAAAGGAATATTAAGTAATTTATTGTTATTTCTGTAATAAGTTTATAAATTGTATTTTAGGATTATTATATGCTACATGGTAGTTTTGTTATGTGAATTTGTTGGGGTAAAATTCTTATGCCATTGGGAATGTATCTTTAGGGATGCATACTCAATATTTAAACCAGTGTACCTTATTGAATATCTCATGTTAAGAGTTTTATAGTTGTACTTGTTATTTTAATTGAACCTTATTTTATCTATAATATTGAGCAAGGTTATAAATTAAATTTATTATTGAAATGAATGGATTGAATATTATAGTTGGGACCCTAATTATTTATTGTAATATAAGTTGTATTGTATTTAATCTATTAAATTTTTTATATTTAATTATTGAAAGATATTACTTTATTAGATATTGTATCTTAGTAATGTATCTTGAGCTAGTTAGAATAGTATTATTTTAATAATCATTGTTTATGTAATCCAATTGCAGTTTAATATTATTATATCCTAGTTAGCCAGATTCTTTTAGTTAAGGATTTCTCTTTTGGTAAGGGTATATATATATATATATATATATATTATAAATACCTGTTATAAATATATTATATCTAAGTTCCAAATAATTTTAACAGTTATAATAAAATATATATCTTAATTAATCAGTAGCGCTTTCGAATATTTTGTAATCCTTTTCAACTGTAAAATAATATGGAAGTTTAATATCACATAAATTTCCACGAGCTGCATATGTCAGTATTTGCTGCTTGTCAATTTATTATATTATTTTTGAATGTATTTATCAATATTGCTTTTTTAACTTTTCTCTTTTTATGATTTCTTTTTTCCATTAATATTTTTGTATCATTTACATTAAAAGTAAATTTAAAACTACAAGATTTTTCAGTATTCTTCGACCTATTTATGATTATCATATTTGCCACCAAGTGGGCAGCTTTGGTACCAGCTAGCTGGTGGAATGTTACTGTGCTTACGCATGGTGAACAGAGTCAACTAGTGGCTGGAACAAGCATTGCTGCTTTTGGACCCCTACTGTGGATATTTCTGCATGTTTATGCAGAAATGGCATTTCTACCAGTGGCAGTACACTATCTCCACCACTACCATATATCCTTATAAAATCTTACACAATGAGATAAAAATTATTTCTCATCTTAAGATAGCAGACTTTATTGGTAGGGGTGTTGCATTTATATAGCTAAGGCATAAGAGATGTATTTTTCCAAGTGTTACATATTTATGAGGGCTGTAATATTCTATTGTTATATATGTACAGAAAAAGAGAGAAGGGGAAGAAGTAATTCATCTTTACTTTTATTGGTATATTGCTGTCTTTAAGTATACATTTATATTATAAATTATTAAAAAATATTTTATTATGACTATATTGGAATGAAGAGCCTCATAGTATAGTGGTAAAATATCTCCTTGCCATGCCTGTAACTTGAGTTTGACTAGGAAAATAAGGTTTTTGACTAGATAAATACGTTTTTTTCTCATCTAAAATTAACTCAGCTAATTGAGAAATATTGATTGTATCTATCTATTTTTAGCTAAAGAGTACAAAAAAAAAGTAGTATGGATAATAAATAATATTTTTTCTTTCATTATTTTTCTTTAAGACTTTTGAAAACCCTTACCTACAGAAAACTATTTAAATTTTGCTTTATCTTACCTTTACTTATATTAATAAGTTTTTAAGAAACAAAAAAATATCAGATTATTATTTTTTAACCCCACCCTCCACTCCCGCATAAGCAGCAATGGTGTTTACTTGAAAAAGTTTTATGAAATGCTTTTAACGTTAGCTGTTTTTTGTTTTTTCTTCTGATTGATCAATTAGCAGCTCATTATGATAATTTACATTTAAAACACATTACTTTACAATGCAGCTTCTTTAAATCTGAATCATCCTCTGATTAATGCTGGTTGTATGGTATTTCTTTTCATGTCTTATTTTTATAAATGTGTTTTTTTTTCTAAAGTCATTTATCTTTAATAATTGGCTTGCTATATCTGATCTGTATAAAAATATTGATTGAAATGTATCCAAATGTTGAGAAAATTGTAAAATAGCAATTACAAAAATGATAACGCATACAATAATTAGAAACTCAACACTGCATCATGCAAGAAGTTTCAATTCTAAATGATTCATGATTACAAGTGATGTACATGAACTCCAAGATAGATTCTATTGGTTTAACCATAATAAATATTTTTCTAGATATTATTTACATAATTTTCATCTAAAATTATAAATATTTAATCACTTCAAAAAAATATTCAATGCCTGTGTGAAACAAATTTGAAAAAACTAAAACAGCTTTTAAAACCCTTCTGCTGTCTGGCTCGATTATAATCAAATCGGCTAAAAAAATGGTAATTTTTATGTTATAGCAAATTTATGCTCATTTTAAAGCTTAAAAAGTACATAAGATACTGCTCTCTCTAGAATTATTTTACAAGTAAAAAAGCAATATTTAAATTTAAAGTTTTAACAATGGAAGAAGGCAGATTTTCCAAGGTACTGGTTGGTTCTTATTTTGAACAAAAGGGAGCACTTATCAACAATTTTGACAGCTCCAAGTTCTTTGTTTTGATTTTCATAATGAAAATGAATGTTTTAGAGTATTTTTTTAAAGATTTTTTTTACATATTATAAATTATTTTGATAAAATATGCTGAAAATATAATTATTTTAGAAGAATAGTTAAAATTTTAGTAAAAATTCTTTACTTTTATATGAATGTAAATTGTGAAAGAAATCAATGATGTACGCAGCATTATCTAATAGGTTATGAACATTCTTTTTAGCTTCACCATTATATAATATTTTTATAATTATAAATAGAAATTTATTTTTGAAAAAACTTTCATTCACTTTCATAATCTGACAAATTATTAATTTGCTTTTTACAAATGAAACTAAAACAAATATATTAAAAGATATATATTTTTACTGATTTTGTAATTGACCAATAAAAAGTTTAGAGTTTTAACTCACTCGACCAACCAGAATTTTTGATGGCACAAAGGTTAAATAAATATTTTAAATATCCTTGGATATTTTCAAAACATTCATCAATTCTTTTATAAAAAATACACACAATGCTCATTTTTATCAATGGTTTATTCCCCTGTTTAATCTTAAATTCAAGCAATATGAAATACTAATTTAAAATATTAATTAGGATATATTATTTTTAAAAAACAAAATTAAGCAAAATGTAGTTTAAATAATGAAAATAAATTACCAATGATCTCAACCATTATTAAAATCATTTACAGTGATCCACTTCTCATTTAAAAAAAAGAGATTACAATTGTAATTTACCTTGTTCACAAAATTACTTTCTGAATACCCATTTTTTTATTTAACATACTACTACTAATAAAGGTTAATTTGTTTTAAGATTAAATTTAAAATGTAACAAAGAGTTAGTTTTTAAAAAAATAGAAAAAATTGTAGTATTCTAAATATTAATGTTAGATTAAAATAATAATAAAAAAGGATAAAGTTTTAAAGTTAAGAAAATATTTTTTTCTCCTCTTACTCATAAGCTGAATGCTTGTCAGGAATCTGCCCTGAAGCTGTGTGCACAATCATACTCCTGTCTCAGTGCTATATGAAGAAATGTACAAATATTAATAAAAAATCTGGTAAAATCCAAGGACAATATTAGCCATCCCAAAGAGATAATTATTCATTCATTTTCTTTTTTTGGGCACCTATTTAGGCATGTAATATCTCCTTAAAATAATGCAAGATCCATTTTATATGATAAGATTTCTTATGCATGTATTTCTTGGTTTCGGCCATTGTATAGCAGATCTATTGCAATAAATATGATATAAGTAATATTTGCATTTTCCATCAGTCAAAAACATTAGTACAAACATTGTATAATAAAATGTTATTTATTTAATTTGTTTAGCAGCAGACATATAGTTTATGAATTAAAATAAATATTTCTTTCTTTAAAAGATTTATGATTTTTATCCTTTTAAATATGTCTTTTCACTAGATATTTTTCTTTTCCAGGTAAAAAAGATAGCTATATCATTCAAAGCATATATTAACTGATATAATTTCAATCTTTTAAAAGGATGTATTAGAGCTCATTTATTCCAAATAAAGTTATTTTTAAAGTAAATAATTTATTTATTGATTTGATCAATAGCAAGTCTCTTTAAAAGCATAAAAGACATTCAAAAGTCATCTTCAATTTGTCTTTAAATACATCGTTCTTAAATGTAAGTCCAACTAAATGTAAATTATTACTATCAATTATATAATAAGCAGTCATACTATAATACCATAAAAACATTTTAAATTCAGTTTTTAAATTTACATGCAGTCTTAATTTTCTTTCAAATTTAATACTATGATGAGTTTTAATAAATATCCGATGCCTCTTAATTAACTTTAATAAATTAGTTTCATTGTAATATGATAATGTTATTACAAATAAATATTCACTCACTCCAGGAATATGATTCATAAAAATTTCAAAGTTCTTAGATAAACTTTCTCTGGTCTTGTAATATATTCCTGAGAATTTGGTGTTCATTGTCCCAATGTTTAAGTAACTACTATCGCATTCCATAAAATTATTGTGGTCCTAAGCTAAGTTTCAAGAAGAATAATATGACAGGAAAATTTGGTGTTTTAGTGAACCATTATTTAAAGTTATTTCAATTATATTTTTCAAAACACTTTTAAATAAAATAATAATTTAAAAGAAATTACTGTCACAATATAAAAAAAATATAGTTATAAATTTCAAACTAAATCTGTCTTAATCTGAATATCACTAAGAATCTGAGAAAATCTTTCTAGACTGGCCTTAACCTGTTTTTATAATGGTCTTAATCCAATAATTTCATTGGTCAATACTGCTAGTAAAAATCTATTCATTTATATAACTACATCAATATCATTTTTAAAATTAAGAGTCATCAATTATAAATATTATCAAATTATTCAATACTTTAAATATTTGGTTGTTTTCTATTCTATCATGTCAGCCACATGATGGTGCTATTTCAAGATCAATTCCTAGAAATATACCATTTCAGTGGCCTCACCCAGCCTAAGAGGCTTCTTTCTATGCTAAAATGCAGAAAGTTCTCACAGTGGAGGCAGTCTCAGCCAACCTACAAGGCTTCTTTCTATGATAAAACACAAAGAATCCTGCTGCCTAATGGATCTGATTTTTTTCTATGCTAAAATCACAGACAAATGCCTTCATTGGCTTCTGTAGTTGGTTGTTATTAACTTTATCATAATGCTAGAATGCCTATTTTCTCTATACTTTCATGTGAGAGTGTGTGGATTTTAGCCTGTCATAATTATTTAAAATTTCATTACAAAGGTTTTTTTTCAAGTGCTCTAACCTACTGCTACATTGTAACTTTATTAACAATGTTGTGAAGGTTCCATTACGAATGTGGAACTCTCCAAAATTGCTTTTAAGGGTGCGGCAGAGCAGTATTTCAATGATCACATGAAAGGTAAAGTTTTTGCGAGAATTCAGCCATGACAAGTTATTTTTTATATATACGCACCAACAAAACAATTACTGTCAAAAAAAAAAGAAATTTAGTCGGGTATTATTTGTTACACTTACTATTTAAATAATATTACTTTTTATATCTACCCACTAACAAAAACAACCCAGTTTCTGATTAATTACTGTCAAACAAAAAGCAAATTAGTCGAATATCATTTTTAAATGTAGGATTTGAATTATGGTACTTTTTGTATATATACAATAACAAAAAAAAACCCACTTTCTGATTAATTAGTCCAAAAAAACACAAATTAGGTGGGTATCATTTTAAAATTTACTATTTAAATAATGGTACTTTTTATATATACACACTAACAAAAAGAATCCACTTTCTGATTCATTACTGTCCAAAAAAAAAGCAAATTAGTCGGGTATCATTTTTCAATTGAGTATTTAAATGACGGTCCTTTTTATATATATACACTAACAAAAAGAACCCACTTTCTGATTAATTACTGTCCAAAAAAAAAGCAAATTACTTGGGTATCATTTTAAAATTTAGTGTCAATTTTTAAATATTGTGGGTAAATTGAATAATGTAGAATTGCTTATTATTTTCTATTAAAAAAAGACCGTATCTTTTTATATATATACACACACAAAGAAAAACAACCCACTTTCTGATTAATTACTGTCAATACCAAAAAAAAAAATAGTTGGGTATCATTTTTAAATTTAGTATTTAAATAATATTACTTTTGATATCTACACACTAACAAAAGCAATCCAGTTTCTGATTAATTACTGTCCAAAAAAAAAAAAGCAAATTAGTTGGGTATCATTTTAAATACACCTGGGTCTCATTTTACGCGATAGATAGGTTCCTCAGAAAACACGTGCAAATGAAATCGCGCAAAAATAGATGTAACTTACATTGAAAAAGGGGGGATGCGGTCTGTGATTTTTCAAAATTCGCGTAAAAGCAAAGCACCAACGTAAAATTACTTTAAAATTTGTGCAAAAAAAAAAAAATAAGGAAATAAAATATGACTAATATAAAATTTCAAATTTGAAAAAAATTGATACAAGACAAACTTTTTTTAACTATAATATTTAATTTTATTCAAAATAATATATTTTTATGCATAATTTACAGTACAGTAATTTACATTTTTTTATACACGTTTTAATTATTATAGCTATTTGCCGAAAACCACGTTCGTTTGCAAACAACTAGCGCCAACTTCACACTCATGTTGTGTCAATAGTTTTCTGCTGACAACGTAATTAGTAATTAATCTTTGAGATGATGATTTTATTAATTGTTTATGAAGCTCACGATATCCAGACATACAACCATTTAGCTCTCATTGGAATTTAAGAGCATGTTAATGATTAGTGTCATTAATAAGAAAATAATAATTGATTACGTTTTTTTTTAAAAAAGCAAAAACAGAATGTGATTTAAAATGCAAAATTAACACGGACAATGTTTGAACAAATTTACATTATAATCTTGTAAAATTTAATATGTGTATACATAAAATATGGAAATCATGATTTTAACTTCATTATTACATAAAATCTTACTATTATAAAGCACTGAAAATATTGAAATTACTAAGATGAAAATGGAATTCCAATAATGTGCTATTACTTTCAATATAATGTAAGTGTGCAAAATTTATTATTTAAAGTAATAGCGCATTATCGGAAATCGACTTCCGGTGAAACACGAATCGCGTAACTTCAAAATCATGTTAAATAAGCCCACATAAAAAGAGACCCAGGTGTATAGTATTTAAATAATGGTACTTTTTATATATACACACTAACAAAAAGAACCCACTTTCCGATTAATTACTGTCAAAAAAAAGCCAATTAGTCGGGTATCATTTTTAAATTTAGCGTGAATTTGGAAATTTTGTGTAAATTGAAAAATGTATAATTGCATATTATTTTCTATTAAAAAATATTATAACTTTTTATAGATACACACACAAAAAAAAAACCATTTTATGATTAATTACTGTCAAAAAAATGTAAATTATTCGGGTATCATTTTTAAATTTAATGTGAATTTTTAAATTTTTTTAAATGGTAATATTATTTACTATTAGTTACTCTAATTTTCTATTACAAAACTAAAGCCGATATTTATATACACAGGATCGGCTTGGAATCGTAATATGTATGTGTTTTTGATTAGCATCAACGCCATCAAACGGCTGACACGATAGAATAGAAATTAAATATTCTTATTAAATTTTTTTAAAATATTCTAATGACCTAAAATTGACTTAAAATATCACACTTTTTTAAAAAAAAAATTCAATTATTACTTTTTTAATATTATCTCTAGATTTAATATTTGTTACACTTTATGTATCAAACTTTTGTTCACAAGCTAAAATTAAAGTTTGTTTTCCTTAACGTTTGAAAGCTCACATATTCATACAATTCCCTCTAACCATGTGATACTTTCAGCACATTTTAAACTAATATTAAATTAACTACCTTTTAAATAATATTTTAAACCAAATAATTACTTTAAATCTATAATATAAAATATTTATTGCTATAATTAAGCTATTAATTAATTATTGAGTCATTTTATATTTAATTAATCTCAAAATGAGTTCAAACTAGCTAATATATCTTTATAACTGCATATCTACTGAGTTTGAACTCCTACTACCTATAATATCAAAATTATATTCTAGAAATAACCTAATTAAATTTTTTTAAATATAGTTACTTATCCAACCCTACCTGGCCAACAAATATATGGGTTTAAAACATACATATTTTCTGCATTACACATGTAATCATTTAACATAAATGATCAAATTGATTTTAAAAGAAAAAGAAAAATGAGAATAAAATATAAATTATGTTTTTAAAGTTTTTTTTTTTTGAAAAGCAAATTTGCAAAAATAAATTATTGCATCACCTTTTCGTTGAAAAATAAAAGAAAGTTTTAATATTAAAGAGTGAATAGGGAGGGAGGATTAATTCTAAGTAAAAAGTTAAAACTATCTCTCCCTTTTTATAAATTAAAAAAAAGAGAAAATAATAACAAATGAATGTGAAATGACAGTAAACTAAAAATATAATTTGTAAAAAGAAAAACTTTTAAAATTTGCAATTCATTAAAGACTACTTGGCTGATAAAAATAAATATAACTTCCATTTGAACTAATTAAAGAAACAAAGGAAAAGACTACCAACATTATCTTAATGAAGTATTAGATTAATCTAAGCAAGAGATTAAATTAAGATGGAATGCAAAAATTAATTAAGGAAACAAAATTAATTAAATAAGATCGAAGGACAATAAAGAAACAATGAGAAAGAAACATATAAAAGGACTGAAAGACAAGAAAAATTCATTATTATTGCCATTCAGATTGCTTTCAGATGCAGTAAAATTATTAAACAATGCTGTATTACTATAAAATTTAAAGAATAAGATGGCAAAAAATTATCCATGTTTCCAGGGATGCATGTACCTTGACTTATCTTCATGGAAGGCTGACCTAGAAGCATGCAGTACTAAACAACAACCAAAGTGTGCAGCTAGCCTTCAATCCCAGTCCTCAGTACCATCATTTGTTCTCCATCCAGAACTCATGCCTGCCTCATGATCTGTGAACTACCAATAATTTCTCCCTCTCTTCATTGCAAATGGGAAAATCAATAAGAAGCTGAAAACATCGATGGAAAGACAAGACCAGTGGCAATCAACAAATAAAGAAACAAGGAACTATATCCATTAAAGTGTGATATGCTATCCAAAATTCTTGGTAAATATAATTTTTATTCTTACATTCTAAAGATTTGCACATATATGTGAGTGAAAAAACTTTAATGAACTCTAATAGTTACAGCCAATATGGTCTTTAATATTGCATTCTTATATTCGTATTATATTGTTATACATAGGTGTGTGCATATATGTCATTTTTTATTATTTCATGTTATAATTATGCATGCATGTAAAATAAAATATTTGTTTGCTTATTATCTCTTATAATTGCATCACTAATAGGTTAAGCTATAATTAACTACAAGTGTTGGGAAGTGTGTCAGAGATTTCCCCTCGCAATTGAGAAAAGCTAGTTTGGGAGATATCAAGTGCTGGATTGTGTATCTGTAGTTCAGAAATGCTGACTATATAACCTGTGGTTAGCTGGCACCTGAGGTTAACCCTCAAAACAAATAGAATGTTCGGATGGCAGGGGTTTGAATCTAGCAGTCGAGAAATGCTATAACATGGAAATGTGATTATGGGTTATACTTTGTATAGCCTTGGTCTGGTTATAGGTACCATGGATGTTTCATATATCTATGGTATTATGCGTCTCTACTTGAAGGGACGGTCTGTTGCTGTAGTGAAGTGCAGCCTGACTTAAAATCGAGATCTAAAGAAAGTGATCAGAGCAATTTTCTCTGACCTAGTTCAATTGGCTTTTCAATGTGGGTGCCAAAATGCCACAAATACTAGAATAATTAAAATCACAATTGAAGTTAAAATTAATTAAAAAAGTTCGAAACCAAATTTTAAATAAATTCTAAATTGCATATTAAAAGTTGAAATCAGTGAGTAGTATGAGAAGAGAATAGATCAAAGCAAACAAATTATAATCTTAAGAAGTAAAATGTAAATAAAAAGGAGAGAGAAAAAAGTGGCCAGAGAGATAAATAAATTTATTATTGGGGTTATTTATAGTCAGATGGGAATTAGAGTACTGGGGTTTTTGAATTAGTCAAACACTTCATTTAATTTAAAAATATTAAAAAAAGAATAAATCAAGTAAAATAAAATTTGCGTGAGAGTCGGTAATAATTATAAAACCAATTTTAATGTATACTAGGGCCGAAACAAAAATGGAGGCTCAAAATAAAGAAAAAAGTAATGTAGAGGAATGCACAGAAATATTCGATAAATGAACAGATCAGTTACTAACCTGTCTATAAAAAATGAAAATACTAGAAAATAGAGAAAAAATAATGGGCATGAGTGTAAAACAATTAATAGGTAAAATAGATGAAACTAAAAATAAACAGGAAAGGTGTAGGTATATATGCACATTTAAATGGCTCAAATATTGTGAATTTAATTTTTTTAAATAAAAATATTTTTGGGGTATGCAGGGGAGGCTCCAATTGAACACCTTGGCAACCTGGAAGGCTATTTCATGTGGAATCAGATGAGCGAGGAGGGAATGGTAAGTATAGCTTTTAATCATATTCATGGTAATGCCAAATTCTGATGGGATTCCTTATTTACAAAACCAGTTACATTCAGAGAGTATAGACAGTCCTTATTACAAAGCTATTGGAGGGAGGAGGAGCAAGAAAACATTCAACATCAGGTGTTGCAGGATAAATGGAAACCTGGTGAACCGTTCATTTTTTCACCAGCAAGTAGAGAATTTAAAATTGTTAATGTTTAACCCACTGTCAGAACTTCAAATCATATGAATAATGAAGTGTAATTTCCCACATAATACAGAACAAATGTTGATTAGAACAGAACACAAAACAGTAGAGCAGATTGCCAAGTTGGTTAGTGAAATTGATAGCACAAGACCACAATATAAAAATAGGGTTGGGGAATATAAACCCTCAGAAATAGACAGATGGAGAAGCAGCATGAAGTATGATTCTTCTAAGAGATATTGGAATAAAAATCAGGATAGGAAAGATAATGATTAGAGAGGGAAAGAAAATATAGTAGCAGACACATTAAGCTGTTATCTGGCATCACAGGATCAAAAGCATTTAAGATGTAATGACATGTACATTGCCACAATGGAAATAAATAGAAATGAGGCTGTAGAAAATAACCTCTATAGGTAAAAGAAAGAACAAACAGAAGACTGACTGCAGGCAGATAAAATATCTGTTGCATCAATCCATAAAACGAACTAGAAATAATCTGTTGTGGAGATATAGAAAGTGCTATTGCTTAAAAGAGTGTTTTTTCCAGTATAAAAATAAAAAAGATAAACAACGGTGTATATTTATTCCTGTCACTATGCAGAGATGGATAGTAGATCATATTCATCAAAAGTATGGTCATTATGGGGCAAATAAAGTTGAAGGTTGATTAAGTCATTGGTTTTACTGGCCGGGGATGTATGACAGCATTGTGGATATTATAAATGAGTGTGAAGTATGCTTGAAAACCAAACCACTCAATGCATCTGGAGTAGGTCCACTGATGCCTATCTATTCTCAACAACTTGGCAATAGATTTTTATGGACCATTGCCCATCTAACAGGATGAAATAGGTGGCTGTGGTTTACAATATATTTTCAAAACTGATGTCCACATATTTGGTGTTTTAGGCAAGTAAGTCCTAAGTGAACAATATGGGTATTGGAATAATGAAACTTTGAAACTGTTGGAGTTCCTGATAAGATTATATCTGATCATGAAATGCCATTCATTTGTAAGGAGTGGAAGAAATGAAGTGAGAGACAGAATAAAACACGTACCCATGTCTATTCATAATCAGCACTCTAATAACTGCCAGTAAAGATGGGCCCTATGGATAAAAAGATACTGGAAAGTGCAGATTAAGTTAAAGGTGAATTTAGGTAGAGGCAAGGAAAGGTCAAGGATGGATTTATGGTAGGAAACAATGTCATGATAAGGATTAACCCAATGAGCCACCCAGAAAAACATGTGTATAAAAAGTTTCAATCAATTTTTAATGATCCATATGTGATAATATGTAAATATGACTACAAAGCATTTGTTGTGGCAAAGGGTGGAGAGGAAAAAGGAACTTACAATGCTTGATCACTGAGATTGATAGAACAAAAAGGAGTCCCCTGACAAACATTAAGAAAACTACAGTAGTTGGTCGGAATTGTAGATAATGAAAATAAAAAAAATACCTGGGTTACACAAAGAATAGACATAACATTAATAAAATAAAATGTTAATGGAAATAAAGTGGGATAAATAAATTATTAGAGGTAAAATGGTTGATTTGACACATTTTACCTCTCAAATTGTATGTGTGTGTGATGTACTGCCAATGAATATATGGGTTAAAAACACACATATATTCTATGTTACATATGTAATCATTTAATAATAAATGATCAATTTTAAAAGAAAAGAAAAATGAGAATAATAAAATATAAATTATAAGTTTTTTAAAGAGTTTTTGTTTTTTGAAAATACAAACTTGCAAAAATAAATATTACATTAACTTTTTGTTGAAAAATAAAAGAAAGTTTTAATATTAAAGAGCGAATAGAAAGGGGGTATTAATCCTAAGTAAAAAGTTGAAATTAGCTCTCGCTTTGTATAGCCTCAGTCTGGTTATAGGTACCGTGGATGTTTCACCTTTGTGGTATTGTACTTCTCTGCTTGAAGGGCCAGTCTGCTGCTGTAGTGAAGGGTAACCAGAGTTAAAACTGAGATCTAAAGAAAGTGATCAGAGAGATTTTCTCCAAATGATTCAATATATATACATAAAGGACAATCAGAAGCAAAATATACTATCATTGAAAACTTAAGAAAGAACCAGGACTGGATGTATTGGTAGAAAAAATATCAATACAGAAACAATTGAAATCATAAATTATATCTCAAGAAACTGCAAGATATTTAGAAAAAAAATATCTTAGTTAAAAGTATAAGTAAGTTTGTATTGCAAAAAATTGGTTAAACCCTGAGAAATCTACATCTTGCAATGAACTAATTAATAATGGCTAAAAATAAGATACACATAATGCAAATTTTAATAATATGGAATGGAATAATATTCACAGCAAAGCATCATGGATGAAGGAAAATAAATACTGCAGATCATTATAATCAATTAATTTCTAACTAAAGTTCACAGAATTCAATTATTTTAATAAAAACTCTAAGCAGTTGACCTCAAGCGACATCTAAGATCAATTCATTAGTAGAGAGGAATTCTTATACATATAGAATATTTTATGTCAAGCATAAAAGTTTTTAATCAAATATTTATTACATCATCTAGTGTAGTAAAACAAAGCAGAAATTATAATTGAAAGAAATCCTAAAACTAATTTAATAAATACATATTTATTTTAATATTAGCTGATGAAACAGATTTTTTTTTTTAAAAAAAATTTAAAATGATTAATACTATGATGAATAATATTTCTGTAGTGTAATTATCATTACAGCCTTCCCATGCAAGATAGGGAATGATTTCTATTCATTTTTAATACCTTGTGGAGAGATGTAATCATAAACATGTGATCAAAGACATCCCCAATATGTATATTTTTGTGATGAACCAGCATTCGTCAGTGGGCCCAGACCACCATCTCTTATACATACCTTTATCACTATTCAGTATACATATAAATAGCAAATTACTACAGTTTAATTGATAAGTGTCAAATGTGCAGCCCTCACAACATTAACACAAAACACCCTACAGAAATATTATTCATTATTGGATAATCTGGAATCTAATGAGTGACTAATAAAAATTATTAATATTAATACTATGAGTTTTTCTTTGTCATAGTTTATCTTTCATAGATAATCGATTTCAAGATTTATTGCATTTACTTCACATTTCATCATAGATTGAGCATTATTATATATTATTATTTCATGACACATTATTAAGTAATTAGGTAGTTGTTTTGTTGACATCCACGCCATGGGATGGTGCAAGATATGTGCTAAAACAGATAAAAATACCATTTAGGCAGTCAACATTTCGCAGCCGTGTTTACGTGTAATTCAACAATTCTGCTGTACTACACATTATAGACCACTTTATCGCATCATAGTAAATTATTTATTCTGAATCACAAACTTTTTTAGGGTGTAGTGTGAGGGTGTTTTTAATTCAAGTAATGAAATGTTATTATTTTTAATTTAATTTTTATTGAAATCACACGATTGAAGTATTTAATAATTAACGGACTGTTTAGACACTTCTGTAGTGAAATTTTAATGTGCAAAACATTGTCCAAGGTTATGTTTAAACCTAGTTGTAATTAGTTAACGTGTCAAGTAGCGTTTACTCAACCAGCAATTCAAATTGGAAAAAAAAAAGGCCTGAGAATGTTCATAATCTATATTATTTCAAAAAAACCAATGACATCCCATGGCATGGATGTCAACAAAACAACTACTAGTAGTTATATTACACATTATTATATATTGAATTCTTGGTATTTATCATGCTTTATCATTTGTTTTTTTGCTATATCATATATGTATTTAATAATTATGTAATTTAATATTTTTCATGCTTTGGAACAAAGAATAAAATCATTTGAAATATAGAATTCTATTACATTGTTAACAATGATATGGGCTTAGCAGAACGGATGTTGTAATTTATCTTTTGTTCTACACATTTCATATTTCTTATAAAAACAGACACATACAAAGACTTGTTTAGCAATTACAAAAATGAACACATCATTATTGATAAATTTGTTTATTTCATGCATTTTCTTAAGTTCATCTGACATATTATGTTCTGAGCACACATAAATAGCATAAGTTTACTTTTATTGAAAACATCTGTACATTTATATGAAAGACCTGATCAGTCTCTTTAATTAAAAAAAATTCATGTTGACACTTATTTTAAAATTATTTGTAATGTATAAACGAATGTTTCCTTCCCTTTTAAAAATCTTTATAAAGACAAATTTCCATTTATTAAAAAAGATCAGATGGTTTAATAATTTAGGAAACTGATTGAAATGTTAAGAATAATAATCAGTAATTAAAGCCAAACATGTTTATTGCTTTTACTGTTATAAAATTAGACAAGCAATTAAATAATTTAATATATTCAGCGCACAGTTCTTCTTTTCAAAATAGTTCATATATATGTAATATAGGAATAGAACAAACTAACTCCTTTTTAAAACTTGATTTTTTATGACTATAATCATGAAAAAGAAATCCAAAATTTCGACTATTTTTTAGTCTTTTTCAAGGCACACTAAAATAAAATATATATACAATAAATATCACATATTCCAAAAAAAAAATTAATTAAAAATTACAAAATATATTCATAATCAAAATTTTATTTTTTTTACCTTATCTCACTCCCCTTTCCTATCACAATCACAACTAATTTCTTTTTAAAAATCTATATATATCATATAAAAACTTTTAATTAAAAACCTAAGATAAAAGAAAATAATAGGTTTTTAATTAAAAGTTTTTATATGATATATATAGATTTTTAAAAAGAAATTAGTTGTGATTGTAATAGGAAAGGGGAGTGAGATAAGGTAAAAAAAAATTTTTGGTTATAAATATATTTTGTAATTTTTAATTAATTTTTTTTTTTTTTTTTGGAATATATGATATTTATTGTATATATATATTTTATTTTAGTGTGCCTTGAAAAAGTCTATAAAAAATAGTCGAAATGTTGGATTTCTTTTTCATGATTATAGTCATAAAAAATCAAGTTTTAAAAAGAAGGAGTTAGTTTGTTTTATTTCTATATTACAAGCAATTAACTAGTTATTTTTAAACAAATTTTATTTAAAACAATGGTTTTGGCTTGGAGTCGGTCTATTACCCCAAAAAGTAAAATAAGTTTTAAAAAATAGTTTTGTCTCAAAATTTTGGAGAAATTGTGATGCATTGATTAAGTGATTTTACTACAGTACCCATCTCCACTATATATATATATATAGAGAGAGAGAGAGACAGGAGGAAGAGAGGGGAGGAAGAGAGAGGGGGAGGAAGGAGAGAGAGAGAGAGCAGTAACTAAAAATGAGATTAAAGCATTGCAATGTGCTTGTTTTGCTCACTGCCTTCTCTGAATAAAGAGAAATAGCTACAAGTGAAATAATATACATTGGTAATCTCTAGATAGACGATGTATTCTATTTTAAAAGTGTTATTGTTGAGAACTAGACTTAGCTATATCAATATTTAATTTTGATATAAGCATTTCAAATTACATAGGTTTTGAGATAACTTTATATATGTAATGAGAGTTAAAATACTTGTGAGAAAATAAAATTTGGTAGCACTTATAATTTTAATTTATATCATTTATTTGAAAATTTGGATTGTCGAATTCTGTGTTTAAAGAGATTATATACTTCCCAGGCTCTAAATATAGGTAGTAGAAAAATCATTTAAGCATTATATTTGGTAAGATAGCAATAATTACTATTTAATTTATTAACTTCGATGTACAAGTCATTACCTAATAAGGTTTTGTGGGTATAAAGGAAAGTTGGTATGAGGTTATTGTTGGTAATGTAAAAAAAGGGGGAAGAGGATTCTAATTCAAAATCTATCCGTAGGAAAAAAATTTAAGTTTGCATTATAAATACAACCAATATATAATATTAGTGAAAAACAGAGTTTTAATTAAAAAAACCAAAAGCTAAAATAAAAATTCAGTAAGCATTTAAATAAATAATAAAATATTCGAATGGTTTATTGCTAAGGAGTTAAAAAGAAATTCTATTACAGGAAATGACAGAGCTGAGGCACAATCCTTAGACTCTTGGATCTAGGCAGGACCGGGGAATGGTGGTAAACAAGAAGATATGAGGGTGCTGAAACAAAGAGGGGGACTGGGGCATAGAAATAGTGTAGAATTAAGAATACATTTTTGTGTTTATGAATATTATTTAATGCTACTTAATTCATTACTTCTACAAAATAAGGAAATAGAAACATATTAAAATAAATAATTGCTTTTTGAAATACTATTTATCAATTATAATTTTCTATAGTTTGTTTTTCTCTCAAGATATTCTCAGTTATGTCTTCTTATGGTGGGTTTACATGATGTGTATTTCAAACACATTGCTATGTGATACGAAAATGGAACTAATTGTTCATTTTATTATCCATGCCACATATATATTGTGATGTTTATTTATAAAATAATAATAATAAACGTAACTTAAATTTTTTTTATTGGTTTATTATAAAATACTATCTTAAATTTACTGTATCCACAAAAATACATTGTACAGGCTTAACACCTGCATTTATATATGTAATACCTGCGGGATTCGAACTCAGACTTTCATATGACCCACAACTCTCAGTGCCTCTTATATTGCTGACCCCCCTGATTACACACATGTTGAAAAGATAAATAATCACCAATATATGTATTTTGTGCTAAACCAGCCCTCATCAGTTGGTACAGATTACCATCTCCACATATATATACAATTAGCATGTGTGTGATCAGGTGGGTCAACAATATAACGTGGCACTGAGAGTTGTGGGTCGTGTGAAAGTCTGAGTTAGAATCTCGCATATATTACATATAAAAATGCAGGTGTTAAACCTCCACAATGTATTAATATATATAAATAGTGTATAAAAGGTCTGCACATCCCTGACATGTGTATGTATAAATGGATTATTCTCCTGTACATAAGGAGTCAGACTGACTAAACGTCAACATGGGTAGTATGACAACCTTGGCACTAATGTGGGCTTTGAACATTCCATCATCAGATTTTCAATGAAATGGATGGCTGAAGAGTTGTGGGTTAGAGTAGTTTGAAGCCTGTCCATTAAAGTATGAAGATTGGCTATCTTAATATAAAGCTGAGTACTGATTGTATATAAGTGTGGAGATGGTAATTTGGACCAACTGATGAGAGCTGGTTTAGCAAGAAATACGTACATTGATGATTATTTATCTTTTCAACATGTGTGTGATCAGGTGGGTCAGCAATATAAGATGGCACTGAGAGTTGTGGGTCATGTGGAAGTCTGAGTTTGAATCCCGCATGTATCCAAGAAAATAAAAGAAAATCCAAGATGTCTCCCTGTATTTTTATAGCGTTTGAAATTCTTGTAGCAATTTTGGTTTAGTTTTAAACACACATACAAAAAAAAAAGGCAATGTGCTAATAAAATGCATAATATTGTATTTATGACGATAAATTAGCTAAAATAGAATCAGTTAAAGCAAAATTAGTGTACACAATAATGATAAAACTAAACAGTGACAAATTTTTAATGTAATAATTATGTGTGTTGGTGCAAGTATGAATGTTTATGTTTCTCCGATCTGAAATAAAATCTCAATTATTGTGAGAACGGTAAATAAAATCATTTAATCTTAATATCTGTAATATAAATATTTGTTTTAACATTGTGATTTATACATTTAATTTTATTAAAGTATAAGATTTTATTGAAATGTTTTGCATACCTCTCAACTACTATATTGAAATGGCAAACTTCAAAATTCACCTGCCATTATAATTAAAACAAATACCAGTATTGTACTACAAAAATTATTACCTAAACACCTGCATTTGGATATTTGTTTTATTAAAGGAATGGACTTATTTTTTGTAAACAATTTTATAAGAAATGGCTAAAATTAGAAATTTCACTTCTCAAGAAATACAAATTGTCCTCTTAGCATCTTTAAAAAAGGAAAAAAAAAGTGTTTACTACATTAATGGATTGATTCAAAAGATAAAATTTCACAATCATTTATTGTTCTATCTGGATTAATTCTTTTCACACCTCTGTGGTTTTAGTTCAAGTGCATAAAGTTAATAAAAATAATAAACATCAAAATAAGTGCATAAAGTTTTCAATTATTATTTTTTAAAAAAAAAAACCCCATTCTAAATGATTTTGATAAAATCATCGGAACTCTTAAATACTTTAAGTGAATTTTAGATTATAAAGGTGTTGTGTATTGATAGTAATAAATAACAGATATTTTAATAAATAATCACCACACACATAACTAAGTTTATATAATTTATTTGAATAACAAATTGATATGTACATTTATCTATTATAAATATTTACATATGCACAAAATTCACTGGGGAAAATCCTCTGTATCAAACTGTACTTTTCTATATGTATTAAATCTTGCACCAAATGCATTGATTAAATAAAACTGCACTCCTTTTATTCTTTTGCTTTTTTGTAATACTCTTTTCTTTTAGTAGAAAATTATGTATTAATATATAACAAATAGAAAACTTAATTTATTTTCACAATATATATATAATACAACAGAAAGATATTTATTTTTACTTATATATAGATTAAGCATTTTATGTAAATACCTATTGAAACTAGGCAGGATAATGCTACATCTTTACATTAGAGAATTGTACTATTATAAGATGCTTTGTATTTTAAAAAGTAACTAAGACTCATTATATCACCATGACAACCTAGGTAACAGATTGATTAGGTTCGACTAGTGTACCTAGGGATCAGATAAAACATTTTCTCATTGTATTACATATAATTATTAATTCTTTTCTTTATCCTTGACTTAATAACCTTCTTCAATATCTTGTTTTGTCCCACAACATGTAGATGTACAGTTATTAATATAGAAGAAATCAGATCAAGGTACCACAATTAACATAGCTAGAAATTATTTATCTCTTGAGTATTGATAACTTAATTTATTATTATATTTTATTTCATATATTTATTTATATGTACTAAATTAGCCGATTTTCATCTTTTATTGTTTAAATTAATATATAAATATGGTCACATGGTATTATGTATATTGTTGTAGTGGTAACATTATATTTATTGCTAATACTGTACACAGTTTAAATATTAATATTTAGTTAAAAAAGATGATTTAAATACAATAAAATACCCTTATTTAGCCATATCAATAATAAAGACTTTTTAAGTTAAAGATTAAAATTTTAAGTCTTGTTTATTCTACTTAAATATTTTAAACCCTGAGGTAACATACAAGCATTATTAGACTTATTCTTATTTATAAATAATATAACTATATTTGAATTTCATAACCCTGAGATATTATTTATTAATTCACATTTGTTCTGCTTACATAGAGTCTTATTATTGTGATTACCCACATAGGATAAGTTAAGCAAACATTTTGACAGTTAAATTGCTGTAGGTTGTGCTCTTCATCATTTCATCAGTTATAATATATATCAATGCACTACAAAGTAGTAGTACCTGACATTATAAAAATAAGAGTTGTAACATAAACATTCATGTGTATGTAAAAATAAGTTCAGTAGTTGAAACAATATGGTTCTATATAATGTGTTGGTTTCTTTTACAAAATTGATTACTGATTTTTGTAATCAGTGAATTAATGAGATATGCTAATATCAATATTGTGAGATATATTTGTAAATAAGATTAGGTGGGAAAGCTAGAAGCTAAAAGGTCAAATGATTATTTTTTGTGTGCTGCAATCTCTAATCTCTATAATGTATGAATTCCTTCTTGAAGTTAAAGAAGTACTAAATTGATAGAGCATGGACTATAAGAATAAAAATGCTATCCTAATGAACTTTTAATTATATAGTCGAGTATTAAATAAATCTATACCACAGATATATATTTATATATTATTTAAAATTAAATACCATTTGACACAAATTTACATCAATTAGTGTTTCTATTACAATGAATAAATTAAGGATAGAACTTTAAATATATTTTAATAAATAATTAATTTACCTCATCTTTCTTACATATGATAATAACGGAGGGGAAGAACAAATTGTCTCTGTTTTCAAAATAGAAAAAGGCTGCAAAAGAAAAATTATTACAAAAACAATCTGGAGAACTTTATGACTTTATAAAAAAATCTACACCATTAAATGATGAGGATTCATACAATAAACATGGACAAGGTTCATCTGTTGCTGAAAATGAGACTTTGGAAAAGGAACAACCAACTCAAGTTTTTAATGTAGAACAGCCCAATGAAAATTTCAATGAAGAACAGCCAAACAAAAATTTCCCTGAAGATCAACAAAACTTTTCAACTGATGAACTCGAAGATTCAAAAAATTGGCCTAAAATTACTGATAAACTTCGACTTACTTTGATTGAATGTGGATCTCTCCAAAAGGAGAAATTTTGAAGGAAGAAAGTTTAGTAATGTTTATTATATAAAAAAGGAAAATGGTGAATTAGTACATAGATCATGGCCAATTTATTCACATTCAAAATATAGTGTTTTCTGCTTTTCTTGTAAATTATTTTGTCCAACAAAACATAAAAATTCTGCATCAAATTTTGTATCACATGGTTATAATAAATGGAGAAATTTATTTCATACACTTTAGATACATGAAAGTCTTGTTCACACAACATGTATGAAAATGTGGTATGATTTAAAAACACAACTGAGAGACAATAAGACCATTGATGTAGAAAATCAAAAACATGTGGAATTGGAGAAAAAACATTGATCAAATGTATGTGTAAGAATAATTAACATAGTAAAATATCTTGCCTCACAATGTTTATCTCTAGGTGGTACTTCAGATAAACTATATGAAAAAAATGATAATTTTTTTGAAATTAATTAAATTATTCACTAAATTTTATTTGGTTATGGAGACTCAAATAGAACACTAACATTCAAATATAAAAGCAATTACTTGAGCAAAGACATACTAAATGAAATTATTCAATTTCTGAGCAATGCTATCACAAATAAAATTTTGTCATATAGTAGACTGATTAAGTATTTTTCTATTATATTAGATTGTACTCCAGATAGAAGTCACATTGGACAAATTACAGTTATCATTAGATGTGTTTCCTGTAATGAAAAAGTATCTACTGAAAAACATTTTTGGAATTTTTGGCAATTGAGAATTCCACAGATGAAAATTTATATAATGTAATAATTAACAAGCAGCAAAATTGGAATTTGGATATACAAAATATAAGAGGCCAAGAATATGACAATGGACCTAATATGAAAGAAAAGTGGCCTGCAAAAGTTAATTTAAAATCAAAATCTGAGCTTTTTATGTACCATGCACAGCTCATAGTTTAAATTTAGCAGTTAATGATACTGCAAAAGTAAATTCAGAAACCATAAGTTTTTTTGGAACCATACAAGCAATTTATAATTTTTGCGTACTATCTATCAAGCATTGGGCTATCTTTAAAAAAAAAACACTTTACCTCATTAACGTTAAAACTTTTGGATACTAGATGGGAAAATTACATAAATGCTCTTCGATCACCGAGATATCAAGCAGGAGAAGTATGATGCTTTGTTCGAAATATTCTCTGATGACAATTTTAAAAAAGTAAACATGTAGCTCAGATATTATGTACAAAATTAAAAGATTGTCAGTTTCTATGTTTTATGGTATGATGTACATTTTATAAATCCCATTAATCAAATGCTGCAGAATTCTCAAACAAATATTTCACATGCTTCGATAGCCATTAAAAATCTAAAACATTTTTTTAGTAATTACCATACTAATGTTTGTTAGAATTCCTTACTTCAAACAGCTAAAAATCTATGTGAAGATTTAGAAGGAGAGCCACACTTCAAAAGTAATAATGTAATGAGAAATAAAAAACAAAGTAAAATTTATAATTATGAATATCAAGATGAAGGACCCCAAATACCTGAAAATAAATTCAGAGTAAACTTCTTTTTCACAATATTGGATATGGCAATTGCATTTCTTGGCGAGAGATTTATGCAAATGGAAACCCACACAAACAGTTTGAAATTTTGTCAACTATAAATAAACTTGGTGAAACTGATTTAGAAAGACTTAAAAAGGAATGTTTCAATCTACAAATTCATTTGAGTGACAATGATAATAATAAAGACATAAATGGGGAGGAATTGTATGAAGAACTATGTTCAGTTAAAAACTTATTTTCAATTGAATTATCTCAATTCAAAAATCCACTTGATGTCCTAACCTACATTCATGAAAATGATTTGACCGTTTCACTCCCAAATTTGAGCATATCAATAAGAATTTTATCAACTCTTCCTACAAGTGGAGAGAGCTTATTTTCGAAATTAAAAATCATAAAAATTATTTTTGTTCTACAATGACACAAGTTCGGTTGGTGAATTTGTCAACGAAAGCTATAGAGAATGACATATGCCATACCCTAAATGTTAATGATATTGCACCTACATTCAGTTGCGTAAAAGCTCAGGAAAGTAAATTTATAATTATATATATTATCTTTAATAAAACATTAAAATGTAAATAAAATCATTTAGAATTTCTTGGATTTTTTAAGGAGGTGGAGCGCCAATTAGTTTTGCATAAGAGCGCGGATGACTCTTCCTCCGACCCTGGATCTAGGATCTAGCATTTTTATACTGCGCTAAAAACAGTGGGTATTTAAATAAATGATATATATATAAGAATTCTTCGTTTTAATATGTTATTTAATTTTCTCAATTTAAAGTTTAATCAAAAAAGTAATTATGAAATGAAAATAATTTGACTAAAATGATTAAAAAATTACTAAATGAAATTATATCAATTGTGTATGCATTTAAAAAAATGCTGATTTATATTCAGTGACATAAAAAAGTTAATCAAATCAACTCTAATTATTGCAGATCATTCTTAGAAATTAGATAGCATTCATCGCGACTACATCGGCAAATAAGTGAATTCTTTAAGCATTTGCAATAAATTATAAATGAATATAACAGACACATCAGATTTATACTGATTAATATTTGAAGCGGACGTATTAATAATAGAAAACAAATTCATTTAAATGAGTACTCTTTATAAATACTATATCCATATATATCGGGCATATCTTTATACTCCAGAGTTATTCATCATAACAGTTAATTTACACACTAATTGATCTGGTAATTGAAATTTCTCACCTTTTCTTTTGTTACCCCTTAACACCAGTAAGAGTTTAACCCTTAATACCATATATGCTTTGAATAAATGAAAATTTACAAAACTGCGGGATGCTATGAACTGACTATGATATATATTCAAGTTTTTGATTTTATCAATGCATGTTTCCACCTTAGCTCTATGATGTCACAACCATTTATCAGCATCGAAGTCAAACCAACGTCTCTCACTATGACTTTTCAATTAAGACACATATCACTTCATAATTTTTCACATAAACATTTTTTATACATATTTAAATTTAATTTCATATAAATACTTTCAGACATATTTCAAATTTCTATTCTATCACAACTTCCTGAAACATATGATTAAAGTCATATAGAAAAGTAATGATATCCAAAGAGTGCATGACGTGCTACACCAATAGTTGGTTCATATAGTTTGTTTAATAAAATAATCATTAAAATATTTTTCTTTTGGATTGACAATATCACCAGAGAAAGGTCATAGGAATTAAACTGATTTTATTTATATTACCAAATGATTAAAGATTTGTTGAAATAGCAATATACATGATCAAGTTACAAATAATAAATTTTCATGACTAAATTTTAAGTGAAACTGAGTAAGAACTATAACCTTGACCAACATCCAAGATATAACCTAGAGAATATATTTATTCCTTTTAGAATTAACATTAGAAATGGATGCAAAATTTTGTATGTCATTAATGGTAAACTGTGGGTGGAACTGAAATAAATAATTAAAGAGCATGAGAGACATTTGAATAAGACAATGAAGCTATGACATTCAAAGTGAATGTTAAAAGATATATTGATAATAGGAAAAAAATGTCAAAATTCAAAACCATACAAAAGTTTATGAGATCAAAAAGATATTTCACCCATGAGTAGATAGATTAATAAATTCCAATGGATATATTATGATTGGTAAAAAAAAAACTCTTATTTTTCTTCAAGCCACCCATAGTGCTATAGCAGCATAGTTTAGTTATTCACCACAAAAAAATTAAGACACTAGCATGTCTAGATCATGAGTCACAGCATGAAATGTGATAGTGTGTGCATATTTTCAAAGGCTATCTTCAGTGATCTCCTTGGCATCATGAAATTTTGAAAACTGCTTGAAGACATTCTTGCAACTATGGCTTCACTACCATACACAATTTAAATAATTTAAAATATTTGATTGGCAGTTTTTCCCAATTTAAAACAAAATTTAATATCATATTTTTCCATTATGAGTTAAGGTACATAATATTCTGTGACATTTCATGCAGTAATGTGTAATTCAAACATTGTCTTAACATTTTTGTGGTAAATAGATAAAATATGTTACTACATAACATACCCATTGATTTAGAGATGATAATGCAAAAAGCATGGAAAGAGAACCAGTTGTTTTGTCACTGGGGCACCCTTCATATAGTTAAAAATAAAAAAAAAACCCTCTTGATTCCCATTAAGGTTAAAGAATGGAATGAAATAATGAGATTAAAGCTAAATGAAGACAAAAAATTACTGAAACACAGTGAGTTGCTGATTTCAAAACTCATAATAAAGGCACAGAAGTCCTTGATTTTTGTATGAGTCATCACAGTGGATTTAATTATCAAAAAATACATTGAAGATTAACATCAGACAGAATTACAATGAAAATATGGATTTATATATATAAATGTAATGATAATTAACTATTGTATACAGTCTTTCAATTTGCAGAAGTACTTTCAGTTAATTCCTTAACCTGACTCAACTGCCATTAAATTCAAAAAACAAAATGGAAGCAAACGTCATCAACCCAAATCCCATGAATTCTGAATTTTAATGTTAGCGGCTTGTCTATTAATTATATTAATTTTATTTCTATTTATTAAAATTGTCTCCTTAATTTTTCTTTTATTATGATTTCTCTCTTCATGAAGAATCTTAATACTTTCAATATCAAACTTAAATTTATATTTACATGTTCTTTCATGATTCAAGAAAACTCAAGCAGTCATTAATTAAATCAGGATTATTTTTACTTTTCACGTTTGTATAACAATTCATGCTTCTTTAATATTTTTTCAATACTGCACATTGATTAACCTATATATAACATACATCCACAAAAATTTGATACACATTACTTTTCTGCTTGACAGGTATGACACTTTTAGAATTATTCACTAATTTTTTAACAGTGTAACACAAAATGAAACATTAAACATATTCTTATATATATATATCCTTAAAAAATTTCACTTGAGCATTTGAAATATAGGGAATAGATATCCATTTTCTACTATCAACTTTCAATTCCTTTAAACATATTTTAATTCTTTTTAAATTGACATAAAGTATTGTTATTCTGTTCAATCTTATAAAAAAATTCTACTAATCTTATCTTTAAGCATAACAGGAGTTGAAAGCAATTATTCTAAAGTGAAAATATTAAAATAACTGTTAACAAAAATAACATTCAAAGATCAATTAAATAATGTAATGATAATTTCTACAGTAAAGACATCTAAAACAACAAATTATAAAGAAGATACAAAACTATTTGTTGTAACAAAAGCACTCAATTTTTTTTCATTCTGCAAAATTTTTATATTTTATTTTGTTTCATTTCTCTGCATTTTTTTAGATTTATTTTTTTTTGTTCCTGTTTTTTTTTTTTTTGAAAAAAAAAGCATTTTATTTAAAACATATTGGTTTTTATTATCGCTACAGTAGATTTGTGTTTAGTGCAGATTCTTGAGCTTACGATTCATGAATTATGGCCCAGATCTGTTTATTTCAGTGCTTGCACTTCTTATGAACCCCCAACTATTGGGTTATTTTTTCTTTAATAAATAGAAAAATAGTCTTCTGCAATTAGCCTATTGCAGGATCAAGACCTCTCTGTAAGTCCTTACAGAGAAAGAATGAAAAAAAAAGATAGCACTTACTAGGCTGGCTAACAGATGAATAGCGAGAGTTCGTCATTCTGGTTTTTCCATTTAAGTAAGAGTTTCCAAATAATCATCAACTGGTCAATTTTAATAATGTTATGTGACAAAATTTCCAAGTCTCTTGAAATAATTTCACTTGAATTGGATTTGAACACCAAGTCATATGAACGATAGACATGCTATCTTTGCATTATGAGGCCCCTACTAAATAATTTTAGAATGTGCAGCTTTTAAGACTTGCCCCAAGCATGAAAAATGTCTGATTTAGCCCCCAACCCCCCAAAAAGTTGAAGACATTTTCCAAAGATGATCTGAAAATAAATACATCAAAATCTTTTTAGAAATGTGAAAGTATGATAAAATAACTAGATATCATTGTTAACATAATGTTACTTTATGATCTCCAGTTATAACTATTAACCATAATTGCAATTTATTTACTTAGCATATGGACTATTTTTTTTAAAAATAATGGAACTTAAAGAAATTCCAATCAGGAGATAAGATTCATTAGTTGCTTTATTAAATCCTTCAGCTCAGTCATTGCAATAATTATCTATAGGATTTGTGGTTTGTATTTTCCCTATATCATCAAAGGTCAGTGACTATTAAAATCCATTTATAAAGGAGATGAGTATAATGACAATGGCACGAACTGAAGCTATTGATGAGAAATCTAGCTGGCTTTGGCATTGGATGTGGAAAAGTAAATTTGTTTACAACCAATCAGGAAGCCAATTTTTATAAATCAAATCAAGATGGCCTTTTTGGATGTTCAACAAAAAATTTTTTTAACATCTTTCAGCAGTATACTATACCTTAAAATAATTTTTGCATTTGAAAAAGTCTCTATTTTCTCCTAACGAATTATGATTTTATTAGATTCTATCAATTATTAATACAGACCCATTTGAAATGTGCTGAATTTTATGTGATTTATGTTATTAGCCTAGTAAAATACATTTTAAATTGAAACAAACTTCTTTTTATATAAATATTGTAAGAATTCTGTATTCATTAATTTGATTAAAAATATATAACTTATAAATAACAATATTTTATTATCATAATAAAAATGACATTTTCCCATGTTTCTAATATCAATAATAAATTAAAGATGTCAAGCATTGGTGGTCGAGTGGTCAGCACAACTGCCTTACAAGCAGTTATCCTGGGTTAGCGGATTCACTTCCCGGCTGATGCTATGACACATGAAAAAAAAAAAAATTAAAGATGAAATAAATAATAAAAGAAATAAATTATACACAGTGTAAAATCTACTTATTAAATATTCAATTTAAAAGAATATTAAGCTTTTATTGATATATATTCTTTTTACTAGTCTATTATATTATGAAATCACAAATACAATATTTAAAAAAACTTCCATACATATATAAAATTGTATATTCTATAAATTTGAATTTTGGAAAGTACTCTTAACAAAAAATAAAGAACAACGATTATCACACTAATGTATAGTCATCTACTGTAAGCTTGAATACACCATAGAAAATCCCATATCCTAAATGATTTCTATATTTTGCCTTTAACAGATATGATTCAAAGCTGGAACTAGTATACTTATGCTTGTAGCTGCCATCTTTCATTCTTTTATACTTTTCAAGCTAATATTCTGAAATTAAAAAAAATATTAATGTTTTGAAAGTATTAGATACTTAACTCCAAATTTGAATTTGTCTTCACTGATGAACACAAAAACCACAAACTAATATGGAGATGGGCACTATTCCAATTGATTCTCATTGACTAGCCAAAAAGTGAAGATAACTGCTTGGGGTGTTCTCTTTTTAAACACAAATCTATTTACAGAACACATAAGTTCTAATACATTGCTAAGACAATTCACAAGCTAGATTCTATTAGATCAAAGTCAATCTATTTTGACAGTTAAAAATGATTACTTCATCTAATCATTGGTTTTTTACATAATAATAAACCAAGCATTGATATTTGAAAAGGCTGAACCTTTTTATTGTGATTTTTATTTTTTAATTAAGCCAGCTTATGGTTTCAAATATTATTTTTGATGAAATTCTAATGATTTTTAATGAATATTGATATAACAAAAGGTGGCCATTATTTAAAAGTTCGTTTAAACGATTCTTTGGGAATCTAACTCATGAATTATATTTTCAACATTGCATATTTGATAAGCCATAAACTTAGTCACATGATCATTAAAAATCATTAGAATTTTTTTAATATAGCCATTTTTTATTACATAAATGAAGTTTGTAATTTTTAAAATTTTCACAAATGATTTCAGTACTTGCTTTCTTCAGCAGTAACTAACTTGCTGGTCGTTATAAGTAGCTTCTGGTATAACTTTTATTACTTCCTATTCGTCAGGCTTTGTGAACAATGGCTGAACAGTGAAAATCTGAACCACAAACTTGTATTATTATGCATAGCACTGAGCAATAAGACAATTTTTGTGAGAAGAATCAATCAAAGTTAAACTATTTTTGAAAATGATAAAATTAGAAATTACACTTACTAAAAAAGATAAAGGTATCTATAGTCTTTAATCATAAAAGTATATTCCCCCCATCACGCATTGGAGAAAAGAACAACAAATTACAATTATATTTTTTATTATATCAGAATCTTGTCACTCACCTGACTGACTAATTTTAACCAGAGACCTTTATTTATTAGCTATGAATAATGAGATAATCATTTGCGATCACTACTGATTAGCCAGTAAGATTGAGCGTAGATGGTTTTGAAAACAATTCTAAGATTCAACCAGCTTATTGAACTTGGTAGTACATACTTCTCCTAGAACACCAAACTTTTTATTAAATGACAGTACTTAAGTAAATTCCATTACATGTCTGTTTGGTATAGCATTTTGTTTTATGATCATTTATTATCCGATGTTCTTTCATTCATAGTTTGTTTAGATATAATAATTCCATTAATATACATATTTTATTTAGCATATAATTATTGTATGTTGGACTATTTTCATCATCTAGAATTGTTAAATGTCTTTGGAAAAATTTAACACTCAAATATATTCAATTGTTAGTAATAGACATAAGTTAGTGTATTACACAATTGTGTTATATACAAATCTATTTGTTACTATTAACAGTTGAGTGTATTTGAAAAAATTAAATATAATTTGAGTTTTTTTTAAAAGATATTTAACAATTAATTCTGGATGGAAAGAGTCAAACATATAATTACAAGTAAAATGTCATCATTACATGATCACCATCTCTTATGTTAGCACATAACTGTTATTAAACAGGTAAAACTCTCCATACAGTAGTGCCACCCTATGTCAACCAGAGTAATCAATGGATGCCAGAAGGCCACACACCAGAAACTAGTCTGGGGATATTGGATGAGAGTAGGCAATAGATGGGGATTTTATGCACAAGCCTTCTATCATCCATTGATTACTCTGGTTGGCACTACTGTATGGAGAGTTTTGCCTGTTTAAAATGTCATCATCAGAAATTTTTGAATAAACTCAAAACATTTTATTTAGCAGCTTAATAAATTTATTTTGTCATGTACAATACTATAAATATATGTTGTTATATTTCAGATAGTATATATATAACTTTTTTTTTTATTCATAAATCTAAAATAAGTTAAATGCTATATTAAAAAATCACCTTAAATAAAGGGAACTGTGGGTTTAACACCTCATCCATAAGTGGAAAAGGTTATATTGCCATTTTTTTAAATGTAAATTTAGCCAGAACACCGACACTCATTCATAGCCATATAACCATTTACCAAGCATTATTAGATGGCTAGATAGTCTGGATAAGAATTACCTGGAAATAAAACCTAAATCTGTTTGAAACTTAAACAAAAAACAATCCTGGATTTCAAGAGCTGAATTCAAACTCCAGATCATGTGCATAGTAGTTGGATAAATTACCAGAATACATAACTTATTTTATTTAGAATTCTTGACAACAAACCCTGTTTTAATTTGTAAATGAGAAATATAATGGTCAAATACACACAAATCGAAGCAGATACTGAAAAAAAAAATGTGAGCAATTAAGTCAGGTGTATGTGTTGATCACAGCATGGATAATAATAAAATAAAAAAAAGATAATAAAAACAATTTAGAGAAAAAAATATTATAGTACTCTTATATCCATAGATTTCTTATCTAAAAATTGGAAAAGTATATATTTAAATAGAAATTAGCAAAGTTAAATTCATCAATTTCATTTGTGTGTTTATATTATCATGAGGGTATTTCATGATTTATTACTGCACTATTTTTTTTTTTCACAATTGTATCATTTTATTTTTTTGTTAATGTGCACATTTTTAGACTAACTTTTATTATAAGTATGTGAATATGGAGAATGGAACAAAAGTATATGTATAAGACCACATATTGTTACTTACTTTTATTTTTCATTATTACTTTTATTTTACAGGTATTGAGGCTGACTGCGGAAAATTTGAATGAAATACAAAAAAAAAAAAGGTTCTAAAGTAATATTAGATGTCTCAAAATATGTAAAACGTGAAAAGCATTTGACAATTTATCATATATAGAGATGAGTTTTTTACAATTTCACATATCTAAGCATACTCAAATGTCTGTGACATACAGAAATGACCCATTCAGCAGTCCCCTAAAAAAGTCGATGCAATGTCTCAGGAAAAAAGCATGCAGATCAAACCTTACTTTGCTTTGATAATACAGAACTATCTTTACAACTTTCTGTATTGAATCAGATGTCATGGGGTATTGAATAGCTTACCATGATACCTTTGGTTTTCTTTTTTGAACAAAGATTTTTAAGAGAAAGTTTGACACAGTGGAATTCATCTTCCAAGCATTTAACATTGGTGTTAATAGGAATTGGTACATAATTATGTCACTATGTTAGAGGTAGATTCCATGATTACTGTAACATTAAGAGAATATTTAAAATATCTCCAAGATTCACCATGACTATTTTAGAACTATATACCTATTTTGGCCTACCCTTTATAATAAACATTTATATTACATTGGATTCAATATTATCCAAAGTTTTAAGTATTCACAGTAAGGTGTGGAAAAATGGCAACATATATGAGGGAAGTATTGATATTGATCCATTACAGTAATTCTTGCCCAAATTGCAAAAAAATTAAAACATCATTTTCTAGAAAAAGATATTAATTTAAAACATTTACTGCATAAGTGATTTGAGATTAAATCAGAATGACAAATAGGGCACACCAATTTCATACAGCTGGTTAGATTAAAATTTTGACTCATTTTTTTTGGGAATCAATTTAGAAACTATTAGGTTTTAAAACAGTCATCTTTAACATAAGACTAATTATTCAGATAATAATGTTAATAGATTATAGTGATCTTAGAAGAGGTTAGGTTTGCAGAAATATCTTTAAAGAAAAAATTCTAAAAAGAGCTATTACACTATAGATCATGACCAATAGATGGCACTCCAAAAATTAAAAAAAAAAAGTTTGCACATTAAACAAGAGATGTTAATTTTAAAAAAAATCATCAATAATTCCCTAAAAGTTTAAAAAGATGAGGGTAATGGTAATTATATAAAAAGTAAAAAAAATCACGAATTACAGTTAGTACCTCTAGAAGATTGATGGACACGTATCCATCGCGCAATATACCCAACACATTCATTGTTCAGAGAGCTTGGATTCTAGCAACATATGAATTTATATTTTGAGCAATGACTTCAAACATGTGTGAATGCATTTATGTTCTCAAAGTCATCCTCTTTCTTAACTATTAAAAGCTGTATGATAATAATTTCCATTAAGATAAACAAAGTTTTGTCAGTGACAAGTAAATGCTTGATCCTAGAATTCATTAAAAGAAACACTGCAGTTAAACTTTTTATGCAAACAAAATACACAAGCACACACACACACATACATTATCAATTTTTAAAATTATATTTTCATTACAATATGTATATTTTAGTCTGAATATTTTTCATTTTTTACGTTTTATAAATTTCCAATAATTTTACTCAATATATATATTTTTTTTAAAAAAAGAAGGCATACATAACATGATAATAGTTTTATATATTGTTTCAGGAATAAAGTTAAATATTTTGAATACATTAATCTAAAAGTATTCAAATATTTATCATAACTGCTTGATTAATGAAGCATTTCTATCTAATACTACGAATTTCTTAGTCTATTCTATTGTATAATTATTTAAGGATGAAATTTGTATTGATATAATTTAACTTTTCACGATGTACAATTTAGTTCTTCAGTTTTAACAATATATAAAAGTACTAGGTATTAAAAAAAAAATCATCCCATACCCCTCTTCTCTATATATGAAAGATTCTCAAAATCTTAACGGCAGCTCTCTGCCATGCTTACATTTTAAGTTTTGAATCCAGGCCACATAAAACTTTTTCAGGTTAATTAAGGAGATTTTTCAAGCTACAAGTCAGCCATCCAAATAAATATCTAGCTATTAAGAGTAAAACATCCCCTCCCCCTTAAATTATTACCCTTCAGCAATTGAATAGTCACGAATAATTCTTTCTCTTTCAGGATTTTAATTTGAAAAACTTTTGGTGAGAATTTTATCTTAAGTTAACTATTTAATGGGTATTCTACCTACACATATGTTAGACTGTCTATCTACTTATCACATATCCATCTATCTGTTTACTAGTTATCTATTTAAGTTTTATCTACCTATTTATTGCCTGGCCTACTTCCTCCCCCCCCCTCTATACATACATAGAGACAAAAAAGTAAAAATATCTTTTTGACGATAGCAAAGAAAACACCACTCTTATTTAATATCAGGCCTAGAGGTTTTGAACATTTTTACATTCTTCTTTTACTCTCTAACTAAGAACTATATATAATTTATTGATTAATGCTGAAAGATTAACTAAAGTGCTACAAGCATGTTATCTGGAAATAAAATCATTAGTTTGGTTGGAATCTTTTTTTAAAAAAAAAATGTTTTATCGAATCTGGAATTAAAACCACCTTATAGGCATGAAGATGGTTGTGCTACCACTGCACACACCAGACAAGCTTAAAACCACTTTATAGGCATGAAGATGGTTGTGCTACCACTGCACACACCAGACAAGCTTATTCCAAGTCTGGATATAAAAAAGCAAGACAGAAAAATAAGCAGCAGACATGAAGATAAGAGTTTGTAACATCTTCAATAAAAGAGGCAAATAAATCGCCAACAAAGTAGATAGTTCTAGATTTCTCCAAAAATAAATAAATAAGATATAAATGCGATTTCATCACACACAAAAAAACAAACAAACATTATACAATGGATAAGATTTGGAAGAGTAAAATAATTAGGAGATAGCAGTGTCCATAAAAAATTCAAACCATTAACTAATGTAGAATTTCTAAAATAAAAAATAAAAAGATGCATATCAGTCTATCAATGTTAGAATTGGAAAAGATAATGTAGAATAGTGATATGTGGGGATAAATGAGGTTGTTAGGAAGAAATGGATGTAGTAAAAGATTCTAAAAGTTGCTTTAGAATATATATGATTTCCAACATATGATTCCACCAGAAAGACATAAAGGTGGAAATTGAATAATGTAAAAACAAACAAAAAAAAAAAGAGACATGACATTAAATAAAAGAAGCCAACATTAGTGAAATCATATAAGATATATCGACACTATGAAAAATATGGGCAAAGACATAGAATTAAGAGATGAATGAAAGCTTTGAAGGAAAGACTACTGAAGTTATAATAAAAAAAAAATACCAAAGAATGGAACATACAAGAAATATATGATGGCTAGAAAGCAATTGGAACAATTCAGCAAATGCATTAATGTAAGGCAAAATCCAATAAGGTGAAGAAAGTAGTCATTAAAGATCAAGCAAAATGTTTAGGAAATTCAATGTAGTGTTCCTAGAATATCATGATGAATATAAATTCAAAAAAATTGTACAAGATGATGATTCATAAACAGGAAATGGTTGCTGAATCAGAGAACATTTTTAAAGTAATGACTTTACTCTGAATTTTACAGAGACTTTTAATTTCTATCAAAGTAAAAAATCAGTAGGAAGTTCCTAATGGCATCACACTATTATCTTACAATAGTGATATATTTGAATAAATTGAATTCACAACCAATCATCTCAAAATTTGTTCAGTATATCCTATCTAATGTAAACATACTACATTTGGTGCTGAAAATAGTATAATAATTAGGGGAATAACAAAATATAGTAGAATCTTATTTCAAAAAAATTTCCAATTGGAAATAACATATGAAAAGAAGAAAATAAATAAAAAGTATCAATTTAAAAAAAAAGAAAAATATATCTTAATGTTAAAATTACAGTAAATATTATTATTGAATATCTAGAAATAATCTTTTCATTCTATTCTTTAGAAATCTACTGTAAAATTAAACAATCAGTAAATATCAGATGATGTAGTGCTATAATATCCACATTTGCAGACCAGTTTGACTTTTACCTTTTTAAGGACTTAAAACTCAAAAGTTGGAATTAATGCATTTATGCATCTAAAAACCACGTTACTCCTTTATCCTATTCAATTTAACTGAAAATCAAATCAGTAAACATTACAAAGATAATAATATAGCATTGTACTATCTAGTTTTATATATTATTCAAGCTTATAGAGAGCTCTAGAGTATGATAAAAAGAACTGCTCTAGAAGGCATATGAGAAAGTAATGTGATATTGATGGTATTTACATCTCAACAAATTAGTCTTATTACAAGAGAACACTTCAATAACGAATAAGTGGATTTAGGAAGAGCAGAAACACTAAGATATAGTCACTTCATCTCATCATTATAGAAGAAAAATGAGTATCTGTGGTTTTTTTATTCATTTTCAAAAGCATTACTGAAAGCATATGAAGTAGACAATAAATCAATTAAACAAAATCTGTTAATATTCATTAGTAGTCATGTAGAGAATTCGTAGGTATTTGAAATGGAAAAGATACAAAATTGTAAGATTCAAATTAATGTACAAAAAAAGAAAAGATCAAGAATCATTACAGCATAAAAGAGTAAGAAAAAAAAATTCAAGAGAACTTAATAGAATAATCAATGAAGTGAAGATAAAAAAAAACAACAACCTGAAATCAACATTTAGACATTAAATGAAGAACCAAAGACCTATGATCTAATCATAATCATAAGACAAAAGCAATTTAGAAAGTTTTGTATATTTTTGAAATTGGTTATGTACATGATATACCATTCTTCTCAAAAAATAAAAATGAAGGCTGCTTTGTTGGTGGTCAGCACAGCTGCCTTACAAGCAGTTGTCCTGGGTTTGCAGGTCTGCTTCCTGGCCGATGCTTTGATGCATGGGAAAAAAAAAACTATATTTAAAATATTTTACAGCAGCATTCTACCTTCTATCAACTTTCATGGAATTAAATAAACTTAAAATCTTCATGTGGATAATTATACTGAAATGCAGAAGTAGTAGGACAAATATAAAATTACTGTGTTGTATGGATGTAAAATATTGATAAAATAAATTTGAGATTTGAATGTGCAATGGAACTTTATTGGAAATTGACCGGATGCAAAAAAGTTTTCATTAAAAAACTTGCTTAAAAGATATAAATTGAAAATTATATTGAATAAAAGTTATCACAACTGCTTCACACAAGTGAGGATGATCAGAAATCAAAATCCTTAATTTCTAATGCTACTCTTTGATACCAAAAGTATAGAAAAATAACATTAAATACTCACGTGAAAGTAGTTTTCATTCATTCAGCAAGATGGATTAAAAGTGGAAATAGTGAAAATATATACCTACAATTGCAACCTCCATTTAATGATATTTTATATAAACTCATACATAAGATCACTTTATTATATTATCATTAATTAACTGCTATACAAATGGATCAATATATTTAAATCCAGATCTTTTCTAAGATTTTTTCTTCACTGTTCTATTCTTCATTTTAATCACTCATTCCTTAAGGTCATCTCTCAACTTTTCTATCTTCTACCTTTCATTCCCCCAAACATATATTTATAATTCCCAATATCATTCTTTTCAACACCGCCATATTGTTAACCGTATTCTTGTAATTTATCTTTTCCATTTTTCTCCAAATTACATTTTAAAAAGTCTTCGCTCCTTCAAAGTTCTGGTCCAGATAATATATTTAACAAGTCTGTTTCTTTGGTCTAGGGCATGACCTTCAAAATAATCTCCCAACTTTTTTAAGACTAATCAGCCACTAAAATTTGAATTATAAGTCATATAATTAGATTTATGAAGAATGGAGAAGCTCCTGAAATAGATATTTTAAAAGAACGCACGAGAAAATAAATTGTTAGCAAATAAATACCAGATAAGAAGTGGTGAAGATGTTAATATTTAGAAAGATGAAAGAAACAAAAAAAAAAAAGAGAAAACTTATAGACAAAAAGAATTTGTTAACTGGAGACCCTTTGATTCTTTTTGAAGGTCTTAAAGGAACCACTCAATATGTTCTTGACATTGCAGCTGTTATTATTGGCTGATCATCCATATCTGAACATGGATAGGCTGCTTACGAACATGCATTAGCCAGCATGGTGAGTTTATTGGATTTTTATCTCTGAGTTTAAGATCAAGAAACATCATGGTTTTTCTTCTCAGTTGCCTGAGAACTCTTAACTGTCATATCAGTTGAGTTTTCTTGAAGACAGAATGAATGTATTTGAATGAAAAACTTTTTTTTCTAATAGATATTTACAATTATGACAGACAAAAAAAAATCATGGCTTTTATTCCCAGGAGGTTATAATGTGACTAGACAAGGCAGTGGTTGATGGCCAAAGGTGAAGGGTGCTAAGAATCCATTGACTGAGGACTCAAAAGCTGCCATTTGATGATGACCTTTTATTTAGGTATTTACAACTGCAAATCATTTTCAAGTGAAGAAAGATTGCAAGAATTGTCCCATATTAAATGGGACATTATTGGACTTTTGTGAAGTTAAAAGAAATGGTGAAGATACAGTTGATTTAAAAAGAGGATGTGTATTATAAAAACACAAATATTGAAAGTACAAGTGGAGTAAATTCATTATAAATAAAAAGCGGAAAAACAACCTTGTGGAGATTAATGATGTATTGGACAGAGTGGCAAGATTAATTATTCAACTTAATAACATACCAAATGCAGAAAATTCAGGCTTATGCCCCACAAGTTCTTATAGTAATGAAGTAGTAGAGGATTTTTATATGGATGTACAAAAGGCTTTTGATCAGACCAAACAACATTTTTAAATTGTTATGGGAGACTTTAATGCTAGAATTGGTAAACAATTGAAAAATGAAAGTGCTGTAGATAAATTTGATTATGGTAATAAAAATGAGAGGATATAAGACTTGTGGAGTTTGCTGAAAAAAAAAAATTTAAAAAGAAATAGACATGAAGAATCCAAATAAAGATACAGAAGAATTGGAATAAATTTTGACTAACAGAAAATACACATTTCATGATTGTAATGTTCTTAATAAACTCAACACAATAAATGATCATCGATTAGTGAGATGTAAGATACATGTCAACACAAAACTGCAGAGATAAAAATTATTAAAAAAACCAATATTCATGGTTGATATTCCTAATATTCAGAAACATTCTAAAGAATTTAAATTAAAACTTGCAAATTCTTTTAAAATATTAGCAGATTTCAAACATGATTGAGATTTGACTGAAATTAACAGGAAAATAACTGATACACTTTTAAAAACTGTAACAAAAATGGCTGGTAGAAAAGAGCAGCAATTGTCCAATGATATTTCTACCGAGACTAAGCAATTTATGAAGAAAAGAAAGAATATAAAAATATATAAAAATGATGCATTAAGAAGGATTTTGAATATCTTGAATTTTGTAAAATGGTGTAAAAAAGAGTTGATAATGATATAAGTATAATTGTGAACTAGCAAGGAAAGCTGCAAAAGAGAATAAAAGTCTCAAGAGTGTAAAATAACATTTTAGTTTTGGTAGGAAACCTATCTGCAATAAGAAAAAAAGACAGAACTATTACTAAAAAGAGAGATGACATTATGAAATGTGTAGAAAAATTCTATCAAGAATTGCAATGTAACAAAGAACAAGGAAAAGTATTGCCTACAATTATTAATTATATCTTTTGAAATGCCTAGGAATTTAAATGAAGAAGTGAGACATGCAATTAAATTAATGAAGGAAAAGCTCCACATAATGATGGAAATTATAATTGATATCTTAAAACAAGTAGGTGAAAAAATAAAAAAAATGTTAGAAAAGTTATATATATAATGTTTAAATGATAAAGATGTACCAGATGATTAGAAGAATGCAGTATTAATATTAGTTTTATACAAGATTTTTTGCCAAGATAATTACAATTCGTTTACAGAGAACTTTGGATTTCAACCAACCAAAAGAACAAGCTGGATTTAGAAGTAGTTTTAGTACAATAGATCATATCCAAAGTATTGAAAGAAGTTATAAAAAGAGCCAATAAATCAATTGTTTTTATATAGCGCGATGATTATAAACTGTAATATTTAAACAGCATTAAACTGTTGCACATGCGCTTTGCAGATTTTAACTATAAATGACTGAATACTAACACTACAAACACATGATAAAGTCTTTGGAAAAGAGCCAATGAAAATGAGTTACCATTATGCTTTGGATTTGTAGATTATGAACAGACATTTGATTCTATAAGCATTTTTTCAGTGATTAAAGCATTGGATCATCAAGATATAGACCCAGGATAATGTCATATTCTGAAGAATATTTATAAAAATGCAACAGAAACAATTAGATTACATAGTAATACTATGAAGGTTAACATGGAGAAGGGTGTAACACAGGATGTCTCCATATCTCTGAACTTTTTACAACAGTGCTGCAAAAAGTATTTTGTGGATTAAAATCGAAGTTAAATGAATAAAAGTAAATGAAGATTATTTAAGTCATTTAGATTTTGCAGAGAATGTAGATGTTTTTGCAAATAATACTTCAAAGCTTAAGGAAATGTTGCAAGAGTTATCAGATGAAAGTAAGAAAATAGAACTAAAGGTAAATGTTAAAAAAAACTAAACGTTCAATGGATTTTAAAGACTGATAATGATGAGTTAGAACCAAGTTAACAACTACAAATACCATGGTTAGATTATTAGTACAGATGGAAACATAATGAATAAAATTAATCATAGAATTAAACTTGGTTGAAATGCTTCTGATAGAAATAACTTAACGTTAAAAGGAAATATATCTATATGTTTGAAAAGGTTTTTAATAAATGTATTTTACTAGTTCTTACTTATGGATCCGAGACTTGGAAACTTGACAGAAGATCAATACAAAGATCTCAGACCACTCATAGAAGTATGGAGAGATATATGTTAGAAGTAACAAGAAAAGATCAAAAACAAAATATATGGGCAAGGAAATAAACGGATGTTACTGACATCATTGAAAGAATTAAGAGACTGAAATGGAATTGGGCTGGATAAATTGCTAAAAGAGATGATAATAGATAGATAGTTGAAATCTTAAACTTGATTCCAAGGGTTTGTAAAAAAAACACCAAAAAAAGACCATAAGTGAGGTGAATGAATAAAATAATAAAATGTGCAGGGGTGATATGGAGAAGAGAGGCTAAAAATTAGAAAAAATGGATTGAATTTGGAGAGACCATCCTACAGTGGATTGATAATGGTTGATGAAGATTAGTTCCATATGAGATATTTAATAAGATTATTACAAATTATCTACATAGAATATTGGACTAAAGTCAACCAAAAAAATAAAATAAAAATTGGGTTTAAAAATTGTTGCTGCACAGTAGATCATTAGTAAAATGAAGCAATGAGTGTCAGCTGCTATTTTCCATTTGATTTGTAATTATAAATTGATTCTATAATGATATTTAATCTCTGAGCGATGTTCGACAATTTAGTATATAAAAAAGATCAAAACACAATTTACAATGTAATTTTTTTTCCCCCAGCCTGCAGAGATTATGTAATAATAATCAAATGATAAAATAAAATTAAACTGAAGTAGTCAAGCATTGGTGGTCGAGAGGTCAGTGACAGCTGCTTTACAAGCAGATGTCCCAGGTTAGCAGGTTTGCTTCCCGGCTGATGTTATGACACATGAGAAAAAAAATTAAACTGAAGTATTGATGCTACAAGCAATCATTCACACATATATGACTCTGAAAACTATACATATTTTTCACTGAAATTGATTAGAATTTCTATATAAATAATCAAATGACTTTATTCCGTGAGAGTTCATAAGAAGGGTGAGTGCAGGAATTGACAGCAAGCGATGATCCACGAACTTTGAGCTCGAGAGTTTGATACTTTAACATTGCACCAAACAATGCAGAAACTCATTTCTTTTACATAAGAATATAATTTTAATAAATCATAAATGAATTATGACTTATCAATTATGTAACACTGGTATTATAAACCTATTCATGGTACAACCAAGTCTACAAACCCTGCTATAATAATTCAAAAGTTAGCTTACCAAACAGTCAAATAAACTTTATCAATGTCAATCTTTTAGTCAAATAAAATAGTATATTGGCAGTGAAAATGGGCATTATTTGCAAGTTTATTTAATTTATTATTTGGGAATCTGATTGTGAATTATTGTAATAAAGTTTTTGGACTTAGTTGGTCTGTAATCAGATTTAAAAAATAATTATATGAGTACTTTCTGACTATAAAAATGCACCACATTTAATAACTGGATACATTTCATCGTTCACATTTTCAAACAAAGCAAATATCTGTTTTATGTATATTAGGATTCTAGTCTTATTCTGATCAGGTTAGAACAGCTGATGAAGGCATCCTATTCAGAAAGTAGCCACAGGGGCCTTGTTTAATCATAGTTTATAATTCAGAAGTTGAATTTTTTTTTTGATTTTGAATCAGGTTTGGGATTTTTCTTTGATGTAGTTAGCCCACCAGCCACCCCAATAAACCATTTAACATTGGTTGATAAATGGTTATCTAGTTATTATCTAGAGTAAAGATGAAATAACAGCCCAAAACGTATTACTTAGTAACTGAAATCCTAAGTATTCTTATTCACTGCTTTTCAGAAAGAAGTTGTTGGGTGAGGTATTGTCCTTCAGAAGCTTCTTAAAGTGCTGTTTCACCTTTATTTGCTTAACACACAGACAAAAACAAAGTACGAGAATGAAGTCTTTTGAATGCATGTGTTTTCATATTAACATTTAGAAAAAAGGTAAAGATTTTTATTTATTAAAATTTTTAATCAAAATGTTTAAAATGCATTTATGAATTAATAATGACTTGAAAATAATGTACTTTGAATAATAATAAAATAATAATTATTTGAACTTATTCGAATTAAAGAAAAATTCAAATATCATAAAATAATAAAAAGGCAATTTATGCAAACACATAAAGAAGCTAAAAAAAAAAAACTCACACAATTCTAGCAATAGACTCAAGAACATATAAGACAAAATTCAAATACAGACAAACTATATATATATTAAGTTAAATATTTCCTGTTTGCATGATTTACATCTCTAGAGCTGTAGAAACACTTATTTACATTAATCAATATTCATGAAGTACTTGTCTAGATGGCATTGTACTTATGTTATAGATTACATTACTTTCATCATCTAGAATTAAATGTTTTTTTAGAAAAATTCAAACATTATTTAACTCTTAACTCTTTTTTCAGAGTTGGTTGTCTAATCAGTGGTAGTATTAGCTCAAAAATTCAATCTGGGATCAGAATTGCCTAATTAGTTAGAAAAATACTTAAATTCAATATCCCAGGTTCAATTCGCATGCTAATACTGTCAGCAGCCAAGTCTGCTTCATCTGAAGAATAGAGAAAATTACCATCTGAACATTGCGTTATATATTAATCTGTGTGGTGTGCTATAAAATAAATGTCTGCAAAAATTTTAACTTTTCTAAAAGACATTTAACACTTAATCCTAAATAATGAAAATAGTCCAACATACAATTACAATATTCATAAAGTTTTGTTATAGACTCAATCGGAGTATACAGTGCTTGTTAATGAAGTATAGATTACATAATGATACTGGAAAAATCAACATTGAGAAAGGCGTAAGACAAGGTGACTCCATATCTCCAAAACTCTTTACAGCAGTGCTGCAAGAAGTATTTTGTGGATTAAAATGGGAAACTAAAGGAGTGAAAGTAAATGGAGAGTATTTAAGTCATTTAGATTTCGCAGATGATGTAGTTGTTTTTGCAAATAATGCTTCAGAGCTGCAGGAAATGTTGCAGGAGTTAGCAGATGAAAGTAGAAAAGTAGGACTAAAGATAAATGTTAAAAAGACTAAAGTAATGTTTAATCGATTTGCTCAAAATATGAAAATAAAGATTGATTATGAAGAATTAGAAGAAGTTAACAGTTACAAATACCTTGGTCAGATTATTAATACAGATGGAAACATAATGGAGGAAATTAATCATAGAATTAAACTTGGTTGGAGTGCTTTTGGTAGAAATAACTTGATACTAAAAGGAAATATGCCTATGTGTTTGAAAAGGATGGTTTTTAACAAATGTGTTTTACCAGTTCTTACTTATGGATCTGAGACTTGGACACTTAATAGAAGAGCAATTCAGAGACCTCAGACCACTCAAAGGAGTATGGAGAGATGTATGTTGGGAGTAACTAGAAGAGATCGAAAACGCAATGTATGGGTAAGACAACAAACAGGTGTTACTGACCTTATTGAAAAAATTAAAAGATTGAAATGGAGTTGGGCTGGACATATTGCTAGAAGAGATGATAATAGATGGACAATTGAAATTTTAAACTGGATTCCAAGAGATTGTAAAAGACCCAGAAAGAGACCACATGTGAGATGGATGGATGAAATAAGAAAATGTGCAGGGGTGTTGTGGAGAAGAGAAGCTAAAGATAGGAGAAGATGGATTAAACTTGGAGAGACCTTCATCCTGCAGTGGATTGATAATGGTTGATGATGATGATGATACATTTCAAAGTTGAGACAAAAAAGAAAGGCTGACAGAAATTTGGTTTTTGTTTATTGCTTTCTGAAATTTTATTTAAGTTATTTTTAATTATAATTTTTTAGCAAACTAATTTTAGTTTTGCTACCTATGATATATATTAACGAATTATCTATTATATGTAAGGATTACAAACATTAATAAATAATCTCTATTATTAAAATGATATAGAAAGCTAATTATTAAAAAAGTCTAACTGTTTTTAAGTAAAACAAAGTGAGATATATTATAACATTATTGGTTCTAGAAGATCATTTTTTTATGCCATCTGTTGAATGTAGTTTATATTAATATATATATTTAAGGGTGCCCTGCTTGGTTTAGTGCAGCAATAAAGGGTCAGATTCTGGAAAATAAGATTCTGGACCAATTCCAGTTTGACCCTTCTAATGCTCAAACTTTTTATGACCTCATGAGATAGTCATCCAATTTTTTTATTTATTTTACAGATAATCTATTAAATATCCATAACTTAGAGCAAAGTTATTACCCAAAATAACAATTTAAACAATAAAAAATATAAAATCAAAAATATAAATATATAGCGGAGTTGCAAATTGCACTATATTTTGTTCCAAGTCTCCTTGCATTCAACGTATTTATTTGCTGATAAATACTGATCAGAATAGAATACATATTGTTTATTTAACTGCAAGAAAACAGCAATTTGTCTTGCATTGGTGGTTGAGAGGTCAGCACGATTGCCTTGCACTTGCAGGCAGTTGCCTGGGTTGCGGGTTCGCGTCCCGGCCGACGCTATGACACTTTAAAAAAAACAAAAACAGCAATTTTCAACATGCACATATATAGACATTTTTTATACGTATAGTAGTAATATAAACCAAGATTATAGTACAAACAAAATTTTAAAAATAATGATATAGTTATTAATAATAAATTGACAGGACACATTTACATGTATTTTACAGACTGTATTTACTCATGTATTCACTGAAGCAATACAAGTAAAAGAAAACTAATTATCGTACTTTTTATTTTTAAAATAAAGTAAATGGCAAATGTCTGACTTTCAACCACCGGGCCGCAGAAGTTTTCTGCCGGGTCGCGCTAGACTGGCAAGAAAGTTAGTAATAACAAAATAATAAGATTTTAAACTTTTAATTAATATAAACAGTTTTTATTTATGGCATTTTTACTCTGTTAAAAAATAAGAAACAGAACAAAAATGAAATCTAATCAATCATACATAAATTAATTTGTTTTTCTATTTATCACAGATGTTTATGGAGATAGAATTAAATTTATTATTTTTCTAAAAAAAGTCAAAATTAAAAAAAAGTTTTTTATTAAACAAACTCCAGTTGTCTTTTGATAGCCAATCACGGTTGCTTGTCGGCATTGTTTATGTGTTAAAACAAGATCAAAACTTTTGACTTTTTCAAGTTTCGTTTTCTTTTTGTTTAAAAATACGCCCACTTTTTTTTTGGCCTATAAGGCGATATTTTTTGGTTTTATTTGTATACTGCTAATATACTAGAACTTTTATTTTTAAAAACAATTTCTATTAACCTTTCTTTAAAAATAAAAACAAACAAAAAATAACTTTTGCGATTTTTTTTTGGCTTTATTTCTATTACGCGATATCTATTTTACCATTTTTTAAAAAAAAACTTTTCCTATTAATTACATTTTTTGATCCTTTCAACACACCAGCACAAAAAAAAATTACAATAACATCAAAACTTCAGACTTTTACACGTTTCGTTTTATTTTTTCAGATTTAAAATACGGCGAATTTTTTTTGACTGTACAGTGATTAATTACGCGATTTCTATTTTGCCCTTACTACTATCAAAAGACAACCTCCATATATATATAACCATCTTGTATATTTAACATTAAATACAGATATTACATTTATCATAATCATTGCCATGTAATTACACTAGCTATGATATTTCCCAACATTCAGGTGAATAACATTTTATTCTTGAATGTTTTAACAATGAAATAATAAACATAGAAATGCAAGCACATTAATGAGAACGATTGGTATTGTACTGTTTTCTGTGTTCAGCATGTGAAGGTAAGCAACACCATTACAATACACAATAACTAGTGTGCTGTTTTGGTCAGTTATAACAATTATGCTTATCTAAGGCTAAGCAGGTTACATCTTTACAAAAATTTATCTGTAAACTTCTGCCGGTCCGCGAAATCTTATCCTTATTTTTGCTGGGCCGCAGGTGTGAAAAGGTTGAAGACCACTGCTCTAGGCAATATTCTTTTTTTTCCAATAACTTTTTTGCCTTATAGAAGCAACATAATAGTGATCTTCTTATCAAGAAATTAGGATCTAATTATTTTAACATTTTTAAGACAGTTTTAACTTTTAGTATGTTCAGAAAAAATTTTATTATGCAAAATACAGCACATCCAATTTGGAAAGATAATAAAGAAATAATAAAATGTATGTGCTTTAAGCGGAAACAATTTTAATAATATATACAATCATATAGGGTACTCAGAGAAGGAAAAATAGCTACCAAATATTGTAAAACTTTGCAAATTTTAATAATTTTTTTGTTTGTTTATATATATATTTGGATAATGTATAATTGAAGTTATTTGCGGTTCCACTGTACATGTAAAATTGACTGCTGGACATATTGTACAGTTTGGCTATATGAAAATTAAACTTTTAAAAATATAAAAATGTAAACAAACTTATCATAATAAAAAATCACAGAACTGTTAATTTAATCATATTAGATACAGAACTTTTGCTTTCTAGCTTTTGTATTCGGAATTTTTTTTAACTCTATGTTCTAATATCTCAAAGTGAAAATGAAAATAAGTCTAAAGGAAAAAACAATTCACGATAATAAAAAATCACTTTACTTTCTTAAAAATTTTTCTTCACGATGTTAATCAGCTTTTTGACTCAGTTTTTCAGAAAGACTCTAAAACATCCTGTAGATATGCATCCCATGGCAATCAATAGCATTTATCATAACAATATTATATTTGGTGAGTTTTAAAACTTTTCTATTTGGAATTTTTCTTTTATTTCATGATATTAATCAGTTTTCTATCTCAAATTCTCAAGCTCATGGCAAAAATTATTATTTCTATGAAGTAAAAGCAATAAAAAAAAGTACGACATATTTTCATTGGTTAAGACACAAATACATACATTGGTAATTTATGAGACAAAAATATCTGCTATTTTAATGTTTGTTGTAAATATAAATATTATATAAATAAATAAATACATATATAAATTTTAATTTAGTGAGAAAAAGTGTTCTTGGAACAACTGTTACCCTCTATAAGCTTTTGTTGTAGTAAAATTCATCGTAATGAATATTACCAATATTAAGCAAGATTAATATTTCCATATATTAAATAAATTGTGGTTTAACAATGCATTATTTAGAATATTACAAAGGAAAAATATCAATTACTCAGAAGTTAAAAATAGTAACAATTACTAACTATTATTCTTATAACAGCTTATGAGTAGAGTATTTTATTTACTTTAAGCTGTCACAAAAAATATACTGGACTAGACTTGTGTAAATGGAATGATTATCCTTTTACACATTCTTTTACAATTTTAAGCCAAATATGACATTATTAGAGTACATAGTTTGATAGGTCTAGTTTTATATATGTGTGTGAAAATTATTATAAGATCATCTGGAAGTTAGGCTTCTCATATTCACTTCTTAGCTGTGTATACTAATCATGTTTATGTTATACATAGTATGTCTCGAGCTTTATATTAACAGTCATTATGCATTTATGTGTGAGTCATAAATTTAAAATTTTTGCATTTATATTTTCTTATAGAAGATATCAAGTTAAGACAAAACATTTACTATATGTCTGAGGTATTATGGATTTAAAGGAGTTTTAGAAATATCCTTTTCTGCCATTGCAAATGCATTGTGAACCAGTAAAATGAGACCCCTATCAGTCTACATCATTAGAAATAACTTTATTATAACTAAATAAATAATTAGGATTAAAGTAAAATGTTATGTTTTGCATTTGCATTGTAAAAAATCCGGTCTACCTGCTTTAGTAAAAGTACAAAAATTAGACATTGTATAAATTACAGACTGAAATTAAATATTACTATCAATTTTACCATGAGAGGGCTCTCTACAAATCTTAACACAAGATCACAACTTTATAAAGACAAGAGCGGCCATCTTATTTTCAACCTACTTTCTAATTATATAGGCAAATCTAAAGCATTTTGATTTGAGAATGTGAAGCTAGTAAGTTCTTCACTAGTACATTTTTATCAGATCAGCAATTTTTACATTAAGTAAAATAAAAAATATAACTATTAATTTTTTTTTTGCAACTTTCTCATTACTTCATATTATGTGAAAATGAGTAATACATGCATTAAATTTTTGTCTGAAAACAGTGCCAAAATAAAGCATTAACTCCTAATGATAACACTCGACTATCATCCACAATAGTTTGCAATTGTTTGCTACCTTTTTAATACAACATGTTCTAGAATCTCAAGTCACAAATTTAGCATTATAATTTAAATAACTACCAGATTTTAATTAAAATGTACACAGCCAGTATATAAACATTGGTGTGATTCTCACATCATCACATTTTCATAAGACCTAATTCAGATATCCCAAATTTAAAATGCTAATTTTATACATACATATATAAAAGGTTGTATAATGAAGTTCAACTTTGATTTCATTCTAGAGTAACTTTAATTTATTTTATAAGGGCTCTACCATGAAGTTCCTTAGATGAAGTAAACTCCATCACATCTTAATACCTCATTGAAACCGACCATAGATCATAATCCTTGAGTGGCTAAAATAATCTCCAAATGCATAAATCAAAGATTCATATGACCGGAAATTTACACACATATAAAGAATTTATTACTAAGTAAAAATGTATTTTAGAGAATAAAGATTATATATGATATAGAAATTTATTTTAACAATAGTTTAATGTAAAACAAATATGAAATTAATAAAATAACAACTATTAATTATTATAAAATAAATCAAATATATATGTTAGTGATACAGGAAAAAATATCTACACATATGCATGTCACTGTACACCACAAATTATTAGAAAAACAATAGTAGTGGAAACCATCATTTATTTTAAATTATTATAAGATAATATGAATTATATAAGCCCACCTTGATTTCATATATTAATGTGTATTTTACAAAAATATTTATAACAAAGAAATAATAAAAATTATCTTTACAGATAAAAATAGATTCAAAGGTATGATAGTACATGTCTACACATATATGTTGTTTTATCCATGAATTAAAAAAATAGCTAATTACACCATTTACTTTAATTTATCACATGAAAATGGTCAGATACATCTTGATACCATATATCAAATCAATATTAAAAACTACATACAAAATATTAAATATCTATAACTAATTATTTATTTATTTTGCACCATGTTTTATTTGTAATAATCATAAGGGAATTAGTTATAGATATTTAATATTGCATCTAATACTGATGTGCTGTAAACTGTAAAAATTTCACAAATGTCATTTATTAATATATAGTGAATGGAATTAAAAGGAATTGATAAAGACCTTCACACTCTCATTTATAAATGCTTAAGATTGACCTATGAATATAAATTTAAGGGAAAAATAAGGTGGATTTATTCTTGCTTTTTCAAGGATTCTATCTTGTGTTTAGAGTGAGAGTATTCCTCAGCTTTATAAATTCATGAGGAGCATATGTCGGGGTGATTCCTTATGACTATTGCATATAAAATATTCAAAATTAAGAGATTCAAATAGTAAAGTCATATAAATAATTATATTTAGATTTTACAATAATAAAATCTCATCTGGAGTTTATATGTAACATGAGCATCTCATGAGATTTTAATAGAACTCTCAAGTTTAGGTATACTTTTAATGTTGATCCTTACAGAGATCATGTATACCAGCTATCTTTTAATGTTGGGTACTTTAATATTGGTTCTGGTGGTTTACATTTTCTTCAGTATTCAATGTCTTATTGGACAGTGTACTTTCAGCAGGTCAATTCATTTCCAAACTACTTTCTTTATATCCAACACATGATCACATAAGAGTATCATTAGCTGGTCATTCTGGAAGTTTTATCCACAAAGTTGATGTATAGCATCGATGAAATATAGAAAAATTATAATTGTACTTACGTTCATTAAGCAATAGTATACGGTAATCTTATGAATCTCTTTCTCTGATTGTATCTTTCTTCAGATTCAACTCAATAACTCAAATATACTGACAACTACTGACAATAAGGCAAGCACTTCTATTTATAGTTACTTACCTATACTGTTGACATCATTTGGAAAACAAATCCATGCTATTGTTGGCTATAATCTGTCAATTGCTTTCTTAAGTAATTTTTACAAACATATTAATTATGCTTTCTTGTTTTTTCATTTTAAATTTATGATATGATACATATAATTTATAATTTTGACTATTTTACAAACTTCCTAAATTCTTATTAAATACAACTATGATTTGTGAATAATATTTCTGTAGTTTAATTTTCATTACATCACTCTCATGCAAGGTAGGATTTCTATTCAATTTTAACACTTTGTGGAGAGATGTAATCATAAACATATGACCAAAAACATGTAAAAAAGATCTATGAACCCCAAGATCCACATTTTGTGCTGAATCAGCACTCATCAGTTGGACCAGACCACAATCTCTTACATATATATTTATCACTGTTCTGTATATATATATATAGATAGCAAATTACTACAATTTAATTGATGAGTCAAATGTGCTGCCCTCATAAAGTTGGCACAAATTACTGTAATAATTTGCCATCTATATATATATGTACTGAACAATGATAAAGATATGTGTAAAAGACTGTGATCTGGGTCAATTGATGAGTAGCTGGTCAGCACGAAATGTGCATCTTGGGAATCATAAATCTTTTCCACATGTCTTTGATCAGATGTTTATGATTACATCCCTCCATAAAGTGTTAAACATGAATAGAAACCAGTCCCTATCTTGTGTGAGAGTGGTGGAGTGAAAATTATGTTAAAGAAATATTATCCATTATTGGATAATATCTAGTCTAATGAATGATTAATAAAAATTATTAATAAACTATGATTTGAATTTTATGATAGTAATATAATATTACATTTATTAGGGGCTTATTCTCATTGCTGTAAATTTCAAAACCAATTTAATGATCGGAATAATTTCTCTTTCTATTTTCTTTTTTTCATCTTTAATCCCTCTCCCTTAAATAAGAATGATATCTTATTTTTGCCTCTAAAGAATTATTTAAATTTGATTTCTAAATAATTAGATAAAATATGTCTCTAAACAATTATGTAAAAAATAGTTACAGAGAAATCATCTTTTTTACATTCGACACATATTAAACAATGTTGATATGACATACAATTTTAGAGATATCTAATTTTGAAGATATATAGTAATTTTAAACCTTGAATTATGCTACTGAAATGCTAATAAGAAAAACATTTTTGTATCAATATATATCTTTAAGCTATGTGGAAGTTAATACTTGTTTCACATAGTGTGAGGCAACACTTCATTTATTGGCTATTATAAGTTGATTTATTTCCAGCTATTGGATAATAGCACAAATTGAGGAATTTGAATACACACAATATATATATACACAGAGTTGACATTTTGAAAAATTAAATGAATAAAAATAATATAAACGAAAAAGATAAAAAAATTATTTAAAAATAACTTAGATGTTTCATCTCTAATTTCTACTGCAAACAAGATAGTGAAATAGTGTTAATTTCATGCACACACACACACATATATATAAATAATATATTCTAATAATTTTATTTTGTTTATTCCTATATAGATTTTAATAAATATGTAAATAAGTCACAATTAATAAGTATGTATCATTGAGAATATGAATGAACTTGGTTTCTTCATAAATTTATATACAGTATATTTTTGTAAAACTTATCTTAAATTTGTTATTAACTAATTTGAGAGAACTTTTATCAAAATTTACAAAAAAAAAATACAGGCAAAGAAAATAAAAATATACAAATAAAATGCCTTTTTGTGAATCCATTTACAAAAAAATAGGGGTGTGGAGTAGCAAAAAATATATCTATTTAAAAATGTAAAAACTTTAAGCCATTTATGCATGCATATGCATATATTAATATAGCACTGAAATGTTGATTATGTACATCCATTAAGTACAAACGTATATATAATAAATGTAATAATGCTCAAGGCTAAATGGATTTGTAAGTAATCATTAGACAACACATAGACAATCCAATATCAATAACAATCAACAATTTCAAACTGTTGTCAAGGCAACATCCTTTTAACAATAGTTAACTGCCACTCATAACCAATTTTCAAAAGTGTATTGATTTTGATTTAGCCAAATAAAAAATAAATAATTGTAAGTGAATTTAGAGCTTAATGAACTCATTAAACTCTTCTTGCAAAATTTAAATTTTTTAAAATAAAAGAATTATTTAAATACCATATATCTCAGAAGGTGATTAAATAATTTTTATTTCTTTTTTTTTTTTTAGAAAAAGATAAAATATACAGTGAACATTGTACTATCTGGTGAAGGTGGAACTGATCTGATTGCTGAATCACGCAATAAACTCACACTTTTTCTTCTTTTGGTTCTTTATAATGGCGATATTCTGGTTTTAGTTCCCACATATTTTTATGAGGATTTTTCAAGTTGTAATTGCAAATTTCCTTCAGAATTTCTTTTAAATATATCTGAAATAATAACAATAATAATACATATATTTATATTCTTCTTTCTTCTCCTTTATCTTTTATGCATTCATTATTAACAAATATAATTAATAACTCCTTTTTTTACACTTTCTTCAATGCAAACATATTGTTTCTACAAATAATTTTATTTCTTTTATTACAGTTTCTACTGTCCAGTAGTCATGAACTATAGAAAACATATAGTACATAGTTTGTAATCATATATATTTAAATATTGTGTAGCTAATAAACCATCAAACATCACATGATCACAATTCTTTATGCTTACATAAGGTGTTTTCATAGAAACAACTCTCCATACAGTAGCATCACTCAGTGCAAGCCAGAGGGATTTTATGCACAAACCTTCCTACATCCATTGATTACTCTGGTTTGCACTGAATAGCACTATAGTTTTGCTTCTGGGAATATTGTGTAGCCCTGATGAAGATTGTTGGACAGTTGAAATTGTAAAAAAAGAAATAAAATTATTTATAGAAACAATATGTCTGCATTGAAAAAAATGTAAAAGAAAAGTTAATTATATAAATAAATCTATATAATGGTTTAATCTAAAAATATTTTATTAAACAATACATTTCTTAATTTTGTTAATTAAATTTCACTTATTAACCCATTTTGCTTTTTTAGTATCAAATTCTAAGTAAGTCAAAATCTACATTGTCAAAATTTTGACAATATTTTAATATAATAATCTAAACAGTCTTGAAACTATAATGATCTCAGATGGCTTAATTAGAAAAACAAAATAGGAATTGAGAATTTTTACTTTAGTTATCTTAATTTTTGAAACTTATCTCTATTCATTAAAATATAAGGTAAAACCATCATATCTCCTATTCCTTAATGAACATTTGTCAGCATTTGCAAAATTAATATCCAAGTCATCAAGAGGAGTTAAGTTACACTGTAGTTTAGCTAATTGGTAGAGTGGTGACCTTAAATGTAAGTTCTTAGATTTATTCTCAGTTAAATAAAACAAAAAATAACTGAGTTTGAACAATTGAATAAAACTGTTATGCCTAATCTGTCATAGAATATCACATTAACTATTGATCAGCTAACAATACAGTTATAGAAAGTTACGAATATTCAACTAAATACTAGTCGAAAAATAATTCTTTTGTCAGTAAAATGGCTATTTAATTTCAACCTATGCATTATTTGCAAATAGTATATTTTTTTAATTTTATTTTTCAAAGAAACTATTCTCAAATTGCATTATCTACCTACTCAATGACTTAAAAATATGATATTTATGTATCTATACATCATTATCTTTTGTACATATCATACTATTTCCACTTTCTTATACACTTAACAATACTACTTTTTTATACGAAAACTTTACTCTTACAGTTTCGACCAACCTGCAATCATCATCATCTCTGATGATGACTGCAGGACAGTCGAAAATGTAAGAGTAAAGTTTTGGTGTAAAAAAGTAGTATTGTTAAGTGTATAAGAAGGTGGAAATAGTATATGTAAATATAGAAATCAATACATAAGGAAAAGAGGAAGAAAAGAAAATTGCATTATCTTTTGTGTTACATCATTCTGACCGTTGACTCAGTCCTAAATTAAACACAATTATTTGTGAAATCTTGCATGAACAGATCTATCCTGATAATGCATTTCACACCACTTGCAATACAATGCAGTATTTTTCTTGATAAGTGTAAAATTATACATTAAATACAGTATTTATAACAGCACACATAAAGCAAAAATTAATCTTTTTTGATATTTCAGATGGAGGGGACACTTAATGATGTACTATCTCCCCCCACTCCCGCCCCAAGGTTTCAGTTAAATATTATTTATGCTTAAGTAATATTTATAAAATCATCAGTAGAATGAAAGAATACATACCATGACATGTACAATGATTTACAGCACTCCCTACTAAAATTTTGCAAATATATCATCCAAAGATTGGATTAACAGGGAATGTATATTGCCTTTGTTTTGTATATTGTCATAAAATTATGAGAATACAGCTGTTAACTTAAAAACAAATCAACAGAGTAGTTATCTCAGCTGTGATATGAATGAAATACCTCAATTTTTAAAGATCTCCACTAACGATTCCAGATGTCATGAAATAGAGAGCAGTTAATAATTATAAAAGCATCTTTAGATGACACTTATATATATAGTTATAGCCTTTTGATAAGGATTACGAACTTCAGTTCCAAAAAGCAAATATAAACTATGTCCCCTAAATTCTCTTTCCTCACAACAAAATCTATTCCAATTATAAACTATATTTAGTTAATTCATGTTTGCCATTAAATAACTATTTTCCATGAACCTATTAAAACGGTCTAAAACGTTCTGGAAAATGCTTGAATAGAGAATAAATTTGTTCTTTTAAACTGTGTTTAAACTTCTCACTGTTTTTTTTCACCAGATAATTGTTTTTTTACTTTTCGATTTGTGAGCCAAATTATTAATTAGTCACTTAATTTTTACTAATTGCAAATATTAATAATAATTCATACCAAAAACTGCTTTCTCAGCTATGATGCAAGAATTTTTAATAAATGAAGTCTTTCAGTTATCTTTATATAAACAAGACTTTTGTGTTTAATGTTACTCAGTAAACAGTGGAATTTTTAACTATAAAATGTAACTTTACTATCGCATTAAATCTTCAAGAACTAAAGATCTCTGGAATGAAGCATCATTCTGTTTCTTCCAGTATTAAAACATCACACGATCTTCCAGGTGAGAATCATTTGATTATTTTTATTATATGATGTATTTAAAAATAAAATTTCTTTCTTTCTCTCTCTTTATTTTTGTTGAAACATTTTAATTTCCATATTTTTTTTTTCAAAATTGAAAAATCAAGTTGAACAAGTTTCATTTTTTTAATTCTCTAAGCAAGTTTTATAAATATATTTTCCTTTTATTCTTTAATAAAGTTAATTTTTTTAATACACTTTTTAAAACTTTATCAGTTCTTTAATTCATCATGATAAAATTTTGTAAATCAATTTTCAATTACTTCCCAATTATGAATCTAGCGATAGTCTTAATGACAATATATATTTTTTAGAGTTCGCAATCGATTTTAGCAAAAAATAATGAAAAATTAAAAAATTAATATTTATAAGGGAATATAACTTTTTCTTTATAGTATTGCTATCCAGTCCTATTAAATTATATCTAAACTGTCTTCATTCCTAATTTCTGGAACTATATACAATTAAAAAGTAGAAGCATTTAAAAAGTAAAAAATAAATTTTCATATGATTTCACAGCATTATTAATATTACGCAACCAAATTAAAGTTGTATCATAATCATATTTACAAATGTTCTTTCTTCAGATTTCACAGAATTCTTGATATTATGTGAACAAAATAAAAGTATGTAATACTCACGTTTAGAAATATTTCTAAACATGAGTGCCACAAGCAAATTTTCATTTGACTGCATAATATCGAGAATACTGTGAAAGCTGAAAAAGTTATTTTTTAGGGCATTTTTTAAAAATTTTTAATGCATTTATGAGAATAAAAGCATTTCTTTAAATTTTTGTTTTTAATATTTTTATTTAACTGTAAAATATTCATAGCATTAAAAATTTTAAAAGTCAAATAGATGACAATATTCAGTTAATGCTTAGCCAAATGAACAAAATATCACTTACAACATATGGTGGCAAAAATTACTTACCACAGGCTGCTCAGTTATCCGTACAAGATCCTTTATATTATAATACTGATGCCGTTCAAAAACTTCATACAATTTTTCCATAACCTTTTCTTTATCATCTCTAGCCTTTTTCCCTTCTGCTTTCTTTTTCAATTCATATTCAATCTAGCAATGAGAAAAAAAAAAAGAAAAAGAACATAATGTGTCAGTAGTGCAAAAAAAAAAAAAATATTTTTCTTGATTTAACAATCATCATTATTTCCATGATTTACATAGACCATAGAAATATTTTTTTTTTTTAAAACAGCTTGCAATAATATTATTAATCAGTTCTCAGAATTTACAAAAAATTAAAATAAAACACTGAATGATTCATAACTTGGGAGATCGTGTGATACTGAAAATAACAGAGCTTATTTTCAATTCATGGACCTTAGTAATTTGTATCACTATACAGAGCTGAAAAAATGTAATTTAATCATATAAAAGCTAATTTATAATATAATCTATTGGCTTATTGTTAGAACTAGAAGCTTGTTTAACATTCAGATTGAAAAGAACTTATTAAGTAAAAAATATGTTAAAAGATTATTGGATGGCATAGAACAAGAATGGTATTAAAGAGAAATGAAACAAGGAAGAATTAGGAAAAAATATTCAGTGCAGTATGACAAAAGAGACTAGTCTTTTCTGTGGAAAAAAACTGGAAAAGTATTATCATCATTCTATGATCTCCGTAGAATGGAAATGATTCAAACAGAAATGATTAAAAAATTGCAATGAATAAAAAGCAAAGGAAAAAGAATAAAGATTATTACTGAAGTTTGAGACAAGCATGATTCAGATTTTCTACAGTCAATAGTCATCGCTAATATATGTATACACGAGTATACACACATTCTTATATATTTATCAAGAATACAAATCAAAAGCTTCAGTAACTAAAAATTTTATTATCATCATCTTGTGCGGTTTAATATATTACATAATAGACCGATTTCCCCATTTCTATCATTATCCCTCCATTTCCTTTCTTTCTTTTATTTTATTAGAGTCTATCTGCATTAACAGGGATGCAAAAGCATATTTCCATCTTTTAATTAAGATTCCAATCTTCTCTCATTATTTTCTGAACAGTTGTTTACCCTCCGCCACCCCCTTTCTGGAATTAAAATCGCAACACTGGTTTATGATTGGCTGCTAACGATTATCGTAATAGAACATAATAGAAGACAAAAAGAAAAAATAAACTATAGTAAATTACCTCGATAAAATAGCAATGTGCGTATATTTATTTAATAAAGAGTGTTAAGTTGATATTGTTTAAAGATACAGAGTCAAAAAAATGTTTTTTTGAGATAATGGTCACATTTATTCTTTCCCCATATATATACTGTAGTCTGTACACAAAATTATCTAATTATGTTTCAAATATGATAATGTCTGTTTTAATTAAATTATCAACCAATTAAATTAGTGAAATTCACACAAGCCAGTTAAAATGACTTATCTTCTTGTCAGTGATAAATTTCTTGCGTTACAAAGGTCAGACAAGATTATAAAGTCAAGGCAACTTGAACTATTAAATAAAATATAAACAAAGCCGTAAAAAGATTAATATCGTTTAATTCATATATACATCTAAAAGTAAGAAAAAAAATTAAACTTCCTAACGACAAGTTTTAAAATAAATAATTTCCAGCTCCTGGTTCTTTCCAAGACAAGTTTACAGATGGCAGGACTCAGGCTAATTAATGTTGTTTTAATGTGGATCAAATGTCTTATAATTACTGAAAAGCAAACTCTGGAATTTATAGCTATAGATTCACAGTCTTCAAAGAAGAAAACAATTCTAGTTTGATTTTAATTTACTTTGGCAACTTTATTTTGAGAGCAGAAATAATGACGTAGATGGGGGTGAAAAAAAAATGAGTTGGAAAGAATTCTATTTTTGGAAGTCCACGTCATAACATTAGAAATTATTTTGGAGTAAAATTATGAATCAGAATTAACAAATGACAAGACATTTTTGGTTTGAACACACGTACCACACACACACATTCTAAAAAAGAAATTTATAAAGTCTGTCTGAAAGTCTGCGATAATGACATTTGACTTCTAATTACTTATTAAACTATTTCCATTATATAGAATTGTTAAATGTCTTTAGAAAAGTGTGAACTTCATTTAAACTTTTCAAATACAACACACCCTTTCGAGTGGTATTATGTTCCTTTCGTTTTCAGATATTGCTGGTCTGACAAGTGATAGTACTAGCATGGGAATCGAATCTGGGAGATTTAGATTCGTGAATATTGACACTCTTAATTAGTCTATTCCTATCAATAGTTATTTTCAATAATTACTGTCATTTTTTCTTTTTGACTTGAAAGCATCTCGCAAATAATATAAGCAAGCAAAAAAAACAAAGTGCTAAAATATATTTCTAGTATCACTTCATACATCCACGTATATACACCTTAAAAAAAAAAAAAAACATTTCAATAACTATTAATTTTTTGTTGCTGCCTTGGTAGCAGTCTCATAAATGAAATACTAACATAAATAAAAAACAGAGTGTTAATAAAAAAAAACCCCACCTAAACTTTTCAATTTATTTAGAAAAAGTTACTTCTTAAAGTTTCTTTAAATATTGAATATAAAACTAAGAAATTAAAACACTAGAAAAGAAATTCCATAATCATGTTAAGCACATACAAAGAGTAATAAAATGAGTTATGGTCAAGAAAAAGGAATTCTTGCAAAAAAGTATAAGAATCCACTACCAGATCCACAACTTATGATTCAAGGCTGAGCTGGAACAGATTTAAAAAATCTATCAGGTCACTTAAGTGGACTTATGATATTTCTTCCAGGCTGCCAGCCCATAACTAATTAACTTAGTTGCCATATAGTATTGATCACTAAACAGGTATGTAACTATTATTAGCTAGAAGAAAAAAAATGGTGAAATCTTTGCTGTCGGAAGAAAAAGTTTCACTCTTATATTGGTGCTGAACTTCAATCTTAAAAAAAAGATAAAGATGAAACAACCAGAAAAAAAAAATTGAAAGTGGCCGAAGAAAATAAATAAAATATGGGACATTAAAATTTGCATGAAGGTTAGTAATAATGATATATTAGATGTGATAATCATAACAGAAACACAAAATGTGAAATTATACTATCAGTATGAAACAGAGCAAAGGAAGTTTTGGATACCAGTGATTTGGAAAATGAAACGATCTTCATAGGAATAAACTTTTATGAAGAATGGCTATCTGTCAGTTGCCATTAAAAAAAGAGACATCAAAAGGGAAAACAATTATTGATACTGTAGTTTACCCATACATACCAGGAGTCACAGACAAATTACAGAAAAATTTATAATCAGTATAACATTAGAACAGCATTCCAAAGCTATATCATACTTCAAAAAATTTTAACTTCTACAAAGCCTAAACTTGAAATGCTGAAAAAAACATTTATGAAATAGCATGAGAATGTGGAAGGAAGTATATCGGTGAAACAAGTCACCCTGTCGAACAGCGATTGAAAAACACTAGTTAATAGTTAGAAGAGAAATAATAGATATGTCTATAATAAGGACCATATACTAATGAACATAAGTTAAATTGGAAAAAATACAAAAGTATCAGATAGAAAGGAAAAGTTGCAAAGAAAACAATTCAAAGCTGCTTATGTGACGATGGCAAATAATCTTATAAGTCAACCCAGTATGGCAAAACAATGTCTGGAAGCCTCTAATTAACCTTGCTCTTAGAAAAAAGTATTAAAAAAAAAAAAACGGAGGAGCCAACACTCAGATAAGTATATGAAATTTCTACTGACTGCTGCCTTTGACCAAACAGTTCTTTTGGTTAGAGTGTTGCCTTAAAATTTGGTATTAAAGAATCTAAAGTTGGGAATTAAAAAATGAAAAAGAAGTGGAGGAGCCAAGACTCGTAAATAAATACAAGAAATTTCTATTGACTGTTGCCTTTGACCAAATAGCTCAATTGGTTAGGGCATTGCTATAAAATTTGATATTTCAAGAATCTAAAGGTGTGAATTTGACTCCTATGCTAATATTGTCACTAATCAAACCGGCAATATCTGAAGAACAGCAGAAAATAATACTATTCGAAATGTTGTGTATCTACTAACCCATGTTGTCTATTTGTGTGTTATTACTAGCAGTTGTTTGTATTTGAAAAGTTTAAAATTTTCTAGACATCGATTAAATTATAGAAATAGTCCAACATATTATCTATCACATGCGACATTAATGATTCAAATTATCTGATAACTTAAAAGATAGTATAAATCATTCTAGACCGATGGTAAGAACAATATCAACTAAAAGGCTAAAATAATTTTTGATTCTAAAAAAAAAATTTAACTGTGGAAAAGCATCAGTTTCAAGAAATAGAAAATAAAGTTGTTTTATATGGTTTAGCACAATGGTAGAATTGCAGACTTAAAAGCACCTAAATTGGTTCTCAGCTTAGTAAAGTAAAAAAAAAAAAAAAATTCTAAAATCTTATGCTCAACCTACCATTTAGATTTTCAAATATCATTATCATTTTTCACTATTATCCATTCATTGCAAGATGAAGATTCCAAATTTAATCCAGTTTCACTGGTTCCTAGTCTCACTTTTCCACAACATACTAGCAAAGTTTACATCCAGGTCAAATGCAATCTGTTTATAGATTTTTTACAATCTATTGGGATCCATGTTAAAACTTCAATTGTCCATCTATTATCATTTCTTCTAGAAATATGTCCGTCCCAGTTCTATTTCACTCACTGATATCATCAGTGATACCTGTTTATTTTCCCATCCTTGTATTCTGTTTTCGATCTCTTTTTATTATTCCAAACATACATCTCAGTCTGCTATAAGATCTATCAAGCAACTAACAAAATATGAAAAATCACTGAAATGAATAATATTTAAATATTAATATATTAAGAAAACTTTAAAAAAAAATTCAAATCAAAAATTATATTTATTAAAAAAAAAAGGATTGAATTCAGAAAAATTAAAACTCATTCAATAATCCTTTGAAGATCATCATTTAATAAAGAAAATTCTTTGAATAAAAAGAACAGAAGATGAAAATTGGTGCTTAAAGAAAGAAGTTGTAACATCATCATTCTAGGCTGCCATCCATAAATGAGTATGGCCACTTAACACTTAGAAAATAAAAAGCCAGATATAGAAAAAGAAAGAATATCGGGAGGGGGGGAAATCGAGGCATAATTGTGATCACTTTAGTTAAATATTGGAATGTGGTCACTCAAACACGTAACCACACTACAAATTACTTCAGAGAGAGGCTAATAATGACCAGGCCCTATCCTAACCTATGCATATCTCTACCATATATTCATTATATGCTTACAATACTCCACAAATAGATATTAATTATCCTTTTAAAAACATTATATTATTATAAGCTTTTACTTTTTTGTTTATCTGTCTGTCTGTGAAATTAAAACAGGAAAAACTCTCTGTACATATTGCCACTCAGTGCAAGCCAGAGTAATTAATGGATGCCAGAAGGTTTGTGCAAAAAATTCCCATGGTGATCATGTGATGTTCATTGGCTGTCTGTGAAATGTTGTAATCCAATTTTCACCTTCTCAAATTGTGATCAAGTTAAAACATTGCACTGATATGTATTCACAATGGCAATATATCTTTTTAGTTTTTGTGAACAATTAAACCAAAAATATAAAAAAAGAGAAAGTAAAAAAATGTAAAATTTTAATTTTATATGAAATCCAATACTCTTTACAGATTGTTATCTAGTGGTATTAAATTGTACTTAAACTTTCATCGTTTGTAATTCCTGGAACTATAAATAATTAAAAAAATAAATTTTCTTTAGTTTTCACAAATAAAAGTGTGGGTAATCATATTTAAAATTTCCAAAGAATCATTTAAATATTAATAATTTTTATTAGTCATCCATTAGATTAGAGATTATCTGCTTAACAAATAATATTTTTGCATTGTAATTTCCAATATGCCTAGGGTGACCAGGCTGGTTTGATCAAAAATCGGGACATAATGACCAATCACTTTTACGGCATTGCGTCCTTTTTTTTTTCAAATATAAAACTTCATTCCTGTGTATATTCATTGTTGTAAGTACACTTCCTCTTTGTCATGTTGTATATTGCTTAGGGTTATTAATATTCCTATTATTTTACCACTATAGAAAATTAATATCAACAAAGAACTAATACAACTACACTGTCAATCATAGCAAGTGAAAACATGGTTCAAATTTTAGTCTACAAAAATTCAACTGCACATGCTCTAGGGCAAGGTTGGATGCAAGACTGTGTCTAACTTGAGAATCTAACTATATAATATAATAGCGATCTTTGTTTTGGTGTTGGAATTTGTCTGAAGTTCTTATAATATTATTGTAGAGACTGAAATGGACAGTGAGAGCCAAGAAACTATCATTTTTGCAATGAATTATTTATGTAAGACAAATAATAATTATGAGTATTTGAAAATCAGGACATACAACAGTGCTGAAAAAACATTTCGGAGACACTGGGACATCTAATCAAAAATAGAGATAAATCCGTCTGGTCACCCTAACTACACCATTCTCATGCAAGGTAGGGACTGGTTTGTATCCACTTTTAATACCTTGTGGAGGATGTAATCGTAACATATGACCAAAAAGCATGTGAAAAAGATCTATGATCCCCAAGATGCATATTTTGTGCTGAACCAGCACTCAGCAATTGGACCAGAACACAATCACTTACATGTATCTTTATCATTGTTCAGTTTATATATAGATAACAAATGCTGTCCTCACAACTTTGGTACAAATTATTGTAGTAACTTTACTATCTATATATATACTGAACAATGATAAAAATATGTGCAAGAAATTGTGGTCTGGGCCAACTGATGAGTGCTGGTTCAGCACGAAATGTGCACCTTGGTGATCATAGATCTTTTTCACATGTCTTTGGTTATAATTACATCCCTCCACAAGGTGTTAAAAGTAGATTCAAACCAGTCCCTATCTTACGTAAGAGATACTGCGGAAATATTAATCACTTAAATAAATTTGCAGATAACACCTACTTTGAATAGAATGACATTAATACAAGAAAAAAGACTTGATTATTTGGAAATCTGACTTGTAAATTTCTAAACACGTTCATCCCACGGTTTTATTTGTGAAAGCCAAATACATTTTCGTTTTTATTTTTTAATGAATTACCCTTTAAAAAAAATTTTTTTTTTTGAATCAAAATCATTAACACGATTTATTGGCCAATGTTTTAATCATTGCTGAATAGTCTTCTAACTAAAAAATACAGAAAATAAATATCTTATAAGGTCTATATGAGGGTTATATTTAAACAAATATATAAAATTTTTAGTTACCACATTTTTTTAATAAAAGACTCCTAGCAATAGCCACATGCAATGATTGAAATGTTAGGCAAAAAAATTATATTAATGAATTTGATTCAAATAGAATAACAAGTTTTTAAGTGAATACGCTGGTGATTATTTGTAGAAGTACTGTAATATATATATATACAGCAAACAATCTAAATATTAAGACTTACAGAGGAGCAACCACACATTCTTCCTATATATTACTTAGCAATTTTATGAATAAGCACAAAAACAGAATGTCATTAACATGCTGGAAGATGAATCATTCAAATCAAAAGATATTCAACATAGTATAAAAAAAACCCCACAAAAAACAAAGGATATTTACCATTACTGATACCAGTTTGAAGCCATAAGGCTAAAACCATGATGATATCTAGTTACTAATGTTGTAATGTAAAAAAAAAAAAAGATCGCCAGGGGAATCTGAAATCTATGAGCAAAAATGTAAAAAACTATAATAAAAATGGATCATTGCACTGATATCTTAGGAATTACCAAAATAAATTGAAGAACTTAAATCAGGAGAACATACTGTTTATCAGTCACGATATGAATAATAAAAAAAAAATAGTGCGATTTTTACTATTAGGAAAATACTATAAGAATTATCATTTGGAAATAAATTTGTGAATGATTAATTTAAATGTATTGTGGACAGTCATTCAATATTATATAGATAAGTAACGTATGTGGTTTGGGGTAGGCCAAATTTGTAATTTCCAAGGCTCAAATTTCTTGTGAAATCCCAAACGATGAATCATTTGACTATTTTTTGCCGTATATGGTAGATTCTGGAAGTTAAAAAAACAGACAAAACTCACAGAGTAATCAATGGATGCTAAAAGGCTTGTGCATAAAATCCCTATCTAGTGCCTACTCATCCAATATCTCCAGACTAGTTTCTGGCTTGTGGCCTTTATCAGTGAGGAGCCTTGAATCTGAGAGCACTGCACCTAGATCTTAGGATCTAATGCAACCTTCTAGCAGCCACCTTTTATCTCTACTTAACTACAAAACTATGAGACTATAATTTAAAACACTATAATATTTTCAATACAAGCTCATTAGCTTATATAGTCATATAGGTATGAACTCAGTTCAGTACCTATACATTTTGGTGTCTTTGGTTCTTTAATAACCATAGCCACCACTGTCCTATTAGGCAGGATTGGTTTTAAGCCAATAAACATCACATGACATGTATGACTATATAAGCTAATGAGCTTGGATTGAAAATATTAAGGTGTTCTCAATTTAAGACTCATAGTTTTGTAGTTAAGTAGAGATAAAAGGTGGCTTCTGGAGGGTTGCATAAGACCCTAAGATCTAGATGCAATGCTTTCAGATCCAAGGCTCCTCACTGACGAAGGCCACAAGCCAGAAACTAGTCTGGGATATTGGATGAGTAGGCACTAGATGGGGATTTTATGCACAAGCGCTTGCAGTGTGTGGCAATATGTATAATGAGTTTTGCCTGTTTTAATAACAGTTATAAGCAAGCATAAGCAATGGTGATCATGTGATGTTTGTTAGATTCTTGAAGTTGAGACTAATGAATCACGGCCCAACTTTCTAACTTCTAGCGCTTAAACTTCTTAATTGACTTCTGAACAATAAATCATTCAGTTATTCATTTGTATTAACAATGCAAGCAAATAAAACAGAAAAGTTTTGGGATATGGAAATTGATAAAATTTGCCAACTAAATATGTTTGACTGGTAATTAGAATTGAAAAAAGAAGAAAAAACCATTAGATAGATACAAAAGCAAGTTTTTAGTGACCCTTTTATTATCAATACATTATTTAATATTGATTATATATATGGAGACTCGGTTTTCAGAAATCAAACACTGTATATTAATTTAGTGACAACTAGAAATGAAAAACATTAGTTTCAAAAATAAAAATATGGTCAAAGGAGCAAACTGTGAAGCTGATCATAAATCATTTAAATGTAAACAGAGTGAAGCTAAAACAGAATCAGAAACTTGTCAAAAATATTAAGTGTAAAATTTAGCGACCATACCTATTTCTTTTAAAATAATGATCAGAACTGAATTTAAGGTCTTGTAGTTAAATGGTGATGAATCATATGAAGTAAGAATAAAAGTTAAAAAAACAAAAATAAAGGCAAATCAGAGAAAAGTTTGATTAAATTGAAACAACCAAAAATGCAAAATGGAAATCAAATGCTACAGTAATAATGGCACCTGCCCCCCTTTACCCCAATAAAAAAAATTAAAAAAAGATATAGTCTTTTTGGGCCAGATAAGGAGAAAATTCTAAAGAGAATCTAGAAACAAAATGGAACAATATTATAATGACAATGAAATGTAAATATGCTTGACAAAAAAAAAAAATCAGCTTACAAAATTTAACTTAAGCAAACAAACAAATAAACAGAGTTTCTAAGTTAAATAAAAGAGTTTAAAAATACAAGAGTAAGTTTTAAATGAATTTGCTGAAAAATGGTCATGGAAAGACTATAACAGAAGCAATAGAGATGAAATAAAATATAGTAACAGTACATAGAAAAGCTGTACCAAAAAGATCAATCATAATACTTTGAATGAGATCAGAAACATAGAAAAACTTTAGTATGGAAATTGGAATCGCAATCATTTTGAGATCATTGCCAAATGATAACATAACAGAAATTGAAGGCATTCAGAAATTTTCACAGAAAATTGAAGAATCAATATAATCTGCTAAGAAATTACTTCAATTAATATTAAAAGCACTCAATGACCTTCAAATTGAAAGAAATCAATTTTCATTCCTATGCAAATGACCATACATTATTTAATATTAATAAATACAAATAAGATTATGCTGAAAATTATTCAACATAGATTAGAATCTTACATTGAAAGCGAATTTCCAGATATACAAACAGACTACAAGAAAAATTTGAGTTACATAAAATATAAAGGCCACGGAGTATGCTTAAAAAATCAAGATGTGCTTTATTGATTGAATGAGGTTAACTGCATTACAATATGATATATATATATATTAGAAAAGATGAATTTATGAGAACATTCACTGTTCTTACAAAAAAATTATGATAAAAACCCATAGTAAAAAACTTAAGGTGAACAGATCAATGCAGATTGGTTAAAAAGGTAGATATGGATGCATATTATACTCCTTATTAAATTGAATTATATAATCAGAAGAGTTGAATTGGATGTGGATAAATACTTTTATCTATGACCTTTAGATACACTGAGGATCCACTATTTACAGTTAAAAACAGATAAAATTAGGAAGACATTTATTAGAAAAAGTAAATAGCAAGAACAAAGAGATGGTATTCTAGCTAAATACAAATACCATATAGATCTCTTTTTATTTTCTTGGATCAACAAAGAATAACTTTCAAAAGTATATCAAAAAATAACAGTGGATAAAATTGCATCAAAAAATTCAGCAAAAACTCTGGATGTAGACATATTTCTTTAAAAATGAGAAACCAGAATTGTTCCATTCAATCGTATTTTCAATGTCTCAAGAAATGTGAAAGATAAACATTGTTAAATAAGCACAGGGACGGTCTCTGTTCATTTACTTCACATATCCAATTCAATGAAACTGGATCTTTATGTTATGAATTGTCCTTTCCAGCAAGTTAAAGAATATACCAATTGGTCTTATGATATTTTGAAATAAAATTTTTCAAATATCTTTATGTTATGTTGAAGGGGATCCATATTTCCTTTTCATACAATAAACTGGCCAAAATCACTCTACATACAATTAATTTAGATGAGAATAGTTATAGATATCAATTTCCCTACCTTCTTAAATGTACCAACAAGACATAATAGACTTTTTAAACTTCAACATTCAAGATCATCTTTCTAGGTAAAAAATCTACCAAAAGATTTAAATTGATTCATAAGTTTCATACTTTGAAAATAAAATACATTGCTATCTATGAATAAAGAGATGAAACAGCCTATAAATATTTGACTGCAGTACAAAGCATTCTTCAGTAACCCTTTCATATAAGAAACAAAGAAAAAAAATGGTTATGCTTTTCAATCAGATGGTGTTGGCAATTGAAACTTGTTTGCTAGCTAAAAAAAACCAGTACTGAGATATAGGAAAAGTTTAGTTAGTTTTATTAAGAGCAGGATATCTATATAAAAAAAAAAGATTCAACCCTATTCAAAAAAAAATTCAAGCTTATTCAATCTGGATTTGAACCTAGATTGTAGATGGATAAGCTACCTTCATATTATTATAAGTTAATTATAATTAAAAGTATTACTTGTTAATGAATAGAATAGGTGTTTTGAGTTCTGGTATAGGTAATGAAGTTGGAGGTTTGTGTTGGGAGATGTTCTATGAAAGCCAGGATTATAATATTTAATAATATGATAGTTAATAAGTCTGAGAATTTATTTAAGATTAAGCTATCATAGAAATCAGTAACTGCACTTCTGCTGTTTGATACAGAGAACCTTAAGGATTTTGGAAAAATATACACATATAAATTAAATTTTTTTGAAGATAAAACTATTTAAATTCTTATTGCAAATTAAAATTATATCAATATTAACAAGAAAATATCCATTATAATTTGAAAATTAAAAATAAAACTTACATTATGCTTATGGTCTGAAACAGGTTTATAATTAATGACAATTTTATTTAGCTGCTGTACCAACCGCTGAGGCTTGCTAGCCATTTCAATCTGATTTCTTAAAGAACAAAAAAACTCATATTAAAGTTAAAACAAGATAACACTTTTACTAAAATAATGATATTTAAAAAATTACTCCCTAAAATAAATTAATTAAAACATATTTCATTAATCTATTCAATCAGTATATTAAATATAGGGATTTGAACTTAGAATTTTCAGTCTATATTCATCCTCTACTCCATCTCAAACAGTTGATACACATGATCATATAGATGTAGAAAAAGATAAATGGTCCCCAATATAGGTATTTCATGCAAAACTAGCATTTATCAGTGGGACAGATCATAATCTCCCATACCCATATACAATTAGAGACTGGCTTATATTAAGATAGCAATTCCTTAAACTTTAATGGACAATTCAATCATCCATTTCATTGAAAATACAACAATGGAATGATCAAAGCCCTTGGTGGATTTGCTATTATAGTCATACCCATTTATACTAATAGGAGATGAAAGGGCTTAAACTATGATGTAACCTATTTTCAAAGAAATATGTAATTAATCTATTCATTCAGTATATTAAATGTTTACTATAATAAATAGAGAGATTTGAACTTATAATTTTTCAGTCGATATTCATCTTCCACTTCATCTCAAACAAGTGATGCACATGACCACATACATGAGAAAAAGATAAATGATCCCCAATATACATATTTCATGCAGAATCAGCACTCATCAATTGGGCCAGATCACATCTCCGACCCATATATACAATCAGTGCTTGACTTATATTAAGATAGCAATTCCTTAAACTTTAATGGGTAGGCTTCAATCTTCTCACCCTTCCAACAATTCAACCATCCATTTCATTGAAAATCCAACAATGGAATGCTCAAAGCCCATGGCTAATTTGATATTGTTGTTATACCCATGTACACATATATTACAGCAATCTAACCCTTTATATTATCAGACCATTACATATCCATTTATATGAATAGGTTAATTACATATTGCTTTGGAAATAAGTTACACCATAGTATAAGTTCAGCCAATCCCTCTACTTTTAATATAAATGGATATGTAGTGGTCCAATAATATGAGGGGTTAGATTGATGTAATGTCTACCTGGGTATGACTGCAATATCAAATTCATCAAGGGATTTGAGCATTCTATTGTTGGATTTGCAATAAAATGGATGGGTTGAATTGTTGGAAGAGTGAGAAGGTTGAAGCCTGTCCATTAAAGTATAGGGAATTGCTATCTTAATATAAGCTGAGCACTGATTATATATATGTGTGGAAAATTATGATCTGGTCGAATTGATGAGTGCTGGTTCTGCACGAAATATGTATATTGGGGATCATTTATATTTTTCCACATGTTTGTGGATGAATATAGAATAAAAATCCTAAGTTCAAATCCCACCATTTTCTAAAGCATATTTCTCTTTCTCAAAAAGATTTTCATTTTTTTTTTTCTATAAAAACTGACAAACAATACATTACATAATGCAAATATATTTATAGCTTGATATTAGAAAGCAAAAAGATAAAACCTAAAATAAGCATTATATGATCCCAGATTATTGTATTCCAGTGATGCCTATTATTGTAAACTTGAATAATCAATAGTCTAAGATATGAATAGAATATCATTAGATAGTGATTTAATGAGCACTATACTCTAGTATCTACTGATTACTCAAGCTTAAATAGATGGCAACACTGCAGTAAAATGGGATGGAGCAGAATATGGGAAAATTTTGAGTGGGGAATGGAAGATAAAGTGGCTAACAGGTTTCTCTGGGCATAGTTGCTGAGAGATTCCTGACTCCGTTTAAGGAGAAGTCACAGTGCATCGCATCACATCACATGGATCTGTCTAAATTATTACAGACATAACCAGAATATTAACCATGATTGAAAAAGGTAAAATAAAATTGCATTAGATTTCCTATTAGAAAGTTTTATATATTTTGCAAGTAATACTATTAATTAATATGATTGCCGAAAAAAACAAAAAAATATACAAAATAATAAGGGATCAAAAACAGAACTGAGGCAGATATAAAGAAACAAAACAAAACAAAAAAAACTTAAAAGATTTAAATGATGTGAGAAATTAAAAATTTTATGATGGAAAGGTAATCTTAGAAAGAAAAAAAAAGAATATGACTTAATTTTTAGAAAAAAATATTTGAATTCAACATTCACCAACTAGATGCTTATTTCTTGATCTGCAATCTAACACATAAGCACAAAATCCTAAATAAAAAACTCATTAAATTAAAAAATTGTCCAAAGCTTTATTGTTAGAGAGTTCATAAGAAGTTTGAGTGCGAAAAGTATCAGAAATGGAATCGAACAAAAAAATCTTGGTTCCAGAATCTGATGTTCTATCATCCACTAAACAATACAGGACAAAAATTCATTAATATAAAAAAAAGAAGAAACAATATCTACATACTGAGTAATGTTATATTTGGATTTTTAAAAAATAAATAACAAAAAATCAAGTCAACTAAAAAAAAACTATACTGGAAAAATTTCTTTACAAACTTTCGGAACAAGAATAATTATTTTATTGACGCTGTTCCACAGTAAAATTTTTAATCTTTTCTTCATCTTAGCAGCTAAACTGCTACTGCAAACTGTTTAAAGATTTATAACATTATATATAATCATTTTTAACACTCTATATTGTTTAGCACAATAGTAAAGTGGTAAATCCATCTTGTATCAGTTCTTAACTAAGAGAAGTACATAACCTTCTCAGTTCAACTGAATTATAATTTGTTATATTACTTCATCAGCAAAATAAATTTGTTCAACAGGTGCAGATAAAATTACAAATATACTGTTTGCTGAAGTAAAATATTTAATTTCAAATATAAAAAACTGAAAGTATTCTGGGAAAGATGTTGTAGTGAAGTAGTTAAAACTGGTAGAGAAAACATGATAAACATAACATTCATTTGTACTGTACATTCAGTATAGTGATAAAATATAGAGTTGAAGGTTTCAAGATCAAAGCTTAACCTGCTATTTCTGGTGTTTAAATAGCATATGAATTACTAAATAACAATCATTTGTTTATACTTTAACAAAATGTGTCTTTAGATTTCATTGATTTTGGAGCTTTTGATACTGCATATTTGCACCACTGATTAACATTAGTTTGAAGAAAAATTTAAAAGTAAAGTTTAACAAATAAGTATTGTCTAAGAAGACTATTATCATAATAATGTAAAGAAACATTACATTAAATGATTGGAAATCAATGGCAAAATACAATAAACAATAATCAAGTTTTATTGAACCACTAAACAGCATATGATCACTATCTCTTATACTAGCACATAATTGTTATTAAACAAGATGTGATGTGATGTGATGTATTATGGCTTCTCCTTAAACGAAGTCAAGAATATCTCAGCAATTAAGCCCAGATAAACCTGTTAGCCACTTTCTTTTACATTCCCCACTCTAAATTTACCCATAATCTGCTCTATCCCATTTCCACAACATAATTTTTGTCAACTCTATAACCTTTATATCTAAATCCCCCTTATCTTTTCCCAAACCTAGCATAAAAACCAATAATTCACTTTCTGTATAATCACTCTTTTCATATTTATTTTTCCACAACTTCATTATATGTACCCTTTCTGTTTTCAAACATTTACATTCAATTAACAAATGCCTAATATTTTCAATTCCTTCCTTACATAATTTACAAAATAAATCACCCATATTTTTCCATTTACATGTATATTCTTTTGTAGCTAAAGATCCCGTTCGAGCTTTAAACAATAAACTACTTTCCTTACTATTATCATATATTAACTCACACCTAATATTCTGTTTATTTCTATATATATTTAAACTCTTTTTACTCTCCATACTATTTCTCCATCTCTCTAACTCCCTAGTCTTTATTAATAAATCTATTCTTTTATCCCATTCCTTACTACTATAACACTCAATAATCCTCTTAACACAATCATCCCATCTTTTGTACAAATATACTGATATAAATTCTTTATCCAAATCTTTTGCATACCGCATTACCCTTCTCACCCATCTTGTTACCTGCCCTTTACTCATAACCCAATTAAATACTATTTTAGCTATTCTTTTATTATCCATAAACTGCAATCTACCAAACATTTTCATTTTACTTTTTGCATCTCTCATATGAAAACTTGACCATCCCATTTCTCCTTGAATTGCCTCCCTTGCTGTCCATACTTCTGCATCCAATGCATGTCTTCCTACTTCCCTTTGAGTTTTTTCTAAATAATCTAATATCTTTTTACTAACATATAATGCATCATTACCATATGTTAACCCTGCTACTGCAACTCCTTTCCATATAATTCTAGCTACATCATATTTATTATATGAAAATACTGTTAATTTCTTTATCAATCCCTTTCTTTTCTTTGCTTCATTTATCAATTTTTTCTCCCATTCATCCAAATAATTTTTCTGATTACTTAAAATAATTCCCAAATAACTATATCTATTCACCACACTTAACTTAATATCTCCCAATAAAAATTCTACATCTTCTCTTTCCTCAGTATTAACCATCATTATATTTGATTTTTCTTCACTAAATTTAATCCCCATCTCTTTACCCACCCTTGCACATGTCCTCAACATAACTTCCATATCTTCTCTTTTTTCTGCACACAAAAATATATCATCTGCAAAAAAAAGACCTGACAAAATATATACTCCCTTACTACCTATTAATGGTATCTCTATCCCTCTTCCTAATCTTTCTATTGCTCTTTCCATTTCACTCAAATACAACACAAACAAAATAGGTGACATAGGGCATCCTTGCCTTAGTCCCACACCATTTTTAACTTTAATTGATTCTATATTCTCTAACTGATATATATAATAATTATTTTTCATATAATTTCTTAATAATATCTATTAAAGCTTCATCCATTCCCAAATTTGCTAAACTTATCCATAATCTATTTCTATTTACTCTATCATATGCCTTCTCTATATCTATAAAACTCATATATACCTGTTTATCTGCATTCCTACTCATATCCATAAGTTGTGTAACTACAAATAAACTATCTCCTATACGCCTATCTAATCTAAAACCTCCTTGCATTTCTCCCATTACATTATTCCCTTCCATCCATTTTACAACTTTACTATAAACCATCATAAAACATTAATATATTGTAATGGGGACGACTGATATTAACTTCGTCGCTACTTTCCTAACAGAGATTCGGGCTTCGAAATAAACATGACATAGCGTAAAGCTTTATTTATTTACTTATATCGATAGTTATTCACTATCCACACAAGGGGGCGCCAGATACGATTATTTAAGTGGAATTTAATTTCTCGCATCACCTTACGTCACATCAAAACGATTTCGAAGTCTAATCCCGCCCACCAGCTCAAACTCCCAGCATGGACCAATAAGGTTACTCAAGGCCGTTATATGATTGTTTTCAAAGACAACTCCTTACGGAAAAGACGCACAGTTCACTAATGGGAAAGAAGTTTAGTTTGCTAACTGATTGATCCTAGCACTAGACTTGATTATTGGTTGTTTATGACCAATACGACGGTTCGTTTATGCCCCGAACAATTAGGCTTATAAGATCATCCCCCCTATATGCTATACTCAATATAATTGTTTGACATTTGTTTACATATTTATTATAGACCCGCCCAATTCTTAAGTCTATCTTAACTAAGGAAAATAAATAAACATCGTGACTTACGGCACGATGTTGGCATATTATATTTAAAAGAAACATTGAAAATAAATCTAAATCTAAATAAGTATAATTTAACGATAAATTTATTAATGATCAAGAGTAACTGAGATAAGACTTTAATTGTATGAAAAGACTTGAGAAATGCTCGACTTGTTTATATACTGAACGAATTTATTGAATATAAAATATTAATTTGAATTTTATTCGCACACGCACATACACACATTCACGCTCGCAGAGAAACATATTAAACATAATAAAGTATGAATGATAAATACAAGTTTCCTTTTTACATTTTGAGAGTACGGATTATGGTTTATTAGATATCACTTAAGTTCAAAGTTCATGTTTTGAAAAGTCCTACGATTAAGATAGATTACAATAATAGATTAAATATTACAGCAAATTTATGATTTATTTACGCAAGTGTATGTTAGTTAACTATGAGATTGCCTTTAAGAGTTTACGAATTGAGTGAATGAAACATAATATAAAATAAACTATTTACCTAGGATTTTGATTTTGACTTCCGCTGCTTCGAGTGAGACGAGGATTTGAACGTGGGAGATGGCTTTCATAGTGAAGTGATTTTAAAGTGAGCATAGCATGGTCTGGACGATGTTGGTATTTCTCGGAACATAATGATTAGGTTGGAGCATTAATTTCACGTGGAGATGTTATTGAATTTTCATAGCTTCGGAGATATTTGGTGGCGGAGCGTCGATCAATCACTGAAGGGTTTTCTAGCCCCTCATGACAATCGACGCTCTAAGTATTAATTTCATAACGATCATCTTGGATTTGGATACGGCAAACTGAAAGAATTTTATTCTATGTCACGCTATATGAAATAAGCACATGAAGCGAAAATATTAATACACGTTAAGTTAGGTTAAGTCAAACAAGCAAGCCAGCAAAAAAAAACAAGAACAAACTTGAAAAAGCCAGAACAAGCCTGAAAAACTGCAGAACAAGCCATTGAATAGATTTTGTTTGATATTTATAAGAGGTGATCCTTATCTTGGGATCCAATCTCCCCCCAGAGTTCCATATTTTTAAGAGTTGTCGTTCAGGTCCGTGTTTGACGTAATGTTCACTCAATCCTTTTTGCTTAAGGCAAATTTTGGTCTCGGCAATCTCATGTTGCAATCTCAGTTAACAAACCTTATTCATTCACACTTTGAGTGCATGCGTGTGCGTGTTTTTACAAGAACAATACAATCTACATTAATTTTAGAAGTCGAGCATTTAATCTTTTCTCAAATCTTTTCTATGAGTTTTACCTTTGCTAAAACTATAATTTAAAAATAAACATTTTAAATATCCCGTGGCGTATACGAGTGGAAATTATCTTTGAATTTTTATTAGAGCATATTATATTTTCTTTTATTATATTTTTAGAGAATGTTATATTAATAATTTTATGTGAAAGCCTTAACTATTTAATTAGACAATTATTATCTGTATTTTATAAATGTAGTTTAAAATGGGAAGAAAACTATTAAAGGTTACAAATATAACGCTAAGAATCTTTTGTATTGCTTGGATGTGTGTGTGTTTGTTTACATCGGCCTGTCTCGTGATAATGCATATATTTTCCTAGATTTAAACCCCATGTAACGCTGTCCCGTTACATATCCCCGCGATCCGTCTAAAAAAAATCAAAATGCGAGGTTTGGCATTTTAATTTTTTTTTTTTTTTTCATATCAATTTATCTATTATTTTTTTTTTTTCTCTTTACCCCGCTCTTCATGACTTTTAACTGTTTACTCTGGCCGACTATCCTATGGTTCGACTTTCCCTCACATAAAGAAAACGAAGTGGCAGGTTATGTGGTCAGGCTCGGACTCGATCTCTACGAACTCAGCTCGGCGTGCCATAATTGGTATATCTTGCCCAATCTGGTACAGGCACCCTGGGTGGAAGGTTGGCATGGGGATGGACATTTCCGAGGTCCCGCGATGCAAGGTTACGAATATCTAGGCCTTTCCTTACGGCCTATCTAATGGGAGGCAGGGGGATGGACCTATCCGAAGTCCCCTCTGCAAAAACGACGACAAATACGAGGTAGCGAATAATCTAGAACCCTAAGTACTCAAAACATCCGAGCTCTGTACCTCCTAGCACAATGGTAATAGTGAGGGAAGGAACAATAATAGTGCACTTCTCGTGATCCGGCTTTTCTTTTTTCTCAAGTTGGTCTCCGTGTCTTTTCCCCGTGTGTTTTTGATTAATATATGTTAGTTGAAGGCGGGCGACGTTCTTTGATTTAAAATGGCTTTCAGGAATCTTTAGAATGGCTTTCACAATTGCTGCTTTATTTACAACGGCTTTCACTATACTGATTTATTTAAAGTGGCTTCGAAAATACTGATTTATTTAAAGTGGCTAGTTTTCTTCCGTTAGTTACTGCTTTAGTTGAAAAGATGGTTTATTGACCCCCCTTCCCCCCTTGTTTGTGTATGATGTGATGCGACATGTATGTTTCTTCCGGTCCGAGGTCGTTTCCTACAGTAATAGTTGTTTATCAATCGCAATCCGGTGACCATATTCCTGGGGCGAGTCCGTGTCCTTCAGCGTGTGTTTTTTTTTTTTTTGTGTTTACTAGTATCGATCTGGTGGTAGTTTTCTCCTTTCTAGATCTGGTCTTGGCCTCTCTATCTGCCTTCCCCGTCCTTCTGCTCGCTCGAATCTTGCTACGGCGTCTCCCATCTCGTGGATGCCCTTGTCATCCCGGCTTATCATCATCCGCCTGATGTCCGTCGGCATGTTATGTCTGACGATCGAGACGATCTGCTCTTCGGTCATGTGATATGCTGGCAGCTGTTGGAGGCCGGCCACCTGCCTGTAGTAGAATTGGGTTATAGTCTCGCCCGGTTTGGACCCGTACTTCTCGTTGGTAATGTGGAAGTAGATCCCCTCCTGTCTGGTGGCGTTCCAAAAACTCCGTAGTATCTCCTCACGATACTCTACGAACGATCTAGGTTTAAATTCAATCGTCCACCACCAATCCCTAGCTGGCCCTGCAAGTACGTGCTGGCGATATTAATTTTGTCAGGTTCTGGTTTAGAGGGCGCAGAAAACTGGTTCCGTGCGCTCTCTACGTGGTCCATCGGACTCTCGTTCTCGCCTGCTCTGAAGGTTTCAATTTTGATTTGCCTTTCGGCCCACGACTGGCTTGGTTCCCGCGCATTTATTCCCCGTTCGACTCTCTTCTCCAATTCCTCCATACGTTTGGCCATGATTTCTTCCGGTCTGTTCCGTTGTGGCTCGATCTCCTCTATCCTTCTATCCATCGCGTCCACCTTTTGTACGATGTCTTCCAGTCCTGCCTTCGCTGTTTTTATTTCAATTCTTGCCTCTTCTATTTCGGCCTTCGCTGTGCCGATCTCTCTTTTTATCGAGGTGATTTCATTTTCCTCTTCGGCGATCTTTATTTCCTCTTTGCCCTGCTCCTCCTCTGACTCTCCGGTATCTCTCTTCCCTATTTTCCGGATCTCCCTAATGAGTTCCTCTCTCCCCTCCCTCATCTCCTTCATCATCTGGCTCATCATTCTTATTAGTATTTTCATGTCTGATTCGGCCTCCTCTTTCACTTCTGTCTTCTTGAATGTTATAGGGCTTTCCCCTGTCTCTTCCCACGTGATATCGATATTGTTGTCCATTTGGTTATAGATTCTTTTATTCTTTATCTATCTCTGTTTTATTATAACTTTTGTTACTACCGTTTACGGGAATGTGGTTATTTTACTTTTATTTTATTTATTTATGATAACAGCGACTGACCGACGTCCGCTCCTCTATCTCCCGCTATGTTTTTTTTTTTTTATTTATTTCTCTCCGGCTCCCAAAGTTTTATTTAAAAGTTTGCGATGTTATGAATCGCTGCGTTTTTGTTCCGTTTATTTGTATTCGTCCAAAGCTTTTGTTTACATGAAAAAAGTTTTTCGTCTTTTCCTAGGTTCGGCCGCTTTTGCTAATATCTTGATTTGCTTCTCTAACACATTATTTGCATTAACTTCACGTTTGGAAGCTTCATTTGTATTAGCCTCACGTTGGAAGCGCCAATTGTAATGGGACGACGTATATTAACTTCGTCGCTACTTTCCTAACAGAGATTCGGGCTTCGAAATAAACATGACATAGCGTAAAGCTTTATTTATTTACTTATATCGATAGTTATTCACTATCCACACAAGGGGGCGCCAGATACGATTATTTAAGTGGAATTTAATTTCTCGCATCACCTTACGTCACATCAAAACGATTTCGAAGTCTAATCCCGCCCACCAGCTCAAACTCCCAGCATGGACCAATAAGGTTACTCAAGGCCGTTATATGATTGTTTTCAAAGACAACTCCTTACGGAAAAGACGCACAGTTCACTAATGGGAAAGAAGTTTAGTTTGCTAACTGATTGATCCTAGCACTAGACTTGATTATTGGTTGTTTATGACCAATACGACGGTTCGTTTATGCCCCGAACAATTAGGCTTATAAGATCATCCCCCCTATATGCTATACTCAATATAATTGTTTGACATTTGTTTACATATTTATTATAGACCCGCCCAATTCTTAAGTCTATCTTAACTAAGGAAAATAAATAAACATCGTGACTTACGGCACGATGTTGGCATATTATATTTAAAAGAAACATTGAAAATAAATCTAAATCTAAATAAGTATAATTTAACGATAAATTTATTAATGATCAAGAGTAACTGAGATAAGACTTTAATTGTATGAAAAGACTTGAGAAATGCTCGACTTGTTTATATACTGAACGAATTTATTGAATATAAAATATTAATTTGAATTTTATTCGCACACGCACATACACACATTCACGCTCGCAGAGAAACATATTAAACATAATAAAGTATGAATGATAAATACAAGTTTCCTTTTTACATTTTGAGAGTACGGATTATGGTTTATTAGATATCACTTAAGTTCAAAGTTCATGTTTTGAAAAGTCCTACGATTAAGATAGATTACAATAATAGATTAAATATTACAGCAAATTTATGATTTATTTACGCAAGTGTATGTTAGTTAACTATGAGATTGCCTTTAAGAGTTTACGAATTGAGTGAATGAAACATAATATAAAATAAACTATTTACCTAGGATTTTGATTTTGACTTCCGCTGCTTCGAGTGAGACGAGGATTTGAACGTGGGAGATGGCTTTCATAGTGAAGTGATTTTAAAGTGAGCATAGCATGGTCTGGACGATGTTGGTATTTCTCGGAACATAATGATTAGGTTGGAGCATTAATTTCACGTGGAGATGTTATTGAATTTTCATAGCTTCGGAGATATTTGGTGGCGGAGCGTCGATCAATCACTGAAGGGTTTTCTAGCCCCTCATGACAATCGACGCTCTAAGTATTAATTTCATAACGATCATCTTGGATTTGGATACGGCAAACTGAAAGAATATTATTCTATGTCACGCTATATGAAATAAGCACATGAAGCGAAAATATCAATACACGTTAAGTTAGGTTAAGTCAAACAAGCAAGCCAGCAAAAAAAACAAGAACAAGCTTGAAAAAGCCAGAACAAGCCTGAAAAAGCTAGAACAAGCCATTGAATAGATTTTGTTTGATATTTATAAGAGGTGATCCTTATCTTGGGATCCAATCTCCCCCCAGAGTTCCATATTTTTAAGAGTTGTCGTTCAGGTCCGTGTTTGACGTAATGTTCACTCAATCCTTTTTGCTTAAGGCAAATTTTGGTCTCGGCAATCTCATGTTGCAATCTCAGTTAACAAACCTTATTCATTCACACTTTGAGTGCATGCGTGTGCGTGTTTTTACAAGAACAATACAATCTACATTAATTTTAGAAGTCGAGCATTTAATCTTTTCTCAAATCTTTTCTATGAGTTTTACCTTTGCTAAAACTATAATTTAAAAATAAACATTTTAAATATCCCGTGGCGTATACGAGTGGAAATTATCTTTGAATTTTTATTAGAGCATATTATATTTTCTTTTATTATATTTTTAGAGAATGTTATATTAATAATTTTATGTGAAAGCCTTAACTATTTAATTAGACAATTATTATCTGTATTTTATAAATGTAGTTTAAAATGGGAAGAAAACTATTAAAGGTTACAAATATAACGCTAAGAATCTTTTGTATTGCTTGGATGTGTGTGTGTTTGTTTACATCGGCCTGTCTCGTGATAATGCATATATTTTCCTAGATTTAAACCCCATGTAACGCTGTCCCGTTACAATATATAAAACTGATGTTACCGCTATTGGTCTATAATTATTCAACTTTCTATGATCCTTACCCTTTCCTTTAAATAATAACCTTACTCTTGTATTACTCCAACTACTTGGGAAAACTCTATTCTGTGCCATTTTATTAAAACAGGATAATAACTTTACTTTTGCCCTATATCCTAAATTCATTACCATCTCTGCTGCCCATCCATCTAAACCTCTTGCCTTCCCACTTTTCAATTTCTTCTCTACCTCATTTAGTTCATTTTCTGAAAAACTAATATTCCCATTACTATATTCTTTCATATTTTCTAATATTCTACCATTCACATTTAACATCTTTTCTATATTCATTACATAACTATTTAAGATTCTCTCTAAATCTTCTCTAGAACTACACTCAGTTCCCTCATCATCTAGTAATACTAACTCTCTCTCCCCTACATTTCTCCTTTTAATATAATTCCAAAATTTTTACTTCCATCTCTTCCACTTTTATTAATATCCTCCAACAATTTACTATTCAATTTCATTCTCTCTCTATAAATATCTATTTTAGCCAACTTCTTCTTTTCTAAGTACTTTTCCCATTTAGCATTAATATCTTTTTCACTTTCCTTATTCTTAATAGCACACTTATATTCTCTACACGCTTCTTTCCTTTCTTTTACACTTTTACTAATTTTAATTTTTTTATTACTTTTATTCTTTTCAATATTCTCACCTAAAACCCTATTTGCAACTTTTTCTACTTCCTTACACCAATCCTTATACTCATCCCCAACCCACTCTTCCATTATTTCTTCAACTTGTATTTTATACTCTTCCAACTTATTCTTATCATTTACTCTCCATCCACATCTTTCACTATTATTTCTACTTTTATTTCTATTCTCCATCACATTACTAACCATTTCAATTACAATGAAATTATGATCACTAGTGCATACTTTTTCTTCATTATCAAATACCTTAATTTTCCGTATTTTATTTATTCCCTCTTTCTCTACCAATACATAATCTATTGTGTGAAATATATTATTTCTGGACCATGTGTATTGTCCCTCATAAATATTTAATAAATTTCCAATACTCAAATTCACTTTCTGACAAAAATTCTTCAAAAGCTGTCCATTTTTATTATCTACATCATCAATTTCTTCAATATGTCCATTCATATCCCCTATAACCATTATTCTCTTCCCCTTTTCTTTAAAACTTTGTATATCCTTAACTAAACATTCGTATATGTTACTATTCCACTCCAATATAATTTGACTATCTCCAGTAGCTATATAAACTATAGCCACCATCCATTCTTGTCTACCCAACCTTATTTCAAACCACAAGTGTTCTTGACATTTAACAATATTTAAATATTTTTTTGATATAACACCTATACCACCACCCCTTTTTTCTTTTTCTTTTCTATTTATACCCTGCCATACCATACAGTAGTGCCACTCTGTGCCAACTAGAGTAATCAATGGATGCCAGAAGGCTTGTACATAAAATCCCTATCTATTGCCTACTCATCCAATATCCTCAGACTAGTTTCTGGCTTGTGGCCTTCATCAGTGAGAAGCCTTGGATCTGAGAGCACTGCACCTAGATCTTAAGTATCTAATGCAACCCTCCAGCAGCCACCTTTTGACTCTACTTAACTACAAAACTATGAGAATGAAATTGAAAACAATAATATTTTCAGACCCATATGACTATATAAGCTATTGAGCTTAGATTGAAAATATTATTGTGTTTTCAATTTCATTCTCATAGTTTTGTAGTTAAGTGGAGTTAAAAGGTGGCTGATGGAGGGTTGCATTAGATCCTAAGATCTAGGTGCAGTGTCCTCAGATCCAAGGCTCCTCTAGTTTTGTAGTTAAGTAGAGTTAAAAGATGGCTGGTGGAGGTTGCATTAGATCCTAAGATCTAGGTGCAGTGTCCTCAAATCCAAGGCTCCTCACTGACAAAGGCCACAAGCCAGAAACTAGTCTGGGGATATTGGATGAGTAGGCAATAGATAGGGATTTTATGCACAAGCCTTTCTGGCATCCATTGATTACTCTGGTTGGCACAGGATGGCACTATTGTATAAAAAGTTTTGCCTTATTTAAGTTTTATTGAATGATCTCAATCTATATAAGAGCATACAAACATCAGTAATGGAAGGAAAAAAAATACTGTGGAATAATTGCATATTTAGATCAATTAATATAGGTAAGATAAACAAATCAAGGTATAACATGCACATGACAGGCTTCATATTTAAAAGAAATATATTCATATCCCCCAAAATAAGCCTTAATTAATGTTTTGTGAATAAGAAAGATTGAAAATGAAATGAAAAAGCATGACTCCACACAACAATATTGGATAATTATAGTGTAAACACATATGAGCTGGTCATATAACAAAAGAGAGAATAATGGAGCATAATAATTTTCAAATAGATGTCAAAAAAGTAAAAGTATGCACTGAAAATACTTAATGTGAGTTGAAATATTATCAAATGGTTTGCCTTACCATTATAGAAGTGCAAGAGTTAACCTTTGTGAAAAAGAGAATCCTACAGTAGAATGACAATGATTGATTATATAAATATATTGCTTTTGTATCCAGTTTTTAAATAGTTTACTGAGAAATTAACACTAACTGAAAATTGTTAAGCATGTACTTTCTGGGGGTAAATACTGCATTCTATTTTGCAAGATTTTCTCGATCAACTCTAGACATGCATTCTGAAATATCAACTCTAAGCATGATCTCCAAAATAAATATGAAGATGTTGATATTTAAGAATTAGCAACCTTAGACTTTTATGAGTTATTTCTATTTCTTAACTTGTAAGATGTAAACCATGAAAGTAATTGGAATAATTTGCTTCTTGACAATATTTTACTAACAATATGCTATGGAATAATCTTAATGGTGAACAACTACAGCTGTAACAACTTAAGTTCACGATATAGGTGGTATAAGCAGAAAAAACATTTTTGGTGATTTAATTAATAAAATAAGAGATAAAATTTTTTTTATGATCATGTACTAAAAAGAAAAAAAAAGTTTGATCAACCATAATTGAGGTTTTTAGATTTAACTTCAAATAAAAATGTGGGGTACAGAAATTATTAAATCAATCTCTTGTTTAAAAAATAGGGATTGACTTAATTTCTGGACCCCCCCCCATGCTTTTATTTCTAGTTAACTCTAAAAACCTCAATTATGGTTGAACAAATAATTATTTTTTTTCCTTTTTAAGACACAGTCAATAAAAACATTTAATGTAAAAAAAATGTTCTTTATTATTTTTAAGTCTTTAGTAATGATATAATAAATGAAATTATAAAAGTATACCATAATTTAATTTTGACTGGACACTTATGGTTGATATATATATATCACTAGATATTTCTGCTTTCACATTAAACTGTGTACTCCTTATGCATATATCATATTTAGTATGTGTACATAATAATATATATATATAAGTGATTAAAAATTTAAAATATTCTTTTAAGTAAAAAGTGGTTAACATTTTTGCCTTGATTGAAATTTTTTTATTTTTTAATGTTAAAAAAATATTAAATTGAAAAAAAAATCTTTAGACTGCCCTCTAGTGAGTTAAAAAATAAACAAACAAACAGATTTTTGAACTTCAATAAAAGCATTTAAAAACATATTATTGCATTGACTGGAATAGCTGTTACTATTTTACAGTCCAAAACTATCAATTCATTTTTTTAAAATAAATAACAGATGACATAGTATACCATAATTTATTTTATGAATTCCACAATATTAAATTTTTATAATTTTAAATCAAATTCAAAACATTTTTTTCTCATAAATATTAAATAATGAATTTTTTAAAGCTAATAAAGAAATTTTGCTATTTGTAAGCTTGTAACAATTAAAAATACAACATAGGAGCTGTAGACTCTCATTAATTTTATAATGAGTAACTATCAGAAACTACTTATATATCTAACATATATCATATGATCATTGATTATATGTTTTTAGGAGCAATTGCTTTCATTTTCACTGATGAAGGCAATTAGATAAGATAGCAATAAGTGTAGATTTTAAAATATCAACATCTAATGTCTCTTGATTTACTCAAGCTCCCAATAAATGACCCTGGAGCAGAATGAAGAGTTTTTCCTAAGCTCCTTAATAGAATAAAGGCAGATTATACTTTAATCACAGTGTTATGATATAAAAGATTTCAGAAATGAACAAATAGATCTTGCAGATTTTTCAAACTTAAATGGACTATATTTGAAATGCAAATCATTAGTTAGAATTTAATGGAATCTATTTCTATCATAAAAATGATATATATATCTATATTTGAACTAAGTTGTTATATATCTATATTTGGACTAAGTTGTTCCAACAGTAGATACATATATTTGTAAACGAACTTATCATTTAAAATAAAATTTTATTGCAGGAATAAACAAACAGCTCAACTACAACAATAAAAAAAGGGAGGCAAAGATTATACCATCAGAGTAGTTACTTCTACTAGCAGAAAATAAGAAATAAATAAAAGAAGCAGGCAGTACCAATAATTTAATAAGATCAAATGACTATTTTGGCTGAGTTTTTTACAAAAATAAATAATCCAATAAACAAATAATATCGGTTTGAATATTTGCCAAAATATCTGTTAATGATTTATTCAATTTTCTTAAGTACATCAAAATTATTTAAGACATTGTTTTACTTTATTATATGCATGCATATGTGCATATATATAAAGGTAAATGATTACAGTATTAAGTATTTGTAAAAATCCAGATTACCCTGTTGAAGCTATTGTTGTATGCAAAGTTTTAAAAACAAAATCATTCTACTTTATGACTAAAATATGAATAATTTCAAGGTAACATGCAATATATATCTCTAGTGATTTAAAAACTTGTTCTTCTAGCTAAAGTTGTTTACAACAATCCTTTATATAACAATATACAGAACAATAAAAGTGAGATGCTCTTTTATAGCACACACTATCAATCATTGTAGCTAAAACCAGAACTGGAATCAGTCAGAGGATTTTACAATCCAGAGTCTGACATTCTACTATTGCACTAAAACATGCAGGTCCAGGTAAATCAATTGTCCACAGCAATAAACCCTTCAGAAGAATAGACTAAAGCATTTGTCCAAGTGGGTATATATGTATAGGAAGTGGCATTATAAAGAGCATGTTTTAAAGTCTTAAAACCATACACATATATCAATGATTTCACCATGTTATGTTAGTTCTACAATATATTCGTATTTTTGATGCAACTAATGTTTATAGACTACATTATTTAAGCACATTGTTACAATTATATTAAACATGAAATTAAGCAAGACAACATATTAGAAAAATGAATCAATGAGAAATGAATAATTTCTAAATAGTGACCATTTGTGTATACTTCTTTCATGTATAAGATATGGTACTTACATATGTTTCAAAAACATCGCAAAACATGTTAAAGTATTTCAATGAGATACTATGAGATAGCTGACAGAAACTGAGCGAATCTGACAGGATAAATTTTATACGCTCACAGTATAGACTAACTATGTTGGACTTTCCAGCTCTGAAGATTTTCCTAACAATAGAAAAGCTTCAGCTTTATCTCACAAAAACCCACACTTTATAGAAATACATTAAAAAAGATTAACAAGCAGGAGTTATGGCAAGATTACTTTTTATCTATGGCTGTCATATTCATGATGAAGCATCATAAATTAATAGCATTTAACCAAAATACAGATTAGAAGAAGTAATTCATTCCAGAGACATCTATTGTAAGATTGTCAAGACACATAGAAAGCACTAGGCTAGTTTTTAACTATTAGTTTTCATCAATGAGGAATATTGGATTTCTACATCTAATGGCCACTTTTATTATTTTTATATTGTTCAAGCTAGCAATCCAATATTTGGTTTTGAATTCAAGCAGCTTCTATAGATATATAAACCAGATACTAAAACAGCAACTACATATTTTATTGGTTTAAGTAAGTTTTTTGCTAAGTGTAGGCACCTTTAACCGAATGGAAAGTATGGAACATACTAAACCAAATATAACATGCTTTTCTTTGCTTATCCATAAAATCTGCACGATGAATAGATATTTAAAAGATGGTTCTCAATAAGAAAAAATAGAGTAAATTACTATTTCTAATGCAGATGTTGAAAGCAAATAGATAAGATCATGTGATGCTAGGACTGGCTTATAGCACTCACATACTCAGTGCAGAATAAGTAATAAAAGATCTGTTATGAAGGGATACTTTGTATATTTATCTAGTGTTTCGACTTTGCATATAATAAATGTTATATGAAATATGTAGAATGACTATTGCTTAAAAAGTTTACAGAGTGGGAAACATTTTGTATTGAAATACAGAGATGCAAAGTGTATTTTATACAATGTAATTAGCAATGGGGTTGGCTAAGCTTACTTTCATAGTTTATAGCTTACGTTGATTAGTGGTATAGTATGCCATAGGCTTAGCTCATCATAGAAAAAGTTCTGTGGATGGGTTTGAATCTACTGACAAAATGATTTTGATAACAGTATGTTAGGTTGAAAAAAGGCATTCATTACTTGAAAGTCCATTATAAAAGCTATACTTAAATATTTTCCTTGATTGTGGCAACATGATGCTTAATTTTCAACATTATAGCAAAAAGATATTAAATGACCATGTTGAAGATTATAAACCAAACATTTTTTTTAAAAGATTATAAAACTGAAAATAAAATCTATAAGTTTTATGTTTTCATTTAAAAAAAAAAAATGGAATAATTTATTACTCAGGTCATGTGACATTCAAGTTCCAGACATGAAAAGACTGAGTTTTGATCCACAGTCTGTCACTTTGCCATAAGAACAAGTCGTAGATAGTTGAATGTAGATTTAACGTGTATTTAAAAATCTAATCAACATCATTAATGCGTATTTGTAAACAAATAGTCATTTTAATGTCAGAAGATTCCTCCACCCAAGTTAAAAATGAATTTTGTGATGGCAGTACAAAGCAATCTGTGAAATATAAATATGTTCACACATACAATCTATAATATTTGTTGATCCTTGAAACTGTTTAAGATCTTGTGATGCAAATTTCTTTTTGAAAGATTTCAATACCTCTCTTAAAGGCAGTTCTTCTCTGTAATCAATACCTGTCATATAGGCATCACTTTAGAGAGTTTTTGGTGCCCATCTATTATGCGTTCTCCATTATTTTGGTTTCTAAAGGGAGCCCCAAACCCACTAATGGGCCAACCAAGCGATAAATAAAATTGAACAACCCCACTGGGATGCAACAGATAGTGTCCAATTACTTAGATCATTTGTTGCAAAATCACAATTTCCACCAATAATTAAAAAATAAACACAAATTACAACATGCTCAATTAAATCATGTGACCAACCAAAAGATTGACCATAAAATTGCATAAAAAGCTCAAGCAAAAAATATGCGCAAGCCAAAATAAAATTGCATAAGCTCTCATCTAGAAATCAAAATATCAAGGATATTAGAAACTAGAATATGACCAAAAAAGAAAAAAAAAAATCCGATTCATAATGTTTTAATATTTGGTCAAATATTTCCTCAGCTATTTGAAATGATCATCATACAATAAATATTTTTGACCAAATTCTATTCTACAGCCATACGCACATTTTATTCATTTTGTACATTAGTCTATTAATTTTTTTCGCTGGTGAATTTATTTTTTCATTGATATATTTGTTTATTTTTTTTGATCATGTAATTACAGTTTGTGATCATTTTTTCATATCTGATCCAATTTGATCTTTTGATAACTATTGGATTTTTTTTTCTTCTCTCCATTGATATATTTGCTTTTTACTAAAAGTTGCTTCTGAAATTTTCAGTTTTTTTTTGTTTTTGCCATGTAATTATACTAACATTTTGTGGTCACTTTTTCATTATGGTGGCAGGATTTTATTTTTTAGTCATATTCTAATTCCAAATATCATTGATATTTTGATTTTACTGGTGAATTTATTTTTTCATTGATATATTTGCCCTTTTTTTTGATCATATAAGTACCCTTTGTGCTCATATTTTCATATTTGATTGCCTTAATAATTTGATTTTTGAGTCATATGATTACACCATTGGATCCCCCCCCCCCCCCAATTGATATATAGTATTTGCTTTTTGGTAAAAGTTGTTTCTGAAATTTTGAGTTTTGCTAATTTTTTTTTTTGTTTTCATTATGTAATTCCATTAAAATTTTGTGGTCATTTTTTCATATTTGATTGCCATAATAATTTGACATTTTGATCATGTGATTACAGTGCCAGGATTCTAATTCATAATATCTTCACATTTTGATTTCTAAATGATTTTGAACTTATGCAATTTTATTTATGCAATTTTATGATCAATATTTTGGTTGGTCACATATGATTAAGCATAGTTGTACAAAATTTGTGCATTTGTTTTTTTTACCTATTGATGGAAATTGCAATTTGTAACAAATGGGCAAAATATTTGAAACACTATCTATCATACCCCAATGTGGTTGTTTGATTTTATTTACTGCTTGGTTGGGTCAGCAATGGATTTGAAACTCCCCTTAGAAACCAAAATGGTGAAAAATATGCCCTAACTGAGCATTACTTTACTATTATATATTAATTTTTAATGTTATCAGTATTTTCGACCTGCCCCCCCCCCCGAATACATTCTTTACTTGATAGAGTATTATTTTGAAACACTCACAATAAGATTTTAAAATTTATACAATACTAAAAATATTTTTAGTATTTGTAAATGTATAATTATTATTTTTATTTAATAAGTGACTACCAAACACTCTAGCAGTTATTTATTTATTTCAGTTAGTTTTGTTGCAATTTATTAACTGAGGTAGAATCAAATGATGCTTTTTTTCTCTTTAATATTTATTGCTAATTTGCAGTGTTTCTGTTGTACAGCTGAAAGTTTACATAATAATATTAACCGCTTAGTTATCAGCTACAGAATAGTTATAATTAACATTCCTTTTTTACTTTTAACATAATTTTTTAAGAAATCAGAATATAGAGAAACAAAAAAAATTTTTTTTTTTAAAATATAAGATTTTCAGAAATTAATTTGTTCTACAAGTTTTTATATTTTAATAACAGTTCAGCAAAATTAAACTAAAAGACTGAATATAGATAAATTTTAATTATTAATCAATTTTAAACAAAACTAATAATAAACAACTTAAAAATAAATAAAATTTATTTAAAACATCAAACTAGCTTTCCATTTATCATACAAATCTTATCAAGATGTCTTCCATTAATAATCACATGACAAACTATTCTAATTGCAGCTCCATCCAATGGACATCATTCAAATTATAATACTATACATTATTAATGTTAAAAGGAATATATATATAAAAACTAAAGTTTATTAATTATCTCACTTTTGAATACACAAATCAAATAAACAAAAAAGGATATTTTAATTACACTTTTAAAGTTTCCAATCATCAAATAAAGATTATTTCTCATCTACTTGAAGTTGCTATGAATAGTTTATCATGTGATTATTAAATAAAAGGGGATATCTTGATAGAATTTCTACAAGAAATGAAAACTGGTTTGTTACTTTAAATACACTTCATTTATTTTTAAGCTGTTTATTATTAGTTTTGTTTAAGATTAAAAATCATGTTTTAAATTTTATAATACAGAGAACATAATGAACAATATTGAAATTTCACCATCTGAAATGATATATATATAATTGTGACACACAAAAAAGTATTTTATAAATGAATTATTTTTAACTTTTGCACGAGAAATCATCAGATTGGATGAAACTAACTTTCAAATAATCAAACACTGAGAAAAAAAGATTTGTAAATGAAAGATTTTCAGCTACCACTATGAATTTTAATAGACTTATTTAATTGTAGACATTTTTTTTTTTTAATTTTTTTATGTATCAGTCTTCATTCTCTTGTTTATGAGAATATTGTGTTCATTTGCTCTGTATGGTTTGAATAATTATAGTGTGACAAACTCAGGGATTAAAGAATATGTATGTGAATGTTTAAATGTACATACATATATAAATATAAATTATCATGAGAAAAAGTTATAAGTTAAATAAACTAAAGAATTTTCAAAGACTAAAATGGGAGTAAAAATATCAATTACTAAAAAAAATTAATAACCGAAAGAAAAAAACTTTCCGAGGGAGTTAAGATGAATTTGGGTAAACTAGATACACTCAGAAGAGAAAAGCTTTCCAGCAGCCAGTAATTAACAAAAAAAACAACAACAAATATTATTTTAAAAGCAAATATTTAAAAAAAAAATTACCGCTTCAGTTTTAAGTAGTTAGCGTCAGCAATAGGTCGGCATTCTGCTCTCTGGATGATTTTACCAAACAAAGTCATTTTGTCTACAAAAATTAAAACCAAAATGTATAGATAAAGGCAAAGGATTAACATATTAATATCATATAAACTAAAAAAAAACCAAACAATTAAATTCACAATTTTTTTTTTAAAACAAAAAATAAATGTAGTTAAAAGATGATACTTTATTATTAAATGATAAAGATAACAAATCAAACCAGCATACCTAAATGTGAAAAGACCTCTATAACCAATGGAAGAATTCCATATTATATTACAATTATTATACTCAGAGCAGTTATCCTAACTTGACTAATATATATTAAAACCGAGATTGTTTATCTTATAGTTAATAACAGCTAGACCCCTCCTTCCTCACTGAACGCAATTGGACAACTAGCTGGATTGGTTCTAGGTCATCTATTTGAAAGAAACGTCTCAAACCTGGCTGTGACCTGAAAAATATGATTCAGACTCAAACCACTTGACTGAGCATAGAAGAGATATGTGCTAACAAACAGATCATGAAGCGTGATGCTCTACCATATGTATATATGGTTATCCATTTGTCAACAAATTAATTTCCATGTAGTTAATTTTAAGTAATAATTAATATGATGTTTTCACACATACTATCTGATCACATTTTCTGTGCTTTTACATATCATTCATCCTATTAGTTGCTTGCTCCTAACAGTGGCATACACTTTAGGCATTTTCAACAAATTTACTACAAAAGGATAACCTTTTTTTTTTTTTTATCTAAGAGATGATTTTCTAAAAAACAAATTCATTAATTCCAAAGATTCTCTTAATATTGCAATCAACCAATTAGGAAATAATTATAAATTTGAGCAGTCAAGATTAAGTAGTATATGCTACACAGAGATCGCATCTAAAATGTATACTATGAGGAGTAATTTGGTCAATTTTCTAGACTACTGGTATACTTTAGACAAGGAAATATTAGATTTTCAAATGCTCATAACTGAAGAAGATTAAAAACCAGAAACTGGCTTAAGGATTTAAATTTAGTACTCATTGTTTAGTCAAGCTTACAATAGATGGCTCTGGTATAATAATTAAATTAGTGTTTCCATTGCAGGCATATACAATAATGCATTGCCCATATATAAATTGCTTATTAAAAAGAAATAATGAAGATGAGACTAAACCCACTATACATATAAAACAGAATATACACAATCATATTTAATATTTAACTCCAAAATAATATATTAGTTGAATGAAAACAAAAAACAGAAATGTTATGATATTCATAATTATTTAGTAGGATCATCACTCTATAATATTCAGATGAACATGGAATATGGAAAAAAAAAAAAAGATCTTTAATAATAATAAAATAAGTAATTATAGGATTAATTGATTCTCATATAAGAATTGGTCCAAGAATCATTAGCTCATGAGACTTGGTGATGTACAGGTGTTTAAAAAGATACAAACTATCATTCAATTAGTTTCCATAAATTTTTGACAGATGAAAGATTCAGAAAATTAGAAACTAGAAGATCTATACCTCTTAAAAACACTTTTGAAGTCATTTGTAATATTTTGACTATTATGTTTTCTTTATTTAAAGATGATCATTAGAACACTATTAAAAAAAAAGAATAGTTTGTAAAATGTCATTCATTAGTGTTGAATTGTTTCTAAGTAATATCTCCTATAGGTGATCAATTGTTGCAACTAACAGCAACTATATGCTGATGGATAGTAAAGATGCAATATGTAAATTCTGAATTAATTTTGATGTCATATTGCTATCAGAATAAGCTTGGTCATTATTAATCATCATCAATAGTATTTTGACCCATAAATAGGTCCAGAGAGTAGTCACATCATCATTTCATCCATTTTCCCACTCCACTCACTTCATTACCCAGCTCTTCAATTCAACATAATTCTTCCCATCTTTTATATCACCCTATAATGCCAATATTTTCCATCCTTTCTTTTTGCTTCTACTCACAATTCCCTTCAAAATATCTTTCATTAAACTATATATTTTTTCTTAATATAATATCCAATCCAATTTCTCTTTCCGATTTCCTTAATCAATCTTCTTTTTTCATTTACTATTTTCAAAACTTCTTTATTTGTTATTTTATTCATCCAACTGATTTTTTTTTATTCTTCTCCTGCCCTCATTTCAAAGGCTTCCAATCTACTCATTGTCCACATTTCTCAACCATATAATAATACATCCCACACCTAGCATTTAATTAATCTTTTTCTTAATTCTCTCTTTATATATTTTCTCTTAATAAATGTCTCCATTGCCAATGCTATTCTTCTTTTAATTTCATTTTTTCCATATCTAAATCTCTTTATTTGTTGCATTATGTGATGAAGGATTTCAATTTGCAGTCTTTTTGCATTCCTCCCTCTTCATAAACACTTACACTTCTCAACATTAATTTTCATTCAATATTCCATACATTCCTCCATCAATTTATTCAACATATTCTGAACATTTTTTCATTTCATCATCAGTTATAAGAACCATATCATCTGCAAATCTTATACATTTTATTGTTCTACATCCAACTTTTGCTCAGTCTAAATAATTATTTGACATGCTTTCTAAATAAATATTAAAAAGAACAGGTGACCTTCTGCATCCATGTCTAACTCTTCTTTCTATATTCATTTTATCAGTCTCATTATTCTCCAGTCTAGTTTTTATCCTTTGCCCGGTATACTTATTCCAAATCAAATGTTCTCTTTTTCCAAAACACTCCTTCATTTTTTAAGATGATTATAAGTTTATTCCCGATTACTCTATCAAATGCTTTTCCAAATCCACAAAATATATATCAATTCCTTTATCTTTTTCAATATATCTCTTTACAATTGTTCTAACAATAACAATAGCATCTCTTGTACTTTTCATTCTCTGAAAACTAAACTGTTCTCCTCCAATATAAAACTCTACCTTCCCATAAATTCTTTGAGTTAAAATCTTTAATAAATCTTTAGAATCGTGAGATAACAAACTTATTGTCCTGCACTTTTTACATTTAACAGCTTCCTTCTTTTTAGCAATTGGAATCTTATAGTCCTTAAAAAACTTCAGACCAACCACTATTGCATATCAAACTGCAAAATTCAACTATTTCCTTCATAGTAATGCAACGTTCTTCACGTTTTAATAGATTCTGGTACGGCTTCTTTTACTCACTGTAAATTTAGTGAAAGTTAATCAAGCTATGAATACAGAAAATGCAAATATTTGGTTCATATTTCTATAAAACATAGCTACATTTCCTGATTAACTGGCCTACCAATTATTTTGACTTATGCTAACGGCTGAATCAGCCTTTTATTTATTTTTATAAGGGCGCCAGGATTCATATAAGAATCTGCTAAAATCTGTCACATCACACATCGTAAATTAAAAGGAAAATGATTTAAAAAAAAAAAACTGGGTCATAGTTTACAGTAGCTAATGTTATTTTTTTTTTTTTGAGATATTTCTGGGGCTTAATTAATAAATATTGGCAAAGGGTAAATTATACATTCAAGTTCTAATAAACTAAAATAAATAACTAAAATTAATAACATACAAATGAAATTGATCTTAAAGGATAAATATTTTATATGCAATTAAAATATTTAATAAATAGTTATTATTATTTAGAAAGGACCATGCATGCTAATCCGGGTAATCATTTTATATAATCAATACATTCCATTTCTTTCAGTTCTCTCTTTAAACAATCCATGGATCAAAATATCATAAATCAGAGAATGTCTCTATCGGAGTTATATCACAAGTTTATATTAAGAATTGTTTGCAAACTTAATTTAGTAACTATTGGGATATGAATAGCTTAATTTATCGGTAAGTTTGTATAGATTTATGGGGTCCTGAGCTCATAGAAATTGTAATTGGTCTCTCCTGCCGGCATCTTCAATTATCGGTCTGTGCTACAGCTCGAGTTAGAAGCTCGGTCAAGGTAACCTGTTCATTATGGTATTCACAAGGTTTCGTTTCCATTCTTGCATGAGGCTTCGTTCAGCAATTGGCATATCTCTGCAGAAGTATATTGCTGCCATAGATTATGCTCATGGAAATCTCTAACTCTAAGCCATGTAATCAGAAGGAAAGAAAGACAAGACTGAAGTTGTCCTCTAATTTTTATACTTGTCATTTTGAAACTTCTGCGCATGTTATTATTATCATGACGCATAAGTTTATAATCTTCTACATTTATTTTCTTTATCTGTTACAAAGTTCTTTTTTATAACAACTTTTTTTCGTCATCTTTAATTAATATTCTAATGTTTTCTTGATTGTAATCTTTGTGCTTTTGGAATTCCTTTTGCTTATCTGGATTAGTAATCTGCATGCCTTTTTTTTCTTTCCAATTTTAACTTTTATTTTTAATTACATATGAACAAAAAATTTATCTTCCATTGTACGTTTTTTTAAAAAAAAAAAAATTACACAAATTAAAAAAAAATGTAAAATGCTTCAATTTAAAATATCTTTAAATTTATTTTTTCTTTTTTAGCTTTTAAATATTTTAAATGCCAATATCTTTGGACCATCTATTTGTAGACGGTACAGTAAATTCTACCATTTCTTTCAAAAATTCTATAGATATTGCATGAAATCCAACAGACTTACTATTCTTCATTTGTGCAATTGACTTTATTACTTCATCTGACAATATGTCCATACCTTTATCATCTACTTCAATATCTTCTTCATTTTAAAGTTCATAAATAATTGAATTATTTTCTCTTTTAAATAAACACTGAAGATATTCTTTCCATCACTTTAATATATCACTGCTATCAATCAATCTCTTTCTATTCTTATCATTATTAATATCTAAACAAAATCTCACAAGCATTCTAAAAGAATCTTACTATCACCAAGGATATTAAAATCTCAAACTTGCAGTGTCAATAATTAGATCACAACCTAATCTGTAATGATGATTCTACTGTCATATCTATGACCAGTTATAAAAAGTTCTATAAAGTAGGTTATAAATCTTTTATTGCATTGTAGAAAATGTGCTACTAAATCACATACTTTTTCACTTTTTTTAAAAAAGTGCTTTTAATTAAGATGTTTCTGAGAGTTTCAACCATCTAGCAGTCTTATTCAGTGCTATAAACTATAATTGTATTATTGTTTATATATATATATGTAATGTACACACACATGATTTTTAGATTGTTTTGGATTTTTATTAAATGGATTTCTCATTAATTCCATCTCATACATCAGTAATGAAACATAGAGCTGCCATCATGTGAATGATATCTCTAGCTCACCTGGAAAGAGAGGGTGGTCTGAGTTTCAGCATTGGAGGATGGGAAGGGATACACTGATAAAAACCATACATACATAATTATTTTTATTCTGATGTTATGTATATATGCTACCATTTTACAATTTTTTTCTTTGTTTTCTAATCTATTTGCACATACACATTTTCATTCCTTAAAGTCTTTTATAAATTTATAATTTTCCATTTAATTTTTATTTATTAAGTTGTAATATAAAACCCAAATATTATTCACTAACATTCTTAAAATATAAAATGCTTTTCCATTTTTTAATTTCACAGCTGTTATTATAACTATTTAAATAATGTATACAAAACTCATTAAACTAATAAATAAAACTCATTAAATTAATAAATAAAACTTATCAAACTAATAAATAAAAGTCATTGCTCTAATAAATGCAACTAGTTTTACTCATTAAGCTAATAAATAAACCTAGTTTTATTTGTTAGTTTAATAAGTTTTTGTAAATATTATATAAAGGTTATATTAACAAATTTAAATTTAAAAAATTAAAAACCATTTTTATTAAAAAATATACAATTACATATAATATTGATCAATAAAATTTGAGTTTTACATTACAACTCAATACATAAGAAATTTTAAAAAATAAGTATATTAAGATACAATGTATTACTATATATGAGTGTTCTCATTCATATTAAATAAATCAGAAAATAAAAACAAAAAATATATAGGACAAAATACATAAGTTTATATATAAAATAACATATGACTATTATATATATATGTATAAACAATAAAAATAATATAATATAATAAGACTGTTGAATGGTTGAGTTATCTGACACATTTTAATAAAAAGCATTGTTAAAAAATGCAAGAGAAAGTGCATGATTTATTATTTCATTTAAAATAAAAAGTGCAAAAAAACAACAAAAGAACTGAAAAATACTTTAACTGTTTGGTATACATCAGACAAGGTTAGTGATATGCAATAGCGATTGTAACCCAAACTATCCATATTCATGCTACAAATCAGCACATGAACCTACCAATTATACATAAACGTACAAATTATATCTCAAAAATACATTCATTGCCAGAAAAAGTTGATGAATGTCCTAGGTAAATGATATTTTTGGAGATGTACTGGAGTCTCCTGCATTGTTTCATTTAATATTAAAGACGTCAATCCACTTGTAATGTAATAGATACGATTTCTAATAATAATTATAATTGGTTGCTTGGGAGATCCTGTGATATTTGAGCATTTGGTTAACCAAATAAATTCTTCCACGTTGCTACATTTAAGACAAACTTGAGTATTTAACCTTCAGATCATATCTGCTTGTTATGCATGCAATTTCTTTTATTACTTTTTTTTTGAGTGAAAACTTAATCAATTGTCAGACAACTCTTTTGAAGAATAATCACTTTAATTAAAGATCTACTGCAAGTTTGAGATGTGATAGAACTGTTTTGGTTGCAAATATTAAATAATATGTATATATTAGTTTAAATATTTTCATGCTAAAAATAAACTACTTCACTTTAGTAGCCAGCAATGGCTTTTTGTTTCTAATTAAACTCAAGACAAAATGTTATATATTAAAGTAAATTGGTTTAGCTTAGGGCTATCATTTGTAATAAATAGTTAATAATAACACTACTGCTAAACATCTTTCTACATATATATATTATTATTATTAAATAGAGAAAGGCTTTAAACTTTATCATATGTGCTTTCAATGTTTATAATAGACAGGGTATGAGCACAGACTTTCACATGACTCACCACTCTCCACACTATCTTATAACACTGATACACCTGAACACACATATGTCGAAAAGATAAATAATCACCAATATATGTATTTCATGCTAAACCAGCAATCATCAGTTGGTCCAGATTACCATCTCAACACATATATGCTACAAGTGCTCAGATATATATTAAGATAGCAAATCCTCCTACTTTAATGGACAGGCTTCAATCTACTCCACACTCCAACTCTTCCACTGTCCATCCAATTGAAAATCTGATGATGGAACGCTCAAAGGCCACCCTGAGGCCGAGATTATTGTCACACCCATGTTGACCTAAGGTCAATCTGACACCTCATGTACAGGACATAATCTATTAAATACATAGACAAGGGATAGGAAGACATCTCTAATATGTAATAGCTGAAATACACAGGCTTATATATACCTGTGTCTAAATATGTAATAGACAGGGTATGAGCACGGACTTTCACATGACCCACCACTCTCCACACTATCTTATAACACTGATACACCTGAACACACATATGTCGAAAAGATAAATAATTACCAATAAACGTATTTCATGCTAAACTAGCAATCATCAGTTGGTCCGGATTACCATCTCTACACATATATGCTACAAGTGCTCAGATATATATTAAGATAGCAAATCCTCCTACTTTAATGGGCAGGCTTCAATCTACTCCACACTCCAACTCTCCATCCAATTGAAAATTTGATGATGAAACACTCAAAGGCCACTCTGAAGCCGAGATTATAGTTAAACAATATAATTTTTGACTATAGAGTGATCTCTCAAACCTCAATCCAACATAGAGACTTTATAAAGATAAGAATGGCTATCTTATCTTTAACCTAAATTCCCACTTATGCAGGCCAATTTGAAGTATCTTGATTTGAGAGCATGAAGCTATTACTCTCTTAACTTTTTAACGCCACTCTTTCCAACACAAATTAACTTATGTGAAATCTTCTGATTGAGTTAATACTCCAATCTTGTTTAATAAAAATATAGAAACTTATTCATATTCTCAAATCAAGATGCTTCAGATTGGCCTATAAGTGGGAGTTTAGATTAAAGATAAGATAAGATGGCCGTTCTTATCTTTACAAAATCGCTATTTTGTGTTGAGGTTTGAGAGGTCCCTCTATAGTAAAAAAACTACAGTTTGACTATTATAAATGTTGAAGATGCATATAATAACGATTAAAGCCTTTCTCTATTTAATTACATACTTCCTATGTGCTTAATAAATAATCAGAATGTTATATATATATATATATATATATATATATATATATAAATTGTAATCAGCTTCATTCTTTCCCTTCAAATCTACAATTGGCAACATTAAAAAAATCCACAATGATTTTTAAGATGCATTTAGTGCTCTCAGATTTAATCCACATAGTTCCTCAAATACTATACACTATTGTTCTGTAATCGTTGATACTCATTATGCAAATTTAATAAGAATGTATTTACTTCAATCAGTTTTCAATAAATATTCAAACAATTATTAATCATTCTCTATTAAGTTAGAAAACACTTTTCAGTTAAGCACAAATATAAATTTTAAATTTAATGAAGCTCAAACAATCTCCATTTTAATCATTAATCTAGAAAATTGGGAATACAGCAACAGTCCTCAAAGCACGAGTGTGATATTAAGGTGTACACTATTTTGAAATAGAAAGACAAACCAAATGAAGATGAGATTATTTTTAAAAGTGTAAATGTTATAGGCATAATGGTGCTTACTATCTCATAAGAATATGGAAAATTATTGTGGAAATTAATGTACTTATTGACCAAACATGTTGCGGAGTATTTAGTACATGCCAAATTTTGGCCAATGAACAAAGATAAATAGATCACGAATTGTAAGCACAAGAAATCAAAAAAGTAACAAACATTATGGATATAAATATGATTTACATAAACGAAAAAGAACTTGCAAAAATAAAACTAGTTATTAAAAAAATAATATAGAGAAACAGCATACTATCATGAATGTATAGAATTTGTGATTGATTTGGAGACCTGTAAGTTAAATTTTATTTTTGTTATCGTAATAGCAGAAACCATTTCTGGTTAGGAAAAAGCATCTTAATTTAATAAAATCAGGTTCCTTCATCAGTATTATGATCATGACACACTCAAACTATTGCTTAACTATTAAAGTCATGTCATCTTTTTATTCTCATCTAAACCAAGTTATAGTGACACCTATTGGCCACAATAATATGCTCTACCATTTCCCTCTAAATCCATCAATAGAAGACTGACTAATGGATAATAGACAGGAGTCAGTGAGGAATCAGGATAATAGACGGGAGTCAGTGACGAATCTGTAACATTCCAGCAGCATCTTCAATTTCTTTTATACTATACCAGTTAAAGCATTTAAAGTTTCAACACCCTAAGCCAATTTTCTAGCTTAGCTAATTTGACACTTGGTAATTACAAAAACTTTAGTGCTCTAGTTATAAGTTAATTAGCATTGGATAGAATATACTAAGCAGATCAGTATATGATTCTCCAACATACTGTAGCACCATCTATGTAGGCATGCGTAATCAACAGACATCACATGGTATTGAAAAATAAATCTTCAGCTTGTTTCTGGCTACTGCATTCACTGATAAGGGTCATTAGATAGGAACTGATCTGAATTTTTGATATTTTTGACATTCATTAATTACTTATACTTACAAAAATGACCCTGGAATGGAGTAATAAATTGGATTAATGCTTTTGTGTTACAGAAGTTAAAAGTAAACTAAAAGAATTGCGACTTTTTTGCCAAAGAGTCACATATGCCTATAGTTAACATATAATATCGTGTAAAATATGTAGTACTTTCATCCATATAATAGGTGCTTTCCAACTTTCATCTGATAACTCCTGCAACATTTTCTGTAGCTCTAAAACATTATTTCCATTTACTTTCACTCTTTTACCTTTCCATTTTAATCCACAAAATACTTCTTGCAGCACTGCTGTAAAGTTTTGGAGATATGGAGTCACCCTGTCTTACACCCTTCTCAATGTTGACTTTCCTAGTATCATTATATAATCTAATTATTGGTGTTGCATTTTTATAAATATTCTTTTAAATATGACAATATCCTGGATCTATACGTTGATGATCCAATGCTTTAATCACTGAAGAAATGTTTATAGAATCAAATGCTTTTTCATAATCTACAAATCCAAAGCACAATGGCAACTCATATTCATTTGTCCTTTCTATAATTTCTCTCAATACCTGGATATGATCTACTGTACTAAGACCACTTTTAAATAATAGCTTGTTCTCTTGGTTGATGGAAATCCAATGTTCTCTGTAGATGAGTTGTAATTATCTTGGTAAAAATTTGTATAAAACTGATAAAAGGCTGATAGGTCTGTAATTTCTAATATCTTCTTCATCTCCTTTTTTTAAATATTAATATTGTATTCTTCCAATCATCCGGTACATCTTTATCATTTAGACATTTGATATATAACTTTGCTAAAATTTTTTCTATTTCTTCACCTGCTTCTTTTATTATATTGATTATAATTCCATCATTACCTGGAGCCTTTCCTTTCCTGATAAATTTAATTGCATGTCTCACTTCTTCATTTAAATTCTGGGCAATTTGGAAGCTATAATAGATATAGGAGGTACTTGTTCTTTATTACTATATAATTTTTGATAAAAATCTTCTACCCATTTCATGATGTCATCTCTCTTTTTAGTAATAATTCTATCTTTTTTTCTTATTGTAGATATTATAACAGTCAGGATGTATCAGAAGTTGCAGTCTTACTGTATCTGCGCTACAGGGCGCCACCAGGCTATTTGAACCTGGAAAATTTATATAGGAGGCAGATACGTGCTGTCAAAGATCCAACTTTTACATAGATATTTTATTACGACCGCCAGCCTAGTCACTAGCTCATGGAGTAGCAGAGGTTTAAAACATATTTATTAAAATACATTTTTAATAAAGATTAAAAAAAAAAACTAGATCACTGTCAGTATTTTATTCACGTATATATATGTGACAACACACAAACTTGAAAAATAATTATTATAAAAAAATTATGCTTTATGTTTCATTATTATTATTTTTTAATTTTAATTTTTAATCTTAGAATGTTGAGCATAGATAGGCCACCTAGACGACGCACTTAAAAGATTTTCAAAACATTTGACTCCAGGCTAAAAGTCCGCAGCCACACTAATGCTCGCTTCCAGATATATATCCGCAACCAATGCAATGTGAACATGTTAGCACAGAACCACGCTCACAGGAATATGCATCTGACAGCGTGATATTATTTGAAGAACATGACCTTCGTCCAGTACAGGAATGTACGTCTGTCTGGCGAAGGAAAAATGTATATAAAATAATAAACGAAAAAATGCTACGTATGGATGGGAGAGCGGTCTATCTTGCCGACTTATCATCCCTATCCATAGAGCTAAAAAGAGGGTCAATGTCGTGGGAAGTACTCCACGTTTCAACACCATGACTACTCCTTTTGGGGTTATGCATTCAGTTGGGCACGTTGCCCTAACTGCTAACACACTTCACATTACATTGATATAAACATTCATATATCTCTCCATCAGTATTGACACAACTACAAAACAAATAGTCCGAAATCAAATCCCCTTTAAACTAACATATACTTAAACAAGTCTAAGCAGCTATCTACACACAACTTAAATTTAAGTCAATTTAATTGTTTAAAAAAAATCTTTAGTTTAGGGTTTTTAACTTATTTTAAAATCATATATTGTATTCAACTTATTTTTACCACAAGTAATATATTTGACCTATTTTTAAAAATTTAATAATGCACAAATAATGATGCACATATCTTTCAATTTTATGTTTGCAATCGCAAACCCCTACCCTATTACAAACAGACCTTATACTAAGCATAAAAAAGAAAAATACAATATATATATATATATTTTTAAGATTACGTTTAAACTTTAGATAAGAATTTAAAATTGCAAAGTTTATAAAAAAAAATAAAGTTCTGGTTTGATCAGGAAAAAAGTCTATAGTTCATATTTAAGAAAAATAAAGTTCGGAGATTTTAAATTGAAGAGTTTATATTTCATATTTATAATTTACACTTTCCTTTCTCTGTGCTCGTTCCTTCGTGACGAAGATCTGAGTTTATGCAAGGGCCATTTCTTGAGGACGATGACGATTTTATGAAGATTTCCGAAGACATTACTAGTCATTCGATGCTGGGATCCATGGAGATGAAAGCTGCCTTCGGCCAGCCGAACCGAAGGAAGCGATTAAAATAGATTACATTTTTGGTAATGGTGACAATAGCTTTTTAACTTTTTCAGCAATGGGTTCAAAATTCTAATCTTCTAATTAATTATCTCTTTTGAATTCTTCCTTTTATAGTCCTGAAAGGTCTTATCTCTCGAATGCACGGATCCATCAAACATATTCAGTAGATTTTCCCCTGTGGTCTGTGTATATCTTGGGCGGGAAAAACAAGCCTTTTGTTTCTATTTCTCGACTCTTATCTATTTCGCAATCATCTTGTTAATGGTCATTTTTCCCTAAGGATCTGTTTGTAATTTTATTTTTGTTAAAACTCTCTTCGTTATTTTTAAAATTAAAAGGTTTTTATTATATTTATTTAAAGATTAAAATCTTTGTTTCGATCCTATAATTTTTTAAAGCTTATTTTATTTCAATATTTAAATTAAACTTATTAATAAATTAATAATTCATTATTTGTGCATTTTGAATGTTTGTGCTTCTAATTCAGTATTAGATATTTATAAAAAAAAATTTAAGTACTAAAATTTAAATGTAACGCATATATGTATCCCGTTACAATATAAATTTCCTACCAAAACAAAAATGTTGTTTTACTCTCTTGAGACTGTATTCTCTTCTACTACTTTCCTTGATAGTTCAGTTACACTTTCTTATATCATTTTCAACTCTTTTCCGCACCATTTTATAAAATTCGAGATATTCAATCCTTTTTAATGCATCATTTTTGTATATCTTCATATTCCTTCATTTTTTCATAAATTCTCTTGTCTCAGTAAAAATTTTATTGATCAATTGCTGCTTTTTTCTACCAGCTATCTTTGTTGTAATTTTAAAAGTGTATCAGTTATTTTCATATTAATCTCATTCAAATCTGAATCATGTTCAAAATTTACTAATATTTGAAACCGATTTGTAAGTTCTAATTTAAATTCATTAGAATGTTTCTGAAGATTAAGAATATTAACTGTAAATATTGTTTTACTTAATAATTTTTGTCTCTCTAATTTTGCATTAGCATGTATCTTACATCTTACTAATCGGTGATTACTTGCTGTGTTAAATTTATTAAGACCATTACAATCTTGAAATATGTATTTTCTGTTAGTCAAAATATAATCCAATTCTGCTGTACCTTTATTTGAACACTTCCATGTCCATTTCTTTTTAACATTTTTCTCAAAAAAAGAATTCATAATATAAAGTTTTTCTTTTTCTGCAAACTCCACAAGTCTATGTCCTCTCTCATTTCTATTACCATAACCAAAATTACGTACAGCACTTTAATCTTTTATTTGTCTACCAATTCTAGCATTAAAGTCTCCCATAACAATTTTAAAATGTTGTTTATTCTGATCAAAAGCCTTCTGTACATCTATATAAAAATCTTCTACTACTTCATCACTATGAGAACTTGTTGGGACATAAACCTGAATTATCTGCATTTGGTATCTGCTATTAAGTTGTATAACTAATCTTGCCACTCTGTCCGATACACCATCAATCTCCATAATGTTGTTCTTCCACTTTTTATTTATAATGAATCCAACTGCACTTGTATTTCCAATATTTGTGCCTTTATAGTAGAGTACATGTCCACTTTTTAAATCAATTGTTTCTTCATATTTTCTTCTAACTTCACTAAGTCCAATAATGTCCCATTTAATATAAGACAGTTCTTCTAATTCTTGCAATCTTCCTTCACTTGAAAGTGATCTGCAGTTGTAAGTACCTAAATAAAAAAGTCATCAACAATGGCAGCCTGTGTCCACAATCAGTGGATTCTTAGCTCTCTCCACCTTCGTCCACCAATCGCTGCCTTGGTTGGTGACTTTACAACCTCCTAAGAATAAGGGTCATGATTGTATATATCTATTGGAAAAATATTTATCATTTACACATACATTCATTCTGCTGGGTATCCAAATTGATATAGTCAAAAATATATTGTTGGAATCCAAAGTCTGAATCAGACATTGACACTAGCAGAGTTTAAAACAAAACCAGTCGACATAGAGCTAGTTAAAAATGCACAGCCCATTACATATAAACTGCAAAAGGATATTCTATCCCAAGGGTGAAAGTGGAAGAAGCTATTCAAGACTTGGACAAAAAAGGCATACTAATTCTAATAGAAGAATCATTCTAGGCTACTGGTTGTGATTGAAAAACCAGATTGAGACTATCCATTTAAGTGTAGATTATTGAGTGACATTTAATACATAAATAAAAGAGATGTTTAAGAGACAATGGCTACATTGCAAAATATTTCATGAAACTTAACTTGAAATCTGAATTTTACCAAATTCCAGAGTCGAAGAGCTGAGCTGCTAATAGTTTGTCCTCATCTCAGATTCAAGTGTAATAAATTATCATACAGAATTACCATCACGCCTAATCTATTTCAGTCCAAGATGGATAGTTTGTTTCAAAGAATGGACGATGTTATTCCTTAACCTTGATGATATATTAGTTATGGTGGAGCTACATGGGTATTAAAAGTTTGTGCACAGCTGAATAAAACAGGTGCAAAATGTTCCGAAATGCATTTGGTCTGCTAGGAAAATCAAGTTCTTAGGACATATAATAATAGTCAGCAGGACAAAAAAGTTCTGGCAATAATATAAGCCATTAAAAAATTTCACCAGTTTGTTTATGAACATGAGTTCAAAATCTATATGGACTACTGTCCTTTAATGGGCATATTTGGAAATTTAAAGAAAACTACAAAACATACCAGTCAGAAAATCATATATTGGATTAATACTTAGCCATTATGATTTTGAGCAAATTCAAAAAACCAGGAAGCAAATTAGTCATATGAACGCCTTGCTGAGATTATCACTTGAGTGAATTTGAAAGTAAAATTTCTAAAATGAATTACATAGATACAATGGGAAATAATGTACTGGATAGCACAATAGTTGATGAATGCAATAAATGTGATACTAATGTTACTAGACTTTACAAAGATGGTTTAAACATGGTTGATCAAATAAACTTCCAGATTATATATCAAAAACTATCTGGAACACCTGAAAATGTTTATCCATTTGTAAAAACTGCTTATTAATGACAGATCGAATGCTTATATGCCCAGAAGATAGGAAGCAAGTTTTGAATTTATTACATAAAAGACATCCAGGAATTGTCCTGAATAAATCAGCACAGTCTTATGTATAATGGTCAGAAATGAATAGTCAGATTGTACAGACTGTCAAGAATTGTTAAAGATTGTCAGTCTACTGTTATGATGTTTTTGAAGAAGTTAGAGTCTTGGATTAAAGATAATAAGTCATGAAAAAGACTCCATTTGGAACTTGCTAGCCCTTTTAATGGAAATATATTTCTAATACTGATAGATGCTTACTAAAAATGGATAGAATACAATAGTGTCAAGAATATAAACATAAAAAATACAGTGAAAGTCTTAGATGAAGGTTTCGCATATCATGGCTCCCCCGAAATTATCGTTTCAGATAACGGAACTGGTTTCATGTCTGTTTATTTAAAGACCTATTCAACAAATAGGAAAATTTACCATGTATTGACACCACTATATCACCAAAAGTCTAATACCCTTGTGGAAAAAACTGTATAGTATTAAAAACAAGTGCTAAAAAAGATTTTGTACAGTAATATTAATGAAGCTTAACTGAAGCTATGCTTCATCAACTTTTTACTCCATGTACAATGAGTAAAAAGACACCAGCCAAGATGTTATTGTGTCAAAAAATCCCAAATGCATATGTCTGTACTAATGTCTAATAATAGTGCATCAAAGCAAAAATCTATAAAGTTGGTGATGCTGTCTGGATAAGAAAATGGTTTCTAAAAATAATAATCAATTATGACACGCTACCAACAGTAAAAGCATGAGGAGACACATAAATCATTCGAAAGTTCGCTATATAGAATTGATAGAACCAAGTGTTAGTGCTAATTCAAAGTTAAATGATACTATCTCAATAAAAGAAGGAAGTACAGATACAGTATAAGAGCTGCTGAACATAAATTTAAATAATGAGAACTATTTGGGTGAGAAAAATGATTTGTTAAATGAATTAGACTTTGTCAAAAATAGATTTATCTCCTTCAAAACAATCTTCACAGGAAAAAGAGAAAGTTACCGAGTAGGAGAGAAAAGAATAATCTCTGTTTAACCTCTGTTTAAGAACACAATAAATCTAAGACTGCAAGATTATTTTTCGTAAATAAAAATTAATTATTTTAGAATGAACGGCTGAAATAAAATGTGTAGTGATATAAATAACGAGCGATTATATATGTACATATGATTGTTAACATAAATAAAGATTTATTACGGAAAATAGTTATTGCACAACACTTAACTAATTATTCCATTACTCACTTTAGAAAAATTTCCAAGAAATTAGCATGGAATGAATTTAAATACATTTGGTACAAATTAGTTATATATGTAAAACACACATTAAAAGTAGCAGCAGATGTGGTACAGTGCAATAGGCAAAATCTCAGTTCATTTAGATGCAAATTTATAATTATTTCAAGTAATGCATATATAAAGTTATATGCAAACATTGATAAAGATATTTTTACATTAGAGACAATCTTCCCAATGATTCATTCACTTATATATTCTAATTTATGTGTATAATAAATTTGCATTTATTTTGTGTTGTTCGTTTATTTGATATGATTTGATTGGTATGCATGTACTTCAGGGTAAGAGTCATCTACTGCAACCTTGAGAAATCACTGAAAATGTTATATCTATATTCTCTGGCTAGTCTGTGACTTTTGCTTTTGTCAGTGATCTTTTATTCTTTTATAGTAATCAAACTAATAGACTGAAATTCAAAAAACCTTAAGGAATATGAATTCAAACCAACTCGCAAAGTTTTATAAATATGATACCAGATAAATTTCTTTATATTTTAGTGATGCCTGTTTTTAAATGTCAACTAAAGATTCTTTAATATACTTTGGCATGGAATGCTAATATTAATAATAATGTCATATGACTTCCTCAGCTTAATTACATTCCTCAAGAGCAGTTCTTTTCACTCTACTCTAAAGTCATCAATGATATACATTTGAGTAATCGGTAAATCCCAGACGATAGTGTTATAATAATTATATCCCCAGGTAAGTTTCTAAACTTTCACCTTTAACTGTGAGTACAAAGAATGAAAAGACAGCTTCTAGAAGCATAAGTACATCAATCCTAGTTTTTAATCCCAAGTGTTCAATTATAAAAACAAATTTCGGTCTGGGAAATAGGTGTTAAAGCCTATACTATCTGGCATTCAATGATTACTCAAGCTTTTAAACCACTAAACATCACATGATCACCATTCTTTATGCTTTACAGTAGGCTAATAAGATAAAAGATGATTGCTGGAAGGTTGCATTAGATGCTAAGATCTAGGTGAGTGCTCTCATATCCAAAGCTCTTCACTGATGAAAGCCAAAAAGCTAGAAACTAGTCCGGGGATATTGGATAAGTAGGTACTAGATAGGGATTTTTTTGCACAAACCTTTTTGCATCCATTGATTATTCTAGCTTGCACTAAGTGGCACTACTGATGGAGAGTTTAAGCTCTGTATTACCCAAGCTTACAGTCAATGGCTTTAAAGTAGGTCAAAGCATGTGAGTATGCAGAGAAAGTCATGTGATAATGGTGGCATCTACTTTCCTAGCCAAAGAGAAAAAGAGACCTACAACTGACATAAAACTGAGATAATTAAATTATGTAGAAACTGGCCCAGTGATATCTATATATAATTATGAAAGTTGGTTTGAGTTCAAAAACCTCAAGAATTATTTAAATTTCAAGCTATTACTTTGGATAATATAAAAGATAATTACTAGATTCCATTTTTGAATTCTAAGTTTTCACTGATGAAAGCAATAGTCAGAAATCGATCAGGGGTATGTGGATATTATAGCATTGTTCAAGCTTAAAAGTAAATGAATCAAAGGAAAATGAAGAGAACTACGTTTCGAAGAATACGAGTAAACTAGTCATGTGATATTATTGCTGTCATATATAATTTACCATAGTTTGTAAAAGTAAATCTTAAAAGACTAATTATAAAAATATTTAAATTATAATTTTTTTTAAATTTTAAAGTTTTCTAAGAGTTGTATTTAATTTTTTTTTTTTTAAAAAGCAATGTGACATTTAAATATCAGCTCAGTTATGCAATAATTTTGTTTTACAATTACTATAAATCAAAAGTAGTAACAATAATTGTAGATTGTGTATGTCTACACTGTAAATAAAGAGAAAGAAATACACAAAGAATTAAAATTGTCAAAAGATTTTGATTTTAAATATTTTACTTCCTTATAGAAAATAATATTTTTACTATTAAACTTGGTAAAAATAAAATCTTTCAAGCGTTGCCACTTGAGTAATAAGTTAAAATCATTCTTGCAGTTCATAAGCTTTAAAAGTTTGTTGTTAGAAGTATGAAAAGCAGATTAAATTAGATTTGAAAATAATTACGGATAAGTTAAAGAAATTTAATACTGCAATTTTAAAGCACTACTGCCATCTAGTGAAGCATAATTAAAACTTTTAAAATCAATGAATACTGTATGATCAGCATTGGAAGTAAATATAATCAAAACTAGAATAAGATAATTTAATAAAAAAATATTTGTAAAGAAATTACAAGGAAGATGAAAACTATATTTATTGGAAGTATTAAAAAAAAAAATCTATGATTCTGAGAAAGAAAAAAAATCTTTAATAATTTTGTACTTTATTATTTTTACAATACCTTTTATTATTAGTGTTATTTTTTATAATTTCGACTGTCTAGCAATGTTCTTCAGAATTGTAATAGACAAAGTATTCTATTAATTACATCGTATACCCACATATATACATAAACATGTCTTCATAAGTAAATATTTTAAAAACACAGCACTCAAATGTATATGTAATCAAAACAGTTAAAACTCTTCATACAGCAGTGCCACTCAGTGCAAGCAGAGTAATCAATGGATACCAGAAGGCTTGTGCATAAAATCCCTATCTAGTGCCTATTCATCCAATATCCCCAGACTAGTTTCTGGCTTGTAGCCTTCGTCAGTGAGGAGCCTTGGATCTGAGAAAATTGCACCTAGATCTTAGGATCTAATGCAACCCTCCAGTGCCACCTTTTATCTCCACTTAACTACAAAATCATGAGAATAAAATTTTTAAACACAATAATATTTTTCAATCTAAGCTCATTAGCTTATATAGTCATATAGGTCTGAACTAAGTTCAGAACCCATATATTTTGGTGTCTTTGGTTCTTCAATAACCATAGCCACTAGTGCATTGTCTAACCTTGTCCATTATCAACCATACATCAACAAAGGAGTTGATAGTCACCTAATTTTTTTCTGAACCCATCTACATATAATTTTCATTCAAATATCAAATTCTACTTGTAATTGAATGATTTGCAGAATAAATTAATAATGTGTAGTATAAAAGATATGGTATAATAGTTTTCATGCTCTGTTAAAACTCTTTTTTAATACAGAAATATAAATTTAATTCTAGTTAACAGGCCATTGAATGGTTTTCCAAATTGATTGTAACAATTAGTGAGACTTTTTAATGATTTTCCATCTGACTGAACCCAATCCTATACTCACCTCATTTTCCAATAACGAAGGTTCTTTGGATCAGGATACTTCTTCTGTCTTAGATAATGCCTTTGTAGTACAGTTCTTTTATAATATTCCTTCCATCTCTATTTAGTCTTTATTGTTTTGGTTATAATTTGCCTATTGACATTTCCCCTGCAAATCTTTTGGCTAAACATTCTTTTGATCTCAAAAATTCTTTTAAAAACAGTTCATTTCCTTAGCCTGTTAATCTTTCAATCTTTTTTAGAAAGATTATTTTAATATTAATTTTTGTCTTTATTAAATGCTATTTGAAATTTCCTGTTTAGTTGCTTTAAAAGATCTCTATCCTTTTTAATTTTCCATTTTTTAAAATTATCATTACCATTGTATATTCTGACATTTATTTTGATTTTCCTGGGTATTTTACCTTATTCTAATTTTTGCAGAGTCCTTTTTAATTGCTTCTTTCATTTCCACCCACAATTTCAAATGGTTTCTGATGTTATTCCTAAAAGCAATATATACACGGAATGACACAATGAAAAAGTAATTGATTTTCTCTCCAAACTGCCTGCAATGCAATCTCTGAATCAACATATGTGTTATATAATGACATAGTTTACCAGTTCACTGCAAAAATTTTAAGATTTTAGCATGTCTGGACCATGAGTTATAACATGAAATGTGTGTTTCGCACCTTTCTATCATGTTCAATCCTATGCCTGCGACCATGAAATCTTGCTAACCAATTGAAAACCTTCTTGCAACTCATAACTTCACTACCATAAGCAGATTGAATTATTTCAAATACTTCAATACCACTTTTTAAAAAATTAAATCAATATTTAATGTTAGGATATTATTCCATCATGAGTTAAGATACCAAACATACTGTCACATTTCATAACTCAGGATCTAACATACTAATGCCTTAAATTAACACTGGTGGAGAATAGGTAAACTATGTCACCTCTTGCCAAATGCATTGATTCGCAGATGACACTGCAGGCAACTTGGAAGGAGAATTGGACACTTTTTCACAGATATAATAATGCCTATATTCTCTAGCCCAATTTCCTCAGCTAATTTCTTTCTGTAGGCTGCTTAGATTCTAGAAAAAATTTCCATGGACCGGTAACATAATTAAAATAAATTATCTTAATTTTTTTTAATCTGTGACATTATATATATATATAATATATAAAATCAAGTCATACAACACATGATTTAACTTGATAAGCTTGTATTTTATAAAATAAAATAATGAAACATGGCTCTAACCAAGCTTTATCGATAAATGCCTCAAGAGAAAGCATTTAAAAGTCTCTGTCTAGAAACATTCCCACCCCCAAGCTGGTTTCAAGCTATTGGCTATTCTCAGTGATGTATGACTTGATTTTATTTACTATTATAGTTTTGCTTTTAAGTCTTAAGTGATATTATATTGCTAAGGCGATTAATATATGGCGTGACTGAAAAGTTTTCAGATCCATATAGCTATTTAAGTTAGATAGCTGGATTTGAAGATATATAGGTGTCTGAAAATTTCAGGTTTTCTATTTAATAGTTCAAGTATTAGATAAGTGCTGGCTTTGAGTTGGTATTTTAAATCTAATGTCTGAAATATCTTAGCACCTCACTGAGGATAGCCAATAGTTTGAAACCGTTTTGGGGATGTTTTTAGGTAGAGAATTTTAAATGCTTTCCCTTGCAGCATTTATCGATAAAGCTTGGTTAGAGCTATTAGCATGCTCATTATTTTATTTTATATATATATATATTACTGATTTGATTCCTTAAATTCATGCTGCTTTTTTAACTCACTTGTCAATAACATAATGTCCTAGTTAATACAAAAAACTAATCAAGTATGTAGTCCTATTATTATTCGTACAATAAAATTAAACAGAATAGTGAGCATAAGAAATATTGATTACCATAAAAAGTACATTTATAAAATCACAAACTATACAATTATTATAATGTTAATTAAGAACAAACAACTATTCCATAAAAATCACAGTTTTCATACTGACTGATTCAAAATTACAGGTTATATAATAATTATTGTAGTAATCATATAACAATTGTTGCAAAAAATACTGAACACAAAAAAATCACAAAATTAAAAGCCAAAGAACTGTCATCAAAATGGTAGTAATATAAGAAAATGATTTTTTTCAATTTAAAATTTTAATGTGATTGCTATTGTTCACTTTCAATGAGTAATTCCAGATTTGGCATCAAATTGTTTGAAGTGAGGCAAAGAGATAACACTAAGGCAAGGTGGTTTCTGAATTTTTTTATAATGCTTTTTCATATAAACATGGGTATTCAGTTTTCATTTTGATCTAAAAATTTTTAAAATTCATTATGGGAAAGTTTGATTCTAATGTAAAATCTGAATTCATTTCCAAGACACATTTATATTCTTGATTATTTAAATTTGTACTGTTGTTTCTAAGATCTCTAAAAGGATTTGTAATCCATAAATTCATCATTGCATAAGTTCATTTCGGATGGAAAATATTTTTCAAAACCATCATACAATAATTGTATATGCTGAAAGACAATTTTATTTAATTTTGATTTGTTCACATCTTGGTGCTCATTAATAAAATCCTAATATATAACAAACAGATTATAACAACTATTATAAAATAAAGCAGAGTACTATAGCACAGAGACAAAAAAATGAAATAAATTGCCATTATAACTTGTGTTATATATGAATAGGATATTACTAATAATACTAATAAATATGAATAAGAAAGATAAAGTAGGTTAGTTGCTTTAGCCAGAGGGAAAAACAGTAGTTGCAGCAGAAAGTAATCAATAATGTAAAGGAAGTAGTGGGGGACTATTCTCATAAAGGTCTGCATGTTTTGCTAATCTGAAAAAAGAATATAAGTACTCCATAATAAAAGATGATAGTTCACATGCATGATGGCATATAGCACGTAACAGTTAACACCTAAGTACAGAACTATGCTATGATACATAGTATGGCCCTAATAATGTTGTATAAGTTAACCATCATGTAAACAGATCAAAGGAATGCAGCCTAGATGTGAAGATAAAGCCATTAGACTGCCACTCTATGAGAGGCATTGTATCAGAAGAATTATGCAAGTCCTTCTCTAACAATGAAGGTGGAGTAAGATAATACATACATTATTAAGTGCTGTATTTATGCATGATTATAATAATGTAATGGATTTCAGATACCCTTATAGATTAACTTCACAATTCCAACTATATCATAAATTTTCCTTGTGTATAGGCAGTCGATTCAATGACAGCTGCCTAATGTCTGATATAGGTTCTAGCAGCCTCTAGTCCTAATATGAACTTGTCTCACTGCTTTAGCAATATAGTTATCTCCTTTAATTCCAATTGGACTATCTATTTATAGCTAGATTCCCTTCCATAATGAAAACTATCGGATTCATAGAGCATCATCAATCATTAGCCTGTAATTGCTGTTGGATATATTATACCTATTGGTCTGCGGTGATTAATGCTTAATTAGTTCAATATAAGATGGAGTCTGACAAACTATTGGCTGAAGATTCCCCCTGGCTGAAATTAACCTTAGAGAATGTAGTCATTCAGATGCTTTGGTGGCTGTCTGTCGCTATCTGGTTTTATTAAGCTCAATGACTTCATCAGTAAGTCCAGTGTCTTCGTTTGTATATCTGGAACTTTGAACTGTGTAGATTTATCACTTCTGGCTCATGATTTTTTTCCCTGTTGGCTGATGATTTTTCACCATTAGAGCCTTTCACTGCTCAACCTTAATGGGTTTATGTGCGTGTGGTGTCGCTGCCAACCAGTTGTTTGAACAATTGCTTACAATCCTTTTTAATTTGATCACAATTGGTGGAACTTATTTGCTGATTAATTTGAATGTATGGCATAAGACTTGAGCACCTATCCACATTTTAGCACTTTTATTTTCACAAATTCTCCTCGAGTTCAAACATGGTCTATCATCAACCACTTTTTGATTTTAGTTTTGGGAGCTGGTTCACTTTAGTCCCTGTAAAACCTAAGCGACTGAACCAGTCACAAACCTAATAAATTGTTACGCTTATCAGCTGACACAACAAGAGGCAAATAAATTGTTTTACAAAGCATAGTAACTTTAACTTTTATTTAATCCAAGAGTGACATTTGATTGCTTTGATAGTCAGTGTTTGCCCTCCTGTTAAAATGCAGACAATGATTATTTTTTATTATTAATAATAGCCTACATATTTTTGACACAATAGACACTGCAGACCTGGTGTCCACTTCAGCGGTTATTGGCCTATCATTAATAATAATTCTGCTTGCGAAAGCTGAATCAATGCTTATCACATTGTTGATTTTATTTGATTTGATTAGTTTGCATAGAGAAAAGAACTAAAATCTATGTAGGATGGTAATTCTCAGGATATGCTTGATCAAACTCTTTTGAGTCAATTTTATCCATTTTGATTTTTTTTATGTCATGAAAGAAAAAAAAATCTCATGACATAAAAAAAATCAGACACTTTTTTATAATTAACAAATAATCATTTGTATTTAATTTTTTAAAAAATTTCTATTGATGTGCTAAAAATGTTAGCTGTCGATTTTAATAACACAGATCTAAACAACCCATGGGGAGAGATACTCTCTTCATAGTTAAAGAATAAATACTTGTGTATGATTCTTTAATTTTTTTTACTGACGTGTTAATAATGTTAGCCGTCAATTTTTAGTACAAACAACAATGAAGGTAAGATCCTGTTGACTGCAGCAAACAATTGTTTTATTCATGATTACAATAAACACAGACTCGTAAAAATATGAATGAATATTTATTAATCAAAACAAATATACAAATACATATTTACAATATATAGATAAGTGTTATACTTTCTTCTGTTATCATTGGTGAGTTATTGTGCCTAGTTGTCATGCAAATATTAATGTATGGAACTTCAAGTACCCTTCTAGGTTTAATTCACACTTCCAGTTATACTGTGATAGCTTGCTTTATGTAGATATGGTGACACTTCTAGATATTCTGTGATAGATTATCTCATGTCTGATTTGGAATTCAAAAACAAGTTATTAACAGTGAATTTTCTTCAATATGTTTTTGAGTTCTTAACAGTGAATTTGAAAGTTCACTAATTGTTCTAATATCTTATTATTCATATATTAAATTTAAGAAAGTTTTTTAAATTTCCCCCTTTTCATGCCATTTCTGTGTAGATCCTTATTCCTTACATATCCATTGTTATTTAGAGCAAGTAAATGGTCTTTTAGGCTTTCTCCATATGGAGAGAAGTTCACTTTTTGAATAATAAGAATATATGATAAGGAAGGGAGGCGGGAAGCATCAGAAAATTTTAGATATAGGGCATGGTCAAAAAAAGATTGGAAACCACCGTTCTAGCAATTTCCAGTTCTAATGTGAACTTGCCTCATAACTTTAACCGTATAGTGGACAATGTGCACATTGTCATTCAGGTCTGGCAGTAAATTGTCATTGCTTCCTTTAACTCCAACTGGCCTGAACATTTATAGCCATATCCTCTTCAATAATGAAAACAATTAAACTCATTGAACATCATCATGGCATTGTCCTGTATCTGCTATTGGATGTTATCTATTCATATCCTATTGGTCTGTGGTGATAAAAGCTCAATCCAATAAACTTAAGATGGAATCTGGGTTAGTCCATTAATTGAAGGTATGTTGACATATAACATTAAGTCTGTACATTGTGTGCATATATATATATATATATATATCAATCATCATCATCATTATCCACTGCAGGGTGAATGTCCCTCCAAGTTCAATTCATCTTCTCCCATCTTTAGCTTCTCCACATCATCCCTGCACAGTTTCTTATTTACTCCCATTTCACATGTAATCTCTTTCTGGGTCTTTTACAAACTCTTGGAATCCAGTTTAAGATTTCAATTGTCCATCTATTATCCTCTCTTCTAGCAATATGACCAGCCCAACTCCATTTCAGTCTTTTAATTTTTTCAATGAGGTCAGTAACACCTTTTGTTCTCTTACCCATATATTGCATTTTCGATCTCTTCTTATTACTCCTAACATGCATCTCTCCATACTTCTTTGAGTGGTCTGAAGTCTCTGTATTGCTCTTCTATTAAGTGTCCAAGTCTCAGATCCATAAGTAAGAACTGGTAAAACACATTTATTAAAAACCTTCCCTTTCAAACACATAGGCATATTTCCTTTTAGTATCAAGTTATTTCTACCAAAAACACTCCAACCAAGTTTAATTCTATGATTAATTTCATCCATTATGTTTCCATCTGTATTAATAATCTGACCAAGGTATTTGTAGCTGTTAACTTCTTCTAACTCATCATAATCAATCTTTATTTTCATATTTTGAGAAAATCCATTGAACATTACTTTAATCTTTTTAACATTTATCTTTAGTCCTAATTTCCTACTTTCATCTGATAACTCCTGCAACATTTCCTGCAGCTCTAAAGCATTATTTGCAAAAACAACTACATCATCTGCAAAATCTAAATGACTTAAATAATCTCCATTTACTTTCATTCCTTTAGCTTCCCATTTTAATCCACAAAATATTTCTTGCAGCACTGCTGTAAAAAGTTTTGGAGATATGGAGTCACCCTGTCTTACACCCTTCTCAATATTGACTTTCCTAGTATCATTATGTAATCTAATTGTTGCTGTTGCATTTTTATAAATATTCTTTAAAATATGACAATATCCTGGATCTATACCTTGATGATCCAATGCTTTAATCACTGAAGAAATGTTTATAGAATCAAATGCCTTTTCATAATCTACAAATCCAAAGCATAATGGCAATTTATATTCATTTTGTCCTTTCTATAACTTCTCTCAATACCTGGATATGATCTACTGTACTAAAACCACTTTTAAATCCAGCTGGTTCTCTTGGTTGGTAGAAATCCAATGTTCTCTGTAGATGAGTTGTAATTATCTTAGTGAAAATTTTGTATAAAACTGATAGGTCTATAATTTCCAATATCTTCTTTATCACCTTTTTTAAATATTAATACTGCATTCTTCCAATCATCAGATGCATCTTTATCATTTAGACATTTGGTATATAACTTTGCTAAAAAGTTTTCTATTTTTTCACCTGCTTCTTTTAATATATTAATTATAATTCCATTATTACCTGGAGCTTTTCCTTTCTTCATAAATTTAATTGCATGTCTCACTTCTTCATTTAAAATTCTGGGCAATTCGGAAGGTGTAATAGATATAGGAGGTACTTGTTCTTTATTACTATATAATTCTTGATAGAAGTCTTCTACCCAATTCATGATTATCATCTCTCTTTTTAGTAATAATTCCATATTTTTTCTTATTGCAGATATAAATTTCCTACCAATCCAAAACGTTTTACACTCTTGAGACTTTTATTCTCTTCTACAGCTTTCCTTGCTAGTTCAGTTATACTTTCTTATATCATTTTCAACTCTTTTCTGCACCATTTTATAAAATTCGAGGTATTCAATTCTTTTTAATGCATCATTTTTGTATATTTTTATATTCCTTCTTTTTTTCATAAATTCTCTAGTCTCAATAGAATTTTTACTAGTCAATTGCTGCTTCTTTCTACCAGCTATGTTTGTTGCAATTTTTAAAAATGTATCAGTTATTTTATTAATTTCATTCAAATCTGAATCATGTTCAAAATCTATTAATACTTGAAACTGATTTGTAAGTTCTAGTTTTAAATTCATTAGAATGTTTTTGAAGATTAGGAATATTAAATGTAAATATTGTTTTTCTTAATAATTTTTGTCTCTCTAGTTTTGCAATATCACGTATCTTATAAACTTACTAATCGATGATCACTTCCTGTGTTAAATTTATTAAGAACATTACAATCTTAAAATATGTGTTTTCTGCTAGTCCTTCATTTGGATGCTTCCATGTCCATTTTCTTTTAACATTTTTCTCAAAAAAAGTAATTCATTATATAAAGTTTTTCTTTATCTGCAAACTCCATGAGTCTATGTCCTCTGTCATTTCTATTACTACGACCAAAATTACCTACAGCACTTTCATCTTTCACTTATTTACCAATTCTAGCATTAAAGTGTCTCCATAACAATTTTAAAATGTTGTTTACTCTGATCAAAAGCCTTTTGTACATCCATATAAAAATCTTCTACTACTTCATCACTATGAGAACTTGTTGGGGCATAAACCTGAATTATCTGCATTTGGTATCTGCTATTAAGTTGTATAACTAATCTTGCCACTCTGTCCGATACCACCATCAATCTCCACAATGTTGTTTTTCCACTTTTTATTTATAATGAATCATATTTCACTTATTTGTGCCTTTATAGTAGAGTACATGTCCACTTTTTAAATCAATTGTCTCTTCACCTTTTCTTCTAACTTTGCAAAGTCCAATAATGACACATTTGTGCCAGGCATTATCAAATGGCCTTATACAAAGTCTGCTGCAATGTAAAATTGTATATATTCAGCACACCAAGCATATAAATGTGCTACATTAATAATGGAAGTTGGTCTGAGCATTAAAATACCCACACACACCAATTTAAAATATTGTACACAAATACACGTATAATAAACTTATGTATTTTATTTATTTATTTATTTTATTTTTAATGTTTTGTATATTTTCAGTATATATCATTTTATGTATTTTGCTTTTCTCTGGAAAATTCAAATAGAGAAGGGCAAACTTTATTAAACAAATGGATCAAATGTTGGAACATATTAGTAAAATAAATAATTAAACAATTAACTGAAAGAGGACCCTTTGATTCCTCTTGGAGGCCTTAAAGGAACCGAGCAGGGCAAATTCCTAATGTCCACTCCATACGTTCTTGTCGTTGCAGCTGTTATTACTATGCGATTATTCATAAAGTATATGAACATGGATGGGCTGCTCACCAACACGCATTAGCCAGCGTGGTGAGTTTATTGGCTTTTTACCTCTGAGTTTAAGATCAAGAAACACCATGGTCGTTCTTCTCAGTGCCTGATAAGGCAGAATGAATGTTTGTGTAAATGATAAATATTTTTCCAATACATATATATAATTATGACAGACAAAAATAAAGCATTTCCCTTATTCCCAGGAGGCTGTAAAGTCACCAACCAAGGCAGCGGTTGGTGGCCGAAGGCGGAGGGTGCTAAGAATCCCCTGATTGCGGACCCAGGCTGCCATTTGATGACGACTTTTTATTTAGGTACTTACAACTGTAGATCACTTTCAAGTGAAGGAAGATTGCAAGAATTAGAAGAAGAACTAGGAAATTGCAAGAATTAGAAGAAGAACTGTCTTATATTAAATGGGACATTATTGGACTTTGTGAAGTTAGAAGAAAAGGAGAATAAACAATTGATTTAAAAAGTGGACATATACTCTATTATAAAGGCACACATATTGGAAATACAAGTGGAGTAGGATTCATTATAAATAAAAAGTGGAAGAACAATATTGTGGAGATTGATGGTGTATCGGACAGAGTGGCAAGATTAGTTATACAACTTAATAGCAGATACCAAATGCAGATAATTCAGGTTTATGCCCCAACAAGTTCTCATAGTGATGAAGTAGTAGAAGATTTTTATATGGATATACAAAAGGCTTTTGATCAGAGTAAACAACATTTTAAAATTGTTTTGGGAGACTTTAATGCTAGAATTGGTAGACAAATAAAAGATGAAATTGCTGTAGGTAATTTTGGTTATGGTAATAGAAATGAGAGAGGACATAGACTTGTGGAGTTTGCAGAAAAAGAAAAACTATATATTATGAATTCATTTTTTGAGAAAAATGTTAAAAGGAAATGGACATGGAAGCATCCAAATGAAGGTACAGCAGAATTGGATTATATTTTGACTAACAGAAAATACATATTTCAAGATTGTAATGTTCTTAATAAATTTAACACAGGAAGTGATCATCGATTAGTAAAGTGTAAGTTACGTGTTAATGTAAAACTAGAAAGACAAAAATTATTAAGAAAAACAATATTTACAGTTGATATTCCTAATCTTCAGAAACATTCTAATGAATTTAAATTAGAACTTATAAATAGGTTTCAAGTGTTAGGAGATTTTGAACATGATACAGATTTGAATGAAATTAATATGAAAATAACTGATACACTTTTAAAAACTGCAACAAACATAGCTGGTAGAAAAAAGCAGCAATTGACTAATAAAATTTCTACTGAGACTAGAGAATTTATGAAGAAAAGAAGGAATATGAAGATATACAAAAATGATGTATTAAAAAGAATTGAATATCTCGAATTTTGTAAAATGGTACGGAAAAGAGTTGAAAATGATATAAGAAAGTATAACTGTGAAATAGCAAGGAAAGCTGTAGAAGAAAATAAAAGTCTCAAAAATGTTAAACAACATTTTGGTATTGGTAGGAAATTTATATCTGCAATAAGAAAAAAAGATGGAATTATTACTAAAAAGAGAGATGACATCATGAAATTGGTAGAAGATTTTTATCAAGAATTATATAGTAATAAAGAACAAGTACCTCCTATATCTATTATATCTTCTGAATTGCCCAGAATTTTAAATGAAGAAGTGAGACATGCAATTAAGTATATAAAGAAAGGAAAGGCTCCAAGAAATGACGGAATTATAATTGATATATTAAAAGAAGCAGGTGAAGAAATAGAAACAATTTTAGCAAAGTTGTATACCAAATGTCTAAATGATAAAGATGTACCGGAAGATTGGAAGAATGCAGTAATAATATTATTATTTTAAAAAGGTGATAAAGAAGATATTAGAAATTACAGACCTATCAGCCTTTTATCAGTTTTATATAAAATTTTTACCAAGATAATTACAACTCGTCTACAGAGAACTTTGGATTTCCACCAACCAAGAGAACAAGCTGGATTTAAAAGTGGTTTTAGTACAATAGATCATATCCAGGTATTGAGAGAAGTCATAGAAAGGACAAACGAATATGAGTTGTCATTATGTTTTGGATTTGTAGATTATGAAAAGGCATTCGATTCTATACACATTTCTTCAGTGATTAAAGCATTGGATCATCAAGGTATAGATCCAGGATATTGTCATATTTTAAAGAATATTTATAAAAATGCAACAGCAACAATTAGATTACACAATGATACTGGAAAAATCAACATTGAGAAAGGTGTAAGACAAGGTGACTCCATATCTCCAAAACTCTTTACAGCAGTGCTGCAAGAAGTATTTTGTGGATTAAAATGGGAAACTAAAGGAGTGAAAGTAAATGGAGAGTATTTAAGTCATTTAGATTTCGCAGATGATGTAGTTGTTTTTGCAAATAATGCTTCAGAGCTGCAGGAAATGTTGCAGGAGTTAGCAGATGAAAGTAGAAAAGTAGGACTAAAGATAAATGTTAAAAAGACTAAAGTAATGTTTAATTGATTTGCTCAAAATATGAAAATAAAGATTGATTATGAAGAATTAGAAGAAGTTAACAGTTACAAATACCTTGGTCAGATTATTAATACAGATGGAAACATAATGGAGGAAATTAATCATAGAATTAAACTTGGTTGGAGTGCTTTTGGTAGAAATAACTTGATACTAAAAGGAAATATGCCTATGTGTTTGAAAAGGATGGTTTTTAACAAATGTGTTTTACCAGTTCTTACTTATGGATCTGAGACTTGGACACTTAATAGAAGAGCAATACAGAGACTTCAGACCACTCAAAGGAGTATGGAGAGATGTATGTTGGGAGTAACAAGAAGAGATCGAAAATGCAATGTATGGGTAAGACAACAAACAGGTGTTACTGACCTTATTGAAAAAATTAAAAGATTGAAATGGAGTTGGGCTGGACATATTGCTAGAAGAGATGATAATAGATGGACAATTGAAATTTTAAACTGGATTCCAAGAGATTGTAAAAGACCCAGAAAGAGACCACATGTGAGATGGATAGATGAAATAAGAAAATGTGCAGGGGTGTTGTGGAGAAGAGAAGCTAAAGATCAGAGAAGATGGATTAAACTTGGAGAGACCTTCATCCTGCAGTGGATTGATAATGGTTGATGATGATGATGACTTGTATATATTTTCTAAAAACTGTAATTTTATTCTATAATCAAAAAAAAATTTTAATTGCTTTGGTAAAAACTTAATCAAAAAGCAAAATGTTTGATAACAAATGTTAAAATTAAAAATTTTTTTTTTTTTTTAATAGATAAAATGAAATTCTTTTGAATTGATATCTGTAATGAAGTAGCCTGAGTATTCAAGATGGAAACTAATCATTGTATCAAACCCTAAAATGTAGAAATTTAATTAGAAAAATAGAAAGGAATGTTATAATCTAAGTGATAAGGTAAATTAAAAGGGTTGGCTAATTCATACTTCTCAGAGGGCTATCTGAATTGGTTCTTATGAGTGGGATTGATAGGTTTTAGTCAGTGCTGTGGGATTCATTCTTTCTTTGGCATTCAAGTAGTTCACTACTTTGGCTCCGGAATTCTTCAATCATCTAGCCACTTAGATATTAATTTATGGACTAGACTACTGCTGATATTTTCTAAAAAGAAATCCATTATACAATTCTTTTAAGAACTCTTGTCTTCTTGTGGATTCGAGTAACCATTCGAGACAGTAGATGAAAATTTAATAAAAATCATAATTATTATAATATACAAAACAAGAAAATATGAAGCAATCTATTAGAGGTTCCAGTAAAATGACCGTGGGGTAGACAATCAGCCGGTGCACCCGCCCTTTCTCTGTCCAAGCCACCAAGATGTGATCACGCCAGTTCCAGCTGGCCACGATGATGACAAAAGCAGCCTTTGCCTATGCCCGAATAAGATGAAATCCTCTCCACACAGCTAATCGAATTGAAGCCCGCTCAAAGCCCAGTCAGAAGATGAAGATGCCTTCATAAGTTTCTTTTAATTCTTTCTCTCTCTTTTTTTTAAATGACAGTTGTCTCTTGCGTACATATATTGAATTTACGGTTATTGCAGGCATAATGATACATCTTTCCTTAAAGCTTTTAATTCATTTTTCTATTTCAAATTCTAGTGTTTTCAGCAAAGGTTGCAATTAGATTTTTATTTATTTATTGCTATTTGTTTTTCTTCTTGTTGAAAATTGTCAAACGTAAATATACAAGTGTATATACATGCTCATACACTTGTAATATTCGGTAAATACGATACCTCATGTTGAGTATCTAAAAATGTATTTATCCATATATCCTTTTAAGTTATTTTTTGTCACTGTGACACCTTATGATGAGTGCCCAAGGGTTTAGTTATTGTAAATATCCTGTAAGCAAGTCCACTAATAACTTTATATTTAGAATAGTAGTGAGTGTATAATTGTGCTTCACGTATATACATGTATAAGAATTTATCATAAAAGGCAAATAGATTATACATGTATAAGAATTTATCGTAAAAGGCAAATAGATACAGCACCTTATGTTGAGTGCTCTATGATATCTGAGCTACTTGTAAAATACGAAATTAGTGAAACATTTTATAGCGCAGATATATGCACACATAGTTGTTTTTTTTTTTTTTTAATTATATTTGCTATCAATAAAACAGGCTTTAAAGTCCTGAGTAGAACTGTATGCCTGTATAACCAAAAATCTTTTATATGAGAAATATATATCAAATCACTCAAGACATAATTTATTTCTACAGGGTAAAAATCTCAGACCACTTCCATTCTTTATGAAACATTGTAAATAGTTTTAGGGGTTTATATATTTTCTTATTCATTTAAATTGTATTTATATACTTATCTATTTCAAAGCATCAAATATATATATATAGGTTTATGATAATAATTCATTTATTTATTTTTATTATATTTTAAGTATGAAACGGTGGTATGCATCTGGGATTAAATAAATATTTGATCATAATATTAAACTTGTTTCATTTTCGTATTATTATTCATTTGATAAAATGTACTCTTTACTTATCAATCATATACCTGTAATAATCATTTAACTTACCCATTGAAGACCCTAGATGTAGAGTACTGAGCTAGCCACTCGGGATATCGCTCTACCGGGGTGTTAAATCTTATTCTTATGCTCCATTGAACATATGGTATTGCACATCCTTCTAGGAGGGGGAGGGAATTCATTTTTATTCTTTTCTAGGAGTGACGCACAAAAGCTATCTGTAAAGAGACTTTTCAAAGATGTGTACTTACCATAGATCCTAAACGTTCGGGCATTCGAGAAGGATATCAACTAAAGGGGTATTTAATTGGCAGAGTCCTGTCAATTCACTCTTTCTATCAATTTAGCTGGAAGTACCAATATATAAGTACAGACAATCAGCTAAATTGGTATCCATTTCTTTACCTGTTAAATCTTGATCACTTCATGCTCAGTGCAAGATTAGGAGCAGAATTCCGCAGGAAGTATGGTCCGGTACACATTTAATATAAGACAGTTCTTCTTCTAATTCTTGCAATCTTCCTTCACTTGAAAGTGATCTGCAGTTGTAAGTACCTAAATAAAAAGTCATCATCAAATGGTAGCCTGGGTCACAATCAGAAGATTTTTAAGTACCCTCCGCCACCAATCGCTACCTTGGTTGGTAACTTTACAGCCTCCTGGGAATAAGGACCATGATTTATTTTTGTCCGTTATGATTGTATTTATCTATTGGAAAAATATTTATCATTTACACATAACATTCATTCTGCCTTATCAAGCAACTGAGAAAAAAGATCACGGTGTTTCTTGATCTTAAACTCAGACGTAAAAAGCCAATAAAATTACACCTTTGGCTAATGCATGTTGGTTACCAGCCCATCCATGTTAGTATACTATATGAATAATCACATAGTAATAATAGTTGCAACGGCAAAAACGTATGGAGTGGACATTAGGAATTTGACCTGCTCAGTTTCTTTAAGGCCTTCAAGAGGAATCAAAGGGTCTCCTTTTAGTTAATATCAAACTCTTTTCTGCAGCCATACATATATATTATGTCCTGTAGATAGTGTTTCGATCTTAGTCACAGCTGTTAAGTCATCAACAGAGATAAATTAACTATAGAAAAATACAAGAGTCAAGACAACATATAACAATTAATTCATCATCATATGGAAGACAAGGTTACCAAACCAAAGTGGCACTAGATAAGACTGAAGCAATCCAGGCTGGATAAACAACCCGACAATCATCTGTTGCATTAGCAAGAATCTGAGAATTGACAGCAAGACCACATACTGCACATTCTTATAATAAACACAATATAAAATATATGAGTAATAAATATGTAAAATTATAACTGGAGTTTGTATTATAGATATTAAGTCACAGAATACAACAGATTTTGGTGGAGTCAACAGGATGAAGAAAGGATACAGGAACCCATAAGAAGAAAAGACTTGGCAGTCACATGAAGAAAGGTGACAGGAATCCATAATAACAATAGCCTAGTCACAATAGGAAAGGACATAGGAACCATAAGAACAACAGACATGCAATAAGCAACAAAATTGGATCCAAAAAACAACAGACCAAATTAAGAAACTGGCATGATCAAGAAATGAGTCAGAAGGAAAGGATGCTATAAAAAATATTTTTATTATTATTTTGTATTAGGCTAGGAAGGGCTAGAATAGTTATGATATATATAACAGATTGATGATTGCTTGGTAGATTATATGACATTTATGTATTAAAGTGCCAGGCAGACGAATCCAAAAAACCGGCTTTTGAACCCATCCTATCACTGCCCAAATTGTATATGACAATAATGAATAAATGATTAAAAAAAAAAGATGGTATATGTGTTTTGTACATTCTTTCAGATTGTTCATCTATTAGTCAATACAAACATATTTTACACATTTTAATGATTTTCTTTACTTTTCTATTAATTGTATGAACAAATTTGTACAGTAAAACATCAATTGTAGCATATGTAATTAGTTATAACAGAATGTATAGTCACTTGGAAGATCACCATGTTTGAACACTAGAAGATATGTAGATAATTTTTTAAAATTAATATATGTTTATAAAAGTAAACAATTTAAGTAATATAAAATTGTATTTCTATGGATGCTCATAAAACAACCAAAAAGCAGCTACTATATAGCAATTATGGATTTCGAAAATAATTTATTTAGACCAAAAATCACAAAATTTTATTGGGTAGAAACATAACAATAATAAACTATTATAATTTATGGTGAAGGTGCCAAAGCTACTTTACTGGACAGACAACTGTGACACTACTATCCTTCCTAGGTAAATACCTTAGCAATTAATACTGATCATTTTTAGGCAAAAAGGTTATACTTTTAGCTCAGAAATATATACTCAGTAACTTTAATTAAGTGATATAAATATTGAGCAAAAGTAATAAGAATATGTAAGAGATTGTGCTGCTTTAGCAAAAATGAAATTTGGCCTCCCCAGGGGGCGTTGCCGTTTTCAGATATCTTATTCAGGTGATTCAAGTATACCTAGTAATATAAAACTTATAAATATAACCAATAATAAAGTGCATAATAAATGTATTTATTAAAAAATTAGCAATAAAACTAGTTTTTGGCCAAATAAATTATTTTTAAGGTGCTGTATAAATATTATTTTATGAAATTTCATGAGAGTACATAAAAATACAACTTTACACTAATTGCTAATATCATAGCAATAACAAACTATACAGTAAATATATTTTATTAAAAAATTTATCAACAAAACTATACTTTTCGGCTAAATAATTTATTTTCAAAACTCATATATATTTTTAATATTTTCAAAGCCAGTATACTTTATTTTTTAGTGATCAATTTTTCTTAAGCCAATTGATAACTACTAGTGGTTTCATCTAATGGATAGTATGGAGGCTAAACCTATGTTGATTTTCTTTCTTCTAGAACATTAATTCAATGTTTTAATGTCCTAGATTGAAATGTTTTTATTTCTTTCTTTAAAAACTTCAAAGTTCATCAATATCATTAGTAAGTATTCAAATACACTTTCCTTAATTACTTTTTGATCCATTAATTTTGACAAAAAGTGAAATTAATGCATACTATATATCCAGATCATTTAATCCAAATCTGCACAGCAAACATTCAACAAACTTTAATCATTTGCAAAATTATATTATCATAATCTGCCTACAAAGTCAGTGCCAAAGCTATAATATACATATATGTAATTGCAAGGAAATCAAGTCATGTATCACGTGACTTAATTTAATAAACTTTTACTACAAATGTTATATAATGAGCATACCAATAGCTCTTAACAAGCTTTTCAGAATATCCCTATCCTCAGACCGGTCTTTGACGCAAGCCAGAGCAAGAAACTGGTCTGAGAATAGTGATATTCTGAGAAGCTTGTTAAGAGCTATTGGCATGCTCATTATACGACATATATGTAAATATACATTTTAGATTTATCCATGTACAAAATATATCCACTATTATCCAGACGATAAAGATGGGATCTGAATGAAGTGGCCAGTAAATGTAGATATTAAACGGAACTGAATCCGAATATAAGTTTAAAAAAATATCTATAACTGTGAAAAAATTTCGCTATAATATATATTTTTCAAGTGTGTTCTTATTAGGGTGCCTTTTACCTTAGATCAATCATATCACAACCATCCATCAGCCAAAAAGTCACACCAACCTCTCTCACTAACTGTGCACTTTTGAAAGAACCACTTCACTTTTTTCAAATGAGTGAGACATATTGCAATTTAACTTCATATATACATTTTTTTAGATATACTTTTTCATCCATATATATATATTTCAAATTCCACTTCACACATTCATGAAACATATGCTCAAAGATATGTGAAAAAAATAACCGATCCCCAAGATGCACATTTGTGCTGAACCAATACACATCATTTGTTCCAGATCACAATCTCTCTCTTCATCATTTGTTTTGTATTATATAGATAGAAAATTACTATAATTTGATAGCAAATGTTAAACTTTCTGCACTCACTAACTTTGACTCAGAGTATTTTATAAACTAGAGATTATCCCTAGCTCAGATATACTCTTTAATTCTACTTAATTAATAATGTGCCTAGTGTTATAGAGATATCATCACATACATTAATTAAATATTGAAATTTCTGGTTAAATGCTATAAAAGCTCAATATTTAGGCAATAAGAGAATTAAAATTCTTTAAAAGTTTTACAATTGCAAATGCATAGGCAGTTGGAATTAGAATTCTACTTCGGAAATAGGCAATTATACAACATCCAATTAAGGAATCGTACCTTTTTATTTGCCAATTAAATAACACATTATTACTTTATATAATGTGTACCATATAAATAATACATTGACAAATTCAACATAGTTATATTTTTCACTGAAGAAAGGCCATAAACTGTAATTAATAACAATTATTATAATGCATATTTGTAAATTATGCAGCTGTTAGCACAATTACCTTGCTTTGACAACGTTTACAACATAATCTCTGATATAATTTCAAATTAATGTATGTTGAAAGACTATAAATTGAGATATATTTGTACACTGATATTCCAGTTCCACAATTTATAATAAGTATAATGAAATATTAGCAACTTTACATGTCTTTCTTATTAAAAAATAAGATTAACACATATATGACCATGTACAAACCACAAGATTATAAAAATGGTAATCATCTGAAATCCGGGCATGGCCGCTTGATGGCGTTGATACTATACAAAATCAATCAAATGTAAAGTTACCAAACCGCAACTTTTTTTTATATAACATGATTTTTTGATTAAACACATTTTTATTTCATTTATAACATGATTTCTCTTTTATTAAACAAATTTTTATATTCATTTTCATTTTTTTTTTAACCTGATATTTTTCTTTATTCAACAAATTTTGGTAATTTAAGTTTGTGTTTATTTTTCTGATTTTAAAACTTTTGACTGTTTCACGACGAAAAATCTTATTTTAACCCCGCCGAAAAAATATAATTATTTTTTAAATTGCGCTAAGTGAAGCTTATTATCATTAGAAAAGAATTATACAGCTGTGCGCTTTCAGAGAACTTAAGTCTCCATATCATAGCCTACTTTAAGCGAAGTTTAGCGGTAATTTATGCAAAATTTATGCAGTTTTCTTTCATAAAAACATTTTCTGGAGATTGTAAAGCATGATTCTTTTAGGTTTATTACATAGTTCTCTGAAAGTGCTTAGCCATATAATTCTTTTCTAATGATAATAAGCTTCACTTTTTTTTAAAGCGCAATTTAAAACTTACCACCCAAAGATGAAGTAAAAAACAAGGATTTTATTTCAATACAATTATTTGGGACTTGTTTCGACTTTGCTCTACCTTTTTTTTTTTTTGGCTGACTAAATTGTTTTTCTTCTTATTAAATCAAAAGTAACTTTTGTGTTTTTGGGGGTAAAAAATTGTTTTGAAATCCCCACCCTCGGATAAATAATTGTAACAAAAAATCAATATTTTTTTTTTAAAGCAACTTTTTTTCACTTTTTACTTTTATTTATATTTCATTTGAATTACCTTTTTTTTGTGGCTTCTACAATAAAATGCTTAGGGGAAGGGGTTTCATACTTTATTATTATTAACAAAAAGTAAACAAAAATAGTAATTTATTTTAACCCCACTTGTTTTAACCCCACCAAAAAAATATAATACAATTATTTGGGACTTGTTTCGACTTTGTTCTACCTTTTTTTTTTTTGGTTGGCTAAATTGTTTTTCTTCTTATTAAATCAAAAGTAACTTTTGTCTTGGGGGAGGGGGTAAAACATTGTTTTGAAACTCCCACCCCCACCTTCGGATAAATAATTGTAACAAAAAGTCAATAATTTTTTTTTTCAGCAACTTTTTCTCACTTTTTACTTTTATTTATATTTTGTTTGAATTACCTTTTTTTTTTGGCTTCTACAATAAGCTGCTTTTTTGGGGGGTTTCATACTTTGTTATTATTAACAAAAAGTAAACAAAAATAGTAATTTATTTTAACCCCACTGAAAAAAGATAATCCAAATACTTTTTGAACTTATTTTTATTTATTATTTTATTGCTGTAATAAAAACTGTCTGGTATTTGGGAGGACATTATGTGCCTGAAAAAAAGACACAGCGTCACTTTCTATACTCGGCAATTCTGAAAAGTTTAAAAATTGCGTTTTTCTCAGACATTTTATTGGTGTCGTATATTTTCCACGCTGAAACGTGACTTAGCGCGTGAGCTTTGTCAAAGCGTGTTCGAACATATCCTTTGACGATTTTTTACATATTAACATTTTTTTAGGGAAGGGTGGGGACCATATGACAATTATTAGTAATTAGTAATTAACAACATTATTTAAATACAAATGACATTACTCTATTTTGGAGATTTGAAAAGTTGTACCGACTTGCAATTAAAACACCCTCAAGCGATACAGTAATCAGCTATGAATAGAACGAATACGCATAAATAGTTTCGAAGCACAAAACAGGCTGTAATATTTTTGTGCAAAGTCATGTAAAGTGGCCTGCAATGGGTAATACAATGTAAATGTTGTATTAGCCATAAGGCTGGCCGCAGAAATGGCATTTTTATATGTTTTGACACATAAACAACGCCATCAAGCGGCTGTGCCTGGATTTCAGATGATTACCATAGAAACTTTAAATTCTTTTGGAGTAAAATGAATAGTCTTTTATATGAGAGCATTCAAAATTGTAATATTTTAATTTTTTATTTTCGCTTTAAATGTTAAAAAAGGAAGAGAGGAAAGTTTTTTTTTGGATAAAGAAATGTGAAATAAATTCTTTCTTCTTTAAGTTGAATTTTAATTTAAAAGTAAAGTTTTATTTATCGACAATGACAATTTTAAAACATGATTTTACTTTTGTTAATTATAAAATATTTTAATAAAGAATTAATGGATTGTTTACCACATTTTCTAAATGCAGATAATTAAAGAATTATGACAAGACTATTGGCATAATAATAAACCTATCATTATCGTCTTACTGATTTCTTTTGAAATTGAGCTGTATATAAGGTATTTTCAAAATAAAAGCTATTCTGATTTTTCAATTGGTTATTTTAAATTTAGTTCATTATTTTATTTTGAGAGATATTGCAGCTTTCAGGTTAATGAACTATTTATTCACATCTTTTGAATCATTTAGTCAACTGTCCTATCATGTGACTCACAGAAACCATCAAGAAAAAATCTTATTTCAACTTCAAATAATCATTTAAGGAAAAGTTACATATATATATCCAGGCAGATTTCTCAGTAGTGTTTATATATATATCTTATCAATTTTTTGTACTCCCTACCCCATAAGAATTGATGTAAAAGAATTTTTAGTAGCAGTTATCATTCACTCTACTCCGGAGTTATCAATTCATATACCGAAAAAAATCATTGCATATTAAATTGTAATGCCATATCCAGAATGTCTAATTTTCATGAATAAGGTAAGAAGCTGTAGATTTTTGCACCATCATATCCAGCAGTTCTTTTTTAACTACTTTATATCAACAAGTCTAATAATCTGAAATTCATACCAAAATTTCAAACCAAACAAGCTTTTTTATAAAGTAATATAGACCTAACAGAAAAAGTCACGGATTGTTTTCTTAATAGCTAGAATATTTATTGACATATGTATAATTGTAAAAAACATTTCCTCAACTCTTTTAATAAAGATAAATTATTAAAAATTAGCTCACCTCCATCTATGCTTGATTCAGATGACCTTGATAATGCATTATTTTCATCTGTGAAATAGTAAAAAATTTGCGAAAAATAATTAAAATGAAATCAAGCCATATAACATTATAAATAGTCTTAAGCGCCCTCTATTGGCTCATTGTTTAACCAAAAATAGAAATTATATTAAGAATGAACTGATAGAAAGTGATTAAATATTCAGTCATAGTTTTAAGAAATAATGTTCTGTAATGCATTAATTACTTAATTGATTTGCATAAAAAATATAAATATTTTAAACTTACCTATCTGACTATGCACTAAAACCTCAAGTTCTTGACTGATTATAGCATTCATAACAAATTTGTGGTCTTTGGGCATAGGTACATCTCCTTCATCGCTTTCTTTAATATCCATTATAGCATCATTAGATGAAAATATAATTTCTGGTTTTGCTCCAGCCATTCTATTAAACAAAATAAAACGAGCATTCAATTATAAATTATATATAATTTTTAATTAATTTATAAAAACAAAACGAAATTTGGAGTGGACATCTTTCCTCCATTTATGTGAATTTTTAAACAATTCATTAACTTTACTTACAGTTCCAAAGAAGAAGAAAAAAACAATAATATTTTGTCTATTATTTATTTAGTCTTTTGATAATAATATAATAAAATATCAATTAATGAGGCGAGTGTACAAGTCTTTTTCAGAAAGCAAAGAAAAAATTCATTGCAAGATATTAATAAATATATAGGCACATGATATTGGGTGTAATGATTTGTATAATGACAGTAAAACTCACCTTAATCAGTAAAATTATACAAAAATGACTGATTCAAAACACATATTCTGCAAAAAACGATTCAAGTACTTTATCAACATAATAACAGATAAAATATTCAAAAGTTGTGGATAGTGCTTATCTGATATTGCTTCAATTTGTTTTATATTATTTACAGGACTACTATTTGTTTATATTGTATCTAGATATTACTTCATCATTCAATGTTTTGGGGAAAAAAATGAGTTTATGTAACTCAATGTTGAATGGGTGGAGTCTTAATGAAATGAGTGTTCCTAAAATATAATTGATAAATAAAGAAATTCAGATTTAAATATCAAATAGATCATATTTATATTTGAATAGAATTGAAATTTCCATATTTTATATGGGATTAGACTTCTCTCACTGACGTTAAACAAGAATGGTAAAGTCTGAAACATATCCAGCAGAGATGGGTTTGGTTTTTCAACAATATGAAAAATGATTAAAATTTCAAAATATTGGGAGTAAATTTGATTATGATGGCAAAAATGACAGAGAACAAAGATTGATGGAACTTGTAAGAAACTTTATTATGAATTCTTTCTCTGAGAAAAATACTAAAAGGGAAGAGACATGGGAACAATCAAATGAAAATACAGATGAATTAGATTACATTTTTAGTAGTAGAAAATATGTATTTCAACATCTAGGAGACACAATGAAATTAATTCAATTTAACACTAAAGATATGTCAAATTCAAAAATGGAGATCCTCTATAAATTAGTTGATTATTCTACTTCAGCGATTTAATATTTTTTTAATAGTACATCTTTTAAAATTCCTGAATTTATTTTGATTATTAATAAAATGCAATCTAAACATGACTGCATTTGCTTCCAATCATCTTGGAAAGCAAACAACTTCTGCTGAAGACAATTCAAATGATTTTGCAATCGCCATATAAAACTTTTGCAAACTTCTCAACACAAATTAGCCGTAATCTTCTGTAGATCTTTCTACATCTTCTGCATTTAGAGAAGACTTTAATTATAATAGTAGTCTTTGGAATATAAAATAAAGTCCATGAAAACCACCAACTTTTAAAATGGATGGATTTAAACATGACACTTTCTTTATAATGTCAATAAGGAAAAACATTCTATTCAGGAAGGTTCAGAAATGGAATCAATTCCTGATTTACCTTCTGCTTTAATGGTTCCTCATTATGTGTTGAATTATCGATACTGGATCATTTCCCTAGTAACTAATATCAACCAAGTCTAATCATTCTAAAATCCACATTTCTATAGGTAAAGATATCATATTGCATGATAGATTTAACGAAAATGGACTGGAGATGATGTAATGGATATCCTAAACACAATATTAACAGAATCTGCAATTCCCTCTTGCTATGATTAATTTAACAAATTCATAATAGGAGCTGCCAGATAGTTCATCCCTTATAAATATAATTTATTCAACGTTAGAACAAAACCAACAAGGATATTTATAGTTTCTTTAATCAAAAATCTGGAAATTGCTGACAAATTTGTAAAATCATTAGATGATGCCAGTGGCAAAAAAAAAAAAAATGGAGAGAGATCATGAAGATGAAAAATTTTATATGACTTAAGTCATAAAACTTGGCAGCTTTTCTTTAAGTTTAGTGGTTGTAAAAATATCTATAAAAGAATTACTTTTGTCACTACTAATGAGATTACCAATTTTATATATCAGACTTCTAAAACCAGTATTGAGAGAATAAGAAAAAGCATTATTAGAGCAGAATTGCAAACTTCTCTTTCACAAAGTTCCCCTAATATCAATCTGAATAAAAAATTTTTTAAACCAGGAAAGGCCCAAGAGCAGTGTACTTCCAGAATTTCTAAACAATTTAGGGCTTAAAGCCAAAGCATGGTTGTCAAAACTATTCATAATATTATTCACATAGTTTCCAAAATATTACCATCCAGTATCATTATTATATATATTTACAAACTTTTTGAAAGAATTCATCTATCTACAACTGCAGACTGAGCTTAGATAAGAAATTTCTGTAAATAAACTTCATTTCCCACAATTCATACTGAAAAAGCTTTTCAAAATGAAATAAAAACTAGCGCAACCATTACTGATTTAACAACTTATGATTCTATTTGGAAAAATGGTCTTCTTCCACAAATTTCTAAAAATTTTAAATACAGAATAACTTAATTTATTTAACAAAATCCTTTCCAATAAAAAAAAGAAATCAAATTACAGTAAATAATAATCATAGTAGATGCAAAGTATGATAGAACAATTTATTACAAGATTCAGTTCTCTTAATAGGATATAAAAAGGTTGGAAATCTTTTTTAAAGACAGGGTTTATTCCTAATCTAACAAAGATAATATGCTCAATTTTTCATCCAAACACCAGAGAAACATTTCTTTATCTGAATATAATCTTTTGCAATAATGGATTGAAACACGAACCTTGAATTGTAGCTTAATTTGTTTTCCTGTTTACCTATAAAGTTAGATCAAAATTAATTCCTAAAAATAACTGGTCGGCACTATTTGGAATTGTGATGGAAGTATTTTGAGGGAGAGTTCACTTAGCACTAGTATAATTCTGCTGATAAATATTGTGCCCCTTATTTAGTAAAAAACCCACGTTAAACTTCTGGATACTCAAATATGAAATGAGAAACTACTGGTACCCTTAAATCTACTCCTCTGCAGTAGTTTCCTGTTTCTTCACATATTCGTCAAGTAGGTTTAGGAAAAAAAGCTGCTAAAATAAAATTATTAAAATCTCTAAGTAGATAGGATTTGCTAATAACTCGCGAGATATAAATTTACCATCCAAGACTCCACATTCAAATCAAGATATGCTTATTATATGTAAACAAAATCTACAATCAAATAATTATGCTGTAAAAGAGGGAATTCTTATGATATTCCAAACAAATTTCTTTTCCCAGATCCAATAATAAAGATTTGCTCTTCCTAGACACAACTGGAACCTCATCAACTGATTTTGGATAATCCACAGTCATTGTGCTCATTTGCTTCATAAAAGAACGTAACAGCCACGGATCTATCTACATGTGGATAAAGACAAAACAAGAACCACTAGTTAATGACTGTTAAACCTATGGGCACTGTAGCAGAATTGAAGAGCTTAATAAAGTCACTAATGAATCTACCTCTGGTTAGAATCTCTAGGTTCCTTTATGACATTTTGTCAATACGTTATCTAAAAAAATCCACATGCTAATAAGATTAATTGAAAACACAATTCAATTATCACTTTATTTTTAGTATATTTGTTTTTAAATAACTTTATATAAATTCAAAATTTATTTATAGAGACCTTTTTAGAAAAACTAATGCACTTTTTACAAAGCCTTATTTAATTTCCCATTAATAATTTCAACTGCCTGACAGTCTTTTTCAGTACTTCTTTACAAACACATACAATAATTTTCTTGTGTGTGTGTGTGTATATATATATATTATTTATAAAATAATTTAAATATGTTTTATATACATAAACAATTTCCATAAATTAAAAAAATAAAAACATTTAATATTTATGTGCAAACATATGAATCAATATATTGTAATAGGATGGGTGGATCTGGAGTGGTCAAACAGGGATGATGGAAATCATCATAATCAACCCCAAGTACAAAACATTTCAAATAATGAAGTAAGATATAAAATAATGATTATAAAATGATTGACTAAAATGAACATAAAGTAATGTTTAACATCAAAAATATATAAGCAATGTTATATATTAAAGAGAGGGCATGAGATCAATAAGATCTCTGTAAGATCATTGTGAGATCAGCCAGCTAACAGATCAGAAGAGATCAGTTAACTCCTTAGAGCAACTAAAAGTATTATTAACTATACATCAACCAGTATTATAAAAAGTAAAAGTAATCACCATTCATAATCATGAATCATCAAAATCAAAATACATCAACATAATAAATCAACAGTCCATCTTGTGTCTGGAGAGGAAATGAGTCTTCTGTAGAACAGGTTAACCATTTACCCCTTGCCAGGTTGTGTCATTTATTTAAACATAATTTTGGATGCACCACTTAAGTGCTAATCCATCAGAATGCATAACCAGAAAAATCTTAACAATAATGCTGGGATATTAAAACATGCTGATCATCATCATGGGCTCTGGTCATTTGTACTGGCCAACTATAAACTTAACTTCTAATAAGACTAAACTAAAATAAAATACAGTGCATGGGCTTTAAAGAGTATTCTCTTTTGTGCCAACAAGAATGATGATTGATTATCTCTGGGTGTCCAAAAGCACTAATATACATCCCCATTTATATATTAGCTGGTATACACGAATCTAACTCAGAGAACACAAGCTCTATAACTATTATGATGACCAAGAAATTATTTAATACAATTTTAACAACTGAATTAAAGCTTATTAACAACAATATAAATAAAATGATAGTTAAGGTCTCTAGAATATGACTCTTCAATTAGAAGCCTTCTGATTTTTATTAATATACAATAAAAAAATTACCACATTGTGATTTACATGAATAATATATACAATTCAAGTTATTACATTACAATTTACATGACTAATACATTAGGTGTACTTAAAATTCATTCATCACATAAGCATGTGCTTAATATAAAATAAACATTTTTGAATTGAGATTTAATACTAAAAATTGATTAAAGTTTTACATATAAGTTTAACACATATTGGTATTTGCAATACAATTGACATATATATATATTGTAACGGGCACATACATATATTACATTGTTTTTTTATTATTAAACATGAAAAAAATAAAAGTTCGCAAATAAAATCTTTTTTTTTAAGAATTAAAAAATTGAAATTAAATGTCTTAAACTCGTATATATATATATAATCGCACAGATGAAAACAATTATTCAAATAAAACTTTATTAAAAATAGAAAAAGTATTTTAAAAGCAAAAACTTAAAAAAGATTTAGAGATAAAAATATATCTTTAAGTTTGAAAACAAATTAAATAATGTTATTGAAAAATGGAAATGATTATTTTAATTAGTCAAAGTGAACTAGCCTTTGGGCATTTAAATGTATAAGCAACGGTCAGATAGGAAAACAATAGAAACTAATAGCAATAGAGAAAAATCCATCGGGAAATCGGACCTCAACGGAAAGATCATCATCATCGATGAAGTAATGTCCATTGGATCCTAAAGTTACATATAAAAGAAAAAGTTTGATAATAAAATTTTTAGTTAAGTAAAGAAAATAGAAGAGATGTGACTATATGTTTTAGTGCAGAGTGAAGGAAAAGGGATTGAAAAGATGCACTCTTCAATCCTTTCAATCTCGTTAAAAAATGAAAGAGAAATGACATCGTTTTCCTAGATTGAGGACCATAGGACATCGAGGGAATTAACGCTGACTCCAAATGGAAAGCAACTGCAAGAAATTAGAAACTACAGACTTGTTAAAACCGTAAGAACTTTATAAAATCTAATGAACAATATTAATTTGAAAACACTAAGAACTTTAAAATATAAACTTTCCCAGTATTTAATTTATAGAAATAGAATCCTATCTGACCAAACTAAATTCTTTATTAATTCTTTTTATTTGATGTACTTCTTTTTAAAATCATTTCCATTTTTTTTTTTTTTTTGTTCTTTTAAGTTTTATTTATGATTGTTGTTTGTCACTAATTTAATATTATATAAATGTTAAACTTAAGTCGGGCGTGAATGGCTATATAGATTTGTAAAGTTTTATTAGGGGAGGGTAATTTTAGGTTATTCGTTTTGTAGTTGAATTGGGTCAATGCATTGGATATATTGGTGTAATTAGTAGATGTAATACGAGATTCGCTATGTGCAGAATTGCTGTTTATGCCGCACACAACCGTTTTGCCTATGGAAGGGATTATAAGACATAGAACGCTGTTCCTTCCTATGGAGTTTTTTTTTTATTGCTCTTATCGTCAGATAGATGTAGTATCCCTATCTGGTGAGAGTCAATTTTTTCTCTTAACCTATTTGTGCTGTCGTATTCATATTACATTGAATACATCGATATAGCAGGTGGATTGACGTTGGTTTGACTGCGAACTTTTGGCCTAAGGTTAAATAAGGATAGAATATTTTCTTTCAAATGCAAATCTATGTAGTCTATTCATACTCGACACTCTAAATAAAAATGCATTAAATGTAAGTTGGGTATGGACATTGCATGGATTCGTTATCGGTTAATTATGTTTTTGGTTTTCATATTTGATCAAAATATATAGACATTCGGTAAATAATGATACCTTATGGTGAGTATCTAAAATGTATTTATTCGGATGTCTTTTAAGTTATTGGTGTCAATGCAGTATCTTATGATGAATACCATTGGGTTTCTTGTATTCCCTCTGCAATTGATGGTATCAATGACTTTGTATTTTGATCGTTTATGTTTATTTTGAAATGTTTTTAACCATGTAATCTATGTAACCGATCTATACTCAACATTTTAAAACAAACTTTTATAAACCCATCTGTGCGGACTTCTCATAGTATAAAAATTAAAATATAAATTAAAATCTAAAATAAAAGTTAAAAATAATGTTAAATGTTAAAGTAAACATACTAAAATAATAATGTTAAATTTTATATATATATATATATGTGCGTAAATAAATGTTTGTGTGTATAATTACTGGCAGTGGCTTATTTTATTCTTTTTTATATATTCTTAGATAAGAATTTATTATAAAATATAAATCTCTGCTATTCCACTGAGCTAGTGACAATGGGCTAACAACCGGAATCAACCAATATAATTTTTTTTTTAACTTACATATCTGCCTACTTTATAAATTTTTCTAGGTTCAAATGCCTAGATGGTGCCCTTGTAGTGCAGATTATGTTAAGTCCACTATTTCCGGATTGTTATAATATATATATATGCACACAGACATGTGTTGTGGCATAATAATTTCTGAAAATCTTTGAATCGTTACATAAAATACAATAAATGATTAAAATTTACCTGTATGTGTTGTTTAATTCAATTTATTACATTGTAGTTTTCAATACCTCTTAATAGATTCATTTACAACATATATATAATCTGTGCACATATGTTTGACAACAATTGATTAATTATATAAATGAATTCATTTTCTATCATATTTGATAATAGTAAAAATTCATTAACTATTATAATAACTAATTCTATTTTGAATATACATAAAATTCACATATATATGTGTGTATCAATAAAAAAAAATCAGTTTATTAAATTCTATTTTAGCTTGCTTTCTTCTTTGTTTTTTGAAAGTTTATAAAAGTTCTTTTCTTATTGAAAATAAAATCAGGTTTAATTAATTATAATACTTTTAGATTTCTTCCTCTTTCAAAAATAAAATCAACCTTTAACAGCCTGTGTTAAATAATTATTACGTTTTTAGAATATAGTCATCTTTAATTAAATTTAATACAGCAGGTATAATTTTTTTCCAATCAAAAAAAACTTCTAAAATCTTTTTCCATTTTTTTTAAAATAAGATTGTTAAGAAATTAATCTTCACTTTTAAATTTTAATCCAAGTACAATTATTTGTGTTTGTTTCACTTTTAGTATGTCTCTTAATTTTTTTTTTTTTTACAAAAAATAAAATCGTTTTTAGAATTAAAAATATAAATTTCAAAATGTCTTTTTGTTTTCTCAATAAATGATTTAAAATAACCATACAGAGTATATATATCTCACTTTTAGAATGTCATTTTAAAATGAATTATTAAAAAAAATTATTTAAAATTTTAAAGAATGAATCTAACAATAACATCTATATCATAATTCTACTACGTAAAGATTGTATAATATACATTTATCTGAGTTTCTCTCTGCATATAGCCGAAATGGCATACGTATACAAATTCTAAGAACCTTCTCTTGGTAAGCTTGTTTTTTTGTCCATCAGAAAAGTATAATCCAGGCTTGTTGTCATCATCAAGAAAAAGTATAATTCAGATAGTTTGTTGCCATGCCACGATCTTTCTTTCTGTCTAGGACTTGATGAGCTTCAGGTCAGTAAATTATCTTGTCCATATTTGTAGCTATGAATTTCAACACAAAGAAGTGGGTCATTTTCCTCCATGTGAATTCAAACTCTGCCATTGAACTGCAGAGCAGCTGTTTCCTCCTGTCTTGACTTCAGTGACCTCTTCATGGAAGCTTTGTCCAACTCTGCAGCTAGCTATTTTGCTTTTCAAAAATATTATTAGCTAAGTCTTCTGGCCAGCTCTTACAAAAACTACAAGCCAAACTATAATGGCCATCTCTCTTTTCAAAAACTACTATCCAGACTAAAATAATCTTTTCCATTCAGCCTTATATAGAATTGATGAGCTGACAAAAACACTAAATTTAAAAACTTTTCAGTACTTATTACTTAGCCAGGCTTGGCCACTTGATGGCATTGTTGCCAGGCAAAAACAATACAATGTTACTGGACTGCAAAACAACTTTGGTTTTTTTCTTTTTTAAAATATGGTGACCTTTTTTTTTTTTTTTTGGCTATACAGCGATTTTTTTTTTTGGCTTTATTTGTATATCACTGATATAGTAAGTTTTAGTTTTAAAACTGATTTTTATTACCTTTTTTAAAAAAAATAAAAACAAATCAAAAATAACTTTTTTTGTCTCTACTTTCATTTTCTTTTTTAAAATATGGTGACCTTTTTTTTTTTTTTTTAGTTATACAGTGATTTTTTTTGGCTATATGGTGATTTTTTTTTTTTTTTTGGTTTTATTTGTATACCACTGATATAGTAAAACTTTTACTTTTAAAACCAATTTTTATTATCTTTTTTAAAAAATAAGAACAAACCAAAAATAACTTTTGTCTCAGTGACAATAAAGTCTTTCTCAAACCACCCACCAAAAAATTAAAATAAGATCATAACTTTTGACTTTTTCAACTTTCACTTTTTATTTAAAAAAATATGGCAAGTTTTTTTTTTGGCTCGATTTGTATTACACGATGTTTATTTTGTCATTTTTAACAACAAACTTTTACTATTAATTATATTTTTGGATCCTTTCAACCCACCACCATGTCCAAAAAAATTACAATAAGATCAAAATTTCATTTTAAAATACAGCAAGTTTTTTTTCTTTGGCTATATGGCGATTTCTATTTTGCTTTTTTTAAAATTAAAACTTTGACTATTAATTACATTTTTTGATCCTTTTTTTTTTCTACTGCGTCTTTAATTTTATTTTTAGGAATCAAATACAGGAGCCTGACTGACATCGGTAATTGGCACAATTTGAAAATCTGCTTGCCGCACTGTGGCCATTTTATTTGGTATCATATATTTTCTCACAAAAATGTGAGTTTTTACAAGAACTCAGCCGAATCATGTTTGGCCCCACTCTTTGCCAATGTTTTGCATATTCCAAGTTGTTTAGGGAAGGGCATGGATGGTGTGACAATTCTTAATGAATCAGACTTTGTGATTTAAGTAGAAATAAAATTACTCTGCTATGGAGATCTCAAAAGTTGTGGCCACTTGAAATCCAGACACCATCAGACGATATGGTAGCCAATTCGCATAAAGTGTCACGAAGGACAAAACAGGATGTAATAATTCTGTATAACGCCATCAAGCAGCCTGTAAATGGCTAAGATAAACAGAACTGCTTTCTTAGCTGTAACTCGGGCTGCGTAAATGGCATTTGTAGGTGGTTTTGCCTGGCAACAATGCCATCATGTGGCCAAGCCCGGCTACAAAGAATTATAATCCTTTTGAAAACTTTGAAATTTTTATCAGTGTGATATATGTTTTTACTTAGATGGAGAATTGCCAATTAATTAAAATGATTTCAAAATAGACATTTTTATAATTATCAGAAAACATGCTTATTTTTAAATTTCAAAATCAGAGTAATAATAATACAATATTAATATTTATTTATTAGGCCTTTTTAAATGTTTTAATTTATAATAACATTCTGTTTTAAATTCAGAGTTATTTAACCCTTTATTATTTTTATTCCAAAAAATATGGAAAATATCTACTAAATTTTTTTGTCTGTATTTATTTCTACTTTTCCTTTACTTTTTATATATATGTTCACACACACACACACACAACTATGTTGCTGTGTGCCATGTAATCCAATCCATTACAATATTTATAAATATACAATGCAATGCACTATGGTTTCTCAGGAATCTCTCGGCCACTATGCCAGAGAAAACTGTTAGCTATCCTCTTTCCCGTTCCATTCTCCCTCGTAAATTTTTCCCATATTCTTCTCTATCCTGCTCCATTCCATTTCCACCACATTATCTTTGTCCACTCTATGGTCTTTATATCTAAATCTTCCATTATCTTTTCCCAAACCTAGCATAAAAACCAAGAACCCACGTTCTATATAATCACTTTGTTTATATTTATTCTTCCACACCTTCATTATTTGTATTCTTTCTGCATGTAAGCATTTACATTCAATTAATAAATGCATTCCTTATATAACTTGCAGACTAAATCACCCATATGTCTCCATTTGTGTACTTATTCCCTTGTTGCTGAAGATCTTATTTGAGCATTAAACAGTAAACTACTATCCTTGCTATTACCATAAATTAACTCTAGCCCAATATTCTGTTTACTTCTACATATATTTAAACTCTCTTTACTCTCCAAACTAGTTCTCTATCCCTCCAACTCCCTATTTTTTATTAATGCTTCTATCCCATTCTTTGCCACTATAACATTCAACAATTCTCCTAACACAATCATCTCACTTTTTGTAGAAGTATACTGACATAAAGTCTTTATCCAAATATGGCTAGCACATCACCTTTCTCATCCATCTTGTTGCCTAACTCTGGTTGGCACTACTGTACGGAGAGTTTTGCCTATTTTAATAACAGTAATGTGATAGCATAAGAAATGGTGATCATGTGATGTTTAGTGGTTTAACACCAATCCTGCCTAATAGGATAGTAGCGGCTACAGTTGTTAAAGAGCCAAAGACACCAAAATGTATGGGTACTGAACTGGGTTCAGATCCATATGACTGTATAAGCTAATGAGCTTAGATTGAAAATATATTGTGTTTTCAATTTTATTCTCATAGTTTTGTAGTTAAGTAGAGATAAAAGGTGGCTGCTGGAGGGTTGCATTAGATCATAAGATCTAGGTGCAGTGCTCTCATATCCAAAGCTCCTCACTGACGAAGGCCACAAGCCAGAAACTAGTCAGGGGATATTGGAAGAGTAGGCACTAGATGGGGATTTTATGCATAAGCCTTCTCGCATCCATTGATTACTATGGTTGGCATTGAGTGGCACTACTGTATGGAGAGTTTTGCCTATTTTAATTACATTATTTATGGTTAATTAATAATATATTTATAAATTTAAGGCATGTATATATATAAATATGGGGGGGAAAAATTAAAAATAATTATTAAATAAACATTTATAATAATAAATTATTATTGAATTTCTATTTAAATAAACTTAATAAAAAAGTTTTTTTGAAAAAGTCTTATACTGAGAAAATTTTAAATAATTTTTTTTTTTAAAAAAATTTTTTTTATTTTGAAGGAAGTTTTTTTGCGAAATATTCAAAATATAGGATTTTTGTAAATGCTTTGGTTGCCAAGAGGTCAGTGCACCAGTCTTGCAAGCAAGCAGTTGCTTGCAGACGGCTGTCGAGGGTTCGCTTCCTGGCCGATACTTTGAGATATGGGGGAAAAAAAAATTATAGATGATTAACACATAAATTGAAATATTACTTAAAGTATTATATAATTTTATAATAATAATAGATTATAGTATATGCAGATATATAAATATATGTAATCTTTATCTATTTATGGTTTAATGTTTGCACATACATATTTAATGTTGTTTCTTAATTATGGAAATCATTATATATATATGTATATAATCAAAATATTCTAGAATAAATACTAAAAAAATTCAATTTACTTATATAAAATAGAAATAAAATCTTTGCTATAGCCAACTTACAGCATTTTATGCTATATTGATTGCTACTCAAGATGGTGTAAAATGCTGTAAGATGGCTATAGCGAAGATTTTATTTCTATTTTATATAGACATATTGAATTTTTTACTATTTATTCAAAAATATTTTGATTATTGTATTTATTTTACTTGATATTATATGTAGATTAAATAAAGTAATGTTGATGTAAAAAATAATATAATACGTTTCTTAAATTTGAAGAAGACCATTGGGCTGTCAAAACTGTCATAGGAGAATTAAACAAAGCATTATGAAAAGTGCATTAGAAGTTCAGTTTCTTTTAAAGATATGAAATAAGAAATGCAAAAAGAATAGAGAATTTAAAATAAATTGTGCCTGTTTTTTTCAAATTTATTTAATTTGCTTGAAGTAAAGTCCTGGATGTGTTACAGCATTGCACTTAGATGGTTGTACAATGTCTTTCTTTTAAGAAAAACCAATTGTATAATATTTTACCATAGCTACTGCAAATTATGGAAAATGGTAAGCACATGATGAAACCAGTGTTAGATCACAATATCAGTAGTTGCTTATTTTAGTTAATTCTCAACATTTTTCACTGAAGTTTAATAGCAAATTAAAAAAAAAAGTGGTAATTTTTGTTTTTAAGCCAGAATAAAAATGGTAACAACTTGCTGAATCTTATGCACAAATAATAAATAAATTAAATGACTTAAACAACACATATGTAACTTAAAACAGGCAAAACTCACTATACGTATTGCCACACACAGCAAGCTAGAGTAATCAATGGATGCCAGAAGGCCTGTGCATAAAATCCCCATCTAGTGCCTACTCATCCAATATCCCCAGATTAGTTTCTGGCTTGTGGCCTTCGTCAGTGAGGAGCCTTGGATCTGAGAGCACTGCATCTAGATCTTAGGATCTAATGCAACCCTCCAGCAACCACCTTTTACCTCCATTTAACTACAAAACTATGAGTCTTAAACTGAAAACACCTTAATGTTTTCAATCCAAGCCCATTGGCTTATATAGTCATATGGATCTGAACCCAGTTCAGTACCCATACATTTTGGTGTCTTTGGCTCTTTAATAACCATAGCCACCACTATCCTATTAGGCAGGATTGGTTTTAAGCCAATAAACATCACATGACCACCACCTCTTATGCTTGTGTATAACTGTTGTTAAGACAAGCAAAACTCACTATACGTATTGCCACACACAGCAAGCTAGAGTAATCAATGAATGCCAAAAGGCTTGTGCATAAAATCCCCATCTAGTGCCTACTCATCCAATATCCCCAGACTAGATTAGATTCTAAGATCTAGATGCAGTGCTCTCAGATTTAAGGCTCCTCACTGACGAAGGCCACAAGCCAGAAACTAGTCTGGGGATATTGGATGAGTAGGCACTAGATGGGGATTTTATGCATAAGACTTCTGGCATCCATTGATTACTCTAGCTTACTGTGTGTGGCGATAAGTATAGTGAGTTTTGCCTCTTTTAACAACAGTTATTCACAAGCATAAGAGGTGGTGGTCATGTGATGTTTATTGACATATGTAACTTTTGGTGTTTTCTGTTAATTTTAATGAAAGATAAAAAAAAAAGTTGAATATCTTGTTAGTTAACTAGTTTAGCAAACCGGCTCTCATAAGACTGTAATTAATTAAATATAAACAAAGGAGATAAGAAATTCTATACAATATCTGAATTACTTTCAAAAATTAAATAACTAATTCACATGAATTATGTTAACATCTGTAGTAAAATATGGCTTGTGAATATATGACTAAATAAAGTATAAATTAATCACTTGTTTGTTTGAATTTTTAAACTCATTTAAAAACTGAAATACTTACCGTTGTTTTGTAATCCGTAATCTACCCACTTCAGTTCCTTGTATTTTGGTCCATCTATTGGAGAGATATTTGGGAACCTATATAAAATAAAAAATGAAAATCATGAAAATTTTACACTATTTGAATTAAACAGATAGATTCAGCGTTTGATATTTATAAGCTGATGATCTTATTTTTACACTTGGTTAAGCTAGTGTTTTTTGTTTTTTTAAGACAAAACTTCAATCTTAGAAAAAAAATTACTGGGTAGTGAAATGATCATATACTATATACTTAAAAAGCGATTTCACAATTCTTTTCACTCCATCCCAGAGCCAGCTATCTATTGTAAACATGAGTAATCAATGAATACTAAAGTTCATTAGTTCCAGTGTTAAACCCAAAGTCCAAATTGATTAAGCCATAAGACAGAATTAAGTAGGAGTATAGATACAATAGCATTACTATCTAATATCCACCGATTACTTAAGCTTACAATAAACATTCTGAAGTAGAGAGAAGATAACTAACTGCTCATGAAAATACACTTTAGAAATTGTTGAAACAAGAAATAATATAGTGTTTTCCTGAAAGTTTGTGATGATGGTGTTCTAATAAAATGAAACTTTTCTAAAGCCATTCAACACACATATTAGATAATGAAAATAATCCAACATAAAAATACAGCAAGAAAGAATATAATTTGCATAACAGAGAGACTCAGAAAAGAGAATGAGAGACACAGATAAGTTCTCTAATAACTTATTAGCTTATATTTGTGTTATTAAAATCAGTGCATTTGAGAGCTTAACGTTTAAAAATTTTTTAAATAATAGTCTAATAATTTATTTCTACATTTGAAGAGTAATTAAAATACACAGTTTGAATTTGCAAAATTAATAATAAATATTTATTCATCAAGACTGCAATTTCTAACACAACTCACAATCAAAATTACAAAAGCAATTCAAGTAATCTCACTGCAACCACTAGAATTTTTCCAGAGTTCAAGCAATGCCATGTAAGATGCATTCCAAAGGATGTCAGCTATATTAAGTGCAAGAATATAAAATATATGTGATTAAAACTATATTTAGTATTTTGATGTCATATCTGTTCAATTAAAGTGTATTAGTGCACTATTACGCTTTGGATTTGTAGATTATGAAAAGGCATTTGATTCTATAAGCATTTCTTCAGTGATTAAAGCATTGGATCATCAAGGTATAGACCCAGAATATTGTCATATTCTGAAGAATATTTATAAAAATGCAACAGCAATAATTAGATTACATAATGATGCTAGGAAAATCAACATTGAGAATGGTGGTGAAAGACAGGGTGACTCCATATCTCCAAAACTTTTTACAGTAGTGCTGCAAGAAGTATTTTGTGGGTTAAAATGGAAAGCTAAAGAAGTTAAAGAAAATGGAGATTATTTAAGTCATTTAGATTTTGCACATGATGTAGTTGTTTTTGCAAATAATGCTTTAGAGCTTCAGGAACTGTTGCAGGAGTTATCAAATGCAAGTAAGAAAGTAGGACTAAAGATAAATGTTAAAAAGACTAAAGTAATGTTTAATGGATTTTCTCAAAAAATCTAGGTCAGATTATTACTACAGATGGAAGCATAATGGATGAAATTAATCATATAATTAAACGTGATTGGAGTGCTTTTGGTAGAAATAACTTGATACTAAAGAGAAATATAGCTATGTGTTTGGAAAGAATGGTTTTTAATAAATGTGTTTTGCCAGTCCTTACTTATGGCTCCAAGACTTGGACACAATAAAAGAGCAATACAGAGACTTCAGATCACTCAAAAAAGTATGGAGAGGTGTATGCTAGGAGTAACAAGAAGAGATCGAAAACGCAACATATGGGTAAGAGAACAAACAAGTGTTACTGACCTCATTGAAAAAATTAAAAGACTGAAGTGGAGTTGGTCTGGACATACTGTTAGAAGAGATGATAATAGATGGACAATTGTGAAGCAGTCAATCTTAGCTTAAGATTGAACTTCATGTTTCCACCTACTAACCTATATTCAAACCTTATATCCCATCCCGCTCCTCTTGTCATGTATATATATACTTTGTGTATATATTTGAGATGCACGCCTAAGTTATAAAATGTTAACATTTCAATAACATTTTAAAAATTATTATTAATTCTTTTTTATTAATTATTAGTTCTTTTTTTATTAAAGTACATAGGTGTGGCTCAAATATATATATAGAAGCAAAATACTAACAAAATATTGATTTTTTTGTAAATATTTTATTATACGTCATTTTTAAACTTTTTCTTCTTAAAGTACTCCTTTTATTAAAATGTATATTTTATAAAATCCAAGATGGAAGATGCTATAGTTAATTGTCTAAAAATAATTAAAGGGTTGGAAGCACTATTGTTTTAATCTGGGGAAGGTATTTTTAATTAAAGTTTTTACTTAAAATGGGGATTAGGATTAAAGATTTTTGTTTGTCATAAACATTTTGTCAAATCTATTTCTAATCTGGAAATAGATTTGAATTTATTTTTGGACATTATCTTACGTTGCATCTTTCAAAAGCAATGAACAAAGAAAACTTAAGATTTTAGATCAAAGATTAGATTTTAAGGCTAAAACCAAGTAATTAAAAGCATTCCAGAAATACTTGAGCAGAGTATAAAATGGCCTGATAGAAAATCACCAATAGATTAGCTACTATTGAGAGAAATGTATTGTAAACATATTACACGTTGCTTAAAATGATGTAGTAGTAAATCCACCGTCCTTGGCCCTGTTGGATCATCATCTTCCACTGCCGTACCATTTTGCTGCCCAAGAGTGAAGTAAAAGACAGACCTAAGAACTTTAAAATGCTAATAGAAGTTTGCTGCCATCGAAGAACTTGCATTTCAATTGCCACGCACAAGCTGGACTTTTTAATATGAACTCTTAAAATTGTGCAAGGTAAATTATTTCAAACCGCCATCATTGAAATTAAATCTAGCTTGCCTCACTAGTCTCAAACTCTATCTCTCCTAATGTATAATTTATTTTGTAACCTTTCTAAAATGTAATTTGCTTAAATAATTTCTATAAATCTAATTTTCTCTCATATGCTCTAACTTTCTTTAATTTTGGTGCGGTCATTTATTTATTACTTGATTTTATATATGTGTTTTTATTATTAATATGCCAATCTCACGCAATCTGACGAGTTGAATTTCTAAAATCGTCTTTCTTTTAAAGTAAACCTCCATGAATTAACGTCCCCTTACAATATAATGCATTATTAATTAATACACTCGCCAGATTGTTTTTCGAGTCAACATTTTATTTATGTTTTAGTATATAAATATATTTGTTTAACTCTGGATTTTCTACCCACGGTGAATCCAGAACTTAGGCTAATTAACGCTTTGAAATTTTAACACATTATTTATTCATTTCTGAAAAGGTGACCGATTAGTTGTTTTCTATAACTACTAATCTTATTTTTACATACTCTTAAAATGTCAAATACAGTACTTATATATTCCATTTATTAATCAAAATATATAAAATGTGCTAACACGCACAAGCACACAAAGCTAAAAACAAATGAAGAAAATATCTATTCATTAAATGGCTAAGCGCTTTCAAGGTTCAAAGCCCTCATAATCATAGCCATATTACAAAATATAATAAATTGACTCGGAGTGATGCAAATGAAATGATTACGCATTCTATTTCTTGGATATTTTGTAGCAAGAGTCTTTTCTATTGATGGTGTCGCCATCTCTAGATATAAGGAAAGCTTCTTTTATCTTTATTTTTAGATCGTGCCGGCTATGATTATGAGGGCTTTGAACCTTGAAAGTGCTTAGCCATTTAATGAATAGATATTAAAATAATAGACACTTTATTTATTTGTTTTCAGCTTTGTGTGCTTGTGTGTGTTAGCGCATTTTATATATTTTGATTCATAATTAGCCACAAAGTATAAACTATATTTGCTTATTCCATTTATTGTAAAATCAACGAAGGAGGGATTGATTTATTTTATATAGCAGAAAAAGGGATGGGGGTAAATCTTAATGTTTCTTTTACTAGGTAAAATCTTAAAGTATATTTTATTTAGGGAAATCTCTCTATATATATATAACTGCATAGCGTATTATCTGTATAAATTATGGTTTTCAAACTAGGGTCATTCATTTTAAAGCAGTAAAACTTATTCAATGTCGTTTGTGACATTTATCATTACTGCGTTACTGACATTTGGCTCATCTTCGTGATTATATATATGTGCTTCTTAATCTGGGGGTTACGACAAGTTCGAACCCATAGATTTCTTCTCAAGCCTTGTCCTGAGGATAATTAATATTCACAGGACTATTTATTTAATATAAAAAGGCCACTGGCGGTGATTCCCTAAGTCTGGCACACGCTATGCCTATCCACTTTCTTCGTTTCTAGGCCTGCACGTCAGCGATGCTCCACGGCATGTCTATCTACTTCATTCTCGTCCAGAAGTACCACCTAAACTTCGTATTATTATTATTATTTCTTTTGCTTATGACCTAATTTTAGTGCTGTAATAATATTAAAATTGTGCTCTGCTCAAAATATATATAAATGCCAACTATTATTAGTTTTATTAATTAAATTTATTTCAATCTTATGCAATCCCACTATCATAACTTATTTCTGTATTTAAGAGTATTTGCCTTGGGGAAAATAAAGCGTTCTTCTTACCAATGCTAATTAACAGAATTTTCATTAAGTATTTTTGTCATATAATCAAATATGTTTTCAAATGCATTTTATTTATTTTCATGATCATAATGGCGTGAAAACAGTTTGTATTATATCTGTAATGAATCCCAGAATGCTCCCTGAAATAATGTGTCACCATGTTTCAGAACCGTAAATCAAAGCGTTAATAGCAATTTTATGTAATCTTCTAATAATTGATTGGCATCTTAATATTGGACCCACCAAAGATGTGTGTTTATTTATAATATATTATTTAGCTAATAAAGAGCATATGAGAAATAATAGCGTGAATGACACTATGTAATCATCTACCACTTGCTCATTCATGCACACATTAATGTATACAATTAAGTCATAATGTATAACAATTTGTCACTATATTAAACTAATTTTATTATCCAACTTGTCTGAGTAGTTCGAATTCCTCTTTTCTCCACTTCCAAACATACAGCCATGCTTATATATATTTTAGTTTAGTCATAGTTAATAGATGTCTCATTGTCTTTACGCTCTGGTAGCGGACTGGAATAAAATTAATTCTCATGTGCCATCACTATTATGTTATTCATTAGGCGTTTGATCTGGGGATTAGAGAGTGAGTTCGAATCCAGGCTGGTCCCTGACATAAATCTCAGACTTGATTGGGTTTGAAGTACATTTTGTGAGTTACAGCTCATGTTAGATGGATAAACATGTTTTGACCGGTACAATTGAAATCTTAAACTGGATCCCAAGAGATTGTAAAAGACCCAGAAAGAGACACATGTGAGATGGATGGATGAAATAAGAAAGTGTGCAAGGGTGATGTGGAGAAAAGAAGCTAAAGATTGGAGAAGATGGATTGAAGAGACCTTCATCCTGCAGTGAATTGATAATGGTTGACAATGATGATGAATGCACAAGTACTTTAGGATCAATCCAAATGTATTTACATAGAAACAGGCTTTGTATAATTTAGTAATTTCAATCATTGAACAAGAGTACAAGAGGTTCTCTAAATTTTCATCACTATCAGGCTTTGAATTATTTTGTCATAAGTTAGGACCTATTTAATTTTGAAAGAACATGTTTAAAAAAAAAACACTACCATAAATAAATATGTATACATTTAAAAATATAATACAGTTTTACTTGGGGGGGTGGAGTGGAAGTTGATTGGTGAAAAAAAACTTATCTTTAAATCAACTGGCATGGAGTTTGCAAGTTTTAAAACAAGGTTTTAGTTTTAAAAAAAATGTTGAGGAACTAATCAGCAAAGTTTTTTGATTAATATATAAAAATAAATATACAGAAAATATATATCTACATTTTGATACTCTATCATTATAACTATTAATGTAAAAGAAATATTAAGAGTTTAAATTTAGAAAAATGTTCTTAGCAGATTAGCCATGAATATGACACAAAAGCATTGAAAGTACACTTGGTGCAATAAATTTTCTAAAATTTAAACCCTTACTATTTATTTTACAGAAAAAAAAAAGTATATATTATATATGGTACTGGTAATGTGTAGTCTTAAAACAGGCAAAACTCACTATACGTATTGCCACACACAGCAAGTCAATGGATGCCAGAAGGCTTGTGGCTATGGTTATTAAAGAACCAAAGACACCAAAATGTATGGGTACTGAATTGAGTTCAGACTCATATAACTATATAAGCTAATGGGCTTGGATTGAAAACATTAAGGTGTTTTCAATTTAAGACTCATAGTTTTGTATTGGAGATAAAAGGTGGCTGCTGGAGGGTTGCATAAGATTCTAAGATCTAGGTGCAGTGCTCCCAGATCCAAGGCTCCTCACTGACAAAAGCTAAGCTAGAAACTAGTCTGGGGATATTGGATGAGTAGGCACTAGATGGGGATTTTATGCACAAGTCTTCTGGCATCCATTGATTCACTCTAGCTTGCTGTGTGTGGCAATACGTACAGTGAGTTTTGCCTGTATTAAAACAGTTATACACAAGCATAAGAAGTGGTGGTCATGTGATGTTTATAGGCTTAATGTATAAAGTCAATAAATTTATAGGCAATGATTAAAGTGCCTGAATTCATTTCTCATGACATATAATAAATTGTATAATATTCTTCACTTAGATGATCTACAGAATATAGATTCAATGTAGCAAAAAATGAAATAGATCTCACAAACATCAATTCCATTTACTTGAAAAACGTAATTATAAAATATTTAATAATTATCAATTTCACTTATTTACACAATATAGGCAAAGTATGAAATGGGCTACAGAATCATTGATTTGGAACTAGAAGAATCACAGATCAGAAACAACTGAACAATAAACAAGAAATGGGCAAACGTTCATAAAGTGCGTATGTTAAAATTAATCCCATAATCTAAAATGATTAGCCTGAAAAAAAGTGAACCATGTAATTTAAGATGTCATTTTTATTGATGCTAATTATAGCAAATAAATCAGACACAAATTTACATATTGTTATTCTTCACAATATATAGTAATTAAAGTACTTAATACAACTTAGCTTTCGATATGAATATGTTAATAAATTTAACGTATTCAAAAATAAAATAATGAATTAGAAGAAATCTTACTATTTTTAATATTTACTGCTTAAAAATTATTCATACTTAAAAATGCAATTTACTTATAATACAACTCATTACATCTATTAATTTTAGTGAATTTTTGCAAATACAAAATTGCATAAATCAAATTACCAAAACAAGCAACATTTTTATAGAATACCTAAACAAAATATAAAATAAATTATTAATTTCATTTACTGCTTAAAATTGCTAGGTAATGCAGGAATTTTACATTTTTTCAATAACTGAAATTACTAGTTTTATTAATATCTAAGTTTCAATTCTATATAAATACTTTATATTATAATATTAAAAAAAGGAAGGGGGTAAAAAATAAAGCACTCTACTTTTAATCTCTTTAAATTGCTAATTTGCGAAGACTTAATCAAAGATCTGGATTAATAGCAATGTACATACTCATATAATTATATATATATACAGACATTATGATTCTCATTACATAGAACATTAATTTCCTTTTTGCTGACATCATTAGCATTTAACGCCGTTTTCAAGTAATTATATATAATACTAATATAAAAATGATTTAGAAAAACTTGACATCCCATGACAGCTTTTATTTTCTCAAATGATTAATATTAGGCTAAATTTCAGAAATACACAAAAAGTCGTACACGAAAACTAAGATAGTGCGTACTGCAAAGATACGCACACATAAAAGCAAAACGATAAATTAGTTAATTTCAAAATTACCTTTACCAACCAAACACCTCTTCCAGCATGTGTACAGTCCACTGTTTTAGTCGTGCCAGCCATGGAGCTCTAATACAAATGAAAATAAAAAACTATTCCTAGAGGAAAAATTATTATTTTTTTTTTTTGTTGGGTTATTTGTTTATACACATTCTGCGCCCTCTATTCAAACGAATAAAACATATTGAAGGGAGAGAAAAAAAACAAACAAACTACAAGAAATTATAAAACTTTCATCAGTTTAAAATAAATTTAAATATAAATGGTTTTCATATTTTTTATATTAAATAAAAAATGTACACAAAAGATTAATTTGTTTAAGTGTGAGATTATTTCAATTTGCGCATGCGCCTTTATTGTAAAAATTGCGGGAAATAGATTGTATTTACTTTGCAAAGGTATAGTATTGTAAACATCAGCGGATTATTTTATTAATAAACTTGTTGCATAATAATAATTTTAGTTCGTATCATACTGTGCTATTTTAATACTATTAATAAATTCTGGAAGAAAAAAAATTGCCTTGGTCATTAAAATTTGCCATTTGTATTTCATAGTAAATTTCTCGTATTCATTGTAATATTCTACATTTGTTCTGACTATCATAATATTACATTATGTATGCATAAGGTTTACCTGTCCAGATATATAGCTACATAAGCTTGCATTTCCTGTTAGTAGCTATAGTAATTTATGTATACAAATACTACATCACTAGTGAGAGAAGAAACATTTTTTTATTTTAAAAAAGTAATTGCTCGTGGAGTTATATTATTTATCTTACCAAAATAATCACTTTTCAGTATTTGTTGACTTAGTTATCTTTCACGGCATTCCAATTTTAATATCAATCCACTTTTTTTTTACAATGCATCATAACGGTTTCGATTAATCCAGCAATCTTCACAACATTGACAGTCTACTGTAGAAACTAAATTTTAGTTGTTTAATTAGACAAATTCTGTTTATTTTTATTTGTTGGAAATATTTAAATATTTTTATTTTTTATAAATTTATATATACATGTTTAGTTTAAATGCAAACAAAACCCATACTTTAAACAGAGACAAAATTTTTAATTAATTTATCTCTGTAAAAAGTAATCTTAAAAAAGCAATACTTTAAAATAATTTTTTGTGTTGGTGTCTATCCCACATAGAACATATATGTGTAAGCACTAGAAGACATGCAAGTCAAAAAATTGTTACATTTATGGATTTATACATGCATAGAATTATATTTAAGTTTATTGAAGTGAGGATTAAAGATATGGTGAATGATTTCTAGTTCCTATTCTTCCTTATTAAAAACATTAGCAATTATTTTTGTAAATCATGTGGAAGAGTTTCATAGAATCTTCGTAGATATTCCAACAATATGTAAATTCAACTGTGGAAATATGTTAACATGTATATCCATAAATATGTATACATTTATTGAAAGGAATATATTTAACAAATTAAATTCATACTTAATCTCTGTTATAGACATTCAAGGTAATTGATTAAGCTTTGATGAAATTTTCTAAAATACTAAATTAATATCCGCGAGTTCACACATATATATACCAAGATTAAATAATTATAAGAATTTTTAATTCACAGATTTGTTTCGGTGTAAACATAACCTTGATTTTTTTATATAAAGTTTTTATATTATTGCTTTATATATATAAATGACATTATTTGGGTTCATTTGTGTATGATTCACAGTATATCGATATTTCAGCTAGGTCGTATCGACCATTGGTAAGTTAATACTATTATTCATACATAGAGATGAACCTGGATAATGTTTATTTAAGCTGTAGTCTATGAAAAATCTTTGTTTTTATATGTAGATTGATATATTTATTTATCTACTATTAGTGTTAGATGTTACTTAATCATTCTGTAATATTTTAAAAATTATGAAGTTGTGTGCTGATAGTTGGTTCAGTTATAATTTTATTGTAAGAAATTTTTGATGCTATTATTTATCCAAACAATTCATTATATGTGATTCTGAATATTTGAATCAAATTCTAGATTTTTTTCATATGTCATAGCATCTGCCGGGACGCGAACCCACACCCGTCTGCAACCAACTACTTGCTTGCATGGCGGCTGCGATACCTCTCGGCTAACAACGCTAGATTTGACTTCAAACTGAAGACAATATGCAAAATAATAAATACTTATTGCTAGATACATTTTTTTTAAAAAAAATATCTTGTTGGTATTGTGCCAAATTAGCACACATCACATTCCTTAGTGGAGTAAGTTTTTCTTCATATTTTTTATTGAATATTTTCAAGTCTGATTATGAAAATCAAACCTTGAATATAACAAATATAACATTTGTTTATGATTTTTTTCATTCTTGGGATTAAAAATAATCATTATTCAAAATAGTAAATAGTGTTACTGCTAAATGAGGGTGGAGAAAGGAAGATTTAAATATTAAACTACTAAACATTACATGAGCATCATTCTTTATGTTTACACAAGCTGTTTACAGAGACAAAACTCTCCATACAGTAGCACCACTCAGTGCAAGCCAGAGTAATCAGTGGATGCAGAAGGGCTCCTTACTGATAAAAGCCACAAGCTACAAACTAGTCTGGGAATATTGAATGAATAGGCACTAGATAGGGATTTTATGCACAAACCTTCCTGCATCCATTGATTACTCTTGCTTGTACTGAATAGCGCTACTGTATGGAGAGTTTTGCCTTTGTAAGGTTTAAATATCTTGTTTTCCACAAATGTATAGTATTTAATGAAATTATTTTCCCTAAGTGTCTGTCAATAATCTTTGATCATAAAAAGAATTATATATTCCATTAGCAAATACTGATAGATAATTATGAACTTGTAACTTTTATGGCAGTTGCAATATTTTACAAATTTATGGTTTACAATGATGTTCATAAACTTTCTGAAAGATTATAGAACTGATTTATGCAAAACTTTTTTTTTTCCATATGTCGTAGCAGAGGTGAACCCGCAACAACTGTCTGCAACCAACTTGCTTGCTTGCAAGGCGGCAGGCGGCTGAGCTGACATCTCGGCTAATACCGCTATAGGCAAAAATATGAATTTGCTTCTGATGTTTAATTAGTTGCCGTAAATGATTTATCAGTAGGAAATTCACATTTAAAATAGTGCAGTAGTCATATCATAGGTTCGTATGTGTTATTTTTGCTACATGATAAAGTCTTTGCACACGATAACATCATTAACAATAATTTTTTTTTATTTAGGAAGATGGTATAGTTTTTTACCAACCCTTATTGATCAAATTTATCCCTGTATGATTTATTTTACAGCTGAGAATTAAATTTCAGAAATCTGAATATTAAAAATTTGTTATTTTTTCACAATCTTGAAGATTTATATAAGAGCAAAATGTGCAAACTATTATTTAAAATTAGGAAAGATGTGTGTTAATAGCTAAGAAGTGTTTATGTGTTTTTTTAAAGATTTTAACATCTTTTTTTATGAACACATCTGCCAGGGTCTTAGCTTCAAGCCTGAAGTCTGTAGCGGAGTTATGGATTCGGTATTAAATGCTGTGATTTTGTAAAATGAATGAACAATTGCCCTGTATTTGTTTTAAGTTGCCATTTTTATTTGCTTGCTTTCTCCGTTCCTCACCAATATTGACTCGAGATTGAAAACTGTTAAACGTTTTAATCACTGAACACATTACTACTAGCCTATTAATCTATTGAATAAACACGTTTGTAGCATTGTGATATATATAACTTAATTAGCTTTTCTAACTTGTATCTCTGGCTATTACTTATAGAAAGATTGGGAATCACTGATCTAATATTTTGTGGATATATTTTAAAAAAATCAAATAGCTCTATGGTTTGGAAGTCCATAACAAGTTTGATATGGTCACAGAACTAGGCCTTGTCCGTGGATTTTAAGCTCCAGAATCTGTCATTACTACTACATCAAATGATGCAGCACACACTTTGTAGACACTTTATATGAATGTAAGATATTTTAACCAATAAAGTAATCAAAACTATCTTTTTCATTTATAGAATGCTTAGCTTTATTTTAATAATGACAACTATATCAATATTAAGAAATTCATTATAGCTTGTTTGCTATCTTATAGCTATTCTTCACAAATAGCTTTTATTTTTTTAAAATGTCCTGTAGTTAGTAAAATGTTATATTTAATATATATATATTAATTCATTTTGAATCCTGAGATTTTTTTAAAGTTTTTTACAGAATGTGAAAGTGCATTAATGGCCATCCTATCTATCTGTTTCAGGTAAAGAAGAATTATGCATGCCTTTCTAAAAGGTGCGACTACTTCTAATGCTGCGAACAAAGATAAAGCAACTACTAGTAAACCCACCAGAAGTGAAGCTCCAAAACCATGGGTGGAAAAATAGTAAGTTAAATCTTTTGATTTTAGGTAATAGGATTTTTTTTTTTTTTAAAAAAAAAAAGAGGGCAGGTAGAAGAGAGTGAAACAAAACAATCTGGACATCATCATCCATTATGTTCCTAATGATCAATAAATAATCTCGAAAATACTTTTTATAATTGATAAATTCTTTACCATTTTTTTAACTGACGACTTGATGGAATCATAGTTCAATTTATAATAATAATTAAGATAAAACCGCCTTTAAATATTCCACTACGTGATAAATATGTCTTGAAGGAAAGATCATAACTCATTGCCTGCCAATTATGAGATGATGTCCAAGCTAAGAATAATGATCCCATTTATTGATTAATATTGGACAGTTAATTCACTTCATTATGAACCGGCTATAAGGCAAAAAAATTATATGGTTTTTTTGGAAGCTGAAAAATTTTAAACTTTTCCTTGCCTAGATTCAAATTCCCAGTCAAGGGCATGCCAAATACAAGTATTAATATTACATGAAACTTTATACTCTCATTGATCTAAATTTTACTAATTGAAATTGCTCCGTCAATCTTAGTTTATTTAAATAGTAAATTGAATGTCTTTTGTGAAAAGTCAATAATTGATTTTCAAAAGAAATTTTAATCTGCGAACATTATAGTAAATAAGTTAAATAAAGTAACAGTTTCATCTCGGAGAAAGAATTTTCTGCTGCAGAACATGGAATATGGTTCTCATGATTGTTATCAAGTTGCTACAGTTAAATATATTCTATTTAAAGTTTTATAAGTTGAAGCAAAAATGGCTGCATTTATTGATTTTGAATCATTCTCACCTTCATTGATTATAGTGGTTTGTTGAATGATAATATTTTTGAAGGCATTTAAGGAAATATCCTTTAATATTTTATATATTTTAATTTAATTTACTCTTTTTTGTCTGTGATTGTAAAATCTTGTAACTCAATTTTCACTTCCAATTTCTGATCTAGCTGAAACTTTGCATACATATACATCTTTACCCCGTTTAGCGATGGTAATTGGTCCTACAAAACTCATCTTTAAGCAAGAATATCGTATACAAAATACGTAATTATAATGGGGGTCTATGGGAAAAAAATTGGTCGGTTCCAGTCGACGTAAAATATTCACATTGGTTTCCAAGCTCAAAGATTTTCTTGATTTTTTTCATGACAATGATGACCAAATGCGGTATCTAAAAAGAAAAGGTTTATATTACTAGGGAAAAAAATGCATATTTTTACTTTAAAAAGTACAGAACAGCAAAAAGAAAGAGAAAGTGAAACTAAATTTGAATTAAAAAGTTTTTATATTCTTCCGCAGAAGTTTTCATCGTAATGAAAAAAAAATCCATACTGAAGGGCTTTTTTTAAAATTTGTATTAGAGTACTGTATATTTATGTTTATCACTTATGTGAAATTATTCAAATTAAAAAACAATGTTTAATTATTAATTATTTAATTAAACATAAAGACTTATTACTGTACTCCACAGTAACAAAATGCTTAATGTTTATTGTAAAGCAGTCAACTTTAGAAGAAAAAAAAATCAACTTATTTTAAAAGTAAAAAATCTAACTTCTAATTTTCTAAAACATACAGCAAAGTTTATTTTTTATTTTTTACTATATTTTTATTAATGTAATAATGCCCCCCCCTCCATTCGGTCGAAGAAAATTCATTAACATTTATTTTAAATACAATCTGTTTATCTTTTTAAACTTTTCTAATTCGACATTTGCGTTTTAAAATGTTGTTTTTCTTTTGATTTGAAACAACTTGAGTGTAAACAACATATTTATTAATGAAGTTACAAAATCAATAACTATTGTTACTTAATTATCCAGGTGTTCTAAAAATAATATATCGTAATTAATAAACACAGCACGCAGTTTAATATTTATATTTAGTGTTTTCTTGAAAGTTTGTGATGATAGTATTTTAGTTGTCCTGTACCGTATTTATATATTGGACTATTTCATCATCTAATATGTGCTGAATGTCTTTAGAAAAATTAAACCTTATTTAAATAATCCAAATACTGTACATTATATTTAAATAAAGAGTAATTTTTCTAAAGACATTCAACACATATATATATACAGTATACAGTATTATAGATTCAGTAATTATAGATATTTTAAGTTTATACGTTCTATATTCAAAATACTGAATGCAGCACTAACATTATTTTTTTATGAATAAAATATTGTATGTATATACAATTACAGCAAAGTCATTACCTGTATATATATTACAATAATATACTTTTGCTTTTGGGTAAAATGAATTTAAAATACCTATAACTCTGACATCATCAGTGACGCAAAATTCAAGATGACTGCCAAAAATTTTTTTTTTTAAATTTTTTCCGATTGTTATAGTGAAAAATTGATTGTAAATTGAAGTAGTGGGTACAAATTGATGATGATCGCTATTGTGAAATATCGCTAAATAGTCAATCGCTAAGTGGGGTAAAGGTGTATATTGAAATGAATAATGTATTATTCATCTCTATGTAATGGTCGAACTAAGTAAATTTCAATATTTTATATTAACATTCATTTATTTGCATAATTACACAGGCGCCACTTGAATTTAAGCATCAGGAAATAAATTAACACATTATTCAAAATAATAATGTAACCATTACACTGTCCCATTTGTAATGCTGGCTAAATCATGGGGAACATAAGTTATTCTCGAGGAATGATGGTAGACCACGCAATCTTACATAAAATAACAAATCATGTGATAATTTATTTACAAGTGTAACTGTGTATTTAAATCTTATCAAAACAAATTTGCATTAATAAAATATTTTAAAAAATCTATTTTTTTACATTTAAATTCAGATGGAAAAATCTAGTTGGAATAAATTTGCATTTATTTTCTTTAGTAATATGATAGATTGCTGATTTACTTTCTCATATATTTTATTCATTTTTGATATTCTAAGCAGTTCTTTTCGCTCTACTCTAGAATAATCTATTGTAAGCTTGAGAAATCATTGAATACTAGAGATTATAATGCTATAATATCCCCAACCCCAGTTTTTGGCTTTCGCTTTCTTCAGTATAGCCTAGGATTCAAAATTAAAACTAATATACTCACTCATACATTTAGCCATTATTTTTTACTTCTGTACATTATTTAAGCTAATAGCCTGAAATTTACAAAACCCATAAGCCTGAAACTAATCTTGGAATAAGAATAAATATATCACTTTACCATTTGGTATCCATTGATCATTGATGCTTATATTAAATGGCTCAAGAGTGGGGTAAAGAGAACCACCGTACTATTGAAAGCCTACAAGTAAGCATATCTGAAAGTTATTTAATATTGTTTGGTATCATTGAAGAGATATCTAAAATTTTTCATTGAGTTGTGAGAATGGTTGTATTTTACTATAATTAGTGGAAAAGGATGATTCTAAGAAGGAAATTTTAAAAGATATTTTAGAAAAACAACGTGGAAATTTCAGAATTACTTTAAAAACAAAAATTTGAAGCAGGTTTTCCTGTGCAATATTTGTAAAACCAATGAATAAACTGATTTCAGTAACCGATTCTTTTCTGAACGCATGCCATTTATTAGCTTTAAAAAGCAGCATTAAGTGATAAGGTGAAAATATTTTCACAGTAACACTTTTTTTTCTAATTTTAAAGATAAAACTGAAATAATATAATCTATGGACTTGCATAAATCATGAGACAAACAGATTATTTAAGTACCAATATTACTTCTCCAGTATTATTATTATTATAAACTAGGCAAAACTCTAAAAAACATTTGACTTCTATTATCGATATAATTATTTGGGTTATATTTATGATCAAACTATCAAGATCTGATTAATTAGGATAATTAAGTAAACTGCTAAGTAAACTGCTACCTATAATAATATACATTTATATTCATGAAATATATATTAAATTTGGGTACGATAAATGATAGAGTTAGGCCATGATTCACAGATTTTGAGTTCTGGGATTTACCATTAAATCAAACAATAGTAATATTATACCTAAGCGATGGCGATGTGTGTCAAACTTTGTGGACTATCTTCCAACTATTTTATTGTATGTATAATGCTTGCATTTTTTTTTTTTTTATGAATTGTTTTTATATATATAATTTTATTTTTTACTTTTTAGTCGACCAAAGACAGTGGATGAAGTTGCCTTCCAAGAAGAAATTGTTGCTGTTTTGAAGAAATCTATTGAAAGAATGGATGTAATTTTTTTTCTTTATATATATTTTTTATCCTTTACAATTATTATAATCTAAATTGATATTATTTTTGAAAAGTAAAATAAATATAAAACTATCAAATTATCACATGATCACCATTTCATATAACAATAGCAAACTGTCCATATATTTTTGCCACCAAGTGCAAGCCTTTCTAATCAAGGGATACAGGAAGGTTTGTGCATAAAATCCCTGTCTAGTGTCTACTCATCCAATTATCTCCAGAGAACGTTTCTAGCTTGTGGTTTTCATCAGTGTGGAGCCTTGGATTTGAGAGCACTGCACCTAGATCTTAGGATCTATACAACCCTCCAGCAGCTACTTTTAGCAATTTGGTTAATTACAAAGCTAGGCATCTAAGATGAAAACACAATAAGGTTTCCAATCCAAGCACTTGTATAGTCATATAGATCTGAACTCAGTTCAGCATTCATATATTTTTGTGTCTTTGGTTTTTAACAGCCTGTGTAAGCATATGAAATGATGATCATGTGATATTTTGATAGTTTTATACTTATCCTGCCTATGGAATAAAGATGGCTGTGGTTTTTGAAAAACCAAAGACACCAAAATGCATGTATGCTGAACTGAGTACAGATCTATATGATTATACAAGCAAATGAGCTTGGATTGAAAACATTATTGTGTCATCTTATAAACATTATTGTGTTTTCATCTTATACACCTAGCTTTATAGTTAACCAAATAGGGAAAAGGTGCCTGTTGGAAAATTGCATTAGATTCTAAGATCTAGGTGCAGTGCTCTCAAATCCAATACTCCTCACTGATGAAAACCACAAGCTAGAAATTAGTCTGGGGATATTGGATAAGTACTGGATTTGAGAGCACTGCACCTAGATCTTAGGATCCAATACAACCTTCCAGCAGTTACTTTTTAACAATTTGGTTAATTACAAAGCTAGGCATCTAAGATGAAAACACAATAAGGTTTTCAATCCAAGCTCATTTACTTGTACAGTCATATAGATCTGAACTCAGTTCAGCATCCATATATTTTTGTGTCTTTGGTTTTTAACAGCCTGTGTAAGCATATGAAATGATGATCATGTGATATTTGGATAGTTTTATACTTATCCTGCCTATGGAATAAAGATGGCTGTGGTTTTTGAAAAACCAAAGACACCAAAATGCATGTATGCTGAACTGAGTTTCAGATCTGTATGACTATAAAAACAAATGAGCTTGGATTGAAAACATTATTGTGTTTTCATCTTATACACCTAGCTTTATAATTAACCAAATAGGGAAAAGGTCGCTGCTGGAAGATTGCGTTAGATTCTAAAATCTAGCTGCAGTTCTCTCAAATCCAAGACTCCTCACTGATGAAAACCACAAGCTTGAAATTAGTCTGGGGATGTTGGATAAGTACATACTAGATAAAGATTTTATGCACAGACCTTCCTGCAGCCACTGACTACAAAGGCTTGTACTTGGTAGCAATACTGTGTGGAGAGTTTGCCATTGTTATTTGAAATGGTGATCATGTGATGTTTTGATGGTTTTATATCTATCCTGCCTATGGGATAAAGGTGACTGGTTTTTGAAAAACTAAAGATATAATGTATAGATGCTGAACTGAGTTCAGATCTATATGACTATACAAGCAAATGAGCCTGGATTGAAAACATTATTGGGTTTTCCTCTTAAATTCTTAGTTTTGTAGTTAACCAAATGTATAAAAGATGGCTGCTGGAGGGTTGCAAAAGATCCTAAGATCTAGGTGCAGTGCTCTCTAATCCAAGACTTCTCAGTGATGAATGCCACAGGCTAGAAACTAGTCTGGGATATTGGATTAGTAGGCACTAGATAAGGATTTAATGCACAAACCTTCCTGCATCCATTGATTACAAATGCTTGTACTTGGTGGCCATACCGTATGGAGAATTTGGTAATGTTAAAGTAAATATAGTTATACCACTAAACATCACATGATCACCATCTCTTATACTAGCACATAATTGTTATTAAACAAGGCAAAACTCTCCATACACACGGTGGCACTACTGTATGGAGAGTTTTGCCTTGTTTAAATATAGTTATATTGTTAATAATTTGATGTGAGAAAGAGTTTCTGATTCTTTTCCCATCTGTTATCACTCACTCTGGAAGTTTGAAATGGAATAAATTCTACTGATTAGATCATTATAGCTATTATCAATTGTCCATAATAAGGGGCATTAGCACTATTATTAATGAATAGATATTGCTAATGAATGTTAATTAGTGGTAAACAATAATTTTTAACTTTCAGAAAGTAAAGGCAGCTAATGTATTACCATCCTCTTTAAATATGATGGTAAACAAAAAATTTTTAACCAATACAAACTTCACTGTACTTAAACATTCCAATATTTAAGATGTGAATTCTTATGACAAAAAATTATATAATTTTATTGTTTACCCAATTAGCAGATTATTAATACTTAAATGTGCGATTTCTTTATATTAATAATTTTTATTAGTCTTTCATTAGATGACCAATTATTCACTTAATGAATAATATTTCTGTATATGTTGATAAAACCAGAATAAGATAAAAACATTCTTATTTTTGGCTATTGTTAAACAATTGTAAATAAATAATGAAGTTTTGCTGGATTATTTTGACAATAGGGGAATGTATCATTCTCTCTATATAATTTAATCAGTGACATCTTTATATAAATTTTGAAATCAATATTTTAATCATTACAGATTGCTTGATTTGTAAAAATATAAATATCTTAAGAATGTTGATTTCAGTTTAAATATAAAGATGTTAAATTATTTGTATTACTATAATATAAAATACATTGATCTTTTTATGAAAGGGAACATTTAGGTGCCCTCTGTTGACTTTGTGATGCATTAATTGTATAAATGATTGAATTCATATGTACATTTCTTATTATAATGATTAATAAAAATCATATACAACAGCTATGTAAATATATATGATTTACTACTGTCATATAGGAAAAAAGAGGTAAGAGCTAAAGACAACAATTAATAGATGAGATGATAAATCTGCTTTATACATTCATTATTTAAAATAGGAACTTAAAATAGATGTTACAAATAAATGAAATATATTACATTAAACATAACTTAAATAATTGTATATATTTACAAAACTTCAATAAATTTAGTTAACAATTGGCCAATTAAAAATGAATAGAAAATTATATAATATATATATAGTTGTATATTGTATGCATTATTTATTCTGTATATTGTTATATTATGTAATCAGTTCTTTAAAGTTATATTGGATCTCTATATGAAGGTTTTATTATATTTTACTGATGTTTTATTTTGTTATTGTTGGTATTTTACTTCCGCTATGAAACACTAGATGGTGTTCTATCTGCAATAATTAGTTAACGTTAAAATAAATGATTAATATCTGAAAAGGGCACAAGACAATGCTGAAAAAGGCTCTTTATGTATAATTATTATTTATCTATATATATTTATATAGCTTTTGTATATATTTTTTATTATTTGTTATAATTTATTTGAAAGAACAGCATAATGTATTTTCATTTATTTCCATTTTTGATGACATTTATTATTACTTATATATTGTATTCAGTTGCCAAACTTATTATTTTATGGCCCACCTGGTACTGGGAAAACATCTACCATATTAGCTGCTGCTAGAGAACTTTTTGGGTAAACATTTTTTTTTTGACTTTATTACTTACATATTATAAATTTATTTAAACGCACATTGATTACGTATGCAATATTTACTAAGGCTATAAACCTGCATCGTAAGCTTGTGGTTAAGACCTGTAGAGGCCCTACCGTTGCATTTTCATGCACATATTCTTGAGGTTTAAAGCCTTAGTAAAGATTACTTACATATTATAATACATAATATTCTATGAATCAAAATTATTTTGTTGCTTATTTATTGCAAATGATATGAAGAAGTTCTCATAAATAATAATGATTTCCATCCTCTAGTCTTTTAATTAAATCCAAACAAAAAAAGTTGACTATTTTGTAATGATAAAAATTATTGAAATATTTTATACAAATTGTTTTACTCTATCTACTTTTACATGTTGAAAGTCTTGGGAAGTGTAACGTACAAAATATGATAATTAGTTAAAGAACATGGAGGAATACACACACAGAGAATGCCAAAATGAATATATATTTTAGGAAAGAAAAAATTGTAATACTTAATATATACCAATAACAAAAGATGAATACAAATCACGTTTGATTTCTGCAATTACAAGATGTGTTCAAAAGGATTACCCGCAATGTCCAGACATTTCTGATTGCAATATACTTTTGCTATTTTCTTTTATTGTCCTGCCTGTCACATGGTGACACTAGCATTCATTTGATTTATACCATCTTTTGAGCGAATGTCATTCAACACATTGCTATTGTAATTCAACTTTGAAAAGTAATATATAGGTAACATCTCTTAAAATGTGTATACATTTTTTTTTGGCACTCTAGGATTTGTAATCATATTATATGCACACTTTTGAAGAAAAAAATCTCTGTTTAATTTCTTAACAATTGGGTTGTTATTAAACCTAGTCTTACACAATTTATTATATGAAAAGGAACTTTGTGATACAATAAAAATGAGAACAGCCTACAAATTATAAATTTTGAAAACAATGAAATATATCGATAGAAGCCCTTTGTGCACACATATATTATATACATATATAAATTTTAAAGGAAAGATAATGACACAAAGGGCCTTATGTTAGCACATATACTTAAATATTTATATTTGTAACCAATGAAATCTTTCAGATTGGCGACACATTTATCCAAAGTAATACAAATTTTAAACTCACTCAGTATGAAATTTCCCAAATGAATTTCTCCCATTACATATGTATTTCATGAGAAGGTCTCTTTGTCATCCTAGTTAGAGATTTTAAACACTTAAACATCCAGAATTTTTTGTTTATGTGATTTAATTATAATTATTTGATTTTTGGAGATTGAATGTTCTAGCAGTCTGTCCTACACTTGTAAGATTTATTACAGTTTGAAGGAGTCCATTGTAAATCTGAACGATTTGATTGGTTACAAATATCAGGCACATTTGTCAATTTATTATATATATATATTCGCACGTATTTGTTGTATGCATTTATGGTTATATGTGATGTGAATTAGTGGCACACATTTTAAAATTGCCAAACAAAATTTTACTGGCATAGAGCACAGGGAAATGGGTTTTTTTATTTTAGATTTAAAATTATTATGAAACTTTGAAGAAGTATTTATTTTAAAATATAATTTTTTTTTTCACTCTTCCAAGTAAAATGCATCTGTATTGCATTGGTTTTGATTGAAGGAAGTAAAAAATTGGTATTATTAGTCGGAATTAAATTAAACTAATGTTGACAAAATATAATCTTCTAGACATTAATAAACATTATTGTCACCATTACATTTAAATATTTAGAAGTAGCGCTAATATGTTAAATAATAATAAAAGATTTATTGCCTGGAATTCATAAGAAATTGAAGCACTGGAAGTGATCAAACTAAAGCTATAATTCTTGAATCTGATCTCCAGAATTGCGTCTCTATAATTGCACTAAATTATAAGGGTAGTTGATATGTTTAACTATTTTGAATGTGTATTGATACATTTGAAATAATTATTTAGGGTTGCTGTTAATAAAATTTATTTGTGATGATTCAACATAAACATTAAAAAAAATTGCCAATTTTCAGTTTGATTTTAATAGATTTGGACCACCCAAAATTTATATAAATTAGGATGTGACAACTTGCATAATTAGAAATGTTTAGATGGCTTATATAATTACTACTGTATTGTAAGATAAATGTTACATACTTTTGTCAAGAGAATTTCACTGGCAAGGTAATTTATATAAATTTGATTTGGAAATTGAGTTTATTATTTTTAACTTTGTAATAATTTTGTTTAGGACATAAAAAAAAAAAAAATATGAACTGGTATTTATCACAAATATGAAAAGTCAAGTTATAAAAGACTCCCAAAATTATTGATCAGAGATAAATAAAGGATACAATGCAGAGAGAAATGTATATAAAACTTAAATATTGTAGTTTAACTGGAAATTGCTTCACTGCAACCAATCACAACCTGATGTTTTCAAATTATTAAAAGAAAGAGAATACATTTTTATGCAAGTATTTAAAATATATATCCAGAAAAGAATGGATCATATCACTGCAAATATAAAATATTAAGTATAAGCTGTAACTGCGACTTTGCTCATATTTGTAGAATAAAAGAATATATGGTATTTAAAACAATGGCAAACTCCATACAGTTGTGCCACCCAGTGCAAGCCTAAGTAATCAATGGATGTAAGAAGATTTGTGCATAAAATTCCTATCTAGTGCCTACCCATACAATATCCCCAAACTAGTTTCTAGCTTGGGGCTTTCATCAATAATAGCCTTGAATCTGTGAGCATGGCACTTAGATCTTAGAATCTAACGCAACCCTCAGCAGCCTCTTTATCTTACTTAACTATATGAGCCCAAGGTGAAAACGCAATAATATTTTCAATCCAAGCTCATTCGCTTGTATAACTATATAGATCTGAATCCAGTTCAGTATTGGTCTATGCCTTGTACAGATAAATGATAAAGAGGCAGTCCAAGACCTAAAGGTCCTGTACCTGTTATCAGTTGAATAAAGTAAAAAAAAAACCAACAGCTCAGTTTGGTAAATTGAATGGAACTTTGCTCAATATGGCATTTGGTCCTTGAATGTCATATGATTATCAGATCATAAAATTTATTTAATATAATTAATTATAACACTTTTATTAGAATAATGATGTGAATAGAGCAGTATTTTGTTGCTAGTTAAGAATAGTTAGATACGTCATTTGCTGACCTTATAATGGCTTGTTACTGGACATGATCTAAAGTAGGATCAGCATATGAAGCCCAGTATTTCCCATTAAAATTTTAGGATTTTTATTGACAGTGAATGGTATTTTTTTATTTTAATTATACTGAAAATTGTATAACCTAAAGATACCTTATTGAATAATAGTTTATTATAGAAGTAATAATGTGTTTGAAATAATGGAATCTTTAAATCTCTTAAAAATATAATTAGTTGAAAATTTTCATGACTTCAAACAATTTTCTAACTTATGTACAGCATACCTAATTTGCTTGACCAAAAAACAAACAAAAAAAAAAAAAATTCAAGGCCCATTTTAATTGAAATAGGAAGAGGTTAGAGCACTTTTTTAATGATAGTGGTGTTGCTAATTTTATTAAGATTAAGAATCACTAATATAGATCAGTTCATAAATAAATTGGTAGGTTGTCAGATATGTAAAAATATGCAATTATTGGATAGTAAGAAATTTGGTAAATCTCATCTAATTGGATGATTATTATTAGAATAAAAAACCCATATTTATTTGTTTTTATATTTTAATAACAGGTTAGAAGATAAATTTCTATCTCATTAATTACTTTCAGTAACTTTAATTACTATAAGAACAAATGCATATCTGTGATTTATTTACATTATATAACTCCTGGGAAGCTTCAGTTATTTCCTGTTTAGTTAAATGCTTTTAGAGAAAGGCTTTAACCTTTATCATATGCGCCTTGAACAGTTTATAATAATTAAACGTCTTTTTTTTTTGACTATAAGGACCCTCTCAAATATCGACACAAGATAGACTTTGTAAAGATAAGAACAGCCATCTTATCCGAGTTGTTTAATATTTATTAATTTAATTGTGAATTATATCATTTATTTGTTCAAAGAAATTATTAAAAATTTGTCTTTGTGGATTTATTAATTATAAATAAATTTTATGTTAAGAAATACATTTTGCTTTATCTTTTTTTATACAATTAGAATAGATTTTTAAATTTCATTTTATGATATATACATATATATTTATCTTTTAAGACATGACATGTATCGTAATCGAGTTTTGGAGCTTAATGCTTCTGATGAAAGAGGGATTCAAGTCATAAGAGATAAAGTCAAGAAATTTGCTCAGCTATCGGCCAGTGGTGTAAAACCAGAGTAAAAAAATTTAAATTTTTTAATTAGTTTTATTGCGTGAATGATTTTGCATATGTGTATATTGTATACACATTACAGTCACATACATATACTCTATATCTCTTTATTTATTAAAAATGTATGTTGTTTTAGCCAGTCTTCACAGCTGAGGATTGTTAAATACTATTTATTTAAATTTTGGAGGAGCAGCAACTTAATGCTCAATTTGTCGCTGAGGACTCTGTCTTACAATTTAAACTGTATTAAAAGCAGTAAGTCTGAGTAATCAGTGAGTATTATATAGTAGTGCTATATTCAAATCTTCAGACTAGTTTTTAGCTATTTGTTTCTTATGGGAATCCCTTTGGATTTCCTAACTACACATTCAGCAACTAGTCAAGCTAATAAGCAGATTTAAAACTTGAGGTTTTGAACTTTAGCTGATTTTTTTTTGTACTTACATAAATCTTATACTAAGACAGCAACTATATATTTTAATGACTTCCATTTTATACAAATTGTAGGACTCTTTTTTTTTTTTAGGAAGACTGGTATGTACCAAATAAAATCTCATACGACTTAGTACTTGATTTCAACATTTCATATTTGCCCAAAGTTATCCATTGTAAGTCTGAGTAAATGCATTCAGATCTAACTTAAATTTCTACTATATTTATAAATTTTTCATCATGAATGAAATAGGTGCTGTCTGATGATGTGAGAAATTCTAAAATTGTGTAACATTTTTTGTATTAGAATAGAAGAAAGTTATATAAATGTCTTTGTTTTGATAAGATGCTTAAAAGAGATGCACTCTGCCATAAAAGTGCTATAGTTTTTATCACTTCCTGTGTTAAATACTTTATGTGACTCATTAAAACATTTAGACATGATCAAATGTTTATGTACAAATATCAATCAATGATCATAATGTAACATGAAATTGACCTAAATTTTTCTATTTTTTGTTGAGGGATCAAGAGGCTCATGGAAAAGCACTGCCATCAGAAGTAGCTTGTGGAAGTGGCTAAATCATTGATTTAATAATGAAGTGGTTTGATAGTTATGTTCAGATGAAAGTTACTGTCTATATTTCAAGAATGACCCGATAAATTATTTGGTATACTTCTGAAATATAATTCCAAGCAAGCTAAATTATTTCATATAAATTTGAAGTTTTGTCTGTTTGACAGATTAATAAAGAAATAAAAATATATCTAAAGGGGAAAGGGGAGATAGCAATATTATTTTGAATATAGATTTGAGAGTAATAGTTTTAATTTGTTTGGCTCCATAGTACATCATACAAAGCACTTTCTATAAAGTGCAATGAGAAATAATGATTATGTTAGATAAAAATAAGATAAAACAGTCTTTCAAATAGCCTATTGTACAGCAAAGATATCTCCAGCAGCTGCCATGCTTTATAATTACTGGCTGATGAGGATTGCAAAAGATTTCCCATTTTTGTTTCCTCCTTTAGTATCCCATTACTGATCAATATTGCATGATTAATGGATTAGCAGTGGGCCAATTATCTAAAAGAAAATTCATAAACTTATGATGAACCGGAAAAAATTTTCCAAGTTTTGCTAGACTGAGATTGAACATAGGGCATGGACATGACTTGCTCCCTTTAGTCAGTGAGGCAGTTGCTAAATTATTGAAATATGAACTATAAATACTATTAGAACTTTAGTAGTTCCAGGGCAACTTCTTCATCACCTTTCAGACTTTGGAATATTACCAAACAAATCAGAAGCAGCAAGAATTCGATATATAGATAGAAAGCCTATTTTGGATTATTTTAAAATGTGAGGAATGTCATCACTAAAATACAATTAATAAGCAAATACACATTTATGAAATCAAAGTGATTAATTATATTCTGTTCAAAATGAATTTTAAGTAAGGATTTTTATACTTTGTTGGTTGAGCAATTTCATAAGTGGACTCAGAATTAATTCGTTGCAAGACTTCATTTTAGGACTATATACGTGATATGCAAACTTTCAAACATAACTCCTCATTCTATAGAACCATCATTTGATCTTTTTTTTTTATATATAATTAAATGTTTTTCTACATTGATATCACATAATCTACAAGGCATTTTATCACTTCAATATTTTTGTTATCCTTATATTTGGGTTAAAAGGCCCTATATATTATGCGTTTCTGGATTTAATGAATTTGTGGCTGCGAAATCAGAATGTCTAATTTGTATTATCTGAGAAATTTAATGATTATGGAGGATATGCTTTTAAGTAATTTTTAACTCTGTCTTTGAGAAGCTTTATTTTCTCTAGATGTTTCCCTGGTAATAGTAACATCCTAGGAGAAATTCTAATGGAATATATTACAATTTTTATTGTTTAGAGTCTGAACATTTTTACTGACTCCAGGAATCCATTAATTTCTTTGAATCCTAATTCTAAACTCTGCCTAAGCTGAAATGTAACACAATTCCTTACAGTTTGTTAATCATATGCATTAGACTTAGTATAAAGAAATATTTAAGTTTGACAATCCTTTGCTAAATTCTAGAACAGTTAACATGTTATTAAAATACATTCTCATAGAGTTTTCTACGAATGCAGATCTTTTATGAGGGTATTCCTTAGCAAATCTTCACGATTTGCTAAGGACAAGCTACAATTTGCAGGTGAGGATATCTGAAGTTTTTTCAAAGGATAGTTAGAGTACTTTATTTGATCTAATGAGGCGAGCCTTTATCTTTCACAGATAGTAAATGAAGAATTTGAGTAGTTATTATTGATTCATCATCTGTGATTTGCTTAATTTATGAAATTTTTTTGAAATACAGTTTTTTATGAAAATATTCCTCAACATTATATTCATAATTTGTTAACAGTCAACTACAATAATTTTTTCAGGTGTGTTATTGAGGAATTTCAATGATTGCAGTTGGAATAGTACTTAGATCTATAAGATATCAATTCTGCATTAGCTAATGGTTATCATTTATATAATTATAAGTCAGTTACTCAAGAGATCATGATTTTTGAGACTCAAGTAGCAAGTTGTGCACAACAATTTTATTCTGATTAAAAGGAGTTTTTTTATTTGCTCGGTTGGCAGCCAATTGAGATATTGACACCGCACTAAGTTGCACAAGATGAGCCATTGAAGCAAATTTGAAAAAAAAAAAAATGTTTACTTATAATCACCTATAAAAATATTATAAATCATTAATTCTTACAGAATTTATAGAAGGTTCAGGTGTTATAATAAATAATCGAAAGGTTTGTCACTCGGAGTCACATGACATTTGAGAAGTAGAATGGACATAGTTGAATTATAATCCATGAATTTTTAGTTCTTGAGTTTTTCTTGAATTGCACAAGAACAGTATAATAATAAAATAATTTTGATAAAAGATTTATCGACATAAGTGATATATTGTTATCTCACCATTATAGATCTGTTGGATAAAATATTAATGAAGTTAATATGGTAAATGCGGATTTTTTTTTTTATTGTATAATTATGAATATTATAAGACTACATTAATGTCAATAGATACATTAACTTATCATATTGCTTTCCTTTTATTATTAGTGTTTTTTTTTTTATAGTTTTATCTGTTTATTAGTTTTCTTCAGATGCATCTATGGAAAGAAATTTTCCTTTAAGCACATGTGCAATGGGAAAGAATAATCTAAAATTTTTTTACATAGGCAATAGTTACAATGTGATTGATTTTTGAATATGAAAGATCAATTGGTGGACAGATCTGAGATTTGGATGTGTAAATATATTTTTCCAAAGCTGTAGTTTATTTATTGTAGAAATTGTCCCAAATTGTGCATGTTATAACATTAATAGGTTAAATACCATATATATGGTCGATTAAGAGTAAATTCAAGCTTTAAATCAAAAACATTGTGATTACAGTATATAAATATAAAATTGGACTGTTTCTGGTGCAGCAATTAAGCGTTTTAAAAGTCTAGTTCATCTGATAAAAGGAGATTTTACATGGAATACATTATATGGAGAAAAAGTGATGTGGACATTTTTATTCTGGTGATTAATTATAATATAATGGATTTTAAGTATGAAAAGTGCACCAATAGATAGATCCGAGATTCAATTTATTCCAGCATAGTAGTCAATTATTGCTTACTTATGCAGATATGTTTTTTTTTTTTACTTATAATCCAAGTATTCATATGTGCACACACTTAAATCACATCACTACAGCTATTGCTTGAATAAACTAATAAAATAGCAGCAATCTATTGTCAAAGCAACATTCAAATTATAAATGAAATAAACATTTACTGTGGTGATGTGCTTTATGTACGATTACTAATTAGCTGTTGTCATTACTAATTAGCTGTTGTCACATGGTTTATATGCACACACACATCAAAGTATTTCATAAAACAGTGGCCAGAGCATCCTGCTGCTAGGTTGGGTAAATCTTGAAATTTTTTCACATCACAAGCAGGCTTAGTACTTTGGTTTCATACAGATAATCCATTAGTATAATAATTTACAAATATGTTCATTTGAAGATTATTATTTAATATTGGCCATTGTTTGTTTACATGGTTGTTAAAATTAATAGAATATATATATGTAGAACATAGATTAAAAAATATACCTGTGTGTATGTATTTGGGTACATTAAATATTTAAAATAATGCATTGATCACTTAAGATCTGAAGAAAACTGCTAGATAATTATAACTAAGAAATATCTTGCACAGTTTAGAATTAGAATGGTGGTCTCGAGAACCAAAGATATCAGGAGTGAAGTTCGAGCTGCCACTTCTGATGCTCAGATGTTATGTGATCTCCCAAGCGACAAATATTTTGATTATTACTTTAAGAAACAATTGTAATAAAAATCAAAATTGTGAAGAAAAAAAAGTATGAGATAAAAATGTGATGTATTAAAACACATAAAAACGAAATGAATCTAAAACAGTTTACATTTAATCAGAATGTCAAATATATGTATATTGTTTTAATATCTGTACTGCAGTTGTACTATATCTTTAGTAAGAAGTAGTTATAATTTTTAAAACTTAATTTTATAGTGGCAAGCCTTGTCCTCCCTTCAAAATTATTATTTTGGATGAAGCTGACTCCATGACATCAGCTGCTCAGGTATATTTTTAATTTTTATCATTGTAAAAAACAAAACAAAAAATGTAGGAATTTTGATACTTTACAATTGAATTGATATTATCTATATATGATTTTAGGTATGCGGCTGTGTTAGAGAAAGATCTTTTTGGGAAGAACTTTTTTTAATACATTCAAATATACGTTAAATTATTTTCCTGAAGCAAATATAATAATTAGGCAATTGAGCATTACAACCAAATCATGATAACTAATCATGATCACTCGTAGGTTGCCATTGCAATTGAAGAACTATGATAATCTTTAAATTGGTATTTGAAAGGACCCTCAAACTTGATTTAATAAATTTAGGCATGGTGCTTTCATGCTAAGAATTTAAATTTGCAGCAATTACCAAATTTTTAAACTATTTAAAAAAAGAAAGAAAATAATATAACCGAGAGACGCCATTTTTTTTTTTGTATATATGTTGAGTTTTCCTAGCAAAATAGTTTGACTAATTAAATACAGCAGTCAAATGATGACAGTCAATCGATATTGATGATTGTCTGCCATTACTTGTCACAATTTCTTGTAGCATCTCAATTTTAGAGTTAAGTAATTAAATGTAGACAGGGAAGATCACTTGTCAAAATAAAGATATTAATGTTAAAAGCTGAAGAAATAAATCTGATTGGCTAGTAAAACTTAAAAAAAATAAAGACTATTTATATGGAAATAAAACAAACATTATGAATAAGAAAATGAATAGGACGATGCTTGACATTTTATTTGGAGAGCAACCAAAGGTTAAACACTACTAGAAATATTTGTTTAACGGCAACATATGTAGATATGAGATAAAAACAGCTTTTAAATAGTTTCCAACAGCTTTCGATAAAGGAACATTGATTGAAAAAATAGTACTTATACAAGTTTACTAATTGCCTCGTGGTAAAGGTTTGATTGTTTTCCAGTTTTGTTTTATCCGATATTTAAAAATAACACGATTCTCACATATTTACAAAAATTGGATGGATAGCAGGATTTATTAATTAATGAATAAAAAATCTATTTTTGATTGATCCTGAACGAATTTTTAAATTTTGCCCATCTTGGATTGAGCATAGCAGATTAATCTACTATCAATAGACTCCGAAACCCTTCATTGAACTATGAAATAGCTTGATAAAGTAAATTTTTGTCATTGAACTTAAAATTCTTAGACTTAGGCTCTAACTACAAGATTGTAAGCCTGCAAAAAATCATAGCAGGAGTTATACTAGGAAAGAAGACAGGATAAAAGTCATGACAATATAAGTTTTAAAATTACCTTGGATTAGAACTGATCACCAAAGAGGCAAAATGATAGCGACAAAATAGCTAGCACAAAATAGTTTGAAGGTTCAAGGAAAATCCAGGATAAGAAGGTAATGTGAGATAAAATAAAACTGGTTAGAAATTTGTAGGTAAGATCGAACAGCAGTAGGAACTAGTAGGATTAAGTGTTTACTGGAAATAGAATTTTATAACTAAAATTTTTCATTCCAAATCCTTAATTAGTATATAACTTAACTAGCTCATTTCATTTTTCAGTATATTTAGCCTCATTTTGAATGATTGCTAATATTGCAAATCAATATTTTATTTTGTTAAAAGAAACATTAGGAAAAAATAATACAAATTCAAGAATGGAAAAGAAACTGGAAGATAAATTATATAAATACGAAATTCTAAATATTGATTGTCTTGATGACATTTTATCAATAATCATTCTCTTGCTTGTGATGATTACAAAAGCAATGGGGAAAAAATAGTAATCAAAAGAGAAGAAAAAATACCATTGGTTAAATATTATTATCAAATTATCTACAATTGTGGGCCTTTGGCATCAAAGCAGGCTACTGTCTACTAACCTATCTCTTGCTTTACTTTTTAAATGTTCATAGCTATTTTTTTTTTAATATTTAAATTAATGAATTTTTCTCTCCATAGTTTTTTTTTCAATAAATTCAATTCTTTTTTTTTTAATTCTAACTATTATTGTTAATCTTTTTCATTCTTCTCTAAATCCACATATTTTAAGTTTCTAATTTTTTTTTTAACATCTTATTTTAATGGGCCAAGTAATTTCTTTTATTAAAAGCCTATCTAGCTGTTGCAGTTTTTATTTAATTTCTTTTTATCCCATTGATTTTCATCATCAATTATCCAACTTTCTAAATATTTAAAAATAGTAATTTATTCTAAAACTTACTTGTTCCATGGTTAATTTTTATTATCTATTTTCATTGCTTTAGCTTTATTTATTTTCATTCTAAATGAGTTCTACCAATCCTATTTAATGAGTTCATCTTCATTGTCTGTAAACACCATATTGTAAGAAAATTGGCTGCAGTTAATCCTCTTTTCTTTATCAAGTAATACTTAACAATTAATCTAAATAAATATTCAATAAAGCAGAAGATAAGCAATGTTCTGCTTATATTCCTTTCTGTATATAGGAAGAAGCATAAAACATTTCCTCGATAAAGATGAAATATATGCTAATAGATTAAGAAAGTTTTTATAGACTTACCATATATGTGTAAGAATGAACTATTTTCTAGTGCACAGAGAGTAGATCATTATACATTGATTTTTGAACTAGTTCAATAGGGATAAATACATTTGATGATAGATTGTATGTAACAAACTTGTCAATGATCCTTGGTATTTTAATTTCATTATATTGTCGGCAAATTTTATTTAGTTTTTTAAATTAAAAATTATAAAGATTTACCAATGATTTATTATGAAACAATAGTCGCAGTATTGGTATTAATTATAACCAATTTTGTGATAAGTGATTGCTATCTGGAAATCCCACCCAAAAGTTTAATCCCAAAAATTGAAAATTGAGAAAATTTGAATCCTGAATTATGATATTCGTATTTGATCCCAAGGTCATTTGAGTGAACTCTAATATTTATTTTTAATTACATTTTTCAAATTATTATTTTGGAAATTTGATGTTGTACTTCAAATAAAATATATAAAATCTGTTTATTGTCATTTGATTTACGAATTATTTATTTTTTTTGATCAGTTTAATGTTTTTTTTTTTTTTTACGATTAGCACAAAAGAAGATTTTAAGTTATTTAACTTTTTTGCTTTACCAGCATCTGTTTGTTTCTGCCTAAATGCTATCCTATCTCATATGAAATAGAAAAAAAAGAACGTTATATAATTTTTAATTTATTTTTAATTACATTTTTCAAATTATTATTTTGGAAATTTGATGTTGTACTTCAAATAAAATATATAAAATCTGTTTATTGTCATTTGATTCACGAATTATTTATTTTTTTCGATCAGTTTAATGTTTTTTTTTTTTTTTACGATTAGCACAAAAGAAGATTTTAAGTTGTTTAACTTTTTTGCTTTACCAGCATCTGTTTGTTTCTGCCTAAATGCTATCCTATCTCATATGAAATAGAAAAAAAAGAACGTTATATAATTTTTTATTTAAAAAAAGAAGAAGATGCAATTGAAAAAATTATTCCAATTTTTCCTCAGAAGTATAGAAATTTAAGACAAATTAGTCCTGATTGCTTATGTGGAAGTTTTTTCATTAAAAATTGAATTTTTTTTTAATATTAATTTTTAATTTTTTTTAAAAAAGTATTTCCATTGTTACACCACCATTATGCATACTGTTGGATTTGATTGAACTAAATGTAAACACGTATAATTATAAAAAAATATTAATGTATAGAAGTATGTAAATAATATAGTAGTTTATAAAAAGGCTGTAAAATCAGAATCAGATGAGAATTTCTGACAACTAGAATCAGAATTGGAATAAAATGTGTTGATTATAATTCTGTTAGTAAATGTTATGAAAATAAAAAAATGAGCTTAAAGTATTAAGTGCAGGAAAATTAAATAAATATTAAAAATACTATCTAAAATATGAAATACATGTAATCCTTGCATAATATGGCAGTTATGTTTCCATGAAATTTTGTATTATATAAAAACATGTTGTAGAAACTCATAAGAATCGGTACAATAGCATTTTAGGATAACTACAGTTTTTCTTATTTTATTTTTTACACATGCATAATTAAGAGCTGCAATTTCCCTCAAAAAAAAGGTAGGTCAAAAATTTTGACTGCTCCCTACAATATTAGTTTTTATAGCGTAATCCTAAATCTAGTGCTGCCTATTTATTAGCAATATATAATGTATTGTAATGGGATGGGAGATCAGGTGGTCATACCTGAGGTGATGGCCAAATCATATTTCAAATAAATATAAAAGTATTAAAATAAATAGATATTTAAGTAATATTTAATATCACAATATATAAATAATTTTATATATTGTAAGAGCATGAGCAATCTATAGAGATTACTTTGAGGGATCAGCCCAGTTACATCAGAAGAGATCGGTTAGTTAATCCCTTAAAGCAACTTGTTAGTATACTTAACCATACATCAAACAGCATTATAAATAAGTAAAAATTATCTATCATCATTGATGGGGATATCATCAAAGTATGTCAACAGTCAATTTTGTGGCTGGATTTGAATATGAAACAGTCAATTTTGTGATTGGATTTGAAATGCATCTCCTGTAGACCAGGCTAAGTATTTAGCTTTTGACAGCTTGGGAAATTATTTAAACATAACTTGGTTGCACCAGGTAAGTGTTCATCTATAGAATATACAACCATAAGAACAATAATGCATGCTGATCATCATCAATGCTCTGTGCCCACTTAATACCATTAATGTACTGGCTAACTATAAACTTAATTTTTAATAAGACTAAACTAAAATGAAATGTAGTGCAGGGGCTTTTAAGAATCTAGTCTTATGCGTCAGTCATGATGTATCAATCATACAGGATGCCCCCTTAAGCATTAAATACATCCCCATTTATATATCAGACCATTATGCATGAATCTAGCTTAGGAGAACACAAACTCAAGTACTGTTATGATGACCAAGAGATGATGCAATATAATTTTTAACAATTGAATACAAGTTTATTAACAATAACAAAAATAAATTTAATTAAGGTCTTTAAAATAAGGCTATACACATATCAATTAAGCTTTCTGATTTTGATTAACATACATTAAAAAAAAGTATCACATTGTGATTTACATATATGTGATTTACAAAATTCAAGTTATTACATTATAGTTTACATATATATTACATATAGGCGCACAGTTGCACATTTTACTATTACGTAATTACATATTTGAATTGACATTTAATAATAAAAAATGATTAAAAGTTACATGTGTTATACTTGACAAACATTGATTATATATATGCAAGCATACATATGTGTGCGTGTAATTTCTGAACATATTTGACTTGTTATAAAATAAACATTTTTAGTTATCACTTTCAAATTGTCAAAATAATAAATGACATTAATTATCATATGTAATCAATTATTGATTCAACATATATGTTGTGCGCATAGAAATGTATGTGCACATTGGTTTTTATAGTATATATTTTAACTTGTCACAATAATGAAGTTATTAAAATGTACATTTTCATAATTAAGTTCAATATTGAAAGTATATAAAAATAAATATGAATCATGTTATTTAATTTTTTGACGGTCCATCATAAAAGTTTCTTTTTATAAGCATCTTTAACAATATTCCAGCAGCTGCTTTTCTTTTTTTTTCTAATCTAAGAAGATTTTTGAAAGCTATTTTTTTCCCTTTTAAAATATACATTTTAAAATAATATTGTTCTATATATGTTGCACGATCACAGATTGACTTTATAAGTTTTTTTATTTAACCCAATATTGTTCTATATATGTCATTTCCAAATTTTTAATTCATACAAAATTATTACTTGTACTAAGTTGGATTTTTAAATGTCATTTTTAAAAAAGGAGTTACTAGAAACAATTTCTTCAATAACATATATAAAATCATCTGTGGATTGTTCCTTTCTTTTAGATGCTTGACTCTAATTATTCATTTGTTTTACTTTAAATTATTAAGTTATAAATTTAAAAGTCATTTTAAGGATTTTAAATTAACTTACCAGCTATATATATATGTTTATCTGTGCTTCTCAGCATATAGCTGAAATAGCATACAAGTACCAAGATTTTAGCAAGCTGAGTTTCTATAGGCAAACTGGTATACTGGCTTGTCATGATTGTTCTGCAGTTGGTCTTCCTTCTGCCTAGGATTGTTCCAGGCAAGTATCTGTTTTGTCCACATCAAAGACTAGAGACAGAGAAGTGGGTCTTCCTTGTAGTAGCATCTAAACTCCCAGAATAGTGAATCAGCAGTAGCTGCTTGCTGTCCTAACTTCAGCTACATCTTCATGGGAGCTCTATATAACTCTGGGGACCAGCTCTGCACCTAACTATTCTATAGCTACCAATTACTGCAAACAAGCCAACTCACCTATATTTTTATCACCACTTTTTATAAGAGTCATCTGAGATGACAAAAACACCATAATTAAAAACAGAGTTTTTTCTGTCTATTCCTTATTGATTAAAATCATTTTAATCTTTTCAAATCACTTTAATTACAAGCTACTTTTGGAAGCAACTTTGAAATTTTATCAAAGGTATGATCTAAATGTTTTTACTTAGATATTAATTAAAAGACTTCAAAAATAAATAATAGAAATTTTTACAGTTATTAGAAACACGCTTGTTTTTAAATTCAAAATCAGAATACAATATTAATATATTTAGATCTTTTTAAATGTTTTAATTTATAATAAAATTCTGTTTTAAATCCAGAATTATTTATTTCTTTTACTATGATTATTTTATCCCCTGTGAATGTAGAAAATATCTACAAAAATTTGTCTGTTTATTTCTACTTTTCCTTTATTTTATATATATGTACACACACAACTATGTTGCTGTGTGCCATGTAACCCAACTGGCTACATTATATTTTTATACAAAGTAAAACAATATGCCCACTCAAAGAATGGGTATATTTTGTCTAGTATAAAATAAAATAATGAGAATAATAAATTCATTAAATTTACAATACTCTGTGAAAAAGGGTAAAAAAAAGTTGTTAAAATAAGAAGCAGAAATAAGTATGATAAATACAAAATTTATTAAATTTTAGTTGTGAAAAAATTTGGTTGATTTTTATTTTTCAATATTTCCATTTATTGGGCCAGGATTCTTAATACTACGCATCTGAAAGTAAATTGAATGATTTGGGTAATTTACTTTAACTGCCATGTGTATATATAAAGTAAATTTATGATTTTATATTTAATTTACCCCCCCCCTCCATATTTTAGCAATGAATAAAAAGCTTTCAATATAAATAAATAATGGAAATTTATTTTTTATTATCTCTATATGAATTACACAATGCATATGACATTTTAAATGGATCTTTGGTCTAAAGATACTATCCATTTTATAATGAACATATTTATACATTTATAAGAAATAGACCCAGTGCATATTGCTGGCTGAAAATTTAAATATAAAATGTTCATCACTCCCCCAACACTATGTTTTTTCAGAAAACTATCTTGTGACTTAAATGCAGATTTTATCTTTTATCCCAAAGTAGCATTTGCTAGAAAAAGTGTTGAGAAGGTGATGGACATTTTATATATTTATAAGTATATAAAATACAGTGTATTGCTGGATGAAATATCACTTATGAAAACAAATATTTGTTCTATTAACTTTCTCGATAGTTTTTTTTTTTTACTATCACAATAATAATCTCATTTTAACTAATAGAAATACTTTTAAAAAGAAAAATTATTTTCTATCAGGTCAGATAAGATATGTTATTACTATAGTATATTATTACTACATTCAATACTAATAAAGAAAAAAAAAAGCAAATATTAGATTAAAATAATAAAAAGAAAATTGCAATATTTATCTAAAAGAATATTGTATAATCGTGCTTTTATATGAAAGCAATCCAAATTATACCATAGACTAATCACATTATATATAGCTCATTCTTGTTTACGGGGAATGTTTTTTATAAACCAGCATTAATTCATTTATATATATGTAAGTCTTAATCTTTCATTTAACAATTTATATTTACAGCATTTTCTGTATTCAAACTTTTACTTTTAAACACCATTAATACTTACAACATTGGCATTAAAGTACATGTTGTTTTTACATCTCCTTTTTTTTTCTTTAAGCATAGATGGATTTGAATATTCAACCCATCTCTCTCATCATAATAGTGCCACAAAACAATGCTTTACATCGAATCAATATATTTTTGCTCTTCCTTTTCTGTTACTAAAACATAATTCAACAAAAATCAACATATTGTTCTTTCAAATTTTTGGCTAAGCATAATCAATTCTAATCACCTAATTTTTTTTTTACAGACATTTCAATTAGTTCAAAAATCAAACAAAAAATATAATCTATTTATTTTATTTAAAGATTAAGAGTAATCATTTAGTAGACACAGAAGTTTGGGGAATCTGGGAATGACTATTGAAAATATGAAGTTATAAGTGGGGGGGGGGGGATAAATCAGTTGTATATATTATAACAATGCATTTTCCAAGTTTTTATGCTCTTTATTTTGCCTTGGGAAGCTTTTTTTTTTAAATTTAGGAGCTTTTCCATTAGTTTTTTCTCTTTCTTATTTTTACTTCTTATTTTACCTTATCTCTATTTCCTGCCTTCTTTGTCTTTATTTTGACTTTAGCACCTTTTTGATATGTACTTACTATAAAGGTGTTGAACCATAACTACATCACTGATTTTTGTAATTGATTTTAAAATTAGTCACCGATATTATTTAGTTAATGGATTAATTCCATTAGCAAACTTCTATTGTTCTCCTAACTTACTTTATATAATTATTTCTTTTAATTTGAATTTTTACTTTAAGTTTGCTTTTAGTCTACTTTTTATTTTAATATGAATACACAATTGCACACATATATATGCGCTGATTATATATGTGTGTGAGAATTTTAAGGGAAAGATGGCGGAATTAAAAAAAATGAAACAAGCATATATGAGAGCATATATGTAATATTAATATAAAACTTGGGTAATTTTAATGGAGTACTAGATTTTTCTTTCTCCCTCTTAATAATATAAAACTTGTAGTTTACAAACTAATTTTTTTTTAGAAGAATATGGGTTACAACAAGAAAAAAAGAAATACGAATTTAATTGTATAAAGTAATTAACAAATAAACAAAGAAAAAATATGAAATGAGTTGTGCAAAGTAATTTTTCTTAAAAAAATAAAAGATTATGACAAAATTTATCACTGCTATTTTTTTCTAAAGTCAAGTGTCTGCTAGATTCGTTGCACAATTATACGAGTGACGAATATTGAAAATTGATGTGAAGATATCTTTTTTTTTTCCATCACTGGTTTGCGTGTTTTTGAAATCAAGTTCTCAATCTATTTTGAGGCATCGATCATTGATAAGCAACAATCCTGATGCATATTTTTTCACGCATTTTTTTTTTAATTTGAAGCTACACTTTTTGATTATTAACAATTTTTATCAATTATAAATAACAAATTATATTCAGAATATTTTTGTAATTTTCTATAAAACATTTTTATCATTTCACTGCTAGTAAATTGCTTTAAAATTTTCCTTACGTTTTGGATTTTACTTAGGAATATAAAAAAAAGTTTCGCTTTCAAAAAATAGTTTATTCAAATTACTCAACCCTCTTTCCCAGGTGATAATTTCTCTTAAATTAGAATTTTCATTGAATTAAATAATTTTTTAAAAGTATTTGAATCGATAAAAGTTAAAAATACAGTTGAATTAAATAATTTTTTAAAAGTATTTGAATCTATAAAACTTAAAAATGCAGTTGAATTAAATAATTTTTTAAAAGTATTTGAATCGATAAAAGTTAAAAATACAGTTGAATTAAATAATTTTTTAAAAGTATTTGAATCGATAAAAGTTAAAAATACAGTGGAGCTGTGAGATTTTGTCCCTATTGTAAATTGCATATAATATATGTTTTGTTGATAAACTTTGATTGCAATACATCTTTACTATATGCTTATACATATAACCAATATTTTTTTTATGTGCATAGTTTGCAGGTATAAATGAAGATTGTAATATAAACAATTTTTTTAAAAAATTAATTGAAAGAACATATTTATAAATATAGCGTATTCACTCATTCACATTCATTCAAAAGATAAAAAGCTTACAATATTGTATCTTTATTATTTTTGAATGTAACATGAATAATGAAGATTCAGACTGATTTTTTCAAACTGCTGATGTAATCAAAATAAGCCAATTTCATCAAATACTTTTTTTTCTCCATAGAAATATAACAGCAGTTTCATTATCAGAAGACACAGCCGTTCCAGATATTTTGGTGTTTTTAAATCTACACCAATTTTGGAATTATACTTATGCAGTAACCTATTTCAGATTCTCAGGAAAGTTTTTCACGCTAATTTGAGACATCTGATGCAATGAGAACATTGTACCAGTTGTTTTTTACTGCCTAACTTTCATTTTATCATTTAATAAGAAAGATAGTTTGTGAATTTTTTAAAATTTCATTAAGCTTCTATCTTTATGCTCAGAAAATATTTTATTACACGATATATTGTACCATATTAATTTTTTAGGGGAAAAAATTAAAATGGTTTGAAACAAAAAAATGGCTGCCATCATATTGTAAAATTTACAAATTTTTTTTATTTATTTACATTTTTCTTGGTTAGCATATAATTGATGTAGCATATATTTCTACAGAGCTGTAATTAGAAGTAAATAAAATAATGTTTGCTAAGTTTAAAAAAATCATTTTTTCATTATAATTAATATTAACTTCAACTTTTAAGGATTTTTTGAATACAGTAATAAGTGTGGACTTTTTCATTTATGAAATTTGTGTTGTATTTTATTTATTTCAAGAAATAATTATTAAATTATTATTTATAAATTTGATAGGTTTTCATTCTTTTGTATTTCATTTGTTTTCTCAAATCTCTTGAAAAATGATGGATTAAGAGATTATAACATAATACTCCATTTTTTTTAAAAAAGAAGTTTTTGCTTTATGTATATATATATAAAGTAAAAGCTTTTCTGTACTAAGACATGAATTATAAAAGATTGAAACTTTTTTGCATCATATTAATGGTATTAAAAGTTCAAAATAGCTTTATATCTGAGGCTGTTTCTTAGAATTAAAGTGCATGAATCAAACCTCTACCCTAAGTTAAGCCTATTATTATAAAGTGCTGAAAATTTTGAAATTTTCCAAATGGAAGTCAATCTCCAATAATGCGCTATTTCGTAAATATTATAAATCTATGCCACTCTCCTGCCATTAAGAGCTTTAAAAAAAACTTAAGTGAATCACTTAAGTTTAGAGCGTACATTCTATATACACCAACTCTTACAGACCATGCTTAAATCAGGGCTTGAGTCTATTGTGTGTCTGATGTTTTATAATAATAGGTTTACATTTATAAGTCATGTTTCTCTAATCGTAGGTGGTTAAAAATGAGACACTGTCTTTCTCCTGTGTTGGGTTAAATAGATTTGTATTTGTACAATTGAATATTTGATTATAACATCAGGCACAGAATAGACTCAAGCCCTGATTTAAGCATGGTCTGTAAGAGTTGGTGTACGTTCTAAACTTAAGTGCTTCACTTAAGTTTTTTAAGCTCTTACTGGCGGGAGAGTGTGTGTAGATTTATAATATTTAAGAAATAGCATATTATTGGAGATTGACTTCCGTTTGAATAATTTCTAATAGTTAAGGCATTTGTGTTCATTTCTATTATGTATTGAGATTACAGTAGGGTTTTAAATGACAACTTCTGATAAAAGTCTTCTTTGAATTTTTATTATTATTATATCTACGTTTTCAAAATTAATTATTAATTTAATTTATCAATAAATAAATTGATTAATTAATTTATTAATAATTTAAATATACATTTTTGCAATTAATGTTTGTATTGTACTGTGTGGATAAATACTTTTAATATGTATAATATAATAAATTGTTTTGCATTCTTTTTTTTTATTTTTGTTTTGTTCGACTGTAAAATATCGAAATTAATATATGATTTTTTTTTTTAATAAAAAAAATATATTGTAAAATAGAGCAAAATTTAAAATAATAATAATAAAAATAATAATAGAAATGAAAGAATGTATATATCTTGTTTTTTGCTAATGGTTCCCTACAGTCTTTTATCAGCTAATCTGCATTAAAACAAGTATTTTTTAATAATGTATATTTATTAAGTAGTTTTTGATCAAGTATGTTTTATTAAAATGGAAATATATATTTTTCATTTCATTAAATATTTATTGAAAAATAGTTGCTAGATTAGAGAATTACTCCTGCTATAACATATTGTAGTAAGCTTAAGAATAAAATGATCTATTGATTTTGAAGAATAATTTATGAGTTTATCATAGTAGTTGAGAAATTCATAATCTTATAGTCCAAAGATTATACATTTTCTCTGGATTGCAATTCTTAATTTAATATATATATATAGCAAATCAATTAACATCGTAAGACAACATGATAATTCAAGAGCAGCTATCCATTTTAACGCCATCTAGCATAGGCTTGAGTAGTCAATGATCATCATATATATCTAGTAAATACTGTCTACTCAAGCGTATGCTACATTACATTAGAATAGAGAGTTGTTTTTATAAATATATTAATTTTGATTTCTAAGTGTCAAATTTTTTTCATTCACAACTTTGTATTTTTATTTATATATTTATTGCTTATCATTCATTAAAATAAAGATTATTCCTAACAAGATATAAATATTAAATCTAATATTGTTTTTCTTCTATACATTCTTGAAGCACATGAATGGACATTGGGTGGGAGGGAGGAGATATAATTTCTCGATGCATTTTATGTTGAACCAGCATTCTTCAATTGGCGCAGATCGTAATTTCTTTTCTATGTTTTCATTATTTGTTTAGTATTCGTCAATACCAAATTATTATTTATATTTAAAGAGCTTTAAGTTTAGGCTCAGTAAACAGATATTTTTTCAGCAGTCTTGGAAATTTTTTTTTCCAGATAGCTGATCCATAATCATCCAATATTGGTCAGCAAACATGAGTATCTTGTTATTCTTAGTTAGAAGATAAACAAGTATGGAAAACTTTTTCAACCCCTCCTCCCAGCAGTTGGTAAGGCTGCTGAATGGTGCCTTCTTTTCTTTGAGTGATTGGTAGAGAAATCTTTGTTGAGAGGTACTTAAAAACTTTTACCAAGCTTATATATGTATCTATTTAAAAACAAATGCAAATAGGAATAAAATATCTGATATATGCGGTTTTATGAAAATCTGGGATTCTTGGTTATGAATATATTAACATTTTTGCATCTTAAAATTGTTATTTTATTCATGTCAATCATAGAAACCAATAAGTTTTGATCTATATTATGAGATGCCTTTAATGTGTATTGGTTTTGACTACTAGGCCTCTATTGCTTTTAAGTTTTATACTAAAATATCACTGTGGTTATATTTATATGTTCTTTTTTAAGGCTGCTTTGAGAAGAACTATGGAAAAAGAGTGCAAAACAACAAGATTTTGTCTTATTTGTAATTATATTAGCAGGTTAGTTTAATAATTGAAATATAAATTATATTTCTTTTATAACTTATTTTTAATAATTAGAAATTTATTTGGAATCTTGATTTTTTAGTGACTTTAGATTACTTTTTTTTTTTTGTGGATTAGACTTTCAGAAATTTTTTTTACTAAATATGAATGCTAAAAAGTTAAAAATATTTCTAAAAATGAAAATCAATGAAAAAAACCAGACAAAAATAAAATGAGAAAACTTTATCCATTACGAAGGTTGATTTAGTTGCAGAAAAGCCATTTTGAAAAAAAAAAGTGAAGCTCTCGAGTGGTAATAATTTATTTGAAGTGAATAAATATGAAAAAAAATTTCAATCTACAGGAAATAAAAGCCTTTATCTTTAAAAGCCAAAAATCCCAATAAATATTCATATTTAGAAGTCTTAAAATGAAGTGGTAAAAAGAGTAGTTCACTTACAAGCAAACTGATAATAATTAAAAAGCTAAGGTAGGAAAATTGTAATATTTGCGATAAACAAGGAAAGAGATCGTTAATCATATTGAAAATAGTACAGAATTAATCATCTTTGGAGAAATTCTAGGAGAACAATTCTGTTCTCCTGAAATAGATATATTAAACAACCTCCATACTTCCACATTCTTTTTAAATTCATATAAATAAAGATACAATAAAAGACAAATGACCCCAAGATGCATTTCGTGTTGAACCAGCACTCGTCAGTTGGCCCAGATCACTATCTCATATATATATATATCTCTTATTATATGAAGAATATTTATAGTAAATTGTTACATTTTTATTTACAACTGTCAAACTCTCTCTACTCACAACTTTGACACCATCCACCTCAGATAAATACAATAATGAGTATTAGTAATCATTTACTAAACTAGAGATTATCTCTAGCACAGATATAAACTTCAAACCTCAGTTAAAGATTAATTATATCTGATTTTTTTATTTTAAACATATAAACACATGGTGTGAAAAAATATAAAAATCAGGTATATTAATCTTTAACTGAGGTTTAAAGTTTATATCTGTGCTAGAGATAATCTCTAGTTTAGTAAATGATTAATAATAATCATTATTGTATTTATCTGAGGAGGATGGTGTCAAAGTTGTGAGTGGAGTAAGTTTGGCTGTTGTAAATAAAAATGTAACAATTCTCCTGAAATCTCTTTCTTACAGAGATTGAAACTTGATCAAATGTATTAAAATGATTTTGTCTTTTCTAAGTCTAAATGTATCTTAAAATATTAAATTAAAAAGTTAGGGTTAACATGCTAAATTTGAAATTTTTTTCCAGGCTGAATCTGTAAAAAGTTCTGTATCCATATAAAATAATTTGAATATTCACATTGCTAAACTAAACTGGAATTAATATGTAAATTTATGCAAATAACATTTAACTAACCAGGTAATCGAATTGCTGGTAATATTTCTAACCTTTGACATAATATTAAAATGCTTTTCCAAACAGTTCTCCCAAGACAATTGCTATAATATGATATCAAATCCAAGATAGTAATAATCACTGCCATGAATATAATGATTGACTTTAGAGAATATTTAAAATGAGAACTGGCTATTAATTTCTGAAAAATAGAAATTCTATGTACAAAGTTCAGATTACAACTAAATCACTAATAATAAAACAATATATGCATAAAAAACATAAATGAAAGAACTAGGGATAATTTCAGTTGTATGACATTAGAATCTTTTAATGATTTTGTGAATATTTTATCAGTCTCATAGGAGAACTGTATCTTATGGATATGTAAATGAATTCTAAATAGAAAAAGCGAAAAGAATTGAGGCTAGTGGGGGGAGGGGGATTTTTGAAAAGTGTAGAAATATTTAGGCTGGGGACAGGAAATATGAATGATGGAGAGAGAGAGAATGGGATTGAATGAATAATTGTAGTTATAAAGCAATTTCCGCTGTATATCATTTAAACATGGCTGACAAAAAACCGGCTTATTCACATCTATAAACTGAATCTATAAGAGAGATGAATGTAGGAAAAAAAACAGATTTTGTGTGGAAAAAGCAATAGAAAAAAAAAATTTTTGGAAAAGAAGACACTAAATAAGCTTTAGTAATAAGAAATAACAAATTGACAATGAGAACAATCTTGTTATATAAACTATGACATCATCATTAGTTATCTGCTAAAAAACAAATTGCATACAACGAATAGAACTTCTTTCAAATATTATTTCTTGCTATATTTTTAAATATCTATAATTATTTTTCTTTTTTATATGTCTATTTTTCACCCTTCCCCCACTCCATCTTCTCTATCTTTTATAATTCTTCTGTCTTTAAGCACATATTCAATCCAATTTTGTTTCTCTTATGTAATTTCCTCAAATCTTATTTTGCTTACTTTTTTTAATGCTTTTTTGATAATTTTAACTTTTCCATAAATCTTTTTCACTTCTTTAAACTTAAATCTCTAAAGTAGGCTATCAAATAATCTCTGTCTTAAAAGAATTTTTAACTGCAATTTTCATCTTTTTTTAATTTCCATTTCTGTCATATGTTTATATGTTCTTCTTTAAATGCACAAAATTTATATATGTTTTTGTTAATAAAATTAGTTTTATTAATAAATATATGATAATTATTACAAGCTGACATTTTTATGTGTGTGTATGTTGAAAAATTTAATTTGTAAAGATTTTACTTTTACTATATAAAAATAAAGCTAATTCTGCCTGCGTATATATGGCTACATATAATGTTTATGAAATAATAAATTTCAAATGCGCGTACTACAAAAATTCTTTACCAGTCAGATTTTCAGTCATTTTAATTTATAAAAAACGCAGCCTACTAATTGGATGAAAACTGAATCTACTTTCATCTGATCCCTAAGATGTTGCAATAGTAGCAATCTTTTGTAAAGTCTCGATTAAACCAAATAAAATACTTCAGATTGTAATGCAGATTATAAACTTACTAATTTTAACTGGCCAAACACAAATGCAGTTATTAAATATGTAGCACTGTTAATCTATAATATGTATAAAATCCTAATCTTCAAATGCACACACTACAAGAAATCTCTACGAATCAGACTTTCCAGAATCATTTTAATAATGGTTTGTAAAGGGTTCTTATAATAGTGCGCCCTGCATAGTTTGGGGCAGTGAGTAGAGCATCAACTTGGTATCAGGTGGTCATGTGATTGATTTTGGTGTTTGAACTTTTTATGAACTCCCGAGCAATAAAGTCATATCTCCCCCCCCCCTTTATTACTTTATAAATATTTTACATCAGCCCTACATATTTAATAGTTATTGATTATTTACGAGGTTTGATTTAATTCTTAGGTCGCATTGTGATCTGAGATAATATATTGGTTAGACTAAGACTTTTCTAAAATTAGTGTTAATGTAACATTTTATCCATCAAAATGTTAATGATTGATCTACTATCCACATAGAATCTTGGAAACTAGATGAAAATGGAATCAATATTCATCTAATTATTGGTAAATTGCATTGACACAAGAGAACTATTTGCACATTTATTAAAATGATTCTGTAATTCTTAAGTGTTTGTTGACTTTGAGTTCTGATGAAAAGATATAATAAACATAAACTAATTAATAAATATAGCTTTACTTCTCACTATATGTAAAATATATATTATTGTTAATTAGAGAAGATATTAATTAGTATTAAAGTTTATCGGCTTAACGTTTTCGAGGATCCATGCCTCATATTCATAGCCTTCATAAAATGTATAATAAAATATGCAAATACAAATATTCAAATAAGCTAGTATTACGTAGCCCATTTCTTCGAGATCTCGAAGCAAGTGTCCTTTCTATTAATGGCATGGATGTTTCTATTGATGTAAAATGCCTCCTTTATTTTTCTTTTGTGATCATTTGATTCTGAGCACAATATTATGGGATTGGCGGGTGTGAAGTTGTGTCCAGATTGTTTAGCATGCTCCAAGAATACAGAGGACGTGTTGCTGTTTTTCTGAGCTCTGTTAAATGTGTAAATATGTTGACCCAGTCTAGTATTGATTGTAGCTTTTGTTTCACCATAATATATAGCGTGGCATCCAGCCTGAGGGCAGGCAATAGAGTACACCACGTGTGGGGTGAACGATCGATCAATGTGGTCTTTAGAGTTGTTAAGCAATCTATTAGAATTAGGTGGAGTTCTAACTGCTATGTTAAATTTATCGTTTAATGCTTTCATTAGTTTGTTAGATATTTTGAGCCAGCTTTCAGCAAAACGCTGCCGGAATTATTCTGGAAAATTTGACTTGCAAAAAAAAATTTATACACTGTATATTTTAAGATTATTATTTATTTATAGTATTATATATTTAATAAATTATTTATTTATGAGATTGTTAAAATTAGTAGCATAGACTTATATTACAAAGAAGAAATTTGCAATGCAGCATAAAAAAAAAATTTTTAGAAGCAGAATGATTTAAGTTTAAATATGTTGCATATGTTTCAACAAGATATTAAATTCAAACTTACATGTAATGTATGTGCATGCGTAAACATTACGTAAATGTAATATGTATATTATTTCTATATAATATGCAAAAATAATATAATTTATATTTATTTTTTCTTTTAAAAAATCTTTCCCCCTTATTATATGATAGTGATTTATTCTTCATAAAACATACATGATTTATGTTTTGTTGTTATTATTGATTATTCAAAATAGCCTTCTTATGATTCGATACACTGTTGGAAACTATTGTAAACCTTCTTAAAGCAGTTTTTGAAATCCTCCACTGAAATCATTTGTAGAATCTTTGTTGTAAGCATCTACTTTAATTTTAGAAATAGCCAAAAGTCAGAGGGAGCGAAATCAGGAGAATAGAGCAGGTTCTCAAGCACAGCAATGCTTTTTGTGGCCAAAAAATCATGCACAGCCATGACACTGAGCCAGTCTGTTGTACCACAATGGTCAAGAGCCTTGCTCACAGTATTCAAGTCATTTGCATAAAATTTTGGCCCTTAAATGATTCAAAACATTTAAATAGTAGTTAGTATTTATCATTTGATTTTCAGGACTATTAATGGTGAAAAATGTCTTTAAAAAAATAAAATGCATTGTTTTGATTTAGTTCTCTTGAATTTACAATTTTTTTGGGCCATTCCGTATTCTGCACTTGTTTGATGGTTTAGATTGTAAAAATCATGTCTTACCACTCTTCAGAATATTTGACAAGAATTTCAGAATCACGATTACAGTTCTTCGCATGTCTCTTCAGTGCTACAATCTAATACCTTTTTGGTTGATTGTCCGGCATAAAACGTAGCCACACCTTTTGCTTTTTAAATCTTCCATTAAAAAATGATAGTGATTTTGGGAATTCTAGTGAGTTCCTCAGATACATAGTGATTTATTTGAAGAATTTTGGCAACCAACAAAGATACAAAACACCGTTACATTTCAGGTTGTAACTCATGATTCAGGCATTCTAGTATGTAAAAATTTTAATGCTGAATAATTCAACTGCGTAGCTACTTAATACATTGATTCAGAGATGGCGCTGCAGGCATCTTGGATAATTGTCTTTTCATTGCAACACGTTATTTGTATAATTAAGCAAATAATTAAAAAATCTATAAATTTACTATTCCATTAATTAAATAAACAAAATTTCATTTCAGATGGTCAAATTTCCAACTAAAAAATTATCCATAATGTTGTCGTCTTCATTTTTAATAAAATAAATATGTATGTAACTGGTTTTTGAATAAGAAAGCTTTTTTTTTTAATACGTGGAATATGAAAGAGCAGTTTTGAGTCGAGCAGAAAGTGACCTCTTAAAAAATAAATGGAAATTTTATATCACATAGGTTTAAAATAGAATATAAATATGTAGAACTTCAGTCATTCATATAAACATATATTCTAGCTCTAGCCTCATTTTATTATCCCTGGATTAAATGAAATAAAAGTAATTGTCTAATAATTAATAAATAAAATGTAGATCTTTGCTATAAATAAAATGTAGATCTTTGCTAGAATTACTAATTACAGATATTTATTGAATCACGTTCTTCATTTTCATTTGAAAATATGTATGTATTTATTTACTGTGCTATATTATGTTGCTTATTAATGTGTATATATTGAAAATTTAAAGAGATCTCATAATTTTGTTTGGATGTTAGAAAGTGCTGAACTTTGTGAAGGTGAATTAATGATGTTGTACCTGTAAAATTACTCATTCCACTTGTTTTAAATGTTATTTGGGGAGGGATAAATCTACCTTAACAATAATTAAAGAACATAGGCCCGAACTTAAAAAAAGATAATAATTCGTTCATTTGAAGTTTTTTGTGAGTATCTACATTTTGTTTGAAAAAGATAATTAAATCAAGTTAGAAATTGAGCAATATTTTGTTAATTTATTTTGTATAAATGTATGAATAAGTATATACATATGCAATTTATTATATTTAATGTTTTCACAGTTATATGATGTAAATAAAATAGTTTTTGGGTTAAATCATGTGTTAGTCTTGATTAATTCCCAACATTTCAACAAAATAGCATCCGCCATTGTCAAGGTTAACTTTTCAAAGAAAAATCATTAGTTCACAAGTAGTAATGAGGTTGAGTGTATTGTTTGTGTAAATATATATATATATTAATCCAAGTCTGCATGATGTTAATTAGGAATTATATAAACAAATATAGCAACCTGTGTATATATTATTCATCTATATTATCTGTATTACAAAGTTTTTATTACAGACAAATGGAAAAACAACCTTCATCTGCTGTCTAAGATTTTAATTAGACAATAAATTGGACAGGATTAACAATAGGCATGAATATAAGTAAATCATGGTTTTAGTGCAGCTCTGCTTAATAAACTTTCTAATTGCATTTACAAGATACAATTTATTGCTAATCATTTTAATATACTTATAAACTTCCACATATTTATTATGTAATGAACTGTGTTTAAATTCACTGTATAAAATCTTAGGGGCAAATGAAAAATGTTTTTATTTGTTTATCTGTAAAAAAGATTTTGTAATTTAGGTTAGCATAGTTGGATAATTTTTATGGAAGTGGTAATATTTGTTTATATATGTTAAGCTGTATAAAATATAATGATAAATATTTATTTTTTATACAGCACAGTATTTATTGCAATATATTCTGAAGTAAATCAATCTTCACACATGTGCTGCATGGAAATTTATATTAAAACAGTGCATGTGTGAAGATTGACTTATTTCTGGATATATTACGATATATAAAATAATAATTTTAATTCAAATAGAAAAAAAAAAATTCAGCTTATCTATGCTTCAGAATGTATTAATATGTTTTCTTTTTAAATTGACTTTAACGTGTGCAGATGATATATAAAGGATTTTATAACTTAGATGTCATGTACGTAAAAGATCATTTTATGTGTAGCATTTTCCTATACATATTTAATATTTATCAGTGAAGAAGATAACAAATTGTTATTGAAAATCTTTTTGAATTTATTATAACATTTGCCAAGTTTGTGATGAATGATAGTATATTAGATGTGATAATATATTGGACTATTTCCATCATCTATCAGTAAATGTTAAATGCCTAAAAAATTTTAAACTTTATATAAGCTTTTAAAATACAACTTATTAGTAATAACACACAAATAGGCAACTCAGGTTCATAATGACATAATATTTCGAATAGTAGCATTATCCACTCTGCTTCAGATGTTACTAGCCTAACCAGTGACAATATTAGTGTAGGAATTGAATTTGCATCTTTAATATTGAATTTAAGGCAAACGCTGTAACCAATTCTGTCAAAGGCCTGAAGAAAAGTAAAGAAAAATACTCCTTAAAACATGTCTATGCTAACCTAAATTACAAAATCTTTTTTACAGATAAACAAATAAAAACATTTTTCATTTGCCCCTAAGATTTTATACAGCGAATTTAAAATGATTAGCAATAAATTCTATCTTGTAAATGCAATTAGAAAGTTTATTAAGCAGAGATGCACTAAAACCATGATTTACTTATATTCATGCCTATTGTTAATCCTGTGTTGTCTATTTGTGTATTATTACTAACACGTTGTTTGTGTTTGAAAAGTTTAAATAAAGTTTAAAATTTTCTATACATTCAACATTGACTGATAATTGATGGAAATAATCCAACATATTATAACATTTGTTTATATATATAAACAACTAATAATAAATTTTAGAATTATTTCCATTTCTGACCATTTATAAAATTATTTTTATTTGACTCACTGGAATTATTTCTCCATCTATTTGAAAAAAAGAATATGGCATTATTTTAAAATTCATTTCGATCGATGTACCCTTTTTTTTTTGTTTGTTTGTTTTCGTTCCAAAAATTGTTATTTGATAGATAGTAGTTTTGGTTAAATGTGATCAACAAAATCAAAAACATACATATATATAAAAAAAAGAATTCCTGCCCCCCCTCCCCCAATATAAGTAATGAAAAGAATAACAAAAAAAAAATTAAGTACTTTTTTAAATTCAATTTTTTGATTTCTGCATATTTTTTTATTTATTTGTTGTTGTTGTTGCGTATTCCAAAATTTATTTGATATTACTTTACTTTGAAATGTGATAATAAACAAACCCGGCGACGGCCCCGTAAACATATTTATCTTTGTTTACAAACAAAGCCCGCCCTCCGACGGTTTCAACACGCTATTGTAAAACAACCAAAAATTTAATAAAACAGAATTAGAATCTGTTTGTTAAAAAGGTTTTTCCTATAGTGTACTGAATATTTTTATTCCATTATAGTCCTAATTAGTATAGAATTTTTTTGTCAGAAAAGTCATTTACTGTTCTTTTGATACTCATTTGTATTATTCATGTTGAGAAACAACATAATTCTATGAAAAACGATTATATGAATGTACTGTATTTATTTTATTTAGAGAAATAATGAAATTATTTTGTTAAATTTTATTCAAATATATAAGCCAAAGAAGGGTGTTAGATTGATATATCATAGCCCTTAGCTGGATTTCTATTTTGGATTATTGTTTTTCCAATTTTTTTTTACTAATCTAATTTTTTTTTTTTTAATTCCTTTTTTTTTTTTAAATAAGAATTATTGAGCCTCTCACGTCAAGATGTTCAAAATTTCGTTTTAAACCTTTGGATTCTAATATTCTTAAAGGAAGGCTAGAAGAAATATGCAAACAAGAAAATATTGTATATGATGAAAAGGTAAATATTTAATATTTATGAAATATCATAATTTTCAAACGTGCAACTGCAAGAATTCATTGCAAGTCAGATTTTTTATAAACTTGCAAGTAGTGCCCTCTTGTGTTAATGGGATCCACTAATCAGATGAAAGTACAATAAAAGATTCTTATAGTATGCACATTTGAAAATTATTGCTTTATAAATATTATTTCTCAGCACTATATATTTAATAACCATTATTTATTAAATTAATAGAATATATATATATAATTTTTAAAAATTAGAATCCCTTTCTTATATTTCATATATAGAACTGCAGCACTGGAAAAGCATGCCAATGGTGTAGTTTTTTTTTTCCTGCATCTTATTTATCGGTTTGAAATACATAAACAAGCATTGATTACAATTTCTAGATATATAGAATAATGATTCCTGAGTAATAGAATTGTAAAGTTAAAAGATGGCGTTTTATCGTATATTTATATAAAAAATATTGTAAATATAAGTAAACGTTATTAAATTTAGATATCTGTTTCTAAGATGAAATGAAATGTAATAATTTCTGCTTTAATAAAGAATAATAATAGTACTTTATGTTGGATGATATATGAATGCTCATGTGTGTGTTTTGATGGGTGAACAAACAAATTATTATCATTGATATTAGAATTTAAAAGTATGAATTGATTTATATTTGGACATATTGCTTCAAAATTCACTCATTGTTCATTTTATTGCAAAATTTCTAACAATAACAAATAAATGAAGTTCTAAACTGGATTCCAAGAGATTGTAGAAGACCTAGAAAGGAACTGCATGTTAGGTGGATAAAATAAGGAAGTTTTCTGTGGTGATGAGAGGTAGTGGATTTAGAAACTGGATTAAATTTGGAACTGAACCCTGAAATGGATTGCTAAGAATTGAAAATATATGTATGTTTGTTTATGCATATATAATTTTATGTGTGTATAATATAGAGTTATTACAAAATATTTAGAAAAAAATTTGCCATTGTCTGGTGCAAACTGCATTTGAAAAATACACTAATGAAATGTGAACTGATTGCCAACTATTATTAAATATTGGAATGGAGATATATTAGTGACTTGGTTTTATTATTTTCTTCTACAAGTGATAATTAATATTACTGCAAATTTGAAGATGTAATTCAAGATTTAATATTAGAATATCTATAAATGTATAAATAAATGAGAAATTTTACTTGACAACTGGGGGGTATGGATGAAATATTGTTGAAATTATTGGAATTTGGTTCTGAACTTTATTTACAATCAAGTATGTCAATATTTTATTGATCTTGGGTGAAATTGACGCAGGAATCTAGCATTAAGATTATAAACGTATTAGTGAAATTATTGTATAAATTGTAATGGTCCATCATGTAGTACTTATCCTGAAATGTTGAGGTAGGAATTCTTTCATGGGAAAGCAGTACACTTTTATTTTTACTGTTGGCAATATTCTGTTTTAGAATCAGTGAACATTTAATGAAGTTTTTATGCAGGCTCTATTATAGATTTGGAACTTATAATTTTAAGTGATGTACTAAGTTAATCTTTTAATATTACATGTCGTTTTTGGTATGTTGGTATGATCATTCATATTAAGATTGATGGAATGATCACAGGATTTGACTATAGATAACATAAATATTTATTTGCTCATAGGAAATTTGGTCTAGTTTGATTAACTATAGTGTCCATAAATTGCTATGTATTGAAAGAAATGTTCATTGTTTTAAATTTGGTCTGAGATTTAATGGACATCAATAATGCCACTAAGATAGACTACACAGAAAGCTTTAGATGGGATTATGTGCTGTTATGCTTATGAATGGAATTAACCAACAGAACAAATAAAAAAGAACAGTCTTTATAAAACCAAATCAGGACAAATGCATTTTAAATAGCTTCTTAAAAATAAATAGTGAAGAAGAAGGCATTCCCAGATTTTCCAATTACTGGACGATGAAAGTTTGATTGGTTTTAATTACTTCCTCTAATTTAGAATTGTTAGATGTCTCTTGCTTAATCTATATTTTTAATGATTGATTGGGTTGATTATTGAGGAAAGGAAATATCAAGCTCAATTGGAACATGAAAGAATACTTGCCCAGATTTCAGTCCAGGTCATAGATATAACAGACGGATATGCTATAACTGCATTATGATGCTCTTTTAAAGATTGATGATGGTTTCTGGGTCTTCAGCATCTATAAGTAAGTAATTAGTTGTCACTCAGATCATATAATGTTCCGAGCATCTGAAATAACAGAATTGTTCTGCGAATTTTTAGTCACTCTACTTCTGCACTAATCTACACAAAGCAATAGGATTAAGGGTTCTAATTAAATACTATCAATTTTTATTTTTTATTAAAGCCATTCTATACTAATCTAATCTTTTTAGCATTTATTTTTACTCAGATTAAAGACGAATGTAAAAAGACCAAAGCAATGGTAAATGGACCCTCACAAAAATAAAATAAATAAATAAAAATTGATAGTAATGAATTAGAAGATAATTATATATGCTTTGATCAGATTAGTAATATATATAGCAACATACTGGAAAAAATGAATTATAGAATTAAACTTGAATGGAATCTTTTAATAGAAATAACTCAAAAGGAAATATGGCATGTGTTTAAAAATAAATATTTTTTTAATAAGTGTGTTTTAGTAGTGCTTAGTTATGGATCTGAGACTTGGACCCTTAATAGAAAAATAACACAGAAACTCCAGATTGTACAACAAAATATTATGTGATGTTCATTGGGAGTAACAAGAAAGGAATTGGAAGTGAAATATGTGAGTGAGAATCTAACATATATCATTGTCATCCTTGAAAAAAATAAGAATTTAAAATGAAGCTAAGCTGAACATCTTGCTAAAAAAGACGACAATAAACTGGATCTTAAGATATATAAAAGCTTGTAAGATATTATATGTGAGATGGATGAACAAAATAAGTTTGCTGAAGTGATGTGAGAAGCAAAGGTGTAGATTAAAGAAACTGGTTAAAATTTGAATAGTTTTCATATTGCAATAGCTAAATAATAAAATAGAAAATGATAACGATAGTTACAGTTATGAATTATATAAATGAACAATAAGCTATAGTTGGCTTATAGTACGATATATTTCAATGATATACACACAAGCTACCTATAACCCAATGTTCCATTTATATAATTTTTAATTTTAATTCCATGACTTAAACAATATACTTTTACTTATAAAAGAATTACATTAATATCAGCTTGATCTTAAGCTCTTAGTTATGACTGCATTAAAGAGATTTAAAACATACATTTTCTAGAACATGTTAGCTATATATTGTATAATCGGTTTGTGATTTACTTTGTAACTTTGAATGAATATGTGTCAGCTGTACTTTAATGTCTATAAATATTTTAAAATAATAAAACTAAAATTACTAAATGATGAGACTAAAAATATAAATGGCTATATACATGAGAAATTTTTAATTATAGTGTATATATATGTAAATATACATGCTGAATAAATGCGTAACACTAAACTAGAAGTTACAATTAATTAAAATAGAATTTACTGAGTAGTTCAGAGTATGTTCAAAAATCAAGAAGTTTTAACGGTCTAATTTCTTAGGAAATTTTATTAACATCCTGAAAAAAATAGGATTTAAAAATACAGAAGTAGTAGTTTCCTATATTGTTGGCAATATTGATTATTTAATTCATCAATCTGTTGTATTTAATCAGTTTTAAGTCTTATCATTTAGTAGTATTAGTTTTCTTGAACTTAAATTATTTTAATGTGTTTGTAGATCTGATGTATGTCCATTAACAATTATAATGTAAATCACAAAACAAGCTATCAAAATAAAGTTAATATGCGCAGTACGATTATACAATATATATTTAACATATTATGTAGTAACTGTCTGATACACTACATTATTTTTCTAATAAAAAGCTCTATTGTAGATAATGTGTATTTTAAATCTTTTTTTAATGCAAAGACATAAGTATGTCTAACTTCAGGCCAAGCTGATGTTAATGTAACTTCGTTGTAGATTAAAGTGTCGTACGCACATTTGTGTACTGAGAACATGACATGTCAGTGATCAGATTTCATTTATACAGTTGCATTATTTTTTAATAATCACATAAATGTGATTGGTTTTGTGAATTTATCAATATAAAAATAGTGCATAATAAAGATCTTGTGTGTGTGTATTTTGAAATTTTATTGCATACATCTTGCTACATTATAATAAGTGATATTTTTTTATCAGGCTATTGATGCTCTTATTAAATCATCAGAAGGTGATATGAGGAAAGCTATTACTTACCTTCAGAGTGTCTACAGGCTTAAAGGAAGTCATGCCATCACAGAAAATGATGTATTGGAAATTGCTGGGGTATTCAATATATTATCATCTTTTATAGTCATTTTTATGCATGTTTGTTTTACATTTGAAAATAGTTTTTGAGGGCGGTATTTTTTTTTCCAGATTGTACCTCAATCTTGGATAGATGGATTAATTTCTGTTTGCCATTCAGGATCATATGAAAAGTTAGAAGCTTATGTGAAGGTAATTAATGACAGTTACTTTGTTGCATGAGAAACAGAAATAGTTAGTAACAATTATGTATTTATTTGGCAATGCTAAAATGTTACCATTTACATATTGTTAGCTAAAATGTAACTGGATTAAGAATTACGTTATATAATCATTAAACAAATGGCCAGAAAATGAAGTGCACTTTGGGTAGCTTATAATCATAACAAAATCATAATTATAACCTGAATTTAGACATTATAGAATATTAAAAATAAAAATTTAACATTACAGACCTACAAAGAATTTTGTTTAAAAAACATCAATATTTATAAAAGCAAACAGATGCAAGTTAAAAGATTAACTGGATAACTAATATAGATTAATATCTCCAAAAAGTTAAATCAATCTAATCATAAAGAAGAGAGATACACTTAACTGGAAAATATTTATAATCTGGGTTTCTGGGAAGATCCTATATGTGATTTTTAACGGGCAGAATAACGTGCAAGTCAAGGGACATTTTGAATACAAGTAATTCATTATATATTATTTACTTCTAGTTATCTATGTAAGGATTAATGTGTAAGTGGCGGAATCAGATTCCCAGACTATTTTCCACCATCAAGTGTCCATTGATTACTCATACAAGCTCACGCATATAAAATATTTACTGCTATTATTGCAGTAAATGAAACACCCACATTTAGATAGAATATCAGAATTCAAAATAGCATACCCTCCTTTTCTTGCATTAGCCAAGTAATTTGTTTTCCACTGCTTGCTGTTTTACCCTAGCAAGTGCTATTATATTGTTATAACTACCTTCTTATGTGTTCAGGAAACTGCCGGACATTTATATTTTTCAGAAAACATTCTATTTAAATTACAATACTATATAATATTTTGAATTTGACATATGAAGTAAACAATTTATTGTTTTTCATTTATTCAAAAGATAAAAAAAAAAAATTACTTGTACTTAAAACTTAATTTTTTTCTTTTATTATAAAAAGGTTTACATTTTCTTAAATTTTTTATATAAAAACTCATAAGTGTGTGCGCCTAACAAGTATATTATTAAAAAAATTGTTAAATATATATAAATTCAAATCTGTTTGTATATGTACAGATACACACAAATACTGCAACGTGAAACATTTTATCTATATGGATATATAATGGCTCGTCAGGTTGAATTTGTAAAGTGATTGAGAAGCACAAGTAGTATAGTAAAATAAAAAGGTAAAGTAAAACAGCCCACTGCAGGGAAAGATCTCTCCATCAGGTGTCATAAAGGAACAATAGAAATTGTTACTTATCAAATTTTCCAATTTGAGTACTTTTCTATTCTTATTTTATCCTCTTTATCTCCAATCTGCCATTCATTTATGTTTATAGTTGGATTGACTACCTGGAAAAGATATCCTAGCTTGATTGGAACCTTTTCCAAGTTTTATTTGACTCTTGTTTGAATTCTGGTTATAAAAATGGCAGATGAATGCACTATCATTATCCATGAAACTCTTATATTTGTTAATTGCAATGGGTCCTGATTGTGCAACGTAAATAATTATAAAATTGTATTAGTTAAAACACAAATAGTACACAGTATGGCTTTTGGATTTAATTGGGGATTATAATGATAAAGTTATGATCGACTAAAGGATGATTACGTTATGGAATATTAAATACTTTTCGATTGTAATCATCATTAGCAAACTGGCAGTTAACACAAATTTTAATTTGTGTATATTTGTTGAGGGAGTTTTTCAATGAAGAGTTGAAACTACTATGGTTAATCTCAAAAACATAACTAGTTAAAGTTAGGCATATATACTTTTAAGAATTCTATATATATATGTTTACATTTTTTAAAGAATTGTGTAACTGTTCATTTTTTAAAAATGCATATTTTTTTGTCTAATCTATATAAAATATTTATAGAGACAGCTTTCTGCTTTTTTTTCTTATCAAATAAACGCTCTAAATTAAAAAAAAAAAAAAGGATAATAGATGTGCCAAAAATTTAAGTCAAAAACAGTAACTGAACATTTATTTAAGTCCATTAATGTCAGGTTGTGTTTGGCTTTTTTTGTATCTTAAATTTTCATTACAAATGATTTTACAGATTTGTAATATATATTGAAAAATCTTCAGTGATTTATCATGTTATTGTTTCAAAATTGTTTCATGTTTTAACCAAGAATGGAATGAAATTTAAATTATTTCTGAAACAATAACATGATTAAAAATTTTTATTTGTACTTCGTTATGATTTCTAGGTTTTGGAAAATAATAGAAGTGTTCTATGACTTTTTTAATGTTAATATCAATTTCTTTAGTAATCAATTTTTTAACAAAAAAATGTTTGTGGGTTTGGGTACTCAAATAAGCAGGTTGAGCAACTGAAACTTTTAGGCCAATCCAAAAATGATTTTTTTTTTTTTATACAAAAAATCACTAAGAACAGTGTTTACTTGGTAACTGACTGCATTGGCATGTTAATAGTGCAAGTTGCATCTCCATGATACCAGATTGTAGAACCGAATTTTCTATATTTTAGGAATAGATTTTAGTGCGGAGTGTTTAGATCTCATTCAATGAATATCATTATCTTGAGCAATTAATATCTGCAAGACAACACATTCTGTATTGCCAAACCTTTTGTTGAATGATTTGAGGAAAATCAGATTAGATTTACATTACCATGAACTTGATATTTTTTGGATGATGTGGCATGCATGTAGTATTTCAAAATTGATCAGCTTTAACTTGAGAGCTGAGAGCAATAATACAAGAAGGAAATAGTTTTTCAAAATTTGTTAGAAAGCATGCTTTAAAAAGCTTAATATATATATGTAAATAGCCTAGTTATTTATAAACTTGGATATCTGATGATTTTTGGCAATATATATACGAGTTGCATGTTTTGATGTGTTTTTTTTTTAATTTTTTTTTTTTAGAGTGTTATGTTGCAAGGTCATGCTTGCAATCAAATTATCTCTCAGCTTCACGACATTCTTATTGAAAGCCCTGAATTCACAGATCCGCAGAAATCTATCATTTTTGAAAAAGTAGCTGTAAGTTTTATATCTTTTTTATATTTTGCTTTTACTTTAAAGAATTTTAATATATTTCTAATTAAATTTAATTTTGAATGCAATTGATTGTTTGAAATAGCTGCTATCTTCCTTGCTTTATTTAATCTAAGATGCAGTTTTTTATAATTGCTTAAACTTAATTAAACTATGATAAAAATAAATCTGCAAATAATTAATCTTTTTAAAAATTTAAATATATTTTGATTTTTAAATGTGCAGTTAACGGAGACTTTCTATTCCCATAAAAAATCTATTCAATCTAGATATTAACATCTCCGTCAGTTATGGGCTATAATGATAATTATTATGCAAGATTTTTTTTATTTATCAGAGAAAATTAAAGCCATAAGCTTTTGCCCAGGTGGAATTAATTTTTGCAGATTGGCAAACTCCCAATAGCTATTGCAGGTTCTAAGATGGCCGATTCTCTTTTGCACTCAAAATTCATCTTCTCTAACAAATTATCCTCTTTTATCAGAAACAAGTAAGCAAAGTTTTAGTTTTGAACAGAAATTGATATTAAAAATCTCCAAAGAATGAGTATTTTTTTAAATATGATCAAGAAAAATGTCCTCACAAAAATGAATACTTTTTATTGATGTAACACCCAGTGTTAAATGAAGATTTTTGACAGAAGATATTTAAAACTTTTTTATCAGGCCAAGAAAATATTGAAATTTTAAAAACACTGGATTCTATTTCATTAATATTGATCAATAGGAAGATAGGGATAAAAAATTTACTAACTATATATTTCACGCTAGATAGATTTCTACTTAGAATGTGTGCAAAGAAAATTACATTGTTTTACTATCAATTTCATTACCTCTCAGTCATGTTAGTTATATTACTTTTAAATGGAAGGATAAAGTTGGAAATATTTCTTCTGATTGGACAAATAATTTTATTTTTTCAAGAAAAGATTTATTAGCCATATATAAATGCAGTGACTAGAATTGAGATATATCAAATTAATAAAATACAAGAGTAATATAAAAAATATTTCAGTAGATAATCACATGGCATATTACTTGTGAGGCTGTGTGATGTTCAAGTACCTTAATGGACATTTAATAGCATCCAGTTAATCCTAGCAGAGTTTTTTTTTTTTTTTAATTATTTTACTTTTAACTAACAATCAATTTCAGAAATTTCAATTCTAGCTTCACTTTTTAACTATTGTCTTAAATTGCACAGGACAAAATTTCAAATAGTTTGTTTCTCTGAAAATCAGAAGTTCAAGCATCAAGCTGTGATCCTTTAGCTCACATCACCTACTTCACTTCTGCACAAATTACGTAGAAGAGATGAATTGTCATTACTTGATTACTTATTCAAATACAAGCATTATAAAATCCTTACAAAATGAAAATTGACATAGAATATTTAAAATTAAAAATTGCGATATAAATTTTTTTAATAAAGTATGCATTAAATGCTAAAAAAATAAGTTACATATTTTTGTTGCATGATTGATTGATCATGGAATGAATCGTGAGGTTTCCACAGTCATACTAATTTTTAATGACAGTTTATTTAATTTATTATTCCAGTGTCTTTCATCCTTTCTTAAATTGAGACTAGTAACAAATAAAGACATCAGAGCATTGTAATTATTATTATTTTCATAATCAAATTAGAAAATATACATTTGTTGATTAATTGTAAAATGTTTTTCATATGATACCTTTTTCTCTTGAGATCAATTATATATGAATGTATATCATAGTTCTGATATCTTTCGCCAAAATGTATATCATAGTTCAGATATCTTTTGTCTTTTACTTGGTCTTTTTTTTTAAAGTTATTATTTTCTAATAAATTCATCTTGTAATAATTTTTCAAGATGTACAACCTTCATTGGCTAGTTTAATGTAATTTTATTTCAAATAAATGTACAGTATCTGTAAATTTTTAAATTCGAGCAAAAACAAAAAAGCCTATTTAAACAGGACATTTTTATTAATCTAATCAACTCTGCTTTACTTAAATTAGTTTTTGACTGTAAATCTGGTGATACATTCCAGCATTTATATATCGGGTAATAGTATGAATACTGAACCCTACTGTTTGATGGCACTCTTTTTCGCCCAATGCACATCAATATACAGATTCACAGGCCTTCTGTTTATGTATTATTACGGGAAAAAAATTTTCTTGTTTTTTTTTTCAACTGCCTTTTAATTTTTTTTCCCGTATATTTGGTTTACATAATATTACGGCAAACCACCAAAGTTTTTTTATTCCACCCGGGTTTTTTTTTCCATTTGTTAATAAACAAATACTTTGTTTTTAGATGGTCTAGAGGTGTTGGTTTGTTTTTAAATTATCGACTAACTGTCGGTCAGTTTCTTTACATAGTATTACTTATGGTAAACCAGTTTCTTTTTTTAACACACACACACTTTGTTTTTAGATGGGGTTTATTTGCTTTTAAATTATCGATTAACGCACCGTTGGTTTGTTTACATAAAAATACAGTAACAAACACTTGTTTTTAGATGGTGGAGGGGGGGGTTGGTAACTTATCTTTTTTGTTGTTTTGATTTGCTGAAAGACTTAAACAATTCAGTACTTACACTTGGTTTTTTAGAGAGTGGAGGGAAGAGAGGTTGTTTTGTCTTTTTTTTTTTGTTAATTTATTACAAGGCTTTTCTATTTTTTTCAAATCTTTATGCTATAGAAAGCTTTATATGATAGCGAAGTTCTTCCTTAATTTTTGGGCCTTTAATTTTAAAAAAGACATAAACAGTTAGTTTTTAAAGAACACTTTTTTTTTTAAGCCGGGGGAGGTACTGTGGGGTGGTGGGGAAGATTTGTTTTGATTTTTAATTATCGACTTCTTTTTGGATTTTCTTTTTGAACATTTTATTGTGTTACCGTACAATTTTTTATTAGTATTTTATATATATATATTTTTGTGTGGGACCTTTTGAACTAACTCTTAAACACTTTTTTTTATTTTTGGTCTAATAAAATATTACCTATTTTAATTAACTATTAATGAAACTTATCAAATATTACCTACCTACTTTATAATCATGTGAACAAGTTTCCCATAAAATAATTTATTGAATCAAAAATAAACGAAACTTTGGACAAGTTGTGAACCAAAACAAGTATAAAAAGAAACACCATTTTCGGGGGCATAAAAAAAACAAAACAAAAGTAACACACAAATAAAATAACAGAGAAGCCTCAAAGCTGTAACGAACGAGATTTTGGAGCCCTCGAACCAACTTGTCCCTTACAGTTCTCACATGGATTCATGTGTAAACAGGCATTTTCATGCAAAATCAGAAACAACTCTGCGGAAAAGAACCTTTTCAAGTTGTGTGCAGTTCAAAAGCATAGGAAAGCGTGTGTGACATGACAATTCTTAATATGGAATACTAATTCCACTACGCTTTCTAAAAAATTTCCGACATTGAATTTTTGTATAGTTTAGTCTCTTTCAAATATGGCCACCATCAAATCAGACCATAGCGATAGTTCAAGAGTGCTCACTTGACGAATACTGTCGCAATGGAATGGGCGTATTTCGCTACGTAATCATAGAATAAATCGCCCTCAGGCGGCTTGTTATGGCTCAATAAAACACTTATTGTAGTGTCAGCCATAAGTTAAGGCTGCTAAAACGGTATCTTTATGTGCGTTTTGTGAAAAACGCCTTCAAGCGGTGGGGTTCAGTATTCATACTATTACCATATATCGTATGCTGTGAATGTGATATACTTACTTGTATTTGAAAGAAAAAACCAAATGGACTACTTACTTGTAATTCATTCTTTTTACGTGTTTATGCAAAATCTGTTAAAAATATATTGCTTTTTGTATGTTTGTTTTAGATTTGTGATAAACGTTTGCAAGATGGCGCTGATGAGTATTTACAGTTAATGGATTGTGGAACTGTTATAATGCAGCAATTATGTAGCAATGCTTAAAGACATTTATTTTTAAATGTAAATGTTTACATGTTGTGTATAAAAGAGTAAATAAATATATTTTATTATAAAATAGAATCTTTTTTTAATAATTCAATAATAATCTTTGAGCAACAACCTGGCAGACTGATTTTAATAGTTTCAATCAATTAATCAAATAGATTTGTATTTTCCACAAATAGGAAGTGGAAAATAGGAATTAATCCAAGATCCTTTAATTAATTTCTGAATTAAACAAAATTGTTCTGGGCAATAATTATATGAGTGTGAATTTATGTGTTTAACTAGAGAGTAAAATGAAAGAAAAACCTTAATCCTTAGCGTCCATCCTCTGTCTAGCCTGATAAATAAAGGGGTTATTGGAAAAGAATTTGTCTTACAATAGGATATTTTATCCACATCAATCTAAGTTTGCACATTTAAATATTAAGAACATAAGCCTAATTCAGTCAACCATTGCTAATAATTACACAAGGAGAGCAATACAAGATTCTTTGGAGACAAATATTTAAACTTTATGATTCATGACCTGCTTTACACAATTAGGTTTAAATTTAGGCTAAACTTTTTAGAGAAACTAACATAATTAAAAATTAAACAATTTCAAGAATTCATTATAAAGATTGTGCAAAATACAAGCAATCTGACTAAATCGTCTTTCTCATTTCTAGATCAAATATTTTTTCCCCTATAATTTTAGTACATTTTAGATGTCTGCATTTAATCTTTATACAAATTTTGTAATTTAGCTGAAAACTTTACTTCAAATAACTACAAAAAAAAGTGCTAAATTCATATTTAAAATGTTTATTATTTTTTTACAAGTGACAAAATCTGAAACATTTTTGAACTTATAATATACAGTTGTTTATAATTATAAATAAAAAATTTTTTTAAATACAATATTTATATATCAAAAGTTTATAATATTTTTATTGGAAAATATTTTCACTTCAAATCGCAATATTCTTTTATTTTAATCAAAGAAAAATAATTCTTTAATATTTACTATGTGTTGACTTATGTATGTAGATAAGCAAGTATGTAAATATGTGCTGTATTTACATTTATATTATGTATATGCACATACATACATACCTAAAAATAATAAAAAGTTAGAACTCAAGACATTTAAAGAAATTGTAGTTAAAATATATATATATATAAGCAAAGTTAAAATATACAGATAATATAAATGCAAACATCAGAAAAAATCTTTTCTTCTCCACACTTCCTTGAATAAGTAAAAAAAATTAATGTGCATTTCAGATTGATATAAATATCTCTTGAAATATTCTACAATTCTAACCATACATATATTTATAAAATTGAAATATGCGTCTCTTTTTGAATTAATTATTGCAAAATATCAGTTTTTATTTAAAAATTTTTTTATAATTAATTACAATAATAATTATATTGTTGAAGTAATTAAATAAATTTGTAAAAAAAAAAAAAAAGGATGTGAGGAGAAGTTGATGAAAGAATTATTAAAGTTTAATATTGTCATGATACTCTGAATGTATATAATGATATAAACTTTTACTCATGTAAATTTTTAGCTTTTCTAAAACATCTCTCTTCCTCTCTTTTTAACTTGATTTTAAGTTTGAATACTAAAGTTAACAGCTAATGCATAGTAAAAAAAAAAAGTCATACATTGTATACATCACAGCTGCAAAAAAAAAATAAAATTCATAAATGCAGCTGCCTTCATGATTTAAAAACAATATATATACACATACGTTAGAAATCAATGAATAACCATTACAAATATTTTCTTTCTGTACATTATCTTTGTATATGAAAATAACATCAAAAAATTAAAAGCATATCCATCAATTTTGAAAACAAAATGAAACAACAGGATAGGATATGCTATTATATTTTTACAGATAACAACAACAATACTGCATGTGTGTTAAACTAAATTCTTTGTCAACAATATCCGAAATTTTTTTGTTTAATTGAAAAAAAAAAATTTAACAGAAATCCAAACTTACTCTTTTCTTTATAAAAATACAACTCTATTAATTTTTCGATACAAAGCCAATTTAATAAATGCTGCAATTATGATCAACAAATTTTACTATTTCATGCTAATTCATAAAATGCAAAGATATTGTTTTGTCTTCCCTCCCACCCAGCACTCCCAAATAAGACATTTTAAACATATAACAATAAGAAAGTCTCATACACTTTTTGAATCATTTTCACTGTGTTTTTCTTCATGATCATTATCTTGGTTTGAGACAATAGCTTCTTTAGAAGTCTGGACAATATTAACAGTAAGATCGTCATCAAGTGCAGCCACGGGTTGTAATAATTCAGAATTGTCATTTATTAGATTTGAACTTGCCATAGAACAACAGGCCTCATCATCTGTAGAACAGGAATCGGCAGAAATTGATTGCTGGGATTCATTTGATTGATTTAAAGGCTCTGGTGCACTCTCATTCAATGCTCCAGTAACAGCAGAATATGGTCTTTGGGACTGTTGAGAAAGAAGGGGAGTAGTTTCACTCGGTTGATTTTCATTTTCCTCATCTGAGTCTGTATCTGAACTTTCGTCCCCAAGTATCACTTTACTCTTACATACAGGACAGGTTCTCTTATTATTAGTTAACCAGGGATCTATACATTTACTGTGATAAGCTGTAAAAAGAAAAAAAAAAAAAACACTTTTAAAAACAAAATGAAATGCAATCCTAAACATAAGATCAATTAAAATTCATTTTACACATAAATAATTAAACTAATTTCAGCAGCACATACATAACTTTTACTACTGCTTGAATATGTAACGTGCATGATTATAATCAAAGAGAACATTCTCATTATAATATGTTATTCAGAATTATTTTGCAGGCAGACTTAATGAATCATTTTTAATAAACTTGCAATTAGTTTATTAAAAATGAGTCTACCTACAAAATAATTTTGAGCAACGTATTAGAATGTTCTCTGATATGAATACATATTCAGGTAGTAGTAAAAGTTATTTATGTGCTGTTGAAATTAGTAATATTTAATTTAAAATAGTATATGAAATGTTAAAATAGCTTGATTATTTTGTGACCTAAGATCGCCGCTAATAATAAATTTCAGCCTTTTCGAATATCAATGTTAATTTATTTACAATATGTATGGTTTGGAGATCAGATGAAAGAGAAATTCTTCTTTTATCAGACTGAACAAATGAGCATTAATAAATGAAAAGAAAATTATATTTGCAAGTTTATTAAAAATGATTCGTTACGAGTCTGCCTTCAAAATAATTCTGAGTAACTTATTACGAGAATGTTCTGTAATATGAAATAATTTCATTCACATATAAAACACTTTGCAGTATTTTATATTAAAAAAACCCAGAAAGCAATCTACATTAAAACAATGAACTGTCCATGTTAAAAAGTAAATTAAATGTATATATGTATGAAACTTCAGAGTAAAATAAGAAGTAGAGAAACAATATGATATAGCTTTTCATTTTTACAAAAAAGGCTGAACTAACAAATTACATTAGATTACAAGCTAAAATCTAGTCAAGGATATAGATACAATTGCACTAATTATCTGTTATTTAAATTTATAATAGATGGCTTTAAAGCAAAATGAATTACTCTCTTTTATCAAATTTATATGAAACTTTGAAGTAAAATGAGTAGGGATAGTAGAATGTATATTGATTATTTTTATTTTTACAGGTCAAATTAAATTTTCAAGTTCAAGTTTGAAATACAGATTTTAATAAGTAGCTTACTATTTCCCAAGCAAACTCAGTATTTTTTTCAGCTACCATCAAATATTGATAGTCTAATAAATATTTAACTAATTAAAACAAAAAAAAAAAAAGCAATTAGTGTTGAAAGTAAATCGACATAACGAAATACTTGAATGATTTAAAAACAGTTGTAAAAGAAGTTTTTTTAAAAAAATATAAGTGTTATATTATTTCTAACCGCAATTTTACTCAATTCCAAAATCAACTAATGTAAGCAGCTGTAATCAAAGAACTAAATGATTGATTGATTTCTAGTTTTTGCTCTGTGTGGTTTAATATAGTGTCGGACTCTAGAGTAAGATCTTTGAATCAATTCCAGCTCTGGCATTTTATCTGCTCAAACTTCTTATGAATCCTTGAGATTATTTTTTATTACTAGATTTGTAACAGATGAATGGAATAAAATGAATTTTTATTGCAAATATTGAAAGTATATGGAGAAAGTCATGTGATGCTTTCCTTGGTTTATTATTTATAATTGTATATTTTCTAAGATATTTGGTTTAGTTATTTTATAGTGTGAAGTTTTCATAGATGCATTCCACTCACCATGAGAACAAGGCAATACTCTGAGCTTATCTCCTTCATTGTACTCATCCAGGCAGATAGCACAGACATCATTTGTATCTCCTGAAACAAACAAACAAAAAAAGACTTAATGATCAATGATTTAAATCATTATTTCTAATTATATTTCAATTAATATTTTTTCTCAATACCTTTTCTGTTTAAAAGCCTACTTATAGTAGCACTTTATAATAATGGCTCTCAATTGTTCCAAAAATATTACTTCTGTTATGCGTGCAAGCATTTTTCAGCAACATGCACTAGTCTTAAATATCAATATGTTTACAATATTTCTATGTATGTCTGATAATTTTCCAAATTTTTGTGTTAACTAAATTGCAGCTACATTTAGTGCTTGTGGGGGAAAAAAAAGAATCTGGATTTATCTACAAAGTAAATGTGAGTGTACCTTTGCAAAACCAATCTTTGAAAAAGATACATAATAAATAGATTAACATGATTTTACTTGAAATTAGTTCATTCATAAAATTTTTATTTTTCTTAATTTAATATTTACAAAATTAGAACTAATTTCCATGTCTACTAATAATACAAATTTTACAAGCTGCTTATCTCAGTTAAACTTTATTATTAGTAACAATATGATTTCATTCATAGACCAGAAATTTATTTCTAAGTGCATATAAATAGACTATACTTTGTAATGTATAATTAGGGGATATAATTAGTATATTTATTATGTGTAATAAATATGTTTATGGCTTAATGCTTTAAGCCCTATCTCCTTTAAACATAGTTAGTAATTGAAATGAGCAAACAGTTTAAACTTCATGGCTAATTGTTCTAAAGTGCAAAATATAAAATGTGCTAACATGCACAAGCATAGAAAAAAAATATTCTGATAATACTTTCAAAAAACTTATTGTAAAACAATTTGACATGTGTTTAAAAATAAACAAACAGATTCATTTAGTTTTTTTTTTTTTCATATGTCATAGCATCGGCCGTCTACAACTAACTACTTGCTTTCATTTAGTTGCTAAATCTTTTAATAAAAATGGAAACAGAATTAAAAATCACTATGCTTCTAAATTATTTAACAATTTATCTAATGAATTAAAAACAAAAAGTATATATAAAAAATTAATTTAATAATTATTAATATATATATGGATATATAATATGCATTAAAATATTAAATGGTACTGTAATATAATTAAAATATATATAAAAAAAAAATTTAAAATTCTAATTACTTAAATTATATATGAGCCTTTCCTATATAGAAGTGCAATTAGAGCCTAATAAGATATGGATGAAATTTAGTTAAATACATTTCACTTCTATAAATAAATAACATCTTAAAAACAGTTTTTATTTTAAATGACAAATTAGAAATGATTAAAATAAGCAAGTAGAATATGTCTAACTGATAGGATAAATTCACTAAACAGAATCATTAACAATAGTAAAAATAAGTTTCTAAAATAATTATATAACTGGATAGGCTTATTGTGGAATTGGAAAAACTTTTAATAGTATGGACTAAAGATCAAAACAACTATAATATTCCTTTAGGATAAATCTTTATTTACAACAAAACAAATTTAATTCCATGAAAGCTAATAGAGTAGACTACGTTGCTGACAGCTTTAGATCTAAAAAACAGTTTTTGTAACATTGTTATACAAAATGAATTTATTAATGTTAAAAATTATCTAAACAAAATTTTAAAAAAAATTATAAATAAATAAATTACAAAACTTTATCATTATATTATTTTTAATTCAGTTACTTTACAGTAATATTGGTTTGTTTAATTTTGTTTAAAATGTTTAATTAAATATTAATAAATTTAATATGAAATATTTAAGTGTTAATATCATGTTAAAGTAACTTTCAGACTACCTTATATAATAATAATATGGTTTTGTCATTGCATTTATGAATTAAACACACAAAAAAAGAGAGCTAATTTACTTAGATATTTTCTATTAATGTAAATTAATGTGTACATTTATGGTAAATCTGAAAATAACCCATATATATTTCCATGCATCAGAATAAATACATAACAATGACAGTAATAAATAACATTGTATAAAGGTATGTTAATGAAAGGAATCAATACACTCCAACAGATTGCAAGCAACGAGAATTGCAATATGAGTTAGAGTAGAAAGATTCATTAGAAATAGTATAGTGGATGAACTCACACCATATGTATATTAAATACTGCCTAATGCTATACTAGTAATTATAAATAAAATAGAAATTCACATAACATTATAATACTAGCTAAAAAACAATTTTATTAAAATTCTTCCACAATCATAGTTTTATCTACTAACAAATAGACCTTTTCAAATAAAATTCAATTAATTATACAACATACATATATACAAAACAAAATATCCTTCACTTAAAAACCAACTTCTTGGCCTCAGATTCAAAAAATTGTATCATCAAAGTTTCTTTTATTCTTCAATTCACTTTTTTTTTTAAAATAAAAGAATCTCTGCATTGTCAAATAATATTTTATGACCTGTATTCTGTTCATGAATATCTATTTTTAACTCTACTCTTATGAACTTTAACTCTTTCATTAAGACTTTGACCTATATAAATTTTATGACAACTGCAAGGAATCATAAACTACTCCAAATGCTAGGATTCTAACATGAATAGCCTTCACTTAAAAAACCAACTTCTTGGCCTCAGATTCAAAAAATTGTATCATCAAAGTTTTTTTTATATTTCAATTCACCTTTTTTAAAAAATAAAAGAATCTCTGCATTATCAAATATTTTATGACCTGTATTCTGTTCATGAATATCTATTTTTAACTCTATTCTTATGAACTTTAACTCTTTCATTAAGACTAACCTATATAAATTTTATAACTGCAAGGAATCTTATAAACTACTCCAAATGCTAGGATTCTAGCATGAACATTCATTCGTATTGCAAATTTGCATTTAAAGGTCTATTAAAATTTTTTGATGACTATCAAGAATTAATTAAATCTTTAATTAATACAAAAAAAAAAACTGCTGCAGAATTGAAAATGTTATCTGAATTTTTAAAAGTCGACCAAGTGGATGGAAAACAAAATTTCTTTATGAAGGAACTGATCATCCAATTTCATCTATAGAAGATTATTTTCAAATTTAATACTTTTTAATTATAATTGATAATACAATTACCTTGTTTATGAAAAGATTCAAAATTTACCATGAATATGAAACTTATTTGGCTTTTAGTCAAATTCTGATATTCAAAATTTGATTGCAAATAGTCTTTTTAAGACTTAATTGGGTCCTTGGAAAATGACATTATGTTGACTTAATTAAAATTTGTCACTGAGTATTGCCATCCAAGAATACTATTTTGCAAATTGTGTAATATTTATATAAAAATAATTAATCTGAATTGCATACAAATTTTGTTACTGTTCTTAAAAATTGTATTAACCTTTTCCTTGTCAAATATTCCAGTTAGCTGAGTGAGGCAAAACTAAACTTTTGATTGATCAATTACAGAATCAGTAGTAAAAATATATTCATCTTTTAATATATTCGTTTTAGTTTCGTTTGTAAAAAGTATATTAATAATTTGTCAGATTATGAAAGTGAACGAAAGTTGTTTCAAAAATAAATTTCTATTTATAATTATAAAAATATTTGATAGCAGAAGACCTAAAAAGAAAGTTCGTAACGAATTAGAAAGTGCTGCGGATGTCATTGATTTCTTTCTCAAATTACATTCATGTAAAAGTAAATAATTTTTTACTAAAATCTTATTATTTTTCTAAAATAATTATATTTTCAGCATATCTTATCAAAATAATTTATGTGTAAAAAAATACTAAAAAAAAAACACTAAAACATTTTCATTTTGAAAATCAAAACAAAAAAGTTGGAGTGGTGAAAATTATTGACAGGCGTTCTTTTGTTCGAAATGAGAACCAACCAATCAGCATCTAGGAAAGTCTGCCTTCTCCCATTGTTGTAGTTTCTAGAGTCTATTATTGCTTTTTTACTTGTAAAATAATTCTAGAGAGGGCAGCATCTTACAGTATTTTTTAACCTTTAAAATAAGTGTAAAAACACTACGGTAATGTAAAAACAGACTTTTTCGAGCAGCTGCCATGACCGCATTCATGTTTTTCAGTGCCCATAATTGTAGCATCCGCAGAGAGATTTTTTTCAAGATTAAAGATAATTAAAAATTATTTGAAACCTAACATAAAAACAATTCTCTTCATTACCAATTTTATCTATTGAATCTAAATTTGCAAAAAAAATTAAAGTATGATGATATTATTAATGAATTTTGCAATAAAACATTCGAGAAAATAAAATATAATTTTCTGTCCTTTGTTTTAATTCTCAAATATTGATTGAATAAAATTGCACAAATTTTTATTTGTAATAAATAACTAATTATATTTATGTGCAAATAAAATACATATTTTTTAATATCTAAGTGGTTTTTTTAATCAGAGGCTCTGCATAAAAACATTACACAAAGCCCCATATTTTCTAGGGTCATATTTTTAATGAGCCCTGTCACAATCCTAAATAATATTATTAAAACTCACATTTGACATTCGCAAGATGTAAATAATTTTTGGATTCTTCTGTAGTGTGGTTGAGGATGTTTTGGTTATATTTCATTTGGAATTTAGTACTATTGCTAAAAATACTTGTAGGGGTACTGTTTTCTATTATTAGTGAGAGCAGGTAAAAACTGGCTGAATGTTAGTACTATGATAAATAATAACAAGCAATCACATACAATGAAGAATCAGAAAACTATTCATATATATATAGATGCATGCATTAATTTCCAAAACTCAAGTGATAAATATCCATAAAAATCTATAAAACTGATTTTTCTATGTTAATTTAAAAATAATATGCACATAATCAAACTTAATCTAAAAGCTATGCTATGTGATTTTAAAATTGTAACATATTTTTTAAAATGACTTAAATAAATTATTCACTGAATTGTTCAGAAAAAGAGCCCAGAAGGATGTCTGCAAATAGTGACCAAATGATAAAAAACCAGTTTAATTAACAGAAATTTGGCAAAATTTTCAAATTAATATTTGGCATAAACAAAATGAAATCAATAAATAAAATTACTAAAAACTAATATCTTAATTCAAAGCCCCCCAAAAAATTTTTTTTTAAAAATAATCTGTTTTATTGTGATCTGAATGTAGATATAAAATCAGCTGTCTTTATAACTAATACATGAAAAGATAACATGTGCAACAACTGATAACTTAAATTGATAAAACATATATAATTTAAACCCCAAAACAACATATCTGTTTATGGATATTTAAAGAACAACCACACAAAATATTTAGCTTTAATATCTGACAATTTTAGGCACTACACATACATATATATTTAAAATATTTCTTAAAATAATCTATATATAACATTAAAATATTTAAATCTACATTACCTTTTTTGAACTTTTTAATAGGAATTTTTTTTAAGTTCTGAGTTGATAATCTGTTTCTGCATTGACGACGATGATCACGAATAAATTTAGTGAGCTAACAAATTAAAAAAGATAGTTCAAACTAAAAATGACTTGTATCAAAAATAGTTTTATTATTAAAATAAGTCAGCTATGAGTTATATTAAAATATATTAAACAAATAGCAAAATGAGATATTTTATACAATAAAAAAAAACAGCAAACTCTATCTAAAATTGTAATGCCAGCCTTTTGACTAAGAAATATATACAGATTAACATTTAATTAGTCATTGTTTCCTTATATTTTAGACCAGAAAAATAAAAATTACCCAAGTGTAACAGGAAGTTCTACAAGAAATTACTAGTGAAAAGAAATGAAAATCTATTGCATATTCTTTTAACAATTGTAAATTTTACACTCAATTGATAAAACTAATTTAAATTTAATTCAGCTTGAAAAAGTTAAAACAGCTCTTTGGAATCTTCAAAATGGAATGGCAGCAAGTCCTGATGAAGAGAGCTTCAAAACAATTGAAATTTTTAGGAATACTAATTTATTTTCAATAAGGGAGTTTTTTTTATTGCTGTACTTTATAAAAATGAAGGATTAAAAAAAGATTAAAAATATTTAAAAGGATTTTATTAAAGATTGTTTCCAATCCTAGAAAATTATTGGAAGAATCTCAAGAAACACTATATTAAGGTTTTTTATTACTAGGCAAAAACAAAAAAAAATAAATGTCATAAATAAAAGTGATTTATAAATTGCCTTCAAGACTTTAGTCGTAACATTTAACTTGATTAATTGATAAGACGTGGCAATATTTGAAAGAATCTGGTTGTCAAAAATCAAGTATTTAAATAAAAATTGGTGTCAAAAAGTTATGAATATTAAGTTCATCTTTATTGCCATTTTTACGATATTGATCTTTGAACACTTAATAGGCAAATTCATTCAGCAGGCATCAAGATACAATGTTGATTTGATGGTAAAGATTTTGAATTTAATTCAATTAAAAGTGAAAACAAGAACCATAGATTTGCAGTACAATAATGATTGTATTATTTTTGTGAATTTAAGAATAATCTATATAATGTACTTGAATGCAACCTTTATATAATTTGGTTTAATATATCCCTCCCCCCTCTTCAATTAAGATGCTTTATTAGTCAATGAAAGGAGAAAAATTTATAACTTGAGGCTTGGATGGTTGTTAGCAAGAAAGTGTAGATGACGTTAAATCACCTTGGAAGCTTTTTAAGTAGAAAGATTGTTTGGATGTTGATATAGTCACCAATGGTTTGCTGCATTTAACAAGTCAAAAATATTTCATTATAGTGAAACTATTTCAATAAATAAATTAGAGGCATTTAGAATTGTTATTTTACCAAATTTATTATATCAAAGTGCAACTTTAACCAACTATCAAGATATTTATGGGTACTGCAAAAAATTCATTTAAAACTGTGCCATATTATTTTGAAAATATATGGGTATGTTTTAACACTTTGCTGGATTTAATGGTAGTGAATCTACCGTTATAGTGCATATCTTCATTGAATTGGAAGCAAATTTGGCAATAATTTTTGGCCGAATCTTTCTTGGAAGAAGCAGACCCCATTTATTACAAAAATGATTTCAAGACACTAAAGAGGTGCAATATTGATTGCTTTCAACAAAAGAATATTAGCAAGGATATAATAATTACAATTAGGCAAGATATTGAATTTTTCTGAAAGAAAATATGCTATAGAAAAAGTAATTCACTTGTAATCTCTGCTGCAATGATTTGATTATGAATAGGTCTGTGAAGTCACTTCAGCTCATCTTTAAGTGTTTGTTTTCTGGAGTTTGCACAATCATGCCTGAGTGAATGCTAATGATGATTATACATACATACATATATATATATATATCAAATATAACTACATAATATAACATAAATAGGACCAACTCTAAAATATATTTATAAATTATTAATTATAGCAGAAACTAAACTAAAGATGTACGGTGAAAGAAAAAATAGGATTCCCAACAAATAAGTCAATGTACCTTTGAATGGAAAAATCAATGAGATGATACACTACTCTGGAGTAATAGTACTTATAAGATGATTTGTCATTTTAATAGCACACTGATATATAAGAATTATAATTGTGTAACAGTGATACAGCTATTATCATTTTAACAATTAAAAAATAATTGTTAAAATGATGAGAGTTTTAATGGTTTTCCAGCTTTGTTTTATTCTTTAGCTAAGAAAAGCTACCCACCATTTACTAACCATTTCTGCAAGTCTACCTTGGTTGAATATGGGAATACTATAAAAAATAATAATCTTAAAGCCATTTAGAATTTAAAAAAACTCCTAAGTTTTATTCCCAGATTCAAACCCAAATTATGGTTATACATATCTCAAGAAATGATAAAAATATGACTTAAATAAATGCAATTTAAAATGAAAAAAATAAAATGATAGATGAATATGCGTTTGCATACATGTAGTGTAATTAATAAACACAAGCATGACGAGTTTCCAATATTTTTTTAAAATTATAACATTATTCAATATATTCATAAGTTTTTTTAATTAAACTGAAAAAAAAAAAAAAAGCAAATAAAAAAAAAACAACATATTTTGGAAACATATTTTTCTTTTTACAAATACTGTCACAGAAAAATGAAGATATAACAGCTTTTATGTAATATTTTTTATCCAAATTTCTTTATGATCAGAATTTCTTTAATATGTTTTGGAAACATATTTTTATTCTTGCGAATGCTATCATATAAAATATTGAAGATATCATAACAGTTTTATGTAATACTTTTTATCCAAATTTCTTCTTTATCATTGGAATTCTTGCATTATTTAAAGAATAACAAAAATTATAATAGAAGTTCCAAATTAAGAAATAATTTAGAATAATTTCTTTAAGAATACTTTTAAGAAATGAAGACATCAGCCTATTATTTCTAGAAAATAGTAAGATGTCCATGATATGTTTGAACTTCGGCTGAGTTAAAAAAAGTTTTTTAGATTCCAATCAGGCTTATTTTTTTTCAAGTAGTTTGCCTGCAGTCACTACAGCTAACTATTCAACATTAATTGGTAAATGACTAGCTATTCTTTGACAGTAAATTAAAAAAGGTTAGAAAACTACTCAAACCCCATCATTCAGTAACTGACAAACCTAATGACTAATGTTATTCTATACCCAGCAGTTGGAGAATCCTTTGCTCTCAATAAATAACTTAATGACTATTTAACTTTAATAATATGGGTATTTACATGTAAAAAAATACAAGTGTATAGCACATTAATAATTAATGTGAGTGTTATGAATTTTTAAAAAAAATAACAATTATTACTATACTATTTGTGAAAAGTTAGAAAAATGAATAGGTGTGCATAGTTTTTAAAGTCTAAACTTCATATTAGCTGCTATTCTAAGATCTTAATCTCGACCATCATAATCCAATAGTAGCTCCCCATTTTTTTAACATATGCATAAGAAAATATTCTCATTTTCTGCTTTTAGATTTGAACATGATATTATTAACCAACAACTATTAAAGCATTGTTTGTTAGACAGAATAATTCTGTAGTGGTTCTAGTCTTGGACAGATAAGAATTAAAAACTTCTATTTTAAAATCCTCCCAATAATACAAATATTAATGTAAGTAATTCTCAAATTAATTAATTATTGTATTTGATAGATTACTGAACATTCATACAAGTTGAAAAAAAACAACATATCTATCTACTAAAATACTTTTATTTTTTTTATTTATTTATTTTTTTTCATATGTCATAGCATCGGCCGGGACGCGACTTTTATTTTCAATCTTCTAATATATATCCTTTGAAAACTTGTATTACTGATCCTGTGTAATTTAAAATTACATGAGTCAATAGTACTCATTTTTATATAATAAAGCACCATTGATAAGCAAATAATTGAATTAATATCAATAGTAAATCTCATTAAAATTGTTTGCTTAACTAAAATATATAAAATATACAATAGGGATTATTTACAAAAATAAGGTTGATATAATCAATCGTAATATTAGAAGTTTCTTGCATTTCAACAATTCATTTGAATTCTTAGTTGCTTAGAATTCATATATATATATCTTATGATAAACAATTACTTGCTTGCTAAGATTATGAGAGATATTTTTTTGGTTGACAATCTCACATAAAGCATAAAAAGAAAGATTTAATTGTAATTCTCATATTCTGAAATTGACCCACAACTGAACACTAATATGAATGCTTCTCTTGCTTGCAAAGTAGCAGTTTTATTACACAATATACAATATGTGAATATTGATATATCCATATCTTTAACAAATGAACTGCAAAAAATATTTTGTTGTACTGATGAACAAATTATATCATTTACCATTATTTTTTCTAAAGTTTTTACATTTTTTGTTAACAAACAACAGTGTAAAATATGCAGCCCACATTGATTCTAGTGTTATAAGGACTGCATGATTGAATTATAAAGTTCAAACTGCTTGATAATTTTATCTAAAAGTTTTTTCCAAATTAATTATTAAATAATAAATACATAATGTATCTGATATGTAATGTGCTTACATCAATGCAGCACATTCTCTCAGCATTGTTATGCAACAGATAAAATCTATATGTAAATGGGAATTAAGGAAAGATTTAATTAATGCAGTAAAATATAAAGAATTACACCAGAATTTTAAATGTTATTAAAACAGGCAAAACTCTGTATATGTATTGCTACTCAGTGCAAGCCAGAGTACCGAAATGTATAGGTACTGAACTGAGTTCAGACCTATATGACTGTATAAGCTAATGAGCTTGGATTGAAAATATTAGTGTTTTCAATTTAAGACTCATAGTTTTGTAGTTAAATAGAGATAAAAGGTGGCTGCTGGAGAGTTGCATTAGATCCTAAGATCTAGGTGCAGTGCTCTCAGATCCAAGGCTCCTCACTGACGAAGGCCAAAAGCCAGAAACTAGTCTGGTGATATTGGATGAGTAGGCACTAGATGGGGATTTTATGCACAAGCCTTCTGGCATCCATTGATTACTCTGACTTGCACTGAGTGGTAATACGTATAGAGAGTTTTGCCTGTTTTAATAACAGTTATAAGCAAGCATAGGAAATGGTGATCATGTGATGTTTATTGGCTTAATTTTAAATGTGTTGGAAAGGATTGGGTAGGTAAGTAGCAGATTTTTCAGAATAAATTAAGCATTTTGATTATTATTAAAAGCATTATTTAGCTTTTAAGATATTTCAATTTTTTAATGAGATATTATAGATTATTGATTGAACAGTGATAATACCTTGAGCTTGTTTAATCTATAGCTATAAGCAAAGTATTCAGCAACTATATATGACAAGTGAACAATTTGCCTTCAGTTATATTGGAGGAACCAAAGCTTATATAAAACTGCAATGAAAAGACTATAACTTTGATGACCTATGACTTTATTATTACTCTTTGGAAAACTATGGGGAGAGATTTTTAACAAGGTGATTTAATTATTTATTTGTTGCTGTTATTCAACTAAAGAATTAAATATAGAATTTGGTCATAGTTCTTTTTATATTTGTCAATTCAGTCAAAATATGATTTTTTTTACTTTTTAATATTACAATATTTTGTATAATTGGTATATTAATAAGTAATTTAAATACTTGTAAATGATATCACATATATATTATAATTTTTAAATACTTTATGCTAAAGTGGATGTCTACGTATGTACACATATATAAAGACAATCTAAAACTTCACTATGATAGAAAAATAAAAGTTGATTCTGTTTTCTAGATTAATTCTGTTATGGAGGCATTCTCAAAATTCATATTATTAAGGTAGAGCTTTTGAAAATATGAATAATCTAGCAAAAGTCTTACTGAAAGTGAGATCAAGAAACATTACAAATGCTAATATATATTAGACAACCAGAACAAATGCATAAAGATATATTATGAGAGGCAGGAGATAAGGAAAGGATGGGAAAAAATCCATTGTCAGTAAAGGCTTAAACCTGGTGTTTGCTTTAAAAACAACTTTAAAATGAAGATGAACACTGTATAATTAAAGAAATATCAGTGGAAAGATTTGTTTTTACAAGAAAAATATCTTTAAGGAAAAAACTGATTCATAAAAGTTGAAAATTTAGTGAAGTTTAGTTAACCAGAGAATAGAACCTAATATATTAATTAATCAGTATCATATATTTTTAAAAAAAGGAACATTGAAGAATTATAGTAATATATTAATGATAGATAAGCATGATTTTTTTTTTATATTTAACTACTTTAGTAGTCAATACAAAAAAAGAAAATGGATTACAAGTATTCTCATGTATATAAATCAATTTATTGTATATATATTCATTACAGTAAGAGATCTGTTCCATTAGATGTTTAATGTCATTCATTGTGAACCACGACACTAATATATTGATAAGCTAAAATGCTATTTTTGTATTCTAGATTGCACAAATATTCAAGCTTTAAAATAATAAGCCATAATTAAGATATACATACAGAAATTTAGATTATCATTTCTTTGTGGATGTTTAAGATATTTCAAATCCTTAATGGACCTAATAATCAGAGGTTAATCCATGAAATACATGTATAGTAAGAGAAGTTAATCTGTGATGTTTGTTACAGGACAATGGTTTACGATTTAATAACAAGCTTTTAAGAAGTATATGCAGCAAATTTAAAAAAAAAAAAGTTTTTGTTCACCTTATAATTAAATTGGCCAGAAGAGTGATTTTTATTAATAACTTTTTCTTTGGCTCCTTAAGTATTTATTAAATATAAGATAAATGATGGTAATATTATTCAAATTTTCTTTAGTTTAAATTAAAAATGTGAAAAACAAAATTTAATCAAAAAATGTTCATACAAATTTTTATTTTTTTTAAAAAAAAAACCTGTATAATTTTGAAAGATTATTAAATACAGTGATTCTGTTTGATTGTTTACAAAGAATTGTTTTAATTTAATTAATCTGAATATTTTCAAAACAGTCTTCTGAATTCTTATATCATTATTCCAAAGATTAAAATATCTACACTGATTTTCACTGATTTTATAAGATTACAATATTGTTTTCTGGATTTTCCCACAGTTTATCACCTATTTGAAAAAGGATTGAACTTTGTCATTATACTATCTAATATTCTTTTATTTGATATAATGGAAGCCACTGATAAAGTCACTCAAAAACTGCCCCTAGAAGAAGCAAGAGAATTATGCTGGTGAATAAAAAGAACACTTCAGAGATATCAAAAACTGAAATCAAACATTTCCTACAATGAGAGGAAAGCCATTAAATCTCTCAAACTAGACAAATCCATGCTACCAAAGGCAATGCTAAAATTGTAATGGATACAATTGATTATGATAACAAAATACAATGTCTCTTCACACCAGGCTAATACAAAGAAGTAGTTAAATATTTGTTATTGAGTACAGAAACAAAGTTACAAGCATTCCTCAGAAAACATCAGATTCAGAAAAAAATTAATTAACATCATATTTCAAAATCTAAATCTATAAGCATTTTCCAGATAATTATTAATTTTAGAAATTCATTTTGCCAAAATTTCTTCTCAAAGTACTTAGTTCTTTGGCATACATAACAGTCTTATGTCAGGGATTTTAAGCACTTTGTAGAATTAATCAAGAACATAAAATTGAAAGAACTGATATATTGCTAAGCTTTAACGTGGAAAGTTTATTCACAAATGTAGCCTGTGATGAAGGACTATTGTAAGGAAAAGATTAAATGATGATAATAACTTAAAAATCAGAGCAACTCTTCCTATTAAGAGTATAATGGAACTATTAACATTCTGCATAACAACATACTTTCAATACAACACAGAATTGTCCTACAGAAGCAAGAGATGGCTATGGATTCACCACTGTCACCCTTGATTTAGAAACATTTATATGGAAAAACTTGAAACCATAGTCATAAATACTATTCCATATTCATCTAAAGTTTGGTTTCATTATTTCAATGATCTTCTTCAATTAAATTCACAATAAAATCACAACAAATGTTCTAGAGACAAGATTTCCTCATAACTAAATCAAAACTATAGTTTACAGAAAACCTATAAACACAGTAAAATATTTAGCATATACTTCTAATCACACCAGAAACACAAAACATGGAATTATACTGTGTTTTTCTGAAGGTTTGTGATGATGGTGTTCTAGCTGTATTTTTATATTGGACTATTTCCATCATCTAATATGTGTGTTGAATGTCTTTAGAAAAGTTTAATTTTTAGTTAAATATTCCAAATGCATTCAACTGTTAGTAATATCACAGCAAACAGGTTAGTATATGCACCAACTGTTAGTAATATCACAGCAAACAAATGTTAATAATATCACAGCAAACAGGTTAGTATATGCACTAACTGTTAGTAATATCACAGCAAACAGGTTAGTATACGCACAACGTTTCGAGAGGTATTTTTCTCCCCTCTTCTTCAGGTGTTGCTGGCCTGACCAGTGACAGTACTAGCATGGGATTCGAACCTGGGTCCTTAGATTCTTGATTATTGAAATTTAAGGTAACGCTCTAACCAACTGAGCCATCCTGCCAAAGGCAACAGTATGTAGTAATTTCATTTACTTATCTATGAGGTTCCTCCTGATTTCTCCACTTTTTCCTCAGAGCAAAGTTGATTAGTGATTTCCATACATTATGTATAGTCACAGTAGGTTGGCAAAAAATCCCATAAGCCAACCTAGTGTGACTATACATAATGTATGGAAATCACTAATCAACTTTGCTCTGAGGAAAAAGTGGAGAAATCAGGAGGAACCTCATAGATAAGTATATGAAATTACTACATACTGTTGCCTTTGGCAGGATGGCTCAGTTGGTTAGAGCGTTACCTTAAATTTCAATAATCAAGAATCTAAGGACCCAGGTTCGAATCCCATGCTAGTACTGTCACTGGTCAGGCCAGCAACACCTGAAGATGAGGGGAGAAAAATACCTCTCGAAACGTTGTGCGTATACTAACCTGTTTGCTGTGATATTACTAACAGTTAGTGCATATACTAACCTGTTTGCTGTGATATTATTAACATTTGTTTGCTGTGATATTACTAACAGTTGGTGCATATACTAACCTGTTTGCTGTGATATTACTAACAGTTGAATGCATTTGGAATATTTAACTAAAAATTAAACTTTTCTAAAGACATTCAACACACATATTAGATGATGGAAATAGTCCAATATAAAAATACAGATGGAATTATACTATCTTTGTAAGAAAGCAATGGAAGTTTGTTCAGAAACCAATGATTTGGAAAAAGAAAAGATCTATATAAAATAAATTCTCATGAAGAATGATTTTTCCATCAGCTATCATTAAAAAACTCTTAAAATAAATAACAACAACAAAACAAAAAACATCAAAAGAAAAACATTATTAGTACTGTATCCATATACCAGGAATAGTAGACAAATTAAAAAAAATCAGTGATTAATATAACATAACAGCTTTTGAAAATCATATCATACTATGAGGAATTATAATATCTACAAAACCTAAACTTGAAATACTGAAAAACAATCACTGCATCTATGAAATACCATGTGAATGTGTAGAGTTGCATATCGGTGTGACTAGTTGCTTCATTGAAAAGCGATTAAAAGAGCACAGACTAATGATTAAAAAAGAGAACACAGATGTATGTAAAGTAGCAAACTATGTATGTATCAATAAATCATATGTTTGACTGGGAAAATACAAAAATATTGGATAGAGAGGATCAAAGAAAAAAATTTAAAGCAATTGCTCAAATGTTAATGGCAAATAATCATATAAATCAATATAGTATTATAATACATAATGTCTGGAAGCCACTAATTAATCTTGTTCTTAGAAAAAAGTGGAGAAATCAAGGACCCTCATAGATAAAATGAAATTTTTACTGACTGATGCCTTTGACAAAATAGCTTAGTTAATTAAAGATCCAGGTTTTAATTCCCTTGCTGGAAATATCACTAGTCAGGCCAGCAATAAGTCGAGAATAATACCACTCAAAACATTGTTACATACTAATCTGTATGCTATTATTACAGCTAAATGTATATGAAATGTTTTTCTAGAGTTTGAATTTTTTTAAAAACATTCACCATTTAATGTCAAAATGATAGAAATAGTTCAACATATAATTACTACTAAAATGTCATCATCAAAAACCTTCAGCCAAGACATATTTTTCAAGAGGGAAAAAATGCTATCCCACAGATGTCTTTGTGTTCACATTTCTCAATTATATATTTCAATTTTTTGGATATTAATTGGGGGATAATTTGTCAAAGATAAATAAGCACATTTTTGTTTATTTTTTTTTATTTCAGAGATATAGTTTTAGCTATAACTAGTTTCCCATTCAAAACTTGCAATGTCAGCATCTTTTATTGATGAAAGTGTTCAAATAAATATATACATAAAACCTCATACACTTACTGACACATACACATACATATATATGCATGCATAATTATTTCTGAAAATATTCGGAGTAGATGATTCTTTGATTAAGAAATCAAATCCTAAATAATATCTATAAGTAAAAACTTCATAGGTGGATAAAACACATCAAGATTCACTATAGTAAAAAATAAATTATAAAATTAATTTAAAAAACCAAATATGCTTCAATGCTCGAGCATCATAATTATTTGTTCTTTGTGAAAAAAAAAACAAAGCATTAAATTATTACATCTATTAATAAAGAAAAAAAAAAGAGATGGAAATGATATGAAAGAAAAATCAAGTATTTAAAAGTGACATTATACTATTCTTATCGGTATGTGTTCTTTCATCACTATACAAATAAGACTTCAGTTTCCAAAATCTTCATAAAATGCTATCTATAGAGAAAATAATGGCTTTATTATAGAATGATTAAAATAATAAAAACTTATTTCATCAAAAAACAGAGATAATGTTATAAACTTAACCATCACTGCTCAAATTTGACTTTTCTTTGAAATTAAAATAATTGTATTTAATACCTCCAACCCCTATACACTTTTTTTTTTATTGATAATTTTATTTTATCCTTATTTAAATTTATACCTTTATATGGAACTTCTTTTACAATGAATTTCTTGTTTTTTAAACCAAAGAAAAATATAAAGTGTTGAAAGAAATTAAAAAATAAAATACTAAACAATAAGAGTATATTAAATGTGAAAAAAAATATATACGTTCCCAGTGACCAATTCTCTCTCCAAGTTACCTGCAATGTTATCTTTGAATCATCACATGTAGCAACATAGTTTAGCTATTCACCATAAAAATTTTAAAAGGTTAGTATGACAGAATCATGGATTACAATATAAAATGTAATAATGCAATTAGTACGTTTGTAGAATATCTATGAGGAAATAATGCACTAAATTAAATTTTGTTTTAAATGATTCAAACTATGTATGGCAGTGAAGCCTTTTGAGTTGCAAGAATATTTTCAAGTCATTGCAATATTTCATTATGACAGAAAAAATATTGAAAATGATCTATAGCAAGTACATTACAAAGAACTGGAAGTGAAGAAAATGTACAAAAAATTGCTGAAATTATTTGAACTGATCATTTTTGTGATTGTCAGACTTATTGATGAACTCACAGGCAATCTCAAAATCATTGTCCATTGCAATTCAACAGAAGATTTGAAAAAGCAGAAGGATATGAATATATTTTGGCTCATTTGTTGCCAATAGACCAAAAAGACACCAGAATGCAATGTAGCAGAGTTGTGCAAAGAAATCCAATTATGGATCTGGAATTCTTGTCACACATTATGTTAAATGGTAATTCCAATATAAGTCATTAACCCAGAGCCAGAATGGAGATCACCAAAAGGAAGAGAAAAAAATTTGTAAATGTAATAGAGCTGAATCAAAACATTAGTTTTTTATTTTATTCTATAAGCATTATTCACCACAAATACATTTCTGAAAGTAAGGCAGCAACTATCTGGATATTTTAAATGTATAGTGAATCAAAATTTTGTGCAAACAACTTTCTTGGTCATTGTTGCATGATAACACGGTGGCCCAAAGTGCCAAGATTGTGTGCAAGTTTTAAGATCAAAAAAAAAAAAGAAATATTGTTGTATTAAAATATTTACCCTAATCTCCTGATTTAATTCTTTTTGGTCTTTCATTATTCCAAAAATTAAAATTTGCCATAAAAGGTGCATCCACAGACACTTGCACCAAAAGTTTCAACAGACAATTCCAATAGATATCACGTATTATTTCAAACAATTTTGCAATCTTTTCCTGAGTCCCAAGGAGACTATTTTGAATAATCAGTAATTAAAGCAAAACATTAATAACATGTTTTTATTTTATACCAGTTACTTTTTTATTAGCATACACTATTTATATAGGTAAAGTTAAAATAGCCATTAAGTAGTCAATTGCAGCTCAAAGATATTTCCAGTAATTCATCAACAAAAAAAACATTAAAAAAGAATGCATTAATTCTTAAAGTGGCTAATTAATGATAAAGATTTGAATAATTTACCATCCTTGTTTTATCCTCTAGTTAAGAATAACTATTTATCCATTTACTATCTGAGAATACTATACTGGAATAGTTAGTTTCATCCACCTAGATTTAATCTCAGAATGCCATAATAGGCAGATGTATTATCACTATATCCCCAAGGTCCTTGGGTTTTATTTCATTCAACATGTTAGATCTAACCCAGTTCAAACATTGCAGTGTAGTGCAAAGATATTCTTAGTGTTGTAGAATGATTTGATGATTAATTCTGATAGAGTGAAACCAATTGGTTAAATAATCCGAGTGGCATATCCTTGAAGGCAATAAAGTAATAAGAGTTTAAGGTGCACATGTCATGCTATTGCTTTTTCCAAAAAAAAAAAAAAGATCATAATTAGATCTTAAATTTTTTCTCCATTTCATTGTGACTTTTTAGTTTTTTGAACATCCATTTCACTCATTTAGTATAGAAAAAATGCTAGAATTGAAAGTGGTTGTTAATTGTGAGCAGGCAGGTGCCCTTTATAGTATGTTATATTTGATGGTTTCATTATTCTGCTTTCTTCATATATTGAGCTAATAACAATTATAATAAATTATTTTACAATGGGAACAAGCATTTCTGTAATGCATACATACATACTAATTAAAATCTTTATGAAGTAAGAGATTCATTATTATATAAAGTAACTCATTAAAAAGGTTTGGTCATTATATTTTAATATTTAATCTTTAGAATCTCAATAATAAATATATTACTGGGAAAAAAAAATTGTCAAGTTATTTGTGTAATAAGATGGATATCATTAAACATGTTTTAGGATCCCCCCCCCCCTTATCAAACTAACAATCATTCTGAAATATTAATATCACTTGAATAATTTGAAGTATATCAATGACAACATAATGCAAGTATGTTTTAAGATATTATGAATCTATAATATGCCTAAAAAACTGTTCTTCTTCGAAAATTTTGCAATTACTATGTTCTCTCATAGCAATGAAATATTAATGTAAAATAATAAATCTTCCAAATTTATTTACACTTTCACTTAACTGAAAAAAATTTGGTGAAGAGTAAACTTTATTTCAAAAAAATTTGATTTTAATTTAATTTTGGAAGAATCTATTTATTAAATTATAATTAGGAAAGTGCATTAATATACTTTTTATCATACATATGATAAACTGCATATATTACTTTTTTAATGTCGGAAATAATTAGGCAATGTTCCATTAAAATGTCTATTGATATTTGATGAAAAAATTTGTTCTATACTTAACCTCAAAAATTTAAAAAGTAAAAAATATCAGGGACTAAATGAAGTCCTAAACAATTAAAAAATATTATTCCTTTTTTAACTTCCAATATTTATTATTTAGTTTGATTATAATATAGCTCCAAAATATTTTAAAACTTAATTTTAAAAAACCACTGCACAAAGCTTTCCCAACTAATCAAATTTTTAGAATTAAATTACAAATGGAAATTAAAGAAATTTTCTGTCTTAAAGCAAATAACATTAATTGGTCATTTTCAACTTCTTTGCTGTGACAACAGCAATTATAAAAACTTATGCAACATTATATTAACAGTGGAATCAGTATCAAATTTTTTGTCATAAAACTGTTGCCAAAATAGCTCAGATTTAACCTTAAAGCCATCTTCTTTTGGTAAAATAAAAGCAAAGATTTTATTGTAGCTATAATGGCTTTCTTAAAAATCAAAATTTTTGGGACATATGTTTCAATTTACATAAAAATATACTATTTCTTATTGATTTATAAAATTTGTATATTAACAAACTAGAAAAAAAAAGAAAGTTTTGTTTTTTTTAAAATAAGGTTTCGATTCTTTTAATATTTAGCAACTTTCAGTTGTTGAAACAATACAACTATTTGATTATTTTCTCCAAATAATCCTTATTTCTGTTAATATACTAAGAATCATCACAATCAATATTTTATAAAAACAATTTACTTATAATTCGATGAATTCTTTATATTTTAGTTATCACAGGTATAAAAATTATTGTTGAAATTGACTGCAGTAAAAAAAAAAAAAATGCAATTTCTTGTTGAAAAAAAAAAAACTAATAGTATAAGCTTCTTTAATTTCAATAAAAGATGTTTTTAGTTATTTTTTAACAGTTTGTTTTGAGGAAAAAATCCATTAGCATTATTAAAATATGTATAAATAGTTAGCAATATTTCACTGAGATTTTTTGATGTATGTAACAAGAACTCACATACATTCAATAGAGTGAAAGAAATAGTAATATTGATAAGTTAGTATGGTTTGTCAATAAATATAAAAATCTGCTATAAAAAGTATATTTAGAATTTTAAAAAAAATTCTAAAAATTCAAATTTTTTTAGAAACTAAATTTATAAAAAAAACACATTATAGATAGCAGATCTACTGAACAAAACTATTCATATAACTTAAATTCTTTCTGTGTAAGAGTTACATGGAGAGATATTTATTTTCACAGAGAAAAAAATCAATACAAAGTGAATTCATAAGGATCAATCTGCATATTGAAGACATCCTTCTACCATGCCACAATATGAGTTTTTAACTCAGCTGGTGAATCTTGAACTTTTTAGATTACTTAGGATTTTTTCTTTCAAATAGCTAATCCACAGTCACCCGATTTTAATATCTATCTATTCTCACTTAAAGGGTAAAAGTTCTCAAGGTAATGCATGTTGCTCAGATAACCACTAATGTTAAAATACAAATGCAATATGATGCATACTTCACCAGTGGTGTGAGAAATATCATACTCTTAAGAATGCTAAACTAATGGTTGCTTTTAGTATAAGAGGTATTTATTCAAAATTCTGAATTTTGATGAAAATAATGTGAGGAAGACTGTTTTCAAAGCTTGTAATAGAAGGAAAATTCAATGATTTTTGTTTTATTTTTAGACTTTTTGCTGATAAATTAGGGGACAAAACGATGCAACACACAATAAATAACTCCTAGTAGGTCAAAAAGTGTTGATTTTTTGTGAAGAGATGGTTTTATAAATCCTATGTATCCCAAATATAATTTAAATTTTAGAGTTTAAGTTTATCCCCACTTCATAAGTCCTAAAACAAATAAGTCCACATATATGCTAATGCTAGAAAATTTACTTTAGATAACTCAACAAGTTTTAATTAACATGAAACAAAATTGTTTGATGGAAAGTTGATATTGAGATTATGATAAGAAAATGTCTGCAAACTATAATAAATCTTATAAGTTATATATAAAATTAAAGAAGCTATAAATAAAAATAAATAAATAAATTGAAATGAGGGATGCAATGATATCTCCCATCTAACTCTGGAAAATAAATGACAGTATGTATATACATTTTCAATATTTAACAAATGGGTAACTCCTAAATCATCACCATCATCATTACTAATTATGAACAAATATGTCTCTCAAAAAAATTAATGATATAAAAAAAGATAAAAATAAAAAATTAGAATATAAGAAAAGATTGAAGTTAATTATTACACACATAATTTAAAGATAAAAATGTGGTTGACAAGTACATAATATGTTAAAGAAAATAGACAGACAATGAACAAAAGTGAAAATGATGATGAATTTAATTATAAATATTATTAATAAAAAAAGTTACTTTCAATCAATTATATTACATAAATTATTAAAAAAGTAACAACTCACTAATATCTCAGCATTTTTACTCTGTGAGATAGCCTAAATTTCTTCTCTGTATAAATATATCACGAATCTATATAACTGCTAACTTTAATATAAACTTCATAGATTAATTTATATTTATTCAAATCTATCTCACAATACCATATATATTTAGCTACACACAATATATTAATTATAATGATTAGTTATCCGTATTTTGCTCATATTTAATATATAGTCTTCTCTATATAAGGACACTTGTTTTGTATAAAATTCCTGCTTAATAATTACTAAAATATGTTTTTAACACTAGAAACTATAAAGGTTGTTTTCTATTCCTTGGTGTTAGCCGTTTGATGGTGTTGATGCTAATCAAAAACACATACATATTATGATTCCAGGCCAGGCCTGTGATTCTATCTATATAAATATCGGCTTTTCTAGTTTTTATAATAGGAAATTAGAGCAACTAATAATAAATAATATTACTATTTAAAAAAAAAAAAGAAATTAGAAATTCACATTAAATTTAAAAATGATACCCGAATAATTGACATTTTTTGGACAGTAATTAATCATAAAATGGGTTGTTTTTGTTTGTGTGTATCTGTCAAAAGTTACGGGATTTTTTTAATCGAAAATAAGACGCAATTACACTTTTTTTTTTTTTCAATTTACACAAAATTGCTACATTTACGCTAAATTTACAAATGATACCCGACTAATTTGCTATATATATATATATTTTGTTTTTGGACAGTAATTAATCAAAAAGTGGGTTCTTTTTGTTAGTGTTATATATAAAATGTATCGTTCTTGAAATAATTAATCAAAAAGTGGGTTCTACTATGTTGCATTTTTTTTTTTTTGGACAGTAATGAATCAGAAAGTGGTTGTTTTTATTAGTATGTAGATTTTATCAAAAGCCGCAATATTATTGAATTACTAAATTTAAAAATAATACCCGCGAATAACATTTTTTTGGATATTGATAATAATTAATCAGAAAGTGGGTTTTATTTTCTTTGTGTGTATATATATAAAAAAGTTACAATCTTTTTTTCAATCGAAAATAATACACGATTCTACATGATTCAATTTACCCACAACATTGAAAAAATTCACACTACAATTTTAAAATGATACCCAACAACTAATTTGTTTTGGGGGGGGGACGACGACGACGACAATAATTTATCAGAAAGTGGGTTCTTTTTGTTAGTGTGTATATCTAAAAAGGACCGTCATTGAAAGACTCAATTGAAAAATGATACCCGACTAATTTGCTTTCTTTTTTTTTTTGGACAGTAATGAATCAGAAAGTGGGTTCTTTTTGTTAGTGTATCTATATAAAAAGGTATCATTTAAATACTATATTTAAAAATCACAGCAGACTAATTTGCGTTTCTTTTGGACAGTAATTAATCAGAAAGTGGGTTTTTTTTTTTTGTAAATCTTGTGTATATATAAAAAGTATCGTAATTCAAATACTACATTTAAAAGTCAAACCCGGACTAATTTGCTTTCTTTTTTTTTTTGGACAGTAATTAATCAGAAACTGGGTTGTTTTTGTTAGTGTGTAGATATAAAAACTAATCTTATTTTTAAATAATAAATGTAAAAAAAAATAATACCCGACTAATTTTCTTTTTTGGACAAGTAATTACTAATAATCAGACACTGTTTTGTTTTTGTTTGTGCGTATATATAGCAAAAGTAACTTGTCACGGATGAATTCTCGCGAAAACTTTATTTTTCATGTGATTCTCGAAATTTTTGCCGTTCCGCACCCTTAAAAGCAATTTTTGAGGACTACCCATTCGTAATGGAACCTTCAGGACATTGTTAATAAAGTTACAACATAACAGTAGGTTAGAGCACTTGAAAAAAAAAAAACCTTTGTAATGAAATTTTAAATAATTATGACAGGCTAAAATCCACACACTCTCACATCAAATTGTAGAGAAAATAGACATGCTAGCATTGTGGTAAAGTTAATAACACAACCAACTATGGCAGCCAATAAAGGCATTTGTCTGTGCTTTTAGCATAGAAAAAAGCCAGACCGGCAGGACTCTGCCGCGAGCACTCTTTCTGTGTTTTATCGTAGAAAGAAGTCTCTTAGGTAGGGTGTAGGCAACTAAAACGGTATATTTCTAGGATTTGACCTAGAAATAGCACAGTCATGTGGCTAACACCAGGGAATAAAAAACAACCACTATAAATAATTCAGATAAATAAATTGTATAATATGAAATATTGTATTTGAAGAACACAAAATTATTTAAGTCCCATTTAAATATACAAATTCATTCATATTAGTTTGGAAGATATCTTCTCCTAATTTCAATAACATTTAAAAAATATAAGCAAAAAGTTTATACATTATACACTACTATTGTTATAGGGCTACTGGTTTATGACTTTAATGATATTAAACTACAATAAACATTTAATCAATGGCTGCCTTTTTTTTAAAAAAAAAATATTACTGTTAAACATCAAACAATAAAATTAGTCCCTACTTTGCACAAGAGTAGTATATTGGAAAAATATGAAGCTGTTAACATGGATTTGGAAATTTAGGTGTTTTTTTTTATGTTTTTAGCTCATCTAATGAGTAAAGATTATTTATGAAAAGCAGAGAATAAAAGAGGATAGTCTTGAGTTTCTGCACTGTTGATTGATTGTGATATGGTAGAATTGAGATGAATGATGTACTGATGAAAACAAAAAATCTTGAATAAATCAAATAACAAAATATAATTTATTCATTTCTATTTTTTAAAAACAAAAACAAAATGATCAAAAGGAGAGGGAGGAATAAAAATATGTCCACATTCTTCACAGATAAATTCCGCACGCATGCAAAATTTATAAGAATATATAAAAAGCAGCAACTAAGTGTAAAATAACTTTGACACAAATCTGATGTAATTATAATTCTGGAAATTGTTAATATTTGATGTTCCCATTTGTACTAAAGTAAAGCAATAAATAATGCCAAAGATAGAAATTCATAAAAACAAAAACATTGTATTAAAAAAAAAGTTTTTCTCTTTAAACTGATGTGAATGTCTAAAAAACAGTTGCACAATGATCAATTACAGAAACGGCTCATACAAAATTAAAATAGCAAATTGTTAACAATTTAATATCAAATAATGAACATAACTAGTACTATATAAAAAACAAAAACTCATTGATTTCCAATATAAATCTATACTTAAGAGCCAATAAATAATTAATATCCCTTTTTCTAAATACAGCTGTATTTGGAGGCTAAAAGATTATACTGCATTAAATATATTCAGACTTGTTACAACAAATTTATACAGTTAAATTATACAAATAATGATGACTTCTTGATTTAATATTATCCCAAATTTTTGTGACTTACATATAAAGAATTTAATATTACAAAAACAATGGTTTAAATGACTTTTACTTTTTTACTGTAGCTTTTTTCATAAAAACTGATACAGAGTCCTAGTGGTCATTTAATGTAAGTTTATTAGCAAAACAATAATAAATAAAACTTCTGAAAGCAAACTATGTATATAGTGAATTTTAATTTACTGAAATAATATAATACTTTTTTTTTTTTAAATTCTTAAAAATATTGCCAATTTTTAAAAGCTAATTCAGAAATGTAAAACAAAGTAGGGAAAATAAGGCAGCATAAGATATTGATAGAAATTTGTATAGAAAAATTATAATAAGATCAAAGAAAAAAAAAATCATGCAGCTAAAAACTTACCAATATGATCAAGGTGATGATAAAACACATACCGATGATAGTAGCAAAGGGGATGATATATTTATCAATATCTAAGTAGGGATAAAAGTCAGGGTTTATTTGAACCAGAAACCTGTATTATATAAAATGTAATGAGAGAAAACACCAATTAACAAATAAATTAGTGACATCCCCTATTGTTTGATTGTCTTAATATTTTCTTTCATTTCTTTTATTTGCAAACATATAAAAAAGGACAAACAGAAAACATCCATATAAACAAGGCTTCTAAAAAAAAAGTCTTACAATTATTTCTTAGCCAACAACAACAAAAATAAGAAAATAAAACTTTTCAAAAGTTTGCATGTAACCATGTATGTAAAGCAATATAAATGTAACCATATATATGCAATCTTTATTTATATATAAAGAAATTTTATATAAATTAGATACAAGTAAAAACCATCTATAAATAATAAATATAATACATATATGTATACATACTTGTATACCTAGAGATATGTGCATATATATTCTGGTATTCAAAACTGGAGAATACATATAATATGCACATAAAATATATTCAACAAATATTTATATATAAATTTTCTTCCATATATAATTTAAATAATTTACAGAATTCCTAAAATTAAAAATACTATAATAAATTATATTAAGACTGTAAGAAGCAAGGACTCTCAATGATGATAATATTATCTATTTATATTCCATTTCTTAGTTATTCCAATTTATTTTTGCAAGTCAATAATCATAAATATAAAAATATTCATAAATATATGTATTTACAAGTGGAGTACAAAATAAAAGCACAGAACATGGCCTCAAAATTGAAATATAATAGACACATGTCCAATTGTTATAATTTATATGTTAGTTTTTAATAAAAAAGTAAAAAAAATATTGAAATATATACAGTGGGATATGCTATAATGAATGTAATTGGTTCCAAAAAATCATTTATAATCATTCATTCATTCATTCTAGCCGACAGTCAATTAAATATATACACAAAATATATAGCTAATATACATATTCCAATGATTTTAATGAGCCCATAATTAATTTTATAGCTTATCATATATATATAACACTAAAAATTTAAATCTATTTACAGGAATAAATAAGTCTGAATATATCACAAATTCCCAAAGAAGATCCCACAAAAAATAATTTAAGTGAACTTATAAATAATTTTTACCTTCTATTATATCAATGCCAATCTATTGTCAGATAAAATATCAATCCTTTATCTGACAAAGTAGATCGGCATTAATATAACAAAGTGTTATTTATAAGTTATTTAAATAAATGTTTGGCGGCAGTGTAGCTTGGGAATTATCTTAGCAATATATTCAGACTTGTTTTCTTCTGTGAATAGATCTACAATTTAAAGAGGGGAGTGTGGCTGGAATAATATAGCTATGGTAGTGTTTCAAGTATTAAATGTTTATGTATACTTAATTTATTACTGATAGATGTCTTTACAGAATTTATATAAAATATATTTTTATGTAAAAATTGCATTTATAAACAAGCATTTTTGATTTATGACATATTATATAGAAACATGTAAAACATACATTTTTCGATATTCTTTTTGTGTTCTGAAGATATTTAATCATTTGCTTTTTTTTATATAAAAGTTATTTTATAAATCAAAGCTGTTTCCTGGAAAGTTTGTGAACTATATAAATTTGATACAAAATTTGTTTTAAAAAACACACAACAAAAGAAAAATATAATTAGCTTCAAATTATACCAATTTATATTTTTAAAAAATGTGAATCAGGCATGGCAATATGTAATCCTGGTTCCCTTTCCTGTCTGTAAACTACCAATGGCATTTACGATATTTTACCACTTACCATATATATAATCATAAGACCAAGGCATACTCCCATTATAACAGCGAAAGGTACCAGATACTTTGGAACTTCAGGTGCTGTAATTTTCAGAAAGTACCTACTAATAAATATAAAATGAAATCAGCCAATAACAAGACAGCGTGCTTATGTGTGGTTATGCAGAAGTAGGGAAGACACAAAACTGGCTGAAAATATAAAATAAGCTAATATAATAAAAATATTAAATTATCCTAATTTTCCAAGCAGCTATATGCAAACTATTAAAAATTTCAGACTTAAGAGAATATTAATAAAATCTCTAATTCAAATCATTTACTTTACATGAGAGTTAATATAACTAAAAGAATTTAAGCTTTTTGGAAAATAATTCGTAATTTGGATACCTCACTGCCAAATGCATTTAAGGAATAAAAAAAAAAGGCAGATATTTATAGTCATAGAGATCATCATAATTATGTAAATAAATAATTTTTTCATTTCTTTCACAAAATTTAACTCGATATAATCATTCAGATAAAGACATCAGCTGTAAGTTTTAGGTGGATGTAAACTATTTCCATCACTGCATTTTATACATTAACCATACAAATTTAATGTATGCATGAACTAGAAAGGTTAAATTTTATCAAGTATGTAACAATATTTTTTTATAAATATATTAAAATCAAATAGTTACAAAAGAAATCATAAGATAATTTTCGAGAACTATGCAAAAATTTTAAAAATACTAAAAAGGTATTTAATTTTTTTTGTTTGTTTGTTAATACTAACATAGTATCAAAAATAGTTTAAATATTTTTTAAATGATCAAAGTGATAAAAATGTTTCATTTTTGTAAGATAAATTTACTGCAATGATATTGGTCAGCAATGCCTCCTATCCAGTTTTTCTTTTATGGATAGTTAAGACTTATACACTGCAACTGATATTTAAAGGCTGCTTTACTTTCGGGTCTCTTTATCCATACTGTTTCAATTCAAGGTTTCACATAAATATCAAATTTTCTTTAGTTACTTTCTTCTTTTTTTTTTTTTAAAAAAAGATAAAAACTGATGACTTCAGATTAAAATGATAATGAAACAGTGCAACAAACTTGGCAATTTGCTTTTTAACATTATAAGTAAAATTTTTTAATTTTCATTTGTATTTTCCAGTCTTGGTATTAATTTTCCGTGGCAATTTAAAATGTCATTTAATGTGATCAAAAAGTTTTTGTATATTCCTATATATAAATATCTTCTATTTCTTTATCACTAAAAAAAAAATCAATAAGGAATAAACCTGTGGCTATGTTTAAATATGGGTCTTTTATTTGAAAGAAAAATTCTATCCCATAATCTAATCCATGGCATGTCAGATAGATGAACTAACCACTACGCCACAAAATTTTATAAAAAAATCTATTGACAATAGCATTAATGTATTCATCAAATTGTAAATCATGCAAACAAATTAAAGGATGTTAAATATCTTATATATATCATTTGATTATATATATTTGGATAATTATTTTCTCATTATGTAAAAAAAACCAAGAAGACAAGTTTATTTAAGTTTTATTGCAAGTCAGCTTTACTGTCCACCATACACTTCCAATACACAAATTATTCTGGACCATTAGTAGCCCAAAGGAATTTTGAATGTAAATTAAATATATATATAATAGTTGCCACACTTTAGAAACAGTTGCCTACTCTTTTATCACCATATAAAGTAAAGCAAGTTTATATACCTCTGTAAAACTGTTGAATAAATTAACATTATGATTCATTTAATTGATATTTAATCTGTATTTGATTACATTAACCCAACTCATATCATTCTATCACAAACTATTCACGTAAACATGCCAATGGTAGTACCAAACTGGTTGTTAGGCTAGATCAGTTTTACATTATAGGCATATTAGAAATTTACTTCACTATATTATCAATATTCACTAATATTAAGATGTACATTCTATATAAGAAAGGAAAACGTTGCTTCTCTTTAATACAATTATATTTTTGTCTTTTAACTACATTTTCATATTTATCAATGTATAAAGAATATAAAAAGTGAGATGAAGAATATAATACTTCATAAAAAATAATTCCCCCCCCCCCCACAGAAATAATGAGTCAAATTTTTATTTATGTTAGCTGCTCCATTTAATGAAGTGTTATTATTGCATTATTTTTTTTCTCTGCTATACTTATCAGCAAAGTTATGCCAGTTCTCTTTACCTTGTTATAGCATATCATTTATTATCTAATGAATAGAATAAAAAGAACTTGGAAACATATGATAACAATAGACTAAAAAAGCATGTACTTTCTTAATATTACATTTGAATGTCATGAAAACAAAATTTTAATTGAGTTTGTGCTAACGAATATATATTTTTTCTTTTTTCATGCTGTTAAAGTGAATTGAAGACCTTACCTTGAATAGAAAGAACCATGACAAAATGCTCTGTATATGATGAATAAATTAAAGCATCTAAATTTTCATTACTTTTTTCGTTAAAAACTATTTTTTAAAATAGATATATTCGTTCAACTCAAATAGTACTAAAAATTAAAAAATGCAATAAATTTCTGTCTTCAAGATAAAAGTAAAAGAATAATTTAAAAATCTTTTTTAAAAGAAATGTAGTCATACATAAATCAAAAGCAAAACCAATGAACTTTATGATATATATATTAAAATATCATATGACTGATAATATTTCTCAGAAAAATGTATCTCCCGTCCATAGTGGCAATGTCCATATGGATATCTTTTAATATTGACAGAATACAATTCATATTAATTAACAATTTTCTTTATTATTGGCTAAATTTTTTTTTACATTATTATAGCAATAAGTATATATATATATAAACATTATAAATAATCTATTATATATAGTTAATTATAAGCTTATGAAATATTTTAATGTATAAATAAATCTATTTTACAACTTATATATTGTACATATATTACAAAATCAAATACTGATAAAACATTGTGACTATAGATAAACAAAGATCCTAGATTCTAATAAACCATTAAATAAAATTACTATTTTTAATTGCATTAGAAGATTACAACTTGTGTAGATTTGATTTTTTTTTAAATTTAAAAACAAAGATTGTTTTCCCTTAAATTAGATAAAGTCATGCCATCATAATATAGACATGACTTGAAAAAAGTCCTATTAATCTTTTTGTTAACAAAATATGTGAAAATAGTTCTTTGTTATATCTAAATTAAAATTAAATTAATCTATTTACTGACAAACAAATAAATGTAAAATTTTGATATATTATTACATCATGTAAAAAAGCTGTAGATCCATGTTTCCTACACAACATCCCATCAAAATCTAATTAAACTGACAATCATCCACTAGTCAAAAAACTGGGAGGGGGGGGGGTAGGAGCATTTTCTTGATGATGACTGTCTTAAATCACCTTGTTGTAAATATTAGTTATAAATAATGTTTTTATAAAGACTAAAAATTACCAGTAATTTTTCTTATTTTTAAACCTAAGAAAATTACTTTTTCCCAATATCGTTCCTTATCTAAAGATGGCTATTGAAATAGAACTTAAGTTATTTATATATGTTTATATAAGACTAACATTTATAAATAACAATCTCATTTTAAGTAAATTAAAAAAAAAATCTTGAGCAATGCATTAAAAAATAGTACTACTGTAGAGCTAAAAAGTTATTAGAAAAAAGGGGGAGGGGTGAAAGTAACAAAAATATTTTATTTTTTAGATTCATCATTATCATTTTTGACTTTATAGATTCATTACAAGATTAATGTCTCCAAGTTTAATTCACTTTCTTGATCTTTAGCCTCTCTTCCCATAACTCCAGCATATGTCATTTTATCAATCTATCGCACACTTGGTCTCTTTCTAAATCTTTTATAATTTTTTGAATCCAGTTTAAAAGTTCAAACATTCACCGATCATCATTTCTTCTAGAAATATGTCCACCCCAGTTCGACTTCAGTCTCTTAATTCCTTCAATATTGTCAGTAATACCTTTCTGGTCTCTCATTCATATATTTTATTTTCCATCCCTTTTTCTTATTCCTAACATATAACTCTCTATATTTCACTGAGTGGTCTGAAGTCTCTATATTGCTCTTCTATTAAGTGTTAAAGTCTTAGATCCAAAAGAAGTGGCAAATCACATTTATTTAAAAGCTTCCCTTTACAAATTCATAGATATAATTTTTTTAATATATTTCTGCCAAAAGCACTCTATCCAAGTTTAATTTTATGATTAATTTAATCCATTATGTTTCCATTTATTAATAAACTGACCAAGATATTTGTAGTTGCAAACTTTTCTAATTCATTATTATCAATTGTTATTTTCTTCTTTTTAGAACATTAATTTAGATTAGTAATGTCCAACCTGCGGCCTGAGAGCCATATGTGGCCCAAGATGGCTATAAATGTAGTTTAACGCAAAATTGTAGACATATTTAAAACACTGAGATTTTTTTTGAGATTACATGTTGCAAAGTGATTAAAATAAATGTACATACACACTCAAATATAGTGTCAAATATCCCACCAGTTTTATATTTCCTTCTTTATTTTTATAATAAAAAAGATATAAAAAAACACCAATGATGTTTTATTACTTAGACAAGTACATTTTTTATATTAGTGATCACAAACTTGGGACCTACTTAACAATTTTAAAATTCTCTGAATGGGTCACTGCATAATTAGTATTATTATTTAATTAAGAATTTTTTTTGCTTATCAGTGATAGTGATATGAAAATTATGCATAGATGCTTAATATCAGCTTTCAATAATGTTTGTATATTCAATGTAAAGCCCAAGACAACTCTTGGATCATCCAGCTTTAGACTTTTTAGCATTTATCTTTAGTCTTATTTTCTTACTTTCATCTGATAACTCTTGGAAAATTTCCTGAATCTCTGAAGCATTATTTGCAAAAACAATTATGCCATCTGCAAAATCTAGATAACTTAAATAATCTCCATTTACTTAAACTCTTTAGCTTCCCATTTTAACTCACAAAATACTTCTTGCAAAAAAAAAGTTTTGGAGATGTGGAATCACCCTGTTGTGATCCTTCTCAATGTTAATCTTCTTAGTATTATTATGTAATCTAATCATTGCTATTGCATTTTGATAAATATTCTTCAGAATATGACAAAAACATGGGCTTATGTTTTGATAATTCAAAGCGTTAAGCGCTAAAGAAATGCTCATAAAATTAAATGCCTTTTCATAAATCCAAAGCAAAATGGCAACTCATATTCATTAATATTTTCTATAACTTCCCTCAATGTTTGGATGTAAATTTACTGCGCTAAAACTACTTTTAAATCTAACTTGTTCTTTTAATTAGTTAAAATCCAAAGTCTGCTGTAGATGAGTTATAACTATCCCAGTAAAACTTTTGTATAGAACCGATAAAAGATTGATAGTTCTGTAATTTCTAATATCTTCTTTATCAATTTTTTAAAATATCTATATTAATAGTATCTTCTTTTTATCATTAGCTACATCTTTATCATTTAGACAATAGACATGTAACTTCAAAACAATTTTCCTATTTCTTTATCTGCTTTTTTATAAGATATTCATAAGATTTAATTGTATGTTTCACTTCATTTAAAATGATGAGCTATTCAGAAGATATAGTAATTGTAAGGGATCCTTTTTTTTTTTTATTCTTTAAAGAACTCTTCCAAATGTTTCGTGAGATCATCGTTTTTTTTTTTTAGAAGTTATATCTTTTCTTCTTGCAAAAATAAATTTTCTACCAATACCAAACTGGTGTTTTACACTTTCAATACTTTTATTTTCTTCTAAAGCTTTCCTTGCTAATTCACAATTCACATCATTTTACATAATTCTAGATATTCAATCCAATTGTCTTATCTCAGTAGAAATTTTCTTGGTCAATTGCTGCTTTTTTGTATCAACTATCTTTGTTACAATTCTTAATAATTTCATTCAATCATCTTCAAAATCCTTTAATATTTTAAAATGATTTGCAAATTCTAATTTAAATTCGTTGAATATTTAAGGTTAGAAATAACAGCTATGAATCTTGTTACATCTCACTAATTGATGATTGTTTCTCTTAAATTTGTTAAGAACATTTCAATATTGAAATACATATTTCCTAGTAGTCAAAATATAATCCAATTTTGCTATACCTTCATTTGGATGTTTTCATTTTCATTAAGCATTTTCCTGAAAGTAAGAATTTGTAATGTATAGGTTGTTTTTTTTTACTATAAAGTCCATCATTCTGTGTCCTCTCTCATTTATATCCCCATAACCAAATTTTCCCACAGTACTTTCAACTTTTAATTGTTTACCAATTCTAGCATTAAAGACTCCCAATGTTTGATCTGATCAAAAGCCTTTTGTATATCCATATAAAAATTCTCTACTTCTTTATCACAATAAAAACTTGTTGGTGCACAAACCTGACTTATCTGCATTCGGTATTGTTCATTAAATTAAATAATTAATCTTGCCACTCTATCCAATATAGCATTAATCTCTATAATGTTATTCTTTCATTTTTTATTTATAACGAATCCTACTCTATGTGTGCTCCCAATATTTGTTCCTTTGTAATAAAGTATATGTCCAACATTCAATTGTCTCTTCATCTTTTTTCTAACCTCAGAAAGTCCAACAATGTCTCATTTAATATTATCTTCCTTTACTTGGGAGTGATCTGCAGTTGTAAGTACCAAAATAAAAGCTCAACATCAAATAGCTTCCTGGGCCTGCAATCAGAAGATTCTTAACATTGTCATATTTTGGCCGCCAACTACTCTCTTGGCCAGCACCATTACAGCTTCCTGGGAATAAAAGCCATAATTTCATTTTGTCTATCATGATAGTAAATATCTATTTTAAAAAAAGTTATCTCACATATACATTCAATCTGTTTCAAGTAATTCAATTTATATTTCAGTTAAGATCTATCATGCAACCAAGAAGAAAAACCATGGTATTTCTCAATCTTAAACTCAGAGTAGAAAGTCAATAAATTTATACTGTGGCTGAAGTGTGTTAATGATATCAATCTTCATATATTATATGAATAAACATATAGTAATTACAGTTGCAACAACAAGAATATATGAAGTGGTATTAGGAAATTTGCCCTGCTTGGTTGTTTTAAGGTAGGGGTGAGGAACATTCCACCCTCAGGACTTATACAATCTACAAAGTCATTTTGTCTGGCCCACAGAGGCATCTGCAGGCAAGATTTGAAAATCAATAAATGTACTATTCTTTTCACAGTAACAAAAATTTATATTACGTGACAGGACACAGAAGAAACCTTACGAGTTAGTGATACGAATGATGAATAAGCTCCAAATTCAGAATGCAAGATTAGAACAACGATCAAAGTAAAACAATCTCATCACTGGTTACACACATTGGACAACTATTAAAATTTAAGTTATGTAAAATCCGTCGCTGGCTACACACACTGGATAGCTATTGAAACTTAATTTATGTAACATCCTACAAAGAGCGACTACAAAGTAAAATAATCTCATCTCTCCCTAATACATACTGAATAGTTATTAAATCTTAAATGATACATTTTACAATTGATGACTATAAAGCAAAATAATCTTATCGTTGACAATGACAATGATGAAGCAATATAATCTTGTCACTGACAACACACTCTGGAAAGTTATTAAAATTTAAGTGCTGTTAAATCCAACTAATGGTGACTATGAAAAAAAGAAGTCGATGCAGATTTTTAATTTTTATAAAAGCAATGGAAAATGACTTTTTTTTTTTTGTTGAAATTAAATGCAAACCTAGGTGCCTACTTTGTGGTAGTTAGCAGTAATGAAAAAAGGCAATCCAGAACATCATTATAGCCCAAAACATGGTAAATTCAATGAATTGGGAGACCAAATGCATCGGAATAAAATCTACTTTCGTCACCAAAGTTTGGAATTACATCTAGCTGCTTTCACTGAACCACATTAATCATGGAGATGGCATTCAGATGTCATACAATGTGTGAGCTAATCGCAAAGAAACTCAGGCCTCATGTAGGAAATTATGCATGGTGGCTACTGTGGAGTTATTAGCACCAGATAAAGTGAATTTCTTTCAGAGTATTAGCTTATCTCGGAGAACTGCCTCAGATCAAATTACTGATTTAGTACAAGATATTGAAAAAAAAAACACTGAAGGATTTTGCAAAAGATTTCCAATTTTTCTCTCTGGCTTTTGACAAGACAATGGACATAAAATACTTCTCAATTGGCCATTTTCATTCAAGGGATAACAGCAAAATTTGACAAGTGGGAGAAATTGCTATCACTGGAAGTCATGCATGGCATCGCAAGAGGTGAGGAATTGTTTGAAAGACTTGTTTTATCAATGAAAAAATTTGAGCCATCATTTGGAAAGTTAAGTGGCCTTTTCATAGATGGAGTTCCAGCCATGGTTAGACTGCAAAAAGGATTGTCTTTTTCAAAAAAGAAATAAATCATCATTCTTGATTCAAATCATTTAATTATATACCACTGTATTCTGCATCAAAAAAGTCTCTGTGCACAGTCATTGCAATTTAATAATATGTCAACAATAGCATTACGCATAAATTTTATCAAAAGCAAAGGGCTTAACAGTCACCAGTTTAAGGAGTTACTGAATGATTTTGATTCTAAATACTGTGATCTTATTTGTCACTGTGAAGTGCAGTGGCCAAATCACAGGAGAACATGCTCAAGATTTTAAAGCTGCGGGGTGAAGACAAACAGTTTTTGGAGATGAAGGAAAAATTTATCAGGATACTTAATGATAGCAAGTAGTTGTGTGATTTAGTGTTTATGGTAGACATTACCAGTATCTCTCAGAGCTGAACATCAAATTGCAAGACTTCAACCAACTTCTCAGCTACCTTCTTTCAAAGATGAAATCATTTGAAGCTAAATTAAGGTTATGGAAAGTACAACTTAAAAGGAATAAAACAGTGCATTTTGCTATTTCTGGAAGGACAGACTTTTTATATGCTAATGAATATGCAGAATTAAATGAGATATTTAATCAAAGATTTAAAAATATATAAAGTAAATAAATGGAATTAACGTCTTTGCTACACCATTATATGTGAAACCAATTGACATGCCTAATAATCTGCAACACAAAATCATTAAGATGCAAATTGATGATGAGCCAAAAACTAAGTCCAACAACCTCCTATTGTTTGAGTTCTAAAAATGTCTCATAAGCAATGATGAATTTTCCATTTTGAAGAGTCATGCAAGTTCTTTCAAAACTTAGCTTTACAAAAAATCAGCTCCGCTCTAGAATGAGCAATACAAACCTGGAAAAGCAATTACAATTGGCAACATCAATGCCAGCTAACATCATATCTCACCAAAGAGCAGCAGTTTCAGCCATTACATTAGGGATAACCAATATAACAGGCTAAACCCATGAATGCTCTTATAAATATTCAAATGACAGCAGAAAAAAGGTTACCCACTCCTGCTTTAAGGTTTCAAAGAGAAATCAAAGTATCTCATTTTCAGTTAACAGCAAACTCCTTTTTTCACAATTTAAATATCACAAAATTTTAAAAAAACAATCATTTTATTAAAAATAATTATTAGCGTTTAAAAATAGTTCATAAAAAAAAAATTTGAGAGATCACTACAGAAAACAAATAGTTGCAAAGAAATTTTTATATTTAGTTCAGCAAGCTAATAAATGAACTAATGTATTAGAGAAAAAGATTAATAATAAAGACTTTCTCTACAGTTTATAAAAAATTATGAATTTATTGCAACTATTATTACCCAATGTTTACAATAGATGGTTCTGGAGAAAACAGTGAATTAGTGCTCTAGTGTTTAAAGCCAGCAGAAAAAAAATCATGTGCAGCTTTGTTTAAATATATTTAAAGATTTCCAAAATAAATAAAAATAAACTCTTCCACCTTAGATTCTTTATTAAAAGTGGTCAAAATACTTTTAAAAAATAATTATAACATACACCAAATCTTTTAAAAACTTGTTTTTTATTTTTTTGCCACCATAAAGAAAAATTTGGTCATGTCAATTTTAAGATTACCCCTTTAGAATGTATAATTAAACAGAAAGAAAGATTTGAAAAGGAAAGTTTATACATAAAGATGTTAAATCCTGTTCTGAATAGAATATTATAATGTAAAGAAAAAGGGAAAAAAAAAAATTGTGAAATTTAATAGAATGTTTTTGTTTTTAACAAGAAAGGAATGTAAAAATGTGTTAATTGAAGATAAGATAATAAAAAACTATATTTTGTAACAATAAAATGTTCATTTAGGCAAAATGTAAAGTTGGAAGCTGTTGGGAAAAGAAATCATAGTAAGTAAAGAATATATTTTCCAAAATAGTATGTATATGTGACAGGATTTTTATTTTTGTTTGTTTTAAAAATTTTTATAAATTTTTTTTTTCTCCTTTTTATATATTTTTAGTTCCTTGAAAAAGACTATAGAAAAAAATAAAGAAATAGTCGAAACGTTGGAAATCTATTTTAATATATATTTCATTTTGGTGGCAAAAAAATAAAAAACAAGTTTTTAAAAGATTTGGTGTATGTTATAATTATTTTTTAAAGATTTCCATATAAAAAATTTTTTGTGTGATTTTTATTTACAAAATTTTCTATAAACAATAATTACTAATCAAACAGCTTGTTGTGTAAGAGTTAAATTTCAATCCCAAGACTTAGTTATTATTATATCATGCATTAAAGTGAGCAGAGATCTATAACAAAAATATAAAAACATTTTCCCAAAATAAATATGGACTGTTCTTTTAATAAATATTTTGAAAACATAAAAACTTCTCAAGAAGTTCCCATAAATTGAATTTTCCATCATTTGTGTAACTGCAAAGTAAGAGCCACATACGCACATAAAAAGTCTGATAACAACTAAACAAAAATTTATTCCAAATTGTGTGTGTGTGGGGGGGATATCCAAGCACTATATAAAACTTTGTAGACTATACTAAATCAATAACCAAAGAATCAAAAGAACATTTGCAGAATCTTCAAATTGCTGAACAGACATACCCTATCAAGATCACCAAATACACTGCAGAACCTTTAATTATTTAAAAATATTATTTGCAGCTCAAGCAAGAGTGATTTAACTTCATGCTGTATTCACAATTACCTATGTACTAAATGCATTGCTGCAGAATATTACATTTTATATTAAATGTTTTTCAAATAAAAATTCCAAACAACTAGTAAGTCTGAACGAATTGCTTTTGTACTTAAACCCTTAAATAATTTCTGTGTTTGCAATAAATTACAGATATGTAATGTTTTTAAATCCAATCCTTTCATGTTCACTAAATTTACAGTATTTACAGTCAACAAACCTCAAAATACTGCATCTTTAAAAATATATATAAATTTTAGTTAAATTAAATATTTTAATGCAACAAATAAGAACCATTATTCAATAATTTGAAGCTGAACTCAAATCTTTACTTAAATTTGCCATGTTTTTTAAAATACTATGCATAAATTATTTTAATAACAAATCTTTTAAGCCATTTTTTCCTTTTCCCATGACTTTATAAATAATTAAAACTCCTATTACAGTTTACATTTACTAGGTATGAAAACACAAAACAAATAATAAATGAACAAGAAAATTAAATAAAGCATGAAGGATATTTCTTGGATAACATGAAATTAAAAAAAAAAATAGCCATTGTAAATTTTGATATTAACAATATCATTTTTTCAAATAATGTACAGCTAATATTAAACAATTTTAATTTATAGAAAATCCATTTAAATATATAACAAAAGTAGCCATTACATGATTTTCATTAAAAATGAAAGCAATTAAAACAACAATAATACAATTAGATAATTTTTATGCCCACAATCAAATCACTATTTCAGATTATTCTTTCTATAATTATGTTATCTTTAAAAAAAGTTCATTAGTTGAATTTATGTGACTACAATTGACTGACTAATGTGATTGATATAGGTGTATTCTAATTAGCATAAGACCTAGATTAATTCTAGATGAATGGGCAGAAATATAAATGAAATGTAAAATTTTCAATAGACAAAAAGTAATAATTGGTTACTTGCTTGAAAGAATTATGTAAGATTCAAGTACCCAAGTAGTAAGTTGAATATAGGACTTTCATTTGAGTGAGTAAATTATTATTTTTTGTTTACATAGATAACAATCAATCAGGGAGCTTTTATTTCTAATTTTGCATTCTACCACAATGCTAAAACTACAAAGAACTTATTTTCATATGATGTTTCATGTAAGCAAGCAAAAAAAAATTATAAATATATTCCATACAAATAAGTTTGATAAGCAATAAAGAATTTAAAAAACAAGCAAACAAACAAAAAAAAAAAGAAAAAAAAAGTAATTTATGCAAAAACAAAAATGCCATTGAAAAACATTTCAGAATTAGATCTTGCCATTACCCAATTGCTTCATCATATTAAATATTAAAAAAACAAAACAAAACATTAACACTACATATAATAATATAAATCAAGAAAACAAAATTAATAATAAACACATACAAATTAAATAATCACAAAACCAGTAAACTTTAAAAGTTGTTAGCTCATAAATTGAAAAGATTTTTTTATAACTATATAAACATATGACTACTTAGAATAATGTTACATGACTTTTCTAGTGTGCACTTAAAACATGATTATAAAGCAATAATCCACTTAACTTTGCTCTACACTAGAATCATCCAAACAAATATGAGTAGTCAATGAACATTGATGCTACAGTGCTAGCTTCGAGCTTAATATTTCATTATCAGGCTTCAACATTTCTCACTGATGAAGTTAAAAACTAAAACCTGATCTGTTGATTTAGATAGCACAACTATCTGATGTCACTAATTAATCATGATTATATAGATAACTCTAGAATAGTGATGCTAAGTGGATTACTAAAGTCAACATAAAATGAAGTTTTGCCTATTTCAACATAGAATGCAATAAATATCCATAAGATCAATCACCATATATTAAGTTACAATATATTTTGTTCAAACATTTAACTTTTTAATTCCAATATATAAATATACACAAAGATGCAAACAAATTCTCAATACCCATAATCTGCAATTCAAAGATTTGATTAGAGCTGAAACAGTAAAAAAGACAAAATCATAAAAATATCTCGCCAAATAACAAAAAATGTAGAATAAACATTATCCTTCAATATATGTTTTCTACTTTTTTTTTTGTTTGCCAATATTCTTTTTTAGTAAAAAATTAATGATACAAAATAAAATATATCTTTCTTGAATATTTCTTATATTTTGACTTTTTTAATATCATGTTGTCTGTTTTTTAACATCAACATTGATATGAGCACCTGGATAAAATGGGTCAATAGTTTCAAAGATTTTTATATCACATCTACTTTTTAACATCCACATTGTTATGACTACCTGCATATTTTGGTCAATAGTTTCAAGATTTTTAATAATTTCTATAAATTACAACTACAATTCCCTTAAACTCTCTATCAATTAAATAACATTATTTCAAATTGATTTGTCATATTATTTCTAAAGTAATTGTATTTCAGTGTATTTGCTTTTTAAACATCATTAAAAGCATGCATATTTAATGATCTTTTCTGTATTCTGTTCCAGGTCTTGGTTTTTTTTTTTGTTGTTTACAATTGCACTTATCAATTATCTGGTGTCATTAATATAATCTACTTGATTTCTGTTAGTTACATCTTATGATATAAATAACATTCTCATGACTAAAATTCTATTATAATTACATCAACAAAATGTTATGACTTCACGGAAAGTGATTAGTCAATTTCTTCTTTCACCCCTGCTTTCAAATCCAACTAACTTTCCTTTTTTTCTACTTTAACATGTAAGCTTTCAATCATGAAAGTCTATCATTTGTATGCTTTGCTAATTATAGACACTCAATTAAACAGCCTTTTCTTTATTATGATTAAAATGACATATGTAGATACTGAAAACAGTTATGGATCACATGGTATACAACATAGCAGTGCATGTAAACATATATGTATAAAGTTGAAAAGAAAAGTAGAAATAAATATAAACAAAATTTTTTTTGTAGATATTTTCTATATTACACTGGAACAACAGTTAAGAATTAAATAATTTTGAATTAAAAAAAAATTATAAATTAAACATTTTAAAAAGGTCTAATTAATATTTTATTAATTCTGATTTTGAAATTAAAACAAGCATGTATTTATGGTACAACAGATATACTGGTAATTATAAAATTCCACTATGTATTTTGATTAAAGAAATTTTTTTAATTAAAGCTTGTATAACATATTTTGATAAAAATCATTCAAAGTTGTTTTTGAAAGGATTACGGTCAACCGAAAACAGCCATTAACTTTTTTCAATCAAGATAAAGAAATTTTATTTTTAATTACTATGATTTTTTTTTAAAAATTTCCACCCTGGCTATAAAAAGGTTGGAAAAAAGATTAATGACTACGAATTATAACTGAAAGCAAAAGACAGGATATACAGCTGCTGCTGCTAATACTACAATGGAGTTTTGATTTGTATGGAGGCTAGGCCCAGCTTTTCTGTGGTTCATTAGCCCATATATATTATGTGCTAGCTGGTATGCTTGAAGTCTATCAAATGCTAAAATAAATGAAGCTGAATAAATGTTAAGTTACCTGATTAGACCTTTCCTGATGATAAGGGACCAGCTGTTTTGTCTATATGCAAAGTACAGATAAAGGTACGGCATCCAATATATATAAAATACAACTGGTTAGTTTGAGTGTTATAAATATTGAGAAAATTATTTTAACTAATTTCTTGAAAATGACAATTAAAATTTATAATTATCAAATTTTAAAAGTAAATGACTTTTGCCAAATAAAAATAAGGAAAAATAATGACATCTGTGTCTAGATTATTTGTTCCCAATATTACCGATAAAAAAGATGACAACTCCTAGGCTTTCTTTTTTTTAAATTCTCAAAATGAGGTCCCAAGGAACTGAATTTTAAATGAAACCTTCCAAACGATAAGTGTTTTTTTTTTAAAAAAAACTTTTACTTACCATAAAAAAGAGGCAAATTAATAGCCAGATTTTCTATACTTTGTATGTACATATGTGTGCAATTATGTATTAAAAAACAAATTGAATTTTATTAGTAGTTTATCACAATTCTGATATGTAATTTGTTTATACAGCATGTCTGTGCTTATGTAAATAAGTGTCATGTAAACACATGTTAAAATTAATAATACTTTGTGAATTATTAAAATAAATTTATTTTTTTATATATCTATGATAATTCAAACATGTTAATATTTTTTATATGGGCACATCTTTGTGCTGATATATAGATATTTTATATAAATCAAAATCACAATGTGATAATTTTTTTTTTGTATTTTAATCAAAATCAGAATACTTAATTTATATTTATAGTTGTATTCAGAATACTTAATTTATATTTATAGTTGTATTCTACAGACCTTAATTCCATTTTAATTTACTAATAAAATTATATTTCATTGTGAATTTACTCAATCCTAAAATAGTTTTAGAATATTATAAGTTTGTATTATATCTCTTGATACAACAATTATAGAGCTTTTGCTCACTGAGCTGGATTCATGCATAAGGGGTTTATGTTTAGTGTTATGAACATCCAGATGATGATGATCCTAAATTAGTGCAAAGGGGATATCCTTTAAAGTCCATGCACTACATTTCATTTTAATTTATTTAGAAATTAAATTATAATTGGCCAATATATTAATGGTACTAAGTGGCTAGAGCATTGATGATGATCCACATATTTTAGTATCCCAGCATTACATAAGTTTGTGCATCCAAATTATTGTTTAAATAATCTGCCCCAAGCTGACAAGGGCTAAATAATTAGCCTGGTCTATGGTAGACCCATTTCAAATTCAGTCACAAAATTGGCTGTCGATTTATTTTTATTGTTGACCATTCATAATGATGAATGATTATTGCTTTTGCGCAATACTTGTGAACTTATAGTTAGATAACATAGTATTTGTGCTGATCAATCATCCTCATATTCATGCCTCATGTTTATATTATTAGTAAATTTAAATTAGTTTATTAACTGGGATTGATGATGATGAGTGCCATCACCCCATATTCACCCCAAGACTGCAATACATATATATATATATATTAAAGCTATTAACCCAGTCTATCATATGCTTCAAATGTCGCCATGGCACATTTCTAACTATATTACATCCAACTTTTCAAATGCAACATCAACAATTAAATATCTAAAAGGTTTTAAATATTCCCAAAAAATGTGAAAAATCCTTGGTCATTCTTTAATAGCATATTGGCATTTTCTGATATATACAAAAAAAAAACATCACACAACTTTCTCTGCTTATAGCTTAGCACACATTTTCAGGAAGTTTTCTTCATTTTTCCCACAACCATTTATTGAAAACTTGAGTAATCAATAGACACTATATATTATTATATCTACATATCAAGACTATCTGGATTGCGTTACCATATAGATTCTGATCCACTGATTACTCATGTTTACAATATCTCTGAAACAAAATAAGTGCCCTTAAATATCTTGATATAATAAACCCATCTTCTAATCTTCTGCCATTTATTTTCCTTTCACTATTAAGATAGTTTTATAATGAAATATGAGTAGCATATGATTAGGTTTATCCCAGTGCAATTTGAAATGGTCTTTATTGACAGTAAAAAAAAATTAGAAACTAGAGAAGAAAAAAAATTGGTACTATCAAGATATTTTTAAGATGGCAAAATAAAGCTGTGGAGATTTTTTAATAAGTTGTCATTTTGCAACAATGACTTGGGGAAAACCAATATATAGCAGCTGTGATGTAAAACATAAACTCTCCAAAATAACCTCATAAGATTATATAAAAAAAGAGTAAATTCTGAAATAATATTATGTGAGGAAATAAATATTTCTGACCATAAGAATTTTAGCATTGATTTTCATTAACATAAATATAGGCAGTTATGACAATTGATTTAGTTCTTGGATGACATATTTTTAAACTGTTCAATCCAAAGGCAATTTCAAAAGTTAATGCAATAGATTACTATCACTACCAGTAGAAATCTGCCATTACTCAAATGTCTTAAAAATTAAAGTTATATCTTAAATTTTAATACCAGTTATGGGGTGTGAAAAGACGAATTTAAAAAATCCTCTAAAATCTACACTATACATTGAACAAGAAATGTTGTCAAATGAATAATGTACTATCTCAATTGTAGTCTTACAAAAAATCTAGTGACAGACACCATGTAATGCGGAGATAAAATGTAAGATGATGCAGAAAGATTTCAATGAGGGACATAAATTGCCTTAATAATTGGGTTTTGGTGAATTAATTCATTAACGTTCTTCATTATCTAGAACAATGAATCTAAATTATAAATTGTTGTACTAATATATCATGAAATTCCCTCTGGTAAACCATAATATTGAAACAGTAAGATTCGCTCCACAAATCTTAGTTTCACCTGTCTTCGTTCCTTACCTAGCCTCATATCTTAGTTTAAACCCTAGTCTATTGTAATATATATGTAGTTTTAATAGGCCAAGATATACGCACCTGTGAAACACTTATCATAGATATAGTTATTATAGATAGATGAGTTAATAATCTAACAGAAATAATAAATTGGTTAATTCAATTTATAATTTGAAAGTGTGTTCGCATGTGGATATATGTATAAACACATAGGTCAGGTGTGCCAAGACTACATATATATTCCAATATTATCTTTAAAACTTATATTTAAGAATATTATTTTGCTCTTATTTGAAATATTTAAAATATCATGCCACAAATTTTGTTTATTAGAAAGTAAATGAGGGTTAGGAGGTTGAACAATAGTACTTTTTTTCCTCTTGTGTTTGTGAGTGTGGCCCCGCAACCCCATAGGGATACATTAATGGCTTAAGTAATTAGCCAGTAAAAACGATAACAATTTTGGCAAGAAGCAGATGTTATCAACAGAGAAATAGACTGTCTTGAAGTATTCACTTTATAATTTTTTTAAATCTTAGTTCGTAAAATTGTAACTGTAGTCAGGATATCTGAAAATAAGGTAACAAAAGCAAATGTACTTACAGCATCCTGCTGCAGCTTTTAGATATTAAAATAGATAATAAACACATCAGGTGCGGCAGTAGAAAGTATGCTAATGGATTATTTCATCACAAGGTAAGCCACCATGGGAGAATAATTTCATACTTGGCTAGTATATATAGAGCGGGAATTTGGGAAAGATATCTAATAATAATATTGTGAAGAGCTTGTCAAACCAGACTCTACGAGTGTGAAACTAAAATGGCGAAGTAGAGATAGGCAGGGTGCTATTTTCTCATCTGGAGAATGGTCATCCTGTAGCCCGATACTACCTGCATGCCTCCAACTGTAAGAAAATGCCCATACCTGCCAGCAGATACCAAAATGCTATTGCAATGCCAGAGAGAATGCTGTCACCACTGAAGTCAACGTAATGCTACCATTATAAATGAAAGCTAGCTATCCAATGATATGCACTCTCATGAACATTTCGTAATCATGATCAAAATTATTAAGTGAACTAAAATACTTCAATTGATAAACTAAGGTAACTTTCCCTTCCAAGAGCTCTTAAATGTTTCTCTGTAATTTACCTAAGCTATAGCTAAATCTGTAACCAACTTTATTTATATAGTTTAAATTAAAATGTAACTAATCGTGTCTAAATTATATATATATATATAATCTCAACCTATGTAACTTGGCTAATTTATTCTTTAAACTATACTTTCATGCTAGGGTAAATCCTCTTGAATTTTATTAAATTATTCTCTTTACGATTTTGTTATGATAATCTGTCTGGATAGCTTTCAACCGAGTGAATCTCATTCTCCCTATAATGAACATGCTGTTACATCTCCATATAGCTTAATTATATAAATGGCAACTATTTTGTGCCAAATCCCTTTTTACTCACTAGATCGGATGTTATCTTTCAGTATCTACATAATATTGTGGATTTGGTGAATCCCATTGTATTCATATACTATTTAATCCATCCATAATGATCTATTTATTTTAATTGTTCATTTAAGTTTATAATATGCGGGTGTATGTACAAAATTATAACTATAGATATATTTTAAACATGCATGAGTAACATTTTCTAAAGGTCCCTTAGTCATGCGTTCACCACCCATTTAGTTATTATTATTATAACAATGTTGAACATCATTACTGCCTTTAAAATATAATCCACATTAATCTCTAAGCAATGAATATGTAGACTTCTTTGAAATTAAGACTTAGGAATAGATTAAGTATAACCGCACATTAATGTGCTAAACTTTAAAGAACAAACTATCATTAATTATTATTATTTAGTATACTTTATATGCGTGTTGCTGGTGCAGATATATAAGTTTATGATTATTATGCTTTGTCAATCTTCTCCACGGGTACATAAGACCATCCTCAAATCATTAAGTTCTATTATTTAGTATACTTTATATGTGTGTTGCTGGTGCAGATATATAAGTTTATGATTATTATGCTCTGTCAATCTTCTCCACGGGTACATAAGCCCATCCCCAAATCATTAAGTTCTCGCATCAGTGGACATGGAAGTCTCACCTAGGATATAACTGTTCGATCATGCAGTTTACTGGGTTAGAGCCCAGTCTAGTGATGATATTGTGTCGAACTCTTCAGACAGACAGATGGCAATCCACTGGTCTGAATTATACGTAGACAAAACATCGCAGTTTCAATGCACCACCCTACTAGGTGTTTGCATATGTGTTCTCCATCAGCACCACCGACTACTTGTTAAGCTCTATATTTTATATTTCTCTATAGCATTTAGCTATTATATTACTTAATCCCTTTCTATTCTTACATATATCAATATGAATAACGAGTCTACTAATATTCTTATGATTCTAAGTTCGCGTATACCAATCGATTAGACTAATAAACAGCATTAATAGTATGTTACTTATAGATATGTATAATTATGTCTATGGTTATAATGCTTCAATATCTCCATTGTACACACTTGCATCTATTAATCCATTCAGGTGACGTTTCAATAAGGCTTATTAATCTATGATTTTATCCTACATTTATCCACGAAGGTATAGAGCCTCAAATAATCAAATATTTCACCATAGTGAAATACTTTGTATATGTATTTGAACATTTATTAAATTTTGTATTAAATTATATCTGTTGTTGTTGTTATCTGTCTGTACGATCCATATCACATTACCTCACCTTACTCATGCATTTCTAGAATTTATTAAAGGTCTTAGCGTTACTTATCTGTACACTATCTATAGATATGTATTGACAGTATATTAGCGCACTTAGGGCGGGATTATTATTGTTAAGGGTCTCTTGTTTCTCCCTGACCCCAGGACTAGAAGGAAATTGTATTATTAGTAGCATCAGGAGTGTTGCTCATGTAGTGGAGATTGTGGAAACACAGGCAAATAGGTTAAGCCTTAGTATTCTTTGAGATGGCTTCTCCAGCCCAGGTGTGCTGAGCTTCTTGTATTCTGCTTGGACCCTCCATCTTGTTAACAGAACGTATGAACCTGACCATTACAATATATATATTGTAACATGATAATCACTGTAGAATGCAATAATAAATATAATTTAAAATTTTTATTGGCTTACTATAAAGACAATATTTTTATTTAAATTTTATACCTTATAAAATGATCATGATTCCAATATGTTCCCTTGTATGTTACAATTTTTGTAATAAATTTTGTAAATCATGGTAAATATAATACTGATTTTAATATAAACACACAAACTAAATTAGATTTAAAAAAGGGGTGATATGCTGTAAACATATTTAAATATGTGAATGAATGATTTACAGTGAGATTAAGAAAGCAATAATTATTTTAGTTTACAGTAAACATTATAACTTTAATTTAATGCTTATATGTGTATATGTTTATGTATCTTTTTAAAATCTTTAATATAGTCATTATCTTAATTTTAAGATAACATATTAGTTATTGTGAGGACAAATAAGTAAAATAAGAGTGATGGATTTGTATTTATTGTAATGCCACGTGTGCAGTGAATACTTGTATTTATTGTAATGCCATGTCACTCAATATTTTGTAATGCCATGTATATGTTTGTTGGGTAAATATGTCTACTAAGACACCATGAAATGTGATATTGTTTTGCATGATGTAAGTGCACGTTTAAAAGATTGATGTGACTAAAGATCAAATAAAATATAATATATTATATACTAAATAATTATTATTTAAAAACTAATTTCATTATACCATCAATAAATATAAATCTTTATTAATTCAGATTCCATACTTTTTCATTTTCCCTTTCTAATAGTATTGCTTTTTTAACAAAAAAAAAGTACTAACTATACTATGTATATATACTTATATTGTAAATAGTCAAAATGCACCTTAATGATCATTAGTATATTTTTTTACTCAAGGTCAGCAACCATAAGTTATTTTGATCCATGATTACAAAAAAAAATGAAAGATTAAAAAATGAAGATTATTATGTTCCATAAAAGAATAATAAATAGATATACTTAATAATTTTTAATCTAATAAACAATGATTAATAAATCATTTATGTACTTATTGAAAAGTGATTAGGAATAAGCACTTTCTAAAAAATATTTACTTATAAAATAAATTTATGTATTAATTAATAAATTTTGATATCTTGCTTTGCTATGAATCTAGTTCATTGAGCACTACCAACTGTTCACTATTCTAGAACTCTAGCAAAAGAAGTATTAATCCTTTATAGATAGCATATATCAGAGAAAGAGTTAACATTTTTCATTCCCAGAATATACAATAGGTGGCAGAAATAAAATGGGATAAATAATTAACTCTTGAACATAAAATGAGATTATATTCCCAGTTAATTTTAGAAAAATTGCTTAATGCTAATCAATTAAATGTCTATTTCCCAAAAAGATTAGCAGTTAATGAAGAAACATGGAGTTGACAAAAAAAATATAACAACTAAAAAAGCATGTGTTTAAAAATAAGAACATCAGAAAAATTCTCAAAAAATTAGTCATACTTTTTCAATTTACCTACAGAGTAAAAAAAATAAATTTTTGTTAAATATATTTTTCATTACACTGAGCATTCAGAATAATTTTTATAAAAAACACACCATTTCTTCAATAAATAAAAGGAATGATGCTACATATACATGCGATAAATAAAATAAACAGATAGTTGCTGTTAATATACAGGGTTTATATAATTCCAATATTCATTCAATTGGTCGCCAAAGCTAATTACACAAAATTTTATAAGTAATGCATTTATAACTTCAATTTTTATTCAAATACCACTAAAACTTTTTCTTATTTTATTTTTTAAAAATTACTTGTTCATTTTAATTGGATAATTTTAAAAAAAATTGAAAGTAAAACTGAATTAATATAACAACATATTTTTTCTGTGCTAAAAAAATTCTCACTTGCAGCAGGTGGCATTCTACCACAAGTTTGGCATCCATATTATATGATAAAAAAAAAAAAAACAACTTCCTGGTTGCATTTAAATTGATAATTTAAAATTAAAAAAAACCTTTCTGAAAATTCATACTAATGGCACTATTAGCAGCACTTAAGTGGAGTTAAAAAAGATTTACCCACCATATATATAATTTCATTTAATTTTTTTTTTAGAGAAGGAACAAAAAAAAAAGAAATTTACCAAGTCATTGTTGATAAAAAATATATATATATCTGATAGATGAAAAGTACCTATAAAAAGATTTTTTAAAAATATAAATGAACATTTTAATATTAAAAATTACTAAAATATATATATCAAAATTTCAATAACATTAAATTCCTAAAGATGTGTCAAGTGCCTGTTCATTTTTAGAGCATGGTTTTCCATTTCAATTTCTAGAAAAACTATACGACATAAAATTCATAAAAAATATCAATCGATTTTGTATTATCTTATTTTGTATTATCTTTCGTAATATGTCTGTCTTTTTCCAAGAGGATGAAATTTGATAGGTTTATAAAAATTTTAAATTACTTGGTTACTTCATGATCAATTTTTTCCTCCTACTTTTCCAAAAAGAAAAAAAATTATAATTATCAAAAAGAATTCTAAATGCTTTTGAAATATTTTTAATATTCTTAGTACATTTAAATTTTATAATCATTATAAATTATTTTTAGTAAAGTTATTTAGATTACATGCATAATCTTGCTCCTCCTGCTCCTTTTTAAAAATATCAAATAAAAAAACAATTTGAACAAAATCTATTCAAGTTACATGTGTAAACTTTATTGGAAAAAGTAAAAATTTACCTTTCATATTACTATCATAAAAGATGGCAGAGGTATAGAATATTTTGAAAAAAAGTTGTTTATTCTAAAATTTCAAACTTTTCATCTCAAAGATCAAAAAAAAAAAGAGAAAGATTTTTGAAGGGATCAAAATACTTCTGAAAAGAAAAAAAAAAATCTCTTTTATATTTTTTAACTTTTAGGGTAAATTATTTTTGTAACCATTAATTATTATACATATATAATTCACAAAAAATATTTCATATAGATATCATAAAAAGTTTAATTCTTATTTATAACATCTGTTTACATTGTGCTCAATATATATATACACACATAAGTTGATACATTTGCTATTTAAATTTTTATACATATATTCATGTTATATTACTTATGAATATAAAAACAATAAGCAAACACAGGTCAATCTGTATGTATGTATCTTCACATATACATATATATGTTAGTGAAATTTAAATATATAAATTGGGTATAGTTAATATTTTTATATTTGAAATTTGTACACCATGTCTATTATTTTAAAATTAATTTTTAGTAAATAAAAAATAATGGTTATCATAAAAAATAAAATAGGAACACACCAGCAAGCTGTGCATTTACTTATAAATATGATTCAGATTTGGATTTTTAAACACCAGGTAGCATTGAAATTAAATTAGTTGATTGCAGTCTATTAATGTATATATATGTGAATAATGTATATATATATGAATAATGTTTATTCTTAATAATTATAATTTATCAAGGTTCATTTTTAATGCTCACATAATAATTTGTCTGCCAATTTTTTTTTTTTTTGGCTTTGTTGAAGAAAGCAGATCTTATATATATATATTTTAGTAAGAGAGATTAGAGTATGTTTTATTTTTATATTAGTGATGGTATGAAATATCATAGCTAAAACTTTATACATAATTTTAATTGTAATTTTGTGAGAAAAGTAATTGTTGTCAGAAGTTTAATTTTGAGAATTATCTATTAAAATTTGTGATTTATACATAAATATAAAATTAATAACTTTGTTTAAATTTAAAATAAATTTTATTTTATAATAATGATTATATTTTTCTCAGATTTATTGCATTCTATATTGTTACCTATATGGCAATATATATTATATTTGTATAAAGTAATCTAAAAATATTATTAAAAGTATAACTTAAACTAAATACATATTTAAAAAATCCAATATGGCATATTTAGAAAATGAGCAAGTTAAAAGATGATACAGTTTCAAATGTTATTCTTAATAAAACAAATTAGTACCTTTTTGAGTCCACTTTTGATTTATCATTCAACAGAAAGTTTACTTTTCATATTTTATAAATTATGTAGTTGAGAGTGTAAAAAGATTGATTTTGTTTAAAATTCATACATAATACAATACTTGAAACAACTATTATTACAGTATTTTATGACATTGCAATATATTAAAACCTTTAAAATTTTTAATTTCTATAATCACTTATATTCTGTCACAAAAATATCACTATGTTTAAAATTACTTCAATTAATTTTTCAGTTTTTTGTGAGTATGAGCATTGTAAAATGGCTGGCTATATGGTGAAACATTGATATAACAATTTTGAAAGAATTGAAAAAAATAAATAACAGATATGGAAAAATGATAATACCAGAAACCCATTAATAATTATAGATAAAAACCAATTTAATAATTATTTACTAAAATGGGTGCAAAGAACAACTTATTACAACTAGGATATCATAATTCAAAACATTCCACATATAAATATGCACATACACATAGTTTATATAAAATTCTCTGCCTCCCTCGTCTTCAATATCTTATTCTTGCCATTGGATATTTCCTTATACGAATATGACAATTCTTTAACTACACATACAATATTTCTGATTCCAATTTCTTTTTCCTGTTTTCTTTTACCTCAAGCTCTTAAAAATTAAGAAAGCAATGATGGGGACAGGCTTAGTAGGCTGGTAATCCTTAGTTGTGAGTTTTGCTTGAGTCAGCACAATCACTACTGAGTCAGTTTGGAACTAGATTTCAGTGTCAAAAATTCTATGTATAGTCAGCCCTATTTAGGGATCCCTCTACTATCATGGAAGTGGAAGGGCTTATCTTATCTCACACAGCCAGCTATGTATACATGCCCAATGGTTACTCATTTAGCAATAGAAATAATAAGAATAGTAATAATAATGTAAGTAGTAGTGGTGGTAGTGCTAAAGGAAAGTATTATAAATCTACTTTTTTCTCAGTATAAGCACATGGAATGCAAATTTTATTTGATAAAAAACTCAAGATCAGAATGGAGGATGGCACTGATGATTCAGGAGCTGTCAAGATTTAATACTGATATAGCTGCTGTTAATGAAACTCATCTTCCAGAGGAAGGACATTGCAGAAAACAGATAGATGGATACAAGTTTTTTTTTTTTTAGACAGACGCGTCAGTTAATTAAAGAAGAATACATAATTTTGGATTTGTTGTAAAGCCTCATTTAGTATCTTCTATTATTGAAATTTCTCACTACTTCAATGAAAGGCTAATGGTGCTAAAACTTGCTTTGCTGTCATTAGGACTAGTGTTCATTTTATTAGTACCTATGCTCCAACTTAGATTCAGAAAAAGAAAGCTTTTATTCCTTGTTGGATAGAATTATTAATAATCAATTTTTTTTTCTTGGAAACTTTGACACTTGTTGGTACAAATAGTAAACTTTGGCCAAAATTTATTGGAAGTAATGGTATTGATACTGTGAATTCAAATTGCTTATTATTAATGAGTTTATGCACAACACATGGATTGACTATCACACTTTGCTTAGGCAGTAGCTATGGTCAAAACAATGATAGTTAATAGATTTCATTATAATTAGGAGTAAGTATGCAATAAAAGTTCACATTATGTAAGCACTTACAAACATAGATTTTTGGACAGATTATAGATAGGTGCATTAAAAAATAAATATTATTCCGATTTCATATTCACAAAAAAATTGATGCTCATTCTTTAAAAGAATCTACTAAATTCCAACAGATATTAAATATTAAAACTGCTAATTTGGATCTGCACGATTGTCTTATTACTGAAGCATAGAATTTTCCTAAATAAATCTATTCTTGGGTTTACTAAAAAGAAGAATTATGACTGGTTTTTGACAATGATGTGATTTAATTAAAAGGAAATAGGTCTTAGTTTCTGCTTTGCAGAATATATTAAACGTGGAACTTCATAGTTAAGTAAATACAAAGATTTGAAAGCATTCAACAACTTGTAAAAAAAATTAAAAATGGTAAATTAAAACTACACAGATATTGCTGATCATGGTCATTCTAATCTTTTTTTGATGCACTGAAAGCAACATTAGGACCTGAGAAACAGTATTACAATCGTGTTAAATCCAGCAATGGTACACTCTTATATGATGGCAATAGTATTTTGAACATCATTTTCTGAATAATGATACAAAAATTGAGATGACAACTTTTAATAATATATCCATTTTATTCTATTTAGATTTGGACAAAAATGTTAAAACAGCTCTTTGTAATTTTAAAAATGGAAAGACTGCAACTTCTGACAAAATATCGAGAGAAGTATTAAAATATGGTGGTAATATGTTAATTTATAAAATATTGGAGTTTTTTTTTTAGAAATTTATGGACCTATGAAATTGTGCCATCTGATCTTAAGGATGCTTTTATTGTTCAAATTTTTAAAAACAAAGCAAACAGACAAGACTGAAATAATTATGGAATAATTCTTGAATAGGTAACAAAGCAAACAGACAAGACTAAAATAATTATGGAATAATTCTTGAATAGGTTGCTTGATAAATTGTTACCAACCAGAGATTCAATGTGGTTTTAGAGAATCAAGAAAGATGCACTGTAGATATAGTTTTTGTTGCCAAAGAAATACAAAAAAGAACTAAGAAATAATTTATATATTGCTCTTATGAATTTAGTCAAGGCATTAGGTACAGTTAATGAGACAGGGCTGTGACATTGTGTGAAATTAACTGGTCTTGGTCACCAAAATTTAATCGTTATATAGCTTCTATATGTGGAATGAAAAAAAGTTAGTATTATAATCGAAAAACCCGAGGCATTTAAAATGAAAATTGGTGTTGAACAAGAATGTATAATTGTTTCAACATTGTATTTAATTTTAGTGACAATGCAATTGTTTATAAGCAGCTTAATCAAAGGGGATCAAGATATAATACAGATTTGATGATGGGATTTTTAATTTTGAATAGATTGAAAATGAAAACAAAAACTTATTGGATTCTGGATTTACAGTATGCTGATGATTGTGAGATTTTTGCTAATTCAAAAGATAATATACAGAATGTTCTTACTATTTTGAATACAACATACAAAGACTGTTTTATTAATTAATGTTTAAAAACCTACAAGTTCTTTATTAACCCATGATGAAAGAAATATTCTCACCAATTTTTAGCTTGGATGATTATCAACTTGGGAAATACAAATCAGTTTAAATACTTTGATAGTTTTGTAAGTTTTTGAAGTACAACATAGATTCATCACAGAGAAATAACTACTGCAACTAAATTACTGTATATAGAACTATTATTTTGTCTAATAAAAATAAAACTCGGACACTCTAATCAGCAAAATATAAAGATATTAGAAAAGGTCATTTAAGGATGATCCATAAAATTTTAAAAATACAATGGCAAAGTTATAAAACCAATCAATATTCTTCAGCTTACTACTGAATCCATTATTGTAAAATCACTTTTGTTGGATTGGATATGTAAAGCAAATAAACAACGGAAGACTTTCTAAAAGATATTTTATGGCTAACATGAACATGGTTTTTGTGGGAGAGGTAAATCCCATCTACATTTAGGAATTATCTCAAAGATACTCTAATGAGGTGCAATGTCAATTGTTTCCAATGGAAAGATATGCAGAGAATAGAATACACTAGAGCTACAATTAGATGTGGTACTGAAGTATTTAAAAAAAAAAAATTCTGCTGGAAAAATTAAAAGACAGGATCATAAAATATCAAGTATAAATGAATCAGCATGTTCTATATGAGGATGTATTTATGATTCACAGATTGGTTTGTATACTCACAGTAAATGCATTTCTAGAGTTTTTTTTCCTCTCCTTTCTTTTTGACTTGGAATGGATATACTCATTTATGAGTAGCTGTTTATTATTATTTTATTAATTTTATACATTTGAAAATCAAAATTAATATTAATTATACTGCTAAAATTAAAAAAAAAAATTATCTAATCACTTATTTTGCTAAAGAAAAAGATAAACTGATATGTGCATTGGACAAATTTACACATCTCAGTTGATTGTTCAAGATGAAGGACCAACTTGCAAAATCACCCCCCCCCCCAATCCACATACACTTCAATTTAAAGACTGGGTAGCACATGAGAAAAACTGATAATGTGAGAGATATCACTTGTATAGAAAAATGATATACAAGCGAACGTTTCATTATAATTAGTTAGCATGAAGTTCTATAATCATGCACATTTGTACAAACAAAAATATAGTTAGGACTGACCATAATAAAAAAATTATCAAAATACAAGAAGAGTAAAACAATGCTATGTTAAAGAAATTTCAAAATAGCAAGTATGACTGAAATTTAACCAAATATTGGCGCTATCACAATAGTAATCCCCACAAATATGCAAGAACTTCAAAATTGTATTTACATCATTTGACTGTAAAAATCATTACAAGATATACACAAAACATATCTTAATTATTAATATCTATTCTAATTCATATCAGTATTCCATATTTTTTAACATAAAATACAAAACATGAAAATTCTATAAGTTTTTTTAATAAATATATTTTATATTAATTTGTTTATATATATGTGTGTGTGTGTGTGTGAATTAAAACATTCTCTTGCAGACTATGATTTAAATGTCAATAAATGCTATTCATTGTGAAAATTAGATCAATCTCTTATACTACATAATTATGTTTAGATAAATCCCATTTTCATGAGTTTTTATAAACATGCGCTCATGTTAAATTTCACATCCAAACTAGTTTCACACCAAACATCTATTTATGTTATATATATTTCTATGATTTCTCCAAGCTTCACATTCATACACATCTATTCATTACTCTTATTGCAAAAAAAAAAAAAAGACATTCTAAACTTATTTGGATTGCATATATAGTTCAATTATAAAAAAATTTAAAATTGAAATAAATATTTTGTAACTCAAAATTTTTGAAAGTTGACAGGACTATACTTACTTTTGAGGATAGAGATAGTTTTCTCTTATTTTTATTCCATCGCTGAATCCAATAAAAACTGCAGGAATATCAATTTTGTAATCTTATAATGAAAAAAAAAAGATATATTTTATTATTGCTTATTTTCTTTTCAAAATAGGCAATTTTATAAATAAAACCTAAAATAAATTACCATGAGATTTTGTCATTTTGACTAAATCTTCAGATTTATAGTTGTGAATAATGGCTGCATCAAAATTTGCTTCCTGGGCCTTTTTAACCTAATAATGAAATAGAAATATTAATCAAAAAATAAATTACTCAAAAAAAAAAGTATTATATTTATCAGCATCAGTGATTTGTTTAAAAAGAATTTTATACTTTCATGAGGCTGTTCCTCTCATAATAATGGTGTCTCTATGCTTTAATTACAAATAATTATCTCCTTTTTTTTTCTTATATGTGTTTATTTTTTGACACTCATCTTAATCTTTTTATATATAGTAGGGTGTTGAGCTTCAATATTTTAATACTTTTCACTATTTCTACATCATTATGGTTTTCCAACTTTTTTTCATAGAACATCTTATAGATCTCAAAATAAATTTATTCCTGTAAAAAAAAAAACATCAAAAGTCATGGCAATTTCTATACTAATTCCATTCTTATAATTCTATGATTATTTCTGAATGCCCAATGTTAAATTCTACTAGATTCTAAACAATTATTTATCATATCAAATATGAAGGGGGACTGAAAAACAACCAAAATCATTCTCTGGTGTGTGTCTGTTGTAGTACATGCTTCTGTTATTATATACCTCTTGAGAGGGTCCTTCTGCATCAATCTGTCAAATGAGGTAACAGTATGAAATTGTGGTGTCACATAACATCTTTTCTTGTAAAATGCATTTTGTGTATTTGTCAATTTTTGTAATGGCTGAAAAGTTGGAACAATGTGAAATTGTTTTCTTTTAGAAAAAATGGCAGGGAAAACTGTTATAATGCTTGAAACAAATTACAAACAAACTGATATCAGAAAAACACACAAGTTTATGAATGATTTAATAGAAGTATTAAATTCACCATGTCCATTAAAAGTGTTGTGTGGCCAATATCAAAACAATGACTTTTTTCTTTCTTAGGAAACTGAATTTTCCTCTCAGAATTAGTTCATAATGGTCAGGCATTTTATCTGCAAGTTCTGAAATGTTTACATGATGCAGTAAAATGTAAATGTCCAGTTTTGTGGCAAAATATGGAGTGCAAGCTTCACCTGACAATGTGTCAGCTCACAATGCCTTGAGTGTGAAACACTTTTAATTAAATTCAGTATGAACTCGCTTAACTATCTGCCATATTCACAAATCTTGCTTCGTGCAATGTTTTTATTTTCTCGAATGTTTTTTTTTGTAGACTTAGAAGTGTGTGTGTGTGTGGGGGGGGGACAATGCAGGTGTTAAAATACATAATTTTGTAAGAGGTTCTGGACTACTTTGAAAAGTGAAAAACACATTTAGACTAGTTGCATCAAATGGACAGTAATTTGAATAAGATTAAATTTATAACTCTAAAAAATGAACAAATTTTTTATTATAAAATAGTGAAAATTTAAAACTTGTTATCAATTTAATATGCTTAAACTGTTTCTATCTCTATCAATAAAATATTGAATTTATTTTTCTTTAAAAATATTTACTAAGATGCATATAATATAATAAATTTAGGCATATTGCATAAAAGTAGAATTTGATAGTTATTAATATCAATATCAACATTTTTTCCCCCAAAATTAAAGTTTTGGTAAATGGCAGAATCTAAAATTTAATTATCAATTTAATTTGTTTAAAAATAAAAATAGAATTTGAAAGCTAATGAATATTGGCATAAAAAAAAAAAAAAAAGAAAAAAAATATTTTAAACCAAAGTCTGATAAAATGGCAAAAACTAATTAAAAGCTAAGCATAGAATTGCTAAATTGATGAACACTGTTGGACATCATTATAATATTTTGTGAACTTTTTTGCATTTAGTTTTTTTTGTACAAATTGTTCAACTTTAATACTTTTTTTTTTAAATTCTTTTTGTAAGCATATAAATATTCATTTTAATCACGTACCAGAAAAATAGTGTCAAAAATTAATCAGTACTGACATGATAAAAAAATATTATTTTTAAAAGAGAAAGCCGTGAAATAATTGGTGATTTAAATTTGGAAAATGATATAAGTCAATGATCTACATCATTTTTTAAAAAAATGAAATGACAAATTAAAGAAAATGAAATACATTTCGGCTTGAGCAATTGACATTATGAAACTAATGAAAATTCTTGCAAATGTGGATTAATAAAAAAAAATGGGGATAATAGTATATATAGCTAAGATAATAATTATGAAAAGCTTAAAAAATTGTTTGAAAATTTTTTTTGCTATGTCTCTCAGTGTCGGTAGTATTCATGCAAAATATAGTTCATCAGATTCTGAAGAAGAAATGGGATGCATAGTGTTACAAGTCACGAATAAAACTGCAAATGCAGATAAAACTGCTGCTTAACATTATTTTTTAAAAAAGCAAAGTTCTGAAATCAATGACCTGTTGGTTTAAGTTTTTTTACTTTTTATTTCTTTAATGCATTGATTTATATGCATTGATATTTTATAATTTTTTATTAAGATATGTAAGTTTATGATATAATTTTATGGTTTGTCTTTAAAATATAATTGTACAGTATATACAATAACTAATTTTACATATTTTTAAATTTACATTTTTGATTTTTTCAGCTTAAATACTTGCTTTGGATGTTAATTTTGATCTTAGCCATATGCATTTGAATGTCAGCTGCAATGAATCAATGATCTAAAGAATGGCAGCCTCAAATCAATTAATTTGTTTTAACAGATTCCATTGCAATAATCAAAGTAAATTAATATAAATCTCCCAATAAACTGCTAATTATATTCAAAAACAATGTTCTTGCAAATTTCAATTAGATGCAGCAAAATGGCAAAATTACTTGACATATACACTAATAATTCAATGACAGTTTGATAAACAATTGTAACATTTATCTCAAAAAAAGTTAACACCCATAGGAACTCGAATATTAGAATATGAATCTAGAATTAGTAAATAAATATCAAATGCACAAAGATGTTAATGATGAGCCAATGCAAATACAATTGTTATAATCACAAAAGTTTCTCTAATGTCTTCATACCTATGACACACTTAAAAACCATGATGAGTAAAGACTAAATAATTATACGTACCTCTTTATATTTTCTGCAACATTAATCATCAAATTAGAATACATATAATCTTGTAACATTTTACTGAAATACTAATATTATATACATGCAAAATAGCCAATATTTCTAAATGTCTCTTTATATGTTTATTCTATATAGTATAGTCTTTTATTTTAGATGTAATTTTAATGCATTACAATATTTTAAATTTGAAACTTTAAAGCATGGTTGAAGGACAATTTTTAATTATTTTTTGGAAAATCTTTTTTTTTTTAAATAATAAACATTTATTACATGTGCATATATTAAATTTAAAATTACTACAATATATTTTTTCCATATTTAAAAATTAAACAGATTTCAGAAATCTAAGCAATTTTGTTTTGTTTATTTTGTTTATGAAAAATATTTTTGTCATTCACACTTTCTGGTTATCATTTTACAGATTTTACTACTGTATCATTAAAATTATATTTATGTAGTTGTTTAAAAAATTATTACATTTTACTTAAAATAATAAATGAATTACCCATCAAAATATCTAAAATCTAATGTGTATTAAGGCTTATTACAATTTTAAATGTTTATTACTAAGTTATAATTTTTTTTTAAAAAATGTCTATTATTTTTATATTATTTCATTATAGATTCAATGTCACCACCAATAAATAATTCCATTACTAAGTAATTACCTTTCTTTTTTATTTATTTATTTTATTGTTAATTTTTGCCCAAAAATTAATTGCATAATCAAAATAATTCTTAGAGACACATTTTGAAACTTTTCAATGGAAAAACATATTTATTGATTTCTGATTTTTCAAAAGCCCATTTAATGTACTTAATATAAATTGTACAATAATAATTTACCATATTTTCATCAATTAAAATAATAAAATAATAACTCGAGTTCACACATCTGTTAATCACATTTACCAAATCTTTTCAACTTTTAACATTTCTTTTAAATATTCTTGGTTATTATAATTAAAAATTCATTTTTGACATTTACAATAAAAACTGACATTTTTTTTTTCCCCATGTCAAATGCATCGACCGGGAAGCGAACAAAATGAAATGAAATTCTTAAAAATCAGTATTTTTTTTTATTCTCCCATTTGAAAAGCGTAATTATAAGATTTTTTATAAAAAAAAAAATCAAAATCAATAAATTTAGAATCTTGCATATATTTTTGATGCGTTACAGAAATATTTAATATAAAATTATCTATAAATTAATTAGATTTTAACTTAAAAAATAAAACTTTTCAAGAATGCAAAAACAATATTACAAGAAAGAAATCCACTTTTAAAAACAAACTTTTTCACTATTCTGTTATATTTTTTTTTGATTAATTTTCTACAACTTTTACTAAATATATATTTTTAATAAATACAACTTTTAAATTTATGTCTTTTAATGTCTAAACTACTTTGAATTTTTTAAATGTTTACATAGTGTTTTCATATATCCACAATTAACAAGCCAAAGCCAAATTATTAAATAAAAAATATACACTGACTGACAGCTTATGCAATGTTTATTTTAGAAAATTTTGTTTTACTCTTTATATTTCATTACATCAAATTTTTTAAATACAACGCATCAATATTTTTATAAAAAACATGCATATACTTTATACATTTTTTTAGATATACTTAAAACTATCATTTCACCATTATATTCTTGAAACCCATGAATAAATTAGATATCAAAAAAAAAATGACATTATTAAAGTGTTTCAAGAATATGTTATAGAAATAGAAGTTTTAAATATATCTTAAACCCCCCCCCCCCAGAGAAAATAAAGTTAAAATAAAGATATCACTATCCAAATAATAATTCAACAATATTTATTTTAATAAATGATTAATAATAATCATTAATGTATTTATCTAAAGTAGATAAGTGTCAAAGATGTGAGTAGAGAAAGTGTGACATTTGTAGATCAAATTGTAATAAAAATTATTATAGTAATTTTTACAATTATAGTAAGTACTCATTTTCATATTCATGGTAAAGCATAATATTTAAATTAATTTGCATAAATGCCAGTAGTTCAATTCTAATACACACACACATATATATATATATTTATAAGGGACTTGAACTCAGACTTTTAAACTCCCCACAGCTATCCAATTCATCTTATTAACTGATACAAAAAGATAAATGATCTCCAATATAAGTATTTCGTGGTGAACCAGCACTCATCAGTTGATCTAGATCACCATCTCTAACACATATAAACAATCACTGCTCAGTTTATATTGAGATAGCAAATCTTCAAACTTTAATGGACAAGCTTCAATCTTCTCCACTCTCCAACTCTTCAGCCATCCATATCATTGAAAATCTGAGGATGAAAAGCTCAAAGCCCTTCCTAATACGAATATTATTATCATACCCATGTTGACCTTGATTCAATCTGACCCCTCACCACAGGACCTTCATATGTCCATTTTATACAGAAAAGGAATCTGCAGAATACAGGCTGAATATGTAATAGTTAAATATATGTATATTGTCTATATTAGATTTAATGTAATTATAAGAGACTTGAACTCAGACTTTCAAACTCCCCACAGCTATCCAATCCATCTTATATAACTGTGACACATGACCACATACATGTGAAAAAGATAAATGATCTCCAATATATGTATTTCATGCTGAATCAGCACTTATCAATTGGTCCAGATCACTATCTCTAACACATATATACAACCACTGCTCAGTTTAAGCTAAGATAGCAAATCTTCAAACTTTAATGAACAAGCTTTAATCTTCTCCACATTCCAACTCTTCACCTATCTGTATTATTGAAATCCGAGAATGACATGCTCAAAGCCCTTGCTGATAACAATATTATTGTCATATCCCTGTTGACCTTAAGTCAATCTGATCCTTGACACATAGGACCTTAATAAACCCATTTAATTGACTTAAGATCAACATGGGTATGATAATAATATTAGTATTAACAAAGGCTTTCAACCTTTCATCTTTGGATTTACAATGATATGGATGGCTGAAGAGCTGGAGAGTGGACAAGATTGTAGCTTGTCCATTAAAGTTTGAAGATTTGCTATCTCAATTGTTTATATATGTTGGAGATGGTGATCTGGACCAACTGATGAGTGCTGGTTCAGCCCGAAATACATATATTGGAGATCAGTTATCTTTTTCACATTATGTAGTCATGTGTATCAGTTGTCAAGTCCATTATAATTACATTGAGTCTAGTATAGACAATATACATATATTTAAATATTATATATATAAATGTAAATACAATTTGATATACATTAAATTTTTCATTTTGTTAATAGACATACATCAATTTTTTAAAATTGACAATAACTTGTGATTAGGATACATTATCATATCTATTGATCAAAATACCGAATAAGTAAATATCTAATTTTTTTTAGTAAAATAATTTTGTAATTATTTAATAACAGTTTGTGAAAATTAAAGTCAAAGTAACAATTGTTCATAAATGTCAAACACCAAAATAGAGGGCCACCATTTTGAAGGATAATTTTAAAACAATGGGTATAATTTTATGATGATTGCGATGGCAGATGTTTGCATTAAAATAAAAAGAAGATAAGGATGAATATGAATGTACAATATATATTGAAACTTACCTTAGTATCAAATGAACAAGCATTAAAATTCCGCTGAATAAGAGCAAACCACTTGATGTTAGTCTCATTTGACCTGGGTGGACTGTCAATTGTACTGCAGGCATTATAGGGATTTGCTTTCAACACATAACCCTTAAAAAACATAAATAAACATTTTAAATAAATCAAGACAAAAAATTTGGTTAGATTATACAAATAATCATACGTAATGTTCTATTAAACTTTCATTTTTTTTTCACATTGCTCTTATATGTAATAAAATATAATCATTGTATTTTTAAATAAATGTCTTTTTACTGTTTCTGATTAGTTTCAACTACTTAGCAGTTTTCTTCAGATATGCAGAACAAAGTGTTTTAATTTTATTGCATAACTACACAGATGTATATTAATTTTCTATATGCACACAACAGTCAATTAATTAATACATTAACTTATTATGAATGAGTGCATTTACAAACCCTCTAACAGCTTGTTATTTAACTAAGATAAAAGATGTTATGAATCCAAGGATCACAGAACTGATTTCATGGAATCCTCTTCATCACCTATGCCAAGCCTCAACACCATTAATCACAAATAGAATACCTAGAGTCTTATTTATATAAAGCAAATTTTATTCGTTTAACAATTATTACATATATGCTCTTTATTAGTTACATAATTTTCTGTTAAACACATATTAAATTCAATTAAGGAAGTATATAAATACAATTAAGTTCTTATCACAGAGCAACCATTCATAAATAGCCATTCCAATCCCAAGATAAAAATAAAATAAAAATCTAGAGATGAGTTTTGCAATGACTATACAAACTAATTTGTGAACCACAAATACATCTATATACAGAATATGCTAATCGATTATTCTGTTTATTGATATTTTATGATGTTGTATTTTAACTTCTTTTACAGAAAACTTCTTTCTGAAATATAATTCTCCAATTATTCTATTTTCGGCTATATCTGATCAATTAAAACAATCAAGATTGCACTTCTTTAGAATGTCTTTGAGATAGTTCTTGTAATGTAAATAAGATCTACTTTTCCTATAAAAACTATGCCCAAGTATATTACAAACACTCTTTTACTAAGTCTTATATTGTTCATTCATCTTAAGTTCCTACAAATTAGAATATATTTGTGCATATATTTATCAAGCATGTAAAAAGCAATATATTAATAATTATGAATTTCATATCATTTTTACTGTTATATATACATATAAAGAAAGTAGATTTTAATATAAACTTTTTGATGAAATAGCATCCACCATTATTGAGGTTAAATTTTCAAAGAAAAATTGTTAGATCTCAAATAGTAACAAGATTGAGGGTGAGATAAAGAATGAGATTAAGCATGAAGTAGTTGAGCATTCAGAATATGTGGATTACAAAATGTTTATTTACTTCAGTTTCACCATTAATTGATTTCAAGTTTATATTAGAAGAGATAAACTAAGTGGGCCCCATTAACCTGGAATACATTGTGCTTCATCAGTTCTATTTAAACCAGTTGGTCTTTTTAATATTTCAATCAATTGCATTCTCAAATCACACTTTTCCAAATTAGCAAGTATTTTAGCATTATCAAAATTGGGTTTGTGATCAATTTCTAAAAAGTGTAAAGTAAAAAGCTGATGTATTTAACTTCTGATTAAAGTCATTTTTATATTCATTATTTCTGATATTAATTCATCTATTAGACTGACCTTATAGCTTTTCAAGCATTGTAAACATGGAATTTCATAAACACAATTGTATTCCAAAAATATTCTGTATTTAGGTTTATGGAAAAATCAATTTTTCTGCTAGTGGAAAATAACAAATCACTTTATTTTCTAGATGTTTTGATTGCAATATTTATTTACAGACAATCCACGCATACAAACCGATATCTTAATTTAATTATCATCATCATCCTGAGCAAATATTTTATGTTGCAAAAAATCTTCTGACAAGAGCTTGTAGTTTATCTGATAAAGATCATCTTACTCAAGAAATAGAACTAACAAAAAATATTCTACTTTTTAATAGTTACAATAAAAACTTTAAATATAAGGCATTACATAGCACTGATACTAAAAAGAAAGAGGATAAAATTGATAATTCAACTACTTAAAGAGTGGTTTTATCTTATATTAAAGGAGTCACTGATAAAATCAGTAGAAGACTATCTATTTTTATCATAAAAAACTATTTACTAGCAGAGAAATTGGTGATTTTTTCCATAAAACTTACAGACAGAATACTTTTGGAATACCAAGGTGTTTATGAAATTCTATATTTACCCTGCTTGAAAAAGTATGTATATCAGTCTAACAGATAAATTAATATCAGAATTAATGAATATAAAAATGCCTTTAATCAGAAATTAATACATCAGCTTTTACTTCACATTTTTTAGAAATTGGTCACAAACCTGATTTTGATAATGCTGAAATACTTGTTAATTTGGAAAAGTATGATTTCAGAACTATGAGGGAGTCGAGTGAAATATTAAAAAGACCAACTGGTTTAAATAGAGCTGATGAAGCACAACATATTCCAGCTTTATGGAGACCACTTATTTTATATCTTTCTTCTATTATAAACTTAAAATCAATTAATGGTGAAACTGAACATTTTGTTAATCCATATATTCTGAATGCTAAACTACTTCATACTTAATCTCATTCTTTATTTCACACTCAATCTCATTACTATTTGAGATCTAATGATTATTTTTTGAAAAGTTAACCTTGATAATGGTAGATGCTATTTCATTGAAGCACTGTGAAGTAATCAAACATACACATAGTTTATCCAAAAAACTACTTTATTTATATCATATAATTGTGAAAACACTAAATGTAATATTATTAATCTGCAACAGGAGAAAATGTTTTATCATTTAAAAGCTTTCAAAAGATCTTGCTTGAAAAAAGAAAAATTGTTATGTGATCTTATATTTCTAATTCATTGTAGAAATAATTCTAAATTGCTGCAAATTAAAGTTTCATTTCAATTCTTATAAAATAAACAACTTCTACGGATGGTAAGAAAATTTTGATTTCTTTTATTCCTGATACCAGGAAGAAATTAAATTATATCGTTCTTTGCTATAAGAACGTATAACATTAAGCAGTATTAAAATACTAGTTTTTTACTTCACCTTTGATTAGTAAATGTTGGGAAGTAATCAAACCTAACACACGATTTATCCCAAAAACTACTTTATTTACATTATATATTTGTGAAAACATTAAATATAATATATATAAAATTACGTAATGTACTCTCCCAAAGTAACTGTAAATAATTGAATTATCTTTTAGCTATAGCATTACATAATTTATTTAGTATAAGTATAAACATTTTATACCATAACCGTTATCGGTATATAGATGACTATCTACAACAATTTTAGTCAAAGGAATGAATTTTTAAATCAACTGCGTGAATTATTAGCAATTAGTTTAAATCAATTAAAATTCAGCACTGCATTTATTTAATTATAAATATATTTTAATAATAAGCTTTATAAATGCAATTTCTTATAATTTCTATATTCTCAGAACATAATTATATATGCACTTGTTAACTATAAAGAGTATCAAAAAATATCATTATAAACAAATTCAATATTTATTTACTTAATTTCTTTTCCAAATGACAGCAAATAGAATTCTATATTGTTTTTATTTTGACAAAGATGAAGTGAGTTAAAACAATATTAAATGAATTATTAAATATTTTTCAATTTATACTTACAATTATCCCTTCTACAGGTGGGGGAGGTGCAAAGTCAGCAGGCATATCAGCTATGATGCTCATAGTCCTGTTTTCAGGTGATATCTAAAAAATGATTATCAAAAATTATAACAATAGTCAATTATATATAAATAAAATAAATGATTATCAGTTAAATAAAAATATATTTACTAGCATATAGATTATTTTCTCTAAAAAAAAAAAAAAAGAAATAAAAAAAAAAAAACTAAACCACAATATTAAATTCTTACTAATCGATTTTTCTCTTTTATTATAATATTGATTTTGAATACCAAAATGTAATACAATAATTTATATTTTTTAGTGTCTGATAAAAACTGCAAGTCAGTCAAAATTGTTACAACTTTTTAAGATAAAAACATTATAGCAAAAAATTAATATTTTTGAAATATTGGCCCAAAATATTATATACTGATGTAAAAGAATCTTCACACAAGCTTTATTAGATTAAATTTATGGACACTCACCTGTCAATAAGTGCACGTAAATTTAATCTAATATTGTATGTGGTGAAGATTAATTCCCTTCCACAAGATTACAATTATTATATACATTGCTAAATGATTAATTTACACAATAATGTAAGAGTAATTATGACTGATACAGAATCTTTTGCAATAGAAAATGTAATTTGCTGATAAGTTCAGAACTTACTTGTTAAGTAGATAGAGTATATGACCAAGTTTAAATACTGAATCACTGATATTATTATAAGTTTAAAGTGATATTGAACTTAAAACTGAAACTTTGATATCATATTTGCTACTTGAAGATAGTGTTGGTTGAATACAACAGAATTGCAATAGATAATAGAATGGTTGCAAAAAATTATTTACAATATCTAAATTGTTCTAAGGCCACATATAAAAGATTTGCAACATGCACAGTTGAATCTTAATGAACTACTTCAAACTCTTTGTATATAAACAACTTTCCTTGTGTGGTCAGATTTTCAAATGTTTCATTACAGTATTATTTTGTAATAGGGTCAAGATCTACATTTACTAGATTCTTTTCATTTTGCTGCTAAGGAATCAGAAAACACAGAGCTCTTTAATATCAAACAAGAATTAGAAATCAAGTTAGTAATTTTTTTTCGAATTCTTAAAATAAAGTACAGATGCATTGCTGTAATAATGAGATTCAGAAGCTTAGGATACCATAATATAATAGAAAAAAAATATGATAAAGTAAACAAATAGTTAGTGCTAATAGAATTTGTTATACTAGCTATAAAGTTGCCTATGACTATAGAAACGCCTATTAAAATTCACTTTATCCAATAGAGTATGTATGCCCAACCTTTAACTTGACGCGAGCCAGTTGAGAATTTAAAAAAATTTGGGGAACCACAATATTACATTTATAAACATAATTAACGAACTAAAAAAAAACTGGTGTAATATGTTAAAAAGAAAAAAAAATGTAAATACATTTTATTTATATTTATTTATTAAAAATTTGGTAACATACATATAAATTACAATTACAGAAAAAGTATATTTTAATTATTTTATTTAATGTGAAACATGACACTGCATATCACCTGTGAGTTTATTGTATTCTGGTGTATATGATGTTATGGCTAAATTCATGCAGTCATTCAGATGTTCGTTTGTTATTCTGGATCGGAACTTTGATTTTAACAAATTCATTGTTGAGAAACCACTTTCACAAAGGTAAGTTGATTCAAAACAGGAGTTTAGCCTTTGAAAAGTTTCTTTTAAGTGGATATTTTTTCTCATCTATGAGTACCCTAAAGTCTGTCTGTAATATTATTGTTTTTAAGTGTAGATCAGATTGAAAATCAATTATTTCCATTTCCAGATCAGTAGAATTTTTATTTAACATGTTTGCAATTTGTTGCGACATTTCAGAAATATTAGTATCAACAAATGGATTTGAAATGAATGAAGTGATGGGCTGAATTTTACAAAAATCTAATTGTGTCAATGTCCTTATATTTCTTTGTGCAATTTTCCAAATTTGTAAAGTGGCAAAAGTTACATTCCTCTATTTGGGATATCCACAAATTTAGTTTTGATTTAAAAGCGTTGATACTTCCAATTAATTCAATAACAGTTTTTTCTTTACCCTGAAGTTCAAGATTCAATTTGTTCATTTTTGTTGTTATGTCTGTAAGAAACGCTAAATCAGATAACCAGCTATGATTATTAAGTTCTTCATAAGTTTCGTTTCTGAATTCTAAAAACTGTTTTATTTCCGAAAGAAGCTCTAAAAAGCATTGTAGGACTTTTCCCTTACTAAGCCATCTAACTTCCGAATATAACAACAAAGTTCCATACTTAGCATCAAGTTCATCAGTCAGTATTTTGAACAATCTACTCTCAAGTGGTCTGGCACGAATAGAATTTACAATTTTCAAAACAATTTTCATCACATGTTCAAAACGTAAAACTTTTGTACAGAATGCCTGTTGATGTATGATGCAATGGTAGGTAAAAAAGTTTGGAAATTCAGCATCCTCCTTACAAAATGTGATGAAACCAACACCAGAACCAATCATGGCAGGTGCTCCGCCTGTTGTTATGGGCACAAGTTTTTGAAGCGGAAATTTAATTTCAGTTAAATGATTTTTTATAACTTGGTATATATGTCCACTCTGTGTGTATTATCTTTTAATGACAAAACTGATAGTAGATCTTCTTTTACTGAGCAATTATCAAAGACCATCCTTATAAAAATATTTACTTGAGCTACATTGCAGATATTTGTTGATTCATCGTATTGTAAACTTAAGAAAACGCATTTTTGTAAATCAGTTTTTACTTGTTTTTTGACATTTTGAAACATAGCTTCTATTCTACGAGTGATAGAATTTCTGGATAATTAGACATCCTGAAAAGCTGACAAAATTTCATTTTTATTTTTGGCTTCTTGAAATAAAATCTCCGATGCAGCAAGCATTGCTTCTTTTATTATGTTGCCATCCTCAAAGGGTTTTTTATGAATTGCAAGTATATGTGCAATCTTAAATGATGCTACTGTTGCAACCTTCATTTTATTTGCGGACTTGGTAAACATTGATTGTTGGGCAACTAATGTATTTTTCAGTTCTTTCACTTTACATTTTCTTGGATTGCTGTCTGAAGGATAATCAGTATCATATTAATTATGAAGGGTTTTCAAATGTCGTTCAACATTGCTTTTCTTCCCAACAGAAACTGATAATCCACATATTAAACAAAGACATTTATTCTTAAAGTTTATGAAAAAACATTTTTCTTCCCACTCGTCATTGAAAATGTAATTGTAGGTACAGTTTTTCTTTTTTTCCAGCTCATATGTTGACATGATTAGGGAGCTAAAAAAAGATAGAATTACAAAATTTAGAAGAAGCGACTATTTTTTATGCCTGTGTGAAACACGAAATACTTACTTCGCTCACAACTTCGAAATTTGTTCTGTGTTCACTGTCGTGTCTCGTGTGTTTCATGCAAACTACAGCAAACAATTGACGGTAGCGCTGTAAAGTAGCTTGTCAACTGCACAACATTCCGAGAACGGGAAATGAAACCAATAAAATTCGTGTATTTCAAATACACTTCTTTCGTTGGACACTGTTATGAATCAGCAGATTTGTTTCGTTCCCATTATTGTTTGTATTGTAAAAATGTTTATTTTTAGTGTGTGCATGTGGCGTCAAGGTACATAAAATATTTTATAAATTTTTCTTGGAGAGTGCAATGTGAACCACATTAAACGGTTGCGTGAGCCATATGTGACTCGCGAGCTATGGGTTGGGCATCCCTGCAATAGAGAATCAATTTACAAAAATCTACTCATAGAATATAAAATTTCAAGTTAAACAAAATAAGCATTTAGAAAAACATTAACTGTAATGTAAAAATAATTGTATAGAAGGCATGATAAAAACTACAAGCACATATAAATACAGCACTGTAGTAGAATTTCAGTTAATATCACTGAATAACTTCTAGTTTTTAATGGACTGTTATCACTTTTGCGATTTAAACTAGAAAAGACCATTAAAATTATTCTTGGATATGATTGGGTTTAAGTGAATTTTTTAAAATTATTTTGATTAGAAAATGATTCATTAAATCTTTGATCAGACTCCTTTGATCATAGTTTCAGTGAATTCTAGTATCTTTAACTCACCAAAATGATGCAAACCCTGAGAAGCTTTATTTCTACCAACTTAGTAATCACTATCTAGCTTGTTTGATATCTAAATATTTTTTATCAAGAAGTCATAAATCGAGTCTTCTCCTTTGGTAACCATCAAAAGCATTTATTACAGCATGACCATTGGCTATTATATCTGCCGCAATCTTGATAAATAAATAATCATACAAACACGATTCAAAGTATTAAATTTATTGTATTTCACTGGTTCTGCAGCATCTACAACAGAAAAATAATATCAATTGGTTTTTCAACAAGTAATTTTACAAAAAAAATCTGCTCAAGTTCTGAATGAAAATCCTTTTAATCTCTAGCAATCAGTTATTTTGATTACAATTCTCTTTAAATTTATTTTATGAAAATGCTAGCAAGACAAAAATAACTTTAAATTATTGATTGTGCATTCTTTGAAATATAATATCTATTTACCTAAAGATGTAATTCACTTTTTTTACTCCTCTAAATACTGTAGGGAAGCTATTTCTAGAAATAAAGCTCTTACTGACTTCAGTTTTTATTAAATGTTAATCATTTAATTAATCTACTGCTTCCATTAATGCCATTATTTATATTTTTTAACAAAGTGCTATAACAAAAGTATTAAGTATTTATCTTAATGCATTCCACTAGACCCATTCTCAGTAATTAGTTTTGGAAAAATTGACAGTGTTACCTAAAAGATTTCCCCCCCCTAGTTCCAAGATTGATTAATAAGAGTTTGTATATAGATGATTTATAGTAGTAAATCAGAAGATTAAAGTAAAATCTATCAAATGAAGTTAATATATATTGACTGTACTTCACTTCTTAGTTTTTCTACACAAAACATTATCGTTAATAATAATAATAATAATAAAACATTATTCAATTGTTAAATTCACTTGCAAAAAATATCTCCACATTCCTTATCTAAATCCATATTTTATATAAAATTGATATTGTATATATTGAAAGAATATATTGTAACCTTTGGCTTTGGCCCAAGTTAGCTAGCTGAGTTCATGGCAGATGCAGTTTTCAATAAAAAAAAAATTTTTTTTCTCATAAAAGAAATCTAGTAAATTAAAGGATTCACAAATAACAGTAGTTTAGACCAGTGGTCTTCAACCTTTTCACACCTGCAGACTGGTAAAAATAAGGATAAGCTTTCACGGACTGGCAAAAAAAAGGATAAGGTTTCGCGAACCGGCAGAAGTCTATAGATAAGTTTTCTTAAAGATGTAAACTGCTTAGCCTTAGATGAGCATAATTGTTATAACTGATCAAAACAACATTAAATATGCAAGATGAAGTTTTATATATATATGGAGTTTGTATAATAAAAAACTTTTTTTTTTAATTTTGAATTTTTTTAGAAAAGTAAAAAAAAAATTAATTCTACCCCTCCCCCATAAACATCTATGAAAACTAGAAAAACAAATTAATTTATGTATGATTGATTAGATTTTGTTTTCCTTCCGTTTCTTTTTTTTTAACTGGGTAAAAATGAAATGAAAAAATAAATAAAAATTGTTTATATTAATTAAAAGTCAAACTTATTATTTTATTATTACAAACTTTCCTGCCAATCTAGCGGGCAGAAATGTTCTGTGGCCCGGTGCCGGTCCGCAGCCCAAGGGTCGAACACCACTGGTTTAGACTAATCAGAGGGATCGGAAAGCTTATGGTAGACATATAATGTATAAAGAAATCGTAACTGTAAAGTATTTAAAGAAAAATTAATGTATAAGTTGGGTTTAGATGTGTAAAGGTAGTTTAGAGTCTAACACATAGTAAATTTAAATGCATTATTAACTGTTGAGATTAGAGTGTAGTACCTGAAAAGTAGAGGGGGGCTAAGTGTTAAGATTGACAAGTAATATTTATTTGGTGAAATAATGTAGACAATGAAAGAGATCGATGTCAGTTTATATTCTAAATTTTAGCTTGCTAATAGTCATATACAATTCAATAATCAATTTACATGATTAAATCTGTAAACTGTAATATTGTTTAATAAGTTTAGTACTAGCTATAATTCCTATACTTACTTAGAAAAGCTATTAGTGTGTAAGTGTGCATGATAGTATAAAATAAATTTTATTTATTGGGACAATTATAAATTTTCTTGTCTCATGTAAGGTGCCATTCAAAAGCAAATTGAAAGGACCACAATTTTTCATTAATTGCAAATAAATATCTAATAATATTCAATCAATAATCGTCTAATCCGCCTTTTACAAACTAATAATCAATGTACATTGTCAATTTATTGTTCATGATACTTGTGTATTTTTAATGTTTTAATAAATATTTTGAGAAATACTATTCAATCATAAAATTTTAAATGAAATTAAACCCATTATTCTAAATCATAAAAATCCATTTCAGTTTGTTAAAATTATATCTTAATTTTTTTTTTATACAATTTAAAACCGGGAAATTCTCAAACCACGTTATCATTTAGTAGTGTAAATAATTAATATCAAAATTGGATGTAATAACAAATCAAAATTTAATACCAAGGGTGAATGATCAAAGAGATATGTTTGAAGATGAGTGACAACTGAAGATTATAAAAGGGCCACACATAATTTGAGAGGGGTTTTTCTTCTGTGAATTCTGTTGTTGTAATATTATTTTGTTCCAGTGGGGTTTTGTATTCTTCGGCATGCTTCCAGCTTCTGACTAATATTTTATTAAAATTGATAGTGAAAGTAAAATTGTACTACGTTTTATAAGCATGTTGATGTAAATCTCTAAATCAGGTACATTCCTGAAATCAATCATGAATCGGATCCCAAGGATGGCAAATTTTTATATGATTGGTCAATGGACAGTAGATCTGAAATGGGCTCTCTAATCTTCCTAACCTGAAGTTTCATAGGTATTATCTTTCTTCAATATTTATTTTGTTAGAAATGTTTCATTACGTAAAATATTGGAATAACTTTATTTAAGAAAGTGAAAGAAAAGACTTAAATGTTAACATTAGCTATAATTTTTTGTACTTTTGTTAAAATATTTCAGAGTGTGGACCAAGCTTTCCACATTTATATTTTCTGTCATGAAAAAAAAAAACATTTATTGTATGAGAGAAATTTTATAAAATATGCCCGAATAACTGTTACTTAATTGGGAAAACTGAATAAGTGAAAGTCGTAATGAAATCGTAAAATTTATTGTAGTAATAAATGCTGTGCTGGATATTTAAAATGAAATTGCTAAACTTATAATTCCGTGGAATGACCGAGTTCCTTGGAGTGCTGTTAAACTTATGAGTAATTTTGATAATCGACTTTAGATTAAGTGATTTTGTTTTCTGTTTCACAAAGAAAATATGTGCAAACTACTGAGGATCCTAAGAAATAGTGCAGCTGCTTCGTAAAAACATTCTAAATTTAAAAATGCTATCAAACAAGTGTGCAATTTTGGATATTGAATCAAGGAATTATGGCCATTGGTGTGTTTTCGTGTTTAGATACTGTCATATATGTATGGATTAACTTTAAGTGATCGTAAGGAGGATGATGATCATGCTAAATTGTTGCAGTGAATGGAAAGATTGTGAGCGATGGATTGTGCTAAAGACTTTCAAGTATAATTTTTCTCTTTATTTTATTATTCACTGATTTATTATGTGTATTGAAAGCCTATTTTATTTTAGTGTTTATTATTTAAAATATATTACTGAATATTTAGGTTATAGTAGGGTAAAATATGCCTTCTTCATTGTATATCGTTAAAATTTAATTTCGATGTTTTTATTGCTTATGTAGTCTTATGATTTTGATATTACTATGTCCTAGATGATGAGTGACTTAAATATAATTGTTATATGTTGAAAAGTGAGCACATCTCTTATTTCATAATTATTTAAGGCTTCAATAATTTTTTTTTTTTTTATTCTGTCGTATTCTCTTATTTCATAATTATTTAAGGCTTCGATAATTTTTTTTTTTTTATTCTAGTCGTATTAGACTGTTATGGCATTATCGATTTTATACATCAATATAGTATTTTGTGAGAGTTCAAACCTTGTTCTCTTGAGATTAAGTAATGTTTGTGAATGACCATGTTTGTTCAAGGTCTGCCAAGTTACTGTTGCCTTAAGGGTTGAGCGTAGCTATCTCATGATTATAAGTATTAAGTATTTTAATAATGTAGTAGGGGATCGAGGGTATATCCCCAGATCCATTGTCAATACTCCATAAAAGATACATTCTACATTATAGATATCGTAGTGATTGGTGCATGCCCATATTCATATATATAGCGACTGAGTGTCCTAACATATCTCATAGTCTTCAGAGTAGGAGCGCCTAGTTTCATGCCATCACAGATGTGTTGTTTTGTAGTTCATTTTCTTTATGGATATATGTTTTGTAGCCATATCTTTGTAAGAAATTTGTTAATTTAATGGTTGGTTATTAAGTAATTCCTATTGAAGTGTATTACATACTTCAGAGCACTTTTAATTTAAGTGTGAATTGAGAGTTGATGTATAATGCCTTGGCTGAGCTTTGCTCACCATCATTTATAAGACCGATAATCATTCAAAATTTTAAGGTTAATGTTGAAAGCCTAAATAAGCAGTGTGCATCATAACTGGCTCATAACAGATGCAAGTCACCGCTGGAATGGTAAGATTAATGGTTCATTACTCGTTGGGACATAGAAAGCATTTAGTGTATGTAAGTGCGTGAGTGTGACCTCTAGAACAATCATTTTAGTTTAGAGTTAGAAAGTTGTGGTAATCAAATGAACAGACAAGCTACAATTTAAAAGAGTAAAAGTTGTAAGGTTAAACCTGAGTGATTAATTAGATCAGTGTGACTGTTAAAAAAATTAATGAAACAATTTATGATACTTGGTTTGTAGAGTCAGTAGCATCAAGAGGCATATGTTTCTTTTGATAAATAGAATTAATTAAAAGTTATTTTATAATTTGCTGATTTTAAGGGTTTTATATTAAATAATTATTTAGGTTTGCCTCCCAAGGAAATGTTTCTAAACCAGCAAAAAAATATAACTGGTTAAGATATATATATATATTTATTTACTTTATTTAAGTCCATGTAAAGCTATGGTTAATAGAGGCATGCCATGTAGAAATGTCTTATTAAGCACAAAAGAGGGATCATATTCTCTGTAGCGATTATAAATCCACTATAAATATTTTGTTTGTTAATCGGATTGCTACAATGCTAATAGTTTATAACTTGATTTGTTAATAAATGTTATGTGTTAATTAAAATTTTGTTGTTGTGTCTTAATGTTTTGTTACCCACAAAATCCAAAAACCTTAATCATATGCAAATTTAAATGTTATAATGCTTATTCCAGTACAGACACATTGCAAAAGTTTGATTATTACATTGATATTTTCTCCTGAAATCCGAAATTTGCTTTAAGAAACATTCATGACTTGCTTTACAAATTATTATGGTTACACTGCCAACATCTGGAAGGAGATTTTTAAATTAATTATTATTTACATTTTCATAAATTTATTGTGTTGTGACTAATATCCTAAGTGGACACAAAATCCCTTTTCCCACTCCTGGTATTTGAATGCGCTCCCAGTCGATAGTAATCTAGTTCAAAATTTAAAACTGGTAGAATACCCTATTTTAATTAACTGTTTAATAATTTATAAGATTTTATTATTATTATTATTGATTGATGAAAAATAGATATTAGCTCAGAGATCAAGTGTAAGTCTACTTAAGTTATATTGCTGGGATAATATTCATTGCCAACAATAAATCCGTAAATCACCAATAGAAATTTTGCATTCCTGATTTGAACCCTGAGACTATAATTTTCCAATTTTGAATTAAGAGCTCATAAACTTATTGTTATAGAATTAATGTGTTATTATAAATTAATTAAATCATTAAGACTTTATTCCATGCATATCTGACCATGACAATACAATAGTGTGGAGAAGTTAAAGGTGGTAAAGTTTAGTGGAAGATGAGAGTTGTAGAGAAATTATTATCAGAAATAAATTAATTGTAACTATGATATTGGTGATTTATGTGGAGAATACCGAGGTCATTAAAGTGTTATGAGTGTGAGTCGAGGTTTCTCCTTCTCTCTTAGCTTATTGGTAATATTTTATAATGTTCATTATTAGTATAATTCTCAGTGTTTGCGGCATGACTTATCAAAGCCATTATAGAATCTTAAGCATGAGCGAATACGGATTGGTATTGTAATTAATATCCTTGTGAGATGTAAAACAGCTGTGTTTGATTCCGTAAGTCAGTCCATTCCCTTTTGTGTTACAATTTGGCTGGCTTGATTTTACAAGTTAAAATTATTTTAGAAGTTAATAGATTGCTTCCCTTATAAATTCATAATTTGTAAATCTATGACTCCATCGAATCAGTACAGCAGCTGTTCTGTTAAAAGTTACAATTTGGCGCCCTATTATATATTTATCTCTTTCTTTCGCTCTCCCCTTGTATTCTCGGTTACAATATATATATATAAAGGATAGCAACAAGCAATGGAAGTTTACTATCCAGAAAGTATGTTTAGTAATGGGTACATTACTATTAATTCATTGTACAGAAAATTACTAGAACAAAATTCTGATCAAAAATACATTCAAAGGAACAAAAGTATTCTTTGTATTATAATGGTTTTTTCTGTTTATTTTGTTTTTATTAATAATCTAACCTTAATATAAATTTAAAAAAAATATTTTATTTGGGAGGGGGATAGTGAAAAAATAAAATAAAAATGTAATTACAATGGGATATTTCATTATATCATCCATATATATATATATATATATTGTAACGGGCACATACACTGTTACATTATTTTTTTTTTTAAATTAAAAATTGAAATTTAAAAATCATCTAAACTCTAATATATAAAATCGCACAGATTAAAAATTATTAAAATAAAACTTTATTAAAAAAAAAAGTATTTTAAAAACAAAAACTTAAAAAGATTTAAAGATAAAAAACAATGTACAATAATTTAATTAATTCTATTGTATAAAATGGAAATGATTATTTTAATTAGTAAAAGTAAACTAGCTCTTGGGCATTCCAAAATGTATAAGCAACGGTCAGGAGAAAAAACAATAGAAACTAATAGCCAATAAAAGAAATCCTCAGGAAACGGACCTCAACAAAAAGATCATCATCATCATGATGTAAAGTCCACTGGATCCAAAAGTTTACAATAAAAGAAAAAGTTTGGAAATAAAGTGTTTAATTAATTAGAGAAGATAGAGATGTGAAAGCAGAGGTGTGCTAGAGTTGAAGGAGAAGGGATTGGAAAGACACACTCTTCAATCCCTTCAGTTTTGCTTGAAAAAAAAAAAGAAAAAAGAGAAATGACCAATCGTTTTCTATATTGCGGACCACAGGACATCGGGGGAATTAACGCTGGATCCCAAATGGCAAGCAATGGATAAAGATGAACTTTTTTTAAAAAACCGTAAGAACTATAGTTAATGAACATTTTCAAAACAGTAAGAACTTTAATTCCAAAAACTTCTTAATATTTAAATAAAAGTAGAATTTCCTATCTGACTAAATTATTTATTAATTATTTTATTGAATATATATATATTTTTTAAAAAATCATTTCCATTAATTTATTTTTTCGTGCTTTTAAATTTTTATTATGATTTTTTTTTTTTTTGTATAAACAACTTCTAATAAATGTTAAATGTAAGTCAGGCGTGAATGGCTGCATAGAGGGTAATCGTAGGTTATTTGTTTCGCGGTTGGATTGGGTCAACGGATTGGATATATAGGTGTAATTAGTAAATGTAGTATGAGGTCCGCTACGTGCAGGATCGCATTATACGCCGCACACCTCCTTTTTGCCTGTGGAATGGGATAGTAAGACGGAAAACGCAGTCCCTTCCTATGGAGTTTTTTTTATATTGCTCTTCTCGTCAGACAGATGTAGTATTCTTGTTCTGGACGAGAGTCAATGTCTTCTATAACCATGCTGTTCAGATGTATATTCCTGACAGTATGGTATTTGTGCTGGCGTATTTCATGCTGCATTGAATACATCGATGTATCTATCAGATGGATTGACGTTAGTTTAACTGCGAACTTTTGGCCTACGGTTAAATAAGGGATAGAATATTTTCTTTTCAAATGCAATCTATGTAGTCAATTCATACTCGACACTTTAATAAAATAATAAATTCATCTGTGCAAAGTTTTAAAATAAAATAAAAAGTTAAATTGTAAATTAAAATCTAAAGTAAAATAAGTTATAATGTTTTGAAAAAAGTAAAAGTTAGACTAAAATAATAATGCTAAATTTTATATATATTAAATAAATGTTTGGGTGTGTTATTACTGGCAGTGGCTTCTTTTATTTTTTTTAATATTGCAAATATTTTTAGATAAGAATTCATATTTTATAAATCTCTGCATCTCACTGAGCTAGTGGCATTGGGCTGACGGTCGGAATAAAATATATATAAATTTTTTTTTTCTTAACTTACGTATCTGCCTACTATATAAATTTTCGAGGTTCAAATGCCTGGTGGCGCCCTGTATAGCAGATACGGTAAGACTCCACATCATAAAGACCGTTATAATATATATATTATAATGGGATATATACCAAATATTTATAATTCAGATAAAATATTCTTCACCATCAGTTATCTATCATAATACAGCTATTGTTAAGAGAGTTGTATCTAGATATAACGGCCATGGATGCAAGCATACATTATTAAATGAGACAATATTTCTCAATCAAGATTGATATCTCTGATCAAAACATTTAAGATAAATGACTAATATAAACAAACACAACCAAAACACACACTATATAATTTACATAATGCAAATACAATATTTAATTATAGTCAAACTTCCAAAAATGGCTGATAAGTTTCAATAGTCTAACAGTTATCTTCAGAATTGTTAACAGAGATATAATACATATAAGTACACTATCACCACAAAATTAAACAAAGCAAAATGAATAAATAAGTCATTCACATTATCAAACAAATTTTATAAGCACTCTAGGACTAATAAAATATAACTAAGAAAAGAAAGAAAATAATATTCTCTTGGATACCTGATGATGAGGATATAATTAAGATTACCAGAATCAAATTATGCATATTTTACATGAGTGAGAGTTAAGAGTTCATACTTTATTATCAACAATCAATTCATTTCTTTCCTTAACAAATGAAATTAAATATACTTAATGGTATGAATATATACCTTGGCAATCTGATATTAAATCCCATTTGCAGTAATCATTATGTTATTTTTGATTAGATGCTAACAATTAAATGATGATGATTTCTTAAACCTTCCCCAGTTAGCAATTTATCTTTGATTTATTCAGTTATTAAGCAATACCAGCTAATAGCGTGGATAAAATATGATTTGGTTATTAAACTAAATGCTATATATTTGGATCATGAAATTTCAGCAAATTCTTTTATGATGCAAATTCTTTTAATAGACAATTATTTAAATTGTTTAAGAAAAAATAATAAAAAATATATAAGTGATGAAAATAATTTCATAGGTAAATAATTTCTAAAAATGGCACTTACACAACAATGCTATTCATATATTATTAAATAACAAAACTAGTGCCAATAATAATCATAATCTGGTAAAAATTATTTTCTTTCTTAAAACATGCATAAATTAAGAAACATATAGGTTGTGCACACGTCAGTTAAGATTAAAGCCTCAAATCACAAACAAGTATATTCTAATACCTAATTTTTGCATAGTTTCCCCATTATAGTTTGCCCTTGCTGTTCTTATTATCATAGTTCTGCATATTTCACATCACATCAACAATTATTTACTACAATGAAATTCAAATTTATTTAACACTTTAAAATTTGCAATACCTGTAATATGAGACAAACTATTATTGACAATCTATAAACATGACTTTAGTTTTTAAGGTAATTATTTCAAGACCATACTATTTGCATTTCTAACATTTTTTCCCCATAATACCTACTATTTTTTTTCAACATCAGCCCAAATCAAGATGTCATCAGCACATCTTAGACAATTTATGCATCTCTCGACTACAGGTAGGTGCATGAAAATCTCAATATAGGCATTAAAAAGAAAATACATACCCTTGTCTAATATCTGTTTACATCTTAAATTCTGTTGATAAAGTTTTTGTCTAATTTGATTTTCAGAGAATTAAGATTCAGAGATTTTAGATGAGCTATAAGATGCAAAATTATTCCCAAATCCAAGAGTATCTTCCAAAGCTTCATCCATTTTATCAAAATGTTTTTTGTAGTCTCGAAACATATATTTTAACATTATCTTCTTTAATTTTGTTCATCATTTGATGAATCTGTAATATCTGTTCTTTTATGAGAATTACACATACTAATATCTAGAGCATATCTAGTGTTTCTATCCTTATTAAATAAAAATGACAAAATATTATTTCTTTATTTTATTTGAATCAAGTTGCATTTACAAACATTTTCACTATAAAGAAAAAATAAAAACAAATACTAAACACATAATCATATTTCTTATTTTGTTTATTTCACTGTTTAATCAAAAATGTAAAATATTTTAAACAGAGACAAAAATAAAGCAAATATGCATTCATATAAAAATATTTTTCAATTTCATTATTATTTATAAAGAATAACAAAAAATAAAACTAACCACTATAATTTCTGCTTCCACAAGAGCTACATGAAAAAGAGCCATTAAATTGACACATGCAAATATGTACAGGACTGTGATGTGATATGGCAGTCGACGATGTGGAAACATACTGGTGTATTTTACACTAAAAAAGAAAAATTCATTATAAAAGACAATGTTTTTTAAAAAATTTAATAAATTTTATTTTTCTATCTATGTTATTATGCATTATTTATAATATTTATATAACAACTAAGCAGTTATTTTTAAAATGTACCTAATAAAATATTCTAACTTTCATAAGACTTCTAGAAGTAATTCTAATAACCAGCATTAGCTAAAGTAGTTAATTACTATTGCTCCCTACCCTCTCTCTCTATATACACTAAAAAGATAAAGTAATACAAATACACACCAACATGTAAACCACATGTGTATTTACACACAAAAAAATAATTAAATCTAAATAATAATATCTAAACATTATATAAATTATAAATTTATAAAAAGCTTAATAACCAAATAAAAAACAAAAAAATTAGAAGAAAAAAAAAGAAATCAGTTTCTTTTAATCAACCAAAATAATATCTTGCATCACTATTAGCAGCAAACATTCATAAATAATTATTGATTCTAACTCCAGAAGAGAAAAAAACGACAACAAAAAAAACAATTAGACTTAGAATTGCTATATGTATGTTTAAAGTATGAAATTATGGTTGCACAACCACCTAATTCCATTAATCACAATTAGCACATCTAACATGTTGCATTTTTTTTTAATCATTTTGTTTTTCATCGATTAAGTCAAATCTTTTCCTATCAAATTCAATAATTTTCATTTATTTATTATTAATAGTGAGAGAGAGATACACATTATTATTATTATAAACATATAAATAGCTATTAAGAGACAATCTTATATGATTTTGAACCAAAGCAAAGTTTACAAAACAATGATTCATTTAATGTTTGATCAAATGATACTTTACTTAAAATATTTTCCAATATAAAATATGAATTTAAAAAACAAATAAAATTAGATGAAAAGCATTATTTCAAATTTCAATATTTTGCAGGAATTGGACACAAGTCTCCATTTTCTATTATAACACTTTCATTGTTTAATTTCAGTTTGTCAAATAGAAAACATCACACATTTCATTTAAATTTGGAACAGAATACAGTTTCATATTATCCCTGAAACTAGCAGCTTAAACTTTCTTTAATGCATGCTTATTTTTATAATTATTCTAAACCATTAAGCATCACATGATCACATTTCCTATACTAGCACATTAATTGTTGATAAACAGAGCAAAACTCTCCATACAGTATTGCCACCTGTGCTAAACAGAGTAATCAATGGATGCCAGAAGGCTTGTGCATAAAATCCCTATCTAATGCCTACTCATCCAATATCCCCAGACTAGTTTCTGGCTTATGGCCTTCGTCTAGATGCAGTGCTCTCAGATCCAAAGCTCCTCACTGACGAAGGCCATAAGCCAGAAACTAGTCTGGGGATCTAGATGCAGTGCTCTCAGATCCAAAGCTCCTCACTGACGAAGGCCATAAGCCAGAAACTAGTCTGGGGATATTGGATGAGTAGGCATTAGATAGGGATTTTATGCACAAGCCTTCTGGCATCCATTGATTACTCTGTTTAGCACAGGTGGCAATACTGTATGGAGAGTTTTGCTCTGCTTATAATTATTCTAATTAACTTTATATAATAAATACTGCTAGGATTTATCATGAATATAATTTATCAATTTGCAGTGTGCAACTATTCAATCTAACTCGATTATCAACAATCACTAGAGAGAAGTAAGAATGATTAACTAATTCACTAAAAATCAACACAATTTTTTATCAAAAGGTCATTCCATGTCAAGTGATCCAAAATGTTAACAATTTTGAACCTAACCATTTTGATTTTTTTTAAAATTTGGTTTAAAGATAGACATTTTTTTCAATCAATGTAGTTTTAAACTTATAACTGTTTGAAATCTCTACAAAATTCATAATTTTGTGCTCATGTACAATTACACAAGTATTGTTTACTCAAACTACAGAAAATACGATATTATACTTTTTTTTTTTTTTTTTACAATTTCATATATGCATATATAACATCTTCCTTTTTTTTTCAGTTTTTAATTTCAAAGTCATTTACTAAAATTTTTTACCTTGAATTTCTCACAAAGCTAAATTTTAAAATTTTAGGAGAGGGGGGGCAACTTTCAAAAAACATATTTGTGGAAAATTTTATAATGGGATGTCACAAAATGATCATTTTATTTTTTAAAAAATGATTGTGAAAGCATAATTTAGTTTAAAAATGTAACTAACAGAATAGCATGTTAAAATGGGTTAAATAATCTAACAAAAAGCAGGGGATCAGGTAAGGGAGAACAAAATTTAACAAGGGAGAATGTCTAGATACAGAGTCAGCACAAAATGAAAAGTAATCTTCCACATATTATTGAAATCAATGATTATTATTTAATTTTGTTTTTGTAAGATGAATATGCACTATGCAAACTGTCATTTGTTTTTTTAACTTTTGTGTACAGCATTCAGCGAGTATATTAATTTGAAATTCACTATGGTTAAAAATTTAAAACTGCTTAAGATTTTCTATTGTAATCCATTTAACAAAAAGAGACATTAAGGTGAAAAGGATATGAATATTTATGATAGTTATTAACTGAAAGGAGACCCTTTGATTCCTCTTGGAGGCCTTAAAGGAACCGAGCAGGGCAAAGTCCTAATGTCCACTCCATACGTTCTTGTCGTTGCAGCTGTTATTACTATATGTTTATTCATATAGTATACGAACATGGATGGGCTGCACGCATTAGCCAGCGTGGTGAGTTTATTGGCTTTTTACCTCTGAGTTTAAGATCAAGAAACACCATGGTCTTTCTTCTCAGTGCCTGATAAGGCAGAATGAATGTTTGTGTAAATGATAAAGATTTTTCCCAATTATACAATTATGACAGACAAAAATAAAGCATGGCCCTTAATCCCAGGAGGCTGTAAAGTCACCAACCAAGGCAGCGGTTGGTGGCCAAAGGCGGAGAGTGCTAAGAATATCCTGGAGGCGGACCCAGGCTGCCATTTGATGACGACTTTTTATTTAGGTACTTACAACTGCAGATCACTTTCAAGTGAAGGAAGATTGCAAGAATTAGAAGAAGAACTCTCTTATATTAAATGGGATATTATTGGACTTTGTGAAGTTAGAAGAAAAGGTGAAGAGACAATTGATTTAAAAAGTGGACATATGCTCTATTATAAAGGCACAAATATTGGAAATACAAGTGGAGTAGGAGTCATTATAAATAAAAAGTGGAAGAACAATATTGTGGAGATTGATGGTGTATCAGACAGAGTGGCAAGATTAGTTATACAACTTAATAGCAGATATCAAATGCAGATAATTCAGGTTTATGCCCCAACAACTTCTCACAGTGATGAAGTAGTAGAAGATTTTTATATGGATGTACAAAAGGCTTTTGATCAGAGTAAACAACATTTTAAAATTGTTATGGGAGATTTTAATGCTAGAATTGGTAAACAAATCAAAGATGAAAGTGTTGTAGGTAATTTTGGTTATGGTAATAGAAATGAGAGAGGACATAGACTTGTGGAGTTTGCAGAGAAGGAAAAACTTTATATTATGAATTCTTTTTTTGAAAAAATGTTAGAAGGAAATGGACATGGAAGCATCCAAATGAAGGTACAGCAGAATTGGATTATATTTTGACTAACAGGAAATACATATTTCAAGATTGTAATGTTCTTAATAAATTTAACACAGGAAGTGATCATCGATTAGTAAGGGGTAAGATACATGTTAATGTAAAACTAGAGAGACAAAAATTATTAAGAAAAACTATATTTACAGTTGATATTCCTAATCTTCAGAAACATTCTAATGAATTTAAATTAGAACTTACAAATAGGTTTCAAGTGTTAGGAGGTTTTGAACATGATTCAGATGTGAATGAAATTAATATGAAAATAACTGATACACTTTTAAAAACTGCAACAAACATAGCTGGTAGAAAAAAGCAGCAATTGACTAATAAAATTTCTACTGAGACTAGAGAACTTATGAAGAAAAGAAGGAATATGAAGATATGTAAGAATGATGCATTAAAAAGAATTGAATATCTCGAATTTTGTAAAATGGTGCGGAAAAGAGTTGAAAATGATATAAGAAAGTATAACTGTGAACTAGCAAGAAAAGCTGTAGAAGAAAATAAAAGTCTTAAGAATGTAAAACAACATTTTGGTATTGGTAGGAAATTTATATCTGCAATAAGGAAAAAAGATAGAATTATTACTAAAAAGAGGGATGACATTATGAAATTGGTAGAAGATTTTTATCAAGAATTATATAGTAATAAAGAACAAGTACCTCCTATATCTATTACATCTTCCGAATTGCCCAGAATTTTAAATGAAGAAGTGAGAAATGCAATTAAATGTATGAAAAAAGGAAAGGCTCCAGGTAATGATGGAATTATAATTGATATATTAAAAGAAGCAGGTGAAGAAACAGAAAAAATATTAGCAAAGTTATATACCAAATGTCTAAATGATAAAGATGTACCGGATGATTGGAAGAATGCAGTAATAATATTAATATTTTAAAAAGGTGATAAAGAAGATATTAGAAATTACAGACCTATCAGCCTTTTATCAGTTTTATATAAAATTTTTACCAAGATAATTACAACTCGTCTACAGAGAACCTTGGATTTTCACCAACCAAGAGAACAAGCTGGATTTAAAAGTGGTTTTAGTACAGTAGATCATATTCAAGTATTGAGAGAAGTTATAGAAAGGACAAATGAATATGAGTTGTCATTATGTTTTGGATTTGTATATTATGAAAAGGCATTTGATTCTATAAACATTTCTTCAGTGATTAAAGCATTGGATCATCAAGGTATAGATCCAGGATATTGTCATATTTTAAAGAATATTTATAAAAATGCAACAGCAACAATTAGATTACATAATGATACTGGGAAAGTCAACATTGAGAAAGGTGTAAGACAAGGTGACTCCATATCTCCAAAACTTTTTACAGCAGTGCTGCAAGAAGTATTTTGTGGATTAAAATGGGAAACTAAAGGAGTGAAAGTAAATGGAGATTATTTAAGTCATTTAGATTTCGCAGATGATGTAGTTGTTTTTGCAAATAATGCTTCCGAGCTGCAGGAAATGTTGCAGGAGTTATCAGATGAAAGTAGGACTAAAGATAAATGTTAAAAAGACTAAAGTAATGTTTAATCGATTTGCTCAAAATATGAAAATAAAGATTGATTATGATGAATTAGAAGAAGTTAAGAGTTACAAATACCTTGGTCAGATTATTAATACAGATGGAAACATAATAGAGGAAATTAATCATAGAATTAAACTTGGTTGGAGTGCTTTTGGTAGAAATAACTTGATATTAAAAGGAAATATGCCTATGTGTTTGAAAAGAAAGGTTTTTAACAAATGTGTTTTACCAGTTCTTACTTATGGATCTGAGACTTGGACACTTAATAGAAGATCAATACAGAGACTTCAGACCACTCAAAGAAGTATGGAGAGATGTATGTTGGGAGTAACAAGAATAGATCGAAAACGCAATGTATGGGTATGAGAACAAACAGGTGTTACTGACCTCATTGAAAAAATTAAAAGATTGAAGTGGAGTTGGGCTGGACATATTGCTAGAAGAGATGATAATAGATGGACAATTGAAATTTTAAACTGGATTCCAAGAGATTGTAAAAGACCCAGAAGGAGACCACATGTAAGATGGATGGATGAAATAAGAAAATGGGGTGATGTGGAGAAGAGAAGCTAAAGATCGGAGAAGATGGATTAAACTTGGAGAGACCTTCATCCTGCAGTGGATTGATAATGGTTGATAATGATGATGATGATGATAAAAATTGAATAGTTTGTAGACTTAGATGTTAGCTTAGAATATTTTAATAAGACAGCAATCTTGATTATTCACCTATAGTTAAGATTGAACGCAACACCAAATGTAAAAAAAATGTTTGACAGATCATAATGATCAAAGTAAGTGAAAATATATATATGAAAGTCATCATCATCATCATCAACCATTATCAATCCACTGCAGGATGAAGGTCTCTCCAAGTTTAATTCATCTTCTCCGATCTTTAGCTTCTCTTCTCCACAACACCCCTGCACATTTTCTTATTTCATCCATCCATCTCACGTGGTCTCTTTCTAGGTCTTTTACAATCTCTTGGAATCCAGTTTAAAATTTCAATTGTCCATCTATTATCACCTCTTCTAGCAATATGTCCAGCCCAACTCCATTTCAATCTTTTAATTTTTTCAATAAGGTCAGTAACACCTGTTTGTTGTCTTACCCATACATTGCGTTTTCGATCTCTTCTTGTTACTCCCAACATACATCTCTCCATACTCCTTTGAGTGGTCTGAAGTCTCTGTATTGCTCTTCTATTAAGTGTCCAAGTCTCAGATCCATAAGTAAGAACTGGTAAAACACATTTGTTAAAAACCATCCTTTTCAAACACATAGGCATATTTCCTTTTAGTATCAAGTTATTTCTACCAAAAGCACTCCAACCAAGTTTAATTCTATGATTAATTTCCTCCATTATGTTTCCATCTGTATTAATAATCTGACCAAGATATTTGTAACTGTTAACTTCTTCCTAATTCTTCATAATCAATCTTTATTTTCATATTTTGAGCAAATCGATTAAACATTACTTTAGTCTTTTTAACATTTATCTTTAGTCCTACTTTTCTACTTTCATCTGCTAACTCCTGCAACATTTCCTGCAGCTCTGAAGCATTATTTGCAAAAACAACTACATCATCTGCGAAATCTAAATGACTTAAATACTCTCCATTTACTTTCACTCCTTTAGTTTCCCATTTTAATCCACAAAATACTTCTTGCAGCACTGCTGTAAAGAGTTTTGGAGATATGGAGTCACTTTGTCTTACACCTTTATCAATGTTGATTTTTCCCAGTATCATTATGTAATCTAATTGTTGCTGTTGCATTTTTATAAATATTCTTTAAAATATGACAATATCCTGGATCTATACCTTGATGATCCAATGCTTTAATCACTGAAGAAATGTGTATAGAATCGAATGCCTTTTCATAATCTACAAATCCAAAACATAATGACAACTCATATTCGTTTGTCCTTTCTATGACTTCTCTCAATACCTGGATATGATCTATTGTACTAAAACCACTTTTAAATCCAGCTTGTTCTCTTGGTTGGTGGAAATCCAAAATTCTCTGTAGACGAGTTGTAATTATCTTGGTAAAAATTTTATATAAAGCTGATAAAAGGCTGATAGGTCTGTAATTTCTAATATTAATATTATTACTGCATTCTTCCAATCTTCCGGTACATCTTTATCATTTAGACATTTGGTATATAACTTTGCTAAAATTGTTTCTATTTCTTCACCTGCTTCTTTTAATATATCAATTATAATTCCATCATTTCCTGGAGCCTTTCCTTTCTTCATACACTTAATTGCATGTCTCCATTTAAAATTCTGGGCAATTCGGAAGATGTAATAGATATAGGAGGTACTTGTTCTTTATTACTATATAATTCTTGATAAAAATCTTCTACCAATTTCATGATGTCATATCTCTTTTTAGTAATAATTCCATCTTTTTTTCTTATTGCAGATATAAATTTTCTACCAATACCAAAATGTTGTTTAACATTTTTGAGACTTTTATTTTCTTCTACAGCTTTCCTTGCTATTTCACAGTTATACTTTCTTATATCATTTTCAACTCTTTTCCGTACCATTTTACAAAATTCGAGATATTCAATTCTTTTTAATACACCATTTTTGTATATCTTCATATTCCTTCTTTTCTTCATAAATTCTCTAGTCTCAGTAGAAATTTTATTAGTCAATTGCTGCTTTTTTCTACCAGCTATGTTTGTTGCAGTTTTTAAAAGTGTATCAGTTATTTTCATATTAATTTCATTCACATCTGAATCATGTTCAAAACCTCCTAACACTTGAAACCTATTTGTAAGTTCTAATTTAAATTCATTAGAATGTTTCTGAAGATTAGGAATATCAACTGTAAATATTGTTTTTCTTAATAATTTTTGTCTCTCTAGTTTTACATTAACACGTAACTTACACCTTACTAATCGATGATCACTTCCTGTGTTAAATTTATTAAGAACATTACAATCTTGAAATATGTATTTTCTGTTAGTCAAAATATAATCCAATTCTGCTGTACCTTCATTTGGATGCTTCCATGTCCATTTCCTTTTAACATTTTTCTCAAAAAATGAATTCATAATATAAAGTTTTTCTTTTTCTGCAAACTCCACAAGTCTATGTCCTCTCTCATTTCTATTACCAGAACCATAATAATTCTGATTGTGAAATATTAAATCAATTGAAATCAAAGTTTCAGGAAAGAAAACTAATCAAAATTTTGCAAATGCAACCAAAAAGCCAGACATGTAAAAAATAAAAATGGAATTAATGGCAAGAAAAGTAAAAACTTTAGTAAAAAAAAAAAAAAAAAAGATACATTGGCACCAAAGCTTGAAAAGTTTTTTTTTAAAAAAAAAAAAATCTGTAATTGAAATTCACGGTTAGTAATTTGTACAATGACAATGTTAATTGTCTTATATCTAAAAAAAAAGACATATTGACCCAAACACTATGTCTTTGTTGCAGGAAGTGACAAACACCAAGCCATATTTACATAACACAACAAAATGTGAAACTTATAAGGAGCTAAAATTAAAGAATATTAGGTTTAATGATATATTATATATAAGCAATGGTTATCTGTTGACAGATGTACATTTTAAACATTCACCACACCACAGAAGAATTGGTGGAATCCTTCTATGTGTTGGTTCTTAAAAAAACATTGTTTATAACAAGAACAATAAGATGTTTGTCCATTATAATTATTGAAAGGAAAATAGCAAAATAATAAGACTGGTACTTTTTGATTTTGCAGAAAATTCTACTGTTATTTTACATGATGAGGGCCAGCCTTTTCATTGAAATAATGATCAAGCAACAATATTTCCAATAGTATTGTACTACAAAAAAATCTGGTAATGTACAATTTAAAAATAGTTTGTATTTCTGAATATGTTACACATGACATAATTGCTGTTTCTTTATTTCAAAAGAAACTTCTCATGCCTAAGGTCAAACCTGATATCTGATTTAAAAAAGCTATACTATTTTTCAGATAGTTCTGTGATACAATTTAAAAATAAAAAAATTTCTTAAATATTGAACACCATAATTATAATATCAAGGATTAGTGGCATTTTTGCACAATAGCTAAAGATAAAGAAGTAAGTGATGGTGTAGCGCTGGGGAAATGAGAGACAACTTGCGGCAAAGGCAAGTTGACACAAACTCTATGAAGAAGTACGACCAATGTGGTCTAATGGATTTTTTTTAAAAAATAAACAATAACACATAGAAAAAGAGAAGAAAATACTTCAAAATAATTTTTTAGACACAAATCGGATTCCATTGTTTTTTCCCTAAGCCAGATAAAGTAATACTGATAGATTTTTCAGTAAGGAATTGTAAACATTTTTGTCAAGTCTTTGAAACAAATTCTCACACTAGTAGAAGGATATATAATATGTGAATACAATTTATTATCAATGATTTGATATATTTTGACTAGGAATGAAGTGACTGAAATAGTAGAAGTGAAATTCCTTAATTCTATAAATTCTTTCTCTCCTTAAGCCTGATGTAAAACTTGAAGTGGTTAGTAAATTCTTGATTAATCCCGAGTACATTACTAGTCATACTTACTCTTTCTGCAAAGAAATGGATATAGCAACAGAAGTTGTTTAACATTATTTTACATAAAGATATATAATTACTTAAGATTTTTTTGTGTTAAGAATATTTCAAACATGAGTTATGCATGTAAAAATGAAAATGATTATAGAGATGTTTTAAGAATTTTTATTTTCTTCCAAAGCCCTCCACCCACACATAGTAATTAGTTTATTTGCCATAATACTATAGCAATATTGCTTTTTGTTTTAAAATGGAAGCAATCTTCTTTCAAAACAATGAAAAGTTATATTTCAGTTTATAATTCAACTGTTTGATTTTTTTTTAAATTTTTTAAAATTAAAAACTGTCAAAACTATATCATGTTATATATCACATGAAAGCCTATAAAATAAGTTATAATTTTGTACTTTTTGTAGCAATATTAATTCTAGCTCAAGCAATTATTCCTTATGTAATTGCATATGAGTAGAATATTGCAATTACTTTAAGGTAAAAAATTTAAAATTTGACTTTTTTACTACCACTGAAGGTACATTTAGTGAGCCACATCTGAAAAAATTGAAGATGATCATATTTTTTGATGGAGTCAATTAATGTGGATTTGCTGCAAAGCATATATTAATAATGTTAGAATGTAAACAAGACCATACACAAATCCTACATGATCCACATTTCATAATGTGGAATGATAATACTTCATTCTAATGCAGTCATTTCAAGTGAAAATATAAATGAAATCCATTATGAACATTAATCAAATCCTTATAATTATGAGTTGTCGATTAGACTTCAACTCCTGAAATCTTTGTTTTTATTTATTAAAATCATTACTAAACATGTAACAAAGAGCGCTATACTACTTGATTTTAGTGTATGCTTGTTTAGTGAGAATCGATAAACCAATCTCTTTTCATATCCAATATAACACACAAAACAATATACTTTATAAAATTGCCTAAAAACTTAAAATTTATCAATCATTCAGTTGGTGAAACTGAATCCACCACTTTTACAATATAATTCTCTTTTTAAGCTAATGCACATGCGCTTTGTGGATCTTAACAATAAATGAATACTCTTATTTTCCAATACAAAATAAAGTCTTTTGAAAGAATAGAATGAATCACCTATTCTTTCAACCCATACTTAAACGTTTGGGTGGAAAGAATAGGTGATTCATTCTATTCTTTCACAAAGACTTTATCTTGTATTGGAAAATGAAAGTATTCATTTATTGTTAAGATCCACAAAGTGCATGTGCATTAGCTTAAAAAGCTGATTATTAGTTTATTACAATTCAGAAACATCGCGCTATACAAAATAAATATCTCATTTAGATATAATTCTCTGAAAAATGAACATTCAAGGAACTATTTAAAAAGTATAAAAAACAAACTAATGTAACACTAAAAAATAGATTGGAGGAATCCTGCACTGCCAGACTCTAGAGTGCAAGACACATGGATTGTGTCTTAACTTTCATTTATGGTGCTCAAAACTACTTATAAACTATTGAGTAATAAGCCATGTGACTATTTATTTTATTGGAAAAAAAAAGGTATATTTTTTATAAATTTAGGAGCAATACTGCTAAACTGGCATTTCCTTGGTTTCCAAACTTTTCTCATCTCAATGTCTTTAAATAATTTAAATGTTTCTGAAAACTTTAAATATTAAATTGCAACATATAATAATTTTAATATACATATTATATATACACTGTTAAAGTGACATTCAAAATATTTGGATCCACTCCCCCACCTCCACCATGAATAACTATCTATAGATACATGTTTTCAAACAACATACTGGTATATATGTAAAATGTACAGATGTTAACATATACATACCTCTGATATAAATTAATTTAAAAATTATATATCAAGAAAAATAATAAAACTTAAAAGAAAAGAATTATTTGTGTGCAATGTTTTTAATATTAAAACAATATTTAAAAACATTTATAAATCTGTTTTATTATATATTTTTGAATTTTCATTATGTAACAAAAAACAGGTTTATAGATAAAGAAATGTTTTAAAATATTTATATTCATAAAAAAGTGGATCAAATATATATTTTAAAATTACATATATACATCATATCAAACAATTTAAAATTTACTATTTTTCTTCATTCTTTTTGGGTGGAAAATTGATGCTAATAAAATTGCAAAAAAAATAATAATTTACAATATATTAAATTGTTTATTATAATTTCAGGCATATATTTTCTTAGGAATAAATACAACAGCCACATATTTGTGATGTGACCATAATGCTGAGCAATTGTAAAGTGAATAGAAAAATTAAAATTTTATTTATTTATTAATTCCTAATTTATTTTTTAAACTATAGTTAAGTGAATGAGTTTTGAGATAATGGATATCACAGCCTGACTTTACTGTAAAACACAGTATTTAAGTGTTTTTTTATCAGCTAACTGTAAAAATAAGGTATTAGATATTTTATTTATTATAAGTATTTCTTATTGTAAACTAGTGTAACATTCTCAAAGAACTGATTGATATAGGACATTTACATTTAAATTGATATTTTACAATTGTTCTATAAAAATATTCATCTAGGAATAGCCAATTTATTAAAATACATGAAGTCAAGAAATAATCAGAAATAAACTGTTGATTATGTATTAACAAATAAATAAATAAATGAATAAATAAAAAGATACCAAAAATAAATATTTTTAATGAGGAGAAAAAAAAAGCATGTTCAAGGGATCACAACTTTTTATTAATAGAAGTTGAGAATAAATAAATATAATTGTAAATAAAACTAACAATCATAGACGAGATATATAAATAATGAAACTAAATTAAAAAACAACAACAAAGTTTTGAAAAAGAAAATGACAATTAGCAGTAAATTGGATTATAAACAATGATATAATAAAGTTAGGAAAATAAACTGATAGAAGAAAAATTAATAGAAATTTAGAAACTTTGTGTTAATTCAAATTACAGACGACTCATATATTGGATAGGAAAGTACATTTTACTCTTTTACTTAGTAAAAAATATAACAGTGATGAGAATATTTATGGTTAAGCTAAAAAAAAAGAGAGAGAATTATAAACGAACTAGGCTGACAAATAAGTTAAGAGTTGATCTTAGTCACTTTCTATTTATACTATTTTTAAAAGGATTAAAAAAATATAAAAAAGTGTTATTAGAATTATTTTTTATATATATATTGCTAATGATGAAAGGAAATGAATTCATTACTTAAAACAATGAAAAAGGAGAGAAAATAAATATAAAATATAAATATTAAAAAGTACAAATACTGATAATTAATATATTAGAAAATAAGAATGAGTAAAAATGGAGAATTCTAGAGAAATTAGAAATGAAATGAAATATGCATTAGAAATGGAAAAGGATTTAATAATAAAAGTAAAAAATAGAAACAAGCAAGCTGGAAACTGGTACTATTTGCTTATAATAATTATGAATAGAATTTTTAGAAAGAAATGGTTGCATCTAATTTCACTTTAAAAAAAAAAAAAAGATGTGGGTCATACTTAAAAATTAAGATAAAAATAAATAAATGAGAAGATATGCATTTGGAAGACTCAAACAGACAGCAGATGAAGGTATAGATGAAGTGGGATAGTTATTCAATGTAAGAAATTTTAAAAACAAATTTAAAATGTTTGCAAGATTACAATTTATGGATGAGAGCAGAATAGCTAAAATCATCTTTAAACTGATTAAATGAAAGATATGTTGGACAAATTTGTTAGATGGAGATTGCATTTCAATTTATCCATATAAAAATTGGGATAAGCTTTCCGTATAATATATGACATACAATGGGTTTAGCTAGGATTGAAATAATAGGGATAGGAAATTGAAATTAAATTAAATAACACCAATATAATATCAAAATGAGATCAATATGAAAACTGAAGATATTTACAATATCAATAAAGTGGTTATTATTTAAGGCTATATAAAGAGAGAAGTTTAGCAAAAAAACCCTACAAAATAATGTGATTTGTATGGGTACAAGAGAAATCTAATATTTATTATCAAAATTAAATACTGCCTAATGCTATACTAGCAATTATAAATAAAATAGAAATTCTTATAACACTGTAATAATAGCCAAAGCAACAAAACTTTACTAAAATTCTTCCACAACTATGGTTTCATGTATTAACTTGAAACGGTCTATTTGTTAATAGATGAAACCATGGTTATGGAAGAATTTTAGCAAATTTTTGTTGTATTAGTTAGTACTGTAGTATTATATAAATTTCTATTTTACTATTAAAATGTAACTTTTACAAAAATAAAAAAATAATGAATAAATTGTTGTTAAATTATGAGCTGACAGTAATTGTAAAAAAGAATTGATAAGTTTCTTTTTAGAATGAATGGGAATAAAACAGTAGAGAAAAGGATTTTTGATAAATCAAACAGAAGAAATAATAATTAAGCAAGAGTTTTTTAAATATTAATATATATAATTTATTGATAGCTAACACATTTAAAAGGTAATCTTGGGAAAGAAGGAATATTGCAAGAAGTGCTCTTTAATGTATTAAATTATAGATTGTCATCTTTTTCTTTCAATGAAAATATTGAAGCTGTTGCAACCTTTGTTAATTGATTTAAAAATATATCTTCTGCCTACAGCTCTACTTTTTAAAATGTTTGCTCTTTACTACATTGTGTAGCCAAGTGAAAACTCTATTTAAAAATTAACACACTCCACAAAAATATTTGTGGCATTTGTGTCAATTAAGCATGTACAACTATTTACTTATAAGTAAAATATCTGTTACAAGGTTATTTATTGTACTATTATTGCCTTTGTTTTTAATATACATGATTAAATAAATAATTAAAAAAATTTAAATAATCTCTACTCTTCCTGAAACAAGATATTTTCAGTCATGGAAATTTAAAAGATTCCTCATAATTTTATCCATGTAGTAGAAATTGTCCAACTATAGCAAACAGATTCACAATACTCTGTATACTAAAATTCTATTACCAATATTCAGATTAGTTCCCATTTTATTAAATTCTATAATAGTTGAGCTTTTTTTTTTTTTACTAGGAAAAAATAAAATAAATCAGAAGATAAAATAAAAATAGAACTAGGGTGCTTCCATCAATTAGTCTTATTAATTTAAGGAAATTTATTTGTTTTTCTAAAATTTATTATATATATTTACTCAATTAAATAAAAAACTTTATTTAAACAATCTGACATTTACTAAAGTAATAAGTCTGGAGATTTTAAAATCCCTTGCAATTTTCTTCAAATGGTTGCAATTTCAAATTATAAGAAACCAGAATGATATCCTGGGTGTACAAAAAAAAAATCAAAGATCAACACTCATGTCTGAGAAGTATATGTATTTTTTAAACTAAAACTCCAAATTAAAGATACTTATGTGTTTTATCAAATTTAAATAAACTTTTGAAGATTTACATACTCTATATCAATTAAATTAAATTTAAATTAATTTAATCACTAGTGCAAATCAACTGGGAAAGGGGGGAGAAGGGTTAGAATAATGATTCAGACAGATCAACAAATTATATACATTTTTACACATTAACGAAAAGATTTGACAAAAATAAAAACTGCAGTAAACTTGGCAGTGGTACAAATACGTTCAAAGAAACAATCTAATTAACAATAAAAAGAATAACGGAATAAATTTCCACTGGTATTCTAGTGTGTTTATAACAAAAAATTTATTTCTGCATTAGATGTCATTAAAAAAAGTTTGATTTTTCATTTTCAATAAAAATCCAAAGTCAGAGAAAAATTCTGGACTTTAATAGCAATTAGAAACAAATAATTTGGATTTTGAATAAACCCAATGTTTTTGTAGAAATTGCCTTTTTAAAAAAAATATAACTGATCTGGATAGTAATTATTTCATTGATCAAATTATTTTTTAAAAAATATAATAAAAATGACAAGGAAATCCTACTGTAAAAAACTTTGACACTATGACTTAATTTGTACTAAACTTGAAAATTCCCTTTTACATTAAGCAATTTTTACTAAGATTATTTAATTTAAACACACACCCATATAAAAACAATACATTAATGTAAAAGATTACACTGATGTTAAAAGAATAATAATACACTGTACAAATTGATCAATATGTTATGCAAAACAAACAACAATAATTGTTCCAATTATCAACTATTCTTATATTAGATATCCCAAGAAATTCAGATCTTTCTTAGTCTATTTCAAATCGACTGCTTTAATTGCAGCTGAAAATCTTTAATAGATTATTCCATCTTCTATGGCTATCACAAGATCAAGATAATCAATCAAAACCTTTAAAAACTAAGACAAGTGAAATGTTCTAAATAAACTCAAAGCAACAATTATATTGTCATTACTAAACTCACTACCGATAACTAAATAATAACACCTCTATTCTAGATTTCAACATTTTAAATTCATTAAATTGATAATCCATATTGTGTATTAGTATATGATAATGAAAAACAAAAGCTTAAGACTTCAGATTTTCTTAAAAGAGCAGTTGAAATTGCTATCAATAATTTCTCCAAGAACTAAAAGAGATTCACAGTACTTGATTAAATAGAAGGATGTATGATTTTTTCAATCTATATTCGTCCTTCACTTCATCTAAATAACTGATACACATAACCACACACTTGAGAAAAAAATAGATCATCCCCAATATAAGTATTTCATGCAGAATTAGCACATCAGTTGGGCCAGATCATAATCTTCCACACATTTATACAATTAGTGTTTGGCTTATATTAAGATAGCAATTCATTACCACAAATTTGTACAATTAGTGTCTGGCTTATATTAAGATAGCAATTCCTTAAACTTTAATGTACCAGACTCAATCTTCTCATCCAACAATTCAATTGTCCACTTCATTCAAAGTCTGTCCATTTAAAGTTTAAAGAATTGCTACCTTAATATAAGCCAAGTACTGATTGCATATGTGTGGGAGATTTCGCATGTATGTGGTATGTGTATGGATTGTTTGAGATGGAGTAGAGGATAAATATAGACAGAAAAAAAATCCTAAGTTCAAATCCTTCTATTTACTTATATAAGAAACATTCATTATATTGAATGAATAGGCTATTAAGTTTTCAAATGATTACTATAAAGATACTTTTGCTGTTCAAAATTAATCAATAGAAATAATAGTGGCTCATTCAGTTTTACACCAGGCAAAACTTGAAAGTTTTTTAGATTCTAAGACCAAAGTAACAATGGAATCTATAATTAATAAATCACTAAGTTCTTTATTTAATATTCAAAGCCTGATAATAAATAATTATGTTAATGCACATCAAACCCAAACTGACTTTACAAATGCTGTAGTAATTTTTAGCTAAAATCAAAGTTTTCCCATATAGAAGACAATTCAAAATAGCATGGATATGAGGAGAAAAAGCAATAAAAATATTTGTAAAAATTTTTGATCAAAATTTCTTGGAAATTGCATTCATATATTGATTGCCTTATAGACCTCTTAAATAATCAGCAGGTTTTTTCCAAATCAGAGCGAGATTTATAGCAGTTGAATAAAGTCAGTAATAGAACTTAACAAGAAGAAAATATTGTGTAATTAGATAGAAATATGATAATCTATAATACACCCAATCTCATCCCATGAATAGTGTAAATTAGTTATTACTAATTTTCAAGGATATTTTTAATAGCACAGACAATAATATACATAGAGTATTTAATGTACATACCTATGATACATTTAAAAATTGTTTATTACATGAATAAAAATATAAATTCTCTAAATGTACAAAGAATGTACAGACATTTTAAAACAATACTGAACAATCTTTAAAACATTTCTTTACTATATATTATACATTTTTGAATTTCAATTATGAGACAAAAGATTTAAAAAATGGTAATATTTATAAGTAAACATCTGAAAAGAAAATAGAAGAAAACAAAATATATTAATAAAACAATTTTATAAGTAATATTTTAAAAAATGAAGCATATTAAGATAACAATAAAAATAGTAACTAACCTTTTTCTTTATTTTTGTAATGAAAATTGATGCTAATGAAAGGCAAAAGATACAAAATATAAACAGTGATTTCAAGCATAAATGTCGATTACAAAGAACAAATATGCAGTATTTTAGATAATACCATTGAATGATTGCAATATGAACTAAGAAATTAAAAATTCAATTTTTTTTCAATTACTTTCCCCAAGGACCATGACTTTCTATTTGTTAATAAATCTTCCTGCAAATCAGATTCAGATTAAAATTTTTTAATAAAAAATGAGATTTAGCAGAAGTTGAAAATATGCAGCAAACGACACAGATAAATCATTCAATATTTCCATATAAGTGAAGAATCTCACTAAAACTATGGAAAGCCCAATACAGCAATTATTAAGAGTTACAAGTTAGCTATGATTCGAATATTTGTGACTTAGACCAAAAGCTTTATTTAGTTCCAAAAAAGTAACCACAACTTAGGATGCCACGACTTCAGCACTCAAACACTAAACTTGTTTCAAGTATTTATTTGCAATCCCCTCCCCCCTTCTCAGTTAATCTCATAAACTAGCATTATATATAGTTATATTAAAAAATAATTCATCCCCATATATACATAAAACAGATGCACTTCCAAGGATTAATTTCATAGCTAATAAACAACTCATCATGCAGGCACAATAATAAACATGTTATTCAATGATTGAGTCCACAATGCAAATAGTGATCTCCTGCTTCAAGATTATCTATCATTGACTAAAATTCTTCAAAACCGTCATTGCAAATGAGAACATTCTATTATCAGATTTTGAAAGTTAAATGGATACCTTAATTAATAACAATTTATTAATCATAAGCAATTTACACGGCTATCACAAAAAAGAGGCAATCACTGGTGAAATAAGTATTACAACACATTTCATTAAACTTAAAAACCAACCGCATATAGCTGTTTTGATCAAAGGCCCATATTAATATTCAAACAAAATATCTATCTGACTCAGTAAGTAACAATAGTAACGAGCAGTAAACTAACTTTCACATATTTTGACATTAAAATAAACTTAATAACTATCACTTTTTCTTCCTTACATTAATATTTTCCATGACTTGATAGAAATTTACTTACCAATAAAAGCTTAAAAATGTACAGTAACTCATACAGTTTAGGGCAAAATTTTCCTTGATTCCTGCCTTATTGATTGTAGAAATTTTATTATCAAGTCTTCCTATGTTCTTAATTTCAAGTTTAATAAAATAGTATGAAGTTTCTTTTATTAATGAATTTCCCTAAAAGTTTCTTTTTATTCCTTGATTTTTTTTTTTTTTTTAGCAATATACATAAATCAGGCAAAGATAAAATTACATGCCATACGGCTTTCTGATCATAAATGTTTTTGCCATTACACAATAAAAATGAATGTGTCATTTTATTTCTATATCACATTTCTTATTTATTAGCTGCAACAAACTTGTGTAAATCAACTGTTTTTCTTTCATTGAGCAAAAGTTTAAATGATGATTTTGCACACAAGCAATTATATGATTATCATAATTAGTAATGCTTAATAAGAATATAATGTATACAATTGTTCTTCAGCTATGAAAATAATAAGGTTCTTGGTTAAAAATTTAAAAAAAAAAAAAATTGATTACTGACCAAATAGCTCTAGAATTTGCAAGATTACTCCTTCTCTTACTACCTCGAATCTGGCCAGTGATTATCTTTGCAAAGATAAATACCATAAGTACCTAATAAATTTCTATTTCTAAGCTGTTAGAAAATTTAATCATATTGCTTTAATTCAAATACAAATTAAATGCTAAGTTAGGGAGACATAATTTCAATTATAAAAATAAAAAGACCAATCTTGGCAATACACCCAAGAGAAATTTTCTGTTCAAGTCTGGAAGTTACAAGCAAAAATGATATCTGTACTAACTCACTGCTTTTTGTATCTGTACCAGAAACTTGACTATAAAATGACTTTACTGCTTAACTTTTATAATCAGCTATCTATGGAAAACCTTAAATGGCTATACCTCATTAATATACTATGTAGTCTAAAGAACTTAAAAAAAAAAATTGTGCCAATATGATTCTAAAACAGGCTAAGTCATAATACTCCATACTACAGTGTATAAGGAAGCAGCCACGTAATATAATTTACTTACAACAGCTAATATAAGTTAAATGACTGCATTATTGCAAAGATTTTAAAACTGCATTCAATCTTGTAAGATCAATATTTAAATCACTACAATGTCTTATACCTCAAAGCAAATCTTTATCATTAACTCTTAAAAATTACCTACATACTCTTCTATTTAGTTAGAATGATACAGCTTAAAATAATACTGGAATGAGTTTAATCAATTGTTGGTTATTGTATAAATATTGTTAACATAACTGATTGCAGTACAATTATATAACATCCAAAAAAAATATTCAGATTTCCATTCTGCATAATTATTATATACAACTATATATGGATGATCTAAAAGATACTAACATGGTATTTATTTTCTGCACTTAAGTGTCTGTGCAGGTAGTCTCATTTAATGACATTTTTCTGATCTTTTAAGGCCTGCAAGATCAGTAAGATATCTCAATCAATTTTAATCAGTTCAAAAATACATGATTCTAATTATCTCCAATAGTTCTTTTAGAATCCTTCTCAATATTTCTAAGATCAAATATATTAATAATTCAACAAACTTAAGACTTCATACCAAGATGAAATAAGCTATAAGTAAGATGGGACAAAATAGCCAACTCTATTCTTGTTGATCTACCATTTTATTACAAACACTTACTGATTCTTTCACATATGTTGCTAATAAAGGAGTTGGAAAAAAAATCATCTAATTTGCGACTACTGCAGTCACTCAACAATTATTATCAATAAAAATTTGATTATAATTATAGGAATTAAAATCATTATGGCTATCCTATGCAATTAATATTTTAAACTGCTATCATTTGCCACAATGACCCATTAACCTCACCCATCATACTTTCCACAATTTACTTCTGGATAAAAACACCTTTTTGACAGTTTAAATATTGAGAACTTTATATATCTTATCAACAGAGAGAATAAACTGTATAATTCATTAACAAAAAACAAACTATACACTCTTTTAGTAGCAAACTCTTCATACAATAATGTCACACAATGCAAGCCTTAGTAATCAATGGATACAATGTTTGTGCATATCCCTACCTAATGCCTATTCTCCCAATATCCTCAGACTAGTTTCTAATTTATGACTTTCATCAAACCTTCTAGTCTCCATTGATTACTAAGGCTTGCATTGAGTGGCATTACTGTATTAATAGCTTGTGTAAGCATAGGAAATGAAATAATGTGACATATTAGTGGTTTGATACTCTCTTTCCTGAAAATAATGAATTCCTTCTGTAAAATATATAATCTCCAATATATATATATATATTTAATTAATTTTTTCCAATATTTTAAACTCATAAAAGTTCTTCTTGCAACTAAATTCAAATTTAATTTAAAGATCATGAAAAATATTGTGCAAGAACTAATAAATCCTGGGATCACTTATTTCAAAGTTCTACATTATAAACATGAGACAATGTTTTTTTTTTTTTTTGGCAAACTTGTAATCAATTCGTTGAATACATTAAGTAATCAAGATTGATGATTTTAATTAAACAAGTATAGCTCGCTTATAGTATTTGATATAAAAAAGTGCAATCATTAAAACAACAATGAAGGATGGCAAACTTTATAAAATAGCATTAGATACCTACTGATTAACATTAGTAATAGTATATGGCAATTCCCAATATATATCAGTTGCAGGATATATAAAAATAAATTGTAACCCCAAAGAATAATCATCTTTAACTAGAGATTTTTCCATGGTAAGTAGCCACTGAATTCGCCTCACAATAATAAAAATTAACTAATTCTAGGGAATAATGTAAAATAAAATAAAAAAACGATAATAACTACAACAAAAATCCCTTAGGAAATTACCCTTTCTGTACATGTATATAACAAAGCTTTATATAAAAATAAATAAAATGCGAGATCATTACAAGGATGTACATTTGATTTAAGGTCTTTCATTGCGTCAGATTATCAGGTTTTTTTTTTTTTTTGTTAAAAAAAAAAAGGAAATAACGTTATCATTTATTGGAGTTTTTTTAAAAAATAAAATCCATAAAAATAAAACGAGAATGGTATAAGTTTCTTTAAAATTCGAGTTTAAAAAACAAAAATTACAAAAGCTTTTAACATGACATAATTATTCAGACTTTAAATATCAAAGTAATTTGCCTAAGTTTGAGAGACGTGATTTAGAATATAACAGATTAAATATCAATATGAACAAATCTACATTTTTATCGTTTTTTTAAGGATAGATTTTAACTTTTCACCAAAATATTGAGATTACTTTACTGATAAAATAACCACTAGTTTATAACTTTTGTTTTAAAATTAAATATACTCCTTTTTCTTCTACTCAATGTAAATATTTCACTATAGGGCGAGTTAAAAGCCTACGTTGTAAGTGTTCAAATTAAAATATTTCAAAGGAAGAACGAACGATAGAATTGGTAGATGTCTCAAATATAATTTCTTATTCTTACCTTACACATGTAAGAGCAACAGTCGTTTATTTTTTTTTAACATTGGTAACAAATTTTTCACTAAGACCCCATGAAAAATATCCAAATTTTATTTTAAAATGCTTGAAACATGGCGAAACGGTAAACAAACTTGAAAAAAATCACGTGATACTTACACAAAGTATCTGTAGATGTCACTGCAATCTCAATGAGAAATATACTATTTTTATTTAATAACGTTATTCTTATTTATAATTAAGTACAGTACTATTTTGCCGATATTTTAAGACAAATGGCCCATTGAAATATACGCGTATTTAAATGTAAAAGAATTTTTTAAAATCCAATTTGGGGAAAAAAAATTAAATTAGAAAATAATTCCAAGATTAATTGTACTTGGAAGTCATGTGACAATCAAATACCCAAGTCGTAAAATAACCTCACTGCCATTTAATTAATTAATGTAACTACTGTATTTTTTTTTTTTGCTTAACTGATAATCGATATAAAAATCTTTAAATTTGGAATCCAACTTTCATGCTCGTAAACCACATAGGGCAAGTTGAAAATACTTAAATTTTTATATGACATATATTTTTTTTGCTATTTATAAAATGCAGTATTCAAGGTCAAGCAAGGTATATACATATGTAAGTTGTATAATAAAAAGAGTACAATAATAAATGTAGAATAAAACTAATAACTTGTAATGTATAGTGAATATGTAAAATAAAAATAATAAATTGTATAATAATAAGAGTACACTAATAAATATAGAATAAAACTAATATTTTGTATTGTATAATAAATATGTAAAATAATAATAACTATAGTGATTATGTATAACTATCATTTAATTGCAATGCTGTTAAATCATAGAGAGCCCAGCCTTATTGGGTCAGAAAACTATAAAATATCATATATGGTGAGAAATGTAAAAATACTGCGTGTATGTGAAAACACCATATATGGTTACGCATGTAAAATACTCCAGAAGTCTTGAGGGGTATATAAATCCCCAGAACCTGATCTATTTGTTCTGAGTATTAATTATAAGTCAGAGACTCCTGACTCTGTAAGTCCAAAAGCAGGACTAGGGTTATTATGTACAGGTCACCACGACATTTTATTATGCCTTATAATAGGCAATGTATATAGTTAAAATTATTCGTATTTATTTAAATTAAACTATAAGCTTACCATCTCAATTCTGCCTTTGTCCATTTATTTACTTGCTGTTCATAAGACACAGCTTAAAATTAAAAAGCAAGTCAATCATTCTACAAATTAGGCAATAAAATTTTATCTGATGAATAGATTTACATTTATTTAAGATCTTAAATGATTAAATATCTCAAAACAAGAAGGACTGAACTTATATCACTTTAAAAAGAAAAATGTTTTCTAAGCTGCCATAAAATTGGTACTATTTTACTAGGGTAATGAAATATTTGCAAATAGTGGAAAAAAATTAAGAGTATAATAATAAAAAGGAGTCATTGTTGAATAAAATATTGTTAAAAGAATTTTTAAAAATGTAAACTGTTTGAATATACAGTATCTTTAAATTCAACTTAAGTTAATGGCTGCCAAATCTATATCTATAGTGCAGAATTGAAGAATTTAATAAAATGACTGTCCTGGTTGGAATCTCTTCAAATCCCTTTATGATATTTTGTTTGTAGTCAAACTGGCAAAAAAAAAAAAACAATCCATAAGCTAAATAAATAATAATGAGTGATCAGAGTCAAAAACAAACTTGATTAGATAATTTACTGTTTTGTCTAAAAGAAAGAAATTTCAAAATTTAAATTAGTGTGTGAATTTTTGTAAATCATAGAAAAGTGATTTAGGAGATGGAAAATTAATGTAAAAAAACAAACATTTATGCAGATAAATAAAAAAATTATTTTTTTATGAATAATATAGAATAACAACAAATTGGTCTCACAAAGTATACTTTTCAGTGATTTGCTTAATTTCGACTCATGATAGCTGAAGGTTTTAGTCTTTATCCAGTATTTTATAGTTATTTTACAAATAGATGCTTAACAAATTATTAATTACAAAAAGAAGTTTAATAAAGTGGTTTTTAAAAAAAAAAAAATGGAGTGGGAAAATAAAAATACTGAAGAAAGTAAAAGTATGTAGACAAACACTGTATTGAGATAAGAGACTAAGAAATATTAAGATATAAGTGTTGGTTACCTTGTTGAGTGAGATATACAATTCTCTTAAAGAATGTTGATGGTTATGAATAAGTTTATTCATACTAAAAATGACATATTTTAAGAAGAAATATGGCATTTTTGCATAGTCAAATAAAAAAAGGAACTTGTCAAGCTATATAAGGATTTGAAAGTAGAGGTTTAATGAAAAGTCTAAATGCAAGAAAATACATTTGCTGATCATAGTTACTTTTGATACATTAAAAATAATTTAGAGATCTTAAAAATAACATTAAATCAATAGATGCCCTTCCCTGGACAGATTGAAAGAAAAAAATTGTTAATCTTTGAACAGTGATACAAGAAGTTAGATGAGTGAGTTTAATGATATATTCATCCTAATAATTTATTTAAAATTGAACAGAAATATACTGTTTGGTGAAGTTAAAATATTTTTTTTAATGTTAAAAATATGAATACTACAATCTTTATGGGCTCCTTGAAGGAATTTTAAAATATGGCTGTAATATACTAACTTCAAAACTAATAAAATTTTGAGAAATATAAGAACTAATGAAGTTGTTCTATCTGGCCATCTATCTCTGGATTGACACCACTTGGGGTATGTATGTATGTGAGCATGAATATAATTCCCTTTATAATTATTTAGATACTGAGCACATACTTTACATTGTATGGTTTGAAATGATTGCTGTTTCATTGATGGTTGATGAATTCTTGGTGTTCAGCAACCTGAGATTTGGGGATGATCAGATGTGGTGATGCCAGTTGTTTTTGATGTATATTTATATAGTTGTTTTGGCACTTAAGTATGTGCATGTAGCAAGAAGTATTGCTGATGCCCATTAGCTTAGTGATGATTGGCCTAGGATTTTGTGGAATACTTCTTTTGAAACCAGTCACAAAGGATTATTGTTGGGGCTTATTTGATTGATGCTGGTTGTATTTGTTGCTTTTGTTAATTATAAGTGCTACTGTTGATGTATTGATTCTTTGTTCATTTGCTTATCCCATATCTCCATACCCAATATAAACTTCTTTATTCCGTACTGTTATAAAACCAATTGAAGGAAATGTATAAAAAATAAATGCAATGCTATAGAAAAAAAATCCATATAAATAATTATTAATACTATGCGCTTGAAAAACGACAGTAGGGACCTCTACAAATCTTAACACAAGATTTATTTAAAAGACGAGCGATCTTGTGTTAAGATTTGTAGAGGTCCCTACTGTCGTTTTTCAAGCGCATGGTCTTAAGGTTATAACCTTAATATATATATATATTACTTTAGATAACGACTATGCGCTTTACAAATTTAATTATCATAAACAATTATTATAAACTACGTTTAAATAAATAGATTGACAAAAATTAAAGTTAACAAAAATTATCAGGAGAAATGGATATATTATGGTTAGTCTGTCCTAACATAAACGGTTTATTATTTTTAGATTTACAAATGGCAAAACCTATTTTTGTGAAAAGATATTTCAATATTTTTCCATTACAATTTATAATAGGTAGATAGTAAAATAGATTAAAAAAGAAAAAAAAAGTTTTTTTGTAAAACATTAATTATTTTAAAAAGATAACCATGAATTGAATGCATCAAAGAAAAAAAAGATAAATATTATTTAGTAAAAGAATTCAAAATTTGTTTGTTGATGAGACTATCTAAAGAAACCCAAATGGATTTAACCTTTCTGATGTTATAACAGTAAATTTAGTAATTTTACGTAAACATTTTATAATAAACTAATGATCAGCTTTTCAAGCTAAGGTACATGTGCTTTATGAATCTTAACAATAAATGAATACTCCCATTTTCCAACACAAGATAAAGTCTTTGTGAAAGAATAGAATGAATCACCTATTCTTTCAACCCAAACGTTAAGTATGGGCAAATCTTAAGTACTGGAAATGAGAGCATGAAGATATTATAATCATTTCAAATTACTTTTTACTATGTCTGAATGATTGACACCTGCAAAATTTACTAGAATTTACTATACGTCATTCTTAAATGAAATTAAACATATGTAAATAGATATTTATTTTTATATAGCGCGATGTTATGATTTGTAATAAACTAATGTTCAGTTTTTCAAGCTAATGTACATGTGCTTTATGAATCTTAACAATAAATGAATACTCCCATTTTCCAGCACGAGATAAAGTAAATTTCACAGGCGTCATTCATTCAGACATAGTAAAAAGTAATTTAAAGTGATTATAATATCTTCCCGCTCTCATTTCCAGTATTTAAGATTTGCCCATACTTAAATGTTTGGGTTGAAAGAATAGTTGATTCATTCTATTCTTTCACAAAGACTATCTCGTGTTGGAAAATGGGAGTATTCATTTATTGTTAAGATTCATAAAGTGCATGTACATTAGTTTGAAAAGCTGATCATTAGTTTATTACAAATCATAACATCACGCTATATAAAAATAAATATCTATTTACATATGTAAACATTTTATTTTCTTGAAGATGATGAATTAAATACTATGAACTTGATTTTTTTTTTTTTACTTAATATTTATAATTTATGTAGAATTTTATTCTTTTGCTCACTCAAATAGCTTATCACACATTTATTTAGTTTTAAAATTACTTACTTTATTTGTAATTTTAACTGATTTTACTGTTCTCTGTGGTTTGGTTCAGATGGTAAAATGACTGTGTTATATATGATTCTTGAACTTTTTATGAACTCAATTGCTGCAGCTGATTTTTCCAATTTTTACAAATAATGAAAAAGGCTGCAATAATCAGAGACAAATATCCATTCAGTCCGTACTCATACCATTGTGATAGGATGATGATGATCACACCCTGTCACAAGTTAATACCAGCTAGCCCTGTAAATATTAAAATCAGATTAAAAATATATGTTTGTAGATATAATATATACACATATATGGTATGATTAATTTATTCGTGTATAATAAAATATACACTTGAAGAATTTTGTTATATGTATACAAGTACTTTATTATTATTATTATTATGTTTTAAAGGCATTTATTGTTCTATAAGAATCTATTACATCTGATTTAGAAAAAGAATAATACGTAGCTTTGATAATGAGAAAGAGTTTATAACACATGACAGATTAAGAAATGTAGTTTTACATTATTGTCTTACACATTATTATTTACATATAATAGTTTTAAGGGTTATTAAGGGAGGGGGGACCATATGAATAAAAAAAATACAGAATAAATCTTGAGTTTTACCATTGTTGCATTCACTTTCAGAGAATGGTTATCTCTTATTATAGTTTCAGATGTTGTTGCATTCAAGATCAAGGGTCTTCAAACATTGTGTGAGATGATAGTTTTTTATCTCTTTCCTTAAAAGTTTCCAGTTTATTCCAGAAGGTGTGCTGGGGTCTTCTGGGATTGCAGTCATACATGAATTTGCATCTGGTGCACCAGAGAGCATATAACATGAATGTGCTAGCATGAATGTTTACATAAATTTCTTCTTTGAATGGCTGGTATAGAGTATGAATATTGGATTTGTAGTTGTTAAAAAATTTTGGTATTGCTTTGCATATGTTCTCAAGGCCCTCACATTCAAAGAAAAGATGATGTTGAGTTTCAGAATCTTTATGTCAAAGGTAGCATTGTTCATCAACATTCTTGTACTGTCTTCTGGGTCCATAAAAGTGAAGTATAGGTAGGGATTCTATGTTTATTTTGATATGAATTCCAAGTACTTAGGTTTGAGTGACCAGAATTTAAATTTCGTAATCAGTTGCTTGCTTTTTATGTTAAGTATTGTTTTCTTCTCATGATTTTAGATAGGGATTTGAATAAGGCTAAATATTTGCCAATATTTGTATTTGGAGGGGAGAAGATTAAAGTTAGGAATTGTGTGAAGTGGTACAATGAGATTTTTCCAGAATTTAAGTAGTGGTGATGGTTTGTCAGTTGGTGTAATTTTTAATGTTTCTATTATATGTGGAAATAATTTGTTACATGAAATCAAAAGGTTTATTTTTTTTTGTATTTTGAATGTATTAATCATATATAATCCAAGACCATTGAGATTTAATGGTTGTTGAGTGAGATAGCTGCTGTACAATTTCCTCAAACTAGCCTTCTTAATTGAGAATATATTTTTCTAATACAACTTTTGTATATATTATTATTAGTGAAAAATATGAAATTCTTGTTATAACAAGAAGATTGAACAGAGAAGTTTTCAAATAGAGAGATAAGTATGACTTAGAAAGTAATTTTATTAGGCTTTCACTCTTGTCATAGAGTTTTTGTTGTATTAGGCTTTGCATTGCTAAATTACTTAGATAGAATGGAAAACCAAGAAAAGGAGTTGGATTCCCTTTGAACTGCTGCTTATGTGTTTTTTCTGTGTTGATTGACCAAGAATATGATTTGTCTATGTTAAACTCAAGTTTATACTTTGTGGTAAAATTAGCCAGAATTTTTTGTAATTTAGGAATTTGCTTAGTTGTTGATAGAAATATTGATATATCATCCATATAGGTGATGACCGAGACGCTAGTATTAAGTACTGGAATGAATATTCCTGGCAATTCTTTCTCAATCTCCAAAAATAAAGGATTGATGTATATAGTATAAAGAAGAGCATTTAATGAGGAATCTTGTGGTATTGAACAATGTGGAATAAATGCCGGAGTGAAATTTTCTATTCAATGTTATGTGTATTTCATGATTTATGAGGAATTTAGTGTGTATATAATCATTTAGGTACCATATATTCTGCTAGGGCATTAATAAGGAAGTCTATTTGAACCATATCAAATGCAAATTTAATATCCAGTTGAATCATTAATGGACTGTATTTTTTCATTTCTCTTACTGTACTTCTTTTGGTTTATTGAAGCACCCTTCTTTGCAAGCTCCTATTTAGATAATGCAAATAGCAGATATGGATTTAGTTTATATGTTAATGTAGATTCTAAAATTTTAAAGCCTAATGGAGCCATTGATATTGGGCTAAGATTTTGAAATGATAGAATTTTTTCTTTGTTTTTTAATAAATGGTACGAGGGATATTGGATGAATTACATGTATATAATAGACTTATTTAGATATATAATTACTCAAGTTTGCAAGGTATTTTGATGTGAAGTGATTTAGATGGTTGAAAACAAAGCATGGTATTGCCATGAATGCTTGAATGACTTGAGTCTGGGAAAGAAATTAACTTAGCAGTAAGTTTCTCTGGTGTGAAGAGAGACATGTTTTTACATTGCCCATGAAAGTTTGCAGATGGGTTGAATGCTTCCCTGTTTTGCAGTTTGCTTTCATAATCAACAAACAGGAGATATAGCATATTATCTCCTATACATATTTTATTTTCATTATATAGTGCAGTAGGTACTTTGATGGCTGCGTTTTGGCCTAGTGCCCATCGGACGTAGTTTCTTGACTAAGAGTAGGGTCTGCTTAGATATAATCTTTTTTTTTTAATTGCTAAATATTGCCTAAGTATTTCACGTGGATTTATACTGGTTTTTAAGGTTTTAATTTTTACATTGTCACTATTGAATGGTGTAGAATGAATTATTTTTTTTATGTAATTCATCTGCAATCTTATTGATTGGGGGTTATTCTTTGTAATATGATTGATTGTAAAAGACAGAATATTAATGAAAGCAATCTAGGTTTATATGGGATCAAGATCTAATCTACTGAGTTTAAATAATTCAATATATATTTCTGGAAATAGAAATTCTGTAGTGTTATTTGGAAGAAGGATGTGAATTGTTTTACCACTATGAATTAAGTTTTTTGGGATAAGTCAAGATTCATGGAAACTATAAAGGCTAAATGATTTGAGAAAGGTGAATTTTTCAATGAAAAGTTAAGTATATGATATAACACTAGGGAATAGAAAAACAAGTCTATTAATCATGTATGTCTGTCATTATTAAATGAATATGAATTATTTGGTAAGAAGTTTTCATCACTCAATAGTGGAAAAGACAATCTGTCTATCCATCTAGAGACAAAATTTTCATAACTTATGTTGAAATCTAATAGTAAGCATGGATATGGTGATGTTGCAAAAAATGAATTTAAAGATAGTGTTATTCTATTTATAATGTATGGGCCTGGGAGAATGTAAACAAAGACAATATTTAAAATTATTGCTGAGTAAATGTAGAGTGATTATTAACATATGTGGATCAATATACAATATTTTGAAAAATTTGAAAGGACAAGACTTGACTATAATTAAGCCAGTTCCTGCTGATGGTGAGTTGGACGATTTGGAAAAGGTTGAGACACTTTGGTTATGCAGATATTTAAATGGATCAGTTTGTAAACCACTATAAATTTTTTTTCCAAGTACTTAATATGTGGAATTGAACAATGTCAAACCATTTAGCTAATTGGAATATTTTATTTGGGTGATTTAATCCCTTGATATTAAATGATCTAATTTTTATTTTCATTTTGGTTTGGTTTAGGATAATTAAAAAGGAGTTTTAATGTTTAAATTTTTTTTTTAAAATTATTGAATGTCATGGATGAATCAGTATTATCCACTTCTGATACATTAGCATTTGGATTCATATTCACAGTAGTATTTTTGTTAACTGAAGGACAAAACACTGACATTGTCTCTTCAATGATAATTTGATCTTCTTCTGAAGAGAGTTCATGTTCTGTTTCATGAGTACTATTTGTAGTGGTCTTAACTTTCTTTTTAAAGTCCATTATTGATAAAAAGTCTTCTTTATCACTTTCTTCCATATTACAAGTCTTCTTTCTATCTCACTTTTTATGAGGTGGACGATCAGATTTGCATTTGGAATTATGCTCATTTGTAGGATTAAACCTTAAAACATCACATGATCACTATCTTCCATGCTTGCTCATAACTTGTTAACATAGGCAAAACTCCATACAGTAGTGCCACCCTAAGCAAGACAGAGTAACCAATGGAAGCCAAAATGTATGGGTACTGAACTGAGTTCAGACCATATGATTATTTGAGCTATTGAGCTTAGATTGAAAATATCTGTGTGTTTTCAATTTTATTCTCATAGTTTAGTAGTTATGTAGAGTTAAAAGGTGGTTGCTGGAGGATTGCATTAGATCCTAAGATCTACGTGCAGTGCTCTCAGATCCAAGGCTCCTCACTGACGAAGGCCATAAGCCAGAAACTAGTTTGGGGATATTGGATGAGTAGGCACTAGATAGGGATTTTATGCACAAGCCTTCTGGCATCCATTGGTTACTCTGTCTTGTTTAGAGTGGCACTACTGTATGGAGAGAGTTTTGCCTATATTTGTAGGATTGTTGGAACATTTGTAAAAGATACCAATGAGTCCATAATATCGGATGATGTCTTATTGAGTGTTAGAATTGGTATATCATTATTAGTTTGATTGTTGGTTTTGTATTGATTTACAGCTGAATTTGTATTCACTTTATTAGTTGTTTGATAAACTTTATCTATAGTGGAAAAATCATCATTATTCATAAAGACAATTTTTGTTCTAGTGTAGGCCGGTCAGCAACCTTTTAGTAGTATGGTGCCGAACCATGTTACAATGTTATTCCATGTGCCAACATGATTTTACCAACTTTATTATATCAAAATTGGTTCAGTTATAATGGGCTTCAAAGTTATATATAGTACTATAGTATATAATATACACTACTATATAATATATACTTTTGAAGTCCATTATAACTGGATCTTATATTATTGGTCATTCAATATTTTAAAATACTTAGAATCATGTGAAAAGTACCTTTTTTATATTTGTAATTTTTATCATGCTTATTAAAAATTATATTATAAATTACAATTTTTTGCCTATACAAAATATATAATTTAAATAAGAAAAAAATATCATGAATTCTGATTAACCATTTTTTATTATTAAAATAAATTAATGTGAACATTGCCCTTGTACCCCTTTGCTCAATTGCTCAATGTCAGGTATGTAATTCGTCACTTTTAACTTCATGCATGCTTCTGAATGTCCAGGTGTTAAACAACTTTTTTGTGAACCCAAAATATTTTTCATATGTGAGAAAATTTGTTCACATAAGTAAATTGAACCAAATGCTGTAAGCAGAGCACAAGCAGTTTTTTTCAAAGAATTAAATCTTTCAGGTAATGATATCCAACAATTGAGAATGACAGCCGACTTTTCTAGACATTTCCCTTCAAGAGTTTTCTGCAATTCTACAAATTTAGTTTTCCATAATTCTGATGACATTAATTTGATTAATTCCATTTCAAAACTATCAATATCCATTGACTCAAAAAGAGATAAATTAAATGAAGTCATCTTTAAATCAATTAAGTCAGGTTTGATGAGGAAAGAAAATATGGGTGTGTGTACATAGTTTGGAAAATTCTTTTCTGAGAACTTCAATGTATTTTTGAAGTTCATCTTCGTTAATGTTAAATTGATTTGCATGGGCCTTTACATTTGGAAAGTACTTGTAGGTGTTAGTGGTAATATCACACCAAAAATATATCTAATTTTGATGCAAATCCTTTCCAATATTCAAAAAAGTTCTAGTACTGTTTGACCCTTCCTTTGCAAATGCAAGTTTAACTCATTCAGGTGTTGAGTTATATCGGTCAGAAATATCAATTTGCATAACGAGTCTTCATCATTTATTTCCAGATAATGTTGTTCTTTTTCATTAAGAAACATCTTGATTTCTTTCAGACATGATACAAACCTGTACAAGACATTACCTTGACTAATCCAACGAACACTGTTGTATATAGGGAGGTCTATATATGCACTATTTATTTCTTGCAAAAGGGATTTAAATTGCCTATGAGTTAATGAAGAATGAGAAACTATAAAATTAATTATTTTAATGATGGTGTCCATTACAGAATTCAAGCATTGTGATGAGCTTTAAATTTTCCTGGTGTATAATGCAGTGGAAACTCAATATTCAATGTTTAATATGATTTTCAAGAAGTTTAACAAATCCCTTTTCCTTTCCAACCATTGCATGGCTGGCATCAGTTGTAATACTAAATATTTTATTTATGTTGATTTACTGATTTTCAAAATAATTGAAAAATGCAGTGAAAATATCATGTCCCTTTGTTGTACCAGTAAGAGGAATCAAGCAACACAATCCTTCATAAATATGATTATTGTCACAATATCGTGCAACTATTGCTAAGAGCGTCACATCATTAACATCAGTGCTTTCACCAACAGCAACACTGAATGCAACAGCTTGTTATAAACTGTTTTTCTCTTTTGTTATTACATCTTCGGCCATGTCAGTTAATTTTCTTTGAATTGATCTTGCAGAAGTTGGTATTTCTTGAATTTGAGACAGTATCATTTGCTTATTTGGTAGATCACTGAATAAGATTTCAGCATTTTTTAAAAACGTTTCTTTGATGAACTGTCCATCTGTGAAAGGTTTACCTTTCAAAGCCACACAATGAGCAATAATATAACTACATTCGTGGCTTTATTTTGGGTTCCAATTTGACTAAAATAATTAGTTTGTTTTTTAAAGGCAGAAACAGCTCTTTTTATAGCTTCACTTTTTTATCTGAGTTTTTAAACATGGACACCTGTTTAGTTTGATAATGTCTTTGTACACTTGAGGTATGACGATACTTTCACAGCCATAATATACACACAGCACAATCTTTTTGCTGTACAAATTCATATTCATTTGACAATTGTCTTGAAAAGAGCGAATATCACTTTTTTGTCCTTTTGTGGGATATTTTGGAAATCTCTGTCAGTATGCTATGAGAATCTTTTTTTTGAGAGAAGCGCCACTAATGAGCATCGATTATTTACCGTTCAACTACCAAAAATAGCTTTCTAGAATTGATAACATAATAAGCTTTTTATTTGGATTATGATCTCATTTTTTAATTTTATCAGAAGTAAAAGGTGAATATGTAGAATTTTTTTTGCCCTGTAAACAAAAATATCTTTTAAATGAAGTCAAGTGTATTATTTTCTGGTAAATAATGATTTAATCATAATTCAATGTTAAATGTAAAAAAAAAAAGACGCTGAAATTAAAATATTTTTTTTACTATTTCAGTATATTCCGAGTGCCATAGATAATCGTTGACATGCCAAGTTTGGCATGGGTGCCATAGGTTGCCGACACCTGTTCTAGTAGTTGATTCTAATTCATTATTTGGTAACTGTTCTATGGTTGGTATTAGTTTCTCTGTTAGATGATTGATGAATTATTTTTTTAGTGATATTAGGTAATGTATCAGAATATTCAAGATCCATACTGGTTACAGATGTTTCTGCTCCATTGTGCATTTGTATTGGAATATTCAAGAACCATACTAGTTATATATATTTCTGCTCCATTGTGTGTTTGTTGTTTTTTGACCATTTTGAATATGTTCCATTAATTGGTTACATTGGTGTGAGGCAGTGACAATCACATAGCATTGTGAACAGAGTAATCTGAGGCATGTATTTATTGTGTGGCCTCTTTGCTTGCAATGAAAGCATTGAGGTTTGAGTCCACAAATTATTAGTTAGTAGCATGACTTCTTGATCTATGATTTGAGTAGGAATATTGTTAGGGTCTATGTTTTGATGTACCTTGACTTTGAATTTGAAACTATTGCCATATATTGGAACAGGAGTATCGTTTAAGTAGATTGGCTGAAATCCTATGGCCATTCCAAATGGTTTGATCAGTCTATAAAAGTCATCAATATTATAATTAAAATGAGTATTTTAAAGTAAACTAGTGATAAAATTCTCTCTGTGTTGAATTACTTTGATTAGAATATAATTCCCTAGCATTTTAATCATTTTTTAAAAAAATCTCCTTTTGCTCTTCATTATGAAATTCAGTGGCAGTGTACCATGGATTAGGGTGTTCTGCAATTTGAAAGATTGTATCCCATAGGTTATATGTACTTAATACTTCATATTGGAACGGTAAGATTCATCTATCTCGCTAAAATACTGTAGAATTTAAACCAAGACACCGAACTCAACACTAGGAAGAGCTGCTTCCCGGAAATCTTAAGCTTGAATCCAAAGTCTATGCTCCACAGTGCCACCTATATGATAATGCATCTGATGTCACTAATAATATAACCTTTTTACCGATGCCGGTGGTCAGGGAGAAACAAAGAGACTCTATACCACAATATAAGCCTGGGGTTTGCTAACTAAGCGTCTATGGATGGCATAAAATAGATGTATAAAAGATATAGACTGAGACTGATAGGGATCAAGAAAGTAAATAAAAGATCAAAATTTAGTAACTTAAAAGATTTATCAAATTATATATGTGCACTGTCTGCATATGTAAGATAGCGATGTTTACTAACTAAAATTGTGTTTTAAAACAAATGTCATTCAAAATTTACACTATGGCTTGTTAATTAATTCTCTATACCTCAGGCTAATACAATAACATTACCATAATGTGCCTAAGAGAATTTGCGAAGATATGCGAGGTGCTTTAAGTAAATATCAGAAATAATTGAATAAAAAGGTTTGGAGATAGTAAGGTTTCATATAATACTTTTTGAATTTGAGAATAGAACGGACTGATGCTCGTTAAGCTATAAGGTGGGGATGTGATTAAGGCATGCATATTCATAGATATAATTAAATTCATTATTAGAGGGTTGGTGGTGCTAGAATTACTGTAAAGGATGGAGAGTGTGGTATGTTGAAACCATGGAGCTTTGCAAAATAAATAACTAAATAATAAATAAATAAAATGAAACATGGGAAGGCATCTTGCTGTAAATCCGTAGGAAGTTGTGTCATGTGGCAGCCCAAGGCTGGACTCATCCAAACGCTTAGTGACTGTGTAATGATGGTGTAGAATTCCCAGGTATGACAATTTGAGTTCACACTCTGGGAACCACAGAAAGTGAAGGGGAAGGTCTTAGCCATTTAAAGCCCTTTGGAGGAACAAAGCGGTCTCAAACACCCAATCCACCTACTAGCAACACTCAAATAAAGTACATAAAATATTTTAAAAGGATTCATTTAGTTTGATAAAGCATCTAATCAATTCCCCAAATATTTATTTTAAGAAAGACCACCCATTCTCGATCTCAAAATTATAAGCTTTGGAAATTAAGCAAAAAATTATTTAAAATGGGAGAGTGGATAATTGCGGGTTTTAAAAGAAAATATAAGTTAATACGCAGTCATGCATTTGTTAAATATTCACTCATTAACCTCGCACATATTCTCATACATTTGTTAAATATTCACTCATTAACCTCGCACATATTCTCATATTATGTTAAAACCAATAAACGTGGAGTTTTAACTGCAAAATTATTAAATAGTTGAATAATAGTAAGATAACCCTTGAATGAGTGATTTAATGAGATAATAAAATAGGACAAAATTTATAATTTAAAATGCGTTAATGGTGGCATGTTGATTTAAATAAAAAAGAGCAATTCGCTCGGTCGATGGCTATGCTGGCACACCATCACAATAAAATAAAAATATTAATAAATACAAAATATTAACCCAAGTATGGAGATAGAATACACTAATTAAATTACAGAATTAAAGAAACAAACAGAATTATAAGATAAAACAAATGGAATTAGCTATAGCTTTTTAGAAGGAATATGATATCACAAGAGTTCTTGGTTTAATTTGGGTTACCTCATCAGAAATAGGGCATTCAAAGGCAATTTTAAATGGAGACTTTTCCAGTTTGATGGTAGCAGCACTCATAAGAATTTGGCAGCAAACTTTGGTTCACAGTTCACATCTTTAGCAGCAGTGGCAGTTTTCAGGGCTTCTTAAGTGAAGGCATAAGATGGCATGGTGTGCAGCGACCAGCCATTTACGAAAGGAAAATAGCCCTCTTGCTGGCTCTAATGGTCATTTTAAGATTTCTGTTAAAGCTGGGGTGTACTGTTCTCTGAGATTCTTAAACTCTCAGCAAATTTAAACTCTTTCAGAAAACACTTTAGACATAGTATACTTGAATATTTTAAAGTCTATTGGAAGACTAAAACTTGACTTCAAATAATAAAAACTTGCAGGCTAATTGCCTACTACCTTTACTTGTTCTCTTAAAAGCAAACTGTAAGAACAATAATAGAATAATAATCCCTCACAAAAGAAAAACCCTCTATATATATCAGAGCTGTACAATAAAACTGCCTTGGAGCATAACAAAAATACTAAAATTTTGCTATCTTATCAAAGCTGCAATCACACTCATCCGAATGTCCAAAGGAATTCAACAAAATTTTAATTAATTTTCTATTGTTAATTACCCTGTAGACATTCGGATTAAAACTTTGATTCCATTTAAAAAAAAACTTTCGCTAATTAAAAAAATTTCCTTAAGTGGACATCTGCTGTATTTTTAGATAAGCCACTAGAATATATTAATTAAAACTACTGTTTTCTTACCAACCCGCATTTATTTTTATATACAATTGATGGCGTGATTTTAAATCTAAAATAATAACTTACTTACTTCTTTTAATTTTCAAAGTTTAAATCTATTTATGAGATGAATATAATTTAAACTAAAATAGATTTAAACAGAAACAATTTTATATATCAACATATTATTCCAACTTAAGTTTTGAATATAAATATATCACAGTGTGTGTGTAATTACAACTCATATAACATACTTTTTAAACAAATATCTTTTACGTGTACATACACATAATTTACAATAGTTATTTCTGCTCGTGGTTTAAAATTGGGCGGGATTTTCGGCAGATAAGCGCAATGCAGACACACTACGATACACTGGGGTTTAAACTAAGGTATGAGGGTAGGAAAGAGGTGAGAAAAGATGAAACGAAGATCTGCAAAGCAAATCTTACTGTTTCAATATAGATCTTTTTGAAATTTGTATAGTGAACAGCTTGTATTGGTGATGGCAAGTATTATTGGTTTTGTTGTAAAAAATCTCTTGAAAGAGTTGAAAAGATGTTTAGGTATTGTTGAATTGAAATGCTTTGATATATGGTCCAGTTCATCATCAGATCAAGTTCATTGACTAACGTTAACTTTTGAATTTGGAGGCTATGCTAGTAAATCCAGTTTAATAATGTCATTGACAGTTGAACAGTGAAATTGAGGGATTGTAGACTGATTTGTTTTTTTTTTTATATATTTTCACTGATGTCATTTATTGTCAGTTTTGGTTAAAATCTGATCTGATTTATTATTGGAAAAACTTTTAGTAGCGTTTGTATATGTAAAACTTGAAAGATTGAAAGTATTTTCCTTAAAGGAAGACCTATTACATGATTGGGTTGTTTTTTTTTTTTACCCCAATTTAAATATTTATTTGTTAATTCCTATATTTACTGTACTATATCATTTTATTGGTCTAAAATAAGTACAATCCTGATTTTTTTAAAATATGCATTAATGGAAAAGTATATTCTTTTAAATTTAAAAATTTTAACGAAATAATCAAAATTTTATCTATTTCGCCTTTTAGCTACTTTATTAGTGTTATTTTTATATCACTAAGTAAAAAGTTAATATACTGTTTTATCTATCTAAAAATTAAAAAATAGAGAGAATTGAGTTTTTTTTTGTTTTGTTTTTTATTATCGTATAAAAGTATAATTAATTAAATAGATTTAAAATTATCAAAGAATTTTTTACTGTTTTTTCTATAATCCTTTCTTTTGTGAAGGAGACAGGAATTGTTTTTTTCTTATCAGAGCTAGAGATTTGAGAAAGTATACTTTCTTTTTTTTGTATGTATATTGATTAACCCCATTATTTTATTAATTAAAAGATTTCTCTTGGGATTTAATTAGGGGGAAAAAAGTAGCAAAAAAGAAAAAACAGGCTAACAAAAGTTTTTTTTTTTTTTTCATATGTCATAGCATCGGCCGGGACACGAACCCACAACTGTGTGCAACCAACTACTTGCTTGCAAGGCTGCTGCGATGACCTCTCGGCTAACAACGCTTGACAACAAAAGTTTTTTTTCATGTTTATTGCTATAAATTAGGTTTTAGAACTAAATGTGGGAAAATTTGTTCTTAGACTGTAGCAGAGAAAAAATGACATACTGTATTGCTGAAAAAAATATTGATATAAAAAATTAATTGAAGCTTTTTTGAAACTGTGGAAAGCTGGTGAAAACTGCAGCAACCATATATGATTACCAAATGCCATAAATTGCTTGCAGAAAAAATGTTATTGCATGTATTATGAATTCTTGCCTAGCAAAAATGCTATTTCCTAGAATGATTAAAGAAAGTAAAATGGGGAGTAGAGGAGCTCAGTAGCACACCACTTCTTTTTCCTTCAACATGCAAGCATGTACATCACTGTTCTGCATGCAAATGCTTGCCTAATGGAAAAAAAAAAGATCCTGTAAAGAAGATCAATAAATCTGAATCCCTGTACTTCCTGTTTTATAGTTTTGCACATGAGGAATATGCTGGAAGCTTGGAATAATGAGTCAATTTTTTTTAAGAGGAAAAAAAAGAAAGAAGAATACTAACAAAAGTTTTTTTTAAGTAGAACTATTGAAGAGAACTTAACTCCAGATATTTCTTTATTTTATTAAATCAAGTGTAATACTTATAATACGCTTTAAAAGTATATAGATGAAGTTAATAAAAAATTTCACAAATAACAATGTTTAGCTTAGCACTTTCGAAGTATGTTTACTCCATATTCATAACCATTATTATGTGTAAATGTAATGGATGCAAATTTATGCAAATCATTATCCTATCCATTTTTTTGATATTATAAAGCAGGCATCCTTTCGATTGATGGCATTTCGATCATTTGCAATGAAATACGCTTCTTTTATTTTTATTTTGGTGTCATTTTTTCTTTGCAAACAAGTTCAGTGCTAGAAGGTTCAACTTTATGATTAAATATTTTTTGGTGTTCTGCAAATATTGAATTGCCTTCCTTTTTATTTACCACTTTATTGTACATATATAAGTGTTGTACTACTCTACTATTTATTGTGGCCCGAGTTTCACCATAATATGTTGCCTTACAGCCAGTTTGAGGGCAGGTAATCTTATATACAATTTGGGGGGCTTGATCTGGCTCTATTTTGTTTTTTGTGTTGTTGATCATTCTATTTGTATTTGGTAGAGTTCTGAAGCCTATTTTGAATTCATTAGATAAGTTTTTGACTAGATGTTTGGCCACTTTGGGAATATAAGGTAAACTTAAATGCAGTTTGTCTTCATTGGTATGCTCCTGTGTTAACTTTTTATAGAAAAGCTCAATCCTGTTGGCTATAGCTCTGTAGTTGTATCCCACTTTTATTAAGTCTCTAATATAACAAGTGGTGGTGTTTTTTCTGTCAATCTTGAACTTACATAAGTAATGATTCCTAAATAAGAAAGCTGAAAGTCCTACCAATTTTTGTACTTAGGTAATGGAGAAAAGAAAACAACACCCCATGGAAAGTAAGATTTGTATTATATTTTGAACCTATCTAATATATGGCATTGTTTTTTGTTTTTTTTTAAGTATATTAATACAATTTATGAAGTAAGAAATAGGCATAAATATGTATGCATATGTATGGGATAATATAATTGTATATTAAAGCTTCCAAATTTATGACCTTAATTTGTTTTTAAATTGTAGCCACAATTGATAATTATTCACACTTACACATGTGTATTTGTAGGTAAATGAAATGTTAATTATTTTATTTTACATAGTAATATATTCTTCTTATAATTATTTATTATTCATCAGTATTCTATCAGCATATTTTCATCAATAATCCTTTGACATATTAAAACATAAAACGCAAGATAAAAACCCTAAAATTAAAGAATTGTATGTAATCAAAAATACTCATTATGTGGTCAATTCTAAATTGACTAATTTTGCTATTAGTTTATCGTGATTTACATAATAGCTATTTCAACATTTATCGATTAGTTTTCTATACAGTTTGTTGCCTTGATAAAGACTTAGATAGAAAGAGTTAGGCATTTATGTATTATTTATTTGTTATTATATCAAATATTATTGTCTCTTTCAATAACAACATCTGGGTTGTTTTTATTATTAATAATATGAGTGTAGATAACCATATATCTATCTACATGTAACTCAAAGAAGGGGAGGGGAGTTCACTTATATCTTAATATTACATTTCTATAATATATCAGACATGGTAAAGTGAAAACACGCACAGAAAACATGAATATGATATAGTAAAAATATATTGAAAGTATGCTAGGCAGTAATAAAGCAAAATATTATTTTAAAAAACTACCTTTTCTGTCTGTATTTTCATTTTATCTGATATTACATTGACTCAGACAAGAAGAAAATTAGTAACAATTGAATTATAATGTATCATTTGGGTTTTATAAATTTTGTTTTGTCTATTTTTTTTATACTGTATACCACATTAAGAGTTTTTTTTGTTACTGAGCTTGAATCTGGGACATGCTGTAGGGAACTGTGAGTGGATGTCTCTATAAGGACTTTTTAACAGTATTCTCTCTTTGAAATGGAGAACATGCTGCATAGAGTCTATCTGTTTCGAGCTTTATCAAATACTTTATTAATTGCAAATTTTGTTGATCCTTACAGGGATTGATACCAAAAAGGTAATCAAGAAATATAACTAATGACTATTAATTTGATTTCCTTTTTAATAATATAGATTTTTGTTTTCAATGTGTCTATTTTTTAAATGGACTTGAAATAATACCATATGTGGATATGTCATTTAGTTGAGGCCTATAATACTGAATTTAACTAAAAATATGAAAATAGTGAATATAACTAAGTTAATTGTGGATTTCACTGATAGCAATTTATATTACCCTGCGTAGGCATGGAATTAATGATTTAAAATTACAAAGTGGAATGTTGTAAAGTGAGTGTATGGGAAGAGCCAGTACAATAAATAATGGCACACAACATGGTAGGGCTGAAAACAATATAGAGGGTCTGATATAGGTGTAGATAAGGTTAGATTAAGAAAGTCAATGACTGATTTAGTTAAAAACAGAAAGTGATAGACAAAACTGAGATATTTTATTAATTTGTTGTTGTTTTATTTATTGTTTGTTTTGAGATATACATTCATAGTAATAAAAGTATGAATGTATAAATTATAGGACTAAAGCAATGATTTAATAAGCATAGTCAGAGGAGATTCATATCAATATAATAAGTAAAATAATGTGTAATAGGTAAAAGATTTTAATATTTAAGCAGCCAGATGGGTTTTTAAAAGGACTTATTTATTTATTTAAAAACAAAGACAGGAGAATATATAGTACAGGTATAATATGTGGTAGTTGTTATAGTTACATGTGAAGAAGAATCTCGTGTACTATTTAAAATATATAGAAAATAATAATTATAATAAGAGAGTCAGACATCTCAGTAAAAATAAAAAATTAGAGTAGAATATTAACTGATATTAAATCAAGGAACAATTTAACTTCTTTTTTAATGATAACAAGCTCTTTTAAAGAGAATGGAGAAAAGTCAGAGTTTATCTGAGAATCATAAACAAACATAGAATCAGCAGAAATTGAAGAGCTTGTAAGTCAATAGTGCCTGAATTGAAAGATCAAATGTCAGATCAGACAGAAAGCTATCATAAGAGATGCCTGGCATGGTTGGTATGAAAATGTATGTATTGATCAAAAATATGGATAAACATGCAACAAAATATGTATGACAAGCAAAGTGATATGCAGCAAAAGCTGAATGATATACAAAAAAGATAGATACAAAGTTCTTAAAGTATAGAAGCAAAATTTCCAAAATATGAATCTTATAATGCAGAAAAACAACAATAGATGGCAAGACATCCAACATAACATTAATTTCAAAAATATTGAAGACAATCTGCAGAAGATTGAAGAAAGGTATAAGGATATATAGCAGAGATATTGAATCAAAAGTTTCTGATATAGAAGAAAAGCATAAAGGCATGGATTTAAAGTTAAAAAAGAAATTGATGTTTCTCTGTTGAAGATGAATGCTGAATTTGGAAAAAAAATGTGAAAACATCTTGATTATAAACTTCATAGAGTAAAGAAGCAGCATTTAACATTAGACACAAATTGTAAATTTGATAAAAGAAAAGCAAATAGTAAGGACAGAAAAGATGAAAATCCATGTCTTAAATTATGTGAAGAGAAATGAAAAGGTTTAGAGGGAAAAATGGAGAAGTTGAGAATAATTGCATAAGATAAAGAATTAACAGCAGGAAAAAGACTATATAGCTGAAAGAAGTGATTCAGGATTTTATAGTAAATGTACTTAATGACTTGGACCAAAAATGAAATTTTAAAAACTATTGCAAGATTATGCCCAGATGTATCTGAAGATCAGATAATTAATTATTCAAAGGAAAAATTGAATACATTAATAGTATGTTTCAAATTGAAATCTAAAGACATGAAATATTCATCTTTTTTATGGTTCAATGCCTGACCAGCTTTTTACTGATGTGAAGAATCCTGATTTTTGGTTTGAACATACATTAATTTTTCCATTTTGAGGTAATGTAAGTTATTTTAAAATTGAGAAATCATTGAAACTAATACAGTGGTTTCTTTTTTCTGGCATTATGCTAGTAATGGCAGTATAACCATCTTAATGTTAATGTTAAGACAAATAATAATAATAAAATGTGTGAAGAATCTGATATTGGTTTGGTCATATCAGATACTTCAACTGTTGTTAATGAAGAATGCAGCATACTTATTGGCTGCTCTTATTAATCTCTATTGTAACTTTTATTGGATTGTTTTTGTAATAATTTATATTGTTTCTATCAAAATGTCAGGGGTCTTCATACAAAGATCACAGAATTTAAAGAAAATTTATTGTCAGAAAATTATAATATAATTTTTCTAACTGAAACATAGTTGAATGATGAAGATCAGAATAAATCTCCATTTGATAATATATATATATTGTGACCTTCCCTTGGATAAACCACTAATCTAGACTCACGTTTGGCACTATAATCCACCTTTGTGTCCTTCTCTTTGAATGCTGGAATCATATATATGAATCTGGCCGCACATTTCATGGTATCAAATCCACCCTTTATAACCTTCACCACCTGAATAATCAAGAATTTAAACATAAAGAAACAAAAATGTAAAACTAATGAGATGATTCTTTTTTGCATAAAAGTAGCATGAAACTAGATCCGCAGGGGATCACAAGGTGATTAATAAAGATGATAACTTCTGGTCAAACCAGCTTTAAAATCCTCATAACAAACAAACAAACCAAATATGATGAAATAAATTTAATATCCATCAAACCAATAAATAACTAATAATTAACTAGTAAAATGAAATGAGTCTAAGAATGAAGAGAAAAGAAATGAAGGTGTATGAGAATAATGAATGATTAAGGTAATGATAAAATAAGAGTTAATGAATATTTAAGATGATAAAAGAATAAAATTAATGAATGATGATTAATCAATTATGATAATGAATGAATGTCAAATGAGAATGGATAATAAAAGAACGCGAACAATGTTGATGATGGAGACTGAAATCTTTAACTATAAACTAATATTGTAGTAAATGGTAAGAAACTAAATTAAATAAAAATAGGGATTCCAAGCTTGACAAAACCAGAATATTTATCATAAAGTCGAAATAAGCTATACCTATTATGACAAAAAAAACATAGTTTACATCTTAAAGTTTGGTTGACTTTCATAAAACAGTGAAAGTAATCTACTTCAAGTATAACTATGATAAATAACTAGCTATAAAATTTATTATAAATTTAAATTCTACCTTGAAACTTAACAACTAATTCTTCTCAGGGTTCTAGCATTTCAAAATTGTTATACAACATATATTTAGGTCAGTGAGAGGGATTTTGCCACTACCCAAATATAATGCACATGATAGCTCTTAATATAAACTCAAATTAACAACTATATTTAGCAGTTCTAAAGAAACTTGATAACTAATATAAACTTTAAAATTTAGGAATAGAAATAACTTTTAATAATTAGAAAACAATAACTTACCAAATTCCTTTTCTCAAATAATTTTCAACATGGATCAAGATCAGTGAATGATAGATCTGTGGGTTCAAATAAACTGATTAAACTAAGACCAAGTGTTTATCTTTTAGTATATCACTTAAAGCAATAGGTACTCCAGGTTAATAATATTTAATTATGGAGTGATGATGCATTGGATGTACTCTTAAGTGATAGGGCTTAACAAAATTATTTTGGTATATTAACCAATAGTTAAATGTACTATTGATGGATGATGATTTCCATATGTAATATGCTGATATATCGATAGCAATAACAATAATAGTGTGTATGGTGATTAGCAATAAGACTACAGACAACTAAATAAATTCTTAACACAACAAGATTTATTTACAATATTTACAAATTTTAGTTCAGAGACATTGTATGAAATAAAACCAATACATTAAATTAAACTCAGGGATGGACAAATATACTTGGTATCCCATTGACCATACTCTTAGTCGATATGACCCCCCCCTATACAATGATATTTAAAGTATCACTTATTACTGTTTAGCCTATCTTAAAAGAAAAGATAATGAAACCTTCTTTAAGCTGAACTCGCACTTAATTTACAAAAACAACAGTGTATTTGGGACTTCAGGGTATGCACAATTTTAAATTTAGAATTCAAAAGTTATAAAGTAGTGCATTATACTAAAGCCATTTCTTTTATCAGAATATAATAAGGGCAATTACCATATTCTGCGCAATTAATAATTGATTAAAATTTGAGATGAATATGTTTAGTGTATTAAGGCAGGAACAGACATCAAAAGTCAAATACACACATGTCACTAAAACATTGCCTATGTCCACAATGCTATTATTTTAATAATTAACCTATCCATTGGTGAATCACTGCTTGATAAAAAAAAATATAAATAAATCAACATTTCGTATTTAAAGTGGACATGTTTATAGACAAACTTAATAAATGAAACAAAAAAAAAAAAAAAACTTATATTAATTCTTTCATGTAAGAAAGCAATTAAGTCATTCTAGTATATCTTTGACAAAATTTAAGTCTGCTTGTTCATTTTTTTCTTTTTAATAAAATATTAACGACTATTTTAAAAGTACGAAAGGTAAATATATCTTCCCCTCTCCCCAGATAAATGACATTTAATATTGTTTCCCCCAAATTGGGAAAATAGCAAAAATATGTGTAATAATAAATGTATGTATCTTTATACATAAAAAATTTATACGTAAAATTTTTTTCCAAATGACACATGATGTAAGTATTATAAACTAACATAGCAATAATAAAAAATAATAAACGAACATTTTCTCCCATTAGAGTTTATCCTATTAGTAAAGTTTATCTTTATCCTTGTGAGCTAAAATGATAAGAACTAATATTATGATGAGTAAACATTCCTAAAATAATGCATATATATATTTTGATTCTCCTGTTTGATTTTAATATAATCAGACAATATTCAAATACTTTTCCAAAGGCAAAGAAAAAAAAATCATTTATTGGTTTCTGTACCGATGTCAGCATAATGAGATATTTAAACATTTTTTCAGGGTAACATAATTAAAATCGGTTTATTCACGTTTTAATCCAGGTAATTTTTTTTTTAAAAAATTACTTTAGAGTTTCATTACAAATAACACGTCAACTTTTTAAAATTATTTATTGATTTTTTTGTTCTTCCCTCTGCGGTAATTTTTTGTAACAATCTTTAAATAATCTGAGTATTTTTTTAAAAAAACATTTAAAAAATATTATTACGACACATATTTCCCAATAAAACTTTAAAAGTAAATATTTATTTTTATTCCAATTTTATTAGCAAAGTATTATGTGATTAATGATATTAAAAAGTGTTTCTTCAATTATAAATACGATATCCTTAGTATTTAAATTAATCTGTAGTTTTCCATTTCTACCATTATACGAATTGGCACTAAAGAAAAATTAGCAGATGAGTTTTAGTTCTTAAGAAAGAATCGAGACTAAAATCATGCAACTATCTTTTAACTTTATTAAAATTATATGATATAAAAATGACTTTTGAGTTTGTTTATAATATTTTCTGAAACCTTTCTTCAAAACCATTTTGAATTATTTTCTTGAAATTACAATTTGCAAACAAATGTATTTTCTGCTTTATGCTTAAGAGTGGCGCGAAATACAAACATTATCAGCTCTTTCTTTTAACTGTAAATAATTTGTGCGTCATTTTTAGAGATGAGAATTTAAAATTATAAATGAAATAAAAGTAAAAGTTTACTTTTTCTTGAATTGTTCTGGATTTGAAGTAATATTTATAGAAGTAAGTTATGATCCACAGGGTTTCCATTTCCTTTCCAGTATGACTTTCAGGAACTATCAATCGACAGAAAAACGGTGTTAAAAATGATAGCAAGGCTTTAAGATTTCTATTCAATCATTTTAGATAACAATATACTATAATCCCATTCAATTAGATTCCAAATTTTTCTGATTTTTCAGCTTTTTCCTCCTTATTTTATAAGATTAGAGTTGAAGTCTGTTGATTCTAATTTTTATAATATATAGCTTTTATTACAATGCATTGTGGTGACAAATGGACCAATAACCTTAGTGTGAATATCATTAATATTACTCCACCTGGTTTTCATTTTAATAACTACTCATAACATTCAGACCATTTTGGATTCACTACAAAAAAAATATGCTTAAGGAGTTGACTATAACCATTTATTTTACAAGATTTAATAAATTTAATTTGTTTATTTATTTCAATTGCTATTCAACAATAATAAAATAGCAATATTTATCTCCTAATTAATAATAATACTTATAAAATTATTATTTTATCCCTAGTAAAAGCCTACACTGGGTTTAAAACCTTTTCTCCACTCAAGCAGATTTCCTAGTGCATCCAGAACAGTCTTTATTTAAAGCCACTTATTAAGATTTTCATGCCAGATATATTGTTATGATTTAAAATTTTGGATTATTTAATACAGAGACCTAAATAAAAGGTCACAATATATATATATATATATATTCATAATGATAGATCACCATCTAATTTATTGAGAGATAGTGGAGTTTTAATTGCATTAAAGTGAAATCTTTGTTTTAAGAGGTTGTCTTATTTGGAGTCAAATATGAGCATATAGGGATTGAAATTTCATCAAAAATTATAATTTGAGCTATTTCTGAACCTCACTGCACTCGTTAAAATACCCATCCGACAGCCAATCAGATGTCATGATAGCCATCTAAACGACAATCAAACCTAAAAACAACAGATTTTTACGAGAAAAGGGCAGCCACCCTTCTCTCAACTTTTCTTTCTATGTATCTAAGCCAGTCATAAGTATTTAAGTTTGAAAGCTTGAAGCTTTAAATATCTTCATAAACAACTCACTGAGTCTAAATCATAAACATACAATGCAAAATCCTATGATTTACTACGTAGTAGTTTTTAGAATACATAACAAGCAGTAAAGTATGTAAATAATATTTTAATTTGTGAAGTGCAGATAGTTGAAAATTGAAATAAATTGAGCTATGCTGAAACTCCCAACACTCGTTAAAATACCCAATTTATTTCAATTTTCACCTATCTGCGCTTCGCAAATTAAAATATTATTTACATACTTCACTGCTTGTTATGTATTCTATAAACTACTACATAGTAAATCATAGGATTTCACATTGTGTGTTTATGATTTAGACTCAGTGAGTTGTTTGTGAAGACATTTAAAGCTTCAAGCTTTCAAACTTAAATACCCATGACTGGCTTAGATATATAGAAAGAAAAGTTGAGAGAAGAGTGGCTGCCCTTTTCTCATAAAATCTTTGTTGTGTGTTTAGATTTGATTGTCATTTAGATGGCTATCATGACATCTGATTGGCTGTTGGATGGGTATTTTAACAAGTGCAGTGAGTTTCAGCAGTAGCTCAATTTATTTCAATTTTCAACTATTTTTGCTTCGCAAATTAAAATATTTAAAAATTAATATTAAATCTCTTTTGGAAAATATGTATATAAAACCTGTAATATCCATCGATCAACTTGATAATTTCTTAAATAGTATTGAATCTTTTTTGTTGAATTATTATAACGATATTATATTAGTTGGTCATTTTAATTGCCCCCAAATATAAATACTTCCTTCAATACAGGTGGTAAGTTTTCGAGATTAAATGGCTTTATGAATTGTATGAACCTTACTCAGAACAATTAATGTGTTAATAGTTTAAATAAAGTTCTTGACTATGTATTGTCTACTTTTAGTACTATTAGAGTGTATGAGTACTCCATTTGGGAAATTTGATATGCTTCATGCAGCTCTTGAATTCTATATTCCTGTTGCTTTGAAGGAAAAATATTTGTTTTTCATCAGCAGTTAGAGATTATAAAAAGAGGGGACTATTTTGGTTTGTATTTAGAATTAGCTAATACTTCTTGGAATGAAGTATATAATTGTTTGGATCTAGATATTAGTACTGTAAAATTTGATGAAATAATTACATTAGTGATATCTAAATGTATTCCTTTGAAAATGAATCAAAAGAATAATTTTACTGCATGAAAAATAATTAAGGCTAAAACTAAATATTATAAATTTTTAATTTTTTATTCTATTATAATGTTGTAATATTTAAATACAAGTATATTATCTATACTGAACTTAATGTTATTAGAAAGGATTTGAACTTAGACTTTCAAGCTCCCTACATCTATCCACTCCATCCTATGCAACACATAAGCACACATCTGAAAAAAAAAAAAGATCTCCAACATATGTATCTGATGTTGAACCAACACTCATCAATTGGTCCAAATCAGTATCTTCTACACATGTAATCAATGCTCAGTTTATACTACGATAGCAAATCTTTAAACTTTAATGGGCAGGCTTCAATTTTCTCCGCCCTCCAACTCTTCAGTGCTCAAAGCCAATATTGACATTAATAAGGGCTTTGAGTATTCCATCATTAGATTTTCAATAATATGGATGGTTGAAGAGTTGGAAGGTGGAGAAGATTGAAGCCTATCCATTAGTCTTTGAAGATTTGCTATCTTAATATAAACTGATAACTGATTATATATATATATGTATGGGAGATGATCTGGATCAACTAATGAGTGCTAATTTATGAAATACATATATTTGAAATCATTTATCTTTTTTACATATATATGGCCATGTGTATAGGTTGTATAGGATAGAGTGGATAGGTATAGGGAGCTTGAAAGTCTGAATTCAAATCCCTGTTAGTTATGTTTTAATGTGTTTCTGAATCATAGATCTATTGCCAAGATTAGACAAAGAGTAGATTTTAAAGATTATTTACTAGACTAGAAAGTAATATGGTAGGGATCCCAAAAGTATTTGGAAATTTATAAAAAGAAATAAATCAAATTGTGAATCCTCATTTAAAGTTAATGATGATGTAATAACCAATCCTTTGTTAATATCTAATTGCTTTGCAGATTTTTTTTTCCAGTAATATTTCATCTAAGTATTCATATGATGTTTCTGGTTATACTATCATTTTTCATTTTCTACTTTGTATACAATTCAATTTTCAACAAGTGTTATCAGTTTTTTGTAAACTAAAAAATAAATCTTTAGTGGGTTTTGATGGCCTACCTACTTTTATTTATAAAGATTGCGTGGATATTCTAGTTCCTGTACTTTTTTTCATTTGTAATCTTTCTATTCAAAAATAACTTTTTTCTAATAGGTGGAAAATCACTAGTAGTTTCTATATATAAGAATGGTCATAAAAATAGACTTGAAAATTATAAACCAGTTTTGATAACATTTCCAGATAAATTAATGGAATTAATTGTATATGAATCCGTTTATACTTGCTTGAAATAATTTATTCCAGAATTTTAGCATGGGTTTTTTAGGAGTAGGTCTATTACTACTAATATGATATATTTTCTTGATATTGTGTCACATGCTATTGATAATCAAAATCAAGTTGATACAATTTTATTTTGTTGATTTGTCTAAAACAGGAGTCAGGAATATTTTTGAGTCAGACATTTTGATAAAAAATTAGAAAAATTAAATTTAGGAAATTGCAACTTGAAATCAATTTCTTTCATTACTTATAATTTTTTTTTCTTTCATATGTCAAAGCATTGACTGGGGAAGCGAACCCGCAACGGTTGCTTGCAAGGCAGGTGCGCTGACCTCTCGGTTACCTATGCTTGACTATTTTTTAATAACATTTACTACACATATACAAGGTTTGAACAATTCTTAAGTTTGCATATAATATATTGATGGGTGAAACAAAAAAAGTAAAAATTTTCTGTAAATTTTACTCTTAATTAGAACTCCCCCCCCCCTAAATTTTTAGTAAATACAATGAATTTTTATTATAAAATTTATCAATGCAGAAAATCATTTATATTAATATGAAGATACAATGTTAATATTCAAATTTATTAATGTGTCTTTGGAACTATTATATTCTTATCCATCTTTTTCAAATTTGGAGTATATTTTGTGCATTTTAATAATAAAACAGGCAAAACTCATTATATATATTGCCACACACAGCAAGCTAGAGTAATCAATGGATGCCAGAAGGCTTGTGCATAAAATACCCATCTAGTGCCTACTCATCCAATATCCCCAGACTAGTTTTTGGCTTATGGCCTTCATCAGTGCTCTCAGATCCAAGGCTCCTCATTGATGAAGGCATAAGCCAGAAACTAGTCTGGGGATATTGGATGAGTAGGCACTAGATGGGGATTTTATGCACAAGCCTTCTGGCATCCATTGATTACTCTAGCTTACTGTGTGTGACAATATATATAGTGAGTTTTGCCTGTTTTAACAACAGTTATATACAAGCATAAGAGGAGGTGGTCATGTGATGTCATTTTAATAATAATAAAGCTTTCAAGCTTGAATCAGTCAGTCTGCTCCTGTCTTTACTTTTAATATAATTAATTGTAGAAAGCAAATTGTCCACAATTATATATTGAAGCAAAATGAGTTAAGATCCCCAAAGCTAGTCACCTAGCATTCAAATAATTAAAATGATGACCTGTGGTATTTGTTCCATAATTGTCTTAATTTCTTCTACTTGCACTACTATTTCCAGAAGTTTTTGAACTCCAAGTACTTTTATTTGGAATTTCCAGAAACTCCATTTGTAGTTCTGCAGGGTATATTCCAAAAAACTTTTAACATCTATTAATTTTACGTTACATCTCATTGAATATAATAGAAATTTTATCATTCTATTTTTTAAAATCTTAAAATCTGCTTCTAAAATGAAAATTTATCATTTCTGCAAATATTTTACAACCAATTTTCTCGTGATTTGGAAGCCTCAGTCTACAATTTTTAAAATTTTTAAAAAATGCAAATTCATTTTTAAATAAAGGAATTTGAATGTAGGATTTTCAGTCTATATTCATCTACTCCATGATCACATGCATATGAAAAAGATAAATGATTCACAATGTACGTATTTCATGCAGAACCATCAGCTAAGCCTGATCATAATCTCCACATATATTCAGTCAGCACTCAGATTATATTTTAATGGACAGACTTCATTTCTCTCACTCTTCCAACAATTTAACCATCCATTTCATTGAAAACATGTCCATTAAATTTTAAAGAATTGCTAGTTTAATATAAGCTGAGCACTGATTGTGTAAATGTGTGAAAGATTATTATCTGACCCAACTGATGAGAGCTGGTTCTGCATGAAATACATGTATTGGGGATTATTTATCTTTTTCACAAGTGTGTAGTCATGTATATTGGTTGTTTGAAATGAAATGGAGGATGAATATAGATTGAAAATCCTAAGCTCAAATCTCTTTATTTACTATAGTAAAAATTCAGTATACTGAGTGAATAGGTTAAATTCATCTTTAGTAACATCTTCCAAAAATACTCCCAATTTCTGTTTTAATGTAACAACTTTTTGTAATAATTTTAAAGCAGTATTTCTTTTTTCCTTGCAATTTCAGATTCAGTTTATTAAAATGATCAGTCAAATCAATCAAGAAACAAAGATTTTAAATCCATTCTGAAATTTTGAGCAATTGTAAGTGTTATACATTGTAATTTTTACATTTCAAGAAAAAATTCAATTCTTTTAAATACTCAAGGTACCATTTCAGTGCTTCCCCTTGATAACCACCTTATGGATGTAAATGAAACTAAATCATTTTACTGACTACCCATTTCTTCTAACAATATGTTAAAAAGTCTATGATTCAATGCATTAGATCGGATCAAGTTGGTTGTTGACACAACAATGTCCATTACACTTTTCAGTTGTGGTAACAATCCCAATGATTTGGCAACTAAAGTTTTTTGATGAAAAATACAATGAAATGAAATTATTTCATGGGAAATATGAGTGAAGAATAATTTAACAAACCCCTTGTTTTTTTTTTTTTGCGATCATAGCAGGCTATCATCAGTCACAATGCATATTACTTGATCAATATATATATATATTGTAACGTTTATTTATATACGTTACAAATATATTGGCATTTGGTAAAAGCTAAAAAAGTAAATTTAGATTTTTTTTTGATTAGTATAATTTTTGTTAAAATGTGCAATGAAGGTTAAAATTGTCATTCTTATTTTTTTTTTATCTAATTGGAAAGAATAAATGACATACAGATTACTAATGCAGATAAATTAAAAGAATTCCAAAAGTATAAGCTAAAAGAAAAATATTTTAGCTAATTAAAGATGGAAGAATAATGCTAAAAAAAAAGAGAACTTTGTAACTTAAATTTAAGAGAGAGTGTATAAGATTATTATCTTATACGCTGATAAAAAGACAAAAGAGTGCGCAGAAGTTCCAAAAATGGAGCACGATATAAAAAGGAGATGACAACTTCAATCTGAGTCTTCTCTTTAACTTCTAGTTACATCTCTGAAAGTTGGAGGTTTCCACGAGCATAACCTGTGGCAAGAAATATACTTATACACAGGTATGCCCCTTGCTGTACCAAGCTGTCACGCAAGCATGGAAACGGGACTTGTGAAGACCGCTTTTTGCAATAAAAGGGTCACTACAACCGTGCCTTTTCTCCAGCTATAGAACGGAACAATAATGGAAGACGCCGGCAGGAGAGACCAATGGAAATTCTCATGATCTGGGATCCCATAAACCTACATGAACTTACCGGTAAGTTAAGAATAAATTTTCCTGATAGTGACTTAAAAGTTTGCAAACAATTATTTATCTAAGCTTAGACTACCATCCTGATATAGACTTTACTTTCACATTCAAGGGACTTTCTTATAAAGAATTTTATACAAGATCTTGGAACATTATTAAATTGCGTTCATTATTTAATCTAACTGTTTGTGTTAATCGATTCATTATCTGGATTAGCCTGTGTGTACTTTCCCATTTAGTTAACTCGTAATTTAACTTATAAATATTTTAGTTTGTTAGAATAAAAGAGATTATACTTTTATCAACCTTTTCATTGTGCGTTATTAATAGTAGTTATTATTTTTTATTATTAAATCTATTAGTAGTTTAATAAGATTTAAAAATGTAATTTACCTTTGCCAATATGTTTAAATAAGCCCAGGAATAATAATCTTAAAAAAATTAATTCTCGTTACGGTAGGAGGTAATACCGATTAGTTTAAAAGCACTTTTTTTTTGTTTAGTTTACGAGTTACAATATGTTTGACGCCGACTCAGTGGGTCTAACGACTCTGGTGCCCTCATGTATAAATTAAAAACTGAGTCAGCTCACGATTGTACTTAGCAATAATTCTAGGCCGAGTTGATCAGGAAATATAGCTATGTTTTTAGAATAGAAATATAACTTTCTTCTTTTTTGACATAGCTTGATCAACTCACGCGCAGTTTATATTAGCGTGTAAAGGCCTAGCAAAACGAAAAACGTTACAATATATATATATATTGAAAAACTTGTTAACAGATTTTCTGAATTATCTTTATATGAAATATGTTTTCCAAGTGACAATATATCAAGTAATTCTTTTTTAACTCTAGAAGATGTAATATATTTAATCATGATGTAGCATTGGACTCTATTAGAAATCTCAACTGATTGGTGAACAGCAATGGATATGAATTCAGAAGAATTAACATCCATAATTTGCATATTTTAAATTTCTTCAGAAATAGTTACAATTCTTTTTTTTTTACAGTTCTACCTGAGAGGGGTAAATTCTTAATTTTCTTGCATATTTCATCTTTATTTTTCATATCTTTAAACAAAAATTTGGAGACATAGTACATGCAATTTTTTAATAATTCATCAATGGTAAATGATTTATCTGCTTTTGCTATTTCTAGGGATAACATAAAATGTGCTTCAGAAGTATTTGACAAAGATTTTTTCCAAGGGACCAAACTTGTTTGTTGAAGTAATGTTTTATTTTGTAATTTTTCCACAGCTTTCCTTTTACTATCACCATTAGAATATTTTTTACTAAAATCTAAATGTTTTCTAAGAAAATTTCATTTGATATTACCAGATTTATTATTTTGAAGTCATGCGAATAACAAATTAAATATTGAAGATTTCCATTTGTATAAATGCAAATTTCTCTCTCCACATTTTATTGAAACTTCTGTTTTTCTCAATTTTCTTTTTCTTGAATCTTATTATTTTATGAGAATTATCATCACAATTTTAATGTAAAAAAAATTAAATTGTTTATAACTTAACAATGAGCAAATTTTGTCAGTTGGTTTTTAGAAACAGGATTGTAAAGAGGTGAGTAATTCGTAATGTAAAAAAGTTAATAATTAATTATAAAATATATAATAAAAATAAGAAAAAATTAGACATTGATTAAAAATATAAGTAAAAAGATAGTAATAAAATAATATGTATTAAATAGTAGAATAGAAAGTTGAAGTTTTCTAAAATTAAAAAAATTAAAATTATAATAAAAAGTTTTTAAAATAATTTAAAAGTAAAGTAATATAAAATAAATGTGGATACAATTAATTAAGAGTAGAGTAATAAAATGGAAAATGATTATTTATAATGGTCAGGTTAAGGTATATATTTCAATTGTGTATTTAATTATGTATATAAATATGTGTAAAATTCATTAATTGTATAATTATATATTTGAATACTGTAGCCCTGATGATATCTGCAGGACAGTTGAAACTGTAAGAATAAAGTTTTGATATAAAAAATAATATTGGTGAAGTGTTGAAGAAGGTTGGAAATGGTATGACGTGCATATAAAACAAATATAATAAAAATAATTAAGTGGTATTTCTAAAGTGCAGGTTATAATAACAGTTCTACTGTGCACATTATAGTGTGCAACATAATGCATGGCACACAATTTTAAATTTAATATATAGGGTATATGAACACAGACTTTCACATTACCCACCACTCTCCACTATCTCATAACATTGATACACTTGAACACATATATGTCAAAAAGATAAATAATCACCAATATAAAAATTTAATTTAAATCCATTCACACTCATCATAATAAAATATATATTTTTGTATTAATTGTAGTAATTAAATTATAATAAAATTAATACAATTAGTTACAAATTATACCTTAGAATACATGCATAAAATATTTTATAATATATTAAATTTTTAATAAAATTTATATAAATTTTTTTATTCAAAATAAAAGTTACACTTTTTCCACTAAAGCGCCACTGATTTCCGATTCCTGTATTGTTTAAGGCTCGAACAGGATCTTTAGCAACAAGGGAATATACACATAAATGAAAAAATATGGGTGATTTAATCTGCAAGTTGTTTAAGGAAGGCATAGAAAATATTAGGCATTTGTTACTTCAATGTAAATGTTTGGAAGCAGAAAGGGTACAAATAATGAAGTTATGGAAGGTTAAATAGGAACAAAGTGATTATACAGAAAGTGAGTTATTGGTTTTTATGCTAGGTTTGGGAAAAAATAAGGGGGATTTAGATATGAAGGTCATGGAGTTGACAAAGATTATATTGTGGAAATGGGATGGAGCAGATTATGGGAAAACTTTGGGTGGACAATAAAGTGGCTAACAGGTTTCTCTGGGCATAGCTGCTGAGAGATTCCTGACTCCGTTTAAGGAGAAGTCACAGTACATCACATCACATAAGGCATTTGATAACATTTCTCACTCTATACATGTTAGTAAGTTAGATTATCTGGAATTAGCTAAGCCATAGTTAGAATGATTTTCATATTTTTTCCACAAAAGACCACATTTAATTAAATATATGGGTTGTGAATCAGATTATTATTTTAACAATTTCTTAGGGATCTGTTTTGAATCATTTCTATCCAATATATATACAACAGTATTTTTTATTTAAATTACATTATATCTGATTGCTACATTTCACGTTTTGCTGATTATATTAAGATTTATAAATATACTAAACCAACTCTTGATTGTAATTATCTACAAAATTGTATCAAAAGATTTGAATTTTAGTGTATTAAAAATTACATGCACATATATGAGGATAAAACCAAAATAATTACTTTTTCAACGAAAACAAATCCCATTTATTTTTATTATTTATTAAAAGGAAATAATAAAGATTTAAATATAATTTTAGATTTTTAATTACTGTTCTTAAGTTATTAAGTCATGTACATCATTTATGTTGTAAAGCTTTTAAAGCTGTGAGTTGCATCTGTAGGAAATTAAAAGTCCTTAATAGAGAAATGTACGAATAGCTTTTTATGTTTTTGGTATTACCAATACTAAACTATGGTAGTGTTGTTTGGAAATCTGATAATCACCCTCATAGGAGAGCTTTGAATGCTTCCTTGAACATACTCATCTGAAGTCTCATGAACTACTCAATTTCTTATTTAACTATTTCAACCACTTTACAAGCTCTATATTCTCACAAATTAATAAACTATCTGTCTATACAAAAACTGCAGCACTCCTAAATTCTTTCACATCTCTTTTAATTCATTTCCTCAAAAAAAAAAAAAAAAAAACTTTTCCCCTATTCTGGATCTAAGACCCATATCCGTGATCTCATTTCTTATTAAAATAACAGAATCTCTCATTTAAAATAATATTCAGTCACTCTCCCTTCATTAATAAGAGTACCAAACTCTTTATACAGAAGTGCCATCATGTGTTAAACTTTCATAATCAATGAATTCAGGAATGTTTCTGCATAAAATCCCTGTCCAGTGCCTATTCATCCAACATCCCCAGACTAGTGTCTAGCTTGTGGCTGGGATGTTGAATGAGTAAGCACTAGAGGGAATTTTATGCACAAATCTTCCTGCATCCATTGATTATGAAGGCTTGCACTTGTGGCACTATTGTTTGGAGAGTTTGCTTTTCTTATTAACAGCAAGTGTAAGCATATGAAATGGTGATCATGTGACATTTTGATGGTTTTATATCTATCCTCCCTTCATTATTCAAATTACAGTTTATATAAAAAAAGAAGATATAGTTACTTTTGCAGCTATTACTTTATTTATAGTGATAATAAACTTTACTAAACAATATTAGAAATCTAAGCCATAGCATTGAAATTGGATATAATGGATTCATGTGACTCAATTTCTGAATCTAAACTACTTAAATTATTTCAAGTACATAATATACTCTTCCCACTATTTAAATTTATTGGCAAACCTATTTATAATTAGAAAAAAGCAGATTACAATTAATAGGAACTATTTCCAGTATTCCTTTATCTTCTTCAAGAATAATAATAACTACGCTTTCTTTTTGCATTGCCAAATATATACCATATAGTATTAAATTGTCCATTCACTTTACTAGTGTTACACAGTGCTTTATTTACCACCCCTTTTTACAGTTTACAGTTTCAATTGCCCCAGAAATCTTCTTCAGAACTTTATATCTCCTAGCAGTTGAGGCTAGGAGATATAAAGTTCTGAAGAAGATTGCTGGGGTAATCGAAACTGTAAATTGAGGCTAGGAGATATAAAGTTCTGAAGAAGATTGCTAGGGCAATTGAAACTGTACACTGTAAAAAAGGGTGGTGGTAGTAAATAAATCATTGTGTAACAGTAGTAAAGTGAATGGACAATTTAGTATTAATAGGAAACTACCAGGGATTTTTTATCCTCGTAGTTATATATTTTCTCCCCCTTTTAACACTTTTCTTTTTATCACTTACATTAACTTTCTGTCTTTTGGAAATAGAAAGAAATACCAGCAATCCATATTTCAATAAACAAACATATCATTAGTCACATCTTCTGTAAGGTTGATGTAGTTTTTCTTTCTTCAAACAAATTCCTTCAATTGCTTCTATACTTAGTAATCATACTAACGTATTTTTTTTTCTATTTTTAACAAAAAAAAATTATCATTTATCTGGAACATACAGTAATACATTTTATCCATTCTTACTTCTATACCCCACAAAGTCTTAGGTTTTCCAATTCACCTCTTTTACAATGTCATGAAAGGTATATTTAAAAGGAACTTACTGTTACTGTAGAGAACGTAATCAATGCATTATCCAAACCATATCTTTCAATACATACAAAGATCTTACTAATCAACATATTATTTTTTTCTAAAATTATCTAATTCCTACTGATCATTAAATTCACATCCTTATTTAAAAAAAAAGAAAGATAAACTTCCTCATTACCAGACTAAAATAGAACAAAAAGTTCTGCAGAGACATGAGAATCAGAAAAATGCACAACATAAAAAATTGATGGGCTTTTATTACATGGCTTTTCTATTTTTTTTTATCTTCAGAGTGCTATTAATATAATACCATTTAATATATTTTATATCACTTTTTACAATGCTGAAAGTTTTTATTTGTTTTCTGTCATAGCAGTTTCAACTGGCCAGCAGTCTTTATCAGAACTATAATATCCAAATGTATATGATAGTACATTTTAATACATATAGATTACACTTATTTTTTTAATGAATCTAATAGATGTATATTTTATCAACCAATATTATACATTTTAACAGTTCTTTATTATTATTTGAATCTTTTGTATCATTTTTTTTAAAAAAATTGCTTTATTTTTATCTTTTAATTGATTTTTTTTTCTTTTTACTCGTTATGTTAATTGCCTCTAGAGTACTTTTCATAACTATTAGTTTTTCTGTTTTATAATCTATATACTTAATTTAATTATCTTTTATAAAAATAATGATTTTAAACCTAAGGGTTTTTATGTAAAAGTTAATTAAATGAAATATATATATTATAAAATAGAAATATTAATTATGAAAAGTATTAATAAAGGGAGCTACCGTATGGGATAAAAGATAAAAAAAATTATTCAGTTAAAAGATTTGTAACGGTAATGTGATGTGATATGATGTGATGTATTATGGCTTCTCCTTAAACGAAGTCAAGAATATCTCAGCAATTAAGCCCAGATAAACCTGTTAGCCACTTTCTTTTACATTCCCCACTCTAAATTTACCCATAATCTGCTCTATCCCATTTCCACAACATAATTTTTGTAGTGAACACTCCATCCAGTAGTGCCACCCAGTGCAAATCTTGGTAATCAATGGAAGCAAGAAGATTTGTATTTAAAATCCCTGTCTATTGCCTACTACTGCATGGAGAGTTTGCTACTGATTTAACAGCTTGTGCAAGCATAAGAAATGGTGATCATATGATGTTTTAGTAGTTTTAAAAGATTTGAAAGATAATGAAGTTAAGATTAATTTGCAAAAAAAAAGTGAAAATGCGAAATTATATGAAAAAAAAGATAATGTATGAATACAATTAAAATAGAATAGTTAAAGTGATGAAAATAAACCAATTTATTATTTAAAAAATGATATTCATAGAACACGCGCGCGCGCACACACACACATATATAGGAAATGAAAAAAATGTACATGAAAGATTCAAATATTTATAAAGAAGAAGTCAAAATGTATAAAATTGATTTATAAAATAGATAAAAATATTTTGTGTTGCATTCATTAAAATTAAGTATAGTCTGTAAAAACCTAATATGTAAATGTATAAAATATTACATACAATGTGTTATATTAATTTAAATATATATATTAAAATGTACCATTTACAGGATCATATATATTTGGATATTATAGCTCTGATGTGGCCAATAGAAACTTAGGAAATACAGCTAAAAAATGAAAAAAAAACAACAACAACAATGTATTGTAAAAAGTGACCATAGAAAATGTACTAAATGTTATTATATATTTATACAATAAATGCATAAAGGATAAAGAGTGGAGAGAAATTGTATTACTTCTAAAACATCTATTAATGAAAAAATTATACTAATTAGTTCTCAAATACAAGTAATCTCATTCTTATCAAGTCACACACACCCTACTAGGGTTAAATGACAATTTAATCAAAGTATTAATTAACGTCATAACCAAACACACACCTCCCTCTTACAATATTTTCTTTAACTAGACTAGATACTAGGAAACATAAATAGAAGACAAAAAATTATATATTAAATAACAGCTAATATTTTTTGTTATTAATCAATAAATATATCACAAGATAATATTCAGATATTGATATCTGACACTCAAATATCTGGAATTCCTAATTAAAATCAATATTAAAGTCATTTCAGCAATTCTTTTTTTCCCTATAAATAACACTTTACAAATATAGGTCTACCATGTACTCTAAATTATAAGCTGAAAAAAAAATCATGGAACACTTTATACTAAAACATGCCTACTCTCACCTTCCAAACACAAGATAAAGTCTTTGTGAAAAGATAGAATGAATTCTATCTTTTCACAAAGATTTTATCTTGGGTTTGGAAGGTGAGAGTATTCATTTGTGGTTTAAAAATCCATGCATGTGCATTAGCTTAATGGCTAATTATTAATATTGCGGTTTATAAAACAGTGCTATATAAAGTGGATATCTTAAAACATGTGTCTTTCTAATCTTAGTGCATTCTTATCACTAATATTATCCATTCACATGCACAAACAATAATCAGTTTCATTATTTTAGTATGCAGAGAACACATAAGGATCAACACTTTCATTCCTTTTATCAGATTCATAAGATATCTAATTTTTAATATCACATCTCATAGTAAAACAGTAAAAAAAAAGAGAATATTAAAATAAAAGACCTAACTCATGTATCAACAGATATTTTTTGCAACTATCTGAAGTCTAATCTCATTTATAATACTATAATGATTTTATTATTATTATTTGGTTTTTCATTTTTTATATCGCAAATATTGTTTATTCTTTAAAGTATAACCAATGTTAAGAGCTTGTTTTGTGACCTCTATATATAACATTTGTAAATACAAACTTATTGAATTAAGTCATGTGACATCTGACTTGATTTTTTTTTTTTTGTAATTTTATAACCAATGTTTAGTATATTATCTCATTTAAATTACAACTTTCCTTCTCCAATAACTCACTTTTTTTTTTACAATACATGTAAGCAGATTTGGGATTCTATTCTATAATTATTAAAGACAATTTTATAAAATATAATCTAGAAATAGTTTTGCTAAGTAAAAAAAATTTAAAAACTAAAACTGTGGGATCTAAATGATATTATCAAAAAATAATCCATCATGCAACGTTTGCCAATAAATTTGCTTATTTTGAAATCAATATGGCTTCAAAAAAGTAAACACAACATAAGCCAAAAAACATATTGAAATATTGCTTTTGCTTAATGATACATTTTTTATTATTAATAGTATCAAATTATTTTATTATATAATTCATTTGAAGCATTAGACAAAATAATTTTATACTATTATGAATATCACTGGATTAGCTTTATATTAACATATGTATTTAATTCAAGAATTGCCTTCATAAAATAAAATACTGCATAGGTTATTATATACATCTTTGAACTATTGTAATGCTATGTCCATAAACAATAACATAACTTCATATTACTGTATATGTTTACATCAAAAATCGCTCCATGAGATAAAATACTGAATTGTTATTATGCTATATTGGTAAACTATAGCATAACTTTTTATTGTTGGTTGTATTTAATTCAAAAATTGCTTTCATTAGTACTTATACATGTAGTTAGGAATGATGATCCAACATTGCTATAAAAACTGTTACAGAAGCACTCTGTTATGAAAGCAATGGGTACACTTTATTAAACAGATCAGGTAAAATAAATAAACATTTGATTCTGTAATTTTTTATGAAAGTAAAGTTAAAAAAAAACTTATAAAATATAAAATTATAGGGGATTTGAACACAGACTTTCAAACACCCTTCAGCTATCCACTCTATCTTATACAACCAATATAAATGCCCACACACATGTGAAAAAGATAAATGATCTTCAATATATGTATTTTGTGCTGAACCAGCACTCATCAGTAGGTGAAAATTATCATCTCTCCCACACATATAATCAATGCTTGGTTTATATTAAGATAGCAAATCTTCAAACAATAATGGACAGACTGTATGAGATAGAGCTTGAAAGTCTATGTTCAACTCCCCTATAATTATATTTAAACTCTAAGTATATACATTATACTTGTATTAAAATATTATAAATTAAAAAATGTTATTAAAAAAAAAGGTTATATTTATATTAAAGAATAGGGAAGCAGTACCCCCTTTGCTTCTATAGATCATACACCATTGCCCTTGATTTTTAAAAGTAATCTAGGACTATAGCCTAACATTTTTTATCTAACATATTTTTATCTATCCAAAGATCTAAAATAATTATTAAAAACAACTTGTGATGCAAACCCTGTAAAACAGCTTGCTTAGCATTAGTACAATCTAATGTAGAATACCACACCTCTGTTTGAAAAAAGTAAGTAGTATAAACTTTTAGATAAGGAATTAAATATTACCATGAGAGGGTATATGAGCATGCTCATGTATATTTTCTTGATGTGACCTTACATTTTTTATAATCCCTCCACCATATTTTAGAACTTGATGCCTCACAAAAAATTTATAAAAAGCTTAAATGATGAAATTTATTAGCCCAGATATAGTTTTACTACATAAGATCTGCCTCAGTCAGAATTTTCTTTCTGGATATTCAACCAATTCAAATATCTAAGAAATGATGGAATAAGAAATATAATTTTTGCAAAGTTCCAGGTAACTTTTATTCCAGATGGAACCATAAAGTACATTGGATATGATCCTCATAACAACAATATCACATGATCTTCTCATATGCATTCTTATAAGCTTCCAAGAACAATAGAGATATCTACTGCAAGGTTAAATAATCAATGGATATCAGATGATATAGTGCTCTAAGCTCCATATTAGTTTATGACTTATAGTTTTATAAGTAAAGAGTAGGATTTAAATCTGGAATTAATGCCTTATGTACCTAGCAGCCTTTTTTCACTTCTTGGTACTATTCAGTATCCTGAAATACCAAAAAGAACTTTAAAACTTTTAAATCCAGGCTAATTTGCTTGCACAGTTTTATAAATATGACACCAGGTTTGTTTCTATATACAGTATTTTAGATACCAGCTTTATAACATTCTATAGGTCTCTTCTACTATTTGTTCATGAAGAATACTAACAATATCATGTGACTTTATCATACATTTCAAAGAACAGTTATCTTCCCCATGTTTCAGATCTATGTATTCTATGCAAGTAAGTTAACTTGCATTTAAAATTATAGGATTTTTTGGATTTTATATTAGATTATTTAATAGATGATGTGAGATACACAAATGTCTGAGTTTCAATTCTGAATTCTGGTGTTTATTGATGAAAGCCAGTCTAGAGACAGGGTTTTAATAGCATTTATTTAGCATCAATTGATTATTCAGATGTATAGAGGATGGGTTTGTAGTGAGCTGAAGTTTATTATAAATTTTATTATGTTCTAATCTATCCAAGGTTTTTGTATTTATATGTTGTACAAATAAAACACGAACCATATATTTAATTATTGTCTAATTTAAGCATCTAATGTTAGAATTGAAAGTATAATAAAACCATTAATGAATCTTTTCATTGGAATTTCTGTAGATCTTTTTATAATGAGTAAAAAAGTCCAATTGCTAAATAAATAAATAGAATCTCAAAAATTACTTAATAATGGAGAAAATAGTAGATTCCAAATTACTGGTAGTACTGTGATCACAGAATAACTTAATTTCTAGATTATAGAAATTAGATTAATAGGAAGAGGTAATTGGTTCATACTCATTAATGTAACACTTGCATTGATAGAATGAAATCACGGCTAACAACAAATTAGCAGATGATTTTTAGAATGATATAAATCCAATACTCTTAATCTGTTGCCTTTGAATCTCGAGCTTTTTTAGATTAACATTTTTTCTGGATTAATATAATTTAACAATACTTGTTTTAGATTTACCTCTATTATCATAAACCACAATGGTTTTAAAGCATCCACATATTGGTGGAAACATAAATATTAAATATAATATACATGAGCACACTTACAAGCACAGATTGTTGGACTGTTCATAGATTAGTATGTTCCAAGATTAAAATGATAGTTTCATTAAAAAAATATATTTTATTTCAATCATATTTACAAGAAAAGTGATGTTCATATGTTTGAAGAATCTAATTTACATACTAAATTTCAACTGTTCAACATTAAAATTGTTAATTTTGATTTTCAGGACTGTCATATTGCTAAAGCATAGAGTATGTTATGAATACAAGTACATTTACTCTTGGGTTAATTAAAAAGGATATTCATGATTCATGACAATGATCTTATTATTAATGATTTAATTAAAATGAAACAAGTGGCTTTTTATGCTTGGCTCAATAATAGATTAAATGTGGTACTTCGTAATAAATAAAAAGGTCTAAGGGCAGAAGTTTAGGGACTGAACATTTTTAAAATTGATTGGTGGATTAAAACTGCAAAAAAGATGCAGACATTTTCTGATCGTGGTAATTTTAGAACTTTTTTTGCATTGGAAGCAATATATGTATCTGAGAATTAGTATCACAATTCTATTAAATCCATAAATGTTATTACATCCACAAATGGTATTGTCTTATATGATGATTATGATATTTTGAACAGGGGAAAGAAATATTTTGATCATCTTTTAAATAATAATACAAGAATTAAAATAATGACTTTTAAAAGCATATTCATTTTATCTGTTCATTTAGATTTGGACAAAGATATCCAGCTTAGTGATGTTAAAACAGCTCTTTGTAATCTTAAAAATGGAAAGGTTGCTTGTCTGATGAAATATCCAGAGAAGTTTTTATAATATGGTGGTTATATGTTAGCTTCAAAAATATTGGAATTTTTTAGAAATATATGGATCCTTGAAGTTGTGCCATCCAATTTTAAGGATATTTTTATTGATAAACTTTTTAAAAATAAAGGGAATAGAGTAGGTTGCAATAATTATTCTGAATATCATTATTGTCTGCTACAGCAAAGATACTTTCAAGAACTTTGTTGAAAAGACTACATCCAGTTACAGATGAATTATGGTTTTAGAGAATCAAGAAGCATTTTGTAAATATGTTTTTTTATTGCCAGAAAAATGCAAAAAAAGTGTCAGGAAAAAAGGAACAATTTATATATTGCTTTTATTGATTTGGTCAAAGCATTTGATTTGGTTAATAGAACAAATCCATGACTTAGATTTAAATTAGATGGTTATCCATAAAAATTTATTCATATTATTGAGCTTCTAACTGATGGAATGACAGCAATTGTTATTACTTCCAGTGGAAAATCTGAAACATTTGAGATTCAGTAAGGATGTGTTTTTACTCCAATATTGTTTTCAATTTTAATGACAGTGATCTTTATAATTATTTTAAACAGATTAATCAAACAGGAATGGGAAGATATGTTACAATTTTGATTGTGGAATTTTTAATGTAAATTGATTAAAAGTGAAAACCAAGAATGTTTTCTTCTTGGATTCAGGATTTACAGTATTCTGATGATTTTTTTTTCAATCCAAAAAATGATGTACAAAATGATGTTTATGATTTGAATGCAACATATAAAGGCTATGGTTTATTAATGTTAAAAAAAAAGGCAAGTTCTTTATCAACTAGGACAGAAGAAGAATCCTTATTTTTAGCTTGGATGGTTATCAACTTGAGAATTTAAACCAATTTAAATACCTTGGAAGTTTTATAAGTAGAAAAGTGGACTTAGATATTGAGGTACAACACAGACTCAAGTGCATAGCTGCAGTTTTTAACAAATTAAAAGGTATAGAATATTTCATTACAGGGAAATAATGACTGCAACCAAGGTAGTTATATAAAGAGCTGTTATTTTATGTAAATTATTGTATGGAAGTAACTCTTTGATACTTTATCAGTGCAATATAAATGTATTAGAAAAGTTTCATTTAAGGATGCTTTATAAAATGTTAAAAATTCAATGGCAAAATTATAAAACCAATCAATATGTTTTTCAGTTTTCTGAATGTAATACTATTGATCTCACTATTGTAAAATAACATCTTCATTAGATTGGCATGTAAAATGAATGTATAATGGAAGACTCCCTAAAAGAGTGTTTTATGGTGAACTTGAGCATGCTTTTCATAAGAGAAGATAGACTCCATCTACATTATAAGGATTATCTCAAAGATATTCTAAAGAAGTGCAACATCATTTATTTCCATTGGAAAGATATTGCAGAGAATATACTTTATTGGAGAGCTACAATTAGAAATAGAGTTGAAGTATTTCAGAAAGAAAAGTTTTTTGCTGCAGAAATTAAAAGACAGCATCATAAAATATAAAGCAAAAAAAATGTATCAACATGTTCCATATCTGGATATATTTATGGTTCACAAATTGACTTGTATAGATATTGCAAAACTCATTTCTAGAATAGTTATTGTCTCTTTCTCCTTTCCTTTTTCATTTATAAGTGATTATTATTATTATTATCATTGTTATTATTATTATCATCATCATCACTATCATTATTATTATTATTGTATCTACATATATTTATAAATTTATTTTTATAATTATATAAAACTTTTGTTTACCTTTTTTTATTAAAAAAAGTAAACAAAACTTTTCTGTTTAGTTCCCCACCCCTTTTATGTCAGCTGATTTTGAGATAAATATTTACCTATTCAACTTTTTACGAAAAAAAACTTATTTTACTATGACCTGCAACATAAACATTTTTTAGCTAATAAATAAATAAAAATGTTTTTTAAAAAAAAAAAATATAAAAAAACTTATGTCACTTGGACTTTTTAATTTATATATATTTAATTTTAATTATTAAAAATAGGGTTATTAAAGAGAAATTCTATCACTATCTTTGTACAGTTGATTATTAATCAAATAATTATTAAATGTAATATTCCAAATGGCTGATTTTCACCAATGTTGATAAAGGTAAGCTTATATACATGAAAGGCTCCAAAATAGATAGATTCTTTATTATCTTTTGTTCAACATTTATCAATCTTCACTATTTATCAATAGCTTGAGAAGACTGGGTTTTTTCCCTCTTAATTACATATACTGTGCATCAAACCATCTTAATTTCATGTTTACACTTATTAATTTTTATTTAATCATTACCAACAAGATTATTAAAAGAGGGAGATTTTTTCTATTTCCACACTTGTATAGTTGATTATTAAACCAATAATTATTAAATGCCATATTCCAGCTAGTTGATATATCAATTTCACTCTGAATTTTCACTAATTATCAAAAATAAGCTCCAAGAAAAGGTGGATTCATTATATTCTTGATCAATTGTTCAACATTTAGAATGCTATTTATTCCTGGCCCGAGGAAGACTGATTTTTTCCTCTTAATTATCTAAATGTGAGTGCGATTTTAATTTTAAAATATCTATACATATTTATCTAAAATTTTGCATTTGTTTACATATGTGTATTTATGATCAAGTTTTTTTTTATTTAAATAGTAAATCTTGCTCAAATAATAAAGTCAATCTCCTTCTCCTTATAAACTATTCTGGATGACTGAATTTGTCAAACTATAGAAATCTGAGTAATGTTTTTCTATCTGTATAAGTCTAATTAATACTTAATTTATTATTATACAATTTTTATACCAGTTAATGTGGCAACTCTTGGTTCCTGAAAAAAACTGGATTAATGATTTTACTGGATAAGAATAATTCAGTAATTCATGTTTTTTATCTCTTCTCATAAACCTCATGTCTTTAAAATATTTAGATGTTGAAAACTTATTAAATTTTTAAAGTGTAATTAATAAATATTTATTTGCTGTATATGAAAAGATTTTTAAAAAGTGGTTTGCACATATATATGTATATAATAAAAGTTAAAGGTTGAAATACAATTTAAATGAGAAAAGGATTAAATTCTAAACAAGTAATTGAAAATAGAATAGAAAACCAAGTTATTTATATGCTATAAATATGAAGAGGAATTTGAATTGATGTTGTTTGTTAGAATAATTTATAGGAAATGATATAAGCAAAGAGATTAAGTAAAATTCTTTCCTCTTTTCCAGCATAGCAAATAGTTTAATTAATAACAAATTCTTTATATCATATAATATATAATAAAACAAGGAGTTTTCTACTCTAATGCCATCTATTGTAAGATTAAATAATCAGTGACTACCAAAATGCTTTATTGCATTGTAAATCTTTATCCTAACATTACTACCCAGAGGAAAAATATGCTTACTGTTAAGAAGAAACTGATGGTATTAAAATATATTGATGATGAACTGAAGTGAGATCAATATAAAATTATTCAAGTAAGTTCACTTGGATTCAAAATTTTAGGATTATTTAATTTCAGGGTTGTTAACTTGAATAGTAAAATGAAGTTAAAAGTGATTGCTAAATACATAGCTGCATTTTTTCCATCTTTGAATCCCAAGTGTTTCTCATAAAAGCTAAACTCTGGAATTGGTCTGATGATGGAGTTTTAAATGGAATAGAGCCACTGGTAATGACTGATTACTCAAAGTTGCAATGGATGGTTCTAGAAAGATAACTTATTTTGTTTTAATTTAATCAATGTTATTAATGCAAATTTCTCCAGAAGTATTGGGTAGGCTTATGGGAAATGTTAAGTATGAAGAAGGAAAGACTTTATTTAGGACAAAGAATTCATATGTTGAGAATAATAAACTCAACTCTCTTAGAGGTCTGGCCTGCATGTTAAAATTCAGTAGGGGATTTACATCAGGTTGTACTTTTATTATATTTTAAATTAAGTTTTATGGTAATTTTTGATTATGTATAATTATATATGAATGCATATTGTAAATAGGATATGATTGTATAGCTTATATATTTAACTATTATTGATCTATTGCAGAATAAAGGTCTCTCCAAGTTAACCCAGTTTCTCTAATTCATAATTTCTCTACATCACATCAATTTAAATTTTCTTATTTCATCCATCTTAAATATGATTTTTTTTTAGGTCTTTTATAATCTTTTGAGATTCAATTTAAAACTTCAACTGATCATTCAACTTTTTTAGCAATATGTCTTTTCAATGATGCCAGTGAAATCTTTTTGTTAGACCACCAATATATTTCATTTTTTATCCCTTCTTGTTACTTCTAACACATATCAAAACTACCTTTCTTTTCAAACACACAGGTAAATTTTCTTTTAACACAAAGTTATTTGTGTTCTATGATTACTTTCATCCATTATGGTTTACATATATATTAATAATCTTTTAAAGATATTTGTAATTGTTAACTTTTTCTAATTCATGATTATATTTTTTATTTTCTTTCTCTGAGAAAATCATTGAACATTACTTTAGTCTTTTTAGCATTTATCTCTAGTCCTATTTTTTACTTACACCTGATAATTCTTGCAACATTTCCTGAAGTTCTGAAGCTTTATTTTTTTAAAAAAAAAACAATCACATCTTTTGTAATATCTAGATGGCTTAAAGAATCTCTATTTACTTTTACGCCCTTAGCTTACCATTTTAATTCATAAAATACTTCTTGTAAGACTGTTGTAAAATATTCTGGAGATATTGAATCACTATCATACACCATTGTCAACATTAATCTGCTAATATACCTTTGCAATTACATTTTGATAAATATTATTCAAAATATAATATCCCAAGTCTAATCCAAAGCTTTAATTACTGTGAAAATGCTTATAGAATCTAATGTCTCTTACAATCTACAAATCCAAAACACAATGGCAATTCATATTTATTGGTCCTCTATAACTTCTTCCAATACTTGGAGTGATTTGCTGTGCTAAACACTTTTAAATTCAATTTGTTCTTTTGGTTGGATAAAATTCTAAGTTTTCTATAAAAGGACAGTAGTTATTATCTTGGTAAAATTTTTGTATAAATCTGATAAAATAATGATAGGTTTGTAATTTCTTTTTCATATGTCATAGCATCGGCCGGAATGCGAACCCACAACCGTCTGCAACCAACTACTTGCTTGCAAGGTGGCTGCGATAACATCTCGGCTAACAACGCTTGACAGGTCTGTAATTTCTAATATCTTCTTTATCACCTTTCTCAAATATCAATATTATTACTGTATTCTTCTACACATTTAGTATATCTTTATTATTTAGACATTTGGTAATATAGCTTAGCCAACAATTTTTTTATTTCTATACCTGCCTCTTTTAAAATATCAATAATTAGTCTCATTTCCTGGAACATTTCTTCAAATATTTAATTGCATGTCTCACTTCTTCATTTAAAATGCTGACCAATTCAATAATTGTAACGTTTATTTTTTTTGTTCTTTATTACTGTATAATTCTTTATAGAACTCTCCAACATATTTTATACCATTCCTCTGTTTAATAATAATTCCAGCTTTTTTTCTTACTGTTGAAACAATTCTTCCTTTCAATATTAAGAAGTTTTGTACTTTAAAGATTTATTCTCTTCTATAGCCTTTTTTCTTTCCAATTTTCAATTATATTTTCTAATAACATTAATTTTTTTTGTATCATTTTATAAAATGCTAGATATTCAATTCTTAATCGATCATTAAAAAATTCCCTATTACTTGTTTTCTTCATATATTATCTCAATTGAAAATTTATTGGTCAATTGCTATTTTTTCTTTAGCCTTTGGTGGAATATAGTTATCTTACTGATTTTAATCAAATCTGAACCATCGTCAAAATCGGTTAATATTTTAAAAGTATTTGCAAGTTTTAGCTTAAATTTATTGGAATGTTTCTGAAGGTTAAAAATATCAACTATTAATACTGATTTTCCTAATAATTTTTGTCTTTCTACTTTTGGATTACCTTACATATCACTAATTGATGATCACTTCCTATGTTTAATCTAATAAAACATTATAGTTTTGAAATACTTATTTTCTGTTACCCAAAGTATAATTCAATTCTGCTGTGCCTTTATTTGGATGCTTCCATGTCCATTTAGCATATTTTTCAAAGAAGAAATTGTAATATGTAGTTTTTCTCCAAACTCCACAAGTTTGTATTTTTTGTCATTTCTATCACCATAACCAGATTAATCCATAGCACTTTTATCTTTCTATTGTTTATCAATTCTAGAATTAAAGTCTCCCATGACAATCTTAAAATGTTTGATCTGCTCAAAAGCTTTTTATACAATTATATAAACCTGTTGAAGCATACACATGAATTATGTGCATTTATCTTCCATTAATTTGAATAACTAATCTTGTTACTCTCTCTCTCTCTCTGATATAGTATCATGAATTATGTGCATTTACCTTCCATTAATTTGAATAACTAATCTTGTTACTCTCTCTCTCTCTGATATAGTATCAATCCCCACAGTATTGTTCTTCCATTTTATATTTATAATAAATCCCCTAACACTTTTCTAATAGTTGTACTTTTATAGTAAAATATTTGTTCACTTTTTAAATCAATTCTCTCTTCATTTCTTCTTTCAAATCCACAAAGTCCAACAACATTTCATTTAATATTAGATGTGTATTACTTCTTCACTTGAAAATTATCTATTATTGTAGTTATCTAAATAAAAGATAATCACTGAACAACAATCTGACTGTAATCAGAACATTTTAAAAACCTTTTGTCTTTGGGCACCAATCACTATCTTGGTTGGTGATTTTACAGTCTCTTGGAAACAAGAGCTATAATTTAGATTTGTCCATCATGATTATAAATCTCTTTTAGATTATTAACATACATAGACATTTATCCTATCTTAAGAAAAATCAGCTAATATTTTATTTACAAACTATCAGGCAATTGAGAAGAAAGATTATGATCTTCCTTGATCTTAAAATCAAAAGTAAAATATCAATTAAATTATCAAAAAAAAATTATCAAAAAAGTAAAATATCAATAAATTTATCATGCTGGCTAATGCATAGTGGTAAACAACTTATCCATATTTGTTTATTATATGAATAATCACATAATAATAATAGCTGCAAGAATAAGATCATATAGAGTAGATCAATTTGGTTCTAATAATTTTTCACAAACCTAAAATAAAAAATCAGAGCTCACTTTTGGCAGATGCAATTTAAAAGGAAAGCTAAAGAAATCATATGCAGCTATGTTTTTAGATATGTAATAATGCTGCACAAATTATTTAAAATATATATATTGAGACAGATATGTGTCTCATGGCATACAATGACTTAGTAGTATGTGCACACACACATATATATATATAGTCAAAAGGAAAAGTAGAAATGAACACAAACAATTTTTTTGGGGGTATTTATTCAAAAAAGTATACATTGGAATAATAGTTAAGAGTTAAATAATATTTTTTAAATATAAAATCTTTCCATTGACTCGTAAATCGAAAGATTTCATGAGTACTAGTGTGTAATGGGAATTGTGGACTAAATCAGTGAAGTATTGAATAGCTTCATGCTCTCAGATTTAACCGCTTCAGCTTCACTTATTTATATAGAAAGTATGTTGAAGTAAAGAAGGGTTCTCTTTTCTTCCAAAGCATATGTTTGTGGTTAAGACTTGTAGAGGTCACTATCTTCGCATTTTCAAGTGCACATTCTTGAGGTTTATTGCCTTAGTAAATATTACATAATCAATGTGCGTTAAATTTATAATTACAACTTTAAATTATCGTAATAGATTTTTAACTATAATATCTTTCCATTGACTCATTGTAAATTGAAAGATTTTGCAAGTAATAATGTGTAATAGGAATTGTGAATTTAATCAGTGAAGTATTGAATAGCTTCACGCTCTCAGATCTAGCCGCTTCAGCTCCACCTATTTATATAGAAAGTAGGTTGAAGTAAAGAAGGGTTTCCCTCTTTTCTTCCAAAGCATAAGCTTGTGGTGAGGTTTATTGCCTTAATAAATATTACAAATTAGTTTAAATTATTTAAAAGGTCTATTAATTCTGATTTTGATGGTTAAAGCAAGCTTGTTTTTATGTTATATTAAATAGTACTTCTTTTTATAAAATCCCTATCTATTTATAATTATGTTAAAAAGTTTTTGATAACATTAGTATAATCTGGTGTTTTTCAGGGGATTAAAATACCTTTAGCGAGAACTTTGGTTTTAATTAATGTAGACTGAAAAGAGACTAAATATTTTAATTATTGTGTTTTTCAAATTCCACCCCTGGCTATAAAAGGTTGGAAGAAAAAAATCATTAGATTGGATTACAGTTTATAGTAGTAGAATTATTATGAAGATATACCTGAAGGTGCAGAGGACAAATCAACTGGTACTGCTAGTATAACAATGGAGTTTTGATTCACATAGAGGCTAGAGCCAGCTCTTCTGTGGCACATTAATATTGTATACTAGATGACACATGCCTGAAGTCCATTAAATTATGTACAGAATGAGCTGACTGCATGTCAATAATTACAGGATTATACCTTTTCCAAAGATGATAATAAACCGGTCTACTGTTTTAGAAGGGATCGGCTTACCAAGAGATTCCATTGGCTTGCTGAAGAATTAGTTTATATGTATACTGTTTTATCTATCTGCAGCAAAGCATAGATAAAGGTACTGCATTGTATATATATAAAGTACAGCTGGTGAGTAGAATGTGTTATATTTTGAGAATATTATTTTAAATAATTTCTTGAAAATGAGTTAAAATCTTTAAATTACAAGTTTTTAAAAATAAATAACTTGTTAACTAAAAAGAAAACAAGGAAAGAAAGAAAATAACATTTGTCGCTAGAAGATAATTTGTTCCTGTTATTGTTAAAAAAAAAGATAAAGGAAAACTCTGAGGAACTTTTTTTTAAAATGAGACCAAAAAGGCATGAATTTTAAATGACCTTTCCAAACAATAATAGTTTTTTTTTTTAATTCAGATTATCTACATTTTTTTATATACATGTGCATTTTATGTGTATTTTCTATCATGAATTGTCTTGTGAAATATATTTTTAATGTTTATTTTTGACAAATGAAATATCATGAAATATAAATGTCAATATGTACAGACATTTTGAGTATAGACTCACATAGATTTTAAATTAATTATTTACGTATTATTAAAAATGAATAGAATGTTTGTCTGTACTTATTTGTATAGATATGTGTTATGTAAATATCTAGAAATTTCTGTAAATTGTTAAATTGATTGGGTATTATAAAAATGAATTTTAATTATAGGTTTATGACCATTCAAAAATGTTCATTTTATATTATACAGACTTATCTGTATGCAGATATATAGGTGTGTTTTATGTAAACCTATTGAGATATATGAAAATTATAATGTACTAATGGATATTTTTTGTATTTTAAAATCAGAATGTTTAATTTATATTTATCGCTGCATTCTACTGACCTTAATTTCATTTTAATTTAATTGTTATTAATAAATTGATATTTCATTGTTAAAGTCATTCCTGTGAATTTATTCATACCTAAAATAGTTTTAGAATATTATATATTTATATTATATCCCTTGTTCACAGTAACAGTTATAGGGCCTTTGTTCACTGATCTGGATTCATGCTTAATGGTCTCTTATATAAAAAGGGTTTATATTTAGTATTTGTCAACATCTAAATGATCTTGTATTGACACAAAGGGATACCTTTTAAAGTCTGTGCACTACATTAAAGTTTATTTTACCATTAATTAGAAATTAAATTTATTTTTGGCCAGTATCTTAATGGTATTAAGTGGCCAGCTATTGATGATGGTCATGATATTTTAGTATCTCAGCAATATTTTTATTGTTAGCACTTAAGTTTGTGTATCCAAATTATTGTATTGTATTACTGCCCTAAATTTCGCAATGGCTAAATAATTAGCTTGGTATATAGGGGACCATTTTCAAATCCAGTTACAAGATTGGCTATTGATTTTTTTAATTACTTTGTAATGCTGATGATGTTTATGTGAACTTGTAGTCATTCTATGCTGATCTCTCGTTGATTCATGTACATTCCTTTTATATTTAATTCTTAAATTTTATGTTAACTGTAGTTGATGATGATGAGTGCTATCACCCCTATTTTACCTCTGAATTTGTACCATTATAATATATTGAGAAAAATTATTTCTTCTCATGTTGGTTTCAATATAACCTAGTTATTAAATAGTAATTTTAGCTAGATTACAATTATTAAACATAATAAAAGATTTGCATTCATGAAGTAATCATGTGACAAATTTAAAACATTTTAAATAATAATATGAATATTTAATTTTTAGTAGGGATAAGTATAAAAGAAAGAGAAAAAATATTGAAAAAAGAGTAAATAAATAATAATAACAATAGCAAATTCCCCATCCAGTAGTGATCATGAGATGTTTTGGTGGTTTTATATAAATAATATGTTGTCTATTCAGTAATTTTATTTATTTATCTTGGTTTTTTGGTTAAAAAAGAAAAGTGAGAAGTAAGTAGAATATTTAAAAGAGTATTTATCAATCTTCAAAAAAAAAAAAAAAATTGTTATCAATTAATTAAAAGGGATTTCTCTCTCCTTTTTTTTTAAATAAATGAAATATGTTTTCTAAATTAAGGTGTAGAAAGTAAAATCAATAAGGGATTTTTCAAATTATTAGGGTATAATTAAAATTTGTCAAGCATTGGTGGCCTAGTGGTGGCTGCCTTACAAGTAGTTGTTCCGGGTTCGTTTCCTGGCCGATTCTTTGACACATGAAAAAAAAAATATTAAAATTTGTTTTTTGGAAATAAAGGAGATACTCTTTTTGTAAAAATAAAATCAATTATAGGAATACTTAATTTCAAGAGTGATTAGACTTGGTTTACATTTGAATGTGGGGGAATAATTCAATGTCAGCAATTTTGTTAAAATAAAATATAAATCTGAAATTATTTCTGTTTCCTAAATCAAGTCTTCTGTCTTGTTTGTCATCATAAAGTAAGTGCATGTTATGCAAATTCATTTGTTTCTAAAAGTTGATGATCTGTTGATCCTCTATTTACATATGCCCAATGACTACTTAGAGAATTAGTCTTCTATAAAAATAAAGGATGTACTATGAAATTTTAGACAAGAAGGACAATCATAATTTGTAGTGGGAGATTTGTAAATATTGCTTATGTAAAAATTATCTATCTGAATGGTGAATGCAAAATTATTTAAATTTTTCTCAACACAAGTAGTTGGATTTTTAAGATGATTTGAAACAAAAGTAGCCATCCTACTTGGATTGAATTTTTTCAGGAATTTTAAGAAGATATACATTATTAAAAGAATGTGTCTTCAGATGTATAGTTACATAAATGTTATACTGATCAATTAATCTATACAAAAGCTTTATTTTTGATTTTGAAAAACTTGTGTCAAATTGAAATAATTTCATTGTGTTTTCTAGATGAAGAGAAAATTGCTCTGTAGAGGGGATACTTATTACTTAAGGTGTTCCATGGTTGTCAATGCTATATAATCATATTTTAGTTTGATAACCTAGAATCTTCAACTCTGTATTTCTGGTGGTTATTCTTTATAATACTCTAGAGTTTATATTAATAAATTTATTATGTACGTTCATTCTATATTTAACCAAGAGTACATCAAAGTGAAGTCTGGCTTCCATGTGGGAATGATTTGTTTTACAAGCTAATGTTTGTTACTTCAGAATGGATATCAGGAAAACTGTCTTTCATCCAGCCTAGGGAGAGCATTGAACAAGGTATAAAAACATGATAAAAGTATTTTTACAAGAAGTTTAAAGATAAGAGAAATGTGTATTCACATGTGATATAAAATATTACGAAATATTAGAGTTATTATCATAAGATTAAATCAGTAAACCATATAAGGGATATTTTCAATTATAATTCTTGTCTGTTAGCTACAAAGTCTTTTTCAAACAATGAATGAGGAATATTTCTAATATTTTTTCGTTATCTATCATTTGTGCTATCAAAAAACATCAGAATTAAAGTAAAGAAATGAGATTAAAATACAGTTGCTGTAGCACCAATTCATTGGAGGAGAAAATCATGAGTATCAATATCATCATGTATTGATAGACACCCATTGACAGTCACCGCAGCGATTCTAAGTCACTTTTAAATGTAGTAACTCATGCAATAGATAATGTTAAACCTGCTATATCAGTTTATATGTAAAATGATGTTTAAATGTAGTTTGAGTTGCGCATGACAGATATCCAAGAGGAACATTTAAATCGATTTGGCAAACATTCAAATTATATAAATAATCTAAATCTGTGCTCATATATCCTATATATGACATATATTGATATAGGTATATAATAAGCTTTTATTTAAGTTATTACTAAATCAATTAATTATATATTTAAAACTCAAGTATTAATACTCCAATTTTCTATAAAATGTAAATCGAATACGACTAACAATGAAAAGCATACAATGTTTGCTTCGAATGGTAAATTGTCATGGGGACTTAAAGCAGCGTAAAGCTTATATTTTATATAAAATTTAAATGGAATGCGGTTAGCTATGAAAAGCATACAGTATTTGCTGCAAATTCTCATGGGTACTTGCAGCAGCGTAAATAAAAAAAGTAACGTATTTAATTGATTTAATAAGCATTTATATATGTATAGAAAAGAAAAAGTTAAATATAGATGAAGTACTTATCATTACATATATAGGAATTACTTTTCTTTTATAAGAATATCTTTTTAAAGACTTGAATATAAGTTGCATTTTAAATAAAATGATAATAATTTAAAATATAGTTTTTGTAAAATATTCAATTTATATTTAATAAATATGAATATAGTGCTGCGAAAGAAATCGATAAAAGGAAAATGTTTAATTGAACTAAGTTAAAAAATAAAAGCTTTGAGTATGTATTAATAAATTTTGTAGATCTGAAAAGTCAGATTATAGTGGAAATAAATTCCTAAGATGAATGAGGAATTAGTAATTAAAATTAAGAAAAATTTCATTATACAATAACTATTGATTTACGGGCAGATAACAAAACTCTCTAATAATAAAGACTAATAATAGTTAAATTTTTTAAGCAGAACTAATTAAAGTAAAAGTCAAGAAACACCATCACCGGATTACGTGGCGTGTGGAAAAATAAATTAATTACTCCAGAAAAGAAAGAAATGAGATATTTATTTTATATAGCGCCATGTTTTAATAAACTGTAATAGTAATAATCAGCCATTAAGTTAAAGCACATGCGCATTATGGATTTTTTTAACTATAAAGAATACTCTCCAAGTGAGAGTATTCATTTATAGTTAAAAATCCATAAAGCGCATGTACATTAGCTTAAAAGAAAGTAAAGTAAGATGAAGATAAAAAAATAAGAGGGGATGGGAGGTACATAGAGCTAGAGAAGAAATGACTGAGTGCTGGTGGTGGCTGTTGTCTGCTGATTGGATTCCACGCGAAGTTGCAGTGAAGATCATCATCGGTGGACTACAGTTCCAGGATCTCGGCTTCTGTAAGTAACCAAGCCGATTAGGACTTTGGCAGACCGTCTCGTTCATATTATTATTTTATGAAACGCCTCCAGAGGTTCGCCGAAGGTTTTGTTTTAAAAGATACAGACTGTGTAACGAAGCCTAACGTATCCCGTTTCTTTTACCTAGACTGTTTGAACATTTTTATTCAATTGTTCGTTTTTGGCTTGATGAGTTATGCTTGCATAAGTGCAGACTTATATGTATATGAGGGATTTAATTAGTTAACTGTTTAATTGCTAATAAATTGTCTTAATACTACTATATATGTTCTTGTCTGTTAACGTCAAATGTGTATTCATGTTTGCTGGCCAGATCATAGTTGGTAACACAGCAGTTTTAAGTATAAATATCACAAAGAATATTTAAAAACAATTTTGTTTGTGCAATGGAAATCTTTCAGGCAAACATTTTAACACATATACACATAAATGGTAATTACAACGTTAAATAATATGTTGCAGGGCAAATATTTTTTATCATCTTTCTACAATTATAAGAAAAAAATTTGTAGTACAATAGTTAGGGTATTTGCCTGTTGTGCCTATAATCCGAGGTTCAAATATACGATGAGGTGAAAATTAATTTTTTTTTCAACTCAAACAAATTTAGGATTTTTTTTTTTTTGTGATAGCCAACCCAATTTGACTATAAACGAATATCTACAAAGCCAATTCCAGATTATCTAACATCCTAGGTAGTGTCTGATACTCCTCAAAACTCAACTTCAATTATTAAAAACAATTGTTTTGTAGAAAAAAAATAAAAAACACAAAATTTAAAACCACTAAATTTCTTTTAAATTGCTGGAATACGTAATAACTAATCTTTGATTAGCAAAAACGATTATTTTGTACAAAACTATCACCTTTAATGTTGTGCTTTTCATTGAGACAGTAACTAGATGACCAAATAATAGTATGCCTTCAAATATATAGTTATTTTTATCTGCAGGAAAAGATCTGAGATTAATCTAAGGTGTTAAGCTGGTTGCCAATGTGTTGAAAAAAAAATACTATTCATGAAATATGATGTCATTGCTGGTAGGGTGATACCATATCTTTACTTTTTTCCTTGAATATTATGAAATACTTGGGAAAGATACTTATGAGACTAAATTTTATAATTTAGGAACTAGGATATCTAAAAGTATAAAGAATATTACAGTTGTAAAGAGAGAAGTGAAACTTATAGAGAGCTCTGATGAAGACTGCAGGACAGTCGAAACTGTAAGCAAAATAAAAGAGTTATAAAAAATGATTGCATTAAAGTGTATAAAAGAAGATGATAATTTTTTTAAATATATATGAAGAGAAATGCAAAAAAATAAAGAAGATATAAGAATAATGTCTTCATTTTTATTAGCTTAGGCATTAATGTAGATGCAAAAATTACAATTTTTTGAAAAAGAAATGGGTTTATTCACTTAAATCCATTAAAATGTAAAAAAAAGAAATGGTCTTTAGTTTTCACAATATTCTTAATGCCATATGACCAGAAAATAAAAGCTTGGATTCTCAAGTTTGGACATATTCTTAATTGTTCTTTAGATAAATATAAATTGAATATTTTTTGCATACATATGATAGCAAAATACAAAATATTAAGTTTAAAATATTAATTTGTAGTTCTTGCTTGATAAGAAGTCTATAGAAAGTGATAGAAAATGTAAATAAGACTTTCTAAGTATGAGTACTCCACACTTATTTTTGGCTTCATATACTGAAAAAATTTATTTTATTTTTTAGTACAAACATATGAATAAAAGCACTTTTTTTTTTTAAAAAAAAAAAAGCATAATTTTACTTTTTAATTTTATATATAAGACATTGAATTATCAACATTTTTGTTGGTTTAGTATTTAATCTAACATACCAATTTTTGAGATGTGGGTGATTTGTCGAGCAACAAAATTTTGATCTAAACAAAAAAACTAAAACAATAAGTTAAATAAAATTGCACATTTGAATTGACTGAATATATTAACTGGCTTCTCCAATGATCATATGAATAGTTTCTTTAGTGGACTACCTCAGTAAAAGTTAACTATGAATAATCAAGCATTGGATATAGCAGTGAATTTATTATTTTCTAGAGTTAAGATTTAAATACAGGCATTCTTTATATAACTGAGCACTGATTATATATGTGTGTGGGAGATGATAATCTGGACCAACTGATGAGTGCTGGTTCAGCATGAAATACATATATTGGTGATTATTTATCTTTTCAACATGTGTGCGGTCATGTGCATCAGTGGTATGAGATAGTGTGGATAGTTGAAAGGTGCTTGAAAGTCTGTATTTAAATCCTTTATATTTTCTAGAATTGTAATATTTTAGATCAGGAAGATTATCTATTAGTGAGAAGTGGTAGAGAAATGACTATCCATTGACTTTGTCAAAGATTTAAACTTAAAATAAAGACATGATGCCAGAAATTATTTAAATTTAAAAAAAAAAGGTAGCTACTCTGATATTTCTATTAAACATTAGAACATTCTCCCAGTATCCATAAATTATGTTCCAAAACTTGCACTTTGGTTTAGTAGTTGTCAAGTCTTCATATTTTCAATCTATTGCATAAATCTCCCAGCATTTAAGTTAGTCATTTCTAATACAAAAAAATCCATTAACAATTTAGATTTTGGTAATGAAGGTGAACAAAAAAAATCAGCATATGGATCAAAAGAAATTAATAATAGATAACTTAAATGATCACATTATCATCAAATCAGTTCACAAAATTGTATGAGGTCATTAAAATACATTATATATTGTAATGAGTTTATATGAATGTTATGACAGGATCCTTTTTTCAAGAGAGTCATTGGGATAAAACAAAGAGGATACTTTTGTTTGAAATTATATTTCTTACAAAAATGTTGGAAAACCTTATGTCTTTATTTCATAGGTTGAGTGGTATACATGAGCTAAGAATATCTGAATTGATTCTTAATTGAGTATGGTGAAACAATCTCAATGTGATTATGTAAATGGAATTGTTATGTACAACCTGCTAATTTGGTTTTCAGATGTCATATAACACTAAACAAACACAACCCTCCCTCCTAGTAGTACCACCCAGTACAAGCCAGATTAATCAATGGATGCAAGAAGGTTTGTGCTTAAAATCCCTACTATGGCTTGCATTGGGTGGCACTACTGTATGGATAGTTTTGCCTCTGTTTTAACAGCTTGTGTAAGTATAAGAAATGGTGATCATGTGATGTTTAATGGTTTAATCATATATGGTGTTCCATGCAACTAACTTTGTTTATTTTTTTGTATAATATTTTGTTTTATTTAACTTACCAAAGTTTTTATTTTCAAGTTACTCAACAACGGAAGCAAATTTGAATTTATATTTCAACATTGTCAACATAATCAAAACACAATTGATTGTTATAAAGCTTTTTTTTTTTTTACATTGGAATTGTTCTGTTTATTGAGTTATAATAATTAGTTTGTGCGTGTGTGAATTTAATATTTTGATCGTCAATTCTATAAAAAAAACCTTTATTAAACAAATTTTAACAATTAAGCATTTAGTGACATTTAATTTAATATAAAAAAATCAGATTGAATTAATTTAAATTTTTGTTGATAAATTTTTTGTTATGAATATTTAATTTATTGTAGTAAGATATATACATATTGTAACGGTATTTATATGCCATTACATTATTTTAAAATTAAAATAAAAGGGGAAAATGAATCGTAAATAAAATTGATTTATTAAAAACGTAAAAGAAAATTAAAATAGTTATTTTAACATGTATAAACTATTAAAAATATTTTAAAAAAAGTATTGCGTTGTTAGCCGAGAGGTATCGCAGCCGCCATGCAAGCAAGTAGTTGGTTGCAGACGGTTGTGGGTTCGCGTCCCGGCCGATGCTATGACACATGGAAAAAAAAAAAAAAAAGTAAAGATCTAAAGATTAGTATTTTTGTTAAAAAAGTAATATAAAAGAAAATAGAAACAAATGTTAATTAGTTTCTATTTAAAAGAATCATGTTTAAATCTTAGTGAATGGAAATGATTGTTCTATTAAATGAATCTAAAGCAAACGAACCATTGGACACTTTGAAATGTAAAGGTCAGATAAGATATAAAAAATTAAAGATTATGTGTTTCCCCGCTCTGGAACAGATTGACTAAGCTAGGCATGGGCCAGAAAGGAAAACATCAGGACCAATAAGAACAAAGGACAACAGGTGCCATCGATCCAGAGAATTTCTGATAAGGGAGGCTATAAAATTATAAAAGATGAAATATTAAATTATTAAAAAGGCCTTTTACTTACTTAGAAAATAAAGTAACTGTTGATTCTTGAACTGCATTGTGGAGCCCGGAATATGAGGGTCTTGCAATGAATTAATTTCGTGTTGTGCATCAGCTGAGGTGGCCTCCAAATTGATGATTACTGAAAGGCAGCAAACAATGGTGGTCTTCCCAGAAATGATATAAATATTAAATGAACTTCGATTGGATGGGTGCAACACATCATGGACAAGACGGATTTCAAATAAATCTACCGCGGAAAGTATGAATTTTTGTTTATCTAAATTGAAATAGGACCTTCAAAAAAAATTAAAAATAATTAAGAACTTTTCAAATACGTAAATCTCTAAAAAACTCACTTATCTGATTGAGCGTAAATTTAAATTAGTCATATTCTCCTAATATGTTTGCTAATCAATCATTTCCATTTTACACTTTTCTGTTATAAATTATTTTATGGTTTGTTATTTTGTTTAATAACCAAATTATCAAATTTTTTTAAAACAATAATTTAAATATAAGCATAAATGGCTGCATAGATTTGTTTGGGATGTCTGCCTCATAGTTGAATTGTGGTTGGTGGTGGGATGTATGGGTGTTTCATGTTAATGTAATATGAAGTATGCTAGCATACAGGGCTTAGTATCCCACTTAAATGCATGGCCCAAAAGTGTAGCCATTGCATTGCCAATGAATGCAGATGTAATACCTGCACTTTTGATTCTTCTTGCTCTATTAATTGGCAGATGTAATACCCACACCATGGATTCTTCTTGCTCTATGGATTGGAACAATAAGATGGCAAGGACCACTCTCCCTCCATATGGAGCATTTTGTATTCTTCATATTAAATGATTACTTTACTTGACAGATAGATGCTCATTCTTGTGCTGGATGAGGATCATTCTTCCTTAAATAATATCATGCTGCAGATGCACATTCCTGTCATTATGGTTTTATGCCTACATCTTCATGTTGCATTGATCACATCGATATATCATTAAGCTGACTTTGGTTTAACTGCGAACTTATAGTGTGGAGTTAAAAGAATAGAGTTAGTCAAACATGTAGTCTATATAGCCTATCTATGCCTAACATTCTAATATATTAAATTGTATAAACTGTCCATATGTGTGAACTTACCAAGATATCAAAACTTAAAGTTAAAAATAATAATAATAAAACATTAAACAATGTTAAATAATTTATTTCTCAAATTTATTTTATATATGTACGGAAATAAATGTTTGTGTGATTATTTTTGGCAGTGGCTTAATTTTTTTTTTTTTTCTTTATTAAAAATATGTTTATGAATTTATATTATTGAATCTCAGCTGCTCCATGATCTAGTGACTGGGCATATCAATCAAAGTAAAATGGAATCTTGACAAGAAATATCTGCATACTATATAAATTTTCCAGGTTCAAATGGTCTGGTGGCACCCTGTATGGTAGATAGAGTAGGAGAAGGCTGACTGTTATAATATGTTGTGTATATTGCAGCTCTGAGAAAGACTGTTAAATGGTCAAAATTGTCAATTATTTTGAAAGTATGATGTAAGTAAGTACTACATTTGCATAAAATGCATAAAAAGTGTTGTTATTATTATTATTATTATTATTATTACTACTACTATTATTATTATTATTATTTATAATAAACAATTTTCTAATTAATCAAATAATTTACATTTAAATTTTCAATCTAAACAACAGACATAAAAAAAAAATAATTTAAACAGTTCAGTACCATCCTGGAATGTATCTCATATAATTATATTGTGACACTAATACACCCTATCACCCAAGCTTATCTTTTATTTATATTAAATACAATATTCAAAATTGTTCTTTATGTGTGGTTGTTTGTTATTAGTATAACAGAATCAACACTTTGTTTAGATCTCGTGAACAATTGTCCGAATAGCAAAAGTTATTACTGTGCATCTGCATGTGTGGCTGCAGTTTCTCAGAAGACACTCTTAGTAATTCAGATAATGGTGAGTTATACCCCTAATACTAGTGTTATTGTATTAATAATTAGCAATCATATATTTAGATGAATCCAAAACTGTATTTATTGTATGTAATCTACCTGTGTATATGTGAATGGATGTGAATAATAAGTTCTCGGAATAGATAGCTAAGTAACAGTTTGCTGTTATTATTCCCATCCTACTACATTTTTAGCTTCCCAAAACTAATTTTTTTTAAAAAAAGTTGTAAATTAAAAATATATAAAAGATAAAACAACATTTAAACAACCACTGCAGAATAAAAGATTCTTAATAACTCTTCTTAGAGAATAATGTAGACTAAGATGATGAGAATTTGAGTAATTTCTATTTTTATTTTATATTCTAGATAATGTCTAGATATTTATTTATTATGAAATACACCTGGGTCTCATTTTATGTGGTAGATAGGTTCCTCAAAAAACATGCACAAAAGAAATCGCACAAAAATAGACTTGACTTATCTTGAAAAATGGGGGATACATACTGTAATTTTCCAAAAATCGCATAAAAGCAAAGCAACAATGTAAAATTACTTTAAAATTCGCATAAAAAAAATAAGAAAATAAAGTATGATTAATAAAAAATTTCAAGTTTGAAAAAAATTGATACAAGACAAACTTTTTTTTACTTTTTTTTATTAACTACACTATTTAATTTTATTCAAAACAATATATTTTTATGCGTAATTTACATTTTTTTCATACATGTATGGTATTTTAATAATTATCGCTATTTGAGACATCAGATTTGTCATGATGTGATGTGAGGTACTGTAGCTTCTCCTTAAACAAAGTCAAGAGGAAATACAACTAAAACATTTCCAATCGCTGTTGATCCTTCCCATATTGTTAAGTGATCTAAAATTGAAATTTTTGTTTCCAAAGAAATTCATTTTCTTGGGTGTATTTTCCTCTCCATTAGGGTAAACTAAAAGTTTAAAATAAAAATAAGAACTTAAACTTACGATAATAAAAAGACACTGACTCACCACTGTTGGGCAAAACTTAATTAAAACTAATAATTAAAAATTAAATTCTTATTTTTGTCTTTAATTTTTTAATTTTCAATTCCATTTAAAAATCAAATTTCATTGTTTTAGATCATGTTACGTAATTTTTAAATTGTTAATTACAATTAAAAATCAGATTTTAATTGTCGAATTTAATTGTGCCAATCGCTGTTTGTTACTCACCTTTTAAAAATAAACTTGTGGACACTAAATGATTAATTGATTATATACTCTTTTTTAAAAAAGCAAAAATAGAAGATGATTTAAAATTCAAAAACAACAACATATACATAGTATAGGCATCTATAATGTTTGAACAGATTTACATTATAATCTTGTAAAATTTAATATGTGTATATAAAATGGGGAAATGCTGATTTTAAGTGAATTATGAACTTCTTTATTGCATAAAATCTATTATAATACTATTATAAAGTGCTGAAAATATTGAAATTATTAGATGGAAGTCGAATTCCGATAATGTGTGATTACTTTAAATATGACGTGAGTGTGTGAAATTTATAATATTTAAAGTTATAGCACATTATCGGAGCTCATCTTCTGATCTAATAATTTTTATCGCATAAAAGAAAACCGCATACAAAGATATTAAGAAGAAACATGAATCACATAACTTTAAAATCGTATTAAATAAATCCGCATAAAACGAGACCCAGGTGAATATGTTGGATCATTTTCATCTAATTGAACTGATAAAATGTTTCCAGAAAAATTCAACTTTTATTTATATTCTCTCTAATTTTACTCAACCATTAATAATAATACACAGCTTAGGACACAATATTTCATATAGTTTTATTTTCTTCTTTTAGAATGTTAGTGATCTGATCTATGATTGCTAGTACGTCAATAAAATATGATCTCTAGATTCATGAATACAGAAATTAAAGAGATACTTTAGTCAATCAATCAATCTAATCTATCTATCTATCTATCTATCTATCTATCTATCTATATATCTATCTATCTATCTATCTGTCTGTCTGTCTGTCTGTCTGTCCGTCTGTCTGTCTATCTATCTATCTATCTATCTATCTATCTATCCATATCCACGTATCTATCCATTTATCCATCCATCTGTTTGTCATTGTTTGCCTGTCTATCTACCAATCTACCTCTACTCTATCTATTCATCAATCATCTATTTATCTATTTACATTTGTATGCATGCATGTATGTCAGTAATATTTTTATATATTTACTACACATGATTATTTATTAATATTTTGTTTTTTTACTTATATGAATGACTTTCTTATTATTTCTTTTCATACTTATTTAATGCCTCCATCACTGGATCATATCTTCATGCAGACAGGTAGAATATCACTGATATATTAACCATCAATGATAAGTATAGCCAAATTGAGGCTACTCAAATGCACAACCCTAACTATTTTTCCTGATAATAGCACCCCTCCATACTGCTGGGACAATATTCATCACTCAAAGCACTTTGTTTTGAGAACAAGTCTCAGGTACCATCCATCCATATAGTTGTATATAACTGGCATGTTCAGATGCCAGGCACACAAACCCAGTGCTTGAAATTTACCCAGGTTAACCCAAACATTTTAATCAGGGAACCCAAAAAAAATACTGACTAATACATGGAAATATTTATAATCATAAACCCTGGTGATGCAGTTAAAAGAGAGAGTATAGAGTGAACAACATTTAAATAAAGACTTTTTATTCATATGCACACATAATCAAATAAATATAATAGTACAATTAAACAAAGGTAATAAATAATTATACAATAATTGTCAGTAATTCAATATTATTAATTGTCCATCATTTATAATTCATTTCTTTTAAGAATGTCTAGACACTTAATTTACAATTGACAAGTTATTTTTAGGTTTTTCTATTATGGTGAGATGATGTCATTTTTCTGCAGTTGACACATTTCCTTTGGTTTTGATTTTCCAGATAACTGGCCTTTCAGTCTCCAGCAATGGTTTCATGGATTTCTTTCCATGGTTCTGAAAGTCCAGGGGAAAGAGTATATGTGGCAGCATCTATACTATGGTCAAGGCATGGATCACAGGTGAAAGAAGTTGATGGAACCAAGGACCCAGAGTATGAAGCCCAGATGAATACTTGTAAAGCTCTTTAGGCACACATGTTGCTACTTCTGCAGCTTCTATGTTGAGGTTTTCCACAGCAAGTAATAATTGGCCCTCTGAAGATCTCATTGACTATGCTCTCAGTAATAATTCAGTAATGAATGAACTGATGAACTCAGCAACTTTTGAACAACTGAGCTTCAACTTGAGAAAACTGCAACTGATGAACTCTCCAATTATCTACTTTTTATCATAATTGTAATTTGGTTTTTAATTATATTTTACATTTTATTTATCTAATCTTTTTTTAGATTCATCTATTATCTTCTTGGCCAGGAATCTTTCCAAATTTAAGTGCATTCTTGCTGATGAGATAGATTATGAGATTTTTCTTTCACTAATTAATTCTATTGAAAATTTTATTTTAAAATCTTTTACATTTATTTATTTTCTTAAACATTTTGTTTTTCAATTATAAAAAGAAGTGAGTGGGTTTTAAGTCTTTATCTGACATGATTCTCAGTCCCCACCTTTATTCTTAATAAAACAATTTATTTTTGAAAAAAATGATGCAACCTTTCCTTTTTATTAGTTTCATTTTTAAAAAGCTATTTTTAAACTATTTTTGTTTTCTATTTTTCTTCATAATTTTTTTTTTTTAAATTATTAACATATACAATGCATATATATATATATGTTTACAACATATATGTTGAGAGCATTAACCCTCTCTCCATTTGAGAGATAAAATGTGTTCATTTGACACATTTTAGTTCTGATATTTTATTTATTTATTTATTTTTTTAAATCAGTTTTGGTATTGCTGGAAACAGACAAGCTACAGAGAGTGGCCTTTTTTATACTGACCTATTTCTCACATTGTATTTTATGTTGAATACAACAAATATATCTATTGTGAGGATCACCAGAAACAAACATACATTCCTATAGATGTGTAATGGGGAGTTGGATGCTGCAAATGTCAACATGTCTACTGACCATTCAACTTACGCTAAACATTTTTTAATTACTATTGATGTGCTGGAACTTTCTCTACCAGCAAATTGGATTGGTTCAGGACTTTCTCTACTGGGTCCTCATCCTACAAAATAAGTGGATGATGCAAATGTCATGATACATCTACTGACCATTCAACTTAAGCTAAAACAATATTTATTATGGCTATGTTGGGTGTTTTTCTTCTATCAAACTAATTATAGGCATATGCTAGAATTATTTTTCCATCATGCAAATTTAGATAATGGGCTGGGAATTCCTCTACCAGCACATTGGATGGGCAAGGACTTTCTCTATTGGGTTCTCATCCTAAAAATATGAAATGCCATCTCCTTGATTCTCTTTATGGGTCATGAGTTCACAAAATAATGGCCTATATCAGCATTCCTTTCTTAATCATATATACACACATACCTCCATAACTCGATAAATCACAATGCAACCATTGCTTACATAAGATCATTTTTTGTTTATTTCTTGAAAGATAACTTTATTTTTCTTATTATATATTATTTTTTTTATTTTATTTATTTAACCTTTATTTTCATTATTGTATATTTACTCTCTGATCTCATAATCCAAGTTACAAAACAAAATTATTATTTTTTATCACCTAAAGATCCATCTAATTTCTTATATTTTCTACTACCTTCTCATTTTTTGTATTAATTTGATTCCCTCTTCCTGTTTATTTTTATTTCCTACCTGTTTTGTATTTTTGTTAATTTCTAGCATGATTCTCTGCACCTGTTGTTCTACTTTTTTTTTTCAAATATTTCTGCCCATTTCCTCAACTTTTCGTCTAACAAACCGATTATTTCATTTCTTTCTATCTCACTTTTTTCTATTTTATCAGTGACTTCATGTTTCTCAGTAAGTACTTCTAATTCTTTATTTTGAGCCTCCATTTTTGGTTTGGTTATAGTACACATTAGTTTAATTTTTATAACATTTTTTTAATAATACTATATTTTTTTCCTATAATTTAATTTGAACAGAGTGTCCGACTTATCTCAATACCCCTCCAGTCTTCTATATTCCATCTGACTCTATCAAAAACCCTTAATCTATCTCTCTGGCCACATTTTCCTCTTCTCTTCTTTTTATTTACATTTCATACTTTTAATTTTTATATTATTAATATTATATCATATTTACATTGGTCTATTTCCCCCCTCTCACTGCTCATGATTTCAACTTTTTATTATTACACAACTTAGACATTTATTTGAAATTTAGTTTTGATCTATGCTTTTTTAATTGTGCTGGGCCATTTATTGCACATTGGCACCCACATTAGATGGCATTTGTAATGATCCAGTATGTAAAATGGACACTTGTAATAATTCGTTATAAAATGACTGTTAATAATATTTTTATATATTTACTCTACATGATTATTTATTAATATTTTATTTTTTTACTTATATCACTGTTTTTCTTATTTCTTTTCATACTTATTTAATGCCTTCAGCACCAGATTTCACATTCAAGCAGAGGGATAAAATATTTTTGATAGATTAACCATCAATGAGACCTATGGCTAGATCGAGGCTACACAAATGCACAACCCTGACCATTTTTCCTAACTATAGCAGCCCCCATGCTGCTGGGCTAACACTCATCATCCAAAGCACTTTATAAGTTTTGAGAACAAGTCTCAGGCATCATCCAGTCATTGGCATGCCCAGATGACAGACACATGAACTGAGCACTTGAAATTTACGTAGGATAATTTAAACATCTTGATCAGGGGACCCAGTGCAATACTAACTAATACTTGGAAATATTTATAATCTCAAACTCATGGTAATGCAATTAAAAAAGAGATAGACCAAACAACATTTAAATAATCACTTTTTATTCAAACACATACATAATCAAATAAATATAATAGTACAATTAAACAAAGAAAATAAATAAGTATACAATAATTGTCAGTAATTTAATATTATTAATTGTCCTTCACTTATAGTTCCTTTCTTTTAAAAATGTCTAGACATTTAATTTGTGATTGAAAAGTTATATTTACCTAGGTTTTTTTATTATGATAAGATGATGCCATCTTTTTGCAGTTGACTCATTTCCTTTGGTTTTGATTTTCCAGATGACTGGCCTTTCATTCTCTAGCAATGGTTTAATGGGTTTCTTCTCATGCTTCTGACAGACAATGCAGCAGCATCTATACTATATTTGAGGCATTGATCAAAGGCTATAGAAGTTGATGGAGCTGAGAATTTGGAGCAAGGAGCTCAGACAAATACTCCTAAAGCTCTTTAGCAGTACATTTTGCTACTTCTACAGCTTCTACATTGAGGTTTTCCTCTGGTTGAATAATTTCAAACTACAATGCATAGTTCTCAGAATTACATATAATAAATTTCACAAAGAGTCCTGAATGAAAATTCCTGCAGATAGGATGAAAATAAGACATTGTTGGTACCAAATTGCTATTTTAGTTTACATTTGCATGCATTTATAAATTCTCTACATCACTGTCAAATCCACCAAGCTGCAGTGGATTTCACTCAAAGTACTTAATATATGTCTGCAAAAATTTGCCTAGTCTCTGACAACTTGGGGACTTATACTAGTTTCATAAACAATGAAATCTTGTGACAAATTATTTGCCCAATAAAAAACTATAAGCACAAGGATTTTCAAGAACAGATGACTTTTAGAAAAAAAGAGCAGTGTCTGATGTATGTATGATGGCAATGTAATCTGAATTGCCACCTAACACCATTTGCACCTTCATCATATTTCACCAGTGAACATTGTTCATCACAATGCTGACATAGGTTGTTCTTTAGCAGCTGCCTCCTCACTAATGACCTCACTTGAGGTGTCACCATAGTGATTTAAAAGATTAAGAAATAGAAAGATCCTGCATGTGGTAGATCTAGTTTAGATAAATGTAACCATCTAATGTTATACATATTCCAAAAGATTAAATAAAAAGGCTAATAATTATAATATACAAATAAGCAAAGGAAAAAAATAAATTATTTATAGAAACATAAAATTAATATTATAAAATATGTACTCATCTTAGTTTCTGAATGCTATTCAGGTTCGACTTCAAAGTGGACCATATAACCACTCAATGGGGTGGATAGGGCTTCCTTTCACCAAATATACATTGTAGAGTCCTCCTTCAATTAAGTTATGCTGACTTCTAAATCATTTCTGGGCATCAGGATTGAACGGGTGGCTGTACTGCTGCTAGTATCTGGTAAGCTTGAAAAATATTAAGGCCATCTTGACCTGCTATCTCTTCTAGGGTACTTGGCTATAATTTCCAAGTATATATATTTCCCATGGCAGACTTTACCACAGAAAATTGGCTTTACTTATATATCTCATTGAGATTGAAAATTAAGAATTGTAAGATAATCAATTATAGCTTTAGGGTTTCTAATATGATTTTCCAAGATTGGGAGACAAGTCACTGACTATTTAAGAGATCTGTGAAACTTTTGCTTCACAGATAGCAATGGCATCATTTTCTTGGAGGTCCATGGTTGCAGTTATGACAAAATGTTTATTCTCTCTTTTCTTGTTTTTGATTTTGACAACTTTTCCCAAAATTTCTCTGATAACACTGAGTATGAATGATTAAGTTTCAAATATCATTTTGTCATTCTTTTGCTCTCAAATGGTAATAGCAGAAACAAACTATAATAATGAATGATGTCTCAGCAAAAACAAATAGTCAGACCACTTGGACAAGCAAGAATCAAAACTGATCTCTTTGCATCTGGTAGGTAGCTCACATGGTCCACCCATCAGCCCAATTTTAATACCCCCCTCCTACAAGCTATTGCATCAGCCAACAACTTATTAATTATATTTTATATACATTCCTTTTAATTTTTATGTTTTAAAGTACACTTTTTCTAATTTTGGAAATTATAGAATTTCCATCTTGGGCTAATTAGACCACCCATTATACCCTCATTCTATAGATAAAAACAACTTCTTTTGATTTTATCTTTTTCTTCTTCTCATATGTCATAGCATCAGCTGGGACATGAACCCACAAACGTCTGCAACCAACTTCTTGCTTGCAAGGTGGGTGTGATGACCTCTCGGCTAACAACGCTTGATTTTATCTTTACAAACAAAAAAAAAAAGGTTAATACAAAAATATTTTTCCTTTCTCTCTCTCTTTTTTTTAAAGACAAATTACAATGCCTAAAAGTGTTACATAGATCAAGACTGATTAATTACAGACCTACAACTACAATGGATAGAACATTTAAATTCTTTCTATAAAAAATTTTTTTTAGAAATAAAAAAATAAATACACATACTTATGTATATGCATATTGGAACATTTACAATTAATAATATAATATAAATACAAAAAATCGGTAGCCATTTTATTGACATCCACACCGTGGGATGGCATTGTTTTTTTTGTTAAATATAGAGTATGAACATTCCCAGGCCTTTTTTTTTTTCAATTTGAATTGCTGGTTTTTGACTTTTGAATTATTTATTTTTGACTTTTTTTATTTAAAAATAAATTAAACACAAATTTTATTTCATTTTTTGTAAACATTTTTATTAACATAAACAAATAATAAATAAATATAAAATAAAATCAACACATTAAAAAAATTCTACGGTATATTTATATGGCTTGCGGCTTTTTAAAAAAACTAACTTCAACAAAATGATGAAGTTACAGGGTTTTATACACAATTAAAGAACATAAACAAACTCAAAAGTTAGTAGGCATTTTTTTGTATTATTGCTTTTTTTAAAAAATAACATCAATAAAATTATGAAGTAACACTGTTTTAAAGACAAATAAATCAAACAAACAAATTCGAAACTTCGTAGATTTTTTTTTTTTAAAAAAAGTTAAACTTAGTAGACTTTTTAAAAAAAATTATGACGCTTTTTTATTTGTAAAAATAAAATTTTTTTTTTAACATTTTAAAACAAACTTCAAAGTTATTAAGCTTTTTTTTTTTGGTTACACAAATAAATCAAAAACTATGGGGAAGTATGGAGGTGTTTATTATATCTATAAACATATTACATACAGGATAGAGAAAGGTGAATAATTCCGTATGTGGTAAATTAAAAAAACATATATTAACCTTTAATTGAGGTTTAAAGTATATATCTGTGCTAGCGCTAATCTCTAGTTTTGAGGATGTTTAGTAATAATCAGTAGTGTATTTAGCAGAAATGGATGGCATCGGGGTTGGGAGTGGAGGGAGTTTAACAATGGTAAATGAAAATGGAACAAATAAATAACACAAATCAACTTTAAACTTAATAAGATTTTTTTTTGGAATGCCACTTTTTTTTTTGGATAAAATACAAACAAAGTTTTATCGGATTGCCGCTTTTTTTAAAAACAATTATCAACAAGTTCAAAGTTATTAAGTTTTTTTTTGGTTACATTAATGAATAACACAAATAAACTTTTTTTGGTTACATTAATGAATAACATAAACAAACTTTTAAAAACAGTTATCAACAAGTTCAAAGTTATTAAGCTTTTTCTTTTTTGGTTACACAGATAATTAACACAAACAAACTTTAAACTTAGTGGGCTTTTTTTTTTTGCATTACCGTTTTTTTATTATAAACTAACATTAACAAAAATAAAACTTATTACGTTCCCCCCTATTACACGATAATATCTCTAATAGAATGTATTAAAAAAAATTTCCTATAATAAGACTCAATTTTTATCACTTATTCAATCTGATAGTTAATGTATACCCAGTTTCAACCAGATCAAAACTGATGCTTCTTGCAATCAATGCAAAAGATAAAATCAAGAGATCAATTACTATCTTCAAAATTCATTACTGAGGAGACTTGGAAGTTATTCCAGTTTCCTAAAAACTTAACATAAAAACTATCACAACAATAATCTCTATTGAACAGTATGGACTAATACCAGTCTCTTTTAACAACCAATTGTATAACTTTTTTTTCCATTAATGTCCTTTTATAAGATGTAACTTTTGTTTAGGGTAATAAAAATTTGTTTAAAGTAAGATAAACAAATTGATAAAGGATTAAAAATAACATTGACAAAGCTTAATAACATTTTTTTTGGTTTCAAAAAAAAAACAAGTTAAAACTTAGAGGGCTTTTTTTTTTACTTGCCGATTTCTTTAAAAACTAACATCGACAAAAATAAAAGTTTTTACGAATTTTTTTTTTTTTGCTATAAAGATAAACAACTTTACAAAGATTTAAAAATAACAAGAACTAACTTTAAAACTCATTTTTAATAAAATAACATCAAATATTAAAATTATGATAAGTAAATTTTCAAACTTTTAGTTTCAGTCAAAACTTAAAGCAATTGGAAAAATAACTTTCTTCTATTTACAAAAACAACGTAAAAGATTTTTAGATAAACTTTTCTTTAAATAATGGGAACAAATTAAATAATTCAAGATGCCCACTGTGTGTTGACATGCTGTGATAAAGACATCTCTGTAAGTATGGCCAGGAAAACATCATCTTTGTGAAGATGATGCCAAATAAATTCGGACATGTAGTTGGACAGATATTTCCTATGAGTTCCTCAGTGTTTCCTGTTACAAGACTTTAGCAGACCCCAAAGATGCTCAATGTTTTGGGTCTGAGTTCCTGTGGAAGGGTCCACAGAGTTGTCACAGAGTTGTAAGTGTGGTTGACTGTCAGATGGCAGAACCCAGCCACCTCAAGATCAACAGTCTTGTAACCCTTCCAACAGTTGAGAAGATAGTCAATCCGGATTTGATGTTATCTTTCACAGCCTGCAAAGTGGATGCAGATCTACAAGGAATGCATGATATCAAACATTCGCATGTCTCTCAGCACCCCCCCCCCCCCAGAAAAAATCCATTGTGGAGGTAGTACTCTTTCCTGGTGGTTCTTTCTCCAGCTAAAGAGAGTTTCATCAACCTCAACTATCAAACCAGGCCTGCCGATTTGACAGCATGGTCAAGATGACAAACTTTCAGAGCTCAGTTCGCGCAGATTGTTGATCCAATGCAAAATGGTATTTTTGCCTAGGCCCAATTTTTTCTGGACAGTTTCGACAGTTAGGTGTTCAAGTTCCAGAAATATATTAGATGTATAGCTTTAACCAAATAGTATTCTGGAGCCATCAAACCAAGTGAGATTTCTAATGGAAACCATTCTACTGCATGAATGAGATGAACATCTAAACTGACATGTATTTTTTTCAATCCTAAATTTCATTGAGGATCCACATTCGCATTTCTTTGAATTTGGAAATTGAGCAATGTCTGATTTTTCTGTGCCATTATTATTTTCTCATGGAGATTCTCGAGTAAATGCTACCTAATGCATTAACTATTTATGAGTATGTTCAAACATACTCTCGGACAATGTTTTGCACATTGAAATTTCAATACACAAGTGTGTAAACAGTCCGTTAATTATGAAATACTTAAATCACATGGTTTCAATAAATATAAAAAAAAATTAAACTAAAAATTAGAACATTTGATTACTTGAATTAAACACACCCTCACACTACACCATCAAAAAGGGTGAAGTGTGCACATTCAGCATAAATAATTTACTGCAATGCAACAAAGTGGTTTGTAATGTGTATTACAGTAGAATTGTTGAATTACACATAAATATGGCTGTAAAATGTCAGCCGCGTAAATGGCATTTTTATGTGTTTTAGCACATAAACCATGCCATCCAGCGGCGTGGATGTCAATAAAACAACTACCAAAAAATGTTTCAACATGTAAACAAATGTTACTACAAACTCTTGATTTTCTCTTTATTATTATTTTCTGTTCTTTTATAAACAATAAAACAAAAATCTTACAAGCTCATAAATAATGATATAACACAACTATATAGTTTTGTTGTGCATGTAAAAGCTTAATAATAATTATAATATATCCACTTGTAGTGTAAGTGTGGATAGGAATATAGCATAGACCAACCCCAATTATTTATGTAACACATATAAATATCTATAATATAAATTCCATTATGATCTATTTGATATATATATATGAAAAACAAAAAACACAAGTTAAAAACTTGCATACGCTTGTATTTATGACTATAGATGGCGTTATACCAAAAACACCTTCAAGCGTTTGTTTACATAAACGTCAGAGCGAGTATTTCACTATCTCTAACTTAATTTCCACCTTCATATCATGATTTCAAGCTATTTGCTATCATCAGTGAAGGACAGGATTAAGAAACTAGATCTAAAACACAAACTCTGAGCATTTAAGAAACAGTTTCTATTCAGCTTGCAAGCGTGAATCTTTTAGACACATAATGTCTTCAAACTCAGCATCGCATGCCAGATAGCTACATGGGTCTGATATCAGTTCAGCATCACCACATAGTAGAAGTCTCTGCAATATATATCATTGCAAGTAAGACCTCAAAGGTACATTTATGAAAAACAAAAAACACAAGTTAAAAACTTGCATACGCTTGTATTTATGACTATAGATGGCGTTATACCAAAAACACCTTCAGCATTTGTTTACATAAACGTCAGAGCGAGTATTTCACTATCTCTAACTTAATTCCACCTTCATATCATGATTTCAAGCTATTTGCTATCGTCAGTGAAGGACAGGATTAAGAAACTAGATCTAAAACACAAACTCTGAGCGTTTAAGAAACAGTTTCTATTCAGCTTGCAAGCGTGAATCTTTTAGACACATAATGTCTTCAAACTCAGCATCGCATGCCAGATAGCTACATGGGTCTGATATCAGTTCAGCATCACCACATAGTAGAAGTCTCTGCAATATATATCATTGCAAGAAAGACCTCAAAAGTACATTTATGAAAAACAAAAAACACAAGTTAAATACTTGCATACGCTTGTATTTATGACTATAGATGGCGTTATACCAAAAACACCTTCAAGCGTTTGTTTACATAAACATCAGAGATAGTTAGAGATAGTGAAACACTCGCTCTGACATTCATGTAAACAAACGCTTGAAGGTGTTTTTGGTATAACGCCATCTATAGTCATAAATACAAGCATATGCAAGTTTTTAATTTGTGTTTTTTGTTTTTCATAAATGTACCTTTGAGGTCTTTCTTGCAATGATATATATTGCAGAGACTTCTACTATGTGGTGAAGCTGAACTGATATCAGACCCATGTAGCTATCTGGTGTGCGATGCTGAGTTTGAAGACATTACATGTCTAAAAGATTCACGCTTGCAAGCTGAATAGAAACTGTTTCTTAAACGCTCAGAGTTTGTGTTTTAGATCTAGTTTCTTAATCCTGTCCTTCACTGACGATAGCAAATAGCTTGAAATCATGATATGAAGATGGAAATTAAGTTAGAGATAGTGAAATACTCACTCTGACATTTATGTAAACAAATGCTTGAAGGTGTTTTTGGTATAACGCCATCTATAGTCATATATGTATATATAACAATTTAATATTAGAAAGATCAGTTGTGCTTAATCCTCAGCAACAGCCATTTTGTGCTAGGGTGTTATATATGGTCTGGCAACAATAACCTCCTCCCTGATGAGACTGTTAAATGAGATCACTCTTTTTAATGTCTTACTTAACTATTTAGATTCAGAGAAATATTAGTTTCGATTAGGTGCCTTACCATAGGGTTTGAGAGACTGTGCATTATACATACCTTTGGTGCCCTGTTTCATTCTCATCCAAAAAACATTATCCCCACAGCAGCCCACAATCTTGAAAGGACCTTCATATAGATTGCCAAACTTATTGAATTGGAATTTCTCCAAGACACACATGAGGTGTCCTAACCATGATGTTTTCTCCTACCTGGAATCTATGTTTTGGGATTCCTTTCCATCTTTGTTTCTTAAGGTTCATTTACTGCATTTGGGTGCTGGCCCATTTTTATCAGAATGTCAGTCAATTTCCCCCTCTCAGTTCCCTGGGAAATTAGCTTTAAATAGTTTTGGGATGTGTTTCCCAAAATGTAGTTGCATTGGGGAGAACCTGTGGATTCATTGGGAGACTAGTTGATATAGTTGAGTGTCTGAGGCAGTTCTTTAATCCACCCCCTGTGGTTTGTTGGTAAATAAGTATGAAACAATCTACCCAATTCATGCATGACTCATTCAGATGGGTTACTTTGGGGGTTACAGATCGATGTTATGGTCACTCACTGAATCCATTCCTCAGACACAAAAGCAGTCACTTGATTCGATAGTATAGTTTTTAGCTTAACTACCTTTGGAAAATTCAAGGTGTCCAATACATTGGTAGCTTCCCAAGTTGTACTACGAGACAGAGGGTAAGCATCCACCCACTTTGAAAACAAGTCATAAGTGACCAATATATATTTTTTTGTTAAAAGGTGGCAAATGGCCATAAACATCTATAGCCATAAGTTCAATTGAGTTGTCTGGTATAAGGTCCATTATACCAGACAACCCAAATGAACTTATGGCTATAGATGTTCATAGGACTAATGTACATTTGATTTGTGGTTTGTATGCTGACAAATTTAGCATTGATTCAATATGGTGATTGCATCCTGGTGCATCCCTGGCCAATAAAACCAGTTTTTAGACAATATTCAGTTTTATGAGTTACATAAAGACCATATAACTAGTGTGTATACTCAATGAGGGGACATCTCATCATGGGAGGTGTCATTGCCCTTCACTCATCTCTGCCTTCCTGAATTTGGTAATATAACACTTTTTCTGGACCTTATACCTGTTCATCTTTTCTTCAGATACTTCACCCCTCCTTGAAATTTCTTTTGGCACTCTGTCAAAATGAGGTTTAGCCAGCTAGCCAGTTGATTCAATTCCCTTTCCATAGCTTCATCCTTTTCCCCTGCCATACTTGATATGCATGACTGATCCAGGCTTAGATGTTGAGGGGTTTGCATAGGAACCAGACGATGACTTAGAATGTCAGCAACCACATTTTCTGCCCCTTTGCAATATCTCACTGTGTAATTGAATTCTTGATGAAACAAACTCCACCATACCAATCTGCTGTTAGTGAGATAACTGTGGTTGAGAATTTCCAAACTCTTATGATTAGTAATCACCACTACTTGAGAATCTAGTAACATGGAGCAAAACCTCTGGATTGCCCATATGATTGTGAGGGCCTCTTTTTTGTGACTATACAAGTCCCTTTAGTAGGCAGCTTATGAAATATAACACCCTACCTGTCCATCAGATTGAATTTGGGACAGTGTAACTCCCAGCTTGTACGTGCTCCTGTCTCTCTGGAGCAGGAAATGCTTATTGAAATCCGGATGAGGTCTACACCACCTATTTATGAAACTTCTTTTTACTTGGTTTAAAGCCTCTTTCTGTTCGGTGATCCACTTCCATTGGACTTTTTTTCTGAGCAGTTTCAGTAATGGTTCCATTTGGTCTGCGAAATTTTGCAAAATCTGTTATAAAAATTGCAGAGTACCAAAAATGACCAGATCTGCTTCTTCATTTGAAGTCTAAGAAATTTAGTAATAGCTGTTACCTTGAATTTTTGTGTACAATATCTGTTTGACCCACCAAGTGGCCCAGAAATTCAATTTCATGAGAAGCTAATTTACTCCATTTTAGATTGATCTTTATATCCTTTTCTTTACATTATCCAAAAAACCAATTCTAATTGATGAAGATGTTCTTCCATGGATGCCAAGGCTATGAGGCTATGACTACCTTGTCCACATACATGGTGATGATATTCTTGATATCAGGCAATAGGACCCAGTCTAGGCACTGAAACAGCCCTGCACAACTGTTGACGAGTCCAAAACACACAATTGAATTTTATATGAATACCCCCATATCTGAAGGCCATGTACTGATGGTTGTTAGAGTGCAGTTCAATCTACCAGTAACTTGAAGTTAAATCAAATGTGGAAAAGATACGTTTTCCTTTGAATTTCCTTAGTAATTCTTGTATGAGTGGAGTGATTGTACAGTAAGGTATAGTCAGTCATCTTGTTGAGTTTTTGGGCATCCAAACACAACCTTACTGACCTGTTCTTTTTTCTCACAACCACTAAGGTGTTGCAATGCAGTGATAAGCATTTACTAATTATGTTCCCTTCCAACATTTGCTCCAATTGTTTTTCCACTTCTTAAATTGGTTAGGGTTGGGGTATGAGTGTGCTTGAAGTGGTTCCACAGGTTTCAGGCTAATCCTCTGTTTGTATACTCTGATCTTTCCAGGGTTATCAGAAAAGATCATGTGGTAGTCTTGAAGTATGGATTTGAGCCTTTTGCCATCTTTCGTAAAAGCTAAATTTGCCTCATTCCTTTTTTCTTCCATTACATCAAGTATAGATTGATTTAAGCAGCAAGTTTCCCCCAAGTTAGGTAATTGATGGGGCAAGAATTGAATATCATGCCCCTGGGAACTCACTAGCTTTTTTTATAATTGAGGGTGCATTTGGTTTTATACAGATAATCTGAACCCAATATGACCTCATGAATGAGATTACTCATGATCAAGAATATGTGAAAGATCATTTTTCCATCTATGTCCAACTCCAACCATATTTATTTAGGTACGAGTTTTACTTTTCCAATTATTTGTGAGGGTTATTTGTGTAGTCTTTAAGGGTAGGGTCTCTATCTGAGGGTTCATCAATAGGAGTTTCTGGTATAACTTCAAGTTATTACTGATATCTGACTACCAGAGTCCAACATCGCTACCATCTCAATTCCCTCAATTCCTAATTGTATTTTGGCACAATTCTGTGATGCATATTCTGGTACTCTATCTTCCCAAGAACAGACTAAGTTTCACTTTTCCTTTCCAGGGAACTCTTTGAGGGATCCATTCTTCGCATTTCAATTCTCTGCATTGCCTTTAATATTCTCTTGCATCTTCCCCACCAAATTCTCTTATCATTTTTTATCTACAGTGTTTAGCAGGTCAGCTAGCTGGTTGAATGACTTCGCTCCAGCTATCAACAGCATCTTCTGAATCTGATAGGCAAGTTACATCAGATAATCCTAATTATTTGGTTCTCAGATATGTGGCACACCTTCAAATTTCTTAACTTGGATGCTTACCTATAGAAAAATTGTGAATAACTTTCATTCACATTAGTTCTGTATTTTTTTCTGCATTATTTGGTAGAGGATTGTCTCCTGATGCTCCACACTCCAAAAATTTCTAATCAAGACATCTTTATATTCCTGGAACATTTTAAGGTGATGGAACAAAGACTCCCTCCAAGCTTATGCATCACTCTATTAATATGGAAATAATTTTCCAAACTTTTAATGTATTCCATCAGAGTTTTCTCCCATTTTCCCTTCAAATATTCAGATTTTTGAGTATTGTTTGATTTTCTGCTGATATGGCTGATGACTTCCACCTCCAGTTGTCTTTTCTAGGGGAACATCCTGACTACCTTCTTCACTATTGATTGTAGTCTTGTTCTTGTCCTTTTTTAAGCTCTTCATCCATCACTTTTTGTTTGCCCTTGACTTTTGTCTCCTCCTTCGTAGTTTTTTACCCTGACTTGGCTAATTGCTGATCCATTTTATCCACTTGTGACCCATCCTCATCATGATTGGGTCTATTCTCTTTATTTTCCCACTCTTGTAATTTTCAGTAATATTTCACTTCTCACATTATCTATTTTTTATGCATCACCATAGTTTGGTTAGACATCTCCCTTTTCCACTCTTCCATCTCTTTTGGCATTTTAGCTATCTCCTTTTTTATGTTCTTTAGGAATTCTTCCATCATTGCCATTAGACCCTAATTTTCCTTTCTTGGTTCATTTTGATGATTATCAATGCCCTGCTCTTCAGGTTGTTTTTCTTCTGGCGTTTCTATGTTTGCAGGATCCCTGTTCCACTACTCAAAGATTGTTCCATATTTCTCTTTTGGAATCTTGTCAACATTAATCAGTATTGCTTGATAATTTTAATTTTTTATATTTCTTGTATGCAATTTTGGAAATATATATTCATTCTATATTATTAAATTGTATCCTAAATAATTTTAATCCCCGTAATTAACTTGACACAAATTCAGAAATACCTATATATATGTTCTATACCTGTATATGTTCTATACTATTTAAATTGTCTTACACTCAATCCCTTTCTATGTGCCCTTTGTTTTTTAAATTTCTTGTTCTATTCCAGCCACATTTTTCTGATTCTCACATATATTTCATTCAGTTTGCTATTACTTACATGAGAAAAAAAATTTTTCTTTTATTATTTTCATATATATATATATATTTAAATATGGCCTGTTTTAACTATACACCCACAATCCTAAATCAATCTAATGATATTTCTGATTTCTACCTTCAATACTTTCTATGTCTGAAGATCTAAACCTATATTTATTTTGGTCTGATAAATAAAATTTATTTCCTAAAATTCTTTCAACTAAATGTTGAAGCTGAACATTATTTACAACTGCATTGTTAGCTTTAAAATATTTTTGTAAGTAAAAATCTTTAATAAAGTCTTTTATTAGTTTTCGTTTTCACTACATGGTCTTATTTACTTTTGACCTACATATGCTCCGAGCATGAAGTGAGGTATGTCATTAAGTTAAAGGTCGATAATAATTCACTCAAAAATATTGTTGTGTAAATATAAGGATATTTCAAATCGAATTATTAGAGGGAGATCCAACCTACACTAGGTCAATCAAAACCCTCTTGTTAAACTAAAGGTTGATAATAATTCACTCAAAAATATTATTGTGTAAATATAAGGATATTTCAAATCGAATTATTAGAGGGAGATCCAACCTACACTAGGTCAATCAAAACCCTCTTGTTAAACTATCTCACTATTGTCCAATTATCTAAACATTGGTCATTGTTTTTTTGTCTTTGCACACCTTTGAAAGTACTGAACTGCTATGATCCAGGCTTTACATGCCACTCCTTGTAAAGAAATCTAACATTGATCCCCTTTCTCATTTTGTTTTTCAAGAGAGTGTGCAAATATAAATGACCATTAAAATCTTAGAAGATTTGGACATAGGAATGAAACCAATTTAACTCCCTGGTAAAGCCATCCCAATAGCTAGTTCATCATATTGTTTATATTTCTCCTATCTCAGGTTAATACATAGTTTGGTTCTCCAGTTCTACAACTATAATAATTATTTACTACAAATATGTAATTTATCAAAATAAATAAATTATTAAATGATTTAATATGAAATATAGTATCATTTATTTTTCCCATTTCCCTCCACTGAATACATATATACATGATATTATTTTAAAGAATGGAAAATTTATATTTACGCCTTCTGCTATATAGATTTTCCCATTTGAAAACTATTGCCTTTAGTTTATGTAATATGATATTGATTTATCAAGCTAAAGATTTACTTAAAGAAGACAAGCATGTATATAAAAACATTTAACTTTTTTTTTTAAAGAGAAGTTTGTATATGTCTATAGGTGACATAAACGATGTTTATCCAAAAACATTTTTCTTTAAAAAAAAATTAAGATGATTGCATAATGGGTGTGGTCTATACTCCCCTTCCCACTTTAAGAGTAACAAAATAGTAAATTACTTTTATGTGACAAACATATTCAAAAGAAAAAATATATTGAGGTTTACAAGCATGTCTACCATTTATTTCTTTAGTTTGTAAATCTTAATATTATGGGCACATAAATATTCTCATGCAGAAATTATGTATATATTTTATATGGCAACATCTATGTCTCTTTATTTTGAATGCATAATAATGATGCATGAAAAATATGGTAGTGATTTAAAGGATTAAGAAATAGAAGGATCCTGCACAGGATGGATCTAGGTTAGACATACACCTAAGTACCATCTAATGTTATACATATTCCAAAAGATTAAATAAAAACTAATAATTATAATATACAAATAAGCTAAGGAAAAAAAAAAATTATTTATAGAAACATAAAATTAATATTTTAAAATATACACTCATCTTAGCTTCTGAATTCCATTCAGGTTTGACTTCAAAGTGGACCATATAATCACTCAACAGGGAGGATAGGGCTTCCTTTCACCAAATATACATCGTAGAGTCCTCCTTCAATCAGAGTATGCTGGCTTCTCCTAAATCATTTCTGGGCATCAGGATTGAATGGGTGGGTGTACTGCTGCTAGTAGTCTACTCCATGATCATTCAGTAAGCTTGAAATATATTAAGGCCATCTTAATCTGGTATCTCTTATAGCGTACTTGGCTATAATTTTCCAGTATATATATTTCCCATGGCAGACTTTACCACAGAAAATTGGCTTTACTTATAATCTCATTCAGATTGCAAATTACGAATCGTAAGTTAGTCAATTACAGCTTTAGGATTTCTAATATGATTTCCAAGATTGGAAGACAAGTTTCTGAATATTTAAGAGCTCTGTGAAACTTTTGCTTCATGGATAGCAATGGCTTCATTTTCTTGGAGGTCCATGGCTGCAGTTATGACAAAAATGTTTATTTTCTCTTTTCTTGTTTTTGATCTTGACAACTTTTCCCAAAATTTCTCTGATAGCAACACCACATATGAATGATTAAGTTGAAAATATCATTTCATATTTTTTTTCTCTCAAATGGTGATAGCAGGAACAAAATATAATAATGAACGACCTCTCAGCAAAAACAAACAGACCACTTGGAAAAGCAAGAATCAAAACTGACCTCTTTACATCTAGTAGGTAGCTAACATGATCCACCCATCATCCCAATTTCAATACTCCCCCCCCCATGACCTATTGCATCAGCCAACAACTTATTAATTATACTTTATATACATTCCTTTTAATTTTTATGTTTTAAAGCACACTTTTTCTAATTTTGGAAATTATAGAATTTCCATGTTGGGTTAATTTGCCCACCCATTATACCCTCATTCTATAGATAAAAACAACTTTTTTTGATTTTATCTTTACAAACAAAAAAAAATTCTTAATACAAAAATATTTTTCCTGTCTCTCTCTCTCTCTCTTTTTTAAAGACAAATTACAATGCCTAAAAGCTTTACATAGATCAAGATTGATTAATTACAGACCTACAACTACAATGGATAGAAAAATTTAAATTTTTTCTATAAAAAATTTTTTTTAGAAAAAAAAAAATATATATACACTTATGTACATGCATATTGGAACATTACAATTAATAATATAATATAAATACAAAAAATGTTCCAGCACATAAACAAATGTTACTACAAATTCTTGATTTTCTCTTTGTTATTTTTTTCTGTTCTTTTATAAACAATAAAAACAAAAATCTTACAAGCTTATAAATAATAATATAACAACTATATAGCTTTGTTGCGCACACAAAAGCTTATTAATAATTATATACCAATCCCAATTATTTATGCAACATATATAAATATCTATAATATAAATCCCATTACGATCTACTCGTTATATATATTGTATCATCTACAAATAGATGGTATAAATATATTGACATTGAGAATATATAAGAGCTGAAAATAAATAAATTTAAAGATCTTTTAAATTAACGCAGTTTTAATTTTTTTTTTTTTAGTTTGTGCATTTTTTTTAAATGTACAATGAGATTCTTTTTGTTTCGAATTATTTATCTATCGGTAATTTAATAAAAGTTAAAATTGGAAAGAATAAAAAAAAAGACATGCACATTACTAATCCAGATAAGCAAAAGGAATTCCAAAAGTACAAAGATTACGATCAAGAAAATCTTTCTAACTCTAATTAAAGATGGCGGAAATGATTTACTTAAAAAAAAAACTTTGTTACAGAAAGTTAAAAATAAATGTATAAGATTATAAACCTAAGCATCATGATAATAATAACATACGCAGAAGTGTCAAAACTGGATTGAGGTATAAAAAGAAGAGGACAACTTCGATCTAGGTCTTTTCATTTATCATCAGGTTATGTGGCTTAAAGTTGTAGGTATCTGTGAGCATAGTCTGTGGCAGTAATATACTTCTGCAGAAGTACACCAGTTGCTGAATGAAGCTGTCACACAAGAATGGAAATGAAGCTTTGTGAACACCTTAACAAAGACATTTACCATGACTGAGCTTCTATGCTCCAGCTATAGCACAGTGCAATAATTAAAGATGCTGGCAGGAGAGACCAATTATAATTTCCATGAGTTTGGGATCCCACAAGTTCAGATTATTTACTCCCAATTTGTGACTTCAATGCCAGTTAATGTTAACCAGGAAAATATATACCAATTGTGACTGATTTTCAAAACTTCAAGGAACTAGCTAAAAGAATTTAAATGTAACAAGAACTTTCATCTGATTAATAGTATTTGGATTAGTGTATGTTCTTTTTTCCTATTTTTTTTTTTACTAATTCTCATATAAATATTTTAATAGATTTTAATAAAATATTTAGTATTGATTTAACACTCTCTTTGTATGTTCTTAACTTGAATATTAGATGTTGTGCATGTTTGTTAATTAATATTTAAGTAAAGAAATTACCTTTGCCATTCTATTTAATAGTTATTGACTAAGCTCTGGGAATAATATTCTCTAAAAAAAATAAATAGTAACGGGGAATCATAATCCCAATCTTTTAGTTATGTCAAAATTATGGGATACTAGGAAGTTAGGAGTCTATTGACTATGGCACCCTCTTATAAATTAAAACTAACTTTGTGTAATAATAATTAGTAGGCCAGTTAATCAGTAAATATAGCTATGCTTTTAGAAATACGAACAAGATATTTTCTTAGCCATAACTGGATTAACTTTAACTTTATAGTGTGTAAAATAAGCCCTACCACATCTAACAAAACATGAAAAATGTTACAATGGCTTCCCGATGTGATGCTTCGAAACTAACCACCACCTGAAATACAACATTATATCCTGATTATACAAATATAAAAATATTTTTTTTAATATGACTTACAGAAAGAAAAATACAAATTGTGGCTGATGTAGATTTTAATTCACAGTGTTGACCGGGTAGGTGGATACTGGAGTGGGGAATAAAGCATAGCCCTGAGTCCTTATATATGCAGTAGGTGACATAAGACTGTCCTTAAATGCCATGAGTTTTAAAGAGCAGGTTCCTGAGAAATGGGAGGGCAGACCATGAGCCAATAAGTATCAAAAGAATGAGCAATGCTTGTATGTGCTTAGTCTTGGACTTCTCTTATTGTTAGTTTTACATTGAACATAAAGATGAATGTGCAAATCATTCCCACCATGTTAGATCTAAAAGTGGGCATTAAAGCCATACATCACTTGTGAATGAATCTATCAAATACAAAAACAAAAAAAAGTATATTTTTAAACTTAAGAATAAAATTTCAAATTCATATTTTATTCTTGTTTGTGGGGATGAATGATATTGTACTGTCTACAAATAGATGGTACAAATATATTGACATTTTGAGAATATTTAAGAGCTGAAAAAAAAGTAAATCTAAAGATCTTTTAAATTAATGCAGCTTTAATTTTTTTTTTTAGTTTGTGTATTTTTTTTAAACATACAATGAGAGTCAATTCTTTTTGTTTCGAATTATTTATCTGTAATTTAATAAAAATTGAAATTGGAAAGAATAAAAAAAAAGGCATGCAGATTACTAATCCAGATGAGCAAAAGGAATTCCAAAAGTACAAAGATTATGATCAAGAAAATCTTTCTAACTCTAATTAAAGATGGCAGAAATGATTTACTAAAAAAAAAGAACTTTATACAGAAAGTTAAAAATAAATGTATAAGACTATAAACCTAAGCATCATGATAATAATAACATGCGCAGAAGTTTCAAAACTGGATCAAGGTATAAAAAAAGAGGACAACTTCGATCTAGGTCTTTTCATTTATATTCAGGTTACATGGCTTAGAGTTGGAGGTTTCCATGAGCATAATCTGTGGCAGTAATATACTTCTGCACAGGTATGCCAATTTCTGAATGAAGCCATTACGCAAAAATGGAAACAAAGCCTCGTGAACACTGTAACAAAGAGATTTACCGCAACTAAGCTTCTATGCTCCAGCTATAGCATGGATCGATAATTGAAAATGCCAGCAGGAGAGACCAATTATAATTTCCATGAGCTCAGGATTTCACGAATCTATACAAACTTACCGGTAAGTTCAGATTATTTACTCCCAATTTGTGACTTAGTGCCAACCAATGTTAACCAGGAAAGGATAATACCAATTGCTAGAAGAATTTAAATGTAATAAGAACTTTCATCTGATTAATAGTATTTGGATTAGTGTATGTTTTTTTTCCAATTTTTTCTTTATTAATTCTCGTATAATTATTTTAATAAATTTTAATGAAATATTTAGTATTGATTTAGCACTCTCTTTGTACATTCTTAATTTGAATATTAGATGTTGTGCATGTTCGTTAATTAATATTTCATTTAAGAAATTACCTTTGCCACTCTATTTAATAGTTATTGACTAAACTCTGGGAATAATATTATCTAAAAAAATAAATAAAATTACAGGGAATTATAACCCCGATCTTTTAGTTACATCAAAATTATGGGATACAGGGAAGTTGGAGTCTATTGACTATGGCACCCTCTTATAAATTAAAACTAACTTCATTGGCAATTCCTGTAATAATAATTAGTAGACCAGTTAATCAGGAAATATAGCTATGTTTTTAGAAATACGAACAAGATATTTTCTTAGCTATAGCTAGATTAACTTTCACTTTATAGTGTGTAAAATAAGGCCTACCAGATCTAACAAAATGTGAAAAATGTTGCAATATAAATATATAACAGTTTAATATTAGAAAGATTAGCTGTGCTGAATCCTCAAAAACAGCCATTTTGTGCGAGGGTGTTGTATACAGTCTGGCACAATATATATATATAGTAAAAGAAAAATTAAAGAGGCAATTTTTATAAACAGGAATAAAATGCATTTAATAAATCGACAAGCTGCTAACATTAAAATACGAGATTCGTGGAATTTGAATTGATGATGTTTGCTTCGCTTTTGTTTTTGAATTTAATGGCAGTTGAGGCAGGTTTAAGAAATTAACCGAAAGTACTTCTGTGGATTTAAGGATTGTTTGTAATAGTTTGTAAACCGTTAAATTTATTATTTCAATTATATATATATATATATATTCAAGAGACGTAATACAAATACCCATTTTGTATTCACTGAGCAGTCCAGAAAAGTGGGAATGATAAAAAATTTATCAACAGTGCATGGTTTATTTGTCAAGACTGCATATTACATATAAAATTGAAATAATTAATGTATTTATTAAATTTCAAATATTTAACTTAAAATTTGGGTTTTAAAATAAAAAGTGGATTCTTTCACAAAAAATTGAATTAGACTTTATACGAATATGGATGTGTTTTGATTTGGATTGTAATAATTTTACCCTTTTTAAAAAAAGTTTATTAAATTTACTAATCTTTATATATATATATATATTAATTCTAATGTTTTCACGGATAAAAGATGTCATATTATTATTACTATTTGCGGGATATTCCGTGTAGTGAAAAAGCTAAATGCTGACGTTTCAGTACAATATCAAGTACCTTCCTCAGAGCGTCCTCTTTCTCAAATCATAAGAATGCATATGAGATTTAAAATCATTTTTATCGTTTTCTTTCTCTTCATATTTAAATTCTATTGGTTGAGAAGTTTTAAAATTTATTTTCTCTTCCAATAGTTTCTTCCAAATGTTGTTAATCTTCTTTAACTCACACCTTTCATTTATGCTCTTGGGCCTTTTAAAAATCTCTATAGCTTCTCTTAGCAATCTCTGATCATCAGCTATTTATTCTCATATTAAATTAACAAATCATGATATCAATTTTGAAAAAACAAATATTTTAACAAAAATTGAACAATATGAGCAGAGATTGCTAAGAGAAGCTATAGAGATTTTTAAAAGGCCCAAGAGCATAAATGAAAGGTGTGAGTTAAAGAAGATTAACAACATTTGGAAGAAACTATTGGAAGAGAAAATAAATTTTAAAACTTCTCAACCAATAGAATTTAAATATGAGGAGAAAGAAAACGATAAAAACGATTTTAAATCTCACATGCATTCTTATGATTTGAGAAAGAGGATGCTCTGAGGAAGGTACTTGATATTGTACTGAAACGTCAGCATTTAGCTTTTTCACTACACGGAATATCCCACAAATAGTAATAATAATATGACATATATATGAATTCAGACTTTTAAGCTCCTACAGCTATCCATTCCATCTTATACAACTGATACACATGACCACATGTAGGTGAAAAAGATAATCTCCAATATCCATATTTCATGCTAAACCAGCACTCATCAGTTGGTCTAGATCACCATCTCACACACGTCTATATAATCAATATTCAGTTTATATTAAGCTAGCAAATCTTCAAACATTAATGGACCAGCTTCAGTCTTCTCCACCCTTCAACTCTTCAGCCATTCACATCATTGAAAATCTGAGAATGGAATACTCAAAGCCCTTGCTGATGCCAATATTGTCATACCCATGTAGATTTTTAGTCACTCTGATCTGTCACATTTATGACATTAATGTCCATTTAAATAGACAGAAGAGGGATGGCAGAATACAAACTGAATATATAATATTTAAATACATGTATATTTTTTATACTAAACTTAATGTAATTAGAAAAGACTATGCAACTGATACATATGACCACATACATATGAAAAAAATACATGATCTCCAATATAAGAGTTGGAGCTTGGATCAAATTGAAGCTTGTCCATTAAAGCTTAAAGATTTACTATCTTAATATAAATTTAACACTGATTGTATATGGGAGATGGTGATCTGGACCAACAGATTAGTGCTACTTTAGCATGAAATACAGAATATTGGAGATCAATTACCTTTTTCACATGTATGTGGTTATGTGTATCAGTTCTGTAAGATAGAGTGAATAGCTGTAAGAAGCTTGAAAGTCTGAAATCAAGTTCTTTCTAAATACATTAAATTTAGTAAAGCAATATATATATATATTGTAACCTTCCAGGTTGGCACCAGGAAGAAATGTTGGAAGTTCACATTTGTGCTAACAATGGCTAAAGTTAATTATCTGAGAAAAATGAATTGAGATGTAATTTGCTAGTTAAAATTAGGATTTAAAAAAATTAAAACTTTAATTGGGTGTACTGATTGGTAGAGTTTTGGATTATGTGTGTTTGGTAGTAGAAGAGGAGGATGACCAATATTAGGGATGTTTGTATGTAGTAGAAAAATTTACATGTCATAATAAGCAGATACATAGATATATTATTAATTAGAATTTTCTTTCCTATATTTTATTTATTATTTACTAATTATATATTGTTCATAATCTTATATTTAAAAATGATAAAGATTATTTGTATAATAGTGAATAACATTTCTAAATTAACAATTAATATTTAATATTTTTTTATTTATTATTATTATGTTTTATTCTATTCAAATATTGTATTGTTAAAATTTTATAAGTAAAATTTTGGTACACTTCCAAAGTTGATTGTAATAAAAAAAAACACAGAGGGTGTGAGTGGAGAAAGACATAGAGTTTAAAACTTGAAGGAAAGTAAAAAAAAAAAGTTCCGAGGAAGAAAATGTAAAAAAAAAAATTAAAAGATTCAATAACTCTCTAAGAGTATTAGAACAAATATAAAAAAACATTGCAAGGATTCTAATAATATACCTGTGGAGAATTTTTGTTATTATACTACTGGAATGATATAAAAATGAGGAGATAAACACCCCCCAGAGGGATACCAGCCTCCAAATTTCTGTCAAAGGATGGTCCAAATTCACTACCTTTAAAATGCCTGGATGATATGTAAGCTAAATTATTATGATTTATTTTAAAGTATTACCAAAGCTGAATAATATTAAAATGACAAAATTGTGTAAAATAAAGCTAGCTAAAATTTTTTTATTAGACGCTATAATTAAATGCTTGATTTTCAATTTTAAGAATTTTCTATCAATATTCTACAAAATAAAATTTAAAATGAAAAAGTTTATCTATTTAATCTTATATCAAGAAGATAATTTTATACTGTATAACTTTGCTATTCACACATATATGACAAAATAATTCCAATGCATGCAAATGTTATTATAACGCCTATCACGGAATTCTATAATAAAAAAAGACTATTGTCATTCTTAACAAATTATGCTTTAACAATCAAAGATAATTTTTTTTTATGTTATAATTTACTGTTGTCTTTGAAACTAATATGTATGTTTCTTTCAACTTTCAATTTTGTTTAAAAAAACAACATGTAATGATGGGATATTGATAAGTATTTTCGTTATTGATTACAACAGATGTATAACCAATTTTTTTTTTTTTGTTTTCTTTTAAAAAAAACAAAACAATGTAACTTCATATCATTATAATATGATAATCTATTATTTTGTATGATCTAGAAATTATATTATAGGTGATTATAGATATTCGGATGTGTGCATGATGCTATAAATTATTATTTTAAAAAAATTGTATTTATTATGCTTCAATTTTGTTAATGAAGTTTATTTAAAAAAATAAAGAATTAAAACCTTGTCTGTTATAAGTTCATTATATAGGAAGTATATTGAATGTGAGTTGAAGGTAGAAATGGTCAAGGGATGATTAGATTATTTAGATTGAGTTTGGAGATATTATTTAACCCTCACGTATATAAGTATAAGTGTTTAGTTATTGTCTTTTCCTGCCTTTCTTTATTTTGTATAGTTAGTGTTAGATGATACACACTGATTATAACAGATAAGTGTTGTATAAAATTTTATAATATGTATAAAAGATGATTGATTTATGGCATCATCCAAGTTTTATAAATAAACTAATAAAAAGTATGTTTTAAAAATACATCATATTTAAGATATTATAAAAGCACACATATTCAAAAATATATGATTCGTATATTAAATATTAGTCAATTTTGCTTTTGCTATAAAAGCAATGTAATTGGTTAGAAAGGTGCATAAAATAATATTTTTGTTTATTCATTATTTATTTTGTCTTTTGATTTTTAATAAATGTTTTAATGAATTAAAAACCCAAATGAATTGCTTGATTATATACGTTCGATTCTCCATTTCCACACACATACATATATGGTTAACATAGCATAGTCCTAAAATATATAGATTTGCCAGTAGAAGTCAATTTATTTAATCTGTCTGGAGATGATAAATCACCATATTACAGTGCTAATAATATATTCTACTTTGCTTAGAATAGGTGGTGATGTAGATAAAAAGATACCCGATCCTCATCATTATCTATCTTATATTAAATATGATAATTGATAATTTTGCAATAGTTTTATAATTAAATAAATGTGTGGCATATGATTAAATTAGTGTTACAGAATTGTTATTAATAAATGTTTTATTACTCTTATTTGCATCCTATATAAAGACCATATCCTATAACCTCAACTGAGCTAAGCCATAGAATAATTACAATATAAGAATCTTTTAAACAAGTTTAAAAGCAATTTACAATTATAAATTTTATTCTATCTTGTATAGAATTGGTGCCTGGGCATTTATAAATATAATAAAGTAAACAAGTGAAGAGAGCAGAGATTACTATATATATATATATATAGGAAGTTAATATAAATGATCATTTTGTATTGGCTTAGCAGTAAAGTGGGGATTCAGAAATGTTTGTCATCAGCATTTGGTTCTTAATTTGCTAAATATATTTGGTTCTAGTAAACTATTAACTGTGCAGCCTTTGGTGGTGCTGTTTCTGTGTAAAAATATAGAATTATACCACTTTTGCGGCCGAACCTATGGCTAATATATGAGTAGATCATATGTAGTGGTTAAATATACGGCCAATTCTTCCATGTTCAATAACACTACGTCTACTAACAATACTATGATCTTATAGTTTGCCATTGATTTCATTGCAGGTTGAATTCCTATGCATATTGACAGAATTTGTATTGTCACTAGAATTTAAGATGAGAGTGTGAGCATTGTCATCTTTTTCAAGTGTTTATTTGTTGATGTTTATGATTTTCTGTATTTCCCAACTGAAAGATTTTTGTGTACTAGTAATTTTCAGCGTATTATTGATATTTGTCAAAATTTTTTTTTGGCTAATTTTGGCTTTTTTGGGAGTCAAAAAAGACAAAATACAATTTTTCAAGCTCTCTGGCAGACGATTGAAGTTGTTTGCAGAAAAATACCATTTCTGTCGTGACTTGGACGAGAATTAAAAATGTTTACCACATTATTATATTTGTGGGACGTCCCAAACAGAGAAAATGAGGCAGTTGCATTTTTGCAAGCCCAAAACATCCTGCCATTTATTACAGTTGATTTAGTTCAGTCATATGTGGTTAATAAATTTATTTTCTGGAAAGAATTTGTGTTTTGTTTGCGATTATTTTTATCTGTAAATCATGTAATTAACACCCAGAATGACAGTGTTAAAAAGGGGCGGCGTAGTTTGTTGGACATCTCTTGATTGATTGACTTTTTTTTTTTTTAAAAAAAAAAAAACTTCTTCTTTTGACATACCTATTCGTTCCATTTAGAAGCAAAAAGAGGTTTTTTGTTGTTGTTGTTTTAAATCAATAAACAGCATGTTAAGTAGATTTTAAAAATGAACCCGAGCTAATTTTTGTTGTTAAAAAAGAATAAAAATACCGGACGTTTTATTTGTTATGAAAACAAAAAATCTTTAACAAACTTGTACGACTCTTAAAAAAGATAAATAAATAAATCCTACAGAATGTAACAAAACCGGTTAACATACATATTTTTGTGTTAAAAAAACAATACCGCAATTGACTTTTTGGTTTTTGTTTTGGACATTTTATTTGTTATTATTAAAAAAAGCAAAAAAATCAAAACCCCGTTTTATTTGTTATTATTAAAACAAAAAACAAAAAAATCAAAACAAACCCCCTCATTTTTAACATAATTCAAGAAGAAAGTGTCGATTCTAATTTTAAATAACAACAACAACAAAAAAAGAAAGTTATATGTAAAGCAAATTGTGTATATTTGAGATATTCCAAAAAAAAGTTAAAACTGTCCCTTATTACTTTGAAATGTATCGAATCCAAAACAAAAAAATAAAAGACGTCTGTAAAAAAGAAACAGTAGATTTAGAATGGAAATTCCCCCCCCCCCCCAATAAAGGTGTATGTCAAAAATTATGTACTTTTGAGATCCAAAAAAAAAGGTCAAAATCTCCTTTATAGTTTTAAATTTATCAAATGAAAACCAAAAAAATAATTATGTCCAAAACAAACAACAACAATATATTAAATATTAAAAAAAAAAATTACAGCCACATGTCAAAATACGACCTATTAGATAATAAAAATCTAGCGGCCCAGTAATGTTATGACGCTCTGTTTTTAACTAGAAACAGCGCCACCAAAGGCTGCACAGTTAATAGTTTACTAGAACCATATATTTTTTCAATTATTGCATGGAAAGTCCTTTTTTAATTCTTTTTTTTATGATAATCAATCAAAAAATACATTTATATATTAACATATAGCTTAATACATGTAATTGAGGATAGCAAATCAGTCTCTCTCAGGCTCTGAACAAATATCACTACATTATTCTTGATTTTTTCTAGCAAACAAAATTATTTATTAATAACTCAAGGGAGTTATTCTTCAAATAGACTTTCAAAATTTTTTAGCCAATAAAATATTTTGATATTCTTAGCTAGAGGATAGGCTCTTACCCCTGGTATTTGGCAATAGACGAATAATAACTTCTCGTTTATTGTTTTTTGGAGAGCGGTTGAGAAAATCTTTCCCATGCAGTGGGATATTTAAAAACTGTTTAATCTTTCCATATCAACAGTATTTTAAAATGCTCATAAAGACATAGTAAACATTTTAATTAAACATTTTTTAAAGTTAAATATTGACTACAGATTTCAACTTTAAAGAAGATCTAGAAACAATATGAAGAAGCAGCCATTGAAATTTCAAAAGATCTCTACAGAGATTTTTTTTTTTAATAAAATTTCTTCATTTTCCTCATTTTTTCTGAGTAGATGAGAGGGTCCCTGAAAGCCTAAATCCTACTTCTGTTGAGTATGGGATCTGTGATGAGAGTGCTGCGGGGATCGTTTCCGGCGTGGAACTTCTCATTCATAGAAAAGAAAAAAATAACATTATTTTTAGTGTTTTTTTAAGTATTATTCTTATAAATGATTTTATCCATATATTATTGCAAAATAAGCTGCAGTTTGGTTTAATGGTTTTAATTGCAAGTGATTTGCCAAAATTATTTCTATTATTTCCAATGTGGGATTGATGAGATTTGTCCTTTGCTGTTCATATGGTTTTTCATGGAGGATTGGAATGGTTTTCAGCAGAGTTTCTTTCCATGTTCTCCATAGTTCTTTCAAAATATACTGGATTGCTCTCTTCTGAAGATATTCGAAGCCATTTCAGAGAATTAGCCTGTATTCTATATTATCTCAAGTGTTTTCCTATTCCTCTACTTATCTACTGCAAATTGGATTTTTTAATATTGTACTCTTAAAATGCTATTCATATTTGGACTCTAGACTTTACAAATAATTTCTAATTATAACCTAGGTTTGCTTTTAATAATTAATCACCTCATGGACTGATGCTTTGAACATTCACAGGTTGATCAATTTTTAGAAATGCTATGGACAAAAATACAGTGTATCATTTTAGATCTCCATATTACATTTTATAAATCAAAGTTTACCTTGTAAAACATGTATCAATAAAGTTTAATCCTATTTAAAAAAAAAGAATTTATGCTCCAGATGCGATGCGATGCTGGAGCTTATTTTTCAGAATCAGGAATCTCTCAGCTACTATGTCCAGAGAAACCTGTTAGCTATCTTTCTTTCTTTTTCATTTCCCACCCTAAGATTTTTCCATATTCTTATCTATTTTGCTCCATATCATTTCCACAACATAATCTTTGTCAACTATATCTAAATCCCCCATATCTTTTCCCAAACCCAGAATAAAAATCAAGAGTCCACTTTCTGTATAATCACTATGTTTATATTTATTCTCCCACAACTTCATTATTTGTGTCCTTGTAGGCATTTGCACTCAACTAATAAATGGCTAATATTATCTATGCCTTTCTTACATAACTTGCAGATTAAATCATCCATATTTTTCCATTTATGTATATATTCCCTTGTTGCTAATGATCCTGTTTGAGCCTTAAACAATAAACTACCTTTCTTGCTATTATCATAAATTCACTTTACACCCAGTATTCTGTTTACTTCTATATATATTTAATTTCTCTTTACTCTTCATATTAGTACTCCATCTCTTCAACTCCATAATTTTTATTAATATATCCATACTTCTATCCCATTCTTTGCCACTATAACACTCAACAATTCTCCTAACACACCTTTTGGTTAAGTATACTGACAACATCTTTATCCAAATATTCTGCATGCCATACTACTTTTCCCACCCATCTTGTTGCCTGACCTTTAATCATAACCCAATTAAATATTATTTTGGCTATTCTATTATCCATAAATTGCAGTCTACCAACATTTTCATTTTGATTTTTGAATCTATCTTATAAAAACTTGACCATCCCATTTCTCCTTGAATTGCCTCTTTTGCCATCCACCCATCTGCATCTAATACATGTCTTCTTACTTCTCTTTGTACTTTTTCTAAGTAATCTTGACACCCCTTTACTAACACATAATGCATCATTGCCATATGATAACCCTGCTGCTGCCACCCCCTTTCTTACAATTCTAGCTACATCATATTTATTATATGAAAACACTGTTAATTTCTTTATCAGTTCCTTTCTTTTCTTTGCTTCATTTATCAATTTTTTCTCCAGTTCATCCAAGCAATTTCTCTGATTACTTAAAACGATTCCGAAATTAGTTATACCGATTCATTAGAGTTTGACACTTAAATCGCACAAGGAAAAATAATTATTAAAATTAGTTAACAATTTTTTTCTTTTATTATTGAAATAAGATTTATCACATTAAGTAACATATAAGAATAGTGTTAGCATTTGTAAACCATACAATAGCAATAATTTTAACTAAACACTTTAAAAAAAAAAAAAATCAAATATTTACTTAACTAAGTATTTTTGTTTAACGAAGTAATTTTATTGATGGTTTACTTGGAAGTTTATATCTATTTAAATTATATAATTGGCAATAGTGAACATTTGTTTTAAGATATAAATAATAAATTGCTGCTACACTTATCAAATTTTATCTTTTACAGATTATGAAGGAATAAAAAAAGATGAACTGAGAAAAAAGATGGAATCTATGGTTGGACCAAGGAATCGTCAAATTGTAGAAATGGTATTAGATACAGAGACTAGAATGAGACTAATGCAGGCAAAAATTAAAAAAATTCTTTCTTCATCAAAAATTGATTACTATAAAGGTAAACAAGCTACTCTTATTATGACAAAATCATTTCCCAAGGCAAAAGAATACTCCAAGACTACTTGGGAATTTTTTCCTAGTCTAAAACTAAGACGTCAGAAACAAAATGTTCAACCTCGGCAAAACAAACATGATTTAGACATTGAGGATGAGGAGGAGGATGAAGAAGAAGATGGTGAAGATTTGAATGTTCCTATACGCTACAATAACTTGCTTTCTCTCCGAGATACAGGGAAAACTTCTAAATCACCATCACCTAAATGATTTAACATCAGTATTTTTTATGATTAAAAAAATATATTAAAAAATATATTTCAGGTATTGAAAACTATATAAATTCAAAATTAAATAAAAATAAAAATGTTGAAATTACTATTTAAAATGCATTTAATTACACATAGATATATATTGATCACTTATTCTTCAATCATCATCATCATTAACCAATATCAATTATTGCAGGATAAAGATTTCCCCAAGTTCAAACCATCTTTTCCAACTTCTAGCATCTCTTCTCCAACACACTTTCTTAGTTCATCCATCCATCTCACGTGAGTCTTTCTGGCTCTTTACAATCTCTTGGAATCCAATTTAAGATTTCAATTGTCCATCTATTATTTCTTCTAGGAATATGTCCAGTCCAATTCCACTTCAGTTTTTTAATTCTTTCAGTAACACCTGTTTGTTTTCTTACCCACATACTGTGTGTTTGATCTTTTCTTGTTAGGTCCTAACATGCATCTCTCCATACTTCTGTGAGTGATCTGAAAATCTCTGTATTCCTTTTCTATTAAGTGTCCAAGTCTCAGATCCATGAGTAAGAACTGGTAAAGTACATTAAAAACTTCCTTTTCAAACACATAAATATTTTCTTTTAATAATAATTTATTTCTACCAAAAGCACTCCAACCAAGTTTAATTCTATGATTAATTTCATTTATCATGTTTCCATCTGTAGTAATAATCTAAGATATATGTAGTTAACTTCTTCTAACTCATCATAATCAATCTTTATTTTCATCTTTTGAAAAAATCCATTAAACATTACTTTAATCTTTTTAACATTTATTTTTAGTCCTACTTTTATCTGATAACTCCTGCAGCTCTAAAGCATTATTTGCAAAAAAAAAACCTACACCATCTGCAAAATCTAAATGACTTAAAAATAATCTCCATGTACTTTTACACCTTTAGCTTTCCATTTTAATCCACAAAATACTTCTTGCAGAACTGCTGTAAAATGTTTTGGAGATATGGAGTCATCCTGTCTTACACTCTTTCTCAATATTGACTTTCCTAGTATCATAATGTAATCTAATTGTTGCTGTTGCATTTTTATAAATATTCTTTAAAATATGACAATATCCTGGATCTATATCTTGATGATCTAATGCTTTAATCACTAAAGAAATGTTTATAAAATGGAATGCCTTTCCAAAATCTACAAATCCAAAGCATAATAGCAGCGTATATTCATGTGTCCTTTCTATAACTTCTTCCAATACCTGGATATGATCTACTGTACTAAAACCATTTTTAAATTCAGCTTGTTTTCTTGGTTGGTGGAAATCCAATGTTCTCTGTAGATGAGTTGTAATTATCTTGGTAAAAATTTTGTATAAAACTGATAAAAGGCTGGTAGGTCTGTAATTTCTAATATCTTCTTTATCCCTTTTTTAAATATTAATATTAATACTGTATTCTTCCAATATCTAAAATAAAAAAGAAGTGGGTTGAATAACTGATGTCAAGTAGAGATTAAATAAATACTTAGTTATAGACTATTTTTGGCATATACAATGTGTGCCAGTGTAAAACCACCTGGTTCATTTTCCAAACTTCCTGATTCACCAATTTTGAATCAACATATGTTATTATGTAGTGACATAGTTTAGCTATTCAACATAAAAAAATAATAAGGTAATAACATGTCCAGACCATGAGGTATGGCATGAATGCTTTGTACCTTCATGAATCATCTTAAACACCATGAAATCTAGGAAACTACTTGAAACCATTTTTGCAACTCATAGCTCACTATATACAAGTTTAAACAATGTCAAACAATTTGGTAGCAGTTTTCATCAATTTGATAAAAAAATACTGTATACTTGAGAAAAAAAAGTCGAGAGGTCCGGTAACGTTATATCGCTATGTTTTTAAAAAGAAACAGCATCACCAATCAATATACAGTGTATAATTAACAACTACCAAAAATGTTATCAGGTTCCATCACAGATTAAGATACAAAATAAATTGTCACATTTTGTCATAACATATATTGGACCAGTCAAAACATGTTTATCCATCTAACTTGAGCTGGAACGCACAAAATGTACTTCAAACCCAGTCAAGCCTGAAATTTAGGCCAGGGACCAGCCTGAATTCGAACCCATTCACTAAGCCCCAGATCAAACACCTAATGGATAACATATCAATGATGGTACATTAGAATTAATTTTAAATCTGGCCCAAGACAATGAGACATCTATTAACTATAACTAAACTAAAATATATATACGCATGGCTGTACATTTGGAAGTGGAGGAAAAGGAATTCAAACTACTCAAATAAGTTAGATAATAAAAATTAGTTTAATATAATGACAAATTATTTACATACATTTATAAATTAACTGCATATATTAGTATGTGCATGAATGAGCAAGCGGTCTACCAAATGGTATATAATTACATAATGTTATTCACGCTATTATTTCTCATATGCTCTTTTATTAGTTAAATAATATATTATAAATAAACACACATCTTTGGTGGGTCCAATATTAAGATGCCAATCGATTATTAGAAAGATTATATAAAATTACTATTAACGGTTTGGGTTATGGTTCTGAAATGAGGTGACTAACATTATTTCAGGGAGTGTTCCGAAATTCATTATATATATAATATAAACTATTTTCACACCACTGAGGTTGTGAAAATAAACAAAATACATTTGAAAGATTATATTTGAATCTATGACAAAATATTTATTGAAAAAATATTTTAACAATATACTCTTTTTTATAAATAACAAATTACAATGGCGGGATTGTATAAGATTGAAATAAATTTAATTAATAAAACTACTAGTAGTTGGCATTTATATATATTTTGAGCAGAGTGCAATTTTAATATTAGAGTATTAAAACTGGGTCATGAAGCAAAATAAATAATAATACAAAGAAGATTTGAGGTTCTGATGTTGGTGAAGAACTAACAGGAAAAAGGTCATGCTTCTGGACAAAAAAATCAAGTCTAAGCCCCCTTTCTTAGGGAAGTTCTTAGAGAAGAGTGAATAAGGCATGCCGTGAATGTCCCTGATGTGCAGGCCTTTTTTTATGAAGAAAGTGGATAGGCATAGCATGTTCCAGACTCATGGGAATCACCACCAGAGGCCCTTTTGTATAAAATAAGTGGTCCTGGGTAGATCAACTATCCTCAGGACAAGGCTTGAGAAGAAATCTATGGATTTGAACTTGTCACAACCCCCAGATTAAGAAGCACATATATAATCACAAAGATGAGCCAAATGTCAGTAACACAGTATGAATGAATGTCACTAATGACATTGACTAAGATTTACTGCTTTAAAAATAAATGACCCTTGTTTGAATACCATAATTTAGGCAAATAATATGCTATGCAGTTATATATATATCTATGGAAAGACAAGTTTTTACTTAACTAAAATGGTAAAATATACATTAAAATTTACCCCCTTCCCTGTCTTCTATTTAAAATGATTCAATTCCACCTTCATGTATTTCATAACAACTGAGAATATTCAAGCATATTTTTTAAGAGTATGGAAAAATAAAAGAAAAAGAGCAGTTATAGAAAACCACTAATAGGTCACCTTTTCAGAATTGAATAATAACATTTATAAAGTAAATAAGGTTTCAAAGCATTAATTAGTCTAAGCTCTGAATTCACCTCAGGTAGAAAATCCAGAGTTAAACAAATATATTTTTATACTAAAACATAAATAAAATGTTGACTTGTAAAACAATCTGGTGAGGGACATTAATAATCCTAATTCACGAAGGTTTAGTTAAAAAAAATGACAGAAAAGATTTTTAGAAATTAAACTCACCAGATTGCTTGAGATTGACATATACATAATAAATGACCGCACCAAAGTTAAAGAAAGTGAGAGCATATTAGAGAGAATGAAATTTATAAAAATTATTTGAGGACAATTTAGATTATTAGAAAAATTACAAAGTTAAACCATACATTAGAAGAAACTGATAGTAGGGTTCAAGATTATTCAGCTAGATTTACTTTTAGGTGGTATGCAAATCATTACCTTGCACAATTTAAGAGTCCATTTTCAATGTATGGCATTTAATGGATCCATGAGAGTTTTTATGTGGCAAGCAAGTTTTTTTATTCAGCATTCTAAAGTTCTTCATCGGGCTTTTACTTCCTTTCAGGGCAGCAGTCAGATGGTATATTAGTGGGAAAAAGACCCCAAAGGGTCCAAAAGATGATTGGCATCTACTCTATCATTATCTTAAATTTCAAAGTTGCATGGAGTATTGATGACAACACACTTCTCTCAGTAGTAGCTAATCTGTTCTCCCAACAGTAGCTAATCTGTTTGTGATTTAAAATCCGGCCATTTTATACTCTGCTCAGGTATTTCTGGAATGCTCTTAATTACTTAGTTTTAGCTTAAAATCTAATCTTTGATCTTAAAAATTCTTACATCTTTTTTATCGATTGTTTTTGAAGATGCAACAGTAAGATAATATCCAAAAATAAATTCAAATCTATTTCCAGATTAGAAATAGATTTGACAAAAATATTTATAACAAAAGAAAATCTTTAATTTTAATCCCCATTTTATTTTAAGTAAAAACTTTAATTAAAAATACCTTCCCCAGATTAAAATAATAGTGTTTCCAACTCTTTAATTATTTTTGGACAATTAACGATTGCATCTTCCATTTTTGATTTTATAAAATATACATTTAATAGGAAAAACAAGCAATGTAAAAGAAAAGTTTAAAAAATGACATATAATAAAATATTTTTTTAAAAAAATCAATATTTTGTTAGTATTTTTGCTCCTACACTATATACACCTGGGTCTCGTTTTACGCGATAGATAGGTTCCTCAGAAAACATGCGCAAACAAAATCATGCAAAAATAGACATAACTTACATTAAAAAAGGGGGGATGCGGTCTGTGATTTTTCAAAATTCGCATAAATGCAAAGCACCAATGTAAAATTACTTTAAAATTCACGCGCAAAAAAAATAAGGAAATAAAATATGACTAATAAAAAATTTCAAATTTGAAAAAAAAAGATACAAGACAAACTTTTTTTAACTATAATATTTAATTTTATTCAAAATAATATATTTTTATGCATAATTTACAGTACAGTAATTTAAATTTTTTTATACATGTTTTAATTATTATCGCTATTTGCCCAAAAAGACGTTCGTTTGCAAACTAGTAAAAAATCAGATTCTCATGTGATGTGATGTGATGTATTTGGCTTCTCCTTAAATGAAGTCAAGAATATCTCAGCAATTATTCTCACAAGAGGAAATACAACTAGCACCAAGTTCACTCTCATGTTGTGTTAATGGTTTTCTGTTGACGATGATTTTATTAATTGTTTATGAACTTAGACTTATGATAATAAAAAGACATTTATTCACCACTGCTGGGAAAAATTTAATTAAAACTAACAACTAAAAATTAAATTCTTATTTTTGTCTTTAATTTTCAATTCCGTTTAAAAATCAAATTTCGTTTTACATGACATTAATTTCAAGTTGCCCGTAAGTAATTTTTAAATTGTTAATTACAATTAAAAGTCAGATTTTAATTTTTAATTGTGCCCACTGCTATTACTGACCTTTTAAAAATAATCTTGTGGACACTAAATGATCAATAATTGATTACGTTCTTTTTTAAAAAGCAAAAACAGAATATGATTTAAAATGCAAAATTAACACGCACAATGTTTGAACAAATTTACATTATAATCTTGTGAAATTTAATATGTATATACATAAAATGTGGAAATCATGATTTTAATTTCATTATTGCATAAAATCTTACTATTATAAAGCACTGAAAATATTGAAATTACTAAGATGAAAGTCGAATTCCAATAATGTGCTATTACTTTCAATACAACATAAGTGCGTGAAATTTATTATTTAAAGTAATAGCGCACGCATCTCAAATACATACATACAATATATATATATGACAAATGGAGTGGGAAGGGATGTAAGATTTGAATACAGGTTAGTTGGAGCCATGAAGCTAAATCTTAAGCTAAGATTGACTGCTTCAATATACACACTAAGGTCTTAAGATAGAAAACTATATCACTATGTAACACATTTATTAATTCACAGGTAGCACTGCAGGAATATTGGAGTAGTCATCTTCTCAAAATATGTACTAGTGTAGGGATATAATATTATAAACATAGACATGCTTGAATTTAAAATTTTGGATATTTAAAATTCTCAAGCTATTAGCCTAATGGTATAATAGATATTATTTTTGGATGCTACTAACAAATCAGTGCTCTCAATTGATGAAGACCACTAGTTCAAAACTAGTAATTTTTTTTATTTGGTACTACCATCTAATAGCTATGAATTATTTATATTTACAAAGGTGTCTATGGAATAGAGTGATGTGAGCTGGGTTACTGATATTAAGAGGTCATATGATATTTTTGCTATAAAATATCATTTTTGCTATAAAATATCATTTTGTCCAAAATGTCAAAGCTGATTGCTGTTTTTTTTTTTATAAATGAAGTCAGTAGAATTTGTATTCATTGAGGTAATTTCAGGTTATATAGTTATAGAGATGGGTTTGCTTTGCTTCCAAATTTTAGGGTATTTGAAAATTTATGCCATAAATGTTTTATCATATAATCAAAGTAAAAGGTGCCTATTCAGTGAATTATCCAAAACAGTAATGAGAATCTGATAATACTGTCTGTAAATACTTTTGTTTATATAGATGGTTTTGAAATAAATAATATGAGTTTGAATGTTCCTATCAAACACAGATAAAATGTTAGCTAAAAGAAATGTTATTTAAATCTTAATGAGGTACTCTTGAGTAGCTAATCATAGATGAAATGATTCTAAGCCAATAATCATCACATGACCACCACTTCTTATGCTTGTGTATAACTGTGTTAAAATAAGCAAAACTCACTATACATATTGCCACACACAGCAAGATAGGGTAATCAATGGATGCCAGAAGGCTTGTGCATAAAATTCCCCATCTAGTGCCTACTCATCCAATATCCCCAGACTAGTTTCTGGTTTGTGGCCTTCATATTGGATGAGTAGGCACTAGATGGGAATTTTATGCACAAGCCTTCTGGCATCCATTGATTACTCTATCTTGCTGTGTGTGGCAATATGTATAGTGAGTTTTGCCTGTTTAATGAAATGATTCTCCAATAGCCTCTTATAGAGGAATATTAAGACAAATAGCATTCTTCATAAGGCATGTTAATAGAAAATGGTGAAAGTATGGTCAGTTTTTAACTCCAGATTTATACTCTAGCAAATAATTGCTAGATAATTTACTGTCCAAGCTGGATTGCATATAAATATACTAAGTATTCATTGAAAGATATAAAATTTAAATACTAATGAATCATTTCTGATAAATATATTGTAAAATGTGGTCTTACATCCTACCAAGAACCATTAAACACCCTAAGCTACTTCAAACCCAATCCCCACAATAATAACATTCTCTACATATAATATAAAGTAAGTCATATGTAAAAAGACACTGCAAGACTCAAATAAAACATATTACCAAAAGAGGAAAATGTTCATAAGCATGTGTAGCTGAGAAACATTTAATTGTTTCTATAATTAAACATTCAACAAATGTGTGATAAAATATATAATGCAAACTAAACTATAAAACATAAATATTCATACTTACCTTTATTATAAAAGTGTCATATTAATTGTTGTTTAATTTACACATATTATAACAATAGAGAAAAGATGATCAAATTCAGATGCAAGTGAGAAAATCATAAGTGTAAAGGAAAAAATAATAAATATAATTTTGTTGTTATTAATCCACCATATATATATATATAAATCTTAACAAATGACATAAATAATTAACTCAATGCATGAAGTCAAACTTGTTGTTTTGAAGAATCAAATTAACATTAAAAAGGACAACCTCATTTTGATGATTAATATATATATATACAAATGACATTTTTCTCAAAAAATCAGATCAAAAATTCCTAACTAACACATATACTTTATGAGCAGAAAATTGAATTTGCTGTTTGAACAGAAAGGTCTGCAGAATATCTCATTGAACATGCATAAAAGCTAGAAATAAAAAATACAGATTTAAACCCAACAAACTAAGGGATTTTAAATTATAAATCCTAAAAATAGCATTAAATTTATTCTACACTTTAAAAGTATTTTTTGTCTTGAGCTGGAGAGTTAAATCAATTTTAACTTGAGATTCCTAATAGCCAATACCTTGCTATTCAACAAACTCAAGGACTTAGACCAACTACATATATAGAAACACAAACAACTATGCGCTGCTCAGTGTAAAATTACTTCATGGGAAAAGAGTCATCACCTGCAGAGTTATAACAGCCAAAATCGAATTCGACTTGACCCAGCATCTATTTATCTATACTGAAAGCACCACCAACTTTATTGCTTGGAAGTGAAGCTGTAAACCTAACATTTCAAGGGCTGCTATACAGAAAAGAAATTCTGATTACCATCATGTATGTTCTAGAAGAACATTTGAACCCCACCAATTGGATCCTGAACTGTGTTGATAAGGACAGTTATAATCTTTTTATGACATTTGCCTTTATAGACTCAATTTATCTTAAATTGAGGTCATCTATCTATCTATCTATCTATCTATCTATCTATCTATCTATCTATCTATCTATCTATCTATCTATCTATCTATCTATCTATCTATCTATCTATCTATCTATCTATCTATCTATCTATCTATCTATCTATCTATCTATCTATCTATCTATCTATCTATCTATCTATCTATCTATCTACCTACCTACCTACCTACCTACTTACCTACCTACCTACCTACCTACCTACCTACCTACCTACCTACCTACCTACCTACCTACCTACCTACCTACCTACCTACCTACCTACCTACCTACCTACCTACCTACCTACCTACCTACCTACCTATCTATCTATCTATCTATCTATCTATCTATCTATCTATCTATCTATCTATCTATCTATCTATCTATCTATCTATCTATCTATCTATCTATCTATCTATCTATCTATCTATCTATCTATCTATCTATCTATCTATCTATATTTGTTTCTTTTAGCATAGGTTGAGAGGGGTGTAAATCATTAATATGATAGAAAAGGGAACAACATTATTAGCCTTATTTTTAAATTGATATAAAATATAGGGTTGGAGGTGAACTTGCTTGCAGATTAATTTAATCATCATTGGGATGAGAGGTAAGATTTTATATTCTTACACATTAAGTACCAACACTTGTACAGTTACATCATTATTTGTTGTTTGTTTGTTGATACTAATCATTTTGACATTTTGCTTTTTTTCAATATATATGATTACTAATTTCTATCATGAATAGTCTTTCCTATCATTGTAGAAACATGTCATGATAAAGGGGGGACCCATACCATCACCATGTTGTTAAGATGAATTTATCAATAAACATATTGGAGAAAATGAATTATGATTTTAATAAAATCTAAATTAGTAAGCAAGTGCATATAAATAATAACAAGTTTTAATTTTTTTTTGTTAATATTTATATTTTTCAAGGGAAAAATAGGGACTGGATTAGTATTAATCATACTAATCAAATAATTGTCATAGATATCTAATAAATTAATTGCTATTGTTATAATTTCTTGTTGAATAAATCATAATAATTGAAAGTAAATTTCTTAAACATATGATTTCAAATTAAATACTGTTGTTTGTGTTATTTCTTTATTCATTTATCAATTCATATCGCTTGCACAATAAAGATAGTAATATGAATATTCCCTGAAGTATAATATTATGCATACTTTCTCTAAGCTCAAATTCTAGGATAAATGGAAATTAAGAATGGAAAAAAGAGATGAGTATACATGTAGATTTTTGATGCATGTTCGTATGCTAATATGCCATCTCTTAGGAATGAGATCGGAGTAGATATGAGTCTATAACTTTAGGAACACCAGATACATATGCTTTTTTACCCACTCTGATGGCCTATCATGTCTACTGTTATGCAAAACCAGGACCATTCCATTACAATATAATGCAATGTGATTAACTTACAACAATCAAAAACTATGGCTGTAGTGCACGGCACCAAAAACGCATTAAGCTGTAATCTGTAATTAAAATCTGTATTTAAATGATTAAATTTTATTTCATCAATACATATTTACCTACACATTCATAACTTTATTATGAAATGGTTTGTTTCAATGAGTAAAGATTTTTTGTTCATTAATTTTGAACAGATAATTAGACAACAGATATATACTATATTTGTATTGTTTTTTATATATTTTAAAGGTTTATTATAGCGTACATTAGTATCTCCTATCCAGTCTTTCATCCATAATCTCTATTTTTCCATTTTCAATTGTTTGTAATACAAAAAAGAAATATTAAATATAAAAATGTCCACAATAAAAATATAGCATATGCACACACCTGTGTATATATGTGAGTATTATCAACATGCTTACACAGTATGTATGAAAATCTCTATTTTTATTAAATTATGCACTATAATACAAGTTGCTATTATTTGTGTTGAAATTTGGATAAGAGTCACATATCACTATTATAAGGAAATCCTGTAACAATAACGGAAAAGAAAATATATATACTATATGCAAAATATTAAAAAGATGAGAACTGACATAATAAAAATCCAATGGATGGTCAGCAGATTTTTTTTTTTTAAAGTGTCATAGCGTCGGCCGCGACGCGAACCCGCAACCCGGGCAACCGCCTGCAAGGCAGTCACGCTAACCTCTCGACCACCAATACAAGACATGCTTGTAATATTTAAATTTAACTGAACAGAAAATAAACACTTTAAAAATATATATTAAAGAAATCAAATTGCAATGTTTTGGGAAAAATAAATATTTAATGTGAAAAATTATAACAATATTATAAATGCTATGTAATATACATGTCAAGCATTGATGGCCGAATGGTTAGCACAGCAGCATTAAAAGCAGTTGTCCCGGGGTTCGCTTCCGGCCGAAGCATTGACACATAAAGAAAAAAAAAAGTAATATACATAAATAAACACACATGCATACATATATATAAGTTTAGGAGCCACTGAAATTTTTTGAAGTCAGCCAGAGTTAGGAAATTTCATTGATTTTTAAACTAATTTCATATTAATTGCTGCCATTTAATTACTCTGTAACAGATGTGTGAATATATATGTATACATACAATGAAAGTCTGGTGTAATGACTAGTAAATGTATATCAGTTATTTATTTTTTTTATTAATGAAATTTATTTATTCATTAGTTTACATAACAAGAAAATCAATTGACAGTTACATGATTGTTATTGAGGTAAACATAGAAAGAAAAGGAAACTATGACATTACATTTATAAAATCAAATGCAAACATATGATTGTCTTTGTCTATGTTTGTCGGCTCATCCAGAGTAATCTGTTTCCATGTGTCTGCATACAGTTTGTGGGATGTTATTAGAAAGTCTCTGGTTTTTAGACCACAAAGGTGTTTCTTGAAGACTGGCCATGGGTCTGCCGAGTTGTCTCGAAAAACACTGTGACACCTGGTCAGCCACTTTGCAAAGAGAATTATGAATGCCATTCGAATTATAGCAAATTCTCCAGTTCTCAGTGCCCCACTGATGGCCAGTATCTGAGAGCATCCTGACCTGATACTAGATATTAATCTCCATTTCCATGTCTCTGAATTTTGAGCAACGAGAAATAAGGTGATCAATATCCTCCTCCTCCTGGTTGTACAATGAGCAGATGGGAGAAATGCACTTAAATCCCCTATGATCTACCAAGAATTGACTTGTTGGAAGAGCGTCCAGACTGAATTTGATAATAAAATTTAGTAGGCTGATGTCCAACGACCAGTGTCTGGTCTTTTTTATCAATGACTTTAAGGTTAATTCTAGCCTGACTGGGTTACTCTGCTGACTGGGATGCATGAGTTTGTAAGCATCCCAGTACCTAATCTTCATTTCAAAAAGATCTTCTTTGGCAGATATGAGCCCTGCCACATGATCCTCCATTTCTGCTACCCACCTGTTCTTGTTAAGCGGTGGGTATTGTTGGGTGGTGGGGTGTCAGTGGGTTCAACTGAAGGTGAATGTTGGCTTCTATCTTGTAGATCTTTAGAAACCCTCAGAGTGGCTTTTGTCCTCTGCATAAACAGCACCTGAATGTCATGCAGACCAAGACCATTTAAGTCCTTGGGTTTTCTCATTCTATTGAGGCCTATACAAACAATTCTACCAGGTGATGATTTCCATAACACTTTTGTGCACTGTGACCCTATTTTATTTTGGAAGGTCCTGGTCGGCCTAATAAATGGTAGATAATATGCAATTCTTGGGAAGACCATCATATTCAACAGTGTCACCTTGCTTGGGAGTGACAGGGAGATCGAGGATAAGGTGCCAGCCACTTTGCTGGTCCTTTCTAGTAGCATGGATTCTATCTGACATCTCATTTCTGACCGTGACAATGCCACTGGCAGCCCCAGAAAATTTTGGGGTGTGCCTGTGAAATTAGATGTAATGGTTTTGCCACTGCAGGCTTTCCAGATTGCTGTCTTTGCTGGATTCACTTTCAGATGGTATTTGATGGCACACTGTTCTAGAAGGAAGTGAAGCTGGGTAAGATGCTTCACAGATGGGAGGATGATGGTTATGTCATCTACATATGATATATGGCGAATTACCTCCCCCAGTGCTGGGATAAACACCCCAGGCAGCCTTTTCTCCACATCTTTCAAGAAGGGGTCAATATATGTTATGAAACACGGTGCTTAGTGGTGACCCCTGTGGTATGGAGATGTGTGGTTGGAATCCAGGGGCAAGAGATCCATCTAAAGATACATACATACTTCTGTTGAGGAGCAAATTAGCGATGATATTAATGTAGACCAATGAAACTCCATAGCGCCTGAGAACTGCAAAGAGTTGAGCTGGTACCACAGAGTCAAAGGCTGCTGCAAAGTCTAACTGGACAACTACTGGTAAAGATTTTCTTTTTTCCCTGATGTAGTCAAGTGTTACCATGAACTTGCAAACAGCATCTCCAGTAGAATGACCCTTGCAGGCAAATTGATGCCTGGAAACTTTATCAAGCAGCTGCTGCTGAATCTTGTCTTTTATTATTGATTCGAGAGATTTAATCAAGAGTGGTGTCATAGAGATTGGACGCAAGTTTGCAAAATCAGGTGGGTTCGCTTGTTTTTTTAGGAAGGGCACAAGGGCAATTGGATACAGGTCAGGGATGGGCTGGTATCTCCCTGCTAATACACCAATAAGCCCCTGTACCACAGGTGCAGTGAACCTGCATAGGTGGACCAGGACAAACCTTGGGATCCCATGTAGTCCAGGATGTGTTTTCTCAGGATAATCCAGCAGCTTCTGCATGATGAGGTCTTGTGTAATTCTGTGATCACCCACCTCTTCTTCTTCCCACCAAAAGTCTCCTATACTGAATGGCTCACGTTGTAACTTATCCTTAAAATGCATGAAAATTTTGTGTAACATTGCTTCTTCTGTGTAACTGTATTCGTTTATGATGATCATGGAGGGTGTGGGTCTTTTCCTGGCACCAATTGCCCACCGGAGATAACTTCGTGTCCAGTTGTGCTGTGCTGCCAGATGTACTATGGCCCTCTTTACTGCTATGTATTGTGGCAGCACCCCCTGTGTTTCTCTATATTGACCCTTTAGACTCATGATCTCCCTGACACTAGCTCCCACAGCTGAGAGCTGAGCAATCTGGTTGCATATTGTGTCCAATTCCTTGAGTAGCCTGATCGGACCCTTGGTGCATGTGGTGAAGGTGTTGATCAGACCACTCAGCACACCCACAAAGGCAGACCAGGCATGGACAGGTGGCAGTGACAGAAGGCCTATTTTATGGAACAGAATGTAGGCCTCAGAGAAAATCCACTCAGGTGTGTTGGCTTTGTTTAGCATTCTGATGGTTCTAGACTGTTGAAGTGAAGTTAAAGGCACCTGGTTTAGGTTGAGAGATATCAACATGGCCAAGTGATCAGAATACGGTACCAATTGGAATGAAGCATGTAGGATATGATAAAGTTCTGGACTATAGAACAATAAATCTATAAGTGAGCAATATTGCTGAGTGTAGAAGGAGTAGGAGTTTTCTGGGAAGCATCCCTCCCCACTCAGCAAATGGAATTGATTTTGTTAACTATATGATGTTGAAATCACCAAACAATATCCAATGACACCATTGATGCCACAATGGAATTGGATTTTGTTAACTAATGATGTTGCTGCTTTGGCACCTCTTCTCAAGTATACATAGGCTAGGATCAGGGTGAAATTCCCAATAGTTATTTCTGTGATAATTAGTTCATTGTCCATAAGGAGTGTTCTGATACTGTTTATTTTCAGTTTTTTATTGATTAGAATTACTACACCTGATTGGGCAGTGTTTCCAGGTAAATATTGAAAGACTCCAAATTGGCTGAGGGTGTCGTTGATCTTGTTGTTTGAGTTCCAATGCAGCTTTGTCTCACCTAGGCACAGTATGTCCAGGTGAGACTGATCTAGCCATCTCTTAAGAGCAAAAAGCCTTGCTAAGGAATTCAAACCCCTGATGGTTACACCTCCAATATTCAATGATATTTATAGTGATCATGTGGCATAGACAGACATGTTAATCGAGAAGGAGGTCATCGGGTATGACAGTGTGCTCACTGGAACCTGATGAGTTCTCCCATTTAAGTTGAAGATCTGGATGTGACATTGTGCCTAGTTGGTGATCGACTGCCAACAGGCACCAGTCTGGATCATCTGCTGTTGGCTCACTGTTCCCATTATGCTTCTCTTTCATTGTAGTTGTTGGTGTTACGGTTTCAGTTTTAGACTCCCTTTTGTATTTTCTTTTGTCAAATTTGATTTTTTGTGATTTGGATGTGGACATAGTGGGACTTGCCAGACTATCAATAGAATCTGAATCTGATGGCGAGCTTGCAGTTTCATCAAATTGCGATGTGAGGAGGTCTTCAGCCTTATGCTTTAGCACTTCCTCTGTGGATTGGGTGTGAGGGCATATTATATTAGCTTGCTCTGAGATTATATTTGGCTCATTTCATGTTCATTGTTCATTGGAACTGTTTTATTATTTTTATCCATTAAATCTTTGGATGTGCAAGGTGTGTTTGACTCTAACTCTATCAATGTTATTTCTTCATTTTCTTGAGCTATCTCATCTTTATAGACCATTCTTCTTGTGGATTAGAATGAGAAATTGTTTAAATTCTTAGCAGCAGTCAAATGGCAAATTTTCTTTTCCTGATATTGTTTTTTTTTTTTTAAAAAAATAAAATTTATTAGCTAAAAAGATACATGAATAAAAGCGTCTATATAAACTTGAGTTTTGAACTTAAATATTGATGCTAGACATTATTATCTCTTTATATAAGTGAAGCTGAGAGGTATTTCATTTTCTTAGGACAGGTTGACACCAGCCCAGGATTCAGTGTGTAATCTATTGGGTGCCAGAAGTCGATCTCTGTCACGAAAGTTTGTCAAAATTTTGATGTAGGTGCCTTTAACATTATTATATAAGCACCGGAAGATGTGCTCACACTTGGTGAGCCAGAGTGCAAATGTAAGGAATATGGACTTTCTGATGGTGGAAAAATCTCCTGCCTTGATAGCATTTTCGATACAGAGGGAGTATCTGTGGTCAAAGGACACCTGTTGGGAGATATTACCATGTAATATGCATTTTAAATGTTACATTATTTTATATATTAATGTGAGTCATTACATGGCCACATGTTATGATTTATGACAGATCTAAATTGATGTCAGATACCCACATAATGAACCAGGCTAAAGAAACCTTAATTTTTATCTTTTGAAAATCAATTTGCACTATTTAATTTTTGACACAATCTTTTTTTAACTGTTAAATTATCCATTTCTTTAGGGATGATATCTAACAATTTTTAATTTGAGGGTAAAACTCTTATGACATATCAATTGGTCTTTTTCATTATTATTCTATAAAAGCCTGTTAGAAAGGCTTTTACTCTTCAGTGGTCTATTTTTGTTTCCATATGTCATAGCATTGGCAGGGAGGCGAATCTTCAACAACCATCTGCAACCATCTGCTTGCTTGCTAGGCAGCTGCACTAACTTCTCGGCTTACAACGCTTGACTTCAGTGGTCTATTTAAAACATGTTTTACTTTTTATTTTTATTAATGTGAGATTATCAATAAGGTGATTAAAGAGCATTTGTCCCCCAAAAAACTAAAATAAAAAAATTAAATAAAAAGTATATATATGATGGTTAATCTATCAGAAATAAAAGATTAAAATATAAAATTATATGGAGTTGAATTTACACTAAATCTTTCTGATAACCATCTTCCAAATACATCATCATAAGTCAAACAATATATTTAAATAACTTCATGAACAGGTCAAATTACTAAGAATAAACAATATTTAAAATCACAACTTAGCATCTAAAAGTAGAAATTATTAGAAAAATTTCTTTGAAGTATAAATCTTTATTTGTCTTAATGGTTAATTATTTGGAATGTTATGTGGTACTCCAGAAACATGTTGATAGGCTAAGCACAACCACTGCATGCAATTAGCAACACATTTTTTATTTGGAAGTCAATCCATGTTTGCTTTGGATACTTTTACCATTTGCCTATCATATTAGAGCACAGACATGTATGACTCATAAAATAAAATATAATGGTTGACAAATTATTATAGCCTTTTATTTTAAAATGTCGGTCTGATAATATGAATTCAGATAAAAATCTAAAAGATTCAATCTATTCATCACTGCTAAGTAGAATTTTTAAAAATAGCTCCTATTGGATGATATAATAATAATATTGTAAAAGATATACGATAGAAAATTCAAGTTCCAGTTTTTAATGAACTTTAAAAAATACACTGATTATAAAACACATTAATTATAATTCAGAAACTTATTAATATATTAATCTATTATGCATAATCCAAAATTATCCGAGTAATCTTTTTTTATATAGCTAACATATATCTATTCCAGTCAGACACCTAATAAATTAAACAATCGTATGGTTAGATGCTAAACAGATCATACGATATTCAAAAGCCTAAGCAATGTTGTTTTCATTAGTTCAATTCAATTGATCACATTGATTTTTTTTGCTTCACTCAATTGAAAATTGATACAGGAATCTTTAGATTTCAAATTCATTGCCTTACAATGAGACTAAATCTCACTAAGCCATGCATTGAAAGTCTGATAGTAAATGTGAGGATATAGATATGTTATTTGGAATTAAACAAATCATTCTCAAAAACTACTCCCAATTAGACAAATGTTGTAAGGGGGGGGGGCAAATCATAATTAAAATGATATAGGTTTTATAATTCTGTAACTTGAGAGCTGTAAACCTACAAGTACTGAACCTAGGAAGTTCTGTTTTAATATTTGGGCCAATAAATTTAATATCACATCTAAACCTTAATTCAAATAATTCAGGTGTTATATCACAGGAGAACTATCACAATACTTCTCAAAAATAAAATTTATTAAAATATCTTTTCATTAATATGTTCATAAATCTTGGAAACACCAAAAAAAACAACAACACCTAAATACCAGTGTACCTTGTAAAAATATTAACATGTAATATGAAAAAATTTATCAATAAACTTCTAGTGCAATTGTATCCAGTGATGGAAATAAAAATTAAAGCTTTGTGGATTCATTCTCAGTTTAATCAAAAAGATTTGTTCTAACTGACCTACCACTTGATTGTTTAAATACCACATGACATCCAAACAAACTAATCATATCTTTACATTTTAACTTATAAAGTACACTTGGACAAGTAAATCTTTATAAAATATAGTAATCCTTCATAAATCACTAGAATAAAATAAAAATAATTGCTGTTGGAAGTACATGAATAACCTTATAAGAAAGTCATGTGATTAAAACAGGCAAAACTCTCCATACAATAGTGCCACCCTGTGCTAACCAGAGTAATCAATGGATTCCAGAAGACTTGTGCATAAAATTCCCATCTAGTACCTACTCATCCAATATCCCCAGACTAGTTACATATAGAGAGTTTTGCCTGTTTTAATAACAGTTAAGAGCAAGCATAAGAAATGGTGATCATGTGATGTTTATTGGCTTAAAATCATGTGATATTGTTGTAAGTCATAAGTTAGGAATGCTAATATTGAGTTAAAAGATAGAAAAGAACTACAGTTGCCATAAATCTGAAATCTTTAAAATACAACATACAGAAACTGACTTAATGGCAGATCTATATAATATATAAGTGAGTCAGCCTGACTTTAAAATCCTAGGAATTTTAAAATATAAAAATATTATATTGGACAGTAGAAAAAAATAAAATATGATTTCACTATCAAATTTCACATAATTGTTTTGATCTACATAATATGAATTGAAAATTTTTATCTATACTGTGTTCCTATCAAACACTTTATCAAAAACAAATAAAATATGTAACATTCTTATAGCTTTGCATAATTTTCTCATATACTTACTCATAAACAATTATTTTCATCATAGTTTAGAAAATCTACTCTATGTTTGCACAATCAATGGATATCAGCTAATAGAGTGATATAGAAATCAGTACGATTGTAGATTTATTATGAAAGTGTTGGAATGGATTAATGGTGATATTACTGCAAGATACGGAAAGAATTATTATCAAATGAAGAATGGTTGACCAATGGGGTTGGCAGTGAATGGTATTGTGTGTCGTTTGTATGTTTTGGAAATTAAAAAATATATTATTGAGCTACTTATAAGAAGTAATGATTTAGTGTATAGAAAGATATGTGGATGATGTTTTTGTGTATGGATCAAAAGATGTGATAGAGAATATATTCAATGAATTAAATGAGAATTCTGGTTTGTCATGGACTATTGAGTTTGAATATGATGGTGTTTTAAAGTATTTAGATGTAAATGTATATAAAAGCTGTAATATGTTTGGGTATAAAATGCTAGTTAAACCATTAAATGTAAGGGTTTTTTTACACCAATCAACGAATGTTCTTTTGAATTATAAAATGGCTGCTGGATTCAAGTGTTTTTTGTATCGTAATTTGCATTTTTGTAAAATTGAGGCAGATAGAAAAAGGAATATTGAGAGATATATTAATGACTTGATAAGGGTGGGATACAAAAGAACCATATTTTACAGGCAATTGAAATTGTTTTATAATAATGTGAAATTTAAACATAAAATGGATATAAAAAATAAAACAGTCAAAAAGTGGTTTTCTTTAGCTTATGTGTCATCTATAAGTACGAAATTAAAAAATATAATTGCTAAAAATTATAATATAGGATTCCAATCAAATTAATAAATAATTCAAAAGATACTGTGGAAGAAATAAATAGGTATGAAGTGGTTTATTCCATTGCCTGCAAAGAAATTGGTTGTAATGCTATCTATTACTAAGGCCAATGTATTAATGCAATTGCAACAGCATGTTTATCAGTATAAAAAAAATCTAAAAGTGATTCACAGGTTAATACTGTTTTTTGAAATCATGAAAGTATTTGTGGACATGAGCTTTATCCTCAAAATATCACTTTTTTTTGCAATGAATCAAACGATAGAAAGAAGAAGCTGAAAGAGGCTTGGATTATTGCAAAGTCTAAAAACGTTATCAATTAGCATAACACTAGTGTTCCACTGAGCATGCACTGGAATATTAATTGTCCAGTTCCAATATGTCGCCATGATTCTGATACATGGAACCGAAAACTTGGCAAATAGTTTTTTGTGCTTGTTTTTTGAATTTTAGCTACTCTGTTTATCACACTTTATACGGGAAGAATAATTTTCATTATTTGACAAAGTTTTTGTATTATTTATTTATTATAAAAGGCAAACATATTTGAAAGCAAGATTATTAAAAATGAGTTTAATTAAAAGTTTTGTCTTGTTTATTAGCATTAAGTCGATACAAATAAGGTTTTAGTTAAATTGTTTCTAAATTTGTTAAATTTTAATATCAAATTAGACATTGTGTTGTTGTTTAAATAGAGATTGAGTTATTGTAATTTTATGCAGTGTGAACTGGATTTTTAAGTTATTGAAAATGATGGTTATGACACAAACATATATCCATCAGAAATTGGTTGATTTTTAAAACCAAATATTGTGACTTGAACGATTGTATTCAATTTCTATAGAAGTCATAAGTTAAAGTTAACATTAGTAATGCTATTGCCTATTTAATAAACTTGATTTTGCACAAAGCTAGATAGTTTTAAATGCCTGTCATTATGTGTATAGTTAAAAGAAACTTAACATTAGCAGATGATTACAGGTGAGATTCATCCAACCACATACACTTTAAAAAAAATACTGAGTTAAAAATCTAAGCAAATCTTTACATTTTCTATATCTATAAACATGAGGATAAAATGGTCAGCAAATAGGCAATTGCAGGGCAATTGTTTTTCTAACAGATCACTGAAAAGGACAAAAAAATGTAAAAAGTCATTACTAATCAGGTTTTCCAAATGCCAAGAAATACGAAGTTTGTTTAATAGTTTTTCCCTTCTCCAATTAAAAATAGCTTAATATTCGTTTAGTAACCACTTGTACTGTGCTCTTCAGTGCACTATTGAATTAGAATGTCACATGACCTCTCTAGAAAACCCCATTAAATAACTTTAATGCCCTAAAGAACAATTATAATAGTAGAGTAAAAGAATGTGAAGGAATGATTCCAAGTTTGAAATGCACAAGTGAATAACATAAAATAAAACACAGTTCAAATTAATTGGATACAAGCCTTCACTAGGGAACCCAAATACCATATTTAATAAACTATACAATTAATTTAACAGTAAAATCTATTCGAAAGAAAAAAATTCTGTTTGGAATCTGAAATTTTTTTTAAAGCTCGCCAGCCTGGATTCGAACTTCATATCGTGGGCATATTAGATAGACGTTATTTTAGTGTTTAATGAGGCTTTTGTAGTTTATATAAGTTGTTTAATGGCAGGTGTATTTATAAATTACAAATCTTTATGCAATCCATTAGCCATATTCATGAACTAGAGCAACATTTTTAACAGACTATCATTTCAAGAATCTCCCATTCAATTAATCTTAGACAAAAGTTTAATTTTTTGTTTTTTAGAAAGTTCACTAAAGATTTCTAAGCAAGCTTACGATTTTTTTAGAGTTAGCCGCTTCACAATTAATCCAGTTAAGATCCAATTATTGAGCGTAAATGGAGCTCTTGACCATTAATAATTAAGTGGCAAAATAACAAAGTAAAAAAACCGAGCATTTCATCATCTGGAAGTTAACAAGTCTAGTAAATACTGTTTTTTCCTTGGCTATGACTCTGTGGTAATTTTAGATTTTTATAAATATATTTTTATATTATTGTTTGTAATATATACACACACATCATATCATTACGTGCATGCATAGAAGTAAATATGCATTTGTACATGTTAACTATATTTGATTATTTGTTTAATTAGTAATGTTTGAAAGAGGAAAAATCTATTTGTTTATATATATATAATATCTGCCTACATTCTCATCTTTTTTTTACATTTTAATTTTTGCTTCTCGACAACTTACAAGTTTACTGTGTTACATAGATCATAAGCCTAAATAATTTAAACTTGCCTTTTCATTTAAAACTATTTGGTGCAATTTCATAATTTGAAATTCCCGTCTAAAAAATGTTTATCAATCAATTTGTTTTAACTCAAGCGATTAGTAACTGGCACATGCCATGTCATCTAATCTATATTATATAATTATTGAAGATAAGTGAGTGCAGCTTATATAATACTGACGCAATAAACTAGTTTATAAATCTTTTGTTAGAGCAGGCTGATAAAATTATTGAATGTCATTAAATAAAACAATCCGCAAATGAATATTATAAATAAAAAAAATAAATCGTTATCTTTTTTCTCTCTATATATGTATGTATCAGTGTCTTTTAAATCGTACGCAGTGGGATTTCTAGGATGTTGACATCTAGGTATATATTTTATATCTAGCTTCTTAACTGAAAAAACAAGTAAAAATGTATTCATAGATCTAGATCAGTTATTGCTTTTATTTGTTAGGCAATGGTGTAGCTATCATGCAGCAAACCAAGACAATTCATATGGGCTCCTGGGGCATAGGGATCACTTTGAGATATTTTCAAAAAAACATTAATATATAGTATACATTGTATATATTAAAGAGAGCCTTTTTTGAAATTTTCACATAGGGACTCAAAAATTCTAGCTAACCATTGGTAGCAGTCACTAGTTATTTATTGTGATAAAGCAATAACCTTGACCTTAAACAGGCAAAACTCTCCATACAGTAGTGCCATCCTGTGCCAACCAGAGTAATCAATGGATGCCAGAAGGCTTGTGCATAAAATCCCCATCTAGTGTCTATTCATACAATATCCCCAGACTAGTTTCTGGCTTGTGGCCTTCATCAGTGAAGAGCCTTGGATCTGAGAGCACTGCACCTAGATCTTAGGTTCTAATGCAGCCCTCCAACGGCCACTTTTTATCTCTACTTAACTACAATAATGATGAAGTATAAAAAATTTTTTCCATTAAGTTATATCACCTTGATTTGTGCTTTTTAAAAGAGAAAAATTTCTTACAATAACTGAAGGTTATTAAATCAGATAGAAAAATAAAATATTTCTTAAAAGTTTGCAAGAAGAAGACAAAAATTAAAAAACAAAAGAACTTTCAAGAAAATGTTCAAAGAAGTAATATATATATATATATTAGAACAAGCGTGTGTGTATGCATGCATGCATATTACTTTAAGATATAACATTCATTGTTAAAATAGAATAAATAATTTTTATTAGCATAATATTATTGTGATTTATATTATACAGTGTGTACATGATTTGGACCATATTTATAAAATCTAGAATTATTCACTATTTATTATTAAAATAATATAATATTTATTGATTTATAGATGACTGGAATATTTTGTATATATGTCTGTATGCACATACATTTTTATAAATATAATTGCTTGAGCTGTCAATCTATGGAAATAATTTCTTTATTTGTAAATTAAAATCAAAATAATGTATTTGGATTATAGAGTTCTAATTAGATCTTTAATTTCATTTTATTACTATTTTTAATTAATAGATGCATTGATCATTATTTTAAATTATTTAAAGTAAAGTTATTAAATGCTATAATAGATTAAGTTTTACATATATGTATTTCCTCTTGTTCACTAATCACCTTATTTAAAGTCCTTGTGATCCCCAAACTAACTTGAATAATAATGGTATATGTGTGTAAGTATATTCGAATAGTTAAACTGGATAATGGAAAAATTTTGAAGAGACATGTTGATCATTTATGATTTTGGCAAAGTGAAATAATAGATACAATAATGCCCAAATTATGTTACCATTACAAAACAAAGGAATGCCCATAGTTAATCAAGGTGATCAACTAGATGTCATGAAAACAAGTACACAAGCAGTTAATCAGATTATACAATCAGATCCAGTGGATGTAATACATAATAAAGAAGAAAAAAGATTTATCTCCCACCAGAGTTTGACAATAACCAACAAGATTGCAAGATTATTTTTTGTAACTGGGAAGAGCTGTTTTCTACTGTGGAGGGAGAGTGGACTGTTCTGTGCATATATGTATATTTAGAGTAAATAAAGTTTAATAAAATCTTGCATTGTATGTACAAACAGTACATTAAAATTATTATTGGTATAAATGTATTTTAGAAAATTAGCATAAAGCTGGAAAACTGGATTTGATATTGAGCAAGGTCATTATATTTACTACATATTCTAAACTGTACAAATATAACCGGATACATTCTAGCAGATAAACATAAATCTCACCATTAAGCATCACATGATCACATTTCCTATACTAGCACATTAATTGTTGATAAACAGAGCAAAACTCTCCATACAGTATTGCCACCTGTGCTAAACAGAGTAATCAATGGATGCCAGAAGGCTTGTGCATAAAATCCCTATCTAATGCCTACTCATCCAATATCCCCAGACTAGTTCTGGCTTGTATGGGTGCTGAACTGAGTTCAGACCCATATGACTATTTAAGCTATTGAGCTTAGATTGAAAATATTTTTTGTGTTTTCAATTTCATTCTCATAGTTTAGTAGTTAAGCTGAGATAAAAGGTGGTTGCTAGAGGGTTGCATTAGATCCTAAGATCTAGATGCAGTGCTCTCAGATCCAAAGCTCCTCACTGATGAAGGCCACAAGCCAGAAACTAGTCTGGGGATATTGGATGAGTAGGCATTAGATAGGGATTTTATGCACAAGCCTTCTGGCATCCATTGATTACTCTGTTTAGCACAGGTGGCAATACTGTATGGAGAGTTTTGCTCTGTTTATAAATCTCACCATTGTATATAGCAGTATATTTTATAACAATTTAATTGATGACCAGTACATTCAAAATACCAGATGGCATACAGCACTGATGATGATCACTATTGATATTATGATCGCAGCATTTTTGGTGTAGAATTTTTTTTATTAGTTTTAGCATTTATATATGTACAAGTAGTTAAAATATTCAAAATTACTTTAGACTATGTCCTAAGTTTGCATTGGCTAGATAATGATTAGCCTAACATTTTATATTGTCATTTTTAAATCAAGACATAAAAGATGACTTAATTCTTGATTATTATAGCTAGTGATGCTAGATTTATCACTTAAGTATTACTTATGTTGGATTCAGATGCAGATTTTTTTAATTCAGGTCATTGTTTTCCCTTTTTATGCTCAGTAAAAAAAGAATGTTTTGATGATCATAATTTCCATCATATCATAATTTCTACCATCCTTGTAGTATCTCATATTCATACTATTACAATATGCTTTTTCCCTACAAAAAGATATGTGACTTCTCATAAGAAATCTAACTTGGAGTGAGTATTTGAATTTAGAGATGAAGTTTAGAGTGGGAAGAATTTTTTTACCTAATTGTATGATGAAAATAAATTACTGAATCTTTTCTATTGGAGTAACATTATTAAATAATCAGACATTATAATATCCATTGATTTCTTTGAAAGCATGAGCCACGACCTGGAAGAGCAATTAAAATGTTGCAGTGTTTTAAGAAAACTGTCTTCTGGTTGTGAGGATTAAATGTTTCATGAATTTTCAAAAACATTGCAACCTTTGATAGCACCGGGAAACGTATTTAATCACTACTTTACTAAACTCAGTGATGGGGAAATTAAGATTTATTGCAAAATTCATTTATATTGTTAGTTGACAAAAAGTTTCTTATGACTGTCAAGATGAATTTCAGTAGAAAGTTAATTTGGAAGCAAAAGAAATAAATCACATTATTTTCGCCACTTATATAAAATTCTTAGCTAAAGATGACAAAAACAACCATCCACACATTACTTCTATTTGTGTCTACATATCTTTTGGAACCAGGTTTATCAATGCAGTTGCATCCAAAAGCAAAACAACAAGTAAAATTATAGATTGAAAGTGAACTGTATTATACCGTTCATGCACTTCTTCCTGTAGTCTGGGAAGGTGGAAGAAAGGACGACTTCTGAATTTGGTGAAGAGGTTGTATGGGGTAACAGAAATTGAGAGCCACTAGATAACAATAAAGGAAAAGACAGAAAAATTAAATCTTAAGAAAAAACAAACCCGTAAATTATATTTGAATTTATTTACTTTTTTTTATCAGAAGTAAGCATAAATATATTTCTTATTTGCTACTTCTTGCCAGAAAAAGATTATGGCATTTTTTAAAAATTCTGCAAGATTTATTTACGGTTAGTCCATGTTCTTGGCTTTATATGGATTATTTACTACCATTTTCAAGGTCTAATCCTCAGTTGGACATTTTTTTCTATATTTGTCCATTAAATGTTATTCTTATCATCACATCCAAAATATCAAAAATATCTAACTTTTGAATCAGATGTCGAATTATTTTTTTAATTCTATATTATCAAAAAAAAGAGTGATTTCTATCGTCCATATTAATATTAAACTATTTCTTATTTAATTATTGAATATAAAATACTAGTGCGAGTTCTTATGTACAGTTTAACGTATATTACGTAGTTTATCTTTTTTATAATGGTGGCTATTAAAATTATTACCTACAACTTTTTATATCCAATTTATATATATATACAAACCATTATACAATTACAAATATCCAGTAACGCCCTCTGTTTAAAGATCTATATAACTTGCAGTCCAACTAGATAGTCTTAGCTAAAGAATAAGAAATTAAACATTTTGCCAAATAAAAGTTGGCAAGCGTGGTAAATATTGCTGACCCACCTCAATATTCTTTTTTAAAGGTTTTGTTAAAAAGTTATTTGTTTGGTTACGAACTTTTTAAAGACTGTTTATATATATATAAAGTATATGTGTTTGCATCTTTGTAACTTTTGAATTTGTGTAAGGAGATAAATGTAAAGCTTTATATAAAACCTTTGGTGCAGATAACTGTAGAATAAACTTGATTTGTGAGTAGAAAAAGTAGCAAATTAATTAGCATTTTCAGGAAATTAAATTTACTGAAACAATTAAAATTTTTACAGAAATTTTGCCTAGTATCACATTCTTAGTTTCTTATCAAATTTAAATGATAAAATCAAAATTAGATAATTTCTTTCAACAATACAACAATCATTTCATTAAATGTCAAATTTTGCTATTAGATTTCGTTAGATTAGTTTTCTGAAATTACTTTAATACTAACTATAATCTATCAAAAAGGATGTAGGAAAAGATATTAAAAATCCCCATTCTTTTGCAGTAATTTTATATGCACACACATATAGATTAAAAAAAAAAATGAAACATTTTACATGGGTTCATTTTTAAGCACTAGAATAAGCACTAAGAATAAAAGTGAAATGTGTTTTATACCAAACACAATTTCTAAAATAAATCATTTCTAATCATTATCGATCCTGCTGCAGGACAGAGATATTCCAGGTTTAATCCAGTTTCTCCTATTTCTAGCCTTTCTCAGTACAATTCGGTTTATTTCATCCATTCATCTCACATGCCTTCTTTTTCTGGGTCTTTTACACAATTTAAGATTTTAATTATCTATTCACTATTATCCCTTCTAACAAAATGTCCATCCCAGACCCATTTCTGTCTCTTAATTCATTCAATGAAATCAAGAACACCTGTTTGTACTCTCATTCGTATATCATTTTCAATTCCTTCTTGTTTACTCCTAATATACATCTTTCCATTCTTAATATTTGAACTCTACATATTGCTTTCTTGTTAAGTGTCTAAGTCTCAGATTTATAATTAAAAATTGGTGAAACACAAACCTTTCTTTTCAAACACATAGGTTTATTTCTTTTTAATATTAAGTTATTTCTAGCATTTCATTCAAGTTTAATTCTATGATTAATTTCACTCATTATGTTTCCATATGTATTAATAATCTAACCAAAGTATTTGTAGTAATTAATTTTTTCTAATTAATCATTATTAATCTTAATTTTTTAATTTGAGATAGGGCATTGAACATTATTTTAGTTTTTTTAGCATTTATTTTTAGTTTTACTTTTTTATTTTCATTTGATAACTCTTGTAATATTTCCCAAGCTCTCAAATATTATTTGCAAAAACAATTACATCATCTGAAAAATATAAATAACATACATAATCGTTTACTTTTAATCCCTTAGCTTCCTATTTTAATCCATAAAATACTTCATGCAAAATTGCTGTAAAGAGTTTTGAAGATATGAAATCATCCTGCCATTCATCCTTTCCAATGTTAATCTTTCTAATATCTCTATATAATCTAGTCATTGCTGCTGCATTTTGATAAATATTCTTCAAAATGTGATATCTCAAAATCCATATCTTGATAACCCAATGTTTTTATCACTGAAAAATAAGCTTAAAGAATCAAATCCAAAGCATAATAGTAACTCAACTCAAATTCCATTGGTCTTTTTTAATACTTGAGTATATTCACTATATTAAAACCATCTTTAAATTGCTTGTTCTTTTGGTTGGTTAAAATCCAAAATTTGCAGTAGATAAGTAGTAATTACTGTGATAAAAATTTTGTATTAAATATATTAAAGCCTGATAGGTCCTATCATTTCTAATATCGTATAATCTTCTTTAAATATTAATAATAGTACTGCACTCTTTCTAACATGATACATTTTATCATTTAGACATTTGATTATAACTTTGTCAGCAATTTTTCTATTTATTCACCTGCTTTTTAAAAGATATTAATTAAAATTCTGAAGCTTTTTCCTTTTACATAGATTTGATTGCATGACCCCCTTCTTCATTTAAAATCCCAGCCAATCCAGAAGATATAATAATTGAAAGGAATACTTTTTTTTTGTTCTTTGTTGCTACATAATCCTTTATAGAACTCTTCTACAACATTTTATGATGTCTTCCCTCTTTTAATAATAGTTCCATTTTTTCTTATTGCAGAAATAAATTTCCTATCAATACTAAGTTGTTTTATAATTTTAATACTTTAATTTTTTTCTATAGCTTTCCTTGCTAGCTCACAATTATATTTTCTTATATAAATTATTAACTTTTTTTATACGAAATTCTAGATATTCAATCCTTTTTTTTTTTTTTAAGTGTCATAGCATCGGGCCGGGATGCGAACCTGCAACCCGGGCAACTGCCTGCTAGTGCAAGGCAGTCACACAGAATGGATCATATTTATGTATTTTTATATTTCCTCCTTTCTTCATAAATTATCTTGTTTCAATAGAAATTTTACTGATGAATTGCTGCTTTTTTACTAGCTACTTTTATAGTGGTTCTCAATAATATATTAGTTAGCTTCCTATTGATTTCTTTAAATTTAAGTCATCTTCAAAATCTGTTAATATTTTAAATTTACAAGTTCCAATTTAAATTCACTGGGTTGTTTCTGAAGTTAGGAATATCAACTGTGAATATTGTTTTTTAATCATTTTTGTCCCTCTAAATTCATATTAACATGTATCTTACATGTCATTAATTAGTGATCACTTCCTGTGTTGAATTTATTAAGAACACTGTAACCTTGAAATCCATAATTTCTGTTAGTCAAAATACAGTCTAATTCTGCTGTACCTTCATTTGGATGCTTCAACATCTATTTCCATTTACTTTTTTTTTCCAAAGAATCAAAGAAAGAATTTATAATATAATTTTTTTATTTCATTGCAAACTCCACAAATCTTTGTCCTCTCTCATTTCTATCATCATAATCAAATTTATTCACAGCACTTTCATCTTTCAATCACTTTTTATCAATTCTAGCATTAAAGTGTTTTATATACCCATATAAAAATTATTAATTTCCTCTTCACAATGAAAACTTGTTGGGGAATACACTCGAATTATCAGCATTTGGTATCTTCCATTAATCTAAAATGAATAAATTAAGGTATTTTAAAAGTGAATTATTGCATGTTTGTTCAAAAGTGTTCATAATAAATACAATTTGTATTTATATAAATAAATTACTGTTATCACATGTATAAATAAAAAAAGGTCCTTATGTATTATCCTTTTTACCAAACTTGGTGGCCATTTTTTTACTTTTACAGTTTCAGTGATCTACAATAAATATTTAAAACAAAATGGTGGATAAGAAACAGTAGTATTTAATATTTACAGGTTTTTTTTAATTATTGTTTTTAAAAAAGAAAATTTTCTGCAAAAACATTATTTTTATTTTTTTTATATTAATTTAACTTATTAATAAAAAAAATAAAAATAAAAATAAGAAACATAAAATGTCACATTGTACCCATTAATGCAGAGTTTGTAAGGGTAGGATTCTGTACCTTTGAAATATCCCATTGCATATTATTCTGTTAAAGGAAGATTCCAAATTTTCATCATTTTCCAATATAATAATGTCAAAAAGAAAGACACTGAATTTAAACATGTTTAGAGCATGTCAATACTTTCATGTTGTAATATAAATTTAAAAAAATTAAAATAAACATTTTGAATGGAATTTCTAATTGATTTATTACTTTTTTAAAACTTAATAACTGACACATATTTGATGACATAAAATTAAAAAAAAAACATAAACAAATAATTGTAGGCCCCTGAAACTGTATAAGTGATAAAAATAGACTGCCATGTTTTGGTAGAAAGGATGATATGTTAAGTACTAAAAAAACTATCATAAACATAAATGAAATTAGATTCAATTACATTTTATTGTAATAACAGAAAATAAAAGCATGTTGCCAATGTGATCCAAATAAAATAAAACAACCTTGAAAAAATAATGTCATAAATTTTTTTTAATAAAACATACACTCATGTTTATTTGTACAATCAGTAAAAATTTTAAAAGCTATTTTAACATATTAGTACTATTATTATAAAAATAACCCTACAATTTGTTGCTTAGGAAATCATGTGACATTCAAACATTCAGTCGGTAAAATGAATATTTAACTGGTTCATTCAATTAGACTGAATGATTTATGTTTAATATTTAGTTAAGAATCAAGCCAGAACGGCTAGTTCTGATTATTACTCTACCATTACATTAAAACACACAAAGCATTCTTATAATAGTATTAATTTTACAATAAAATTATTTTGTAATATAAATAAATTCAAAAAATATATTTAGGTTAAAACAACAAAAATATAAGTATATTCCAAAAATGTTTAAATTGGAATATTTATTTATTGTCATTAACTTAATCTTGAAAAAATTAATAAAGCAACAGTAGCTGAAACATTAATTGATTTTCTTTTTAAAATATGTAGATATATACTAATTTTCCAACCATAAGTCATAAATTTTTTTTGCTGGTCTGTGGCATTCATGCAGAAATAAAACAAATCATGTTAATCAAATGAAGATTCCAGGGAATTAAAGGTGTGGATATTAAATCCATTTAAAAAAAAAAAAATCTGACTCAAAGAAGTCTTAATCTTCATGAAAAAGCTCTTATTGAACTATCTTTCGATATTACTCTGGAATTCAAATTTAAGAAAACTACTTGGATTAAGTTTTGGATATTTGTGAATAATGAATATTCACAGTTTAGCAAGAAAGCTTTAAAATTACTATTAAGTTTTTCCTCAACCTATTTACGCGAAATGACATTTTCATCATTAACGTTTATAAAAACAAAATACAGAACTCGCCTGAATTCTGATATTGTACTTCCACTTTCTTAAACAACCTTGCAGCCACGGATCAAAAAAAATTATAAGTGAAAGGCATGAGCAAATTTCACATTGAAAATGAAATATCAATTAATGATTAATTAATTTTTTTATGAATCTATCTCTTACTTATTTGTTAATATTCTATACATTTGTTGTTTGTAACCTTTTGATAATTTATTTATCAATATTAAGGATTTATAAAATGAATTGATTATACGTATTATCTAGCCAGAATATGTGTTCACATTCTTAGATAAATTAAATAAAATTTACTTTATATAAAATAAAATTTTAATCTATTCTGATTTTTGTAACTTATTATAGCTGATAAAAGAAATTTTTGCAAAACCAGTTATGTAAGTCTTGTATAGCCATATTTTACAATTTAGAAGTTTGCTGTTATAAATACAACATTCAATATTTTATTTTATAATGATCTTATCAGAGGTCACTTTATTACTTTAATTCATGTTTTGCTACCAATTGCCAGATCACAATAATATATCTTGAATTATATTGTTATTTTGCAACATAGATTTCTAATTAGATATTTAGTGTATTTGAAGTGAGAAGGAAAATTTTGTTTGAAGAATTTATTCAGTGCTGATTATTTGATAAAAGTAATATTATTGAAAAGAAATAAAACTTGGAAAATTCCTGCTATTTCTTTAATACATCAAATAACAATCACATGATGACAGAATTAAGAAGTCAGTCTAATGAGAATGCAGTGAGTGATGGGTGTATTTGAGAGTTTATTAAGTATAAGTTTGATATGGATGATTGCCAAATTTCTGAGTAGTGAATTGTAAGTAGCACACGAGTCTATTAAAGATAAAATGAGTTGGACTTCTTTGTTGATGAAGTCAATGGAAATTAAATTTAAAATGTTTGGAAGGTGCAGTATAAGAATGAAAATGATGAGTAAAAATAGTGTTTAATTGTATTATGTGGAGAAGATTACAAACATTCTGGTTACATTTTTTTTACAATATTCATAATTAATAGGCAGACCATTTATTTTCATATATTGATATGTGATGTATAATATTAAGGGTAGAAAATGAAAATAGACAAGTTGATTAAAAAAAAGTAGAATGATGAAAAATGAAATATGACTAAACAATATAGAATTATATAAAATAAACATAAAATATGAAAGAATTATGATATTAAAAAGTGCAAAGAGAAATTTTAGATATCAATTAAAAAAAAAAAATAAGAATTTGTATTGCAGATGCAATTTATGTAAAGAAGGAAGTGATAATATTGAATATTTGATTCTGGATTGTAACGTGTTGATAAAGATTCACGATAAATTATAAGGACAGTGGACCATGTCTTTATAACAAAATTGGAAAACATATGAATACGATAGTGAAACTAATAAATTATCATTTTATTAAAATGGGATAGAAATAAAAAAAGAAATGAAGTGAATCAGGGCTGTAAAAATAATTGGGTAATAAGAAGTAAAAAGTAGATGAGTTTATAGGAAAAAATGAAATGTTTAACTTGAGTATGAGGATTTCCAGGCATATATTTTCTGCAAAGAGACTTCATAATTTATTTAAAGAGAAATCATATATCACATGATGTATAATAATTTATATAATTGAAAATGTTCAGTATGTATAATAAAATATAATTTAGTTTTATCAATAATGTTTAACTGATTTTCTGTAGCTTACTTTCAGCTTTAGAAATAATATATCAATCCTTAAATGATGCAAAAAATTGCAGTACATTTTTGAAAATGGTAAAAAAGATATTGATTTTAAAAATCACAGCAATTGGAAATGCACTTCATTTATTTTACAATATTTGTGGATAATGTTCTAATTGTAATTTTCTGAAAATATTGAAAATTTTATTACATACATATCTATATTTGATATTATCAGAATCAAAAGCTTTATAAGAATTTTTGGAAATAAATTACATTTAAAAAAGTATAAAATTATTACTATTAAATAAATAATCGAAATGGTTAGTTGTATGGGAGGAGATCTGACATTCAAGAATTAGAAGTGACAAGTTGAGCTGGGATTTAGAAACTTCTTGGACAATAAACGATTGGATTATATTATTACTGATAGTGATAATCAAATCTTTTCTTATTGTCTGTCTTTATTGTCTATTGTCAAATATTCTTTAGTTAAACAAATTTTCTTTTTAAACACACACAAATTCAAGTGTTGAATACAAATAATTTACAATAAAAAACATCACGCTGACTAGAACTGGTTGGAAGATGACTCTCCTAAACAGTTAACATTAAACCAATTATAAAATTTTTCGTTAATTTTTATACAATAAAATAAAATGAGTAAAAGTTAATGATTAAACTATATCAAAGGTTGTCTACATATATATATATATTATAACGGTCTGAAAAGATTTGGAAGATCCAGTCTTACTGTATCTGTGCTACAGGGTGCCACCAGTCCATTTGAAGCTGGAAAATTTATAGAGTAGGAAGATACGCACTGTTAAAGATCCAACTTATTTATTAAAACCATTAGCCCAAGTCACTAGCTCAATGAGACACAGAGATTTATAAAATATAAATTATTTAAAATATATCTTCAATATAAAAAAATAAAAGCCACTGCCAGTAATTAACACACAAACAACATTTATTAACGCACATATATAATCATTTAAAATTTGAGGAATAACATTTATTATTTTAGATTTTAATATTAACTTTTAATTTAAATTATTATTTTAAAATTTTAAACCATCCACATAGATGAATTTAATAATATTTTTTAAGAGTGTCGAGTATGAATAAACTACATAGATTGCATTTGAAAAGAAAATATTCTATCCCTGATTTAACCTTAGGCCAAAAGTTCACAGCCAAACCAACGTCAATCCATCTGATATATCGATGTATTCAATGCAGTATGAATACGACTGCACAAATACCATACTGTCAGGAATGTACATCTGAAGAGCTATGGTTAAGATGACATTGATTCTCATCCATACAGAAATGCTACATCTGTCTGGCAAAAATAATAATAATAATAAAAACGCCATAGGAAGGGACTGCATTTTCTGTCTTACTATCCCTTTCCATAGGCAAAAAGGGGGTGTGCAGTGTATAATGCGATCCTGCATGTAGCGAATCTCATACTACATCTACTAATTACACCAATATATCAAGTCCATTGACCCAATTTAACTATGAAACAAATAACCTAAGATTAACCCTCCCTTAATTAATTAATATAACTTTACAAATCTATATAGCCATTTATGCCCGACTTAAATTTAACATTTATATAATTTCACACAGATGAATTTTATAATAGTTTGTTTTTTTAATGTTGAGTACATATCGGCTACATAGATTACATAGTTAAAAACATTCCAAAATAAACATAAACAATCAAAATATAAAGTCATTGATGGAATTGCAGATGGAAATTTACAAGAAACCCAATGGCATTCATCATAAGATGCTGCATTGACACCAATAACTTAAAAGACATACGAATAAATACATTTTAGATACTCACTGTAAGGTATCATTATTTACCAAATGTCTAAATATTTTAATCAAATATGAAAACAAAAACATAATTAAATATTAATGAATCTATGCAAGTGTCTATACCCAACTTAAATTTAATGCATTTAAATGATTTTTATAATAAATATTAATAAAAAAAAATAAAAAAAATGGAAATGATTTTTAGCAAACTCAAATGTATAAAAATTAAACATTAATAATTGATTTCAAAAGTCAGATTAAAGTTCATTTAAAAAAAATAGGTTTAGCTTGTCAAATCTTTAAAGTTCTTAATTACTTTTAGTAAAATTTTTCCATTTATATCTTACAGTAGAAGAGCTCCCAGTTCCTGGTGTCAATTCCCATGAAGTCTTTATTTGAAGACCAGTCTATCTGAAGGTGGCCTTAGCTGGTTCAATCCTGGTATTACAGTCATTTAATTTTAAATAAGTGAGAGAGAGTGACAAGTGTGTCTTATTGCCCTTCTCACAAAAACAAGCTGGAACTGTTCTTAATTTCAATATTTTTCCTTTTATATTGATCATCCGGATTCACTGAACAATGGTTTTCTGTTCCAATTTTTCATTATGGTCCAGGCCTTCATTGCTGCTTCTATTGGACATCTAATTTATTTTTGTTCTCTTATCTATATTTCATCTGACCTTTTTTATATAAGATCCCCAAGGGCTAGCTTGCTTATCGATAATTAATAAACACATCATTTCCATTTACAAAAATATTTTATCTTTAGATCTTGTACTTTTTTATAAAAAAGTACGTTCAAATATTTTTTTTTTTAAAAAGAAAATAATTTTTAAAGTTTTGCATTTGTGTGATATATTATATATGTTAAACAACTTTTAATTTTTTTAGCTTTTAGTTTTTATTTACGAATTTAAAAAAAAAAAAAATTATTCTAATTTTAAAATAATGTAACAGCATATACCGTTACAATATATATATATAATGAATGACCAAGATGAAACTGCTGCTATTCGACATATGATGTGCACTTAGCTCATTTTTCAACACAATATAAAGTTAAACAAAATATTGTTAATTTTCACGATTTTTTTGAAGTCCCATTTAATGTTAAATATAAATTTGCATATTTTTTGAAGATGTTTCTTAAACATTAAAGTATTAAATGTGCGTAATATAGTTAAAACAATCAGGGTTTTGAGAACCGCTAATGTAAATAAGAATGGATGTTTTGGGTTTTTGCGAGGGTGGATAATTGTGATAAGATGGGAAAAAAACTTGTAAAAATATCTACATTCTATGCTTTGTAATTACAAAAATAATATAAATTAATATTTTATAAACAATACGCATGCATAAGTTTTAATTTTATCCTTGCATCATTCACTCTTAACCCAATCATATCATAACCACCCATCAGCCCAATCTCATACCCTATAGATAGATTAAAAACATTCACTTATCCACAGTATATATTTGTGCTAAAGATAATGTCTAGCTTAATAAATGATTGATAAAAATTTATTCATGTATTTTTAATTAAGTCGTTTCTAAGTTGTGAGTGCATGTTTTGAAACCTGTCAATTAAACAATAGTAATTTGTTTTCTATATATTTACTGAACAAATGATGAAGATATGTGTAAGAGATTGTGATCTGAGCCAACTAATGAGTACTGATTCAGTATGAAATGAGCACCTCATGGATCATTTGCCTTTTTCACATGTCTTAGATTATATTTGTGATGAAATAGAAGATTTAAATCTCTCTCTATAAAGTTATGTTTAAGTATCTAACAATGTGTATATGAAATTAAAATGTAATATGGACTATATGGCTTAGTTGAATAAATGTATGTTCATAATGTATCTATAGTGGTGGTTTTAGGATTGAGTTAAGGGTGAAGGATACATTGATGAAATCAAAATTTATAATGCATATGATTTGCATAATATTGTGCAATGATTGTATATCCTTTACAAGGTATTAGAAATGGGTAGAAACTTGTTCCTATCTTGCCTGAGAGTGTTATAGTGAAAATTCAAATGTAATAAAAACAACTGACTTATAGTTATTATATTGCAATGATTGTGCACTTCTCCACAATGTATTAAAGTACCCTGACTTGTGTGAGAGAAATATAATGAAAGTTATAACTATCAACATGGGTAAGGAAATCAGGTGTTGAAACTCTATCGCACTGCAGATATATTATGGTTCCTTAAGTAAGACCTTAAGTATATATTTGAGCTGGGAATATTCTAGCTTAATAAATGATTAGCAAAATTTGTTAATACATTTCCATTAAGTGGTTTGTGTCTATGTTGTAAATGCAGACAATTTAAAACCTGTCAATTAAACTATAGTAATTTGTTCTCTTTGTATACTCTGAACAAGTGATAAAAATATGTGTAAGAGATTGTGATCTGGACCAATTGATGAATGCAGGTTCAGCATGAAATTGCATACATTGGGAATCATTTGTCTTTTTCACATGACTTGGATCATTTTTCACTAATGTTGTGATGAACGGATATATGAAGTTAAGTTGTAACATGTGCTATATGGTCCTTAGTTGAATAAAAATGTATGTTCCTAAAGTATCTATAATGTAGGGGAGATTGGTGTGACTTCTGGCTTGATGAATGGTTGTTATAGGATTAAGCTAAGGGTAATGATGCACCAATAAAATAAAAACTTACAATAATTACATTTTGAATTATAAGTGTCAAATTAACTCAACCTACATCTTTGATACCATCCACTTTAGATAAATATAGTGTAACGGGCACATACGTACGTTACATTATTTTTATTAGTAAACATAAAAATAAAAAAAAGTTTGTCAATAAAAATTTCTTTTTTAAGAATTAAAAACTGAAAATTAAAAAATCATCTTAAACTCACATATATATAAAATCGCATAGATAAATAATTATTAAAATAAAACCTTATTAAAAAAAGAGTGGTTTAAAACTAAATTTTCAGAAAAGATTTAGAGATAAAAATATATGTTTAAGTTTGAAAACAAATTAATTAATCTTTTGTAAAATGGAAATGATTATTTTAATTAGTAAACTAGCCTTTGGGCATTTAAATGTATAAGCATCGGTCAGATAGGAAAACAATAGAAACTTTTAGCAAATGAAAGAAATCCATTGGGAAATCAGACCTCAACGAAAAGGTTTTCACCATCATGACGTAATGTTGAGTTATTCCACAAAATTATTATAAAAGAAAAGGTTTGAAAATAAAAGAGTTAGTTGGTTATTATGAGTGGACAGATATGTGTTAGTGTGGAGTTGAAGGAGAAGGGATTGAAAAGATGCACTCTTCAATCCCTTCAGTTCTTCTAGGAAGAAAGAGAAATGAACTATCGTTTTCTACATTGAGGACCAGCTGGAGTAAAAAACCTCCGGATGAATAAATAAAATGGCCAACAGAATACCAATTTTTTTTGGAAGGTGTGGGAATTCACATTCAAATGGCAAGCAACAGATAAAGATGAACTGTTTAAAACCGTAAGAACTTTATAATTAATGAACATTAAATTAAAAACTTTCCGTATTTAAATAATACAAATAGAATCCTATCTGACCAATGTAAATTAATATTAATAATGTCATTTGATATATTTTTTTTAAATTTAAAATCATTTCCATTTTTTTTTTGTTCTTTTAAGTTTCTATTATGATTTTTGTTTTTCGTTAGACTAAATTACATAAATGTTAAACTTTAGTCGGGCGTGAATGGCTATATAGATTTGTAAAGTTATATTAGGGGAGGGTAATCTTAGGTTATTTGTTTCGTGGTTGAATTGGGTCAATGAATTGGATATATTGATGTAGTTAGTAGATGTAATTCGAGTTTCGCTATGGGCAGAATTTCTTTATACCCCGCACAATTCCGTTTTGCCTATGGAAGGGATTATAAGATGTAGAACGCTGTTCCTTTCGATGGAGTTTTTTTTATTGCTCTTCTTGTCTGATAGATGTAGTATTCCTATCTCACAAGAGGCAATTTCTTCTCTTAACCTTTTGTGCTGCCGTATTTTGTATTACATTGAATGCATCAATATGTCAGATGAATTGACGTTAGTTTGACTGTGAACTTTTAGCCTAAGGTTAAATAAGGATAGAATATTGTCTTTAAAATGCAAGTCTATGTAGTCCATTTATACTCGACACTCTAAATAAAATTGCATTAAATTTAAGTTGGGTATAGACGCTTGCATGGGTTCGTTACCGGTTAATTATGTTTTTTGGTTTTCATATGTGATCAAAATATATAGACATTCAGTAAATACTGATACCTTACAGTGAGTATCTAAGATGTATTTATTCGGATGTCTTTTAAGTTATTGGTGTTAATGTGGTGTCTTATGATGAACACCATTGGGTTTCTTGTATTCCCTATGCAATTGATGGTATCAATGATTTTGTATTTTGATCGTTTATGTTTACTTTGAAATGTTTTTAACCGTGTAATCTATGTAACCGATCTATACTCAACATTATAAAACAAACTTTCATAAATCCATCTGTGTGAACTTAATTAAAATGTAAACTTATAATATTATAAAAATTAAAATGTAAATTTAAATTATAAAATCAAATTAAAATCTAAAATAAACATACTAAAATAATAATGTTAAATTATATATATATAGGCGTAAATAAATGTTTGTATGTTAATTACTGGCAGTGGCTTATTTTATTCTTTTTTTAAATTATTCTTAGATAATAATTTTTTTTTATGAATATAAATCTCTGCTATTCCAATGAGCTAGTGACTTGGGCTAATGACCGGATATCAAAATATATTTATTAAAATAAAATAAAAAGTGTTTTTTTTTACTTACGTATCTGCCTACTTTATAAATTTTTCTAGGTTCAAATGCCTAGATGGCGCCCTGTAGTGCAGATGACGGTAAGTGCTATTGTCCGGATAGTTATAACTGACTACCCAACTTGGGCCGATCTTTAATAAACTACCAGGGCCCTGAGTAAATTTCTTTTTTCAAAATGAAATATTTTTATCTGTTCCATAAAGTCGTATACTTTAAATCTTATAAAAGCACTGCCAGAAGAAATTGCACATATATATTAAACACGAGAAAGTATAAATAATTTTAAAACTAATTTTTGTTAAAAAAAAAAGTCAAAAGGTTGCAATAAATTTGTTTTTTTGTTTGTTGATATATATTATGCTTTAACATGTATAGGCGCGCACAGCCACATAAGTTTATGATCGAAATGTGATACCTTACGATGAGTACCATTGCGAATTTACTTCAGTGTAATTCTATTTAAGCATTTTAATCAGTCATAAATAAGTTGGTGGTATTTATAATTGTGCTGCAAATATACACGTATAAATCCATTATCTTTCAAAACGTATTTAGTTCAATGCAACCTTCTTAAATAAATAATTTAAATAACTTGCTTGTCATGCCGTGTGTAAAAATAAAATGTATATAAAAAAATAATAGAACTCTTGTGGGGAGGAGGTGTATTCGTGGATGGTCCTTAGGAAAATGATAGTCAACATTTTTTTTTGTATATAGTCTTTATACTAACCGAATGTTTTGTAAATTTTGTTAATCATGTACTGTCATTACTAACCCTAAGTAAAATTTTTTTTTTTTTGTTCATTTTTTTTTTAAGCAAGTTTACTGATATGTAACGGGCACATACGTACGTTACATTATTTTTTATTAGTAAACATAAAAAAAAAAAGTTTGCCAATAAAAATTTCTTTTTTAAGAATTAAAAACTGAAAATTAAAAAATCATCTTAAACTCGCATATGTATAAAATCGCACAGATAAATAATTATTAAAATAAAACCTTATTAAAAAAAGAGTGGTTTAAAACTAAATTTTCAGAAAAGATTTAGAGATAAAAATATATGTTTAAGTTTGAAAACAAATTAATTAATCTTTTGTAAAATGGAAATGATTATTTTAATTAGTAAACTAGCCTTTGGGCATTTAAATGTATAAGCATCGGTCAGATAGGAAAACAATAGAAACTTTTAACAAATGAAAGAAATCCATCGGGAAATCAGACCTCAACAAAAAGGTTTTCACCATCATAATGTAATGTTGAGTTAATCCACAAAATTATTATAAAAGGAAAGGTTTGAAAATAAAAGAGTTAGTTGGTTATTACGAGTGGACAGATATGTGTTAGTGCAGAGTTGAAGGAGAAGGGATTGAAAAGACGCACTCTTCAATCCCTTCAGTTCTGCTAGGAAGAAAGAAAAATGAACTATTGTTTTCTACATTGAGGACCAGCTGGAGTAAAAAACCTCCGGATGAATAAATAAAATGGCCAACAGAATACCAATTTTTTTTGGACGGCATGGGAATTCACGTTCAAATGGCAAGCAACAGATAAAGATGAACTGTTTAAAACCATTAAGAACATTAAATTAAAAACTTTCCGTATTTAAATAATACAAATAGAATCCTATCTGACCAATGTAAATTAATATTAATAATGTCATTTGATATATTTTTTTTTTATTTAAAATCATTTCCATTTTTTTTGTTCTTTTAAGTTTCTATTATAATTTTTGTTTTTCGTTAGACTAAATTACATAAATGTTAAACTTTAGTCGGGCGTGAATGGCTATATAGATTTGTAAAGTTATATTAGGGGAGGGTAATCTTAGGTTATTTGTTTCATGGTTGAATTGGGTTGATGAATTGGATATATTGATGTAGTTAGTAGATGTAATTCGAGTTTCGCTATGGGCAGAATTTCTTTATACGCCACACACTTCCAGTTTGCCTATGAAAGGGATTATAAGATGTAGAACGCTGTTCCTTTTGATGGAGTTTTTTTTAATGCTCTTCTTATCTAATAGATGTAGTATTCCTATCTGACGAGAGGCAATTTCTTCTCTTAACTTTTTGTGCTGCCGTATTTCGTATTACATTGAATGCATCAACATGTCAGATGATTTGACTGCAAACTTTTAGCCTAAGGTTAAATAAGGATAGAATATTTTCTTTAAAATGCAAATCTATGTAGTCCATTTATACTCGACACTCTAAATAAAATTGCATTAAATTTAAGTTGGGTATAGACGCTTGCATGGGTTCGTTACTGGTTAATTATGTTTTTGGTTTTCATATGTGATCAAAATATATAGACATTCGGTAAATACTGATACCTTACGATGAGTATCTAAGATGTATTTATTTGGATGTCTTTTAAGTTATTGGTGTTAATGCGGTGTCTTATGATGAACATCATTGGGTTTCTTGTATTCCCTATGCAATTGACGGTATCAATGATTTTGTATTTTGATTGTTTATGTTTACTTTGAAATGTTTTTAACCGTGTAATCTATGTAACCGATCTATACTCAACATTATAAAACAAACTTTCATAAATCCATCTGTGCGAACTGAATTAAAATGTAAACTTATAATATTATAAAAATTAAAATGTAAATTTAAATTATAAAATCAAATTAAAATGTAAAATAAACATACTAAAATAATAATGTTAAATTTTATATATATATGTGCGTAAATAAATGTTTGTATGTTAATTACTGGCAGTGGCTTATTTTATTCTTTTTTTAAATTATTCTTAGATAATAATTTTTTTTTATGAATATAAATCTCTGCTATTCCAATGAGCTAGTGACTTGGGCTAACGACCGGATATCAAAATATATTTATTAAAATAAAAAAAAAAAAAGTGTTTTTTTTTTTTGACTTACATATCTGCCTACTTTATAAATTTTTCTAGGTTCAAATGCCTAGATGGCGCCCTGTAGTGCAGATGACAGTAAGTGCTATTGTCCGGATCGTTATAACAGGAATAACTATTATTAATCATTTGCTAAATTAGAGATTGTCTCTAGCACAGATGTAAACTTTAAAACTCAATTAAAGATTAACAATATATCTGATTTTTTAAAAATTAAATACACAAACACATGGTGTTATTCACATTTCTTTTTCCCACACATAATAGCTTTATAAATATAATAAATAACCTCAATATTACCACATATTCTTTAAAATTCATATAAATAAAGATAAAATAAAAGACAAATGCCCCAAGATGCATTTCATGCTGAAAAAGCACTCATTAGTTGGTCTAACCCACCATCTCTCATATACATCTTTATTATATGCATATTATCATGCAATAATTGTACATCCCTTCACAAGGTATTAAAAGTGTATAGAAAGAATCTTGTTCCTATTTTGCCTAAGGATGGTATAGTAAAATTTCAGATGTGCGGATAAAAGCGAACAATATGCATAAGTGTATATTATTTTATATAAGGATTTATTAATACATTTTAAAAAGTATGCATGTAACAATAAAAATAAGAATACAATATTTATTCAATGTCTTGGAGGGTTTGCACAATTGAAATTTATCGAATACGACTAATATGCTAAATAAATTTCTCCATTTATGATAAATAGGAACAATCTAAAAATTGAAAAAAAACAAATTAATGAATAAAGATCACTATTTTATCAAATTTAAAGTGCTCACGTATAATTAAGACTAGTCAAGATAACAAAATGATTATATAAGAGATAATTTTGTCTAGCTGATTCTAATCGCTTTAATCAAATTTTAATAAGCATTCATTAAATGAAAAATGCAGTAAGTTCTCTAGAAAAAAAAAATGATTAAAAATATTATTTTAAAAAGAAATTAATAAAATGAGTGTAAAAAAAATATTTATATAATAATATCTTTCTGATGTTGGCATATTGAATTCAGGCTCCTAATACGGTCAGCGATTTTGGATAGTAGAATGGAATTTATGTTTGTGTAATCACAATGTGGAATATTATCATTAGCAACCATTATTGATTTATTTCAGAATAAAAATATCTCCAAATTTAATTCAGATTCTTTGATCCATAACTTTTTTCCACATCTCTTACTTCATCAATCTATCTCACACGTAGTCTTTTTCTAGGTCTTTTACTGGGTTTGTTTGAATCCAATTTAAAGCTTTAACTGTCTATCTACTAGTATCTTTTCTAGCAATGCAGAGCTCCATTTTAATTTTTAAATTGTTTCATGATGTCAATCATATATATTTATTCCTCATCCATGTATTTCATTTTTGAGCTCTTTTTACTCCTATCACACATCTCTCCACACTTTGTTGAAAGATATGAAGTTTTTGTATTGCTTTTCTATTAAGTATCTACTCTTTTATTATCCACATAATGTATGAAAGATCTTGAAATTATAAAATTAATAATGAAAAAAGACTGAAAGTTCATAGATAGGATCTTGTATAATGTAATATAATCAGTAATCAGGTTGTTTGGAATTTAATTTGTTATATTTGTGAAAAATAAAGATAATTTTCAGATATCCACTTAGATAAATTGTGGTTACAAAATGTGGATCAATCAAGAAAGTATAGTCTAAGATGGTTTGGCATAACATCAAATAAAGTGTAATGATGGTAATACTAAATACATTCATTTTTTTAAAATCATATTACATAAAAAGTGTAAACATATTTGATCTGTATTGTTCAAAACCTGACCATAGGATAGTGATGATCAAGATTTCATTAATAAAATTGCTTTTAGTAAAAATAGAATAGATAACTGTACATAGAAATTCATTGAGTAAAAGGAGATTGCACAGATTTTAGATTAATTGAAGTAAAATAACATACAAGAAAATTTCATGGTATTGGATTTGCAATCTGATCTAATAATATCTTCTATTTTAAAAAGAAAGATGTTATTTCTTATTGGGGTAATAATTATAGCACCAAAAATAATAAATGACCAAGTTTTTTTTTGTTTAAAAATTTGTGCACATGTTGGCTGAAACTTAATTATGGCTCAAGTTATTAGAAATAATGTTATTAGTTCTGTGGAATCAAAATAGTCTATCAATATTTTATTTAATATATTGATTGATTATCCCAAGCATTTTGTTTAGAAAGAAAAATTGGTATAAACAATTAGGTGCATATAATACTTAAAAAACAATAATTTCTTATAAATTAAGTTATAGTTAAGCTCTGCATGATTTAGTACAGTAATGGAGTGACAAATTCTGTTTTGTAAGGCCCTCTAATTCCAGTTGAGGTACTTCCAGCATTCAAAATTGTTATGAACCACCAAGCACCTTCTCCATTATCAGACTTTCCATTTTTCTCCATTTTGTAGTTTGGCTTACTAGATGCAAGCTAATATTTACCAAAACCAATCACAACACCTGTCATATTTTTACAGAATTAATCTCTAAAATTAAGGATAGAGACCAACTTCTGGCTCCAGACTGTTTGTTCCAGGAAACCCTGTACAAGAATTAACCTTAGTTACAAAACACTCATTGCATAAGACTAACTACATCCTTGTGCAAACATTAACAAACTACTCAATATTCAATTTATTTTCAAAAATAAAAAAAAAAGAGATTAAAAATATAAAAGATGTCTATTACACAAAAATTTATAGACATATTGTCATATATGATATATCATTTTATATATATATATATATCTATATATATTAGTAAATAAAATCAAGTCATATATCATGTGACTTAACTTGATAAGCTTATAATTATAAAATAAAATAATGCATGTGCTAAAAGCTCTAATAAGCTTTATCAATCAATGCCACAAGAAAAAGCATTTAAAAATCTCTATCTAGAAATTATCCTCATCACCAAGCTGGTTTCAAAGTATTGGCTCTCGTCAGTGAAGTGCTAGGTTATTTCAGACACTAGATCTTAAATACTAACTGAAATCCAGCACTTTTCTGATACTTAACTATTAAGTAGAAAATCTGAAATTTTCAGACACCTATATGCCTTCCAATCCAGTTATCTAACTTAAATAACTATATGGGTTTAAAAACTCTTCAGCCATACCATATATTAATAATCCAGCAATATAACATCACTTACTTAAAAGCAAAATTACAATAGTAAATAAAATAAAGTCAGAATTTCCACTTAATAGTTAAATATCATATAATACAGTTGACACAATAGAATAGAAAACCAAATATTCTATTTTCAATTTGCATAGAATGTGTTATGTGGTCCAGAAAAAGAATATATAAAAGATCATTACCTAAAAACTTAAAATTACATCTTAAGAAATACACTTTAGGATTTACTTATAATAATAATGCTTTTCATAGATTCAGAAAATGTGTTAGCAAAAATTTACAAAAGTGTGTGGATACTCAAAAATAATCAAATTCATTCTCTAGAGGATGAGCACATTGCAGTACATGCTTGCACCACTAGATAGCTTTTTCAGGAACCCCACTGCATCAGTCTGTCAATGGACATTATCAAGAGAAATCATCATGGTGACATGTAGTAAATGTTTTTGTTAAGAGTATCTTACTTATTTGCCAATTTTTACAATGGATGAATGTTGGAACAATGTGAAATTCTGTTTTCTGCTAAGAAAAGTGGCAGGGAAAACAACTACAATGCTTTAAATACTTTACAAGCAAGCTACATTAGTGAAAACACAAGTTTACAAATGGTTTAATGGAAGTGTCAAATTCCCACATACCAAAAATGCATGGCTAGTGAAGTTCAATGTTAAGACAATGCTGACTCTTTTTTTGATGCAAATTGCATTGTTCATTCAGAATTTCTTTAAAACAATCAAGCATTTTAACTATAAATTCTGAAACATTTGTAAGATGCTGTAAAATGAAAACTTCCTTGTTTGTCAACAAAGTGGGTAGTGTAAGCTTCATCATGATGACAAGCCAATGCACAAAGCCTTGAGAGTGAACAATTCTTAATTAAAACCACACCATTGAGCGTAGATATCAATCATATTAACCCAACTCACTCTGTGTGACTATTTATTCTCTCGAATAAAAAATGCCGTAAAAAAATGTCTTATGAATTTAAAAATCATGGGAAAAAAATAATAGATGTGTTAAAATGTATCACTCTGCAAGAGCGTCATACTTATTTTAAAACATGGGAAACATATTTAGATTGATGCATGACATCAAATGAACAATACTTTGAAAGAGATTCAGTTTGCAACACCTAAAAATAAATACACAATTCTTTTATTATAAAATTCCAGTTTATTTGGATCTCAACTCACTTTTATAAACCTAATTATAGATTTCAGAAATTCTAATTTTTTGGAAAATTAATGATAACATTTTTTTATTGTTTGTTCTTCTTTATTTCAAAGCTGCACGATGAAAGAAAAAAACAAAATAGTCTATTGAGTCATTGATATTCAATGCTTGAGGATATTAAGTATTCATTATAAAGTAAATGAACAAATCCATTTGAACTGGGGTTCATAAAATATGTCAAAAAAAAAAAATAGACATATTAAGGGCATAGTGAAAATATTTTGTTAAAGTTATTCAAATGTGATAATTTAGTAGTCAAAATGAAATCAAAATAAGTGAAACACTTTTACTATTTAGTGTATTTGAGTTTTAGAAAGTAATTTTACAATGTTAGAAATATTATTATTTGAATTATCAGTTTTCTTTTCATCATCATTCTTTTTTTTTATTTTTTACACTTTGGGAATATTTATTTAAAAGCTTCTGATACCTAAACAAAATAACAAAAGTGATCTTCAATCTTTTACAGTAAATAAATTAATTTTATACACACAATTACGAAAAAAAAAAAATAGAGAAGAAAGTTCAAAAAATAGGGGAAATAAATCAATAAGCCTCATTGTTTATTAATCTTAATCCCAAAAAACCTATTTAATTTATTATCTATGAGATATTCATTTTTTTTTTTAAATAAATTTTTATCAGTGATTTAAATTTTAAAAAAGCTGACCTGCATTTTAAACAAAGATTTAAATAATATATATAAATATTTTATAATAAACACTTTTAATATTTAAATACAGGTATACTTTATATTCCTGGAGTTTAGATGTAAGTATAGGGGATTTGAATCCAGACTTTTAAGCTCCCTTCAGCTATCCATTCTATCTCATACAACCGATACACATGATCACACATATGTGAAAAAGATAAATGATTTCCAATATATGTATTTCATGCTAAACCAGCATTCATAAATTGGTCCAGATCATTATCTTCCACACACACATTATATAATCAGTGCTCAGTTTATATTAAAATAGCAAATCTTCAAACTTTAATGGACAGGCTTCAATCTACTTCACCATCCAGTCTTTAGCCTTCTATACCATTGAAAATCTGATGATGAAATACTTTTATTTACTAAGAATTAAAAAACAAAAAATCATTATTTCTTTAACCATAATTGAGTTTTTATATTTAACTTAAAAATAAAACTATGATGTGTCCAGAAATAAATTATTTTAATCCCTTATTGTCAGTAATGATTGATTTAATTGATTTCTGGATACTTCATACTTTTATTTTAAGTTAAATATAAAATTCACAATTGTAGTTGAAAAAATAATTATTTTTTTAGCTTTTTAGATCACAGTACATACAAGTTTTTATTATAAAATACAATGAGAAGTTGAGGTATTTAAATTTAAAAAAAAAAAAGGACACTTCAAAAGTTGACAACAGGACCACAAAATGTCAAAAAACAAAACTAATGTCTAATATGTGGCTGCAGGAGTCACTCATGGATTAGTTTGTATAGCTATCACAAAAGTCACCTATTTATTATTCTTTTTGTCATTCAATTTTTTTTCTGGAGCTAAAATAGTCGTAATTGTTTATTAGCCAAAACAGCAATCCTCTAATCTAGTACTATTTACTATAAGTTTAAATAATCTGTGATAATCAGATGCCCTCTTGCATATTACATTTTCATGCTCAGATTGGCCTGCCTTTATTAATAAAACTTGAGATTCAAAGTTAAAAGCAATGCAGTTATGCATCTAAAAATCACTTTTAACTCTATTTTACCATTCAAGCTCAACAGTATAAAAATCAAATTAGCTTAAGATTTTGAATCCGAGACAATCTGCTCAAATAATTATATAGATCTGATTAAGAGTATTAAAATATACAGATAGTGAACTGTTCAAGCAGATTACTTCAATTTAAAATTTTGAGCTAATTTGAATTTCAGTTTATTAGCTTCAAAATGGAATTAAAGATACGGAAAGTGATATAGTCAAGTATCTACATTCAATTTTGATTTAGATAATGCTTTTAAACACTGCATGGAACTAATAAAATCATACTGGGATAGCTAATCTATATATTTAAGATAAATGATTTTTTAATAAAATAGAATGGAAAATAAAATATATACCATTTTTATGCCTTTCATTAAATACTTTTTTTTTGTTACTTTTTACAAATGAATCCAAAAATAAACTGCATTCTTCTTTTATAATATCACAATGTTTGTTTTTTAACTTTTTACAAAGAAATATAAAAATAAATATTGTAAATACCAATATAGTTGGGGTTGTACATTCAAACATTTTATGTTTAGTTGATGCTTTTAAACAGTTGTGAAAAGGATCTTTTTCAGTCTTTCTTTAGGAAGTTCAATCCCCAATTTTTTTTATTTTAAGACTTATTTGTTCCTTACAATGCTAGTTTATTATTTTTATTTTGATTGTTTTATTATAATTTGTATTGAATAAAAAAACTCAATTTATTTTATGAAAAATAAAAATTTGTAGCTGACAGTTAATTTGGCCTTTTGTATTGTTTTTTTACAGTTAATCATGTGCCCCTCTCCCCACTTTTTTAAAACCAAATAAATTCAAAAATTTAAAAGACAAATAATCATAAAAGTTTGAATATGTCAATCACAAGTAATAAAAGGTTTGATATTATACATTTAATTTAAATAATTTGTAAATCAGTATTAGATATTATTATAAGAAATAACTTTTTAAAATAGAAAGTTTGATTTATGAATGAATTATAAAATCAAATGTAGATACCTGGTTAGATTGGTACCAAACTGGATTCTAAATAATAAATGCATTACTTCCATTTTTGATTTCTAAGCTTATTTCATACTGTAGTAATTTACTATATATATATATATATATATATTGAACAATGATAAAGAAATATATGTGATTGTGCCCTGGGTCAATTTATGAGTGGTGGTTCAGCATGAAATTTTTATCTAGGGGATTATAGATCTTTTTCATGTTTTTGATATGTTTATGATTACATCCTCTCAGAAGATGTTAAAAATGGATAGAATTCATTCTCTAACTTGTGTGAGTGGTGTTGTGTTATTGTTATTAGATAAACTCTAGTCTAATAACAATTATTAATATACATTCAATAAGTGATTTGTGTTAAAGTTGTGAGGGCTGGACATTTGATACTTATCAATTAGACTGTAGTTAATTTGCTGTCAATATACATACTGAACAATGATAAAGATATGTGTAAGAAATGATGGTTTAGGCCAACTGATGAGTGCTGGTTCAGCATGAAATGTGCATCTTGGTGATTGTAGATTTTTTTTACATGTCTTTGGTCATATGTTTATATTACATCCCCCTACAAGGTATTAAAAGTGGATAGAATCTATTACCTTCTTTGTGAGCAAGTGATGTAGTGAAGGTTATTCTGCAGAAATATTATTTATTGGATAATCTGTAGTCTAATGAATGACTAATACAAATTATTAATGTTTTTATATTTACTGTTGGCAAATACCTGTAAAACATTTAATGATGTATAGTTCAATTCATATGAGATGATCTACATAATTTAAAGCCTGGTTATAAATAACTGTTTTTATCATACTATTTAGTATATCTATAAAGTTAAAATCACATGTGCATAAATATTTTAATGTTAATTTCAGCATATTTTGCAATTATACAAACACCCACTATTTATTAGAAAGGAAGATAGACATAATAGCCAGATAATGAACTACTGAAATCATCATTATCATTTTATCCATCATCAATACACTGCAGAATAAAGATCTTTCCAAGTTTAATCTGGTTTTTTTATCTCTAGCTTTCTCCACATCACTCAACCACACTTTCTTATTTTATCTATTTATCTAAAATGTGATCTTTTTTTTAGGTCAACTGGCCATCTGTATTATCTCTTCTAGCAATAATCCAGCTCATCTCCATGGTTCAGCATGAAATGTGCATCTTGGTGACTGTAGATTTTTTTCACATGTCTTTGGTCATATGTTTATATTACATCCCTCCACAAGGTATTAAAAGTGGATAGAATCTATTACCCACCTTGTGTGCAAGTGATGTAGTGAAGGTTATTCTACAGAAATATTATTTGTTATTGGATAATCTCTAGTCTAATGAATGACTAATAAAAATTATTAGCGTCTTTATATTTACTGTTGGCAACACCTGTAAAACATTTAATGATGTATTGTTCAATTCATATGAGATGATCTATATAATTTAAAGCTTGGTTATAAATAATTGTTTTTATCACACTATTTAGTATATCTATAAGGTTGAAATCATATGTGCATAAATGTTTTAATGTTAATTTCAGCACATTTTGCAATTATACAGACACACACTATTTATTAGAAAGGAAGATAGACATAATAGCATGATAATCAACTATTGAAATCATCATTATTATTTTATCCATCATCAATCCACTGCAGAATGAAGATCTTTTCAAATTTAATCTGGTTTCTTTTAACTCTAGCTTTCTCCACATCACTCAACCACACTTTCTTATTTCATCTATTTATCTCAAATGTGGTCTCTTTTTATGTCTTTTAAATCACATGGAATCCAGTTTAAGATTTCAATTGGCCATCTATATTCTCTCTTCTAGCAATAATCCAGCTTATCTCCACTAATCTCTTTTAATTCTTTCAATAATGCCAGTAATTCTTTTTGTTTTCTCACCCACGTATTTCATTTTTGATGCTTTCTTATTGCTACTAACATATATTTTTACATACTTTATTGAGCAGTATGACCATAAATAAAAGCAGTAAAATTCTTTTATTAAAATCTTTTTCAAACACATAGGCACATTTTTTAAAAAAAATATTTCTATCAAAAGCACTCTATCCAAGTTTTATTCTAGGATTAATTTCATACATTATATTTCAATCTGTATTAATAATTTGATCAAGATATTTGTAATTGTTAACTTCTTCTAATTCATTATCCATCTTTATTTTCTTGTTTTGAAAATCCATTGAACATTATGTTAATCATTGTAGTATTTACCTTCAATCCTATTTTTTTTATTTTCATCTGACAATTCTTATAACAATTCCTGAAGCTCTGAAGCATTAATTTGCAAAAACAATTACATCACCTGTCAAATATAGGTGAATTAAATAATCTCCATCTAACTTTATTTCTGTAGCTTTCCATTTTATGCCACAAAATACTTTTGCTGCAAAAAGTGTTGGACATATGAAGTTACCCTGTTGCCCACCCTTTTCAATGTTAATCTTTATAGTATCATGGTGTAACATAATCATTGTTGCTGCAGTTTGAGAAATATTTTTCAGAATGTCACAATATCTGGGTCCATATCTGAATGATAATGCAATGCTTTAATCACTGAAGAAAGACTTGTAGAATCAAAAGCCTTTTTATAATCTACAAATTTAAAGGATAAGGACAACTCATATTCATTGGCCCTTTCTATAACTTCTCTCAATACTTGGATATGTTTTATGGTAGTAAAAACACTTTTAAATTCAACCTTTTCTTTTGATTGGTTAAAATCCAGTTAACTGTAGAAATTATCTTAATAAAAATTTTGTATAAAAACGGTAAAATATTGATAAATCTGTAATTTCTAATATTTTCTTTAACACCTTTTTAAAATATTAATATTATTAGTACTCTATTTTTCCAATTATCTGGTACATTTTTATCATTTAGATATTTGATATATAATTTTGCCAACAATTTTTTTATTTTTTTATCTGCTTCTTTGAAAATATATAATTCCACCATTAACAGCTTTTTGTTTCATAGATTTTATTGTATTTTTCACTTCTTTATTTAAAATTCTGGGCAATTCAGAAGAGATAGTAGTTGTAGAATACTTTGCTATATAATTATTTATATAACTCTTCCATATATTTGATTATGTCATCTCTCTTTTTAATAATAGCTTCATCTTTATTTTTTATTGCAGAAATAAATTACCAAAATGTTGTTTTACACTTCTGAAACTTTTATTCTTTTCTATAGCTTTCTTTTCTAATTCAAAATTGTTTTCTCATATCATTATTAAGTTTTTTCCATGCCATTTTACAAAATTCTGAATATTTAAAAATGGATTATTTTATGTATTTTCATATTCTTTCTTTTCTTCATAAATTGTCTAATATCAGAAGAAATTTTATTGGTGAATTGTTATTTTTTTCTATAAGCTATCTTTGTTGCAGTTCTTAAACATGTAACAGTTACCTTCCCATTGATTTCATGCAAATCTGAACCATCTTTAAAATCTATTAATATTTTAGACTGATTTGCAAATGCAAATTTATTGGAATGTTTCTGAAGATTAAGAATAAATATCAACTGTGAATACTGTTTTTCTTAATAATTTTGGGATCTTTAGTTTTGTATTAACAGCATAAGAGATGGAGATCATGTGATGTTTATTGGCTTAAAACCAATCCTGCCTAATAGGATATTGGTGGCTATGGTTATTAAAGAACCAAAGACACCAAAATGTATGGGAACTGAACTGGGTTCAGACCCATATAACTATATAAGCTGATGGGCTTGAATTGAAAACATTAAAGTGTTTTCAGTTTAAGACTCATAGTTTTATAGTTAAATGGAGATAAAAGGTGGTTGATGGATGGTTGCATTAGATCCTAAGATCTAGATGCAGTGCTCTCAGATCCAAGGCTCCTCACTGATGAAGGCCACAAGCCAGAAACTAGTCTGGGGATATTGGATGAGTAGGCACTAGATGGGGATTTTATGCACAAGCCTTCTGGCATCCATTGATTACTCTAGCTTGCTATGTGTGGCATACGTATAGTGAGTTTTGCCTGTTTTAACAACAGTTATACACAAGCATAAGAGATGGAGGTCATGTGATGTTTATTGGAGGTATCTTATATTTCATTAATCAATAATTGCTTCCTGTGTTGAATTTATTAACAGCATTACAGTTGTGAAATACATATTTTTTGCTACTAACATTTATAACAACTACAAACATAAGACTTAAGAGCATTTTAGCTTTGAATGAAGAAAGCAGACATCTTTATCATATTCTGTGCACTCATTGGTGTTAGTTTTTTTCAGAAATTTGTTCATCTACACACAAAAAAAAAATATGTACAAATATAGATTTTAATCATGCATCAGAAAAATAGAATCAAGGTGAAAACTGTGAAATGATCGATGATTTAAGCTCTACATAAAGTATGGATAAATGAATAATCTATAAAAATAACAAATTAAAAAATGCACAAATAGTGAAAAGGATTTCCAGAATATGTATTTTATACTATGATATCATAGAACAAATGAAAAAGTTGAAATGTGGATTAATCAAAAGCATATAGTAAATAATAGAATCAATATCATTGATAATCACTTGTGAAAATGTAAAATAATTAATTGAAAATTTTTTTGCTGTCTTCTTGTATAAGTGGTAGTCCTGAAGGAAAAATGAACTGAATTTCTTAGAGTTTAAATGTATGATGGTGAACATTATCTCGCAACAAAATTCTAAAATCAATGATCTGTTTAATATGTAAAGCAATTCTTTTATATATTGAAGCAGTTGATGTCTAATCATCATCGAGCTTCATGCTTCACCATCTACACAAACCTCCTGCGAGGTCTGCCATTTAGATTTCACAATAAATATATGCTATTCACCCACACACTGTATGCCTAATGATTAGAGATTAGTAAAAATAATTTTTATTTAGTAAAATAAAACAGTAGTTTGTGTGAAGAATATATATATATATATATGAACGAAGCAATAATATTACTCATATTTATTGCTGAAAAATACATTTTCATTATATAATTGTAAATTTTTTTATATTTATATGTGTGTATTTAAAGCATTGGAATGTAAAAACAACGTAAAATGGGGAAGGCTTGAAATACTGAAATTATCTTTATCTCTAGTCAGATCATTGTCTATAATTAAAATTTATAAATCTTAATTAAAATCAAAAACAATTCTTTTGTTAGTTGTTTTCAAATCTTTCAAAACAGCTAAAATGGTATTTTGAGCCTTATCTGTTGAAAATATTTTGCTAATTAAATGTTGTTTTTAAAGGGATTACAGAGCTAGGGTTGAGATATGAAATTGCATTCTTGGCAGGATTAATGTTTATAAAAGGAGCCACAGAACAAAAGAAGTCAGTTACTTTCAGTTTTTAGTTATCTTTCAGTGAGTTGAGATTTTCGTCAGTCAGATTAGTTTCAAAGCATTTCAAGACCTTAACTTTAAGAAGCCAGCACAAGTCCTGCACAATGAAGTGTGAGTAGAGGAATCTTTCACCTTTCTCTTCTTCTCTCATAGAACTATCTGCCTGCAACTGCCATGTTCCATCTGGCTGACTATACAGTATGATTACTTCCGACTGCTGATTGCTAATGACACCTCTATGCTGTTTTCCTTAAGTAACCTTTAATGTAGAGCTGCCTTCATAAGTCAATATTTTTGTAATTTGTAATCTATAGTTCAACCTTCGTATCTTAATTTATATATTAATTTATAAGCTTCTGCTAATTTTGCTTTTAAACTCTCTCTCCATAATCTTTTATTAATATCATGTATTTTAACTCACCTTTCATGCTTAATTAACTTATATATATATAACTGTGTGTGACTCCATTAAGATTTTATGTATTTTGTTTAATGTATAGATATAATTTATTTTTCTTAATATGCCAAATTGCCAAATTCGCGAGTTTGGAAAAGGGGGAAATAATTGTTTAACTTGGAAAAGGGCTGGGATTATTAAACCTATCAATAAAGTTTTGTTTACATTAAATAGAAATTGCTCGCGAGTTTGGTTTCATTTTAAATTCGTTATTCTTAAAGTCAATTAAAAACTTTTACTGTGGATGAATTTGGTTAAATTTACTGCTTTGAATTTGTCTTTAAATTTCTATTTTAAAGAAGTTCATGAACCTTCACATAATTAATCCATTCCTTCTTGCTGGTGCCTGAAAAACGAATTCTACCAGTTAATATGTATATGGGAATCAAATTTTAAATATAAATTTTATTAGTTTAATGATATAGAAAAGAGTTATTGTTCATTACAATTTGTTAAATGATTCAGGATTGAAAACAGGTTATTGCACAAGATGTTAGACCATTTCCAGACTTTAAATAATATTATAAAATTATATAAATGTTGCTGGCATATCTTTTCCTTTATTCTGATATTTTATCTTTTCCATTTCTCGAATGTTTGTCATTAGGGACGTTGAAAGCCTGAAGCTCCCGTCCTACTTTTCAAAATCATTCATAATCAGGGACACTACTCCCTGTGGAACATGAGGATTATGAAGATATGTGCTGTGGATGACAGTACATCTAGATCTGGGCTCTCAAACCCAGCCTCTCCTTCGATATCGCTCCACCAGAATGCGCGGACATATAAAATCTAAGTTCGTCTCAAATATTCTTTTAAAAATGATAGAATATCCAAAATTGCCATGAAGGCCAGATTTCTTTATTGTATGCTCGTACTGTTACTCTGCTCCTTAATTTAATCACCGTCCGCCTAACCTTAGTAAGTCACAATGATGTGTTAAAGATAATGATTCATGTCGTAAAAATACATTCAGATTATTGAGTTAAACTGCTTTCTTTTAAAAAACTTTATCGATTCCCATAGATGTAAATCTAATTTATATAAATGATTGCATAACTTATTCTTGTAAATGTAGCACATTGTTTGTTTCTTGTATACTTATTCCAAAGACGCTACGTCCAAACAATGCCTATCAAACATATATAATAATTTTAAGATTGTAAATAAATGATTGAGACCGTATATTTATATTTACTTGTCAAAATGATTAATGCTAACTTATAAGGTATCTTTCTGTAATCCGAATCTGTTCCGATCTTGTAGATTGTTTTGTACATCCACAGCATCTTATTTGTAAACATTTGTCAATTGGCATATTAACCCCGCACAACTTATAATACATTCTATAAAATTATATTCATGAAATAATTGATGTAAAGGGGATTTTATAAAACAAATCCCAAAATTTTCCAAATGTATAATATTACTCCAAGCGTGAAACAATTTTGTAACATATATATGCGTTTTCTACATTTATTAAATATATATAATTTCATGTAAATCCTGGTTTGTTGTTGAATTATTATTTTCTAGTTAATATTTAGAACTATTTTCTTTAGCTAATAGCTTAGCATTAATAAATAACTATCATAAATGTAATTCCTGGGCTACTCCGATCTCGATCATCATCATCAGTCTGATCTTATGCTCTACCACTTTGCTTCTGGACCCGGAATTAAAATAATTTTACTGTATTATCAGGATTGTTGTTCATTGGGTCAGAGATTCGAAGAATAGGCAAATAGGTTAGAATTCAGGATTGCTCCAGACCTGTGTGTCTCGAGCATGATCGGATTCGAGGTACTTTTGCTTAGGATTTGAATCTTGTTAAGTGAGCATACTAGTTTGACCAGTACAATATATATATATATATATAGTAAAGCTCCATCTAGTGATCACACACACACACATATATATATTGTAACGTTTATTTATATACGTTACAAATATATTGGCATTTGGTAAAAGCTAAAAAAGTAAATTTAGATTTTTTTTTGATTAGTATAATTTTTGTTAAAACGTGCAATGAAGGTTAAAATTGTCATTCTTATTTTTTTTTATCTAATTGGAAAGAATAAATGACATACAGATTACTAATCCAGATAAATTAAAAGAATTCCAAAAGTATAAGCTAAAAGAAAAATATTTTAGCTAATTAAAGATGGAAGAATAATGCTAAAAAAAAAAGAGAACTTTGTAACTTAAATTTAAGAGAGAGTGTATAAGATTATTATCTTATACGCTGATAAAAAGACAAAAGAGTGCGCAGAAGTTCCAAAAATGGAGCGCGATATAAAAAGGAGATGACAACTTCAATCTGGGTCTTCTCTTTAACTTCTAGTTACGTCTCTGAAAGTTGGAGGTTTCCATGAGCATAACCTGTGGCAAGAAATATACTTCTACACAGGTATGCCCCTTGCTGTACCAAGCTGTCACGCAAGCATGGAAACGGGACTTGTGAAGACTGCTTTTTGCAATAAAAGGGTCACTACAACCGTGCCTTTTCTCCAGCTATAGAACGGAACAATAATGGAAGACGCCGGCAGGAGAGACCAATGGAAATTCTCATGATCTGGGATCCCATAAACCTACATGAACTTACCGGTAAGTTAAGAATAAATTTTCCTGATAGTGACTTAAAAGTTTGCAAACAATTATTTATCTAAGCTTAGACTACCATCCTGATATAGACTTTTCATATTCAAGGGACTTTCTAATAAAGAATTTTATACAAGATCTTGGGACATTATTAAATTGCTTTAATTGCTTAATCTGTTTTTGTTAATCGATTCATCATCTGGATTGGTGTGTGTGTACTTTCCTGTTTAGTTAATTCGTAATTTAACTTATAAATATGTTTAGTTTGTTAGAATAAAAGAGATTTTACTTTTATCAACCTTTTCATTGTGCGTTATTAATAATAGTTGTTTTTTTTAGTATTAAATTTATTATTAGTTTAGTGGGATTTAAAACAGAATTTACCTTGCCAATGTATTTAAACAAGCCCAGAAATAATAATCAAAAAGGAGAAAATAGGATGCAATACCGATTAGTTTAAAAGCACTTTTTTTTCTGTTTAGTTTACGAGTTACAATATGTTTGACGCTGACTCAGTGGGTCTAACGACTCTGGCACCCTCATGTAGAAATTAAAAACTGAGTCAGCTCACAATTGTACTTAGCAATAATTCTAGGCTGAGTTGATCAGGAAATATAGCTATGTTTTTAGAATAGAAATATAACTTTCTTCTTTTTTGACATAGCTTGATCAACTCACGCGCAGTTTATATTAGCGTGTAAGAGGCCTAGCAAAACGAAAAACGTTACAATATATATATTTGACTTTTCCTGCTTAAGTAGTTGTTTTGGACAGTAACTCTGTTGTAGGTTATGAGTCTTAAATATATTACTCATAATAATATAATGTAATGAAGTAACTTCTAAAATTAATTAATTCATTGTGACAAATGTCAAACTTTTTATACTCATAACCTTGACACTATCTATTTTAGATTATTATTTTTAGGCTAGATAGTATTAAAATTTTTTTTAAAATGTAAAATGATCAAAAATTATAATTAATTTTTAGGCCAAAACTGCTTAACATAAGAGTTAATATACAATTCAATTTTAAATGTTTAAAAGTTGCATGCTAAGAAAAAAAAAACATAAATATTAAACTTATATTTTAATCAGGCGGACTTTCAGCTAGTGCACAATTATCATATATAAAGTTTGAAAGAACCTTACTATTTTTATTTTAATGGTCATAGAAAAAATCCTTACATATTTATGTGAACTACAAGTGCTAAACATCACACATGGTCACACTCTAGGTTATTAATTAAAAAGCTGCATGCTAGTAGGTCAAATATTAGTTGATTTCTGGATAAAATAGAAAAGAATATCTAAATTTGGAAATTGTATAACAAAATGATGTTTTGAATATTGAAAACAAGAAAAATCTTTTATTTGTGAGTAAGTGAAGTCATAATTATTAAAATTAAATGGCAAAATAAATAATTATATTGTTTATTCTATGAAAAAGCTAACAATTTGAATATATAATATAATATAAAATGGGTTTTCTTTAGATAAACTCAGGTATTTCTGTGCATAGAAGACCACATGACTAAATCTTATTAATCCAATTTAAATATCCGGTTATTCTGAAACATTTTCTGGCTAGGCAATCACATCCATTACCTCATTCAAATTTTTTGCCATAAAATCAATGTCAGCACTATAACATCTCTTTTTCATTTCTTAAAAAATATTTTAATGATGTAATGTAAAATAAAATAGCTTCTTCAATTATAGATAAAACCAGAAATTTCTGTGCATAGACTATATGCTCAAGAATCCTGTTAAGCAAGCAAGAATTCCCTACTTTTGTGATTTACCATTATTGTGAGAATTTTTTCTTTTCTTTCGAAAAATCAGCTCAAATAGAATAACCTTTAAACATTACATGATCACTATTTCCCATGCTTGCTCTTAACTGTTGTTAAAATAGGCAAAAACTCTCTCCATACAGTAGTGCCACTCAAAGAAAGACAGAGTAATCAGTGGATTGCCAGAAGGCTTGTGCATAAAATCCCTATCTAGTGCATATTCATCCAATATCCCCAAACTAGTTTTAATGACAGTTATGAGCAAGCATGGGAAATAGTAATCATGTGATGTTTAAAGGATTAATACCAATCCTGCCTAATAGGAAAGTGGTGAGTATGGTTATAAAAGAACCAAAGACATCAAAATGTATGGGTGCTGAACTGAGTTCAGACCCATATGACTAAATGTGCTATTGAGCTTAGATTGAAAATATTTGTGTGTTTTCAATTTTATTCTCATAGTTTTGTAATTATGTAAAGATAAAAGATGGCTGCTGGAGGCTTGCATTAGATCCTAAGATCTAGGTGCAGTGCTCTCAGATCCAAGGCTTCTCATTGATGAAAACCACAAGCCAGAAACTAGTTTGGGGATATTGGATGAGTAGACTAGATAGAGATTTTATGCACAAGCCTTTTGGTATCCATTGATTACTCTGTCTTGCTTTGAGTGGCACTACTGTATGGAGAGAGTTTTGCCTATTTTAATAAAATAAAATTACTTAGGTGGAATACACCCCCCCCCCGTTATTTAGAATTATATTTTACAATATATATGCGACTTTCCTCTGTTTCCATTTATATTGTATAAAGCAACTTAGATATAACGTATAATATTGGATCTTGTGGTCATATCCGGGATAGGCAAACATCAGGTAAGTGTTAGCGGTCATGAATTGTCTTTAGTTTCTATAACCTGCTGAATTTAGCAGGCAAGCGGTTAATCTCTCACATATTGGTTATGAATTTACAGAGATAGGGCGTTTCTACTTGTAAGAAAACTCACACCATGGAGACGGGAAATAGTTCTTCAGAGTTGGTTTTGACGCACACACTACTACAGCATTTTCTGTAGTTTAATAACTTAATAATTTTACTAATAATATTTAATTTGATTCCATTATTTATAGTTAATAGTAGGATTTAAAAACAGGATAACCAAGCAAGTTTTTTTTTAGTTAAAAAAATGGGTAATTTAAATACATCGTTCCGTTTTCCGATTCATATATATTAAACCTAATTTTTCTCAAAATTTTTTCTTAATTTTTCAAACAAAAACAAACTATAGAATTAATCAAAAACAATATGTTTTGCAAAATATTTTACATTTATCAAAACTAATTAATTAGCTTTAATTAAAAAAAGTTTCTCACTTCATACAGTAAAAATAGATAATAAAATTTTATAATGAATACAAGTTTGTTTTATTTTTTTTTATCAAAATCAGAATTAGATAAAACATTAAATATACTTTTCTATGCTTGATTTTAAATAATTTATAATACTTTTAAATATCAAAATTATTATTTAATTATTAATCTGTGATTCCAGTGTATATATTTTAAATAAATATCTGCAAGAAATTTTATTTGCGTTCATTTCTACTTTTCCATTCGAACTTTATATAAATATGCGCGAACACAATACTATGTTGTTGCGTGCCAATGTATAAATATTAAATGAGTCCCAGTGAAAAAATGATCAATTTTCTAGGCTATTTTAAGGATCATATATAACTCAACATATTTGCATAGCAACATAGTTTAACTATTCATCACAAAAATATTATAATGCTAGCATGTCTGGGGCATTAATTACGACATGAGATGTGATAATATGATTCATACCTTGATTTAGATCATCTTCAATATTCTTCCTATGATCACAAACTTTTATAAACTGCTTGAAAATATTATTGCAAGTTATATGCACAATAAAAATCATTTTAAACATTTCAGTAGCAGTATACCAATTTTAAAATAAAATTTAATGTTAATGCATCATTTTATTGTGGTTACAGTTTGAAATTCATGATCCAGACATGGTAGTGTATTAAATTTTTTTTATGGTTAATAACTACATTTTTAATTTATACAACAATCATATTGATTCAGAAATGGGGCAGCAGCCACCTTGCGCAAATAACTAGCCACACAATCACCTTTTCACTAGGACATCCTATAAAAATGGAAAAAAGATTAGGACCCATTTAATTAAAGCATTAAAATGTTTTCTGTGGCATCAAATTTAAAACAAGATCTGTAATCTATTTATTTATAAAACATGAATTAGAGTACTACATCATCTTTCATCACACTATGAGAAATAATTAGATTTAGAGGAGCATGGTTTAGTGTTAATTAATCATAGAACAAAATATAATGTATATAAAAGTATGTTTATATAGGATTTTTATGTATACTTTAAATTGTTCTGCCTAAATAACAGTGTTTTTAAACAGATATTTGGAATGTTTCTAAAGAACAAACATCAGGAGTAATTATTTTTCTAAACAACATCTTTTAAAGTTCATGGATACAAATGTCAAACTTTTGTACTTTAGAAGAAAATAGTATAACAAAAAACACTAATTTCAATAATATGCCTTTTCATTTAAATTAAATTGACATTTCTAAGTAATAAATATTTTAGGCATTTAATGGATTTCATTATTTCAGGTGGAGTTAAATATGGATATTTTTATCTACTACCCATACCAATGGTCAGACCAAGAGGTACAAAATATATGAACCACAGTTACACTTTCAGACCATTGAATCCCTCCATAGCTGCAGAAAGCTAACATCTTTTTTGTGAATATTTTTATTTATATGGGCATGATTCCTGTGCACTATCTATCCAAGTCTGACTAGAATATCTTCAAGAGTTTAAAACACTCCCAGCACTTAATTTTACCTGCCAAGCACATGAATATAAAACAGACTTAAATCAGACTATCAGTGCAAGTATATTTATAATGCACATATATAATTAACTCTAAATTTACTTAATACTATTATGTAGTAATTAAAATGTTATATGGTGAGTTATGGAGAGACTGAATTAAGCCAAATTAACAAATTAAAAATAAAATGTTTATTTACACACATAAAATAAAGTAAAACATTAGCATAATAGTAACATAAAATGAAGTAAATTAATTATGGCCTGCTTTGCTAAGAATTATTCCATTTCTAAAATAAGGGTCAACAACCCAATTGCTTTTATGTGATAATATTTCAAAAGAATAACAGTTTGTCTAGACATTGAATTTGGTATTTTATATTTACTTAGGTTTTTGTTATAGTTTCATTTCTGACATGATCACCCTTTTTCTCATCAAAGGTTATGGAGTTCATTAGCAACATTTTTAGTTTTTTTGGGCAGCTGTTTGCTCCTCTAGTCTGGGTTGGCACATATCATAGTCTGTTCACAATAACATCTATATTTACAGGCATGGATTTCAGCAATGGTAGACAAACACCATTACTACATGTCAGGCATCAGATGTTGAAAAAATTGGGTGGTGAAATTTGAATGAACACTCATCTGTGGCTTAGAAGTGCATGGTAATATTTAATGTCCATTAATATTGCTATTGACCAGGAAATTTTGTATAGAAACCAGCAGTAGAATGAATAATTAACAACATGCTAGTGACTTAACTGACAGCAAAACTTGTCAGAAGAATAAGAATAAAACAATAAGGAATTTGTAGCTTATATACCTTTATCATCCATTGTCTGACTACCCATATCATTAATTAGTTTTTCAAATTCTTCTAATTAGTTAATTTTTACTTCTAAATTTTTAATTACAATTTGATCAAACCTATTATCTAATCAGTTGGAAATACTAAATGTTAATAAAATCAAATTCCTTCTGATCAAATAATTTATACAAATTAGAGATCTTTAATTAGATTGCTAATTACCTAATTTCAATTATTGTTTATACAATGAAACCCTTTCAGAAGTAACTTTATAGTTACTTTTACATAGTTAAGTTTATAATTTATTTTCTTTTGTTTTTATAATCCATTGAAATTTTCTTTTTAATTAAAAGAGAGCAGCAGATAAATGTTCTTTTAAATTAAAAAATTCCTACATTTTAATAGGCTTTATCCCATCTTTTGATTTTATTTAAAGAAAAATATATTTTTATTTTTACCTAATAAATTAACTGTCTTCCTTTTTTATTTTAAATTATTTTTCTCTTTTATTTTTAAATCATTCTATATAGCACACACACACACATATATATATATGTATGTGCCAAAAAAGAAAATTAATTCATCAGTAATTGTAAATTTAGAATTTCATTCTGATAAGAATATTTTACTTAGATTTATGACAAGAATATAAAAGGACTAGAGAAAACAATTTAAAAGAGACAAGAATCAAGAAGAAAAATATGCATTTCTTTTCCTGTTGCCACATTTTCTGTTGATACCAAAAGTAGCATAATGCATGGAATTTCTCAAAAAATTCTTAATACAATCAGATATTTTTATTTCTTACTAATAAAGACAAAACAATTTCTTATTATATGATAATCTCATCTCTGTGTATAATATTTTGATTCATCTATTATACAACTAGTTTTATATGCTTATATAATTCACGAGTTAGATCATTAATCAGTAAGAACACCCAAGTCTCATGAAAATTCTTTGTCTATTATCCTTATTCAAAAATAAGTCTCTCCTACCCTATTAGGTCAGCTTTATGCCCAGAACTTTTTAAATGACATAGTAAAGTAATAATTCAACATATGAGAATTAACTTTACTTGGTTAAAGGTGTCTGTTGCTTTGTAGGTTAATATGTTTTTCAATAAAAATTATTTTTATCAAAAACAATCTTTTCTCTATACTGTCATCCCTTTTCTCTATTTTTTCTTACCTTATTATTTTCAATCACTTAAGTTTGTATATTGGTAGTTCATCTTAAATTCACCATGCTATTATTTATTTCTTTGTGCTGTTACCATGTGCTTGGGTGCTCATGCAAATTCATTTTCATTCTTTAACTATATGCACAAGTGTTTTATATGCAAGAGAATGCAACTAAGAAAATGCATCAAAATTGAGAAAGCAACAATAGAGATAGACACATTTAGTAGACTGCAAGATTTTTAATGGTAACTTATATACAACAGTATATGTTTGAAATTGGATTGGGACAAAATTTTCAATTAGTAAATGACCATATTTCTAGAGATTGCTCTGACTAATCTTGAATAAAAAAGGATAGATAAATATATGTCACTATGTTTTTTATTATTGATGCACATAATGTTCACTGAATGGCAATATTTTTCTTAAACTGCTAATCAAACTTGAAAATTGTATGGTTTTGAATTTAAAGAAAAATGTTTTTTATTTTTATTTTATAAAATGTTTCTTAAAAAATAAATATTAAAAAAAAAAACTTTTTGTAAGAGAAATAAACATTGCAGAGAATTTAATCTTAGATAAGTATCTATGATAAACTAACAAATTAGAAGTAGTAATAATAGAAAATATGGAAATCAAAGTAATGGCCACCTGTTAATTGCAGAAATTCCTGAATGAACAGAAATATTTTTGACTGAATAGAAAGCATAAAAGTCAAAGTATAGGTGTTAATTTCAGGAATTACAAGTGAACAGAAAGTCAAAATAATAATCACTGCAAGAAATGAATAAACAGAAGTCAAAAAGAGTAAGTGGATTAATTGGGATAATAGAGAAGCTAACATTCTAAGAAACCTTCCTAAGGTGATGTTTAATTTTTAATTGATGGGAAAGCTTTTTTCTTTTGATTTAAACAACACAAATTTATTTTAATTAAAAATATATAAATCAAAAATATTTGTAATACATGTAAAATAAAGTGAATTTTGATATTGCTTATCTGGTAATATAAAGACAGCTGCAAATAATGTTCGGAATGACATTATTTGATTTGATTACATAGTATTTTTTATAAATCCATCCTAATTCCAGAAGATAAAAAAAGCTAGAAAGACAAAAGAATATAGTTAAAATGAGTTTTGTGATAATAATATAAACTACTCCATGAACATAAATATATTCATTTACTAATAGAACTTAGTGTTCCTTTACTGTTTGTTTGACATCTTTAATACTATCTTTTAACTTCTCAGTAAGCTTGACTTTTGGAAAGACATCTTGTGTGATTGTAGTCATATTTTTCTAATGAAACTAACACTATAGATCCACTTTTTATAAGTGTAATTAAGGTATGTTTTTTTTTCATGAAAATTATGTTAAAAATTTACTATATTTTTAAGAAAGATTATAATTGTTCCTTTACAGATTCAACCCAACACAGACATGCTTTTATATTAGTAGATTCAAAAGCATCATAATCAGTAAATTGAAGAATATATCCTAAGCTCTGATAAATGTCAAGTAAAAACAATATAGAATTTTTGAACATTTGTTAAAATTGAATAATTTTTGTTTCTTAATGAATTTAAATAAAAATTACATTGAATTGCAATTATTTTAATTTCTATGCAATTTGATTTGAATTAAGAAACTATAACTTCAGTTTTTTAAAAAAAATCTTTAAATTATATTTATATTCAATTTTCTCCATATTATGAGCAAATTTTTTTAAGGTGCAATTAACCATGACTGGCTTTTCTCTGTTAAGCATTCACACACACAATTTATTAGTTATATTAGTATTCACTCAGTTCATATTACAAGTCTATTGTTGATTTGATAGAATGTGTAGTCATTACTATCTTTGAAAGTATCTTTTAAAGCTAACAAATTGCTTGGTGACAATTTTTTTTTTTCAAACAAAGTTGACTCAAGATATTGACATTGTTGATGAGTGCAATCTTCACATACTCTCTCACCATAAAGATAAAAATATTTTATTGAATGTTTTCTATAAATATTCTGTTTACTAAAGATATACACATTGTTGATGAGTGCAATCTCCACATACTCTCTCACCATAAAGATAAAAATATTTTATTGAATGTTTTTTATAAATATGCTATCATTTAAACATTTTGCAAAGTCACCAGATTTTAAGAACCTGTAAACAGGGATGATCATATACTATGAAATAAGTTGAAGAAGTTTTTTACTCCATGCCATGTGCTGATCATATAGCAAGTACACAAAGCATAATTTTAGCCCCACATTAATTAAAGCATGTTCTTTAATTTTTGCAATCATTTCACTGATATTTGATAACTTGGATTAGCCTGGGACTTAGCAGCCATATAATTATTTTTTAATCACTATTATATAACTAGCTGAATTGGATGACTAATTATCTAAAAAAAAATTCTAAGCTATTTTCAAGAATTTCAGATTCGACCTGATCTAACTTAATCTCCAATTCATAGGCTAACAGGCAGATAAACTACTATTTCAACCATGAAACTTAAAACAATTCTTTTATTTACTTGACTATTGTGAAAATGACATAGCCTTTAAATAGCTCACTATAAAGCAATAATGTCTTCAATAACTCGTTATAGGGCAATAGTAAAGAACAAAAGTAGGCTTGCCAATTGTAATCCAATCTAGTTAAGAATGATTAAATATCTGCTGAATAAACTAATATTAAATGGTTACTTGGATAAGATCCCAAAACTTGTTAAAAAGTATTTTAAGATTAGTCAAGCACTGGTGGCCTAGTGGTTAGCATAGCTGCCTTCCAAGCAGCTGGCCCGGATTCGCTTCCCAGTCAATGCATTTGACATATGAAAAAAGTATTTTAAGATTACTTGTTTGATTCAAACCTAGATTATGGATATAGTATACAAGTATGATGTCACTAAATTATGAGATTCTTATAATCATTGTATTTATATTATGTAAATTAAATGATGTTACACACATTCTGTTTTGTCTAATGAATTTTTTATAATTTTTTTGAAGCAATTTCTATGTTGATCAATTTATATATATATAAACTTTTATTAATTTAAATGTATTTTATTAATAAATTAAGAAAATAGTTTACAGAAATTTTTATAAGTAAAAAAATTTTTTTTACAAAAACTATACAGTATTTACAATGCTATGTAAGTAATAAAAAAAATATATAAACAATCATAAAACTGAAAGTTTACTTGTCATAAAAATAGTGATAGTATATGTGAAATAGAATAAAAATACAATAAGCAAAAAAATAACAAAAACGTCCAATGAAAGATTTTGGATTTCTTAATAATTTACTGCTTAAAAAACAAATCGTAATGAAAAACAATACAAACTTAAATAGCCATTTTGAGACAAGCTATTTAACAGCTTCCTAAATCACAAATATTCAAAGAATATAACAATCTGTAACAAATAGTTTAAAGCTTATCTTTCATTTGGAGAAAACATTTTTACATTTTAAAAAAAAATCTTCCATTCTACAAATACTTTAAAATATCAAAATATTTTTCGAGATTAGCAAATGATTGCAGAGGGGAGCATTTTTTTTTCTTCTAAAATTTAAAATGGTCAATATTATTCAGTATATACACAGTATATAATGACAAACAGTGACATACTACCACTGATGACGATCAAGTACTACAACTTGGTCTTAATACCCTGTTGCCTTATTATTCCTATTTACTTTTGGAACTTAACATACATGGTATATATGAATACATATAAAAGATCTAATATATAGCTGTCAGAATACTTATCATGTAGAAAGAGATACATATTTATCAATGAAAAATCTTTTGTAAAACTGAGATTGGCGAACACTTGTTTGTCTTGATGTTTTATTTATTATAAATCCAGGAAGTCTTAAGAAATGAGGTTGATGCCTAGCATGCCAAAGTTTCAACGATTTCTCCCCTAAAACAAACAAACAAACAAAAAAAAAACGTTAATAAATAAAAATGTCTATTTATATATATTGCATAAAATATAGCTAAATAAAATGTCTATTTTTATGTGTATATGAGTTTAAGATGAGCAGCCAAGAAAATCCATTTCAAGGTTAGCTGGATCTTATTAGTCAGTGGAAACCATATTAACACAAACTGTCTAGCATTATGCAAAAATTATTCACAAAATTCAGTATAAAAATTATATTATGTCTATGAAATATAAACTGAAAATTTAAAATTTCTATTCTTTTATTTTTCTGCATAAACAAAATATATTAGCAATAACAAATATAAATTTAAATTTTATTATTGAAGTAATAAAAAAATATACAGTAATAGAATGTTGTACAACGTAAATTATATAAACAGTATTAAAAAAAAAACGAGTTCAAGCTGGAATTTATAAAAAATTCTTATTAGTAGTAGTAGTAAAAATGGGCGTGGTATGATTGTGTTTACATATATAATAGCAAGTATAAATTCTTAAACTAGTTTATTCTAGATTTTTTTAAAAATTTATAAAGCTGAACTAAAATTGCACACATGAGTTTAGAAGAATATATTTATTATAAACTTAATATAAAATATAAACTGAAAAAGATCTCTCCAATAAACATCTTATAGAAAAATAAACGAAATGCATTATACATCAAGCTTATTTTATTAAGTTAGGGAGCTAAGTATTACTTCCATGCTACAATTTAAAATTGTTATTGTACAGATATCGAATATTTATTGCCAACTAAGCTTTGGCTTCGAGTCCTAATTTTTATAAAAGTTTTAAGTACATTATCTGCTTCTGGTAGCTTTTCCTGGTTTTAAAATAATCATTGATAATTTCAAGTTCACCAGTGACTACTTGTATTAGATTTAAATGAGAGAATATTGTAAAGAAAAAGCTTGCAGTTCTTTTTTTAATGATGGTTTTTAATCGTCATGGATGTAGACTCTAACATATACATTGGTATTCACCCTAATAATTCTTTTAGAAGTGTTTCAACACAGGAGGGCACAGCTTTAATCTTACTCTTGTAAAGTTATTTTTATTTGATCTCTATCCATTTTTTGAAAATATTATCAATTTTTTTTATTAGATTAAAAGCAGTTTCTGGATCTTTAAATATGTATTAATTATAAAAACTATTGCTGCTTTTATTATAGACTGGAATGAATTGATTTCATTATTCTCAAAAAATGAATCATTTAGATGCATTTATAGTTTTTGTTTAATCATTAATAGCAAAAGAGTTGGATGAGATTTTATTTTGTTTCCAGGATAATCAGTACAATAAGTGTAATCAGATTTCTTTGTCTTCATACTGAATAATTTTCATCTATAGAATTATTTTGACTACAAGGATTAATAACCTAATATTAGCAAATCAGAGATGATAGTGAACTATTTTGGATACTTACATATTAGACCTGCTGCCCATGTTTGTGAAAGAGAATGCTGTATTAAAAAAACACAATTATGGCATTCTGCTATTGCAAACACCCCTCTCCCTACTGGAGAAAGGTACAGCATTCTTCCAACATAGCAGGTCTAATACATAAGTACCTAATTTGTTTTAGAAAAAAATCAGTTGTTGTCTCTGCACTCTATATCCCTGAAATGAAATGATTCTTTTTGCTTAAAATCAATGATAAGATTTGAACTCATGTTAATTTTAAACAAACAATAAATAAAAATGGGAAACACATATAAAATGTACACTATATGCAATAATACTACTTTGGTTTCTGATTTTATATCAATCAATTTTGTTTTTATGTCACATTCTCTCTTTCTTACATATTAACTTCAAATCCATAAAAATGCATTCTCAATTGATTCAAGAAACATAAAACTACCAAAAATGTCTAAATCAGCTAAAAAATTAAAGTTACAATAACTTTATACATGATCATAAGATATAATCAACTGTTTATTATTTAGTATTTAATGGAATCCATTATAGGTTCAAATTATTAACTCTGCAGTCTAGTACAGTGGTAAGATGAAATTAAATGCTAAAATTTGTTTAATCAAAGCTCATATCACATGACCTCCAGAGAAATAGCTATTTAATAATTTAACAAAAACATAAGTCTTTTATTTTGGTAACAGATAGGTATGGAGGTTTAATTCATATTTATATTCACAACAGTCCAAAAACAGAACAGGAAAAAGACAACTCAAACCAGGTCCTATCCAATTGAAATATCCGCATCTTCTTTTTAAAAAAATTAAATATATTTATTTTTATATTTAATATTTTTTTAAAGTGAAATTTAATTTACTTATTTATTTCTACATTTAATATTTTCAAAATGAAATGACACATATCTATATTTTTAAATATACTGCAAAAACTGGGCTTGAATTATTCCATTATTTAAATGTACCTAGCTAAAGTGATTAAACTTAACAAATTGACTTCAGCCAACTTTAGAGTGAAAAAAAAAAAAAACTAGCATCAAACATTTAAAAATGCATTTATCAACAGGAAATAAAAGCAGTCAATAAAATAAACAGATCACAAAAAAAGAACTTTCCATCTATTTTTGCAAGGAGATCTGAGATATCTACATTTGTAGTTCCTTTATTGAACAATAACTACAATGCACCATAGATAATTTTGCATATATATATATCATGAAATAACATCACTGTTAAAATAGAGAGTACATTCAAGTGACCATACACCCAATTATTCATTGTTTCAGTGCTTTAATACTGATTTTCATTTCTGGCTAAAACCAAAAGCCATAAATCTTATAAGTTAAGCTAACAAACATATAATGTTAACATTGCCAGCCTTAACAAAATAACTTAAATTGTGTGAATAAACTTGTAATTGTTGATATATAAAATAATCAAGTACCTTAAATTATCATTAATACATTTACTTAAATATACTGTATTTAAATATATTTTTTGTTTAATTAAATATCTTCATAAATAAGCTTGGCAGCCATGATTTTTTTTTTTGAAATATACATTTTCAGGGCTATGCAACTATTTATTTTTTCTCTCAATATTATTTTGCCAAATATGCGTTATTTGTTAAGTTTAAAAAATAGTAAATCAATTATAAATTTCTGCTAAGTTTAAAAAAATATTAATAAGTCTATTATAAATTCCATTCACAAGATTTAATTACTATTATTATTTTTTATAAATGCTAATATATTTCAAACATTGTTATGATTTTTTTATATTCAGAGTCATTGTACTTTTATGCTGTGTCTTTGCTTTTTTTGAGAAACATTTTTTGCAAAATGATTTAAAATTTGGTATCTTCTATTGTCAGAAGACCATGTAGTGTTGTATTTTCAAAGGTATGGGATCCTATCCTCCTGACTACACAAAAAAAGAAAATGCATTTATAGCAATTTTGCTGGCCATTAGGTATTTTAGACCAACAACATGAATAATCCACATTTGTTATTTTGTTTATTGCAGTTTAAATTATTAAGTTTATTTTAATTGCAATTAATTATCATACTTGTATGTAATTTCTTTTATTTTTATAATTATAAAAAAGATTAAAAAATCATGACAATATTTGAGAATGTGTTAACATTTATATATATAAAATTAAATTATATGAATGGAATTTATAAGATTTATTAATATTTTTTATACATAATAAGAATTTATAATTGATATATTAATATTTTTTAAACTTAACAAATAATATATTGGATAAAATAATATTGAAAAAAAAAAAGATAAATAGGTGTATGCACCTGAAAATGTAAAACTAAAAAAAACATGGATACCAAACTTGGGTGACAGGATATCACACAAATATTTAAAAAAAATCCTACAAAATTTTATATATATAAAAAAAATTAATCATTTCACCCATGTTTAAATAAATGTTCAAGTATTAGACTATACAAAAACAATACTGGTTTGAAAACTTATTGACAGTAGTATGTCTTAGAAATAGCATTCATTTGTTAATTGCTGTTAATCTTTTATTGAGAATTTAAAACTATTAAATTTTTTTTATCATACTTGTTTTATTAAAACAGTTGTATTTGTTCAGATTGATCATATATATATATATATATTATGCATCAGATGATAATGTGTACTGTATATAAAAGAAATAATGTATGCATATTTAAAATTGTATATCATTTTAAATGAGGATAAATTATTCATGCTTTAAATTGCATAATTGATTGAAACAAGCGTTTTTAAAAAAACAAATAGGTCAATAGTTGTGTACTAAAATTTATCTTGTGAATTAAGTGCATTTATTTAATATAATGAAATTTTTTTAAATATGATTTTAATACATGTTACTTGCATTTAGGTTTTAGATCAATTTAAGAAATAATTATATAAAAAATATTAAATATTTACCATTTTTTTGGGAGATCAAATCTTCTCTGAAAGCACGCAAAGAAGTCTTCACTTTTGTAAAAAAGGCATAACTTGATCCATGGGATAAAAGTTTACTTGATAAACTTTCTTCAGATATGTTCTTATAATTTGATGGAAATGTATCATCTTCTTCCTCCTCTATAATTGTAGGTAAAGAATTTGAGATGGGTAAGATTCTGTCTGGTCTTCGTAGTTTACAGCACCGTGTCAAAAATTTTTTCCAATAACACCACATGTAAGATCGTGATGGATGACGTAACATCTTGTAATAAAAGGACTGTCCACTTGAAAACATAATTTTGAAAGTATGTCTACGTTCACTCTGAATTTTAAAAATCATCAACTCATAAGGAACAGCATGCAAAAATATAACTTGTACCATACGCAGACCATTTTTCTGCAGTTTATCCAATATTTCAAAGACAATTATTTTTTTCCGGGTTATACGTAAAATCACTTTGCGAATTGCTTTTCCTTGGGATGTTAATTCCTGGAAAGAACATCCAAGTAATGGTTTTAATATAACTGATTGATCTGGAATTTGACAAAGTTCATTCCACATTTTTTCCATGACGGACTAAAAAAAAAAACAATCCAATATATATATAACTCCAAATTTATGCAGACTTATTTAAAATACTACAAATATTTATACGTATATAATATATAAGGTATTATTGACTTTATTCATATATGCACAGTATATTAGTTTAATATACCTACCTCATTTGATATGGAAGATTTTAAATTTACTTCTGAATTAATATTTATTTTAAAACCGTCAGACGATGTTTTCGCGGTTTCTAAGAAAAAGTAAAAATCAGAACTATTTTTAATTAAAAATAAATAAATATTGAATTTAGAAACAGTTTAAAGGTTTTTTTTCAATTAGAAATAATGCACCTATTAATCAAAACAAAAACAAAAAATTAACACATTAATAAAGAAGGTAGGAGGGGATGCAAAGAAATTATTTTTTAACAAACCATTATTATGCAATCAAACTCATATTTAATAATTTGCATTTTAACTCAATAACAACGAAAAATAATAATGTAAATACTGAATCTCCAATTTTTACAATTAAAAATGCAACAATAAAATTAATGCCACATATTTAAAATTATTTCAGAAATCTATTAAAAATACAGGAATAAATAAAGCAGGACGCATTTTCTAATAATTTTTAATAAATTAATGAAAGAAAAAAATTGTTTAGTAATTACAATATTTTTTTTCTCTTTCATTATTCTGTTTGGTCGAATTTTTTATTCAGGCATACATTTAAGAGAAAAAAATCAAACTATGCTTGCATTCTGTATGTTTACAAAACAACAACAGAATCTAAATAGTATATATGTAGTCAAAACAGGCATTTACGTTATTTCACGAGTCTATTTTAAACAGAAGCAAACTCCTTTAATTGCTTCTTAAATATTATAAGGTAATATTTTGTTTAAAAGACAAAACAATCTATAATGTGCTTGAAGACAAAAATCTTTCAACAGTTATAAAGTATAAAGGCTACCATTTTCCAGATGATGAGGTGTTAAACATTTATTAATTCTTACTTCATCTAGTTGAGAATAACAAATATTCCCATTTACTTGGCTTGAATTCGAGCTTAGGTCATAGGCACAGTAGCCAAATGCAATTTCATTGCTATTGTTATGCTTTTTGAATGCACTATACAGTTGTAATGTCCACGATGTAAGAATGATTTTACATATGGGATTGTGACCAGATAAGGTATATGAATGATAAATAAGTGGAGAAAATGATATTATATTGATATATTTTATAAAAAACTATTAATGTTTTAAATATTTGTGACACTATTAATGCATATATATATACAGACATGAATAGAAATTACTTAGATCATAAGAAAACCTTTTCTTTTAAGTCAGATGCTATTTACGTATAAAATAACTATAGGTAATTTTAGTTTGATAATGCTTTAAGACATACATAAACATATAATAAAGATGGAGATGGTCTGCATTAGTTTCTAGGCTGCAGCGATAGAATTCCTAGATTAGCCACTCCATAATGATTGTTCCATTGGATTCTCATGTTTTAGAAATATTTATTTCATGACTAGATTTAAAATAAGAGCTCTTATTACTGATCACAACTTTCATACTGACAATTAATATTGTTCTCTAGATTGAAAAACTAAAGGAATTATCAACTTATCTTGACTTAGCAAATGACAGTTTATTTTGATTTTAATTAATCATTTTCCAATAACAAATTATTTTTATAAAATAGATGATTTAAAATTTATTATTAAACCAGTTTTGCTTTAATTTTTTACTATTAGCATGCCTTTCCCTATTCTAGAAAATTTTATTATTTATGCATAATCCATTAACTGATTAGGCCATATTCTCTCTGGCTTTGTTTTCAGCAACACATTGATTGAACATCTGTTTTCAACTTAACAATCAGCATCATTTGAAAAAAAAATTTCCATTTTCAATTGCATATTCACAGAGTCTAGTTTTTCTGTTTCTTCAGTCAGTTTCTCATTGCTGAACATTCTTATGTATTGACTGGAAGTTTTAATTCTGACCCTTTGGTTCATTATGTCTTCACTTCTAAAGATAGATAACATGACTTCTAAATTAAAGACCATTCTCACTTCTTAAATTTACTACCTGTTTTAATAGTTTTTTCCCCCTATTAGTCTCTTTATCCATGCTTAATTTAGCGAATCTCTAGCCCATACTCTTTCCCCAATTTTCTATTTTTATTTGGTTCCATAGAACTCATTATATTCTCTTTATTAAATAATGATAGTTAATTTATTTGACCCTTTTCCTATTAGTAATTCATCAGGGGGCTTGCCAACAATATCACCATAAGAAAATTATCTTCTAGACCCAAATCATTCTTTAGACTTCTTTATGCAAAAGAAACTTTCCAAGGTTTACATATACTGGATAAGCCATTTCTGACAAATCAACCTTCATTTGAGAAGTCTTTATTTCACTTTAATATTGTTAAAAGAAGCTTCATTGTGACTCATGCAGTATGGATATTCATTTTTATCATGTAAATTATATTTTCCAATACCTTAAATCAATCTCTGCTTATGCATGCAAGTTATATATAACAGATGGATGCAATATTATTATTTCACAAGATCCTTTACAGATTCAAGAGCATAAGATATGGATAAAAAGCTTCAATTCTAACAATCATTAAGAATAAGAAGTTATAAGCAAAACAACAAAAAAATGTGAGGAAAATTGTGGTCTATTTGTGAAATTAAAATTTGAAGAATAGAAATGATTTGTGAGTTAATACTTTCTGGATGTTATGTTAAAAATTAAAAAGGGAATCTTAAGACAGTTGAGATAAAATGAAAGAATGCCAAATAAATGAATTAAAGATACAAGGCTGTATTAATAGAAACAAGGAAAGTTGGAAGATAGAAAAAAAGATGACCTAAAATGATATTATAAAAATGGGTTTTTGGGAGAAAGGAAAAAAAGTGAAAAAGAGTAATTTTTAAAAACCAGAATTCTGAATAAAATGTAGATATAACATTTGAGAGGATTTATAAAAGATATGATGTCATAAGAGATACTAAAATAATTTTGTTAAACTACTATAATCATTATGTCCAAAATATTTTGGGGTATATATCATCATGCTCCTTTTACTGTATTGATTGTACAAATCTCTATTACTGTTCTGATTGTACAAGTCTCTATCTAGGCACCAGAAGTTAGGAAAAAAATAAAATTTCTATTTTATAATGAATCTAATTAAGAAAAACATAAAAGTTACTTTATAAAATTATTATAAAAGATTATCATAAATATTTCATTTCAGTTGTTAGGATAGAATAAAAGAAAATTTAGCTTTAATTGGGAAAAGTTAAAGCAATATTATAAAAAAATAAAGATGAATCATAGATTGGGCAATCAGTCATAAGAATATGAGATTTTATAATTGAAGATTGCATCATATATAGGACAGTCAATATAATATTAAGAAAAACTGACTAGTGATTAGATATCTGAAATTAATTTTGCCAATTAAGGATAGGAAAAAAATAATGAAATCTTAATCTAGCCAACTAATATGCCCCATTGGACAGCTTGATACTTAATACTAAAGGCATAATAAATCCATAATAAATCCAATTCTCATCACCAAAAAAATTCCACTATCATCTAAAATCCATTAACTAAACTTATAATAGATGGTATTGGAATAAATTGATTTACTGCACTTAAGGAATAATAAATAGAAATATAATAATTATAATTGAATAATTACTATCAATTAACACTAAAAATATTAAGTTTTAATAAATCTAAACAAATAAAATTTAAAATATTTTTGCAATATCAATTTCTTATGAATTTGCACCTATTTTGGCACACAGCCAAAATACTAACACATTGATATTTATGTAACTTTTTAAGAATCAAAATTGGCAAATCATCAATAGATTATATTATATGAAAATCAGAAAAAGGATAAGATAAATATTACAAAAAAAAAAAATATTGATAATGTTAACAATGACACAAAACATTATTCATTAAAAATGACATTTCAATTTACATATCTCCCCCTCCCCCATTTATTCCATTGAAATTTTCCAGACACTGTTGTATTTCATGTATAAAATGTAAAAAAAAAAAAAAACCCATTAGGTTCTTTATTATATTAGCACTTAGAAAGGGACTAAAAACTTTTGAGACTTAAGGCCTCTCAAGTTATTTTTCTTTAAAAACTTTTTTGTAGAAGTTTGAATTTGTCATCAACAATTTATTATTAGGTTCCCAGTAAATGAAAAAATTTGTGATCTGGATTCAAATCCAGATTGGATTATTTTCAGGTAGCCAGCTTGTAAATAAACTAACTAATCAATTAAATATTGATTAATAATTGAGTATTCAGCTATTTTTAAATGAAGGTAAAATGAAACTGAAACAATCTTAAATAAATAGATATTGATTATAAAAATCTCAGTAAATCATTATGCAAACTTTATTATTGAACAAAATACTCTTAGCGCTGAACAATGACTTATCTTATTTCACTTAACTGATGAATAGATTCTTTAAATATATACTAATAAAGTTAACCTTGATTAACGTTTCATTATTATTAGACCATGCCTCTCTGGTCATAAACCTTATATCTAAATTATTTTGTGTTTGCAATCATTTTATAATTATCCAACAAAATCTAACTATAATTCATAGATTGACACTGGACTTGGTGAATTTAATTTTTTTTAAGATCATATATAGTCATATATTTATGTAGTCAAACCATAAAAAATCCTTAGTTATTCACTGATTGGCTAGTAAATAAGTGTTTAGTTATTTTCACGTAGAAAATAAAGATCCCATATTAATCTGAATTGGGCATATGAATTCTGATGCCCTTTAAAAAGATTAGTATGGTACAGTACTGGCCATTGGTTGTGGAGCTATCATATTTCAATAGGAGCTTAAATTATGGTTTATTTTTAAAATATATCACATGACAGCCATCACTTCTAACTTCACCACAATTATCATTATAAACTTATTGTGTACAGTACAAGTAGAGAGACAACGGATTGCTATAATGATTAATTCAAAAATAATTAGAAATTTAACCTTCATATTAATGAGCAAATTCAGAATTAATATTTGATAAACATATAATTCAAATAAAAATAAAATAACGACTTTTTCAAACATTTTATTCAATGTAATTTTACCCATAACATATATATAATATAACGACTCAAGATCTTGACATTATTTAAGAGTCTGGTCATTTTTTTGTAAGTCAGTTTTAATAGTAGGGCATCTAAAAATCAAATTTAAAATTCATTCATTCAATAAACAAATTAATTACATCACTTTTAACAGATGCAATAGGGATCAATTTTATTTATTTCTTATAAAAATAAATAAAATGCAGAATTGTTTCAATGTTCTTCATATTATACAGAATTTGTGCGTGTTTACTTGTTTATTTGTACGCAACAATATTTTTTTTTCCCGCGCGAAATGTTTATTTGTAATTTATGTGCGTACTTAAGTTATCTGTTCGAAAATATGTTTTACGATTTCAAAGTCATGGTTTTATATCAACTCCTAACAAAAAAATTTATAGCTATGATCGCGATATTTATATTCATAAGTAAAATGTGACGAAATAATAATAAAAAAACCTTATTCTTTTTAGTACAAGAAAAAAAAATTTGCATAATCAAAATACAATATATATTTTCAAAAATAATTTTTTATTTTTCAAAAAAAAAAGAAAAGATAAAACGCACATTTTTATTTTACAAACAATATTATTAAAATAACTCTAATGTCAATAATAAAATTCTCAAGAATTTAACCAGAGTTTTTGCATATAATTCAGGCACATAAAAACTAAATTCACATGTTAATGTTTTTTTGTTTTACAAGAAACTGGAAGATAAAAATATAATACCTAGTACTATTAAATAAGTAAAACAATCTTTAAATATCAAACTGCATGCATAGTCTTCCAAAAACAACAACTGGAATCGAAGGCATTATCTACTGGATTTTGCAATTACGATTATTGAGTTTATTAAACGGCAAAACAACAATCAAACAATTTTTGGATAGTTTTGATTTTGGGCGACTATGCGAAAGAAAAACTAATCTTATTTAACTAATAACATAAATTTTGAAATTTAGATTGTCAATCGGATACGCTGACTTTAAATCATAAAGTTTTCCATAATAATACTATATGTTTATCATGACCGATTAGGTTTCAGTATAGTGATAGAGATGAAGTTGGCAGACTCGCTAGCTAAGTTTTTGGATAAAAGCTCAGCCTGTCATTTTAGATGCCCGAACATTGCCAGATCTTTAAATGAAATACCTTTATTTTAAATGAAATACATATGAAATTTGATAATAGAAAAATAAAACAAAGCAGATAAAACGTAATTAAAATATGACCCCTATATAGTGAAGGTAATTTATTTTCCAATAAACAGTCTTCGACTTGTATTTTCAGAATAAATTACCTAAAACATTTTAATATGATACTAAAATATTTTAATTATAATTAGAAAAAAAAATCTTAACTATAATTTAAAAAGAACTTACGATTATTAGTTTCGTTTAAAGTTAAGGTTGAAAAAATATCCGTGGGTACTACCATGCCGATCTTTTTCAGTGACAAAATAAAACTAAAGCGTGATATTTGATGATTTCGTTTATATGGGCAATAGTCACGTAGCTTGAATTACTAATCACCAACCAGTCTAGAGGAAATTTGTTAATTATTTATCAAAACTGATTAGATAACTTGAAATAATAAAGATAAGATTCATAATAAGTTTTCCATTTACCTCTAGTAAAATAAAATTGAAGCAAAAATACTATACAAACACTCCTGTTGATTTTAATTAAAAATAGTAAATATTTTCAAAACCTTTCAAGATTACTCCAGTTTTTAAAAATGATTTCTTTCAAAAACAGGTTTTTAATCCGAACTAATAGATCATTATGATAAAACGTAAAAGTTATTTAAATTCTGCTTGAATATTACTAGTCAAAATAAAAACTAATGATTTTATTCAATTTTAAACTTATATTTAAACTTTTTATTATTCATATAAATTTTTTAAAGTTAATTTTACATTTTTTTAAAAAAAAGTTATTGTTTAAATAAAACATATAGTAAAGCACGTATAGACATCGTATATATACATATTGCGCGGGATAAAATATTGTTAATTATCACAATTTTGATTTACAAATGTCCAACTTTTGTCAAGCGTTGCTAGTCGAGAAGTCACTGCAGCTGCCTTGCAAGCAAATAGTTGGTTGCAGACGGTTGTGGGTTCGCCTTCCGACCGATGCTATGACATATGAAAAAAAAAATATGTCCAACTTTTTGCACTCATAACTTTGTTACCATCTATTTCTGATACATTTAATATGGTTCTATTACAGTCGTTTCAACGTAGTTTAAAGAAAGTATGATTATTAAAATAATGATAACTATTAAAATGAAGATTGTAATAGATGAATAAAGTTGATCAAAAGAGGATACGTATGTAAATCATTATAATATGATTTAAATTTGCTTGTTAACTTTTAAGGAATATTACAACAAATAAAATTTATTAAAATCAACATATTATTCAGTTAATGTTAGTTAACCTGAGTGAATGAATATATGTGCGTACTCGTATTTTAATTTTCTAACAAATTGTTTAGTTTCAAATAAATTTTACTTTACAAAATAATAATTTAAGATTAAAAAAATAAATGTTTATCATTTTGTTGTTATTGTTTTTTTAAACAAAAATTGTTACTTTAGAAAAAGTCCCTTTCTGAAATTTAAATGGAATTTTTAAATAAATAAGTAAATAAATAAAACAACGATTATAAAAGCAATTACATGTCTATAGTTTGATAATATTATATATGCATTAAACAAATTTCATTTTTCCTGCTTGATAGAATAAGTCCCTCTCAACCATGGATTTGTGCCTGGAAAGGGGGAAAAAAATAGATGCTTTTCGAATGAAGATTTTTTTATTTTATCGATCAATACATTCACTGATTCACAGATTGCATTCAACTATGAAAATTTTAAGGAGTTAAACACTAGACCCTTTACATTATAATATCTCAGTTAAGGTCGATATTTGCTTAACGGGGCAGACAATCGTCACGCGAAGAATATACTATTGGGAAAACATGAATACAATGATCAATTTTATATAATACATTCAAGAATGAATAAAGTATAAAAACTAACTTTTATTTTAAAAATATAGATGTAATGAAAGTTAAATATGCTCTGTTATCTTGATAGTATGTTGTCTTTAATAAAGATGAAATAAATGGGGGAAAGAGTTACATTTTAGACTGTTCTTTTAAGATTTTACTGTTCTTTATATAGATTTTTAAAATTAAATTTAATAATGTAAATAATTTCTCTAAAACAGAATGACAATTTCTGTCTTATCATAGTTTGTTTTCTCATCCTTCTCAAGTTTTATTGAGGATTTCAATTCAAAGAATTTATGGGAAGGTAGAGTATTATATTGGAGAAGAACAGTTTGGTTTTCAGAGAGGCAAAAATACTAGGGATGCTATTGGTGTTAAAAAAGATAAAGGAATTGGTAAATGTTTGGTGGACTTGGAAAAAGTATTTGATAGAGTCTTCTGGAATAAACTTATGACCATCTTAAAAAATAAAGGAATATTTTGGAATGAAAGAAGATTGATTTGGAATACATATACCGGGCAAAGGAGAAGAATTAGGCTGGAGAATAATGACGCTGGTGAAGTGAATATGGAAAGAGGAGCTAGGCAATGATGCAGTAGTCATCTGCTCTTTTCTAATGTTTATTTAGAAGACATGTTAAATAATTATTTAGACTGTGAAGGAGCAAATGTAGAATAACAAAATATATAAGATTTACACATGATATGACTCTTTTAGCTGAAGATGAAAAGTATCTTCAGAATATGTTGAATAGATTAGAGGAAGGATGTATGAAATATGGAATAAAGACTAATGTGAGAAGATAAAATGAGCCTAAATACTATTTGTACATTCTCATTCCATGTTAAACAACCATATTACACAAGCTATGAGATGAAGCAAAGTGTGGAATGAAAAGATAACTCATCTTCAAAGTTATTGCAACAAGCCCATTTTTTCCTTATTTCTATTTTCTGACTTTTATTCATAATTATTTCCTCTCCAATTTAAAACTAAATTTATATCCCTCCTTCAAAATTATTTGATAACAATTATAAGCTTGTCAACTCCAGTAAATAAAGTAAAGTAATTGGAGAATTAACTAAATCAATTTTGAATAAACATATTTTTTTTAAATTACTATTTTATAATTATCCAAAACAAGTGGATTATTTATATTCTTTTTCAATTTGTTTTGAATTAATTAAAATGTTTATTAAAATACATTTTTAAAAGAATTAAAACTAGAACTGTGTGACATACAATAAATTAGCTTATCAGCTCAAGTTCTTGAATAAAATACTCATGAAAATTTATTGAAATTAGTGTGATTTGCATTTACATTTTTTATAAGCATAACAGATTTAATTAAAAATGGCCTTTTTGTTTTGTTTTCAAAAATACAATGAATTGTTATGAATATATTTATAAAGGTATTAAAACTGCTTTTCACAAAATTTTCTTTATTAGCAAATAAACAATTGAACTCAGTATTTGCTGTTTTTTTTAGTGCAAGTCAACTAAAATTGAATATAGTTTCATGCAAATTGTGAAGTGTTCTGTGATATTAGCTAAATTCTAAGATGTCCTAAATAGTTTAGTCCAGTCTTATGTCTTATTGTCACACTCTTAAAATTAAAGCTTCATGAATATGGGCATAACTCTATTACTTCCAACTTTCCAAACGTAACCATTAGATTATCTATTTAGGCAAAGATAAAATTGTATCAGATCTGGATAAATGTAGCATGTTAATGCATACATTTGGGCATTTGATTAGAATTATGATTAAAACTACGGTAGGCTTTCACAGACTTTTGGTAAAATATAAAAAGTGAAAATGAAGAATATTGATTGGATCAAGATAGTGTCCAGTTGAGTAGCATTGATGCCAATTTAGTTCCTTAGGCTACGTGTGAAAATTTGATTCAAAGAAAATTTGTATTAATTTCCATAAAACATGAAAAGATTAAAACAGGCAAAACTCTCTATACGTATTACGTGATGTTTATTGGCTTAAAACATGAGAGGATGTTATAAAATTTGAACTATCAGTTATAATACTTTCAAGGATACATTTGAACTATTCTTTTTGGTTAATATATTGATTTTTTTAAAATAATGTGTTCCATTATTAATATTACATTTGTTAATAATACTATCTTACTTATGTGTTGTGTCAATTTCTTAATAGTTTTTTACTTATATGTATATTATAATGAAATAGGTAAAGTAATTCTATAAGATACAAAATTTTTTTATTTATAAAAATTATAGCTAATACAGTATTTGATTTGAAGAATGATTGATTACCTTACCTAATAAATTTTATTATAGCAGATCCTAAGTACAATAATTAAAATGTACCATTGTGTATAGAGTATCCATATTTCCACAGGGCCTTATCAGAACACCTAATCAGAACACTTGCCCCCCCCCAAAAAAAAAAAAAAACCAAACAAACAAACAAACAAACTTCATTTTGATTATTATACATTTCGATATGAAATAAAAAATTTACAAAACATATAATCACATTAACATTACTAATAATGTACTCATTGTATAATAAAAAACAAATATAGGGGATTTAAACTCAGACTATGTGGAAGATGATAATCTAGATCAACCAATGAATGCTGGTTTAGCATGAAATACATATATTGGTGATTATTTATCTTTTCTACATGTGTGTGGTCATGTGTATCATTGGTAGAGATAGTGTGGATGGTTGATGGTACTTGAAAATCTGAGTTCAAATCCCCTATATTTACAGTCGGTAGAAATAGTTTAGATGGTTGATGGGTACTTGAAAGTCTGAGTTCAAATCTCCTATATGTACAGCTATATAAAGAATGTCTTATTTCAAATATTTAATAAAAAACAAAGCAAAAGATATACATATATTATCTATTAAAACAAAATCATAAATTAAAATCACATATTACTAATGTTCCAAAATAATGGGGAGCCACTTCTATTTTGGGAAAATTACTAGTTAACCAATCAAAAAAATAACTATAAATATTAAATAAATAAATAATAATTTATAAAAAATAAAACTTAAATATGAAGTTAAAATTCAAAGTTAAAAAATGAAAAGTAAAAATAAAAATGAATGGAACAAGAGAGATAAAACAATGAGAAATCTGGGAAAACTGGGACATATGGACACTGTAATTGTATATTTAAATTTTAGATAGATTAATCTAGGTTTTGACTGAAAATATAAAAATAACTGAAGTACTAAATATTACATGTAGGGCAAAATACTCTGAAATAAATAGCATTCGCTATAGGATTTATATCAAGCGATAAACAATGTCAACAAAAAAAACTGGCAGAGATAATTAATACTCATTCTATCTGATAATTAAAAATTTAGAAAATGTAAATTGAATGCAGTGAATGACAAAAAGATATTTTGGTTTTTGTGGTAAGTAAGGGAAAAGTTTTATTTTTTGTTAATTTTTTAAATAATAATAAAAATCGTTTCCTTTTATTACAAAAAAAAAAAAAAAATCAAGATAACAACAAAAAGTGGGTGGGGAACAATACTTACAAAATAAATAAATAAAGATATTTCAAATATTTGAACTCGTATATTATAAAAATCTCGTTTTTATTGCAAATTTTTATGTTTATATTATTAATGACAAACTGAATATTAATATAATTACAATTTTTTGTTGTACTTAAAATTACATACGCTAATTAATTGCGAATCTATAATAACTTTCAATTGTGTGTCATCTCATATATTATCCAATGCTCATATTAATAAATAATTCAAAACTACTATGAGTCCCAAAGGATAAATATAAAAAAGGTTAATAGCATATATAATTACATAGTTCATAACATATATAATTACACATTCCATAAATATTTCAAGATGCTATGCTTTTGAAAATCCTGCCTGAAAAGTTGGGTAAATATACATTTTCTATGATACTTTGTTTACTAATAGTTTTTAATAAACAAATCCGTACTATATTATCATACGACTGAAAAAGATTGTAGCCTGTAAAGTTTTTTTCATGATATTTCTGAATAAAATTCTTAGGGGATATAAATAGGTGTTAAGCAGTTCTTTGCCATTTCTTTTGAGGACATCATTTTTTTAAATATATATTATTGAATATCATAAAACAGTATATAAGCAATGTAGTTCTGAATGTGTAAATATGCAATGAAGATATGGAAGTGTTTTGTACATTTTTGAAGTGATTGAGTTTATTCTGTAATTGTGAACACAAACAATCTTAGAGATGCAAAGTATAGATACCTTTGAAAAATGTGCAATGCTTTTTCTCTGTATCTATTACTCAGGACAGATGAAGTTGACATTTACTTTAAACTAGCTTATGAGATAGTATTTTAGTCAGTATTGTAATATGCAGTAGGTTAAGAAGAAATTTTATCCATGATTGGAGAATGCATGGAGTTTGTAATCTGGGTAGAGTGTTAGCAACATGCAGGGTTATCCATAAATGTTTAATAGGACATGTTATCTTCTTTAATTAAATCACCAAATATAACAACACAGACAAGGGCATGCTTAAGAGGACAGGATTATCTTTAATTAGATCACCAAATATTACACCTACAAGGATCTGATGTCATACGTCAATAGATCTGCATGCTTAAAGGTATGATCTACAAAAAAGGGTTTTCTAATATATAGAAGTGTAATCGTAATGATAAAGAAGTAATATAGCATTAAAATCCGGGTTAGTTGGTTTTATATAGATTTCAAAAGATTTAGAATATATTAAATTGAAGCCTCCTCTATAGATGATGAAGCAAATTATCCTAATTAATAAAAGTTCTAAGTATGAGTTTTTTTATTAATAGTGTACCAGTCAAAATTGTATGTTAATTCAACACGATTCACAGCCTGGGTAAAAGTACATTGAATCCAACCATACCCAAGATCAAAGATAAAGAATACTTATGGATTCTGCCCTGTTTACCCACTATCTAAATCTGTAAACTAATTAATAACATTTTTGAGGCAAGCAATTAATCTTTTCCACACTCCAGCCCACTAGCATCAATAGTGGAGCATGAGCCTCAACTAATTCGTATGTCTAACTCTAATTATTAACTTTAATTAGACTATCTATTTATTTAAATATAAAATGGTATGTGTGTGACTTTGAGTCATCAGATAGCAGCACAATATTGAATTAGAAAATACTAATTTTAGAATGAAGGAATAAAGACGAACCACAGGTAGCTTAAATTCACAGATATATATTTAATAAAACATTTTGATAATTTATCTAATATCTCTGATTTGATTTCATAAATTATTTAACATAAATTTCAATTCTGTTATTTATTATGCCTCTGGAAAGAGAGTGGTATAGTTTATATGCCAATCTAACAAATGTAAATGATTATCGATTTGTGGGAAATGCCCACCCAAGTCTGAGATATAGGAATAGATATTTTTAAAGAGCTATGATAAACATAATTTTATTCTGATTGATTTTATTTTAAGAGAGAAATGATTAACCCAAACTATAGAAACTAGTATTGGAGAGAGTGACACATTTAAAATATAAATGGATCTCGATATTCGCACATCAATATTTTCAAGATTTAAAATATATAAATTAATCGGATCATGGTCAATTCGTCATAATGTGCTCAGACAAATAAAAGTGAACAAATCCCAGCATTTGATATTATATTACCAGCATAGACTCAATTTACTTGCCCTGTTCCCATGACATCGAGAAACAAAGAAAAAATAGTCTGCGTCATTGGCAATCCAAAATATTTCAGGTGAAAGTATGGAAATTGCCAAGGCTAGCTGAGCTTAGATTGCCCCAGTTCTTCCCATTTTAGCTTTCACAACCTGATAAGAAAATGATTGCCAAAGAATGAAAGACAAATGATCAAGTCAAATGCCGGCAAGGCAAAATACGAGTACTGCAGAATATATTTTAGCATTTTTTAAATACATAATTGTGCTGAGCTAAAAAGATTATATAAATGTATACAGATTGACCAAGATCAGACGAACAAGAATAAAATAAGCATTAATTATTATTATGAATATTTTTATGAGTGATATGCCCCTCTCTTCAACACAAAATCCCACTAACATTACACATAACATTCTATTTACTCTCTTATTATTTAACCTGAATATAATTTATAAACGCCTTCCCTTTCACTCTTTAAAAATAAAATAATTAACTAAATAAAACTCTCATACTTGAATATAGCATCTCCCCACAACTAAATCGTGTACGTATAAATATTAAAAAAAAACAACCCATAATAATATAAAATGGTTTCATCTCGACAAAACAAAGGAAAGGTTGCTCCAAGTATTTATCTTTCAGAGCTAGAAAATTATTCATTTTTATTTACCGACAAACGTTGTTTGGGAAATAGGTAGCAAAATATTTATTTCGATAAAGCTTTTGTCGAGATGAAACAAAATTGGCATATATTAATTTCATTTTAAATAATTAATAATAATATTTTTTAAACCACAATTAGAAGAAAGTTTAGCATTAAGAAGAGGCATAATTTAAAACAGATAGAAAGAGAGCAAAGACATTAGATTTTAAGTAATAGCAAGTATATTTTTATAGAATATTAAATTAAATATTTTAAATTACATTATGGGAATTACACTTTAGAAGACATTACAATTAGCAGGATTTACATTACTGGGTCACTGGAGTTTAGAAGAATAAATTAGGTGGTTAGAAATAACAAATTAGAAACATATTACCTAATTTATTATGAGTCCAAGTGGAAGTTGGAATACCACAATGAAAACTGAATTTCCACACAGGCATAGCTAACTATGAATTGAATAAAAGAGTTCAACAGTTCATTTTTATGAGGGTTCTCCAGCTTATAGTATTTTGATGGTCATATTTAGGACACAGGAGACAGGCAAGGTTGACACCGTCTATTCTACTACCATACTTCGGAACATTTTGTCATTATTTTAAAAATTTGACTGGTGTAGATTTGCCAAGCAATTGCTGACAAAACTGGGTCTGGCTCTTCTATTGTTCTCTTTGGCTATTTATACCTTTTGCAACTATTTTTGGATGCTCCAGGCTAAGTGGCAAATGTTGGAATACCTAAAGTATATTGGCATTGTATTCTTGAGATCAACTTTCCAATAAACCCAATGATTTAATAGTTTCAAATCTATTTTTAATTAAATGTAGATTTGCAGAATTTATATTTCAAATTCTTTTCTATTTTAATTTTACTTTAATTAGAAAATCTGTTACCATTTTGTTAATGGATTTTCTTTTGTTTGAATGCTATGGAATGTTAATAAGGTTTATCGTGAAAGCAAATCTCCAGAATAAAATATTTAAAAAAAATATATAAAAAATTTATATATTGATTTTTATAATTTTATATCTTTAAGGTATAGTTTGAAGCTAAAGAAAATAGGTAGTATATAAAATTATAGCGAATCATTTAAAAATAGTTATATAAAGCTAAAAATATTGTTGCATATGGTTGCAAAAGCTGGCCATATTAAATAACACAGCTATAAATATTTAAAAGTATATTTAAATGTCAAATATTAATAGTTTAAAACTGATAATTTAATAAATGTTGTATTTAAATTTATAAAATCATATTTAGTAATGATAATTTTTTAAAAAACGTATATTTTAAAAAAATTAGCTTTGTGATAGTGAAAATTGTATTTAGTTCTATATTTTTTAAATTGTTCTTCCAAAATTTTATAATTATATTATTCAATATAATAAGTGTAGCAATTTTATAAATCCAGACAAAGAAATAGATTGAAAATCGTCTGTCTTAAATTTTATTAATCATGTGACTTGTATACTACATGCTTTCACACACATGCTTGTTTGAATTTAGATTAACAAAGTTTGAAATATTTAAAAGTTGTATTATAGAACTGATATAATTACTATCTATCATAGAAGTGAATATTAAATAGTTGGTATAAAATGTTTCTAAATGTTTTAAGTAGTGTTTTAAAAAGACGAGTACAGTTAATAAAAAAGTTAATATTTTTGTTTAAATAAAAATAGATAAATTAAATATTAAAATTGGAATAAATTCATTAAATATTATTTTAAAAGTTAATTTTAAAATATTTTTAAGTAATTTATCAAAGTAATAATCAATCTGAAAGTAATATTTTAAATAATATTTTTAGGTTTTATTGCATCATAATTTTTATTTTGGAAATTTAATTCTGTAAAATTGAAAATATGTAAATTTGTTCTCAAGCTAAAAGTAAGAATTAACCAATAGGATAAGGTATTATTGCAAGGTATAAATATCATTGTAAGTGATTTATCTGGGGAGATTAATAATGGATTGAAACCAGAGAAAGAAACTTTGTGAAAATGATTTGCTAAGCTTTAACAGTTTACTTGCCAGGATTATTTTATTCCAAGTTTAACCTAAAATTTCACAATGAAAAATGGATATACTACGATATAAAATGTATATAAATTATAATAATATAAAAATGCATAGAATGTTTATGGTTACTATTTTATTAAGGCTTCACCGGAGAATTGTTTTGGTACATAAAAACCACAGTGGGCATTATATGGATGCAATGGAAAGCTATTTGCTGTCTAAAAAAAATGGAGATGCATTATTATTTATAAACTTATCCAAGAGTTTTAAAAAAGAATAAGATACTTATATCTTATGAATTATTTATAGAATATCATAATGAAAGGAATAAAATGTTTAGTCCTTTTTGAAGGAAACATTTTTTTAAAAAAATATTTTTTTGCAAGAATTAAAGAAAGAGCTTACAGAGAAGATTTTACTTAAGCGTTGTGATATATAAAACTTCTTGTCTCAGAAGTACTTAAAAAAACCCCCGCATCTTTAGAAGTATTTGTTTTAAAGAACTTTATTAAGAAATAAAATTTATGTAAGAAAGAATGAACATATAGTAGACAAATAAAAGGTGGATCCATAAAAATACAAAATATAGTACGTAAAAGTTTACTGGATAACTTAAGTTAAATTGGATGGAGTGATGCATCAGATGCGCCGGCAGAGAATATTGAATAAACTTCGTGGGAATAATTCTTTAATATTGCAGTTTAATAATTATCATTCTGAACAGTAAAGACCAGAGATTATTTTCTATAAACTTTACTAAAATGGATTAATAATTATTTTTATTTCTAAACTTTAACTCTAGAGAAAGTAATAAACATTTTTCGAACTTTATCATGAACTGTTTGTCAAGTAAAAGTTAATGGAAGAAATAAGTAATTATAGTTTTGATTTTTATTTTATTAACTTAGTTTAAATGTAAATTTTTCTATTTTTATAAGATTAGGAAAACATAAACATTAAGTCAATAATAACATATAATTTTATAATATAATAATCTAATAATTTAGATAAGAATATTTTTAGATAAAGTGTATGGATGTATATTTTCTTTATGTATGCAATGTTTTTATATCCAGTGGATGAAGGAAGCCTACTGAACATGATGACTAGATAAAGGTTATTTGGTAATGATAATGAATATTAATAATTTATAATGTATATTTTTTGTTTTCTCTTAGATTATCTATGAATAGTGAGAATGGAGAATAAATGTTTTACTTATAAATGTAAACACATTTTTCATACAACATTTTAAAAACATTATGAGATAGGATTGATTTGAAAATGTGCATACAATGATTTTTATATTAATGATATAATCCAACATAATAACAAATATTTATGTGATTCTTTTAAAACTTTTCATGTTATTGGATATTTAAATATTATCTGATTAGATTGTATATGATTAAACATACAGAATAATGAAGTAAGCAAACTCTTCTTGTGGAACAGTGAGATTGTTTTAAAACTATCAGTGAATTTTATTTATTGTTTTTTGTAAATGCAGATAGTTATTTTATCGATGTAAGATGTGGAAAATCTTGAGAAATATTAATGAGATAGTGGCTCAGAAGTACTTGGGTAGTTTGTTAAAATAGGATATTATAAGGAATGTGAATAATACTTATAGTCTTTGTGTAGATATCAGCATAGTTAACAAAGCCCTATGACTGGTACACATTTTATTTGAACAGTGTTTATATTTCTTTAAATATTTGATGTTCTAATAAAGCTGAAGGAATAGCTTTAACATTGTTTATGTACTAGAGGATATTAGACAGGTAAATGTCATACCTCTATTTCTGATTAATGCACTGTGCCATGATTTTGAGATATGTTATGAGTGATACTCTAGCTTTCTTCCTTAAATCCTATACATCTGTTTCGCTATCTTTATTTCATGTAACTGCATCGTTTAGAAAGATATTTTGAAAAGAAATGGTAAATAATTTAGAGCTTAGGTTATGCTATCGTTTTGTATAATATTGGTTTATTTGCTTAGAAGGAATAGAATTTTATAACTTGAAATTGAAGGTCCAATGAATCCTAAAGGAAAGGAAAGAATCATAGAATATATTTTGAATTTATTTCTGGAATGAATTTTTAGAATGGAGTATCTAAAACAAAGATATTTTCTTTAAAATGTTAATAATTTTTGAATGCTTATTATGTCTTTTAGAAAAATAAGTATTGCATATTTTTAAAATACAATAGTACAAAGTAAATGTTATAAAGAATAGGCATAATATAATTTTATTTATTGAATAATAGGAATATATGGATAGTTACACTTATATCATAACAAAGTAAGGCTAAATAGGAATATGTTTCGATTAGTAAACATCGGGTGATAAATGATATCCACTAAAATCTAGTAATGAATTTTTGGATAAATATTTTATGTAACATCTTTGACATTGCAAGATGAAAATTTGTTTTTAATATTTTAAGAAATCTATACTCATTATAAAGTTAATTTTGTTTTTTCTGTAGAATGTTTTTCCTACGAATGTGTTTAAAGAAAAATATAGTTTAATAATATTAAGGATGAAATATTTTGCTAATAAAATAAGTAAATATATTTGTAATAAGTTAACCATACCGAGAAACCAAATGGTAACATTTTATTTTGTCTTAAGTCTAAATAAAGACCTAACCAAGTATAAATTATTTTATAACCCCGTAGATAAAAATGTAAAGTATAAAATAAGGATATCCACTGTAAATAATGTACATAAATTGTTTATTTTATTTTGTTGTGTTAATAAACTTTGTTAAAATTTGTTTTTCAAAATTTTTGTGTCTGAATTGTTTATTTCTCCACTTCACTGCATGAAATTACGATATATTCATAATAATTGAAACAAACATATAATTTTGCACAAAAAGATAAATAGAGAATTATTTTAAGAATTTAAATATTTTATTGGTATTCTTTTAGTTAAATAATCATAATTTTACATTGTTTTATTGGTCATAAATCAGTTATCATAATAGTATATTGAATTATATGCTATCAGTTGCCACACATATTTTATTTGTCAGATTATCAAATGCTACCACGTAGTTGTTATATTATTACATGAAGATAAAAGATTATATTATATTATTTGATTATTTTATTATGGTAATAAAAATATAACGAAATGAAAAGATATACAGAATTAGTTATACAATGAAGATTATTATTATTATTTTATTATTATTAGTTTAATGTAGTAGTTAATTAACTTAGAGTAAATTTATGAACCTGAGATTTTATAAAGCTAAATTATTATAAATAGAAGATTAAGATATAATTATTAGCTTAATCTTAGTGAGTAGAAGTTATTAAAGTCGTAAGAATACTATGACTTTTAATAAGGGGGGATAGTGTTCTTATGCCATTGAGACAGTATCCTGTCTTGTCACCTGTATTTTCACTTCCAAGTCTCATGAAAATATTAAATATTTATTTAATTTATTTTTTATAAACTGAACCTTATTCGTATTTTAAATTTGAGTTTGTGAATATTTTAAAATTAATGTTGAATATTTTATTTATTAATTATTAACTGAACTAGAACCCGTTTTACCTAATACCATATACTGTCCGGAAGTGAAGATGCACAAAGGCACGGTTAGAATATATATATATATATATCAATCTGGGCTCCTCTAATATTTATAGTAAAACATTTTAATAGAAAATTAATACTTTAATAACTTATTTACTGGCCTAAAACTTAAATGTAGATAAAATGGCAGACGGAAAGTTTTACAAACATCGTAACACAAGTGGATCAGGTTGGATTCTTGTCTAGTAATCTAGAAAGACGTGAAGCATGGATCTGGCCTACAGATCCATCTGCTTCAATAGTAATATTAAATATTTGCTATAACATAAAAATAATCCATTAAGTAATGCATTAACCACAAGAACTTTCACAATGAGGAAAGTAATTTTGGGTAAAATGTTTTTATTTCAGGTTAAATGTGTCTACTATGAATCAGTTCAGGTGATGATTTTATTACATTTTAGATAGATTTGTATATTTAGAAAGAATGATTGGATTTCCATAAAAATGATAGCTAAGGTCTAGGGACAGTTGGTAATGGATACTTTGTAAAATTATATTCTAGATTTGGTCATTATTTGGAATTCATTTAGATAAGCAGAATAAAAAGAGGAGTATCCTTAAATCCTCTGAAGGTTATCAGGACAATATCAATGAAGGGTATGGCATAGATAGTAGTAATAAGATATATAGAGAAAATATTTTTTGCTTTGTTCTATTTGCTTGAATAGAGTGTTTATATAAATTACAAACAAAATGATAATCTCTGTAGAATATTATGACTTTGCTTGAAAAATATAGATAGATGCATGTAATTTTTTAGTTTGATTTCTGATAGAATTTTTATAGATAGAAATTACTAGTATCAGTGTTCCATCATTATTTTACTCCATATAAGTTAATCAAAAAGACACCAACTGAAAAGCTATTGCATCAAAAATGTTGAATCCACATCCTAATGATAGTGAATTAAGGCAAAGTGACTTGGATGAAGAAAGCTATAAAATTGATGGTGCCATTTGGATATGTGACATGTTAAAAAAATGGTTTCTGGGAGTAATAACTAACATTGTTTCAAGATGACAAGTGCAAACTACACTTAGGAGTTCATTATCTGGAGTCAATAGAAGAACCAAATGTTAGGGCTAAATCAAATTTAAGTGATACTACTTGACTAAAAGAAGAAGGAAGTACCGACTCAGCACTACAGTGGGCAGACTTAAGTTTAATTAATGAGAAGCATTTATATGGAAAAAATGATTCATTAAATGAATCAGGAATTTTTCTGGAAGTATATTTATTCCCTAAACAATCTTCACACACACAAAAAAGAAAATTTCTGAGCAGGAGAAGACAAAAGAATTTCCTTTGCCTAAACCTGTTTGAGCTCACAAAAATTCTAAAAGACTAACATTATTTGTTGTAAACAAAATTAATTTTTCTAGAGTGATGAGGAAATTGAAATGTGTTTACTGTTATATATAATATAAGCATGCAAATCTACATGTATATATATATATGGAAATTTATTGAAATCAGTCAGTACTTAAACAATATTAATGAATCAATAAACAATCTCAATCTGTTGTCAAGTCAACCTCTTTTTTAACAATAAAAGTGAAAATCCACTTTTATTTATGGTCTAATATCGTTATACAGTTATTAAATATTACAACTTGACCACAGAGAGTAAAATTATTGATACAATGAAGTTTGAATAAATGTCATTACACAGGTAAATATAACATGTTCTGGAAGCAGATTAACCAATAGTCAATTATAACTTTCAAACTGTGTCCCAACAATGTATTGCTTAAATAATAAACATTACATTTATCTGTTATATGAGGTTTATTTAAATGTCTTAGTGTCAATAATTCCACTTTATGTCATCAAATTGCAATCTTTAGTGTCTATATTAGACCATAAATAAAGGCAGACTTTCATCTTTATTGTTAAAAAGGAGATTGTCTTGACAAGATATGGATATTGTTGATTGCTATTGATATTGTTTAAATGTTGACTGCTTTTAGTGAATTCATATTTATAAACCTATCTATCTTGAGCATTATTAGCTTTATTATTTAAGTGATATATTGTTGGATTGGGGTTTGAAAATTATAATTGCAGTTTGAAAGCTATAATTGAGTATTTGTTAGTCTACTCTCAGAACAAGTTATATTTAGTTGTTTAATGAGGTTTAGTATTTCACTCTCTGTGGTCAAGTTGCAATCTTTAATGTCTATATTGTAACAGTAAGATTTTGTATGCCTTGTTAACATGTTGCAAAAGTCCACCACCACGTTCGAATGGCAGCTCAACAGGTGGGTTCAGGGCCTGCAATACCACATTCGAACCCAGTAATTTTATTCACAACAAAACCCACATGACAACGCATCTACCACAACAATAGCACTATTTTCTAGGCCCGGTGGTCAGGTAAACAAGAGACTCTAACTAATGGTTTCACCTTACGGACTACTACTATATTCTTACTGTTCATTGCTATGAATGATACTAATTATTATTTTAAATTAAGCAGACACACAGACATGGATATAGATAATTTAAGTATTTAATTGTGGTTACTTTACATAGATAAATATATTACGCTACCTGGGTGTCAATATGAACTACATCTCATGCCTCATGTTTAGAGGATGATGGTTATGAGACACGCTACGATATCTTAATGAGGAGTGCATTCATCTACAAGGCTATCATTCCATTTACTTTATAATATTAATGTCTATTCTAATAACTTACTAAAGATTAGCAGATGTGGAGAAGTGGAGCCAGACCCAACATAAACTTTATACTTATTATTAAAGTGACCTGCAGTAGCCTGAAATACTGCCGAGCTATAAGAGAATCAGCTTTCTAAAAGGATAATCACAGAAGAGATGTTGGAGACTGGTGGGATGATCAAACATTGGATCGGAGCCCTGTAGGTACATCACGACTGCGGTATCGGTATGGGGTCATAGCCTTTCCATCCCTGACCACATGACAGGGTAATTACTATAGGAATAGGAAGAGAAACAGCCAAACATCGGGTCGGAGCCCTTAGAAGTGGTCACGAGCATGGTATCGGTACGAGGTCTTAGCCTTTCCATCCCGACCACATGACAAGGTTCCATGCTATTATATTTTTTTTGTATGTTCCTTAAGTGTGAGAACAAAATGTTTACAGTACCTCTTTTACATTTCTGCGATTTAAAAATTCATGTATCGCTAACTAACGCAGTTCACAACTCTAATGCAAATGCATTTATTTATTTTATGCTTGGCAATATAATATAAATCTATGCCCAATTTTCACACGACTAGCATTTAATTTACTATCGTTAACCCCCCCCTTTTCTTCTTAACATTATGGTTTTATTTAAGATTTAACTAACTTAAAATGAATGATAGCCCATTAACAAATACACTAACTAATAATATAGATCTCGTCTTTATAAAACATATTAAATTTATTCTATGATTCCCGAGCTGAAAATTATTAACCAACATGATTTTTCTGTTATCATATCAATCCGCAGAGGAGGGTAGCTCCTCTGCAAATTAATTTAAAAAAAAACCATCAGCTCGGAAACCACGTGGGCATGAAATATAATTTTAACGAATACAATAAAATTTTGGATACCCAAGTAGAATAATGGTAAATAGATTAAGTTACGAGGTTCATTACAAAAGAGCATTATTACAGAAAATTGCATATTTTTAATTTTAGAATTACATAATAGTAGAATTTGAAAATGAAATTAACATATTAGAAATATAGAGTTCAATTAGAGTTCAAAACAATTTTATTCTTGGGTATCATGTTACCTTTAGTTCATTTAAGTGTGCACACTTGTTGGAGAGTCCGAGTTTCCTGGTTCAATAGCAGTCACATTTAGGGAAAGATTTATTCAACGGAAGTAGCAGAATTCTAGGTTTATCACATTTCGTGGGAATTTTAATATTGTATAGCCATCAGTCCGGAGGAGCGTCGCATGGCGCCTACTCTTGGCACATTGCTAGATATAAAATTTGGATCGCAAGAAATATAATAATTAACAGCATAATTGGAATTTAACGTTTCTGGTTCTAGCCTCTCATTGACCATTTTAACAATCAGTTGTGGCTTTTTATTCTCTTTTTCCTTATCTCTGGGATCCATCAAGCAATACGTCATCCATGCAGCTGTCTCTCGGGTCTGTGCCATACATCTCTTTAGGTCATGGATGCAATAGTGATACAGGTTGAAATTTCAATCTGACCACTTTTTAAATTTTACCTTTTTGCATGACGTAATTTATGAAAGATTTTTTTTAACAAACCTTTTTCTTTTGTTTCTGTACATTTAAAATACCTTTTAGCTCTGTCCTCTCTTCCCCCCTCCTGCTATGACTTGCCTTTAATTAGCAGGGGAATTTCTATATTTTAAAAACATCTTTATTTTTGATTGAGATTTTTTTTTTTATAATTTAAGTATTACCTGGACCTGACCTAAATAATAATATGTTTACATTTTACAATATAATTATTGATTTCCCTTTTTTTATAAATTAAAATATTATGTAAACCTATCAGAATAATTAATAGGATTATTTAACTTTATACAACTTATGCATGGCAATTTAATAATACCTTGCAATGCGTTATTTTTAAAATAAAATTATCGGAGTATGTGCACATATATGACATTTATTTTTCTTCTTTTTTTTTAAACAATTTACAGATCACACTAATCCGATACTCAAGGTCAGAATCCATGTAAACCTATACTAAAGGGGCGAGAGGTAGAATGATAACAGAACCAAGATGAAACTAAGATTTGAATACAAATCTTACAGTTTCATATTCCCTTACTCGGAGTGGGTGAAAATAAATGAATCCTCCCTTTTTAATAAAGAAGAGAATACAAAATTAAAACAGAATAACATAATATAAAAAAAAACCCGGATTTTAAGGGTCATGATATCATACTCAGATCAATGATTAACTTACTAGCTTCCATTCCCCCCCTTTTTTCCTATATATATTAATGCTTACTATCATAACATATGGGTTAACTAACTCATTTTACCTTTCTTTCTTTTCCAGTTTCTTCAATGATTTAGACGGTCCTATGGAATTGTTTTAATTAGATTCATGGGTCATGTGGGTGATGTCCACTTCTTGTCATTATTGGTTGTCGTGGACTTTCCGGTTTCTGTACTTTCTCCAGGGTGTCTTTAGACCAATGGCTAAAATCAAGCATGGTTAAAAACACCATCGTCTTCTAGCTCCTTTATTTGGCTCCCTGCTATCAACTGCTGGATGGGCAGTGGCATGTTCCGCTGGACGGTGCCAATAATCTGTGCTTCTGACAAGGTGAATGCTGTCAGAGATTTCAGCCAGCTTGCTTGCTGCAGGAAGAATTGCGTGTGCATTTCTGTTGCTCCATTTTTCTTGACATAGTGTATTAAATATTCCACTTTGGTGTTTGTCGCTCCAATAATGTTTGAGCAGCACCTCTTTATACTTCTTCAGGGTCTGTGGTTTATTTTTGATTAGATTCCACCATTGTTTGGCATGTCCATATAGGTGGTGGCCGGTGATGGTGATTTGCTCACTCTGCCCTGCTTGGTGGAATAGGAGAAAGTCTTGGATACTCTCGAGTTGTTCTTGAGGGTTCTCCCCTATTTCTCCTTTAAAAATTTTAATGTGGATAAACTTGGCCAGATAACTTTGTGCACCCACAGTCTCCTGTTGTTCCTGTTTTTCCATGTCATTCTCGGTCATAGCTGGTAGTTCTGATGTGACATCCTCTTCTTGCTTTTCTACTGGACCCTCCACCTCAAGTCCCTCACTCTTTTCATGGCTTTGTCCTTCCTCCTGCTTTATCCCTTTTATTTTGTTAATTATGTATTTTTTTAACTCCCCCATTTCTTTCTTTTTTAATTTCCTTTCCTGTTCACACCATTCCCTCATTTCTTTCTCTCTTGATTTCTTTTCTTGTTCATATAGTTCCCTCATCTTTTCCATTCCTGCCTAAATATTTCCTCTATGAACTTTATCTGGAAGTCTCTCTGTTTTTTTGGTGCTTCTAATTTGCAAACTTCCTCCACTTCATCCATGGTTCACGTTTGTTATATCTAATGACTAATAACTAGCTATTATATTTGCTGTCTGTTGTTCTTATATCTAATGACTTATCGCTAAACTCCCCTGGTACTATGGCTATATCTGCTCTTCCCATTATTCTTTTCACTTATCCTGCCCTACTCTGGCTGCTACCCCTATCTATTACAATTTGCTGCTGCCCTTACTCCTCTGGCTCTCATATATATTTTTTTATATATACATATATTTTTCAGATCCGAGTATGTTTCGTCATTACCCTTTTACATACGTTCGTACCCATTTCATGTCCGCTGCCTGCTCAATATCTCACTTCACTCATTTGATTGATTTATTTATTTATATATATAGTAGTTATAAAACAATATATGAAAGAAAGCAAAATTCAATAAAAAATTTTTTTTCGATCTCAGGGTATTTTCGTATTTGGCCCACGTTGCGGCGTCAGCGGCTAAAAAAAATATACTATGTAACGGTAAGATTTTGTATGCCTTGTTAACATGTTGCAAAAGTCCACCACCATGTTCGAATGGCAGCATGACAGGTGGGTTCAGGGCCTACAATACTGCATTCGAACCCAGTAATTTTATTCACAACAAAACCCACATGACAATGCGGCTACCATAACAATAGCACTATTTTCTAGGCCCGGTGGTCAGGTAAACAAGAGACTCTAACTAATGGTTTCACCTTACGGACTACTACTATATTCTTACTGTTCATTGCTATGAGTGATACTAATTATTATTCTAAATTAAGCAGACACACAGACATGGATATAGATAATTTAAGTATTTAATTGCGGTTACTTTACATACATAAATATATTATGCTACCTGGGTGTCAATATGAACTACATCTCATGCCTCACATTTAGAGGATGATGGTTATGAGACACGCTACGATATCTTAATGAGGAGTGCATTCATCTACAAGGCTATCATCCCATTTACTTTATAATATTAATGTCTATTCTAATAACTTACTAAAGATTAGCAGATGTGGAGGAGTGGAGCTAGACCCAGCATAAACTTTATACTTATTATTAAAGCAACCTGCGGTAGCCTGAAATACTTCCAAGCTATAAGAGAATCGGCTTTCTAAGAGGATAATCGCAGAAGAAATGTTGGAGGCTGGTGGGACGATGAAACATTGGAACGGAGCCCTGTAGGTACATCATGAGCACGGTATTGGTATGAGGTCATAGCCTTTCCATCCCTGACCGCATGACAAGGTAATTACTATAGGAATAGGAAGAGGGATGGCCAAACATCGGGTCGGAGCCCTTAGGAGTGGTCATGAGTGCGGTATCGGTACGAGGTCTTAGCCTTTCCATCCCGACCATGTGACAAGGTTCCGTGCTATTATATTTTTTTTGTATGTTCCTTAAGTGTGAGAACAAAATGTTTACAGTACCTCTTTTACATTTCTGCAATTTAAAAATTCATGTATCGCTAACTAACGCAGTTCACAACTCTAATGCAAATGCATTTATTTATTTTATGCTTGGCAATATAATATAAATCTATGCCCAATTTTCACACGACTAGCATTTAATTTACTATCGTTAACCCCCCCCTTTTCTTCTTAACATTATGGTTTTATTTAAGATTTAACTAACTTAAAATGAATGATAGCCCATTAACAAATACACTAACTAATAATATAGATCTCGTCTTTATAAAACATATTAAATTTATTCTATGATTCCCGAGCTGAAAATTATTAACCAACATGATTTTTCTGTTATCATATCAATCCGCAGAGGAGGGTAGCTCCTCTGCGAATTAATTTAAAAAAAAAACATCAGCTCGGAAACCACGTGGGCATGAAATATAATTTTAACGAATACAATAAAATTTTGGATACCCAAGTAGAATAATGGTAAATAGATTAAGTTACGAGGTTCATTACAAAAGAGCATTATTACAGAAAATTGCATATTTTTAATTTTAGAATTACATAATAGTAGAATTTGAAAATGAAATTAACATATTAGAAATATAGAGTTCAATTAGAGTTCAAAACAATTTTATTCTTGGGTATCATGTTACCTTTAGTTCATTTAAGTGTGCACACTTGTTTGGAGAGTCCGAGTTTCCTGGTTCAATAGCAGTCACATTTAGGGAAAGATTTATTCAACGGAAGTAGCAGAATTCTAGGTTTATCACATTTCATGGGAATTTTAATATTGTATAGCCATCAATCCGGAGGAGCGTCGCACGGTGCCTACTCTTGGCACATTGCTAGATATAAAATTTGGATCGCAAGAAATATAATAATTAACAGCATAATTGGAATTTAACGTTTCTGGTTCTAGCCTCTCATTGATCATTTTAACAATCAGTTGTGGCTTTTTATTCTCTTTTTCCTTATCTCTGGGATCCATCAAGCAATACGTCATCCATGCAGCTGTCTCTCGGGTCTGTGCCATACATCCCTTTAGGTCACGGATGCAATAGTGATACAGGTTGGAATTTCAATCTGACCACTTTTTAAATTTTACCTTTTTGCATGACGTAATTTATAAAAGATTTTTTTTTAACAAACCTTTTTCTTTTGTTTCTGTACATTTAAAATACCTTTTAGCTCTGTCATCTCTTCCCCCCTCCTGCTATGACTTGCCTTTAATTAGCAGGGGAATTTCTATATTTTAAAAACATCTTTATTTTTGATTGAGATTTTTTATTTTTTTTTATAATTTAAGTATTACCTGGACCTGACCTAAATAATATGTTTACGTTTTACAATATAATTATTGATTTCCCTTTTTTTTATAAATTAAAATATTATGTAAACCTATCAGAATAATTAATAGGATTATTTAACTTTATACAACTTATTCACGGCAATTTAATAATACCTTGCAATGCGTTATTTTTAAAATAACACTATCGGAGTATGTGCGCATATATGACATTTATTTTTCTTCTTTTTTTTTTGAAACAATTTACAGATCGCACTAATTCGATACTCAAGGTCAGAATCCATGCTATCCTATACTAAAGGGGTGAGAGGTAGAATGATAACAGAACCAAGGTGAAACTAAGATTTGAATACAAATCTTACAGTTTTAATACAAACATATTAGACTATAAATAAAGGTGAATTTTCACCTTGTCTTGACAACATACTGATATTGTTTAAGTGTTGATTGTTTTTATTGAATTACATTTATAAACTTATCTACCTTGAATATTATTAGCTTTATTATTTAAATAATTTATTGGAGGATTTTGAAAGTTATAATTGCAATTTGAAAATTATAATAAACTATTTGATAATCTGCTCTCAGAAAAAGTTATATTTACCTGTTTAATAAAGTTTATTTAAATATCTTTGTATCAATAATTTCACTCTCTGTGGTCAAATTGCAATCTTTAGTGTCCATATAAACACATTAGTCTATAAATAAAGGTGGATTTCCACTTTTATTGTTAAAAAAGAAGTTGCATTGACAACAGATTAAGATTGTTCATTGTTATTGTGATTAGCATGAACTGAACTTAAGTTAGTTATGCAAATTAACTATATATATATATATTGTAACCATATATTTTAGTATAAAATATATTAACTGATGTAACTAGTATAAAAATTTTTCTTTCTTCCTTTGGTGATTTGATTGGCTTGAGCTGCACTTTGAACAGATTACTCTCTTATAGTATTTTAATAAATTTAAGTTTGCTTCTTCCCATATACTAACTCATATCAAAATGTTTAACTTTTTAAAATTTGACAACACATAAAAATTTGGTAAAATATTATTAAAAATAATATTTTATTTCTATTTGTTTAAAATGATCTTAAAAATTATTTCTATTAAATTTACAGAACCATTTATTCAGTTAAAATTAATTATTAAAAATAAATACAGTAATTACGTATGCATCTCAATGTAAAAAGAAAAGAGCGCGAATTTAAGGGAAGATTGTCTGATAGTTTGCTTTTGGAGGGAGAAAGAAAAGAAAATGGTAAAGGCAAATGGTGTAAATTTGATAAGCTTAATTTTAAAATAGTTAATAAGTAAACGGATTACCACAAAATTTGCTATAAACATAAATATAACATAGTGGTAATTAATTATAAGATGAATTGCTAAATTTAAAAGTCTGTTCAAGTCGGCTGGCCAAGTGGATCGAATCACCGGTAATAAATTTTCCAATATTACATTTTAAAATGTCGGAGCTTCCCAGTTTAAGTTTGAAAGAATTAAATACAAGATTTTGGTATGTTTTGAAATATTTATTATTCTACAATTTGGAAAAATTAAATAAGTATTTTAATTACAGAAGTTTTATGAATATGAAAATTTGTTTTTTAAAAAAGAAGAATTTTAAGTTAAAGTAAAATGTTAAAGCTATCAAAATATTTTAATATTTCCGTTTTAATTCTAATAAAATATAATATTGATTGATATTTAACTTTACAATGCCAGTAATATTTGCTAGTTAATTTGTTTAACATTTGGATAATAAACATTCTTCAAATAATTAATCAAAGCTATTTTATAATTGTATCGTCGGTTTGAAATGAATAAATTAATTGCTGTAATTAGTATTCCTGGATTAACGCGTGGATAAATAAATACTTGCATGGATGTGATAAACTTGGAACACTTTTGATAGAGAAATGTAGAGATTAATAACTTTATGAAAAACATTTTCATTTAAATTCTGCGTATCATGTTTTAAAATTGTTTCATGTTTGGAGAGCCACGCAAAATCGTTAATCTAATATTGCTTATAATAACTAATCAAATGGATAGAATTGCATGTATGGAATTTAACTACAGTTATAGCTATTACCTCGTATACTTATTATTCTACACATCGTCCATGGATTCTACGGATCACATTAGGAGTTATAAAATGCTATACAATCCAATTTGTGATACACACATCTGCTAGAATTCATGTGTTGAACTATAAATGCTATACATTTAGTTTTATCACACACACACCGTTAAATTTTTTATATTTGATGAATAATACATTAATTTAATTTTATCGTTATATGAACTTGCATGTGAAGTTCAAAAGTTATATTTATTAAGTTTAAATTAATAAGGGTTGAATAAAATATTTATTCAAGAGAATAGCGCTTGCGGAAAAGCTTAAACAGTACTAAATGAATTCATGAGATATATCAATCTTTGTGAAATGTTTTGTGAGTCTTTCCAGATTTATATTCCTATGCCAATATTACTTATATTATATTACACATGTTTATTTTAAGCAAGATAAGTAGTACATTAGTTGTCCTGATTAGCGTAACATTTTATTATGCAAGAACCCACATTTGCTAAAGTGTTAGTGTATTCTGAATAGTCAGAAGAACTGAGGATGATGATTTTGCACTTTAATGTGAAGTAAATAATAATGTTGTTTTAGAATGTTAAAGGGCTTTAATCTGTGCTGGTGGTTAATCCGCAGATTATTTTAATTGCCATTTTTGTATTTTACACACATTCCTGCGCTGGTGGTTAATCCGTGGAATTGTGTGATTATACGTATTACTTTATGATGGTGTTTAAATACACAAAACGTTTAGTATTATTTAATTCCTACGTGTAGATGAATGCATCCACAGGAATATGTTTTGCTTCACAGATATAAGTTGGGCAAAGTATTTTAGTTAATCTGCTAAATCATCTTCTTCATTTGTAAGCATAATTTATCGGTTAGATTAATAAATGGTAACAGGACGTTCTATTCAAGTACTTCATGATAATTAACTGTTGGTTGATTATTATTTACCGGAATGTAAGTTTACATTTTCACTTTAATTAATGATTACATTATAGCTAAATCATACAGACATCATATTATTTATTATATTATTATAGGTGTACAGTAGGGATTATTGAATCTGGAAATGACGTTCAATATTTCATGAATTGATGCTGAATTTATTATAAATTCCTCAATATTCATTATATTAGATTGAAATAAGGTATGATTAGATTTTAAATACTGTACCTATGAGATGTTATTGAAGAAAGTCAATGGAATTATCATTTATTTATTTTATTTGTTTATTTATGTTTTATTTAGAATATTGAAATTAATTACTTATTGTTCATAAATTTGTAAATAAACGTTGATTTATAATTAAACTTACTGTGCCGTTGCTATGTGTCATTCATAACATCAGAAATCATAAATTTTGGATAGAGCATACATTGAAGTACATATTATTGTCTACATGATATAAGAGTTTATAAATATTTTTTGAGAAAACATTTAGATGCTTTTCGTCTTTGGTAGTTTATGATGAGTAAGGTACAATAAAATCCCATTTACCTTTTCCATCATTGTGGCTTTGCGTAGTTGATTCTAGTATAAAATTATAAATGAATTATTAAACTTGTGAACAGATTTACCAAATAATGATATGATTAAATATATTTACTTAACGTTTTTTTTAAATTGTCATTGGTCAGTATAATAAGAGTCTCAGTAATATGATAAAGTATAAAATCAGAACCCAAGTATTTATGTTTATTTATTGCAAAGCTTTACCTGGACTAGCATTTGTATTAAAAATCATATAGATGGTTTAAAATTTCATAATCTTATGTAATTCCACAAATTATGCCATCTTGTACATGGTCGGCCATAGGGTCGCATACCATAAAAAATCGCAAATTAAGGTTTAAAAGTGATAACATTGCACTTATAGTTTGTTTAATGTGTTTTATAATAATACTATGATAGGTCTTCGCGGTATACCCTGGCTGCGATCAAATAAATTGTAAAAAGTTTATGTTAGATCATTAGTTTGGTCTGTAGTTGTGGTCTTTGGTGCATAAAATAGATAGCATGATATGCTTTTGGATACAGCTCTTAATAGCTGACAATGTACCGCAGGAATTGATTAGTGATCGAAGTTACAATTCCTAGTGCACTTACGTTACGTAATTGGGACCACACAATTTACGGTTACAATATATATATATATATATGCTGAACTTAAACACAAACTAAAAATCAGCAGCAGACAAAGCAAGCATGTGAGCAAAAGCTTAGAAAATCAGATATAAATTTTTCTCTAGAGATTGCTCAAGAATTCCTGTTTAGTTTGCTTTCTATATATTTTATAAATATAATAAAGTCAGATTTATTTTTGTTGTTTGTTTATTTAACTGTGAACCACTGATATCCAAATACCTCTTCCAGATACAGCACTAATTAAATAATGCTTTTGATGAAAATATTTGTTGAATTAAAAGAATTAATGCGATTACAAAACAACCACAGGAATTAAGATTCAGCATTATGAGATTGGATGTCCATAGGAGGTGGCGTACTATAAATAGGAAAAGTAAAAGACAAGTAGAGGAGAATATGTTTTTAATAGATAGACAACTTCCATATTTCTCCATTCTTTTTTATATCATAAATAATTTCATATAAATAAAGATACAATATAAGACAAATAACCCCCAAGATGCTGAGGAAGTTAAGCTGTAACAAGATTTAGATGTAGCAGTTGTATTTTTCAAATGCAACTTGCCCTCATCAATTTTCGCTTAAAACTTTAAAAGTATTTTTCAGTGGTAGAAAATATAGGTATTTAACAAAGCATTTCTGAATACAATCTAATATGATAAAATATTATATAATGAAATCTCAATATGAAGAGCTAGAAGCCATCCAAGTGCACTAGTTAAAACTTGAAATGTAATTTTCTCAGCCAGAATTATCCAGCTTGCCAGAGTGAAAGAATGATCCCATTAGACACCGCTTATGCCTATCCATTGAGGACATGCATTCATCATCTACCATTTAGCCATATATACAAAAAAAGTGGCATAAGAATACATGCAGGAATTAGAATTTATATTCAGTCATAGAGTTTCAATCATAAGTGTACTACATTTCCATATTATGAACAATACCGTGGTAAGATTTTCTTTGATCTGAAAACCTAAGGCCTTAACTTATTTTTTATTTTATTTTGTTTGTATATTTAATCAATTATTTGTATTATTGTGAATTTATAATTGTATTAAGCAATTACTATTGAAAAGGTTTTTTATTTTTTTTAATTTTTTTTTTACAATCGTTAAAGATGAATGTGCATTGGAAATAAATGAAGAGGAACAGAAATTAATTAGATAATCGAACCTTATATATATACTTTCATGATTTATGAAATAGATACGTCGGGAATGGCTTGTAATAAAATATAGATACTGTTGATAAGTTATCTATTTGTAATCACTGCTTAATCTTATTCTAAATACGTTTAAAAAGAAAACATGATCCAGTGAGGTAGACGCCATAGTGTTAACAGAAATAAAAGATGATGTTGCAAATGGGAGAGAGTGCATAGTATCTCGGAGATATTTTTAACAAATTGGAAATAATGGCAAATGTAAAGACTAGTTTAGCTTAAATACCATAATAAAATTATGGATAAAAAAATAGAATTCATAATCATATAATGCTTTTGGATGAGAGAGAAAAATCTCTGGAAATTGAGTTGCTGGATACTCCTCAGGAAATATCAACAATACCTGGTGTAATAATCACTGGCAGCTTTCCAATGGTTGTATAATATAGCTATTGTCGATTGGATTGCAATTACGAAAAATGCTTTCGATTTGTCAGCTTTGAGAGATTTGTGTACAAGTGTTGAAAAAGGTAAATGGTTTCCAATACAGATATTTCATGCTCAGTCAGCACTTAAGGTCAACATGGGTACGACTATAATATTGAAATCATCAAGAGATTTCAGCATTCCATCATCAGATTTTCAGTAATATGGATGGCTGAAGATTTGGAGGGTGGAGAAGATTTAAGCTTGTCCATTAAAGTTTGAAGATTTGCTATCTTACTATAAAACAGCACTGATTGTATATATGTGTGAGAGATTGTGATGTGGACTAATTGATGAGTGCTGGTTCAGCATGAAATATATATATTGGAGATAATTTATCTTTTTTACAAGTATGTGGTTATGTATATCAGTTATATAAGATGGATTGGATAGCTGCGGGAGTTTGAAAGTCTGAATTCAAGCCCCTTATAATTATATTAAGTTTAATTTAGACTTTAGACAATATACAAGTATTTAAATATATATACTAAATTTAAATTTTTTACTCACACACACACACACATACATATATATATATATTTCTAATGTAATAAAAAATGATTAATAATTATTGGGATATTTATTGAAAAATGATTGTTGTGAATGAGTGCTTGTTAAAAAAAAAAATCACTCTTACAAAACAAATTTATTTCTAATTTATGTAATAAAGCAGTTTCACTACAAGTGATAATTATTTTCTCATTAATCTTCTGTATGCCTCCAGGAATGAAAACTGCTTGCAAAGGTATCTTACATTCATTCCTAAACATGATATTTAAAAAAATAAATAAAATGACAACAAAAAATATGATTAAAAGATAAAAACAGTAAATTCATTATACTTTTCTTTTAGTTCATAATCTGAACAAGTTCTATTTGATGCTTTGTGTTCATTCCATTTAAATCTATTTTATCATTTATGTATTAAATCATTTTATTCATAGCTTTCAAAATATTAAAATACTGCATGCTAATTGCATGTACATATTATATGTTGGTGGAGCTACTGTCTCTATACCAAAGAAAACAAGATATGAGACAATAAAGTTAAACTAAACGAATATAAAATGTTTCGAAGTATAAAATAATATAATTTATTTTAAAAAAACAAACTATTTGAAAATTAAATATTTCAGTGTATTCTTATCAATACTTTAATTTTTTCTCATATGTTTATATAGGTCACACTTATTGAAAATATTCAATTATTTTTTGTTCATTAAAGTTAATCTTATGTTTATTTCTATTGAATTAGTTATTGGTAATTGTAGAATCTACAGTAAATGACCAATAGCCAAGAACTGACACAAATTTCATTAAAATATTACTTAGCAGAAATAGAAAAATAATGCAATTAATTTCCTTGCAATTGCATTTGCCCTCATCAGTTATTTATTATTTTTTTCACTAAAAATGTTAATTTCACAATTTGTAAATAAATTATATTTTCATGCTTTTTCCCACTTTGTCTAGATTTAAGCTATTTAATAATCATTAATACAATTCCTCATTAAATTTTTGCTTTGATTATATTTATTAAAAATATTTGTTTTTCAACCATTGTTTGTCCTCTAAAGATATTATTTATCCATTTGCTTTCCAAGTAAATTAAATTAATTTTAATCCTATTGTATATGTACTATCTGCATGTTTTTGACTTTTATATATATATAAAAGATCAATTGGTATCTTCTTGTCTAATTTAGTATGTTAGTTGTACTCCTCAATTAATACATATGTGTCATTAGTACTAAAACAGTAAGGTCTGCTTTGCAGATCTTTGTTTCACCTTTTCTCACCTATTTCCTACCCTCGTACTTTAGTTTGAACCCCAATCTATTGTAGTGTGTCTGCAATATGCTTATATACCGAAAATCCCACCTAATTTTAAACCATGAGTACAATGCTCGTATTATATATAAGTATAATTCATGCTCAAATAAATAAAATATTATAGATTATGTATATGTTCACATAGTTTAGATTTATTTAAAAAGTAGGTTATATAAGTTGTAATTGTGCACACACTATGATATGCATTTTAAAACTCATATCAAAATTATAAATTGTTAATTAAAGTTATTTTGTTTGAATCTATTTACAAAAATATATTACAGTCGTAATATATTTTTGATTTAAAATAAAATTCATATTCATTTAGTAGATAGATTCAAACATTGTAATTGAAAAAGTAAAATCATTTTCTTTAATTTAATAAAAGTCATTCCAAATATTTCTGTTAAAATAAATGAGGGACAATAAGTTTAATTATTTCATGTTGTAATTATTATCTAAGAAAACAGCAGATGTCCACTTAAGGTTTTCTTTAATTAGTAAAAGTAATTTTTAATTAAATCTAGTTTGTAATTCGAATGTCAACAAGGAAATTAACAATAGAAATTAATTAAAATTTTGTTAAATTCCTTTAGATATTCGGATAGATTTAATTACAGCTGATAAGTCCGATATATTTTTGTAATGCTCCAGGGCAGCTCTATTGTTCAATTCTACTATAAAAGAAAGGGTTTTCTTTTATTCTCCATTCTGGTCATTTTGCTGATGAAATATTTCCAACCAAAAATATTCTGGTCATTTGCTGATGAAATGTGCTAGTAAAATATTCTTCAAAATATATTTTTCTGAGATTTTAGCTCCATGCCTGCGAACTTATATTTGAAGCCGAGTTTTCATCTCCAAATTAATTTACCATGTTTACCACACAAATTGCTAACCTTGACATATTGGAGTAGAGCCGGCATGGAGGCTATTTCCCTTAGGAATGGACAGCTGCTGCTCTAGACCATCGGAAGCTATCATGTAAGGAACCCTGGAACTGCTGCTGCGGCCAAAAATATGAACATTCCAGATTTTGCTGCTGAGTTATAAAACCTGCCGAACATCAATCTACCTGCAAATGCTTCTCCAGAGGTAACCTAAATTAACCCAAAAGCTCTTGTGATTTCTAACTAACATGCTATAGCTATTCTAAATTGTTTTTCTTTTATTTCACATAACTTTATTATGTACTTCTTTAACGTGTTCAAATATAATCAACAGTTTTGCTCTCTATCCTTGGGTTAATATTTTCTATTTATTAAGCTTTCTTTTATTTTATTATGATAATGTGTCAGAATCATCTTTGACCGAGTGACTTATTCCTTTTGTTGAAAGTCAGATGCCGCTATTAAGGCATATTTTAAATTTATAATAATTTCCAATTTTATTATCTTGCAAATCACTCATTTGAGGGCGATTCTAATCTTCTTTAATATACATATAATCAAATAGTTTAAAATCTACATTTTATTGATTTTAACCTAATATGAGAGTATGTGCGAGGTCAATGATTAAATGTGTCCCCAAATGCATGATTGCGTAAATAAACCTATGCTTACTTTTCAAACCTGCAAGCATGCATTTTCCTATTTTAAATACTGTGTTCTACTTTAATTACAAAGTTCATCATTGACGTCGAGAATGGGTGAACCCTTTTTATGAATTTCTGCGAATTTGATTGGGCATTTCCCTTAATTCAAGTAAAACCCATTTAGTATGTTTTATATACATTAGTCTAGTATTGCTGGTAAATGAATTGGTTGTTGAGACCGCTTTGTTTTGCTTTTCCAAGGATTTTAAACAGCTAAGTTCATTCTCTCTTCGCATCCTGCGGTTTCCAGGCAGAGTGTGTCCACAAATGTCACACCTGGGAATTAAACACAGTCGTCACCCAGTCGCTAAGTTTCGGCTGTTCATGACAACACTTTCCTCCAGGCTAGCAGTGATCTGCCCTCTGTAGTCATTCCAAATATTTCACTATTGTTTTATTTATATATTTATTTTTACAAAGCATCCGTGACTTAAACATGTCACACCCTCCAACTTTAGTAAATTCATTATTAGCAATACTGACCTCCCATCTGCTTTAATTATTATTATCAAATAAATGCCTTGATCACATCCCCACTTTATTGCTTAGTAAGTTTTTGTCCATGCCATTCTCGAAATCAATATATATTATATCACCCGTAATATCAAATATTTTATTAAACTGTTATAATTACTCAAAGCACCTCGCCCATGTTCCCATCTCTTTAAGCACATTATCATAATGCTATTAGCCTGAGGGATAGAATATATAATTTTGCTTTAAAACCTTTTTGTCATTTATTGGAATGTAATGCCAACAATTATTCAATATGCATCCCTGTCTCATATAAGCAGACAGTGGCATTATATATATATATATATTTCTATATAAATAAAATTTTGAAATCATTTAAAACTAATTTTGATTTTATTTTATTGATTCCTATCACTGTCTCGGTCTATATATCTATTTTATACATTTCTTTTGTACATCCATAGATGTTAATTAACCACCCAAACTTATCTTAGTATAGAGTCTTTTGTTTTTCCCTGACCACCAGGCACCAGTAAAAGGTTATACTAGTAGTAGCATCAGATGCAGTATCACATAGGTGGTGCTGTAAAATTTGGACTTTAGATTCGAACTTAGTATATCTAGAAGGCAACCCCTCCTAGAATGCTCAGTTTCATGTTTGAGGTTTGAATTCTGCAGTGTGTTAGGAGATAGACGATTCTGACTGTTACATAGTATATATTTTTTTCCGGGTCCATGGCTTGCCCAAACATGGAGCCTCAATTATTTAAACACCCACATCCCTGTAGCTTAATTTTAGCATATTGTTTCAAATTTAATCACTCAAATCCTTTATATTTTGATATATATAATATTTTTCAAACTCTATATTATCTATATGTTTATTTGCATACATATTTCATATACAGTATTTTGTTTGACTCGGGCATTCAATTATGTATACTATAATCTGAACCTGTCCAAACTTGCTATAATGCGATACGAGCCATTTATATTTATTGTTTCACTTAAATCACACTATGCACTCATAGCGTAAATTATTGAAATATTGTCCCAAGTGAATATTGTGACAATCTATTTATATTTCAAATCTTGTATTTTACTCTCAAAATAACGTTTTATCAGCTCAATGCGCAAGATAACATAATAATAATTTTGTACGGTAATGATCTAGATATAATAGGCTATCGTATGGAATTCAGAAATAATCATAAATAAAATTTTGTAATCAATAAAAATGCGAATGTTCTAATGAGTGCCTGTAGTTTAATGGAATAATTTAAAATTAATTTTGGGAAGCTAACAGTCTATGGATATTTTTAACTGGTGACATGGCGCCCAAGGGTAATTTCACTAAACGAAGTTACTTCTAAAATAAATTTTGTCACCAGGCTAAATTCTTTTGTATGTAATTTGTTTTTTTTCAATGTGTATAAATTTTTCTTAGACCAAATAATGAGACGTGAATCAGATCATTAATTATAATGTAAATAAATATACATGTATGCTAATCTTAAATAAGAAGGAACGAAATAAGTATACCCGGATCTAGCGAATGTTTATATATATAAATAAAGTTGCTTGAGTTTAAAAATATATTTTAGCAAAACAATTTGACAGGTAGCATTTAACAAATTTTCTATATATATGGGCAGTAAAATATATATGTTGGCAGCAGATTTAAACAAGAAATTTTAGCAGTAGTAAAAGGGCAGTAGTTGGGGTTTTAGTGATAAATGTAAAAGCAGCAATTAGGCCAACAGAACTGAGAAGGAGATAGCCGATTAGCCATTAATAAAATTGTAATCAAACATAATAATCGCAGAGTTAAACAAGGGAAATATAATAGTATTTTTAACTGTATTAGTTTTATTCAAGCACAAGTGCGTGTGCAGCGCAACTGCTCCCAAAAGCTGTTAATACAAATACAAATAGCTAACTAAAAATATTAAAACAGCTGAGCACTTTCAAAGGATCTTGTCTTCATAATCATAGCTTGCTTATGTTTAAATTTATGCAAATATGCTAATTCCATCTTTTTGATAGAGAAAAACACGTGTCCTTCCTGTTTATGGCATCGCTGTCGCGAGAGATAAATAAAGCCTCAAAAGAAAGATCAAAGAGGCTTTATTTATCTCTCGTGACAGCGATGCCATAAACAGGAAGGACACGTGTTTTTCTCTATCAAAAAGATGGAATTAGCATATTTGCATAAATTTAAACATAAGCAAGCTATGATTATGAAGGCAAGATCCTTTGAAAGCGCTCAGCTGTTTTAATATTTTTAGTTAGCTATTTGTATTTGTATTAACAGCTTTTGGAAGCAGTTGTGCCGCACACGCACTTGTGCTTGAATACATACATTTTCCAAAAGTAAAATTATTTAACTTAATTGTATTAGTTTTAGTAAGTTCAACTGTAAAACAGTTTAAAAGTTTTTTTTATCAGTGCTATACAACGTGTTTTAAAAGTACACCAATTCGTTAAAAATTTTTTTTAGGATATATTAAATAGTTAGCAATAAAATAAAGGGAAAAAGTTATCATCATCATTGATCATGATAATCATCCAAAGCCATGGATAATATGGAGAACCAAGATGAACAAGAACTGGACCCATCCGGATTTCTTGAATCTCCTCCAATAAGTATGAGACATGTCCAGCAAACAAACAAGGAAGATTCCAATCTGGAACATCTGGTGGAATTATATAAGAGAAGTGAAGAGAGGGCAAGAAAGCATAAAGAGGAAGCCCAAAGAAAAGACAAGGAGTATAAAATGTTTACCAGGATGATCCTCGACGAATTGGCACAAGTGAGAGAGGGACACAGGGCTCTCCAACAGAAACTGGAAGAGTACTGCTCAGAAAAAAAAAAGAGCAAATGTCGAGATCAAACTGAGCCAAAATTACTACAATACCTGGACAATGAAGTCCTAATACCGAAAACAGAATCTGATGATATTAACAGTATCAACGAGGCAGTGGACCTAAACCAAAGATGTCAGACCCCTAACAATGATCTATCACTTCATCAAGTGCACAGTAGTGGGATAAATACAACCCACAGGACCTTAATTCCAGACATCAGGGTTCAAACCCAACTTGTGAAGATCATAACCATTAAAATATTTCGAGGAGAAATAGGAGAAAACCCCCACCCACACCTGGATAGCCTGTGGGATTTCTTCCAATTTTATAAAACAGATCCGCATGAACAGACTGCCATCGCTAGCCATCATTTATATGGCTATGCAAAAGATTGGTGAGGCATGCTGGTGAAAAAACCAAGCAACTTTGCAAATTATGGTAGCATGTTGTTAAAATATTATTGGAATGAGGATCGGCAGAGCGGGATTCTAAATACCATTTGCCAGGAGAAGTACGGAGCGATCAAGGAAACACATACACAATTTTTCATTCACCAGGTCAATTGCCTTCAATCACTTAGCACGTTTGCATTTTCTGATACTCATATTATATGTACCATTCAACAGAATATGCCATTACCAATATAAAAGCTGATGGCGGGCAGCAGAATCAAAAAGGTGGAGGAAATGGCCGAATTCTTAACCACTCTGGATTTCAGTCCCTGGGCTAAAGAACCGCCAGACAAGGTAAAGAGGCCTGATAATCCGAGACTGGAGTCATCAAATTATAAAAGCAGTTATTACCCGCCAGACCCAGAATTATAGTAGTTTTGTTTTTTTAAAAAAAAAGAATGGACACGTCACAGGATAAATGAGAAAGGAGATCAGATAAACAAATGTTAAACTTTTAAAATGTTAAATAAAAATTGTTGAAGGGGATAATAGACAAAATGTTCACTAGATGGTAGATTTATTAATATGATCCGGATATATAATTCAGTTTCGTTTCTTCATTAGATTTATATACTGTACATTATGGGTTATCTTGTAAAATTTTTTTATGCAGGCTGCATAGGTAGACACCTGTTGTAAGATCTTTTTTTTTACAATTTTTTTTGTTCGTCACTAAGGGAACATGAAACAGTTAGGTCTGCTTTGCAGATCTTCGTTTCACCTTTTCTCACCTATTTCCTACCCTCATACCTTAGTTTGAACCCCAATCTATCGTAATGTGTCTGCAATATGCTTATATACTGAAAATCCTGCCTCATTTTAAACCACGAGTACAATGCTCATATTATATATAAGTATAATTTATGCTCAAATAAATAAAATATTATAGATTATGTATATGTTCACATAGTTTAGATTTATTTAAAAAGTAGGTTATATAAGTTGTAATTGCGCACACATTATGTTATGCATTTTAAAACCCATATCAAAATTATAAATTGTTATTTAAAGTTATTTTGTTTGAATCTATTTACAAAAATATATTACAGTCATAATATATTTTTGATTTAAAATAAAATTCATATTCATTTAGTAGATAGATTCAAATATTGTAATTGAAAAAGTAAAATCATTTTCTTTAATTTAATAAAAGTCATTCCAAATATTTCTGTTAAAATAAATGAGGGACAATAGTTTAATTATTTCATGTTGTAATTATTATCAAAGAAAACAGCAGATGTCCACTTAAGGTTTTCTTTAATTAGTAAAAGTAATTTTTAATTAAATCTAGTTTGTAATTCAAATGTTGACAAGGAAATTAACAATAGAAATTAATTAAAATTTGTTAAATTCCTTTAGACATTCGGATAGATTTAATTACAGCTGATAAGTCCGATATATTTTTGTAATGCTCCAGGGCAGCTCTATTGTTCAATTCTACTATAAAAGGAAGGCTTTTCTTTTGTTCTCCATTCTGGTCATTTTGCTGATGAAATATTTCCAACCAAAAATTATTCTGGTTATTTGCTGATAAAATGTGCTAGTAAAATATTCTTCAAAATATATTTTCCTGAGATTTAAGCTCTGTGCCTGTGAACTTATATTTGAAGCCGAGTTTTCGTCTCCAAATTAATTTACTATGTTTACCACACAAATTGCTAACCTTGACATATTGGAGTAGAGCCAGCAAGGAGGCTATTTCCCTTAGGAATGAACGGCTGCTGCTCTAGACCATCGGAAGCTATCATGTAAGGAACCCCAGAACTGCTGCTGTGGCCAAAAATATGAACATTCCAGATTTTGCTGCCGAGTTATAAAACCTGCCGAACATCAATCTACCTGCAAATGCTTCTCCAGAGGTAACCTAAATTAACACAAGAGCTCTTGTGATTCCTAACTAACATGCTATAGCTATTCTAAATTGTTTTTCTTTTATTTCACATAACTTTATTATGTACTTCTTTAACGTGTTCAAATATAATCAACAGTTTTGCTCTCTATCCTTGGGTTAATATTTTCTATTTATTAAACTTTCTTTTATTTTATTATGATAATGTGTCAGAATCGTCTTTGACTGAGTGAATTATTCCTTTTGTTGAAAGTCAGACACCGCTATTAAGGCATATTTTAAATTTATAATAATTTCCAATTTTATTATCTTGCAAATCACTCATTTGAGGGCGATTCTAATCTTCTTTAATATACATATAATCAAATAGTTTAAAATCTACATTTTATTGATTTTAACCTAATATGAGAGTATGTGCAAGGTCAATGTTAAATGTGTCCCCAAATGCATGATTGCGTAAATAAACCTATGCTTACTTTTCTAACCTGCAAGCATGCATTTTCCTATTTTAAATACTGTGTTCTACTTTAATTACAAAGTTCATCATTGATGTCAAGAATGTGTGGACCCTTTTTATGAATTTCTGGGAATTTGATTGGGCATTTCTCTTAATCCAAGTAAAACCCATTTAGTATGTTTTATATACATTAGTCTAGTATTGCTGGTAAATGAATTGGTTGTTGAGACCACTTTGTTTTGCTTTTCCAAGGATTTTAAATGGCTAAGTCCATTCTCCCTTCGCATCCTGCAGTTTGCAGGCAGAGTGTGTCCACAAATGTCACACCTGGGAATTAAATGAAGCCGTCACCCAGTCGCTAAGTTTCGGCTGTTCATGACAACATTTTACTATGGGTTAGCGGTGGTCTGCCCTCCATAGTCATTCCAAATATTTGACTATTGTTTTATTTATATAATTATTTTTACAAAGCATCCGTGACTTAAACGTGTCACACCCTCCAACTTTAATAAATTCCTTATTAGCAATACTGACCTCCCATCTGCTTTAATTATTATTATCAAATAAATGCCTTGATCACATCCCCACTTTATTGCTTAGTAAGCTTTTGTCCATGCCATTCTCAAAATCAATAAATATTATATCACCCGTAATATCAAATATTTTATTAAACTGTTATAATTACTCAAAGCACCTCGCCCATGTTCCCATCTCTTTAAGCACATTATCGTAATGCTATTAGCCCGAAGGATAGAATATATAATTTTGCTTTAAAACCTTTTTGTCATTTATTGGAATGTAATGCCAACAATTATTCAATATGTGTCCCTGTCTCATATAAGCAGACAGTAGCGTTATATATATATATATTTCTATATAAATACATTTTTGAAATCGTTTAAAAGTAATTTTGATTTTATTTGATTGATTCCTATCACTGTCTCGGTCTACATATCTATTTTATACATTTCTTTTGTACATCCATAGATGTTAATTAACCACCCAAACTTATCTTAGTATAGAGTCTTTTGTTTCTCCCTGACCACCAGGCACCGGTAAAAGGTTATAGTAGTAGTAGCATCAGATGTGGTATCATGTAGGTGGCACTGTGAATTTTGGACTTTAGATTCGAACTTAGTATATCTAGAAGGCAACCCCTCCTAGAATGTTCAGTTTCACGTTTGGGGTTTGAATTCTGCAGTGTTTAGCGAGATAGACGATTCTGACATTACAGTACCAAATATTTGTATATTTCATTATTAAAAGTATAAACAATATATTTATATTTAAGTTTAACCTAAAATGGGTTGGAAATAAATACACAACTCCAATTTTATATTAAATATTTTAGTTATGAATTTAACTCAAATAGTTAAAATCAAAATTAATTTTATTAACATTATTAATATTTTAATCTTAGGTTAAGAATAATATATTTACTTTTAATATTAATCAAGATGAATTTATGAGTTTCATTAATTCAAAGACATAGAAATAATTTTTTATAATAGATTGTGAATCATCTCATTTCATGTCTATGAATTAATGAAAGTAATAAATATAAACTAAAGCCTTACTTCTTAGGCTCTTAATATTAAAAATGTAGGTCAAATAAAGAATCACATGACTTTCTGTGTTTATTTTTTTGTATCTATGTTAAAAGTTATTGTATTCTACTGACTTTATTCTAGAAATAATTATTCTAATAATGAATAATTAATAAAAATAAGATGGATATGTTATTATTTACACTTCCACAATGATTTCAAGCTGTTGGCCATCTTTAATGAGAAACAGAATTTAAAACTACATATTTGCTTTTTTTAATAAACTAATATTTAAAATACACGAGGGTATTGATCCCAAGTTATCTTGCTTTATTGTTAACTTAGATAGTATATAAGTTATATTCTTTACTGAAGTTTGGAAATGTGTTCCAGTGCTATTTTTGAGTTGATTAAATGTAACCGATTACAGCTTTTAATCCAAATGTTAAAAACATTAATCTCAGAAACATTTCTTTCTGCAACAATCAAAAAATTATTATCCGTCTCTGAAAATCATTTAACACAATAAATTCTGAGCTTAACAATGTGTGATCTATTTAAAATAATAATGTCTTCATAATTTTAAAATATTGATTTTGCAAATTAAAAAAAAGTATAGTGGTATAATTCCAAATATTCAACACTTCTTCCATAAACTTAGTCCAGACATAGTAATAAAATACGATGTAGTAGTTTTACATGACCACAGGATAACAGTTTTCTTATCATCTTCATTTACATAGTCTGCCTATTAAAAAAAAAGACTACCAATACTATGAAAGAATCAATCAGAATCAACCAACTGATATGGAGTTGATCGTAAATGATATCTAAGACATGAATGTTGTTGTTGTTGTTGTTGTTGTTGTTATTATTATTATTATTATTATTATTATTATTATTATTATTATTATTGTTGTTGTTGTTGTTGTTGTTGATAATCAAATAACAAATTTACATTTAACTTAAAATTTATTTTCAAAACCTACTGGTCATCGATTTCATTAATATTTCATTAAAAAAAAAAAATATATAATTATTTGTATAACAATAATTTTTTTAAATTGTAAATTAATTGATCTAGGAACAGTATTTTTTTTTTTTTTGTAAAACCGTTTTGAAAAAATTACATAGGAAATCACAATTCTATATTGAATGTTGATATTTTTAAGAAATATTATTTATTTAAAACTTGATATTATTACTTTTATTATTAAAAAAAGTAATATAATTAATATATAATAATCTACTATACATATGTGGTGTAATTTAAATTGTGACTGCTTTAAAACAAACAAACAAAATATCTTTAGAAGAACACCATATATATTGACACACGCACATAAACCAAGAAAACACGGTAAAATCAACGTTCACATTAGAGCGTAATCCATCATTACAAAAAATTAGGCTACCAATTTTAAGGACAAACTACATAAAATAACAATTTCTTCTAATAAATAACATATCAATATATATATACATAGGCACATGCTTGTTCTTCAAATTAAAAAAAACAACAACAACATTAAATGCTTAAATATCGATGGTTAAATTGTCTTGACAAACTAAATTTATTTCTAAAGGATTTTTTTCCTTATAGTTAGTTTTCCGGAAATGCTTTTTAAATGAGCATATTAAATATAATCAGATACTTTAAAGTAAAGACAATACTAATCCCATTTCATAGATGTCAAAAACAGTAATCACAATAAATATAATCCTAATAAATTTTTGGTGATGAACATTTTTGCCAAAAGTAGCTATTATATTCCAAAATAAACAGGCAAAAAACTCTCCATATAGTAGTACCACCTTGTGCTAACCAGAGTAATCACTGGGTGCCAGGAGGCTTGTGCATAAAATCCCTATCTAGTGCCTACTCATCCAATATCCTCAGACTAGTTTCTGGCTTGTGGCCTTCATCAGTGAGGAGTATGAAGAGTTTTTTGCCTGTTTACTAACAGTTATGTGCTAGCATGAGATGGTGATCATGTGATGTTTAGTGGTTATATTCCAAAATATAATAGTTAAGTTGCCTTTAACAAGGGTACTTAGTACTAAAGATGACATTTAACATTATTAATGTTTTTTCTATATATAAAGCATATTACTATTGTCTTTAATTGATTATATTTTAGTGAAGTTATTATAGTCTTTATAAATCAAATGGTTTGATGCTGAAGGGGTCATATGATGTTATTATGGATATTAGTGTTTATGTAGCAGTAATCCAGAGATCCTTAGTGATAAAAATCAAGATAATATTAAGTATTAAAAAAGTCAAATAATTTATTACCCAGGAGTTCATAAAACGTTCAAGCACAAGCAGTGACCATAGCTCAATTGTAATTCATGGATGTTGAGTTCCAAATTTGGAACTTTACCACTGCCTCTAAATCATTCATTATTTCAGAATTATAATTTTGAGCAACAAAAGGCCTTTATTCACGTTCTTTAAATTCTAGAATCTGCTACTCTTTGACTGAACCAAACCATTCAGGGTAATCAACATTTTTACTGTTTTAACAATAAATCTATACAGATTATAGTTAAAAATATTTAAGTAATTTTTTACTGGGATAGAACTTATTTTATATACATATTTATCCTACATAACTTAGATATTTACAATTTAAGTATCCTCATATTTAATCAAAACCTTTAAGTTCACTTTTAATAACAGTAGGCAACAAAATATTAAACACATTTGTTTGTTTAATAGTAAAAATAGAAGATATTAGGTTTATTTTTATCCAAATTAAAAAATCATATCCTCTATTTAGGTAAGATAAGCTACTATTTCTCATTTGAAATATTTATTTACACCTATTGATTACTTTTGCAATAAAATAATTATAAAATTGCCCAATAACAAATAAAAAATCATATGATTAATTGCTAGGGACATTATATGAAGTCAATCCCATGCTAAGTAGAACAATTTCACTGGATTGATTAAATTAGATTTTTATATTTTTTAACCCATTCTCACAGTGCGACTACAAACTTTTAGGCCTCAAACCATAACTCTTTCATGACAATCAAACACAGAGAACCTTTTTATATTATAACTTTTTAAGTAATAATTAATATACTTTCACTCAATATTCATAGAGTTGAAACTATTTATAGAAACTCCATTGATGAAATAATTTCCAAATGCAAATTAAATTTTATGATTTAAAGTATGACAGTAAAGCTTACTTTAATGTTCTCTAATTTCACTTATGAATTAAACTGAATAATAAAATTACCAAAAACATATCTCTAACAAAATGTATTTTAAAAATCTCACCTTTGCCTATGCTCCATGTGGTTAGATGTAATGGTAGAGTAGTACACTTTAGAACTATGGTTCTGCTGGGTCACTTCTGGTTCTTGAATCTTTTATGAATTCCTAACCTTCTGAAATATTCCAAAGAATTTAAATTAGAACTTTCAAATTGGTTAAAAATATTAACAGATTTTAAAGAGGGTTCAGACATGAATAAAATCAATAAAAATATTACAATACTTTATTAAAAACTGTAAGAAAGAAAACTGGCACGCAAAAGCAGAAATTTACCAATAAATTCTTTACTGAGATAAGACAATGTATGAAGAAAATAAAGAATATAAATTTTTTAAAAAAGATCTATTAAGAAGAATTGTGTAAAATGGTATATAAAAAAATAATAATAAGAAAATATAATTGTAAATTGACAAGAAAAGCTATAGAAGTGAATAAAAGTCTCAAAAGCATACAATAACATCTTGTATTAATTTAATACACTGTACAGGCTTACACACACCTGCACATATATGCTGTAATATATAAGGGATTGGAATTCAGACATTCACATGACCCTTAACTCTCCATGCCATCTCATATTGCTGATCCACCTGATCACACACATGTTGAAAATATAAATAATCACCAATATTGGTATTTCATGCTAAACCATCAATCACCAATTGGTCCAGATTACTATCTCCACACATATATACAATCAGTGCTCAGCTTTATATTAAGATAGCCAATCTTCATACTTTAATGGACCCCAACTCACAACTCTTCATCCACCCATTTAATTGAAAATCTGATGATGGAATGTTCAAAGCCCACGTTAAAACAAATAATGGAATTATTACTAAAAAAATGGATGACATCATGAAATGTGTGGAAAAGTTCTATAAAAATCGTAAAGGAATAAGTAAAAAGATACAGTATTTCCTACAGTTACTACATCTTTTGAATTGCCAATGATTATAAATGAAGAGGTGAGACATGCAATTAACTCTATGAAAAAATAAACTTCAAGAGAACTCTTAAAACAAGCAAATGAAATAAAAAAATATTGGCAAATCTCTATATTAAATGACTCATTGATAAAGATGTACCATTTGATTGGAATAATGCAAAAAGATAATAAAGTTATTAAAAATTATAGAATTATCGATCTTTTATCAGTACTATATAACATCTTTATCAAGATAAATATAACTTATCTATAGTGAACTTAACAAACCAATAAAACAAACGGTAATTATATATGGTTTTAGAAAAATAATCCAGATTTGAGCATTGAAAATAGTTATAGAAAAAACCAATGAATATAAATTGCTATTATTCTTTGGATTTGTAAAGGATAAAAAGACATTTGATTCTATAAGCATTTTTGCAGTGATTAAAGTTTTGAATAATCAAGAAGTAGTTCCAGAATATTGTTATATTTTGAAAAATATTTATTATAATGCAACAACAATAATTAGATTCCTAATGTTCTCATTGAATCCAATCAAATTATATATTCTCCTTTTTTCTTTTTAAAAACTTTATTTCTTCTTATTAACCATATATATATATATTCATACTTCTAACATTCAATGTTTCAACAACTTTTTTCTATAGTCATTTTCAAGAATGTATAAAAATAACAAAAAAAAAGAAAATTATTGACATATTGCATATAAAGAAATGAGTATGTAGAAAAAATTTGGAAAGAAAAAAGAAGTGAGTAGATGTATAGATATATAATGAAACAGTCAGATTTGTCTATTCTTCTGTTTCACCTACTATATACTATAGTAGTATTTCTTTATGTGTAACTATACCCAAATCCTCATATATTACACTAATATTATGCTAAAATCATGCTAATTTTAAACTTAAATATACTAGTTGTGTATGTGTGCATATATTTAGCATACAGTATAAGAAAGGTATGTATATGTAAAAAAAATCAGTAAATATGCACGTATATATTTCTAGTAATTAAATAAATGGAAAAATGCTTTGTATGTGTAACAAGAAACTACATATATGCAGGAAAGTGTTAATAGAATTAAAACGTTAGAAATTTCTTTATTTAGAATATTTAATCTAAAATTAATATTTGAAATTATTATATTTTCTGCATATATCACTAAATTATATAATTGAGTTACATATATAATAAAATGTTTTCCATCTTTAGATTTGTTTTTCTAAAAAGGATGACTTCATAAAATTTAATCCTTCTCGCTGTATTCTGACCTATTTAAAATTTTAAGAGTAAAAATAGATTTTAAAATCAAATATGAATAAATTATCCTGGTCAACCAAGGGAAAACTCACCTGTAAAAGAAATCAATAACAGCGGGATACTACGATTTAGAAGAATACAGCAAAATAATTAGAAAAGCAGATCTGAAATTACTAAGACAAAGGGTAGGGGGGTAGGCTAATATATAAGTTGCTTCATCCATCTTTGATGCACTTAACTTACTTAACTTCGGACATTCAGCCAGTTCAATTTGTTAAAAATATTTTATAAATTTATGATGATGATGATGGGCTAGAAAAGGCAATTCCCTTGCTTTTCTGGACCCTCAATAGTCTACATGATGTGGAGAAAAGTGAACTAGAAGCCAATGCTACCCAAAGAACCCTCAGGATGAAGCCAACTTGCCACAGCAGAGAAACTTCAAGCAGTAACAAATCTCTATCCATCTCAACTTAACTTCTAAATTAAACTTCATAAATTCCTAAAAGCTAGCTAAATCTATTAATTATGGCCAAAATAATAATGTATTCTAAACTTACAACTTAAATGTAATTTTTATTTTCTTCATTTAAATCCCAAATCTTGCCTGATTTACTCATTTAATTTTGTTTGATTTATTCTAATTTATTTTGATTTATTAAAACTGATTTAGTTTTAATCTGCTTTAGTTGATTGATTCTAACTGATTTATTTTAACCGATGGTAAATGATTTATTTTAAATGATAATTATATTTCTAAATTATTTCACGTAATTTAGCCTAGTGATAGTATTTGCTTTTATTAATAATTCTCATAAATGAGTAAAATCAATAGTAAACTGAATCAATCAACCTTAAGCTAATTTTGTTTCAATTCCCTTTTTAAAAACTAAGCGAACAAAGCCAAATTTCAGATTTCATTTATGTGGAATCTTATCTCTAAATCTCTAAATCTATGCCAATTTTATTATTTTCAAATATGTATTTGTTTATGCTATATTTGTTCAGAATGGAGTTTTACTCTTAGTTAAATCATTAGTGAGAAGCGATTAGATATTCTCATGCACATATATGTAATTTCGCATTTATTAATGCACAAACAAAACTCCTTTTGAAATGGATAAAATGTCTTATTTAAGATATAATTAAAAGCTTACAGCTACTCTAAGATAGATTTGCTTTAAATGTAATATTTAATTAATATACAGCTGAAGTGATAAAAATACAGCACAAAGCTAGAACTTAATATTGTAATTATCCAAAAATGCTGTAATCCTAGAATTGTAAATGCCTATATAGATAGCTTAGCAAATTAGATTCATAAGCTTTCCTTAATAGCATAATTATAGATGCTATATAATGAACTGATCTACAGTAGTTTCATGGAAGAAAACTATTGTTTAGCATCCTATTTTTATTATATAATGATGTAGTCAGTTGAGCAAATGTGTCCTTAAGAAACACTTTGGCATATATACTTGGTACTGTAGCATTCTAATGAGCATATGTTTTAAGTGCTACCACATTCTTCTTAGTTCAGACAACTACCTTATTTATATGGGCATAGGTTAAGAGCCACCCCATTATGCATCCTTAGAACTGGAGCATGAGACTCCAGAGAATTAAACTAGTTGTTTGATCACCCGGACTAAAGGTATCTATTTCACAGAAATGGGTATGGTGTTAAGGGAACTGGTACTAGGTACAAATCCCATGAAAAAGCACACATTCGAGATGCAGGGACTCAGATTGTATATTTTCTATATGCCTTGGTATCTGAAGTCTGACTGCCAATCATCAGTTCATCCCACCATATAGTTGTATATTTCAGCTTTGATCTGAATCAAAATCTAATTTTATAGGCATATAAGCTATATAAAGAATATATTGATTAATTCACATTTAATAAAGTATTCTTTATGAATGATAATAATCACTTCTGCTAGCTCTAAAGCAAATCTAGATCCATAATTATAGCATAAACTAGGCATAGATCATCATGAGCAAACTAAACTAATTTACAAAGTAATAATAAGTCTCATGAAATTGTAGCTTGAAATATTGCAAATCTTCATCACCTGTGAATGATATATATATATGACAAGTAAAATAAATTAACTAATTTGTAACCAGAAAACTAAAATCACCTGCGAGTGATTTGAAATGCTCTCTCTCTATATATACCATAAATGCTTATAGCCAAAATCATAAACAGCGAGTGATATATATATATATATGATAAGTAAAATAAATTAACTCATTTGTAACCAGAAACTAATATCACCTGTGAGTGATTTGATATGCCATATATATATATGTAAACCCAAACTACCTATAACTCAATAAACTATAAATGCTTATATCCAAATTCATCACCTGTGTGTGAACCAAAACTTAAACATTAATAAGTTGTAATCCCTAAAATAATCACCTGCGAGTGAGACAAGCTATATAATCATATTATAATTTTATTATTTCATTTATTAATTTTATTATTTAAATATTTGGCTTTCATTAAATTACTTTAAACTTTAACTTCTGCTTAGTGTTTTGATTTTGCTCATCATTGTTATTGAATCACTATTATCATGCTCATAATTAGTTATTGACTCATCATTAGTTAATTAGCTATTAGTTATTAAGAATCACAATCCGTATTTAGAAATTATGCTTATGCCAACTCCTACATATACAGCTATACTGTTAAATATGCCAGTTTCCTATAGTCTCATGTTTTACTGATGTGCTACTGCTGGCACACGATTAAGGAAAATACTGCTGTGATCTCATATATGTCACCTGTAAGGTAATAAATCTTTGAGCATTGTTAAAGGAACTGGGGATAGGTTGGACAAGGGGTCTCAACAACTTCATTCGATCAGCCTTGGGATGATTTACTGAAACTCTGGATTTAGTTGCACGAATGTACAGATTTGACTGTTACAGTATATTGTTTTTCCCGGGTATGGCATGCAAACATAGGGCTTTCGAATATAAACCTGCATACCTGAGAGATATAGTGCTGGCATGGATGTTTCTATATCACTTGTTATATATGTCAATTTTTTTTGGGTATGAACACCCAAATGTGAGACTGTCATTAATTTACACCACCCTGAACTGATAATATGTGTGGTAGTAATAATATTATGTGTAAAAATTTTTTTGCACTGGATATGGAATCTAAATTAATTCCACATATATATATATAATTTTCTGTTATTAAAAATATTGTCAATTATTTGTAGTGACCCTGAATTGCTTACTGTATTTAGTGGTCATACATATATGTATGTTTTCACATTGAAATTATATAAATGAGAAAAGGTTTTGCATTATGGAGGTATGTCAGGGTATATAAAAATATCAATATAGATGTAGCATATTAAAAAACATATATATATATATATATATATATATATATATATATATATATATATATATATATTATTTTTTATATTATATATATATATATTCACTTAGTGACTGCTGGCACCCAAGGTAATTTGAATAAACTGAAATTATTCTCTTATAAATTTGTTGTTAGAGGGAGAAAAGTTTCTTAATTTAAAATTTGTAAATAATATAGGATATGTGATTTGAGACTGAAATGAGCAGAATTGAAATAAAAAGGGAAAAATCAGGCAAGATAAACATACTAGTATTTGGTGTACAAAATTTGTTAAACCACGGGAAGTAATAATAATAATAATAATATCAAGAATGGAAAATAAAGCATGCAGATGGAGACAAGATGGGTGAGTTGCATTTTAAATATATTGATTTATTTAATATGTTATTGTTGAGGATTAGATTAAATATGCTAGGCAAGAATAGAAGTTAAAGCATTAACTATGATTTAATATCAAGTATAGTATAGGGCTTCTGGAGATAGTGTAGAAATAAGGTGGTGAGAGGAAGAAAATGTAGACTTATCAGGGGAAAGAAAAGCGAGGTAGCCGATCATAAATTTAGATAAAAATCAATAATGGAAAATAATATTGAAGAGATGGTAGAAAAAGTGGGGGAATGTAGGGAAGACAGAGTAGAAAAACAACTCAAAAAGAAAGGGGAAGATGCTGAGGTCAGGAAAAAAGATAATGGAGGATAGTATCAGTAATATGGAAGAACTGGAGATTAATATAGAGGATATTATAAGGAAAGAACTCACAGAAACCATAGCACCCATGAGGGAACAACCTAAAAAAGAGAAAGATGAGAAAATGGAGTGACTGATAGCAATCTTAATGGTGAAATTGGATAGGGACATAGAAGAAAAGGTGAAAAAGAACACAGAAGAAAGAGAAAATGATAAAAAAGAAAGGCAAGAGAAGGAGAGAAGAGACTAGGAAGAAAAGGAAGAGTAGAAAAGAGACCGGCAGGAAATGTTTAAAAAAATGGAGATAATGTTTGAGACTAAAGGGGAAGAAATGAAGCAGAGTTTAGCAAATATGGAAAAAAATTGAAGAGCTAACTCTAAAGTGTAGGGGAAACTATAATAAGACCAAACAAAAATAAATTTCTTTCTCATTGTTTCCATTTATCATCCTTTGACATAGTTTTATTAATTTTATATTTCCTTAATTAATTTTTGCATTCTGTTTTAATCTAATCTATTGCTTAGATTAATCTAATACTTTGATAAGATAGTGTCTATGGTTTTTTCCTTTGTTTCTTTAATTAGTTCAAATGGTAGTTATCTCTTCTTTTATCAGCCAAGTAATCTTTAATTAATTGCAAATTTTAAAAATTTTCATTTTATAAATTATATTTTTAGTTTAATTTTATTTTCACATTCATTCATGATTGTTTCCTTTCTTTTTCTAAATTTATAAAAAGGAGAGCTAGTTTCAACTGTTACTTAGAATTACCCCCCCCCCACTCACTCTTTAATATTAAAACTTTTTATATTTTTAAAAGAAAAATTGACACAATACTTTCGTATTTGAAAGTTTGCATTTTAAAATCTATTTTAAAAACATATTTTTCTACTTTCACTTTTATTAAAACTTAATCATTTATTTTAAATAAAAAATATGTAATGTGAATTTATGTGCTTGTTTTCTTAACACCAGCAGTACAATAAGTAAAAAAGATGTATTGGTAGATGAAAAGAAAATGTTATTAATGCATCTTTATATATTAATTTTATTTGTAATAATAATAATAATACACCAATATCAGAGAAATTTACAACCTTTTTATTAATTTAATTAAAAAGAGAGACATTAAAATGAACTATAGTGATACACAATCATAGTGGTTTATAATTGAAAGAAATTACACACTAGCATAAAGACAAAGAACTATGTTCTCACTTAGATCTCTATGATCAGAAGAAATTAAAAAAATTGCACACTTACATAAAGAAAATGGAATGTATTCTCATTCAAAATAGAACTCGTTCAACTAAATGAACTAATTGATAATGGACAATGTTTTTTCAGGTGAAATATCCATTTCTGGAGTGACTTGATATATGTAATAATGGTAAATAATTCAATGTAACACAATATAAAACATGCAAACAATGTAAAGTTTCTTTGAGTTAATAAAGTGCCTTTTGAAACATTATCATCATCATCATAATAATAATAATAATAATAATAATAATAATAATAATAATAATAATAATAATAATAATAATAATAATAATAATAATAATAATAATAATAATAATAATAATAATAATAATAATAATAATAATAATAATAATAATAATAATAATAATAATAATAATAATAATAATAATAATAATAATAATAGAGTGCACACATGCCAGCTGGTTTGGTGATCGTAGATATCGGTAGGATACATTATATATTTCTAGTAATAATAAAACTAAAATTTTTTTTATTTAAAATAAACTGTATTGACTCTAAGTAACCCAATATTCAGTATATATAGTTTTTTAAACTTAAGAAAACTCCTCCTATGAGGAATTTGTGTGCAAGCAGTTATTTTTTTTACTCCAATATGGTGATCTCTTTGAACGCAGCAAGCATTTCTTATGCTGATGCAATCAAAGCATCCACTAAAAAACAAGATTTTCCTCAGAACGTGGAAAAAAATCAAACTCTAGTTTCATGATTTCATTGTTCAACAATGAATAATCTAATGAAACTAGATATGATTTCAGAATCTGATCCATTACCAGTTAATACAATAGAAGAAGAGATCTGGACTAATGAAAGTCTAATAAAAATTTCTGAACACTTTAATACAACCATCCCACATGATTTATTTATGTCGTTTAAACGTTTCTTTACTGACCGGTCTGTTATTCTTGCAATTACAGATATAAATTGTTTGTTGTATAAATTTCCTAAGGATTTGCTATATGAAGAATTAAGCACAAATAATTTATGGTATTCTGTATTGTGCATTGCAGATCATCCAAAACCTCACTATCTTGCTATTGAATTCTATAGTGAAGAACAAGAAAACAAATTTGATAAAACAATTAAAATGTTAGGGAAATATGCTTTAGTAAAAGTTAACCAATAGAGAGAAAATTTTATTACTGGCACAATCAAAAATACGTACTTTAACTATACAATAAATGACCTCAATAAATTAATGCAACCATTCAAAGCTGTTGTTGCTTTTCAACCTATATATTTAAGAGGAACTCTGATACCAATCTATGGAACCAGTTATCACTTTAAAGTTAAATTAAATCAAAACATAAATCCAAATGATATTCCCACTCTTATAACCAATTACAAAGTGCAGCTACTCTTAATAATTTATGGACTTAAATTGCAATGTTTTCAGTGCAAACAATGAGGGCATATTCTAAATGCATGCCCAAAACTTAAATGTAAACACCGTGATATGAGAGCAACCCAAGTCATCAATGTGGAAATGCTTCAGTAAATAACACAGAATTCACTCCTCAACCAATAAGTGAATCAACTACAATTTGCTATCAAAATAATCCAATTAATGAAGATGCAACAAATGATCTAAACATCACCAGAGAGAAATCAGTAAATGACGAAAGTGAATCAATTTTACCCAAAAATCAATCACGGAATGATGAAAATAAATCAGTGTTACAAGAAAATAGCTCATCTCAACAAGAAATATTAAAAAGTAATTGCCAAAATCACAAACAATCAAAAACACCCCTTAACAAAACTTTGCAAGATATTATAGACTATCTAGGGCCTTGCCTGCCACCTACAGACCCGAAAATAAATGACACTGCCAACCGAAAAACAGGCAGACCGTGAAGCAAACAAAGCAGAAAAAATGCAGCAGTGCCTATTGATCTCAGTGAAGATGATATGCCCCAGACATTAGATCAAAAAAAAAATAAATAAGAAAAGCAAATATGAGTTCAACGGATACCAAGTTCAAAGACTCTTCAGATGAAGACCTTAGCACCAATAAAAAAGCAAATGTGCAAAAATTATCGCAGGAGGGAGGAAGTAGAATCTCCAGACATAAAATTTTTTTGTCATAATTTGTGCAAGTTATCTAAACTATATAAAATTACAATGTAATTACTGCATCAGGTGTGTTCTGTTTTTATTGAGTGAAACTGTAATGAAAATAAAAATAGTGTCATTAAACATCCATGGATTAAACTCACCGGTTAATCCACCAGAAAAAAACTATCAATTAATAAAATGGCTTGAAATTATACTACCTCATTTGCTAGGGCTACTTGAAATAAAAATTTATAATAAATCTCAGATTAATCCATCTAACTATCTTAATAATTAAGGATACTCAGCATTCTCCCAAGCATCATTTTCACCCTCAGCAGGAACAGGAGTAGTAGTAATGAAAACCTGTCCCTTCTATTCATTCATAATAATATATATAGATGCACACATATTAATTATAACCTTATATGATAAAACAGTTACATTGAATGTAGCATTTGTTTATTTACCTCCAAATCATACAGCAATTAATAAAGTCATTCAAATTATAAATTCCAAAATAGCATCCTTATCACATCCATTAATTTTACTTGGTGATTTCAACATGTCATACAATGGGTTTATCACAAAATGGTTGCACTTACTAGCCATACCACTCATGAGTGGGGAAGGCTATCTCCCACAGAATTCAGTAACATTTAATAATGGCTGGTTTTCATCATTAATTGACCTGGTCTTCTACTCACCAGTATTACATCACATGATCAGCCTAACAATAAAAAACTCAACATTATCAGATCATTCTGCAATTATTGTTTCACTAAAGAATGATTTTATATACAGATCAATAACATCTATTGGTAACACAATTAGAGTGCTCCTTCCATGTTGAACCCCAGAATATTTATTCTCAGAAATATATATATCTCTTCAAACTTCGAGACATTGAAATGGATCCAGTGCAAACATGGATTGCCTTTGTTAACATAATTTCATATATAATTGATATCATAACAAAGGCTACCCCAACCCCTTCAAGGCTTCTAGCTCTTGTAGATGAAACACACAAAAGAATCATAAACAGTACTACAAATAAACAAGGCTGTTCAAAGGTGATTACCCTGAAGAAACTTTATCAATCAGTCTCTGAAGAACTTAAAAGAATACCTGGCAATTAAAAAAAAATTTTTTTTGACACAGACACACACATGGTCCAGACACTATATTCGTTGGGCACTGAAACAAAAGCCATCAACTCACATACCGACAGCAATTAAAATATTAGAAGATATAATTTCTGGTTACAACATGTTGTTACCTCTCTACACACATTTCAAATCCAAACTTCAAGAGAAGAAAAAAATCAACCCTACACCATTTTTTCTCGGTGAGCCAGAAGAAGATATAGAATTTACTCCCAAAGACTTTATTCAAAAATTAGAATCAACCCCAAACTCCAGTCACCCAGGAATGCATGGCATACCTTGCTTTGTATTCAAGCATTTAGAAAAATTTACTGCTCAGTATCTGTGTAATCTAGCAAACTTTCTAACAAAAAAGATCCATCATATACATGGATTATACCATACTTTACTAGTACCATTTATCAAAACACATGAAAAAATAACTACACTAAACAATCTAAGGCCCATATCAATGAGCCCTCTGGGTAGCAAACTGCTGGAGTCAATCATTAAAGACAAAATGGAACCCTATATTATACCTATACTATCTAAAATGCAGTTTGCTAAGAAAGGCTCATCTACAATGCAAGCAGCCTTTCTATTCAAAACAGTTATTGATTCTGTCAGAAATAATAAAAAATATAGTCCAGTTGTAATCCAACTGGATATAAAATCAGCATTTGATATGATTCCAATTGAACTCCTTGTTGAAGCATTAGCAGACACAACAATACCAAGATCCTTAATATATTTAATCACCAATCTTCTATTAAGTCGAGAAATACATATTACATTTAATGGTAAGAATTCCACCTCTTTTGTACCTTACTGTTCAATTCCACAAGATTCACCACTAAGTGCTCTTTTTTACTTTTTATATCAATCCCTTACTGAATATGATAGAAAAAAATTATCAGGCATATACATACCTGGTCTGAAAGCAAACATATGTATTGCCTACATGGATAATGTCTCGATTTTTTTAACTTCTAAAAAACAGATCCCAACTCTATTGAAAATGCTTAATTCATACACTAATAAATACAAACTGGAGTTTAACATGGACAAATATTCTGTGTGGTCAATATATACAGGACAATTTCACACACAACATTTTAAAGGAAAACCCAGCTCTTTTGTGGGATTCCCCTTCTATTTGAGCAATCTAGAAATGCGTCAACAAATACAAAACAAAATTAAAAATAAGTTGGTTGCAGACGGTTGTGGGTTCGCGTCCCGGCCGATGCTATGACATATGAAAAAAAAAAAAAATCTTACCTTTCATTGTATTCAAAAGTATTCCCATTTAAGCTATTAATTATGACTCAAATCACATACTATTCTCCAATAATACTATACACTAAATCTTTTACTAGTAAAATAAACTCATTATGTAGAAAGTTGCTGTGGGGAAAAAAAATTGTTTCAGTTTCACTAAAACATATTCAAGCTCCTCTAATACAAAATGGTTTAGGACTACATTCAATACATATTTTTAACATTCAAAAGACATTAAATCTCATTTCTGCATGTGCTTATTTATTTCCATACACAAAAGTGTTCTTCAAGATTACCCCAACAGATAAACCACCACCAAACAATGGATATTGGAAAACCTTGCTTACACTAATTCTTAACATTCCAAACATTATTTTTTCACCACCTCAAGATAAATTTAAATATTAGGATGTATACCAGATAATTTGCTCTCCCCTAAATGATAAAAGACCAATTTTAAACATTAACAATAGACAACTAACCTGAAAATTGAAGTTCTGGTCATTAGAACCCAAATATTATGATTTTCTACTCAAATTAAATCTTAAAGCATTGCCTACATTACACTTTTGTAGATATAGAAGGCATTACATAAATACAGAAGACATATGCTGGTTATGTCATAGAAAAACTGAGACACAAAGAACATTTTCTTTTTATCTGCCCTGTATTTGATAATATTCGTTTATCCATACCATCATTGTACAAACAAAGAAATTGTGACATTCAAACCCTTTTACAATCATTTGTTAAGGGTAGCTATTCACATATTCAAGCAAGTACTTTTATATTATTTTCACTATGGTGTACAAGATGCTCCTTCATGTATAACAATAATCCAAGAAGACATCCAAACACATTCTGGAACAAAATGGAACAGCTCCACTTAAGGGATGAAAAAATTGTATCCCAAAAGATGTACACAGCCACTTGGTCTATATTACAACAAGCTCAAAATTATAGATGAAAAAAAAAGATTAATAAAAAACAGAATTAAGAGCCTTACAAGTGCACAAAAGTAATTGGATGTGTATATTTTAAAGAAAAAAATGTAAACTCAAATTTGTAAACCACATGCATATCCTTTATCTTTGTTGCCCCCCCCCCCACCAATTACAATTTTCAACTTATTTATACTAACTTCAATTCATCTGCATGTGGTAAAATAGTTATAAATGTAACCTTTTTCTCATTATATTCAATAAAGTCCTTTTGAAAGATACTACTACTACTACTGCTACTGCTACTGCTACTGCTACTACTACTACTACTACTACTACTACTACTACTAATAATAATAATAATAATAATAATAATAATAATTTAATAAACATAATCTTTTTGTGATAAAAAATCACGCATGGAGCTTAACAAAAGTACATGTGCAAATAAAATAAAAAAACATAAATATATAATAAAATAATTAAATAGAAATAAAAAGTTTTTCATTATCATCAATTATAATCCAGTCCATAATGAATTTTCTCAAAGTTTTTCTTGGTAGGTCATTAACATTAAATCCAATGTTCCTTATAAAAATATTGTGAAATCTTGGACCAAGATAACATTTCTGATATCAACAATGAGTTTTAAAGTATGCTTGTTCAAGAAATAAATCAAAATCACGTGATCTAGTCACCATTATTGATGAAGAATTATTTTTAATCATTAGTAAACCACAATGATTGTGTTATTAAATCATAATGATTGTGTTATTTGAACATCATAATTAAGTTATCAAATCAAGCTTAATGTTTTTCACATTAATTTAAATTATCCCTCTGGGAAAAGATGTATATTATTTTATTACTTAAAACACTGAATGTGAATGCCATATATAGCTTGAAAAATTTCGTGTCAGTATAGGTGTGAATGCAATAATAAAATGTAAATAATTGAGGGACTTTTCAATCAATGTGTTCAGACTGGTCATTAATTACTTCTCTGTATTTTGGTGCAAATAGCCTTAATACTATTGTAGTGTAGAAGGTTTACAAACAAGCATTAGCGTATTAAAATTGGACCAGAGTCAGTCCGCATTTAAATCAATACATTATACTCAAAACTTGTATGTATCCTAGCATTAAGTATCAGTAAATTTATGAATTTAGACATTTAAACCTGGGTATAAGCTAAACCTGCAAATATCATTTATATATGTAACTATTTTATTGTGTTATTAAAGTTTGTTTCTCAACTTCTCCATTTATTCAAATCATTATGTTATTCAATCCAGAGTCAGTAAATTACTTTTCTTTTAGATTAGTGTTTCTGAATATATTTTAACCCAGGTTCAAAATATTGTTCAAGTGATATAAATTTATCATTCATCTTTGTGGATATATATATAATATATATATATCCATGTAGCTAATATAAATTATATCATTCATCTTTGTGGATATATATATAATCATATTAGCTAATGTCTCTGGGTCAGGAATGAATGAAATTCCTTTTGTTATCATCAAAGATGTTGTTCACAGTGTCATAGATTTAGAGAATAAGCAAATAGGGCAGAAGTCATGATTACTCCTGACCTGTGTATCTCAGGCATGATTGGTTTCAGGGTACTTTTGCTTAGGTTCCAACTCTTGTTAAGTGAACATACAAATCTGACTGGTACACTACTAATATTTTTTTTTGTTTTTACTGTGTTTTCAGTTCACAAAGACTTATTAAGATTTGTGATGCAGTTCTAAGGAATAAAAAAATTAAACTGATGGATATTATTCTTATAGTAGATCATGTGACATTCATGCACCAATTCAAGTACTTTAGTACTACAATCAAGTCATTTTACTATTACACAAAGCTACATATGTTCGAAAAATCAAATAAAAGGTTGAAGTTTTATTCAGGGATCAGTAGTTTGCTGTCACTCGACCAGAGCATTGTCTTTACATGGCATATTTATAATAATTATATGTTAGAATAAATTGTGCTAACAGAATGACACATTATTGCTAAATGGTAGTTAAGTATTATCATTTGGATTTTAATTAAAGAACTTAATGTGTACATATGTTAAGTTGATTGTTCAACATAAGATAAAGTAATTATAATAAAGTGCTATCTGCAAATATTAATATTTCGTTAGCATTATTAATAATTTGCTATTGCTTGTTCTTATTTTAGTACATTTAATGTGCAAGCCTAAAATATTTGAAATAATAAGCGAATAGTTTGTTAATGTAACCCTAAAAAGTCTGACTTATAAATCTATGGTATACACATTAGTTTGTTATTTCATAAATATTATATAAAATATTGAAATACAAGTACCTAGACTTTCAATCTCCCTACAATTATCCACTCTTTCCAATATAACAGATGCACATGACCACATACATGTGAAAAAGATAAATGATCTCCAATATATGTATTTTATTCTGAATCAGCATTCAGTTGATCCAAATCATTATCTCCCACACACATATATCATTAGTGTTCAGTTTTATATTAAAATAGCATATCTACACACTTTAATGGACAGGCTTCAATCCTCTCCATTTTTCAACCTCTCATCACATTTTCAGTGGTATGGATGGCTGAAGAGTTGGAGAGTGGAGAGGATTGAAGCCTTTCATTTAAAATGTGTAGATTTGCTATCTTAATGTAAATCAAGCACTGATTATATATATGGGTGTGAGGTGATGATCTGGACCAACTTATGAGTGCTGGATCAACATGAAATATGCATATTAGAGATCATTTATCTTTTTCACATGTATATGGTTATGTGTATGGAAATATAATATATGTATGCACAGTCAACTGTTAAATTATTTTAGTTTGCTCAATAAAATTTTATAATCCTTTAATTAAATACACATATTTATTCAATTATCAGAATTATTCAAGCTATGATATTTTCTGTGATTCCGTATGAATGTGAAAATTATTTCATAAAAATGAAGGATAAAAAAATGATGAGCTTTCAAACTCTGTTGCCAGAAAAGGTTTCAATGATTTCCACAGACAGCAAAACAAAACACTAGGTTAGACTTGAATTTTAGATTAAAGCACAAATAACCAGATTGAAATTGTCGCATGTTTCTCTTATCAGGAGGTTATTTAATTTATTAGTAAAATTGTATACTGTTTGGAAAGATTGACACATAGCAATGAGTTATATGAATTCTCTCATCTCACCACAATAATACACTTGTTTTTGAGCGGTTAACACTCATTCAGACAATAAGTCATTCTAAGGAAATACTATTCATATGTAATATTTTAGGAGCCAATGACTTTTCCTAGTGCCATCTAATTATAATTAAACACCTCACTCATGTTGTCCTCCCAACTGCAAAACAAGTGAAAATGAAGACAATTTCATCTATAGCCCGATTTATTTATTAAGAAAATCAATATAAACAATATTTTGTTATTTATATAATCAGCCAGAATCAATCAATACAAATTTAAAGGCACTTAATAATAATAATAACAGCAACAACAACAATCTACTAATGGCTAATGTAAATATAACTATTAGCATCAGCATCAGGTTGTTCAGCAATTGTTTACAGATAAACCCGTTTCACCAGCATAATGATTATTGTATAACTAATTCATTCGATAACATTTTGTAATTGTTTTAAAATATATGTAAGTACTTAATATTATTTTTCTTTCTTGCTATATATATTTATAGTGCTTCTAATGTGCTTAAATTTCATCATCCTACATGAAATTAAACTCGTGATTTTCATATGACTGATAATAGCTTCTTTTTTTAAATTTGCAACAGAGATAATACTGAATTAAGATTTAATGATTAATTGTATGATTTCGACAGAATGCAGTCTAAACACGAACAGTTTTAACAATATAAACATTTTGCATAATCACGCATTAATAATGACTTTAGGATAAAAATCTTTTTGCATTTCCTAATGTATATTAGTAAAAGTATGGATTGTAGATTTTTTTTAACTGTTTTTTTTTTCCACTTGACAAGCACATTTTAAAATTCGGCTGATATATATATTTTAAAATACTTGCTTTTAATGACGACACACACACAAAAAAACTATTCATCAATTAATAAAGTAAAATAGAACACTAAGTGCGGCATCGGATCGCATTAAAAAAAACAACTACCTTCCTATTTTTATAACGAGTATTTTTAAAAAAAAAATCTAATTCTAATACATACAACTGCTAATTTTGAAAACGAAAACATTTATTAGCATATGCACACATGCACTAATCTTTTCTAGTTATTTACTAGTATGTCATCATCATCATCATCATTTTAAACTATTATCGATTCATTGCATAATGATCTCTCCATGTTTAATCCAGTTTTTATGTTCAATATCATTTTTTCTTCACATTACATTAAAACTTCATTTTGTCCATCCATCTCTCATATAGCCTTTTTTAGATAGTTTACTATTTCTTGGGATCTAATTTTAGACTTCAACTACCATCTATTATTATCCTTTTAAGCAATATGCCTAGATTAGTTCCATTTCAAATTCATTATTCTTTTAATAATGCGAGTCATGTTTGTTTGTTCTCTCACTCATATATTTCATTTTCAGCCTCTACTTGTTTCTATTAATGTATGTTCTTTCTATATTTTGTTGAGCGGTCTGATGTATCTTAATAGTCTTTTATTAAAAGACCATATTGCAGTTCTTATTGAAGTGGTAAAAGAATGTATATTGAAAATCTTGTTTTCAAACACAAAGCATATTTCGATTGTAATAGTAAGTTATTTCTACAAAAAAAATTCACCCTAGTTTAACTCTATGATTAATTCCATCCATTAAGGTTTTATTTGCATTAAGAGCTTGATTAAGGTATTTTTTTTGTTAACTTTTTCTAATCCAAGTTTATTAATTTTCATTATTTTTTTTAAAGAAAATTAATTGAACATTATTGTTGCTAGCATTTATTTTTAAGTTACATTATTACTGTCATCTGATAACTCTTGCAACATTTTCTAAAACTCTGAAGCATTATTTCCATCATATCATCTGAAAAATCTAGATAACAAATAATTTTCATCTATTTTTATTTTCTTAATTTTCCATTTTAATTCACACAATACTTTTTATAAAACTGCTGTAAAAAGTTTTGGAGATATGGAATCTCCTCAACAACATACTTTACAAAGTTTATCTTTTTAGTGTGACCATAATCTAATCATTGCTATTGCATTTTTTTTTTCATGTGTCATAGCATTGGTCTGGGAGGTGAACCTGCAACAACCATCTGCAACCAACTGCTTGCTATTGCATTTTGATAAATAAATTTCAGAATATAACAGTTTCTTACGTCAGTGATTTTGATGATACTATAGAAATGCTTATAAAACCACATGCCATTTTATAATTTATAAATCCAAAATATAATAATAATTTTTGTTCATGGAATCTTTCTATAATATTTCACAATGTTTGAATGTGATCTACTATAATGAAACAATTTAAAATCTACATTACTCTTTTGATTGGTTAGAATTCAAAGTTTGGTAGAGATAAGTTATAATTATCTTAATAAAGATTTTATATAAAATTAATAAAAGAAAGACAAGCCTGTAATTTCTATTTTCTTTATCACCTTTTTAAAATATTAATATTAATACTACATTCTTCCAACCATCTGGTACATCTTTATCTTTTATATATTTGTTATATCTAAATTTTTCTATTTCTTCAGCAGATTCTTTTAAAATACCAATAATGATTCCATCATTTTTTGAAGTGTCTTTCTTCTTCATAAATTTAACTGCATGTCTGGCCTTTTTAAAAAAATCTTTGCAATTTAGATGATATAGTAATTGTTGAAAATACTTTTTAAAACTATACAATTCCTTATAAAACTATTCATACATTTCTTGATGTCATCACTCCTCTTAATAATTCTTATTACTGAAACAGTCCTCACAATACACTTTTGAAATTTTTATTCTATCCTATAGTATTCTTTGCCAATTCACAGTTATATTTTTTTTTACCATTATTAACTTTTTTTCATACAATTTCATAAAACAGTTCAAGTTTCATTAAGATTTGAAATACATGCACTCTTCATAAACCTGGAATTAATTGTAAATGTAGAGGATTTGAACACAGACTTTCAAGCACCCTTAAACTATCCACACTATCTCATACTACTGATACACATGACCACACACATGTAGAAAAGATAAATAATCACCAATATACATATTTCATGCTAAACCAGCACCCATCATATATATATATATATAATCAGTGGGAGATGATATATATATATATATATATATAATCAATGGGAGTTGATAATCTAGACCAACTGATGAGTGCTGTTTTAGAATGAATTATATATATTGGTGATTATATATCTTTTCTATATGTGTGTGATCATGGGTATCAGTAGTATGAGATAGTGTGGATAGTTGAAGGGTTCTTGAAAGTCTGTGTTCAAATCTCCTATATTTGTAATCAAGTTTCATTAATAAATTATTCCAAAGAAATCCCTATTCTTTAATATACATTGTTTTATCCCAGTGAAAATTTATTAGTAAATTTCTGTTTTTTGTATGGGCTATCGTTTTTGTATTTCTTTATAGATTACCAATTATCTTATTATTGATTTCAGCTAGATGTGCATCATCAAAGTCTGTTAATATTTTTAAACATTTTATAAGTTTTAATTTAAGTTTATTGGAGTGTTTTGGAAGATTAGGAATATCAAAGTATCATCTTTTTAATAGTTTTTGCCGCTAGTTTTGCTTAATCACACTCTTACATTTCATTAATCCACGGTCATTTTTTCTGTTGAATTTATTTAGAACATTACAATCATGAAATTAGATATTTTCTGTTAGTTAAATTATAATTGACCTCTACATTACATTCATTTGTATGTTTTTATGCATATTTCATTTAGCATTAGTTATAATATATAATTTTGTTTTTCTGCAAACTTCACAAGTCTGTATCCTCTCTCTTTTCTGTCATACAACCAAATTATCCAACAGTACTTTCATCTTTCATAGTTTTCAAATTCTAAAATTTGCCCTAATAATTTTAAAATATTATTTATTCTGATAAAAAGCAATTTATAAATCCATATAAAAATTCATTATTTCTTCATCACAATGCATTATCTGCATCTGATATCCTGCATTAATAGGAAGAACTAATCTTGGCAATCTATCTTATGTATTACAAATCTCCATAAATGTTATTCTTCCTCTTTATTTATAAGTGGTCCCACTCCATTTGTGCCTTTGTAGTAAAATACATGCCCACTTGTTAAATCATCTTTTCACCATCTTTTCTAAATTCATCAACTCCAACAATGTTCTATTTAATATTAGACAGTTTTTCTTCAAATTTATGCAATCTTTCTTCATTTATAAAAGATATGCACATAGGTGTCTAAACATAAGGTCATCATTGGCTGATAACCTGAATTCACAATCAGGAAATTCCTAATGCCTTCTGCTTTCAGATACCACTGTCTGCCTTGGCTGGTGACTTTACAGTCTTTTGTGACTAAGTAATGTGCTTTAGTTTAGTTAGTTTAGTCAGTCATGGTTGTAAATATTTCTAAAAAGATTATTCATACATATATTCATTCTGATTTCAAGAAAACACAACTGATATTTTAGTTAAGAACTATCACTGATCTGAAAATAAAGCCCATGGTGTTTCTTAATCTTAAATTCAGAAGTAAAAATTCAGTAAACCTGTCAAGCATTGGTGGCTGAGTAATCAACACAGCTTACTTACAAGCAGTTGTCCTGGGTTCGCTTCCCAGCCAATGCTTTAACACATGGGAAAAAAAATTTAGTAAACGCACTTTACTGGTTGAGGTGTATTGAATAGTAGCCCCTCTATGTTCATTTATCAAATGAATAATCACATAATAATAATAGTTGCAATGACAAGAAGGGAATGAACATTAGGATTTTGCTCTGCTCTGTTCCCTTAAGGTCTCAAAGAGAAAGTTAACAGTAAACTTCTTTCTGCAACCAATATATGTAAATATAAATTGAAGTTATTAGAATTTGTGTTCTCATCTTATTCCCAAGTTGCTTTACATCAATGAAAAATAATTTATTTGTTAAAATAATCTAAAATGATTATGAAAAAATCGAATAATATACTTTTTTAAAGATTTCAATATATTAATAATAATGAATTGAATCATTGATTAAATAATTTTGCTACTTTTAGTATATTGAGGTCTTATTAAGTTCATCCTATTTCTATCTTAAATATCCTATCTAACATTTATCTTCCTATTCTCATTGGTTCTTAACAAGCCTTTTTATTCCTCAGTGTCTTCTTTCTTTTATACTTTCTAAAGTATTTTCTTTCCATTTTCTCTTATTAATATTATGATTTGTAAATAACCATACGTTGGCAGCTTTCTTCCCCATTCCAGACTGCTTTTCATAAATTTATAATTTTCCCCTTTCCACAATTTTTTTCCAAAATATTATTAAACTCACACAGTTTAACTTCATTATTTATTTCCCCTATTGACTTTAAGTTTCAGTATCTAATCTTTCAGAAATCCCGAGTTCTATCAACATAAGTTATGATCATTACTTTGCACTTTTTTTTCCTCAAATATTTTAAATTCTTTTTAGCTTTCCTGATTTTGCTTAATCTACACAGGAAATGTAATGCCATTCCTATAGGATAATTGATAAAATATATTGACATGTGCTTACAATCAAAACAATTTTTTTTTCTAGTTTTAATGACGTCATGTATAATATCAAAAAACAAAATAGTTATTAATCCATTGCTTTCTGTGGTCAAAGTCATTAAAATATTTAAAAAAATATTTAAACATTAAAAAAGACATAATTTTTACTAGCTTACAAATAAGTTAATTCTGATTATTTTTCTATATATTTATAGCATGAATATTTGTAAGGACACGTGTCATTCAAGTTCTAAACTTAACAAAATTAAGTTTTGATCCGGAAATAGATCTTGTGATCATGTAGGACTAAAAAAATAATCAAACATTTGTTAATTAAAAATTTGAGATTAGATTAGACATGATATTTTGGGAAATGACGCTCATATACTAATTTGAATCTCTGACTGACCCTTCTTTTTATAGCTAGAAGTAAACTACAATCATTTTCAGATCTATTAATTTGGAAAATAAATTAAAGACATCAATTATAGTAGCTTAAATTGTATTCCAAAATGAGAAGAAATAAAGAGATAAAAAAATTTACATTTAGTAAAGTTATTAAATAATAATAATAATAATAATGATAATAATAATAATAATAATAATAATAATAATAATAATAATAATAATAATAATAATAATAATAATAATAATAATAATAATAATAATAATAATAATTCATTTTTCAATTTGTTCTGCAAATGACATCTCATTCCAGTAGTCCGTAGATGGAATGGAAATCCAAGGAATGAGCCTGGCTTTGCCTGGAAAATGGATGTACATGGCCTTCCCGTGAATATTGTCCATGCTGCTGTTTTTTCTGGATTGAAACTTAGTTTAAATTCCTTTGAGTATTCTTCTAAAATCATCTGTAGTTTTGGTATCTGCCTTTTTGATTTCAGGAAAACTGTAATATCATCCATGTATGCAATGCAGGTCAATTTTTGACCTGTTCCTGGGATCTCCACTCCCTCAAATGCCCGTTGTAATCGGACAAGAAGGGATTTATATATAAAATAAATAAGATGGCACTAAGTGGGGACCCTTGTGAAAGTGATTTAGTTGGTGTGAAAGCTGGTGGATTTCTGCCATTTAGAGTAATGTGTAGCTCACGATTAAAGAGTAAATTTGTTATAACATATATATGTGATTTTGGCATTTCAGGGTCATTCAATAATCTCAACAGTATAGATATATCAACATTGTCAAAAGCCGAAGCAATATCCAGCTGTACAACAATCGGGCCATATCTTTTCTTTTCTCTAACTGATGTCAAAATAGCCTTAAATAACATAGCAGCTTGTGTGGTAGATAAATGTTTTTTAGCAAATTGAGCTGGTGAAATCATCGGTAAAATAAATGGTTCTATTTTATCATTAATTACTTTCTCTAAAATCTTTATGGGCAATGGACCCATTGATATTGGCCTTATCTCTATATGTCAGTATATTCTAAGATTCAATTGATTAATAGTTTGATGATGACTAGATAGTTTACTTTATGCCAGTGGTTGCTTTCTCAAAAGCTTTTATTTCCAAAATTAAGACCATTTACAATCAGCTATTATGGTCAAGGAAAGTCGTGGCAATATCAATGGCAAAACTATGTCAGCCACTGAATAAAAATGGTTTGGGGTTACATGATATTGGTATTTTTGCAAAACAGAGAATGAGGAACAATATAATTGATATTGTTAAACAATTTCTAAAAATTAAGCAGCTCATAGAGGTCATTCCAACTGATAAACCACCACCAAAAAATTATCATATTTTGAACAATTAATATATCTTTGTAAAACAGAATCAAAAATCCCAGAGCAATTTATTAATAAATACAAATACTGGGACATTTATAAACTAATACATGAAGATAATAACACAATTGCTTTAGAACCAATACTGGGAATTAATAATAAACAACTCGTTAAAAGGTATAAACGATGGGCCTTAGAAGCAAAGTTTTTCAATTTTCTAATAAAACTTAATCTATCTGCATTACCTACCACATATTTTCTTTGCCTTAAAAGACTGTATACATCAATTGATCCATTTTGTGGGTTATGCCATCGAGCTGAGGAAACACTATCACATCTGCTATATCACTGTGAGGGACTTAGGCAGATAAGAAATCTCATAACTAGCAGTTACAGGAAGTCTAATGTAACAATGCATCAATTAATTTCTGCATTTAGAGAGGGATTAATATCAAGTGTCAGGGCAGCAACCTTTGTGCTATATGCATACTGGTGTACTAGATGCACTTTTCTAATTGGTAACAATTCCAGGAGACATCCAGCTACTTTTTCAGATAAACTTGAAATGATACAGAAAAAGGCTAAGATACTGGCTGGACCTGACATTTATGCAGCAACCTGGTCATTACTTAAGATTAGATCTATGTTATAGTGAATTGAGGAAATTAAACATTATAAAAAAACTTAGAAGGATATGCATGTCAAATTAGCAACAAGGACAATTTAACAACAATTTTTTCCCTTCTATTATAAGTGATTGATTTGCTAATGGCGTTTAAATGATAATGGACAATCCAGGATATTATATGTAGACGAACTATGTAAATGCAAAATTTGTAATTTTTTTGAGACAATAAAGGCCTTTTGAATAATAATAATAATAATAATAATAGAGTGCCACCTGGTTACTTACATTGTTGCAGGTAAGAAAAAAGTCTCCTAGTTTTTTTTCAAATTAAATAGCTATACAAGTGGATTTTTCCCTTAAATATTTAAATATGCTATACTCAATGCCTACCTGAGTGTTTTAAGAAATGTGCATGTCCTAAAATAATTAGTGAACAATGATATAAAAAATCAATAATAGTTACGAGTAGTAATTAATTCTCCGGTATGGCGTATAGACGTCAATGCAAAAAATTATAATTAATAACATTCTTTAGAATCAAAAAGTAAAAAGAGTAGAAGGAAAAATAGCGAAAAACATAATAAGTTTTAAATTTTAAAAAATAGTTTAAAAAATCAAAACAAAACCTTACCTTAGTCAAAATAAAAGTCATAGATCAATTCATAGATCACATGACCCTATCTCTTAAGCTTGTAAGTTATAAACAGTGAGGATTGCCAATTCCTCTACAAGCTTTATGATAAATGCTTAGCCAGAGCTGACAGAGATATTTTAAGTGCTGGCTCTGGCTAAGCATTTATCATAAAGCTTGTAGAGGAATTGGCAATCCTCACTGTTTAAAACCTTACCTTGTTGAAAAATTACTTGTGTAAATAATAAAATGGCGACTGCCCAGTCGTCAGCTCAAGAAGCTGGGCCTTCACACCACACAAGAAAAACATATGCAACTATTGCAAAAACTTACCAAGATAACGTAAACCCGGGAAAAAATCCCAGATTTAGAAAAACTATGTTAGATGATCTTAAAAACTTGGATCTAGTAAACCAAAATGAAATTGAGCCCCCCCACACACAATGGACAGATGATATGCTGGAACAGATTGGGGTCAGATTCAATAATACGATATCTAGAACCCTTTTTTCTACATTCAAAAGATTTTTTACCGAAAAATCAATAGTGTTGGTGGTAACAGACAATCACTGCACTCTCTACCGTTTCCCCAAGGAGCTACTTATTGAAGCACTAAAAAAAAAAAATTTACTGGAGACAGTACAATGCATAGGCGACCATCCAAATAGCAGATATGTAGCGGTTGAGTTTTGTGAAGCTACACAAAGGGATCAATTCAAAAATCATATTAAAACTCTAGGTAATTTTGCAATCATACGTGTTGATGAAAACAGATACAAAAACATCACCGGAGTATTAAAAAATGCCTACTTCGGATATAGCTTTGACGATTTCCAAAGAATGATGAATCCATTCAGAAAGGTTACTTTTTTTTAGCAGATATACCTCAAAGAAACATCAGTACCCGTATTCACAAATAGTTTTGAATACAAAGTCAAGCTAAACAAAGAAATAGACCCAGAAAACATTCCAACACACATAACAGACCAAGAGGCAATGCTATACTTATATATCTGAGGACTAAAGCCACGTTGTTTCGCGTGTGGCAAAAGAGGCCACATAGCAACGCAATGCAATGAAAAAATAAATCTAGTGGAAGAGAATAACCACCCCTCACAAAGATTAGAAGGGAAACCAAATAGAGCACACAAATCCACAGAGCAGGAAAACATAGATTTCCCCCCACTTAAGTCAATAATATCAAAAATTAAAATTAATAAAAATAAAATGATAGACCATCCCCCAAGCAAGTCAATGGAAATAACAATTAACACAAACACGAATGAGGAAGAGGAAAACTTTGAACCCCAGGCAAAATCACTTAGTGATAAGTTAATAGAACATGAAAATAATTACATGGAAAAAGAAACAAAAGAACTGCCAAACGGAGATAACAATCAAGCTGAGGACAAAACAATAATCAAAACGACAACTGAAATAATGGATACCATCACACAATCCTTTCCAGCAGTTGAAAACACACCTCCGGAAAGTAAACGAAAACAAGCAGAACAAAAAAAAATAGAGAAAACAAATGAAAGCATGCAAAATGAAGCGAAGGAAATCCCAAAAGAAAATAAATATCAAACAGAACACACAATAATAAATAAAACCGCAACAGAAATCATGGACAGCATTACAGAGTTTTTTCCAAATGTTGGAAGCACACCAACGGAAATTAAAAGAAAGCAGCCCAAAGCAAAAAAAAACTAGAGAAAGCAAAAAAATTAAAACAAACGAGCAAGAACTTACCCAAGTAGACATGCCGGACCAATCATCAGATGAATCTATGGAAATAGAATCACTCTTACTGGAAGAAATGACTTTGGAAAATGAAAACAAAGAGACTGCAATAGATAAACATGCAAATAGTAAGTCTGCCAGCAGCAAAAAAAAAACCGCAATGAAAAAACGTTTAGCTCGCAGGAAGGAGATAAAATTCCAGCATTCTAATCGGAAAAAAATATAAATAATATCCCCTACATACAAAAATATACAATCAAATGAAGATAAATATTAGTGCAGTAAACGTCCGAGGTTTGAATTCAATTAAAAGAATGCAGCAAATTAAATATTGGATACAGACAACAACACAACCATCCATTTTAGGGCTATTGGAAACAAAAATTTATAGCGGATCCCGCTTTGATCCAGCGCTACATATGAATAAAATAGGCTTTTGCACATGCTCCAGAGATACAGCAATGCCTTCAAATGGCACAGGTATTTTTATCAACCAACAATGCCCATTCACTACTTTTAAAATAATTTTTATAGATGCAAATCTCCTTATAACAACATTCAATCATAGACAACTTTCAATCAATGTTATTTTTGTATATATACCTCCTGGGCCAATAGTAATTAGCAGAATAATTGCGACAATAAATTCAATTCTAGCTACCAATCCCCACCCCACTATTCTTGCTGGAGATTTTAATATGACCTATAAAAAGTTTGTCACAAAATGGTTACACCAACTTACAATACCACTAATGAGTGGGGAAGGGTTTCTTCCACTGGACTCAGTATCTTTTTATAATAACAGACACGGTACTTTGATTGATCTGCTGTTTTATTCTCCCATGTTACACCACGCAATTGAAGTAAAACTTTCTCCCACCAATTTTTCTGATCATGCAGCACAAATAATGAAACTAAATTTAGACACACACTGCAATACTTTTAACAACATACAAAAAACAATAAGAATTCTACTTCCAAATAGTACTCCCGAGGCTCTCTTCTCAGAAATGTATATAATGTTAAACAAATTAAATCAAATTGAACTGGACCCGATCTCCAAATATATAGCATATATAAATACACTCTCGTTTAACATAAATCACATTACACAAAAATCCACCCCCCCTTCAAAATTAATCACATTAGCAGAAGAAATAAATAAAAGGATAATACAGGCAAAACCAGTCAAGAATAACCAAGCAAATATAATAAAGCTAACAAAGTTATACAATTAAACCGTTGATAAACTGAAACAATATCTAGCAATAAAGAAAAAGAAAATTTGTCTCACACAACAACATACATGGACCCACGGATATATTCATTGGGCTTTAGGTTATCCATGCACAAACAAAGTACCCATGGTGCTAGAATGGGAAAATAGAGTGACAGCTGGTTATAATATGCTAGACCCTATATATAACTACTTAAAAAAAAAACTAACTAAAAATAATCATTTCAAACCACTTGCAGATTATTTTGGCAAGCCAGAAACGGAAACACCTTTTGAAATAAAAGATTTTGCAATAGTTTTAAACTCAGTCCCAAGCACATGTCATCCAGGGCCACCAGGGATCCCACAATTTGTACTGTCACATCTCAGCCAATTCACAAATAAATATTTATGCCAACTTGCAAATCAATTATCACAGAAACTATACAATATACAAGGGCTATATCCAATATCAATGGTCCCATTTATGAAAAAACAAGAACCAATTTCCACACTAGCCAATCTCCGACCAATCTCAATGGACCCATTGGGAATAAAAATACTGGAAAAGGTCATAAAGGATAAAATTGAACAATACATAGTACCAATAATATCACAGCATCAATATGCAAAAAAGGGGTCATCCACAGGGCAGGCAGCACTAATATATAAAATGCTAATCAATTCAGTTATTAAAAAGAAAAAAATATGCACCAATGGTAGTCCATCTGGATTTTGAAAGTGCTTTTGACTCTGTCCCAATAGAAACACTATTGAGTCAGCTAAAAGAAACACAGATACCTAAAACAATATTATATACAATCCGCAATTTGCTTCTAAATAGAGAAATACACATCACGCTCAATGGTAGATCCACATCATCATTCAATCCCAGCCAATCAATCCCGCAAGGTTCTCCACTAAGCACACTGCTATTTACCTTTTATTTAAATCCACTGCTAGAGCAAATAAATAAAAAAATTCAAGGAATTCAAATACCAAATACTAATACATACATTCCCTGCATAGCTTATATGGATGATGTCACAGTGTTTCTAAACTCAAAAAAGCAAATACATATACTACAGGAAATAATAGAAGAATACACAAAAAATTTCAAATTAAAAATTAACATCAATAAATCAGTAGCATGGTCAATATACACAGGCAAAACAGACACACAAATTTATCAAGGTAAGCCCAGTAATTTCCTGGGTTTTCCTTTCCACTTGGGAATGAGCCAGATGAGAAGGAATATACAAAATAAACTCAAGTTCGAAGCGGAAAGGATCATAACATCACTCTCCAGATCATATCTCTCACTTTATGCAAAAGTGTCACTATTTAATCAACTTATAATGACCAAAATAACTTACTACCTGCCAATAATTACTTTTACAAAACAATTTACAAAGTCAATTAACTCACTTTGTAATAAACTATTATGGAACAGAAAAATAGTAGCAATTTCCTTAAAGCAACTTAACCAACCAACAAAATGGAATGGCCTTTGACTGCATGCTATACATACTTTCTACACACAAAAAACAGTAAATCTACTGATTACAATATTCAGACATTTTCCAAACATAGAACCAAAAGAGGAAATCACACCAACGGACCGACCCCCACCCACAAACAATTATATAAATACACTACTGATAAGTATTAAAAACATTAAAGATAAAATAGCACTGAAGAATCCAATTAAATATACTTATTGGCAAATTCATGATTTTCTAACTCAAAGCCAAGAAAACAACAATAGGATAACAGTACTAGGAATAAATAATAGTCAATTACTCAAAAAGTACAAAACATGGTATTTAGAACCTAAATTGTTTGACTTCATCCTCAAATTGAATTTAAATGCACTACCTACAGCACATTTCATTCGGTTCAGAAGATTTTACCTAAATGTTGATCCAATGTGTGCTTTATGTCACCGGGAAGAAGAAACACAAGAACATTTAATATATCACTGTAAAGGCTTAGAAAAAGTCAGACAACTGATGGTGAATAATTACAGGAAAAGGGAAACCACAATAGAAAAAATGCTAAAAGCTTTCAATGAAAATAAAATACCTATAATACGTGCAGCAACTTTCAGTATATATGCCTTATGGTGTACTAGATGTGCTTTCACTTTAGGAAACAATCCAAGAAGACATCCCAACACATATCACAACAAACTAGGAAAACTTAAGGAAAGGGACAATCTTCTAGCACCACCGGACATTTATGCTGCCACATGGTCTCTATTTAAAATAAAAGCAGCCTTATAATGGATAGACCAAATATAACCTCTGAAAAATGGAAAACTGAAATGAACTCATAATAAGAACTGAAATAGCTAAACGGTGTGAACTGCAAAAGACTCTAATGGTTAAAAAAAACAAAAGTATATTTTCTGTGTTTCAAGATGTATCCTAGAATATGATGTTTTATACAATGTATTACTTGATAAGAATGTAACCTTTTTTTTTGCCTAATAAAGTTTGCTTTGAAATATAATAATAATAATAATAATAATAATAATAATAATAATAATAGTAGTAGTAGTAGTAGTAATAATAATAATAATAATAATAATAATAATAATAATAATAATAATAATAATAATAATAATAATAATAATAATAATAATAATAATAATAATAATAATAATAATAATAATAATAATAATAATAATAATAATAATAATAATAATAATAATAATAATAATAATAATAATAATAATAATAATAATAATAATAGTCTATTCTACTACATTACTGCTATCTATTATAAGCTTCAGTAATTGATGGTATTAAATGATAGTAGTTATTAAATCTATATCTAGTGTTATTCTATTCACATTCTTAGATTAAATTTAGGCTTATGAACTTTATCACTGATAAGATTAGGTAGAATTTACTCCAGAAATGTATTATGTAAGTTAGGATAAATTGACGTTTTTTGATTTTTATCAATAATAAATAATAGAAATAACAATAATTCTTTGACTCTTTGAAAGTTGTAACATTCCCTTTCCCTTTTTAACCTGTTTATTTCCTTATGCATGAAACTGTTAATGCAAATTTTACAGCTACAAATGTAAACATATGTATGCAAATAAAAATCTATGTAACACTTTGTCTAATAAAATTACTTTGAAGCATAATAATAATAATGAAATGATGATGATGATGATGATAATAATAATAATAATTTATATAGCCTGGGATCATAAGAAATTTAAGTGCTGGAAATTCAACAACTGGAAATAATCTGAGGATTTTGTTCCACAGTCTGACACTATACCACTGTACTAAATAATGCCGGATAATGATGACGATGATAATATATAAAAGCTTTGTTTCCAATATAAAGCTTTTACATCTAAACTATTTATGTATATTAGCAAAAATATATTTTAAAAGAAAAGTTCTGAAAAAAATTAAAATAGTTATATTATTTTTCTGTAAATGTTATATAACAGGCAATGTTTTTAAGTCACAGGCTTAATTTATACAAACTAACTTTTTATTTTCCCCAATATTTCTAAATCATCATAAAAGTAGCCTTGTTACAGTTTGGAAGTTTGCCGAGTCATTAAGGCTGTATAATTTATTTTGCTTAAAGCATTGCTGTCTCTTGGTCTGGTGAAGATATTAGTTATTCATTGCTTACTATTTAGAACAAAGCTATAATGAGAATTTCTGACCTAGCATATCATTAATAAACAAGTTCTTACACTCAGAAGATTGCTCTCTAATAAAATATGTTAAATAATGCACAAATAGGGGGCATTTAAGTGTTATCATTCACAATATTATAAGATAAAGCTCAGTAATGTATTAATTACATAAATGGACATATTTAAGCAATTCAAATGGTTTTAAAGTAAAAAATGATAATTTATTAAATCATTAGATGGAGAAATTCTAATATTCAGTAAGAATAAGATAAAGCTGAGATGACAGTGATAGATATATAATTTAATTTTCTTATTTATGATTATCATACTGAGATTTAATCCACTTAATAAAAATAGCATATAATAATTTAGTGATTAATATTGGATGGTGAACTAGCAATGAGTCGTTATCTTCCAAAACAAGTTTTTTTTTTAATATTTTAACTCTAGATCACGAGCATGACAAATTAGTGTACAAACCATGACACCAAGTTGCCTGTTAGTGAAACATGGTAATAAAATAAAAAGTTTTGTAATGCATGGCAGTGTAATTTACCTATCATAATATGAAATTCAAATTTAGATTAAGTAAGACTTAAAATTTTTTTTAGGCCCCAATAGTCATAGGTTTCTCTAGAGTTAAAAATAGATCCAACATAGAGAAAACATCCAATTTTGGTTGACAAATGGTTATCTAGTTATTCATAATTAGAAAAAAGAACAATGATAAAAAATAGTCCTAATCATCACCAGCAAGCATTCCACAAACCTGCTGAGTAATGCATTTTTCTTTACTATTCTTTTGTGAGGAACCATGGAAATATATAGAATTTATTTTTAGAAGATGCTGTTAAGTTTTGACATCAATTTCTGACGGTTCTATTAATGACATTTTGCCCATTCATAGAATTTTGATCATAATACAGTATATAAGCTGTAGAAACTAATTGCAATTGCTGAATTTAAAATTGGGGAAATGATTTTTTTTATTCATATATATATATAATGATTTTTTTTCAAGACAATTACTAAAATATAGGCAAAATTAACTGAAAGCAATTTGTGACCATGTCCCTTCCTCCCAAATAATTTGGAATGTTTTTTTTTTTTACTGATAACATAACTATGATTAACCAGTATAAACACCATCATATTTTACTGTGGTTTAATAAAGATATTAAAAATAATGGTAGCCATTGCTAGTTGTGAAGGCTGCATCTTTATACAATTATTTATTTTTATAGTTAAAACATTAATATTTATCTACCCAATCAAGATCAACTTGAGACATTTGTTCTTGAGCTAATAATAATAAATAAATATCTAAATAACTTCTTATCACATTTCAAAACACTTTTTATTCAATTATCTATTAGCTCTGAAGAAGTCTGACAGTTCACATTGTCAGATAACTGAATAAAAAGCATTTTGAAAAGTGCAAAAAAGAAACAAATTTTTTGAAACTAATTTAATATAAGCATTTGAAAAAAGAATAAAAAAATATTGAACATTTTGAATAAATATTAATAGCTATGCATCCACATACCAATATAAAATGCTTAACTGAATTGGTTATGCAATACCTAACTGAAACAGTTTGTGACCTAAACTATTCAAAGTTTACTTAGCTTAGATTCAAATCTCAGTTTATATGACTAAAAAATAAATATCATACCATTATACAATGAAACTCTTAAATAAAAATATTAGGTATAAAATATTAAAAAAAGATAAACAAAACAACAACAACAACAAAAAATGTTGAGAAAAGTAGAAAGAAAAATAATAAATATAAGACAAAATACAGGCAAAACTGTCCATACAGTAGTACCACCCTGTGCCAACCAGAGTTATCAATGGATACTAGAAGGCTTGTGCATAAAATCCCCATCTAGTGCCTACTCATCCAATATCCCCAGACTAGTTTCTGGCTTGTGGCCTTCATCAGTGAGGAGCCTTGAATCTGAGAGCACTGCACCTAGATCTTAGTTATGTGCTAGTATAATAGATATGATCATGTGATGTTTAGTGATAAGAAAAAAAACTTATGAAGATTTGTTTAAAGAAGGAAGGTGATTACAGATTTAAACAGATGAGCGGTATAATCAGTAGAGGAAATATACCTAGCTTTGACATAAAAGAATAATAATTCTACAATTCAAGTTTTTTGATAAAGTTATGTGCAAAGAGGGAAACAGTAGCAAACATAAAATAAAAGAGGTGTGATTCATTACACAAAATGAATATGTAATGAACCAAAAAAAACTAATAGCATTCAACCCAGCAAGAAATTAATGTCCTCGGCAGACTCACTATGAATATGATGTGAAAGTGTTGTGAAAGTGCCAAAAATATACTTGATACAATAAATATTAAATTTTATATTTAAATCTGTATGAGTATTTTTTCACACATTAATATACATATATCAGTAGTTAATAAAATTTAGTTAAAATTTTGCTCTAAGTTTAAGAAATTAGAATAAGAAAAAAATATAAAACAAATTAATATAAAACATTGATAGTAGAAATTGTATTTGTTGAAAATAATTTCTTAAGATTGTTGAATAACTCTTTTTAAATCTTAAGTAAAAAATAGTAAATGGATATGAAGATAAAACCCAGTGCACAATAATGAAGGCTTATAGTCCAAAACTAGTTTGGAAGTTTGAATGTGATTCTGCTATCTAATATTCTTTGAAGCTCACTATAAATAAGACTTGATGCTGATACCAAAAGTAAACAAAAAAAGTCATAAGAAAGTTGTGTTAATTTAGAAATGAATGAAGTCACTAAAATATTCAATTACAAATCTTGTCTTACACCTAAATCATCTTGGTTTCAAATTATAAGTTATTGGATAATGTAAAATAATTAAAGCTAGTTGTTGGTTACATAACTGCTAATCCAACACTTTTATTGATTGATGACCAATAGGCAGAATAAGACTGAAAATTTTGATGGCATTAACCATTCAATCCATGGATTGATCATCAGATAGGTCTGGAAATTACTGCTATTGAGTCAGATGCTTATAGCAAATAGAAAATACGATTACAAAGAAATCAAATCATATGTCACATGACCTAATTTAACAAGCTTGTATTACAAATGTTATATAAAGAGCTCACAAATAAGGTCTTAACAAGCTTTGCAGAATAACCCCAATCCCAGAGCAGTTTCTGCTACTGGCTTCCTCAGTGAGGTGCTAGAATGTTCAAGCATATCATGCTTGAATAATCTAGTACCCCACTGAGTAAGCCAGTAGCAGAAACCGGTCTGGGGATATTCTGTAAAGCTTGTTAAGAGCTTATTCGCGAGCTCTTTATATAACAGAAAATACGATGTTTTGTTATCCTTCAGGGAAAAAAGGGCAAGTCAAAATAAAATTTGAAAATTATATTGAGTCAAAGCAAATGTAAAAAAGCAAGCCTTGCAAAACAATCACTCAACTTAAAAAATTTGAAAATTGTAAAATATAGATTTTTTTTATTTGATATTGGTTATGCACATTTCATTACCTTTGATTATTATTTAGAAATTTGATAACTAATAAAATAAAATATATACAGATTTTAACTTTTGTTTATGTAAGTTAAATGTAATTTTTATAATCATTTTATAAAAATTTTGATTTCACATTAGTCTTCATCATTAACATAATGTTTTGGAACCATTATTACTTCATTTATACTTACTAAACTAATAATCTAAAGTTTAAAATCCAAGTTAATTTAGTAAAATAGAGCTATTAGTGAGTAAATAATTACACAGTTGTGAAGAGACCATCACAGATTTAATACTATTTGATGGGCCCAAAGTTTTATAATAAAATGTTAAAGAAGGACTGTTTATTTATTCATATTTGGGCAATTGCTAAAATTAATAAAAGTTGTTGTGCACCAAAGTGTGATTATAGCATTTTTACAGAGGTAAAACTCTCCATACAGTAATGTCACTCAGTGCATTAGATAGGGATTTTATGCACAAACCTTCTTGCATCCACTGATTATTCTGGCTTGCACTGAGTGGCACTACTAGTTTTGTCTCTGTGAAAACAGCTTGTGTAAGCATAAAGAATGGTGATCATGTGATATAGCATTTTTAATTAACAGACTCTGATTTTATTCTTTCTATAGCTTTTTTACTTGTTTAAATAAAAAGTAGTTTCAAGAATTTATAGTAATTTCACCAATAAGGTAGAAACTATTTGCTTGAGGTATAAAAAAGGCAAAATAATTTTAAATAGACCACTGCAAATGAAAGAGTTCCTAAACAACATCATATAGATAAAGAAGCTATTACTCAACAGCCTGATCAATTTTCAGATAGTGTTTAAACAGTTTTTTAGTCCATGTTTTAATTTCTAGCTTAATTGCTACATAAACATTTATAATCAATTTTGGAAGGTTAGTTTGTTTAGTTGTAGGACAACTACCTGAAAAAAAGCAAACTTTAAGCTTCTTGGGAATTTAAAAACATTTCCAAATTTAATCCGCCTATATCGTATGCCTTAGTTATTGAGATGGATGCAATGTTAATACATTGAAAGTTTATTTCCAAATATATCATACATTTTTAAAAAAAAATTTATAATAAAAACTTTATTAATAAAATAAATATTTACAATTTATACAGGTAATTAAACAAATGATAAATATATGTTACAGTTTTGTATACCGAAACCCAAAGAATTTGAAACATCCCACTATTAAGATAAAAAGGTTCTAGGCTATTAAACAATTATCTTCAACTCAAGAAGGTTGAAATGTAACAATGTAATAAAAGGAGACACTAAGACATCAAGCAGATGCAACTCAAAAGAGTGTAGCACGTAACAAAATGTTTGATTAGTCTAATGAACAAGCCACCCAAAAGAATTCCAACTTTTACTCAAAACAAATGTTTATCTGATAATCTCACATAGAGTTATTCCAGGACCACCCCAGATTTGATTCATCATCTTCCTTGGCAAGTATCTCAGACATTAATGGAAATAAGTTTCCCAATAACTATAGAGTTTTCTCGGCCAGTTGAATTTCTTGTTATCGAATATCATAGTATATCTTATATACCAAGAGTATGCACAGTTACCATTGCATTATGGGGGTTAAATTTCTCAATGTATTGACTAAGTAAAGTTTTAAATTGATGATTGTCCTGTGGAACATTCTAATTCTTATCTGACCAAATGCGAACATTCTTCGAGTAGATGCTAAAAAGTTAAATCACCAGATTTGCATAGTAAACAGATCAGATCCAAATTCATGTGTAGACTTTCATTTAGAATCTTAGCTGTTGGAAACAAGTCATTCATCAGTTTGAAAACAAATTTCAAGTAGGATTGGGGTGCATATATAGAGTGGAACTTTTTCAACACATTTTTTATTGATATATCCAACCATGCATTATCATGACTTTTAAAATGATTCACTACATCTTTATATTTAATACCTTCCAAACTGGGCACATTTAGATCATCCTGGAGATCCCTATAAGCAATGAACAGGTCAGTTATAAAAGATCTTCCCTTACATCCAATTTTATTAAAAGTGCCACCATGATCAAACAATGGCCCAAGAAATTGACTTTTAATTAAGTTAATAAATGTTCTTGCCTTGATGTAAGATATGTATAGCCCTGGATCAATCAGGCCAAGACTTCCTTTTTTTATTGGCATCTGCAAGGTTGATATTGGGATCCATCTTGAAGCTCTACCCCAAACATATGTCTTTGCAATCTGGTTTATTCTGAGTAATGTTTTGTTATGTAGGGCTACCCAGTGTGGATAGTTTACCAAAATCCCTGAAACAATGGAATAATTATTGCCCTTGTAATTTCACATAATTTAAGTGAAGAAAATTTAGTTATTTTTTCTTCAATTTTTTAATAATTAATTTATTCAAGGAAGAGTTCATCTTTATCTTGGACATATATAATGGTATGCCCAAGAAAGCAGATGGGAGAGGCATAAAGTTAGGTGGCATTTTTTTACCTGTAGCTAAATTTTTTACCTGTAGCTAAATGCCAGGCTGAGCCAGTTTCAGCCTGAAAATTTTCTAAGATATTCATCATGACTTGGATATTATAGCTATTTTGAAATATTATTATAATATCATTAATGAATGCTGTAACAGCTACCTGCAATCCCAAGTGTGGAAGACAAAGGCCAGGAATGAGGTTCTCAATCTTATGAATGAGAGGGTCTATACAAACTGCAAACAGAAGAACCACCAAGGGAGAACCCTGTGGAATACCACTCTTAGGAATAAAAAATTCAGATCTTCTCATAAAGTTTTTAAGAGAGATTCTACTATTTTTAATATAGTTTTCAACTGCATTCACCAACCATATGTGATCTAGGATTAAAAGATGGAGCGACTGAATCAAGTATGACCAATTGACCAGGTCAAAAGCAGCCCTAAAATCTATTTGGATACCATAACATTGCATTAAATTTAAATCCCTGGCATATTTAATAGCCTCATGAATTTTTAAGGCTGCATTCTACCCATAATGGCATGGTGAGCAGAAGATATTCTAGTATTGATACAGTGATGCAATTTCTTCAAGAGAATTCTAGCCAGAATCTTGGAATCAATATCTTCTACAGAAATATGTCTCAGTTCATCAATTGATGGATTTTGCACTAATTTGTCTTTTTTTGAGGCTAAAAATTACCCTGTTGCTCATAAAGGGCCACTCAATTCTCTCATAACAAAACTGATTATAAAATCTCCACATTGCAAATCTGAGAGCATAATCAAGCTGTTTATAAATAGAGGTTGGGACCGTGTTGTTTGCCATTATTGATTGTACCTTGAGGATATTAATCTCATCCTGAATATCCTGATTTGAAAATTTACTCTTTCTGTTCCACGGTAATGATACTACTGTATTGATCAATGAAACCTGTGCTTATGCCAAATTTCATTTTTAATTTTTTAAACATGTAATTATCAACATAGATTCCAGAGGCAATGCTATCATCTTCTTTGGTGATGCTGACAATACTCCTAGAATGTGGGATGTATAATCTAGCATAGTTTATCATGGGTTTTGATAATTTACTCAAGTTAGGAATTAATTTCTTGAACCATATTGTATGAGCACCTTGATACATAAGTTGATATAAGCTGTTGTATTCTTCTTGTAAATGATTTATAAATTGATGATTAGGTCTGAGGTTAGTAACATTGAGTCAATTTCTCTGAATTTCAGAGATTCTATTTTTCATTTGATTCACTGATAAAATATTCTGCGCATTCTTGTAACATATTCTAGAGAGATCTTTTTTAATTTTAAACCAAGCAATGCAGCATGGTAGGTCTGAACATTTTGTATAATAATTAATGATAGTCAAGATAACAGATAATTGGTCAATGAAGGACAGAAACCATTTTTATGTTTCTCTAAATAAAAAATCTATATTGATTTTTGATTTGATAATAGTTATCAAGTTCTAATTTTACATAAAGGTGATATGAAAAACCAACCAGCGATGGATTAATTATTGACTCATTGAGCTTATGTCCAGATACATAGAAAAAGTCTATAACAGAAGAAAATCTGCTATTGAAGAAAGTATATGCATTATCTGGATATTTTTCATGCAATGGAAACAGTGAAATTTCATTCTTTTTATTTTGTAATGCACTAGGAAGAGATCGGAATGTACAATTAAGGTTACCACCCAGAATTATAATCCCTGGTTTTTGCAAGAGCCTATTCTGAACATTTATGAATTATATTTACAATATCATTTACCCTTAGAAACAGAGTACGCAGCAATCAGATAGTGCAAGTTGGCCTGATAAACAAAGGAAAGCACAATATAGTTTGTTTGTAAAGACAATAACTGAATTTTTTCAATCACCGAATGCATATATATTAAAACAGCTGCGCCTTGGGCAGGTCTATCATTAGGTCTAAAAAGCAAAATATTCTGTTGAGATAATTTATCAATAATATAACCAGGTGTATTATGATTAATTTTAGTCTGCTCTCTTGTGAATTTTATTAAAGATGTTGAGTTCTTTATGGTGGAAATTATTACGATAAAAAGAAAACATTAATAAATTTTCATTTTTTTTTTTTAGCATTTAAAAAAAAGGGACGACCAGAATTGTTGATTACTAACTAATTCGCCTAATAACTTTTTGGGAGCCATTTTAATTTATTAATTTTTTAAACTATACAATGCGTTTTAATATATAAAGGATTCAAACTCAGACATTTACACAACCCTCAACTCTCCATGCCATCTCATACTGCTGACCCACCTGAACATACACATGTTGAAAAGATAAATAATCACCAATATATGTATTTCATGCTAAACCAGCAATCATCAGTTGGTCCAATGCTCAGTTTTATATTAAGATAGCCAATCTTCATACTTTAATGGACAGGCTTCAAACTACTCCAAAACACAACTCTTCAGCCATTCATTTCATTGAAAATCTGATGATGGAACATTCAAAGCACATGTTAGTGCCAAGGTTGTCATCCTATCCATGTTGACCATTTAGTCATTCTGACTCCTCATGTACTGGAGAATAATCTATTTACATTCATATGCAAGGGATGGGCAGACCTTTAATGCACTATGTTTTTTAATATGTAAATTAATACACTTTTAATTAAAATACTATATAATGAGTGCTGAGTGATTCACGAGTTTATGATCAAATTATTCCTAATCATTTTATGATGGGATGGGTTTGAATTATCTACTTTTATATGGAAGATAGTATTAAAGAACTAAGCTTACCAATCCGTATGTAAATTAATATACTTTTAATTAAAATACTATATAATGAGTGCTGAGTGATTCACGAGTTTATGATCAAATTATTCTTAATCATTTTATGATGGGATGGGTTTGAATTATCTACTTTTATATGGAAGATAGTACTAAAGAACCAATTTTACCAATCCCAAATAGACTTCATGAATTATTATATATTGATTTATTTTTTACGTGACTCCCCCCGCCCGTGTGTATTATAAAAATTTGGCATCTTTATCTATAGTAAAATAAATTTTATTATATTTTATATTTATTTTTAGAATTTCAGTATTTCCAAAAATTAAAATTACATATGACATCTTCCCCTTTTCCACAACATATTGGTGATTATTTATCTTTTCAACATATCAGGTGGGTCAGAAATATAAGATGGCACTGAGAGTAGTGGGTCGTGTGAAAGTCTGAGTTCGAATCCCGCATATATTACGTATATAAATACAGGTTTAAGCCTGTACAATGTATTAACATATTTAATTGTATTTTTCTATCAGTCATTATATCATTTTCGCTTTTTGTTATTATATCAAGATAACAAGTTTGCCATTTAAAAAATGATAAGTCATTATCAGTCAGCATTTCCCCCTTATTTTTATTAAAATATTAATCAGCAATTAAAATAAAATATATGCACGAACCATGTGGTATAGTGGTTAGTATTAGAAACTTTCTATCTACACAATCGGGGATTTGAATCCACAATGAGTGAAACTTAGGTAGTTTTTAAAGTTGAAGAGGTTTAAATTTTTTAATGTATTAAACCTTAGTCAGTTTTTAGCTATTATACAGAGGATAAAACAAAAAAATAAAATCTTTTACTACCTGGCTGATGATAGCCAATGCCTTCCTCATCTTTTCACTTTGTTGAGCTTTTTAGCAAATCTTTGCTTTGCAGTACATCGCATATACTTTTATTCAATGTGAAATTAAACACTTGTATTTAATTTTTTTTTTTAAGATTAATTATTGGTCCATCATCTTAGGATTGAGTGTTTTTATTTATTTAGACATTTTACACTGTAAAACTTAATGCTTTATAAAAGCTCTAAATAAAGCAGAATAAAGAAATTGGGGTAACTAATAATGTTGAATTATCATTGCATGATTAATCTCTCATCAATGTAAATTAAGAGAATCGTTTGTTTGTGGAACAATGACCTTAAAGCTAAGAATTTTAATTTATTTTTAATTATTACTACTACAATATTATAGTAAATATGACAAATATAACTGTTTTATAAACAGTAGTTGTTCTAGTGAAAGATAATCAAAGATTAATTATTACTCATTATGATACCAGTAGAAAATATCTGTCTTGGTTGCGAATCAGCATGTATCTTCATAGTTTTTCATGAGGTATAGAATTCAGGAACGGAGAGTAAAAGGAAGGCAAAGGCATTCTCATGTGATGGAGGCGTGTAAAACCTCATCAGTGGATTTGCAGAACTCAAAAGGAAGTTGGAATATCATAAGAAATTAAACAGTGTATTGTGAATTCTTCAAAACAAGTCAGAAGACTAAATTAAGGATAATACAAATTATCTTTTCTGAAAAATCGAAGTTGGTAATTTTATGGAGGGTGCAAAATAATTTGGTATTAAGGCTTGACACAGTTGATGGAGAGGCTCTTTTGAAACCAATAATATGAGTCTTTATTATCATAGTTCAATAATGAGCCAATAAAATATGTTTGATGCATTTATTATTAAAACTATTATTTTTTGTATTGGAGCATGACAATTTCCATTTTTAAAAAATCATTTTATCTCTTACTACACTTATAGCTTATTTATAACTAAGTTTCATTTTTATATCACAAATATACAATTATATAGCTATAGAGAAGAGAGAAATATGACTATTCCCTACATGTATTTCAACATTGTTGATTGCACCTACTGATGTATTTTATGTAAATTTATTTTCTAAGTATAATATTTTTAAGCAAGCCTAAGTTAAAAGATAGTATAACATTTATATGGGAAAAATATCAGGTCAATTGATTTATACATGTGTTTACCAAGAGCAGAGACATTTAATGTATGGTGCATTATTTAAGCAGATATCTTGCTTGCTTGGATTTAGGATCTTTCAGCATTTGGGATTTTTCATTATATTTTAACTATTTATACTTTAATAGTGTTTATATTTTTTATATAATAATAACTGAAATACAGGCTTATTATATACCTGTATCAGTATATGTAATATATAGGTATATGAGTACAGGCTTTCACATGACCCAACACTCTCCTCCACTCTATCTCATAACACTGATACACTTGAGCGCATATATGTCGAAAAGATAAATAGTCACCAATATAAGTATTTCATGCTAAATCATCAGTCATCTGTTGGTCCAGATTATCATCTCTACACATATATGCAATAAGTGCTCACGCCTCAGAATAGTCTTTGAGCATTCCATTATCTGATTTTCAATTGGATGGATGGTTGAAGAGTTGGAGATTGGACTGGATTGAGGTCTGCCCATTAAACTATGAAGATTGGCTATCTTAATATATATACATCTGAGCACTTATTACATATATGTGTAGAGATGATAATCTGGACCAATTGATGATTGCTGGTTTAGCTTGAAATACATATATTGGTGATTATTTTATTTTCGACATATATGTATTCAAGTGTATCAGTGTTATGAGATAGAGTGGAGAATGGTGAGTCGTGTGAAAGTCTGTGCTCATATATCCTATATATTATATATAATAATAGTAATCACATAGTTAATTAGTAGGGAGATTGTAAAACGTTTGAGCATCAAAGCATGCATTAGTTCACTTCAATTGTTAAATTAAGATTTTATCCATTTTTCTCAGTTGAGAATCGATTTGGGAACTTAATTACAAGATATATATATATAGATTATATAATATAAAAATAATATATAATTGATATTATTAAACATTTTTATACTGCTTATTATTATAATAAAAACAGAAGGGTATCATTGCTATATAAATGTATTTTTTTTCTTTGCAAAAATTGAAATTTCATATTTTAAAATTAAATCCGGCAGTTTTATTTACTTTTTAAACTATTGGCAGATATCCAAGCGTTATCACAAATTATAAAGATGTTTGATTATGTGCCAAAACTATTAGCTAGATACAAATTGATACTATCCAAATTTTATCATAAGGATTAAAAAGTAAATAAATATTGAAAGATTTATTATTATAATTTTTTATTGAAAGTAAAATAATCTACTACTAATATTAGATTGCTTATAGATTTAAAAATGTGAATGTGAGATGTTAGGCTGAATATTTAAATGAGGCAAATACCCATTTCTATAACGAGTACAATAAACATTAGTCAAACATTAGAAAACCTAAACTACGTTATTTTTATTATTAAATGGATACAATTAAATAAATACTGATTTGTAGCGATCATATGTATTAAATTTTTACAAACTGAAGCTGTTCTAATTGTGTTGTCAAAATTCACCCATTTCATTCTCGGTCGTCCTCTTTATTTCATGGTCGTAGTAAATTCTTTATATTGTTTCAACTTTTTCATTTTCAATAAAAATTTTATTAACAATAAATAGTGATTACATACTAATAAAGGATAAATAAATGAATAAATTGTACAATAATATGATTATATAATGTTCTATATGTCATCTGGCTAGATTATGTTATGAGAGCACAATGTTATACTCTTATGTGGTTAGGTATAGTGAAGAGATTCTAAGAACTTGTTTAATGGTATTAGCATTTTTGATATAGACATGAATATTTTCTTTTATAAATGACTATTCTATAATGCTGGGTAGGTGGGAATTGATAATCAGGAAAAGGAAAGAGCAATTAAAGACCAGGTGTCAGCAAAGACTTTACTGGAGGCAAGGAGCTGGTCACGTTTCTTGATTTTTTTGAGCATTTGATAAAACAATGGTATGATTTGTGTGTGGGGGGGGGTAATTCCATGAGACTTTTGCATCTCACTATCCATATGGAATAAAGGACAAAGGTAGAAAGCCTTATTATTGAAAAAAAAACCATTATGAATGGCATTTTCAAGTGAGAAAATCATATCAGGTCTTATGTTGGAATTGATTATAATTATATCTTTCAGAGTTTTAAGTCTTGGGCACCGGTGTATAATATGGTCTATGGTTTCATCTTCACGAGCACACAGACCACATATAGGGTCAATGCTGGTAAAACCTCTTCAGTGATAAAGAAACCAATTCGTGGGTAACACATTAAGATTTATTTTAATGATGAAGTCAAGCAATTTGGGTTCCAGACTCCATCTTTTGAAGTGTGTAATGAGTCTTTGATTGGTTACTTTTAGGCTGGTTTTAATGGGTTGTTGATTATAGTTGATTATATTGTATGCTTCCCATAAGGTGATTTTTTGGTTAAGGTTAAAGGGTATTATCGGGTTATAAAGTTGTAGTTGTTGTATTAGGGATGCTATCCGTGAACTGGAAGAGGGTGGAGGACGATCTATCGGTGTAATTTTTTTAATAATGTTAGAGTATCCGCAGGAGAGGATCAGATTATGTAGAGTGTTGTGGGTTTTCTGTAAAATGATTGCTTGTATTGAGTGGAATGACAGTTCATTGTACCTGCATGGTCGTTGGATACCTCGCAAGCTAATAGCAACTGTCCTTCCTCTCCAGAGAAGTTTGGTGCATAATCGGTTAATTTTATTTTGAAACTGTTTAGACATTTTAATGAATGGAAGATAATATGAGATTTTTGGCATTATGATCATGTTGAGGAGGCCAACCTTTCCATATAATGAAAGGTATACTCTAGAGAGTGAAGTGGTGATGGCTTCAGTTGAATGGAGGATTGCATCTTGAATCTCTCTTGCCATTGCAGTTGGAGTTTTGTAGATTGGAAAACCTAGGTATCTTTGGGGTTTTGCAGAAAAGGGAGAGTTAATTTGTTTACCAGACATTATCTTCCAGATGGAAGATTTGTTAAAATTTATTTGTAGGCCAAGTTTCGCTGTATTTCTGTTTAATATGTTCATGAGATGAGGAAGGTATTTAATGGTGGGAAGCACAACCATGATGTCATCTATATATGCAAATACATTGAAGTTTTTATTGAGAGAGGGAAGGAAAATTCCAGGGAGGTTTTTTTCTATATCCATCAGAAGAGGGTTGATGTATGCTGTGAAAAAAAGGGCACTGAGTGGGGATCCTTGAGGGATCGACTTGTATGGCTTGAAGCCTGGTGTGATCTTGCCATCAAGAGAGAGAAAAATCTCTCTGTTGTTGAGCAGATTGCTGACCATCTGTACAATCCCAGCTGGAATGTCGCATTCCAACAGAATATCCAGAAGGATGTTTATCTGGACTGAATCAAATGCTGCCGCAACATCCAGCTGGACAGCAATAGGTTTTGATTTACGATGTCCTCTGATGTAATTGAACAGTGCAGTTACATTGGACATAGCATGCGAGGTTGATGATCCCTTTTTTCCGTATTGGTTTGACAAGATATGGCTAAGAATTTGAGTTTGTATTTGATCTTTAATGACTGACTCAATTATCTTGATAAGCAATGGGGTCATGGAAATTGGCCGGATACTGTTAATGTCGTTTAGTGGTTTTACTTTTTTAATAAAAGGCATGAGTGCCACTGGGTAAAGATCTGTTATGTTTCTGTTGCCGGAGGCTAGGTGATCAATCATTTTTTTAATAATTGGCACAGTGAATTGACTGAGGTGTTTGAGAAGGAAATTTGGGATGCATGAAGGCCAGGATGAATGCCGTCAGGGAGAGATGTTATCTTCTTTTTGATTTGGATTTCCATGATGCCATGTTCGCCGGGGTCACCAGCATCTAACCAGCTGTTTATAGGAGGAGCTCCATCTTTTTGCATTAATTGGCAGAATTGTTTGCTGATGTGCTGCATCATTGGAAAGCCAATAAGATTGGTTCCATTAGTATTAATGGATAAGGGAGTGATTTGTTTTTTATTGTATCCCAGTGCCCATCTGAGATAGTCTCTCGTCCAGCAGTGTTGTTGTGCTAAGAAACATTTGGCTCTTCTGATGGATATATATTCTGCAAGGGACTTTTGCTTGATTTTGTAGAGATTTTTAAGGAAGATAATTTTTTCTGTATTTGTGAAATTTTGCTGTGATGCTTGAAGTTGTATATTAATGTCTGTTAGGTCATTTAGAAGGCCATTAGGTCCTTTGATTTTCCTGGTGTGGTTATTTAATATGGACTGAAGTATTCCAATGAAGGAAAACCAGCCCTCCTCAGCAGGCAGGAAAAGGATGTTTATTTTCTGGAAAAGGATGTATGCCTCAAACACTATCACTTCGGTCATATTTGATTGGGTGATCATGCACATGGTTTTACCAGGTCCATTAATAGGTGTAGGGATTGCAATAGGTGTAAGTTGTAAGATTAGAGCCATATGATCAGAGAAAAGCAACAGGGGCCAAGGCTGCATCAAGGTTGAAATGGAGGTCTGGGGTGTAGAAAACCAAATCAATCAGGGACTTTTTAGTTTTAGTATAGAAAGAGTAGGCTTCAGGAGGGAAGAAATCCTCTCCACACATTAATCTGCGATTTATTAGATGCAAAAATCTCTTGTTGAAGTCATTGTATGTAGTGTTAAAGTCTCCCAGAAGAATAGTAGGAGAGGCTCTGTTAGCATTGATGGCATTTAGGATATGGATTATTTTTAGATATTGAGAGGTGTCTTTGGCTGTATATATATAAGCTATGATGATCGGATAACCCCAATAGTCTATTTCTATGACAATAATATTGGCATCTAGGAATAGAATGCTAAAACTGTTTGGTGGTGTTGACTTGCTGAGAAGAATACCGACTCCACCTGAAGCAGAATGGCCTATGGAAAAAGTTTATTTGGAAAAGTAGAATAACTTAGAAATGTAACACAGTAATTAATTCGTTTTTAAAAGATTATACAAAATGAAAAGTAAACAAACAACAATATCAAATATATATAATAAAACAGATAAATGTAGTTCAAACTCAAACGTAGTTTGAAATAATTAACAAAAAAAAAAAGCATTATGCAGATGCTAACAAATTTCATACAGTATAATATTGTTTCAATGTGGGTTAATCAAACGATATATTTCCTTACACATTTATGAATAAGTACCGTATTGAGAATTTTGAATGTGATGCTACTAATGCGGATAAAATGAATTTCTTTTGTCAAGAGTTGGTAGCTAGTGATTAGCATAGCATAGCTGCCTTCCAAGCAGCTGGCCCGGGTTCGCTTCCCGGTCAACGCATTTGACATATGAAAAAAAAAAAATTCTTTTTCATTGGCGAGCAATGGAAAATTACCACTCGCAATTAAGTGTTATAGCATGTTTTTAGCGCGGTGATTAGAGTTAAAGGTTTCAGAATCAGTTCTTAACTGAGTAATATAAAAAAAATAAAACCTTCAGTTAATCGAATAGAAATATTGTGCTCAACATGCCATTTGAAATGCTTAAATATCATATCGTGAACAAGTGACTGTGTTATTACTAATTATTAATTGTCTAAATACCATTATGTGAGTATGAATTTATAATTTACTACTATATATATTTCACTACAATTACCTTCATTTTTAGCAAGATATTAATTATGAAAGAAATAATTTTTAATTTATGGTTTATATATATAAAAAAGACACTTCAGGACCATATCCATCTTTTTTATTTTTAGTTATAATTGAACAATAAATTTGGGTTTATCCATGTATCTGTTTGCTTGACATTAATAGTATAGCACTGAAGTTTCATTTATATACCTTTTTTTTTATTAGGATAGTAGATTGACACAGTAGTTTTTGCTATACAAATTACAAACAGCATGTCTAGTAATAGTTACGAAACCATCTTACCATCCAGGATAACAGACAAGATCCAGCTGAACCTCAATCTATAATAGTAATAATAAATAACTACACCCATAGAGAACATTCTATTCAATCATTGTTTCATCTACTATAGAAAAACGTATCTCCATGTTTCCCTAATCCATGGGATCTTACTCCAGCAAACTTTTTTTTTGTCTCATTCATCCATCTTACATGTGGACAATCTATATATTCATATACTTGTAACTAATCAAATCTTTCAAATTTTCAGTGAACTAAAATGAAGCTAATTATTAAATCATGAGTTATTACTCAATATAAAATTTTTCAGACCATTCATGGAAACTTTCCATTTGTCAGTAAAATCGAAATTTGATATATCTAAATAGTTTTGCAGTAAAGATAGTTCAACTTTCTATTTATATGATTTCATTGAAATCTATTTAATTTAGAAGCTTAAATATTTTAGTAATCAGCTATACATATGTAAATAGTGTTTAAACCATCGACATCTTAATATTCACATCTCATAGTGGGTCGGAATAACCATATACTCACATTAAAGCACCCAATGGAACAAGAATATGATTATTGGAAGAATTATATGTAATAAATTTAAAAGGGCTTCATGCTCTAGTAGTTGGGCATCTTCTTATCTCATATACAATTGGGTTACATTTAAAAAAATTCTTGCTTAGTATTTTATTTTAGCCCTCAATTATAGCATCTAATATTAGATCAGTAAATGGATAAGTATCTATCCTTAGCTAAAGAATAAACAAAATGCTCACTATTCAACATTTAACTACTCTGGTGAATAGAAGCTTCATTATAATTTTTGAACTACAGTAAAAATTAAAAAAAAAAAGACCCTTTCAAATTTTTTAATACATTAATATTTTTTTGGTTTTATATATACGGTATAATAATAATAAAAGCTTATAAAACCCAGGGGCTCAAACACTTTGCGTTAGTTTACTTTATGATACCTGCAACACTGATTGGTGAGTATTTATCTTTTTTATTTTTCTATAAATGGATACTGAGAAGTCTTTGTTTTATAATGGGTTATTAAAAGTTGTTTATCTATATTGTAATGGTACAAACTTAGCCCAATCTGACATTATTGTTCTATATTTTAAGCTGCCTTAAATAAGTTTCAAACAGATTGAATTTTTAAACGTAATGAAATAAAAGTAAAATAAAAGGAGTCTCTCACTTGATGACTTCCACTTAAATGTTTATATATTTAATTAAAATAAAATAGAATAACCATATTTTTATTCATAAAAATGATTTTGAAATTTAAACATTTGTAAAACTTTAAGCATATTAAAAGTAATACACTCAAGTTATAAAGAAATCACTCGTATTCTTCGTTGAATATTAGCAGAGAAAGGAGTTAAAAATAAATAATTGATCGTTTCCTAGTTATCATAGGATGGAGAATACGATTGTATAAATAAAAATATATAACGAAAAATTAAATAATATAGACAAGAATACTTAAACAAATACATAAAGTATATACTTTTGTAAATCCACTTAACAATTTAATTAAAATTAAATTCTATCGAAAAAAACAATAACAACTAATTATATGTAATTATAAAAATTAAGTAAGGAAAACAAGAATAAAGGCAAAAAAAGCAATAATTAGTGATAATTATTTGATATTAAAAGCCCAAAAATAAAAATCAAGGAAAAAAACGAATAGAGATGGGAAAATTTGACCTAATGTGCAAAGGCTATACACAAAAAGGGTCTGTGGAGAGCCAGTGCACATCACAAGTATTGCGTGGTGGTAAAATTAAAAAGTTCATTGAAATGTGGAAATAAGCAACTATTTTTGTCATACTAAACCCATGTTTATTATTTATCTTCTAAAAATGTACTGACTCAAAAACACAGCTATGGAGATGAAGTTTTGTATAGTGAAAATAATAAAAATGATGTTGCTAAGTTAACTGACATACAGCAACAGGAGCCTAAACAATAACTCTTCCAACATAAGAAAAAATGCCTCTAATGAGTTCAGTAATAGTAAAGATGTGAATTATAGTCTTATTCTGCTATTGGAAAACAGTTTCATGCAATTATACAGCCTATCTATTCAAATAGAAGATTACCTATATTAAAAAAGGATCCAATCTGAATCAATCAAACATTGTAGATTTAATTTTAAATGACATCAAAACATGAACTGATCAACTTTGAAAAGTTACTGATAAAGACATAAAGGTATATTTATAAAAATAAGTTTACTAAGTTTTTAAAAAATGGCGGTAAGCCTTTTTTAATATTCATATAATAAGATGCTCATCAATTTATAAAATTGTATTAAGATATTTTATTATAAGTATTTTTGTGGGTAAACATTGTTTCAATTTATCTATTTACGCAGATTATTAGTATAAAGTAAATATATATCTTTCATGTAAATCGGTACTTACATCGACCGTTTATTGATTTTATGAATTTATTTATTATTTTTTTTATTCTGTTAGGAGATAATGTTTACTTTGCTCAAAAATATTTTTGAAAAAGACTTCAGAGCTTAAAACTTGTTAAAATTTTTATATTTATCTTCGTGTGTTTTTTCCAGCATAGAGACTTAGTGGGGATGGGGGTGGGGTGGAATAGTTCTTATGGATGAACATTAAGTGTGACTCTGTGAGAGATTATTTAATATATGATAATCAGGAAATATCGTCAATTTATCTTATATAAAGTGGTTATATAAAAGATATATGATTTGATCATCATCATCAATATACTTTATTAAGAAAATTTAACTTTCTTGTAGTCTTGTTAAATTGATGGTCATTTTCATATTGCTCAAAAATACTCCATTTGTATATATGCCAGGGTCATTAATCTGTAAGTACATATGTATTGTTAGTAGGGGACCACTAGAATTCTTGATACAATATATATATATATATTATTGTACCAATGTTTTAGATGAATTGCATTTGCCATCAACTGGATAATAAATGTTATTTTAAAAATACATTGTAGAGGCATTGCAAGAAACAGCATGTATAATAAGGTGAAAGATCAACAAAAAAACCGGTAGAAAAATTTTAAAACATGAAACAGAATCTCAATAGTAGACAAGAAAATCATTATAAAATCAACGTATATAATTTTATTAGCTTGCAGTTAAGACCTGTAGAGGTCCCTACCTTCGCATTTTCAATCGCACATGCTTTAGGTTTAATGCCTTAGTAAATATTATTTGCAAATGTAATTGCAAAGAGAAATGATTAAGTCGTATTAATAGGATTATTAATTTTAATGGTATATAGTGCTCATTAAAACTTATAATGCAACTTATAATGCAGCTAGATGTCAACTCTAAACATTATACATAAAACATCTATTATTTAGTTGCCCTATTCCGTGAAAAACTTGACGAGTCACATTGTAGTATGCATATATAATTGGGTTTCATCAGATGCTTTGGAAGTATGCCAAAACTGCCACTTAAATATTATAAATTATATTTAAAAAATGGCCACCAGTTGTAAACTATTGCAGATGACGATCAGATTTTACTTACTTAGGTATTTTATTTGCCCATTAAAACTTAGCAGTAACAAAATAATTTATATGTCATTAACCCAACTTAAAATACAGATTCTATCCACACAATATGACTCTTAAGAGTAAACTATGCCAAGTTTTTGTGTTTGTTTTGTTTAAGATAATTTAACATTCCCCCATCCCCTCCCGCTTGTTCATTTGCTTAATTTCGATCGATTATTGCTCAATCATTCTTTTTTAATTTTCCTATATAAAATTAGAAAGTTTATTTCGCAATTTTGATAACGTTCTTTAGATAACTAATTTTGTTGGTTTGATAAGGAAAAAGTGTTAAAAAAAAAACGGTTATAAATATTTTATGGAAATTTACGATATAGTTCCAAAACATACTTTTTTTAATTGTAAGTATGTAAAAAAAATAAATTTTCACCAATTTTAATTTTAGCAGTTTTGAATCATTACAATTATTAGTAAATGATGGATTAAAAAGTTAAAATTTTCCAGAGGAAGCATCTACTTATGCACACCTATATGCATCATTAATCAAACACTTAAGTGCCACTGATAATCATATAATTTTTAATTAATGATAATGTAACTGACTACGAGGCTAATCACAAGAGGCACTAAATCTACTCTCTAGTAATTCATCTAAGATAGCAATAAATTATATTTTGCAATTAATATTTTTTAATTAATACAATATATCATCCATCGCAGGATGACGTAATATCTGAGAGGCAATATGATCATCAGTGCCTAATATTTATTCAGTTGATCAAATTGAAGCATTTTGTTTTACTTTACTCAGTTGGCAATAGCATTGCCTAGTCAGGCATGGGTGGTCGAGAGGTCAGCGATAGCTGCTGTCCCGGGTTGGCGGGTTCGCTTCCCGGTTGATGCTATGACACATGAGAAAAAAAAAAAACATTGCCTATATCATGGCTGCCTAAAACATCCAGGATATTGATACAATAAATAGCTCTCATTAATATATCAAAGACTTTGCATATAAGGCTATCTCTATTGATTGTGTAACATACACTTCGTGGATGGAGAGTTTTTGGGAGTTGCAAAATTAATCTAAAGTATCTAAAAATAAAAAAAAAATCATTTATTTCTTTTCATGTAAAAACTAGATTTCATGGCGCCACTAAATAAATTTTGGCATAATAAAGCTTTATTGTACTGTAAGTTTTTTAAAAATCACAATCATCTAAAATAATGCTGTACTAAGTTGAATTTTATATTACACATCAATATTAATACCGATGTTGTACAATAATATAATACTTTTTTCTTACACTTATGATTCTATTTTATTATTAATCAGGCACTCTTCACAAACCTGGAGCTTAATTATAAATATAGGTGATTTGAACTCAGAATTTCAAGTACCCTTCAACTATCCACACTATCTCATATAACTTATTGATACACATGACCACACACATGCAGAAAAGATAAATAATCACCAATATACATATTTTGTGCTAAACCAGCACTAATCAGTTGGTCCAGAGATCAGAATGACTTCAGGTCAACATGGGCATGGCAATAATATTGGCATCAGCATGGGATTTGGGCTTTCATGATTAGATTTTCAGTGATATGGATGGCTGAAAAGTTGGAAGTTGGAGTAGATTGAAGCCTGTCTATTAAAGTGTGACGATTTGCTATCTTAATATAAACTGAGCACTGATTATAGTTTTAATGTTTAGTCTTAATTGTTCATAAGTTAAGAAAATATCTACAGGCAGATTAATAATTTTTATTAATCATTCATTAGATTAGAGATGATCCAATAATGAATATTATTCCTGTAGTAAAATTTTCACTGCACCACTCTCACATGCAAGATACTGATTTCTATCTACTTTTAACACTTTGTGGAGGGATATAATTATAAACATATGACAAAAGACATGTGAAAAAGATCTATGATCCCCAAGATGTATATTTCATGCTGAACCAGTACTCATCAGAAGGTCCAGACCACAATCTCTTACATATATCATTATCATTGTTTAGAAATAATTACAGGTTATTTGATAAGTGTCAGATATGCTGTTTTCACAACTTTGACACAAATCACTTAATGAAAGTATATTAATTGTTATTAGTCATTCATTAGACTAGAGATTAGCCAATAATGGATAATATTTCTGTAATATAAATTTTCACTGTACCACTTTCATGTAGGGTAGGGACTGGTTTCTATCCACTTTTAATACCTTGTGAAGGGATGCAATTATTCTCTGGGCCATCTGATGAGTGCTAGTTCAGTATGAAATGTGAATCTTGGGGATCATAGATTTTTTTCACAGTCTTTGGTCATATGCTTATAATTACATCTCTCCACAAGGTGTTAAAAGTGGATAGAAACTAATCTATAGGCAGGGTTTCATTATTAGTTGTTGTTTATTAAATTCATACAGGCTTTTTCACAAATAGACTTAACATCAAGAAAAGTTCTATCCAGAAATTTAAAAAATAGTAACCATCAAGCAAAAATATCTTAACAATCTATGAAAAAGTCAAAGTCGTATTGAACATTAAAGCATAGAAAAGCTTCCTTCATTGGGAAACTGTAGTGATTGTAATAAGTAGTTAAAATTTTATATCAGTTACAGGATTCTGTTGAAATGTAGTCTACCTAATGTTTTAAAATGTTGTCTACAGTTTTTGAATCTATCTCTTCTTTTATGGTATGTCCAACAGAATATAAAAGATCTTTCTGCTACATGTCAATGTATTATAGTGAAAAAATAGTAAAATTACAACAGTTACTCAAAGAAGAAATCTCGAAGAAAAAAATCTATCAGTATGTAGCTCATCAGAAAATATGTCTTTGAAAAAAGTTGAACAGTCTAGAGGATGCAGATTCAAAAAGTTGTATGCAAATTTGTAAGATCTAAAAATCAAACTCTAAAAATTTGCCTAGATAATAATATTTATACCTATTCGTATAACCCAGTTTATAATTTTTTTATTGTTAGTGTCATTTATGTTTGAAAATATTATTTTTTATTTAATTTACTGTATATATTAATGTATGATATTTAATGTTATTTTATTTTTCTTCACAATTTTATATGTATTTTTATTTAACGAAATTAAAATTTCGCATTTGAATTTTAAAAGAGAGGAAAAAAATTGAGTTGCACTTATTTGTTTGTATGCATTAAAAAACTGTATGAATAATAGAGATAATCCTTTTTACCGAATATAAAAAGCTTCATATAGATTTTTAGACTGATGTCTCTCATAGTAGAAATAAGTGATATAACCTAGAAATTATTATCTTAAAATTAATATGAACAACAAGATTATTATTTGATTTATGAAATTCAAATGCTCATTTTGCACAATGTTCAAATCTCATTTTTATTAAATTATCTGTTTTGCTAACGTTTAAATATTTTTTATTTATTTGCTCAATGTTGCTCTTCATTTGTTTCACATGGCCATTTCCATAGAAATGTACTCTTACAATTAATGATTCGCTATTATTATACCAGAATCATAAAGAACAGACCTACTGCTCTTACATTCTTTACTAATATTATGGGTATACTTAAATCCTTAAAAAATTTCGAGTGCAATTATATTTTATCAATAGTGGATCTACACGCCATTCCCACACGCCATTCCCATTCAATAAATTTGGCAAAATGAAATTCTTTATTAAACTAAATTAATTGAGAGCGTATATAATTTTTATGATTGTAAAATTTTGACCAAAAAAGAGGCCACAGGTGCGATGGGTGGATGAAATAAGAAAGTGTGCAAGAATGATGTGGAGAAGAGAGGCTAGATCTCGGAGAAAATAAATTGGACTTGGAGCGACCTTTATCCTGCAGTGGATTGATAATGCTTGAAGAAGAAAATGATGACGATCATTTTTATAAAATGCACTGTCTTATTAAAAGCAGATGACTCACGTTGGAGAGTATGCCACAAACCCGAGATCACTTTTCTATCTAAAAAGCTGCTGAAATATTTAAACAAATTCTCATTCCCAAGCTCATATTCTTACAAGCCAAATGTCGTGAAGTTTTTCCTTTATCAGTGAAAGAAAAAAAATCCTGAGTCTTTCCGAATATTAGTTAATAAATCAATTTTTTTTATAAATTGCATATCACATTAATAATATTTGGTAATCGTTCCCAATTAGCAAAAATAGAATTATCATCAGATCATTGGAAATAACCTAAAACGACTTTTTTAAAACCATTTTAATTCTAAAGCCAAACAATCAGATATTAATATGTGAAGAAAAACCGAAAGACTCGGTAAACTTTTTTTAAAGAAGACTTTTATAAGAATGAGAAAAATAAAGTTAATAGGCATAATCCTGTCAGCAATAAGTTTTAATTTAAATGTCTCAATTTTTTTATGGTCGGAAATATTTGTTTTAAAAAAATAAGTGAATGCTTTAGTGGTCGGGTTGTTCATAAGAAGTTTGAGTTTGGAAGAGGTTAGAGCAGAGTTGTAATGCATGCATAGATCTTGGGTTCCAGAATCCTGTTTCTACCATGGCGTTAAATTACACAGGATATTATTTTTTCTCACACTGTCGTGTAGTAACTAAATAATATAAATTAATTCCCGTGGACAAGAAGTTATTTTTACACCTTACAACAAAACTTTGAAATGAATCATATGTAGTGACTGTATCAATAAACTCAACTTATAAATCATACTTTTCTCATTAAGCATTTATCGCATTTACTTGGAAAAATGAATCACATCTCTAATGATTATTGACTATAAACCTATATTGATGCTCTGTTAAGTAATCTCTTCAATAAAGTCCTTAAACTTGAAAACACTTTTATTGGAGTGAACACCATTGGTTTTTTCAAGATAAGCACTGCAAGATTTTTGAATATTCTATTTTTATAAATTATTTTATTACCAATTGCTATCAAGATTATGTGGATATACATATCTTTAAATTTTTTAAATAAGTTAAAATTGATATAACACTACCATATTTTTAAACTTCCACTTTCCATCTGAACTTTTTTTGAAATTATAAAAAGTCATTATAACCTCATATGGATATCTATTGCAATCTTTAATATAGAATGAATATACTATTCAATACAGTCTTGCAAGTTCTCTAATTAATTAATATTCAAATGATGATCAAAATATCCTTTCTACATGTTAAAGAGTGCCTACCATGTATTTTCAACACATTAAGGAAAGATCTAAATAAATAAAGAACTGCATATTCTTTGTAGTATTTATTCATCAAACATTCACAAATCTTTTTTAAGATTTTTTCTTTTAAATTTTTATATTGTCCATGGATCTCCACACTGACAATACGTTCAACCCAGCAGAGAATACTATTGAAAAATAACAATCATTTTTAAAAAAAAAAATTTTCAAATAAGTTTATTCACTTTCAAAATATACTCCTTAAAAAAAATTTATTTCTGACAGCAAGACAAGCTTAAAAATATATACTAGCAATTGTAAATCTTAAGAGCTTGAAAGCCTAGCATATTAGTGAACAATAACCACTGAATTTTCTATCAATACCTTTGTGCCAGTATTTATTTTTAATGCACTCTTAATTTAACCCGAATATGTCAATTTATGATTAGTCGAACAATCTGCACCTACAAGTTTTGTGCATAATGGGCTTTATTTACATTCCATGCCCTAACATTAACACAATACATGATGCCATTGTTTTGCATTTTTATAATGCATTTTTAGTGTGAAGAAGCCTGATTATCATCAATCTATGTGATAAAATATACAATTGATAAAATATACAATATAAAAGCTTTTCCTGATTTCTTGAAATCTATATTGTAGCATAAAATATCATTATAATATAATTATCATCATTATCCTTTCAGTAATACATATAGAAATTTCTAATAATAGAAGATAATTAGGAAATCCAAGTTCATGTAATAATTTTTGCACAAAGAACTGCCATTCTAAAACATTTATAGCCATCTATCTGAACATTTGAACTTTTGTCTTTTTTAAGAAGTATTTGAATATAGCTATACCAAACTTATGACTATTGGCTTATATTCAAATACTGGATAGTCCTTACCATACAAAGCTTCCATATTTTAACTAAAATATGAAGTGCTTATAACTACTATCTTCTATTATAACACTGTTTATAGAAAAGATCTTATAACTACTTTTATTGCTTCTATGAGAAATCTGCTACACATAAGGGCCTAATAGTTCATATGTACAAGAGTATTTCATAATGTGGGACCCTAGAAATCTCTAAACATGGCTGCCAAATATGCAACTATTTTTTCTCAGTGAAATAGAAGTCTCAGACACAATTCTTTATTAATTTTATGACCTCATACAAGATTGAGCAATCAAGGACATTCAGTTTAATAAAACAATCTTATTACTGTTTTACCAATACTAACAGTTTACACAATTTACATGCCTATATATACAAAAAATGTTTGGAGGCATGACTGCTATACATACAATTATAGAATAATACATATGTATATATAACCATTAGAAACCAATCAACACTTAGACAATCCCAATATAGATAACAATTAACAATCTCAAACTGTTGTCAAGGCAACTTACAATAAAGGTGGAATACCACGTTTTTTATGGCCCAATATATTTATATAGACACTAAAAATTGCAACTTGATCACAGAGATTGAAAATATACATATATTCAGAACAGGTTATATTTACGTCAGTATATTAATTTAAAAATTTTTAACACTGATGAACCCGCAAAATAAGTCTTTTATATATATAATGCAATATTCAATGCTCATTAGTATAGCTACAACAGTAGCAGTGCAAATATTTATATAATAAGTCATATAGCACACTGCTTGGTTCACTACATTTATTCAAACCAGAAAATGAAGCTGATTTGTTCTGACGGTAGAAATCAAAATATAAAAAAAAAATAGTAGAGGTTTGTAAATTACTAACAATGGAATTGACATCCCATTAAGTATTTATCTTTTTTTTGAAATTTGAATACTAATGAGTTAATTTATATCGATAAGATAAAAGTCACGATTATGAAAATTGTACCCATCTTGAAAATCTTAAATTCAAGATAAGCATTTAATTAAAGGAATAATTATTTTCTTCATTAAAACACATTATTACAAATGCATTAACTTATTATATATATATGAAAAATAAAAACAAGTTATAATCACGTAACTTGATATCGCTTGTATTTATGATCAATAGATGGCGTTTTACCAAAACCACCGAACAAAGTGTATATTTGTTTACATAAATGACAAAAGAGTCAGAATTCACTATCTCTTTCGTTTTCCCACCCTCAGATCAGCTGATTTCAAGCTAATTTGCTATCATCAGTGAAGGATAGAGCTAGAAACTAGATCTAAACACTGACTCCAAGTGTTTATGCAAAAAGTTTCTATCAGTTTGCAAGCATGAATTTTTCAGACTGGTAAAGTCTTCAAACCCAGCCTAACATATACGCTTTGTTTGGTGGTTTTGGTAAAAAGCTATCTATTGATCATAAATACAAGCGATATCAAGTTACATGATTATAACTTGTTTTTGTTTTTCATAAATATACCTTTAAAGGTTTTTGCAATGATATATATTGCAGAGGCTTTGACTATCTGGTGAAACTGAACTGAGATCAGACCCATGTAGCTATCTGGCTTGTTAGGCTGGGTTTGAAGACTTTACCGGTCTGAAAAATTCATGCTTGCAAACTGATAGAAACTTTTTGCATAAACACTTGGAGTCAGTGTTTAGATCTAGTTTCTAGCTCTATCCTTCACTGATGATAGCAAATTAGCTTGAAATCAGCTGATCTGAGGGTGGGCAAATGAAAGAGATAGTGAATTCTGACTCTTTTGTTGTTTATGTAAACAAATATACACTTTGTTCGATGGTTTTGATAAAATGCTATCTATTGATCATATATATATAATATTAAACAAGTGATGAAGATATATTTAAGAGATTGTGATTTGAGCCAATTGATAGATCATTCATCTTTTTCATGACTTTGGTCATATGTTTCAGGAATATGTGATGAAATAGAAGTTTGAAATGTATGGTAAAATATATTAATGAATTTAAAATTTAAATATAACTAAAACTGTATATAAGATATCAAATCATAACATGTACTATTTATGTCTTGTTCACTTGATAAGTGGATATTTCAAAATGCATGCAGAGTTAGAGAGATTAGTTAGATTTTTGGATTGATGGATGGTTGTAATAGGATTGAACTAAGACAAAAAGACGCACTAATAAAAATAAAAATGTTAATATATATATATATGATGTAATGCTAGTGAGTTATATGTTATAAAACACACATACATATCTGCACTGCATATGTTAAAATAAATGAATAAATTATTAAAAGAAAGGAAAATATGAGAGAAAACAAGAAAAATATATTTTAAAAAAAGTAGATTTTAAAATATAATGTAAAAATGAAAGATTGCATCATATTTTTTTTAGAATAGAGTAAAACTGTTTAGTAAGAATAGGGTGGGGAAAGATTTAAAACCTGCTCTCTCTTCTTTTTATTAATTAAAAAAAAAAATGTTTAAAAATAAATAAATGAATGTAGAAAGGTTAAAATAGAATTAATTAGCAAAAAATTTTTTTGTAAAATATCTCATTGGCAGGAATGCAATTAATTTTGAAAGATTCCTGGCCAATAAAATGTTAGATGAATCTAATACAGATTTGATAAAAAGAAAAGATGTAAAAATAAATTAAACCAGATTAAATGATGATAAAAATTAAACAATGGGAAAGTTAGGTATAAAAAAAAGCAATTGTCTATTGTTATTAATTACTGCACTGTTTTGCTGTTTGAGTTTTCCAGGTACTGTTCAGAGTTGCTCAAAATTTTCAAAAGTTGCCCAAGTTTTCCAGTTTTGAATTAATAGCTGCAGAGTTTTCCCAGCTCACCAGCTCATGGAAAAATACAGATGAAAAAGCCACAGAAGTAGCAACATGCATTGCTAGAAGCCTTAGAAGTGTTTGGCTGGACTTCATGCCCCATGTCCTTGACTCCAACAGCTGTTCTTGCCTGGAACCAAAGCCTAAACTGTGAAATAAATGCTGACATATACTCTTGCTCTCTCTTTCTCTCCCAATTATACATCTGAGGAATGGAATGAAAGCCATGAAGCTATCAATGGAGACCAAAATGCAAACCAGTTGGAAAATAAAACCAATGGAGCTTGTCATCTTGATATCATAAAAATAAAAATGTAGGTAAATATACTTTTCACTCATAAATGTCTAGATATATGTATTGTCTCATAATGAAGTGAACTAGGATGGACATTAGTATTATTGATTTTCTAACAAGTAATTATATTCTGTGTTAATGTTTATGATATCTATTTAAATATGTACATAATAAATAAATGTTTGCTTAAAATGTCGAGTGGTCTATTCTCTCTCTCTCTTGTAACTGTGTCACCAGTAATTTAAAATATTTAGAAATGCTTTCCTCTATTAATAATATGCTCAGGGTGCCTTGAACAAGAGTGTGAATTAGCCTGAAGTGTTGTGTTTGCATTCCTACCATCTGGGCATTCTGACTATATATAGCATATGGCTGGATTGTGCCTGAGACTTATTCTCAAACAAATAAATTGCTTTGGATGGCAGGTTTTGACCCAGAAGTATGGAGGGGTGCTATAGCCAGGAAATATGGTTGTGATAGTGCTTCTGTATAGCTACAATCTGACAGTAGGTATCATTTATGGTTAATCTGTCACCTCTCTGCTTGAATGTAAGATCAGTTGCTACAGGTATTAAAGATAAAGCTAATTAATTTATCAAGCAAAATAAATGATCGAATAATATTAAATATTAAAATATATTAGTAAATAAATAGTTGTGACTAATTTAGAGAGCTTGGTCAGATTTCTGGACTGATGTGTGGTTGTAATAGGATTGAGCTAAGACAAAAAGTCACACTAATAAAAACAAAAAAATTGAATATACATATATATGTTGTTCACAGTCTTATAGCAAAATATAATAATCATCAATATATAATAATGTAGCATATATACTGAAAATGCAAACTTTTAATACACCTAATAATACATTTTTATTAAGGATATAATAATGTATATAAGTTCAATGGATTTTCACAGAATAATTACAATTGGTAAGCAGGAATTAGCAGGATATCAATTAATACAGACTAAAACATAAGAGATAAAATCAATCATAGAATTAAAACTTAGACAAAGTGCTTTTAATAAAAATAAATTAGCATTAAATGGAAATAGGACTATGTCATTGAAAGGAAAAGCTTTTAATTTATGTATTTACTAGTCATTAGTTATGGATCTGAAACTCGAACCTTTAATAGAAGAGCAATGCAGAAACATTAGACATGTCAATTAGGTATGGGAAAAATATGTTAGAATAAGATAGATCAAAAGCAAAATATTTTTTAAAATTTTGAACTGAGTATCATTAACACCATTTAAAAAATTAAGAGACTGAAGTAGATCTGAATTGGATTATTGTTATAAAAGAATAGATGGTCAGTTGAAGTCTAAAACTAGAATCCAAAAGACTGTAAAAGATTTACAAAAGGATCACATATGAGACGGATGGGAAAAATTACAAAGGTTTGCCAATATGATGTAAAAAAAAGAAGCTATAAATCAGAAAAAAACAAACTTGGTAGGGAAAACCAATAATGACTGAAAATGATGATTAAAAAAATTATTTAAACTTGTCTGTATAATTCTATTAATATGTGAATAATATATATATCATAGATATTAATAATACGTTATTTTCTTTTTCTATTTTCTTTGCATTCAGTGTCATTATATTATATTGTAATTTCATGTTTATACTTTATTGTTATCTATGTTTTTTAAAGTTATTGCTTTTCTTATTTAACGTTTTTGACTGCGTATATGCAAAATATTTTATAATCTAGTTTATAAAACAATTTCTAGATGTCACTATATGCGGAATTTGATATAACCAAGATTTTGTAGGGGGGATGCTAAAGGTAAGTAATCTTGATACTTTTATAGATTGCAATTTAATGATAGTGGGAAAAAACACACAAACTTTTTAATTCAATTTTAATATAAAAACAAGTATCAAGATGGCTAGAAAATAATAATATAGTAAAAAAATGAATTAATACTTCATGCCAATTTATCACATAAAGAGAAAAATGTATTATACAATTTGTTGAATACTATAGAAATGAAAATTGGAACGAAGATTATTATCATAAATAAGAGGCAGAGAGTTAAAGAGATGGAAGACAACTATAAAAAATAAAGAGAGTTGGAATGTATATAAAATAAGCAAGTTATTAGCAATGAATCAGTTTACAATAACAACAACAACAACAACAACAATAATAATAATAATAATAATAATAATAATAATAATAATAATAATAATAATAATAATAATAATAATAATAATAATAATAATAATAATAATAATAATAATAATAATAATAATAATAATAATAATAATAATAATAATAATAATAATAATAATAATAATAATAATAATAATAATAATAATAATAATAATAATAAGGAAAGTACTCTTTAGAGCAGGGGTGGGAAATATTTAACTGCAAAAACCATTTGGATATTTAAATAACATTCATGGGCCATACAAAATTATTGACTTAAAAATTAGTTTGACAAAACAGTTAATTAATTTATACTTAATCAATGAGGGTAGACATTTTTTTCAGCTGCAGGCCACTTTCAAATTGCCTTTTTTAAATGAGGTCACATGTTTTTGTGAATTAAAAATAAAGTAACATCATCATTATTAATGACTGTTCCAAATTAGATGCAATTTTTACATTTTGTTTATAACTAATCATGTGTACCGGTCAAAAATGTATGTCCATTCAACAAGATTTAGAATCTAATCAAAAGTACCCTGAATCCAATCATATCCGAGATACACAAGTCAGGAGCAATCATGAATTTTAACCTATTTGCCCATTCCCCAAATCTATAACACTACGGTTAACACTGTACAGTAATACTACATAAATTAACTATCTCTGGGCCCAGTGCTACATCATTTTGCATGAAACTCAGCTGATGATGATGATGAGAAATCGAGTGAATCCAAGATATTAAGTTAAAACATACATAAATATAAATATTATTAAGGAGATTTGAACAACTGAATTAAGTTTAAAAATATAAATATTTATTTTGACAAAAATTCAAGATTTTATATACGCCTGGGTCTCTTTTTACGCGGACTTATTTAACACAATTTTGAAGTTACGCGATTCGTCTTTCACCGGGAGTCGACTTCCGATAATAATAAATTTTGCGCACTTACGTTATATTGAAAGTAATAGCACATTATTGGAATTCGACTTTCATTTTAGTAATTTCAATATTTTCAGTGCTTTATAATAGTAAGATTTTATGCAATAATGAAATTAAAATCATGATTTCCATGTTTTATGTATACACACATTAAATTTTACAAGATTATAATGTAAATTTGATCAAACATTGTGCGTGTTAATTTTGCATTTTAAATCACATTCTGTTTTTGCTTTTTAAAAAAGAACGTAATCAATTATTAATCATTTAGTGTCCACAAGTTTATTTTTAAAAGGTCAGTAATAGCAGTGGGTACAATTAAAAATTAAAATCTGATTTTTAATTGTAATTAACAATTTAAAAATTACTTACGGGCGACTTGAAATTAATGTGATGTAAAACAAAATTTGATTTTTAAACGGAATTGAAAATTAAAGACAAAAATAAAAATTTAATTTTTAGTTGTTAGTTTTAATTAAATTTTTCCCAGCAGTGGTGAATAAATGTCTTTTTATTATCATAAGTCTAAGTTCATAAAAACCATTAACACAACATGAGAGTGAACTTGGTGCTAGTTGTATTTCCTCTTGTGAGAATAATTGCTGAGATATTTTTGACTTCGTTTAAGGAGAAGCCAAATACATCACATCACATCACATGAGAATCTGATTTTTTACTAGTTTGCAAACGAACGTCTTTTTGGGCAAATAGTGATAATAATTAAAACATGTATAAAAAAATTTAAATTACTGTACTGTAAATTATGCATAAAAATATATTATTTTGAATAAAATTAAATATTATAGTTAAAAAAAGTTTGTCTTGTATCATTTTTTTTCAAATTTGAAATTTTTTATTAGTCATATTTTATTTCATTATTTTTTTTTTGCGTGAATTTTAAAGTAATTTTATGTTGGTGCTTTGCTTTTACACGAATTTTGAAAAATCACAGACCGCACCCTTTTTCAATGTAAGTTACGTCTATTTTTGCGTGATTTCATTTGCGCATGTTTTCTGAGGAACCTATCTATCACGTAAAACGAGACCCAGGTGTATATTCAACTTCACGCATTTAAAACTTTAATTTTGGACATTCTGTTCCCATTGTTTTTTCTCTTCTATCTGACCTTTAATTATACATTTTGAAATGCCCAAAGGCTAGTCCTCTTGGACTAATTAAAATAATCATTTCCATTTTACCACAATAGAATTAATTAAATTATTGTACATTCTTTTTATCTTTAACTTTTTTAAGTTCTTTTCTTTATGAAAATTTAGTTTTAAAATACCTTTTCTTTTTTAATGGTTTTCGTTTAATATATATATTTTTTTATCTGAGCGATTTTATATATATGAGTTTAGATGACTTTTAACTTTTAATTCTTAAAAAAGAAGTTTTTATCTGCGAACTTTTATTTTTAATTTTATTTATTAGAATGTAATGGCATGTGTGCCCGTTACAATATATATACTGTATTATAAATACTTTTAATAATAAATAACTCTCTCTCTATATATATATATTCAGAGTTGTACACAGAACCAGTGCAGTCTTAGTAGGATTTACTTATCTTCATAAGTAGTTTGAAAAATTGACAGCTAAAATATTAGCACATCAATACAAAAAAGAAAACAATAGTTGCTCATTTTTCATAAAGAAAAAATAAAAAATGGTGAAAATTAGTTACCTGAAAGAATTCAATCCAGCCAATTCAGAAAATTGGCCCGCATAAGATGGATCAAATTCACTTCTTTCTCATAGCAAATCAAGTCAAAAAATCAGAATTAAAGTTAACAACTTTTGTAAACAATTGCCACTTTTCAATGTATGAAGTCTTATGCTTTAAGTCAACCCTTATGTTTTCTTCTGGATTTTGATACAGCAATATTTTTCCTGACAGTTTAATTCTGACAGTTTATTTCTGTCCAAATCTCCTAACACTTTTAAAGACATTCCATTTCTATCTTCATATTCAGGGGAGAAAAGAAAAGGCTAAAGATTTTGAAACTGAACTCAGAAAGTTAATCCTGAAGTATAACTTCAATTATTTCTTAAACAAAACTTCTAGAGAGCATTTTATTTGCAGAATGGGAAATCACAGCCTTGAATTCTAACAACAATTTTGATTCATCAGTTTTCCAAGTAATTCTATCTAAGTCTACAGTAAGCCAGGTAGCTTCATTAAAAAATGGATCTTAGTATTAAAATGATTAGCCAGAAAACTGGGTTAGACAAATACCCAATTGATCAAAGCAAACTTGGGGCATTTTCATCTAAAAATATTTAAAACTCCCCACATAAATCAGCAAATATGAATGCAGAAACTTTCTATAGACATGACAAGACAAAACATATACATACCAAAATATTCATATTATATATAGTGTGAAGGTAATGTAATTAAGTGGGTCATAAAATAAAAAGCAAATTACTCAAAAAAGAATGGAAGAATCCAATGGGAAGTGAAATAAAACCAATATCTGAATAAATAATATGAGAAACTCTGATGAGATATATCTCTCCCATGAAATCTTTTTAAACTTCACTGTAAATTATTTTTTTAAGAAAATTTATTGTTTTGTTCATTTTATCTGTCCAATCTAATAAAGATGCCATTTGACAATAGTGAACTTTATGATATTAAGCAAGCTGAAAAACATAATGATTAAACTTATGATTTTGTCATCATATATTTATAACTTTATGAAGTGTTCTCAAATGAAATTATGTCAATAGAGATACAAACCACATTTTCATACAATGAATGCAGTAAAACAATAGCTCTCTATATAGATAATTTAGTTGCAGAAGCTATTTCACTATAATCAAATGCCATATCTTTTAACTTATCAAAAGCAACAGAATACTGGAGTCTGTGCTGCAAGTCAACATGTAAATCCACCTTTCTAAAAAAGCTACTAAAATACTTAAATTAGGATAAGAGTTTCTTAAGATTTTTCTTAGATTACTGGCTAATAAAGGATTAAAGTTTTTTTGAACATTAATTATTAAGAAAGATCTTTATATATTGCATTCAAAACATTTCTTATAACCTGTAGCTTACTTCTGAATTGGCAATGATAGGACAATTATTAATACACTTTAAATGCAGCATATTTTAGATTATTATATTGTATATACCCACAATTATATTTAAAGATAAACCGTTGCAATGAGTTAATCTCAAAAACATTACTTCTAAAACGTAAATTATTATTTATTACATATTAACATTTAAAACATCATTGGTAGGATTAAAACTGAAAGTAATTTCATACTGGCCAGATATTTATAAAACATTTAGCAACACATTTCCAATGAGTAAATAACGTTATGCCTTCTAGCAAAAGCATTATAGACAACTCTCCAGATATAAGAAGGAGTACAAGGTTAAAATAATATCATTTTAACTTTAATGCATTGCCATTTACTGAAGCTGGAGAGTTATTCAATTATATATAAAAATAAACAATTGCAATGAGTTAATCTCAAACACATATATGGATGCACACAAATACACATAAATAGTGCATTCATTTGCCATGTCTGTGATTTAGGGTTCTTAGAAACTCTTTTTCAGAAAGGATCCCATAGACAATCCAGATAATCACCCAACATTAATCCGTAAATGGATATCTGACTATTCTTACCTAGAAGATAAAAATAAAGATGATTTCTATTCTTACCACATGATAATTACAAAGCCTGGTGTGTATTATTTTCTTTTTAACTGCTCTTCTATGAAAGACTATTAGAAGCTGTTTGCCCCACAATAAACTATTTATAAGTAAAGATTGGTTAACCTTTTACATATAAATTTGTTAAAGAAATTTTACAATTAAGGCAATAGCACTTCAGTGCAAAGACCTCTCCAATAATAGTGTTCTATTATTATTTTCTAATAAGTATTGGATATTTAGTTGAGTTGATTATAGATTGCTTATCTAAACCAAAATTTTTAGTTCTACTGAAATCAAATTCAAACCCATATTATAGTAGTAACAGGAAAATGCATTATTATTACATCATAGAATCCATTTTAAATGTATAGGATATATGTTTGTATGCAAAAAAAAAAACGTATTTTATTTAGATAGCTTATACATATGTAAACAAACCGTTTATAGATTTCATGTCTAATTGTTACTATATAAAAAGCAAATCATAGACCTGAAGTATGCAATGCATCTTGGATTCTTTTATTAATGATTACTCAGAATGCCACAAATCTTTTACATAATATTGCAAATGATTTTTTAAAATGAATAATGTTAAATAGATTGACTTGATATTAAAGTCTCAATAATCAATGCATTGCTCTTTTATAAATTGTACTACTTCAGTTTACAGCTAGACATATATATATATATATGTTTGTATATGTAAAAAGTGTTTTGCAAATATTTTAAATGCATATTTGGACTAGGGATAATCTCTAGTTTAATAAATGATTAGTAATAGTCATTTAAAATATTTATATAAACTAGTTTGTGTCAATGTTGTCTAAGTACAGAAAATTTGACATTTATAAATGAAATTGGTAGCTATAAATACTGAACAAATGATAAAAACACGTGCAAAAGATTAGGATTTGTGCCAACTGCTGATTCAGCATAAAATTAGTATCAAGAGATTATCTTTTTCACATGTCTTTATTCTTATATTTTAGGAATGTGAAGGAATAGAAGATTGAAATAAATATAATATATATATGATGTTAATTTCAAGTATATATAAAGATGTAAATACAAGGTTAAATTGTAACATGTGTTATGTATGTCTTACTCACTTGAAAAATGAAGTGGGCTAGTCAAGCGTTGTTAGCCGAGAGGTCAGCGCAGCCGCCTTGCAAGCAAGCAGTTGGTTGCAGACAGTTGTTGCGGGTTCGTCTCCCGGCCGATGCTATGACATATAAAAAAAAATGAAGTGGACTTTTAAAATGCATTTATAGTGAGAGAGATTGGTGTGACATGTGCTGATGGATAGTTGCATATAATAGAATTAAAATAAAAAGTATACCGATTAAAACAAAAACTTGAAAAAATAAATATGTTTGTGTATGTAAAAAGTATCTTATTTATCTAGATGATATATATATTACGCTATAAAATCTGTTTTCCTTACTGCTATCTCTCTATTACTAGTTACTGACGTAAATAAAGTATTTATTGATAAATAAATATCACTTGAATTTTGATGTAAGCCAATCCCAAAATTTGTCCCTAATTTAATAATTCCAACAATTAAGCGGCCTCCAAATAATCTCATTCACAAAGATCTAAGATACAGATAAAGTTTTATTCCAAGAAATTATTACCTAATTTTATCTAATCATTGTGTTATTATTTTTTTTTTTTTCAAAAAAAAAAAATGTAAACAAACTTATGTGAATGGACTTTACATAATTTTCTTTATTGTCAGTTTTCAGTTCTTAGATTGTATTTATTCACTTTATGAAATTAATATTTGCTTAATATCATGGATCCAATTATATTATGGATCATATTGCTTATAGAATAAAAAAACATAAATTTTTTTAATTTATCAGAATAATTTGTATTTAATCTCTGATTATCAACGCTATTTTAATCTCATTAAAGACTCTTTTTTTCACGTTATTAATTTCATTTTGATTCCTTTTAAAAAAAAAAAAACTACGTTTTTGTTATTAATCACAAACGGATCCAGGAAGTTCAATATGACTTTTTTTTTTCTAATTTATTTATTATTATTATTATTTTTATATGTGTCAAAGCGTCGGCCGGGAAGCGAATCCTAGGCCAACTGCTTGTAAGACAGCTGCGCTAACCACTCGACCACCAACACCCAGTCAGTCATATTCAGTTGTTTCAATAATTTGCCTACAAGAGCAATTCTAGATTTGGTTGCATTATGCAAAATAAAAATATTATACTTCTTTTACTCGAAAAACTAAAACACGCACGCACACACCTATCTATAGAAGTAGAAAAAAAAATGCATTTAAAGAAAATATTAGTTAATAGAGACTAAATATAAACTTTGAAATTTATGTTTAATGGTAGAAAAGAATATTAAGTTTCATTATAAAATTTGTAACATTTAAAAATGAATTATATAAGTTTGTGTATAGATACAGTTTAACATTTTTTATTTTAATTCCTGATATTTTTTTACTGCTCTGCGTAAATTTTAAAATTTTTAATGTAATATTTTACGATACTTGACTGAAATTTATAACGTAGCTCTAAAATTAAAATGTTGGAATAAATTATATTAAATGGTGTTAATGAATGTCAAAGCACTTATGATGATGATCGAGATGATCGAGTATTACTTAATCATGATACTCTTTCCTAATTAATACGATTTTTACTGGGGTAAAGAACTTTAGCTGCACATGTTTATCATATATATAAAATCCAAACAGAAGCGACTACAATTCAAGCCTACAAGTCAATAAACTATGGGGAAAAAAGGGAATAACCCGTCATTCTTTTTGCTCTGTTAGCATTCAAGTTTAGTTTATGATGCTGACGTAAATCAAAGAGTGAAATCTGCGTATTGATTGATTTATAAACAGTGTAAACGCTCTGAAATCACTATTTAACTATTCGGAGGATCAAGACAGTACTTTAGTTTAAGATCTCCCAAATATCAAATGAAACATTACTTTAATAAATATATAAAGGGTCACCCAAAAATAACAGGAATCATTCTTTGATAGCCATGCCAGTTGTAGTACATGATTCTACTTCTAGATGCTTCTTGTGGGAACCCTTCTGCATCAATCTGCCAAGCACATTTTTGTGTAAAGTACATTTTGTGGATTTGTTGATTTTTGTAATGGCTGAAAAGTTGGAACAAAACAATTGTAATGCTTGAAACAGTTTACAAACAAGTTGCTCTGGAAAAAACACAAGTTGGAAGTATCAAATTTACCATGTCCCCCAAATGCCCCGCAAATGAAGTCAATGACAGAATAATACAGACTTTTTTTTGAATGCAAACAAAATTATTCACTCAGAGTTCATTCATAATAATCAGGTATTAAAAATGATAAGTTCTGAAGTTTTTGGCTGATGTGGTAAAATGTAAATATCCCATTTTGTGGCAAAGTAAGGAATGCAATCTTCACTATACAATAATGTGTTAGTACACAAAGATTGGGTGTTAAATAATTTTTAAATAAATTTAGCATAATCCAACTTATCCGTCAGCATATTCACTTGATCTCACTCTGTGTGATTTCTTTTTTATTCTCTTGTATGAAAAAATGACTCAATTTTTTTGCCTGGACTTAGAAATGGTGAAGAAAAGACCAAACAGAGGCATAAAAAGGTATTTCATTGCAAGATTTTCTAGACTACTTCAAAAAGTAAAAACATGTTTAAATAGGTGCATTGCATTAAATGGACAATACTCTAAAAGGGATTTAATTTATAACACCTAAAAATAAATACATAATTTTTTGTTACAAAATTCCAATATATATGTATCAATATTTTGAACATTTGATAAAGAAAAAAATATTCATTATTAGAATTTTTAAAACATGTCGATCATGTTTTCACTAGCTAAGACCAGAATCATGGTAGTTGAAAGTATGTTCAGCAGGTTTTAAAGATTCTAATATTGAATAATCTTTTCTTTTTCAAATACTCAAAATGGAAATGCTAATTACATTTGAATTACAAAATTCCAGTTGTTTTTGGGTACCCCTCATAACTATAATTAATCACAGTTTTAATAATACGAATTAAAACAGAAGAAACTGCAACTTTTATTGAACTATGCAAAAACAATAGTCAAATGACAATAAATTATAAAAAAATTGGAATGTTTCACTTATTTTTTTTTGTCAGAATTTAAGTGTAGTTCATTGATTTATTGGAAATCAAAGAATGAATTAGTTTCCACTCTTTCACTTTATACCAACATTAATAAACAAAATGTAAAACTAAAAGCTAAAAGAGTGAAAGATCTCATTCCATTATTTTCATAGTTTATTGATGTTTGACTATTGTTTTAAGGATAATCCAATGGGAGTTGTGGTTACTTCCATTTTAATTTAATATTATTAAGCTATGATTACTTACAGTTACTATATATATCTAAATGTAGAAGAAAAAAATATAAACAATGTTTCCATTTTAAATATAAATAATAAAAAAATCAGAAGATTTCCCACCTCCCATAACATATAAATATTTTTTTTAAAAAGGCAAATCTATTTTTCTAATTTCAATTCTTCCACCAACCTTGAGTAATTAATAAGTGCAAGTTTGTTTTAGATTCAAAGCATTAAGTTGTTTTTAAATTTCAGCTTAATAGTTTCATAGTAAAAGAAAAATAAATGATAGCTATTGAATAACATTTTTTTTAGAATAATAAATTTCAGATGCATTAGATCCAGTCACAAAACACATAAAACAGACAAAACTCACTATACGTATGCCACACACAGCAAGCTAGAGTAATCAATGGATGCCAGAAGGCTTGTGCATAAAATCCCCATCTAGTGCCTATTTATTCAATATCCCCAGACTAGTTTCTGGCTTGTGGCCTTCATCAGTGAGGAGCCTTGGATCTGAGAGCACTGCATCTAGATCTTAGGATCTAATGCAATCCTCCAGCAACCACCTTTTATCTCCACTTAACTACAAAACTATGAGTCTTAAACTGAAAACACCTTAATGTTTCCAATTCAAGCTAGTTATAAAACCAATCCTGCCTAATAGGATATTGGTGGCTATGGTTATTAAAGAACCAAAGACACCAAAATGTATGGAAACTAAACTGGGTTCAGACCCATATAACTATATAAGCTGATGGGCTTGAATTGAAAACATTAAGGTGTTTTCAGTTTGAGACTCATAGTTTTGTAGTTAAATGGAGATAAAAGATCGTTGTTGGAGGGTTGCATTAGATCCTAAGATCTAGATGCAGTGCTCTCAGATCCAAGGCTCCTCACTGATGAAGGCCATAAGCCAGAAACTAGTCTGGGGATATTGGATGAGTAGGCACTAGATGGGGATTTTATGCACAAGCCTTCTGGAATCCATTGATTACTCTAGTTTGCTGTGTGTGGCATATGTATAGTGAGTTTTGCCTGTTTTAACAACAGTTATACACAAGCATAAGGGATGGTGGTCATGTGATGTTTATATGCTTAAAACACATAAAGGATGAAAGTCCTATGATAAAAACTAGTCTGAGGATATGGTTGAGAATTATTAAGCATTGCCATTTGACATCTATTGATTACTGAAAATTACAAAAGATGGCAGCACTGCAGAATATGGGAAAATTTAGAGTGGGGAATGGAAAATAAAGTGGCTAACAGGTTTATCTAGGCATAATTGCTGAGATATTTTTGTTTTCCTTTAAGGAGAAGCCACAATACATCACATCACATAGATTTGCTATTTAAAAATAATGTGTGGGTCATATGATGTTTTTTGGTGTTAAACAAATAAAATTCATGCAAAAGCTACTGAAAACTCCCAGTGAACTATAGGCAAACTAATTCAACTCTGGCAATAAACAAAAAATAGTTATCTTAGATCACATATAAGCAGTCAATTTATTGATGTATTACAATGCATAGAGAGAAACATAATTTCAGGGTAACTATAAGCTATTCTAAAATCACTATAACTAATCAGAAGAAAGGTTGAAACATTAAACAGTTTTATCAGGTTTACTTCAGTTTTTGAGAAAACAAAAAAAAATTACTAAGATTAATTCCAAATTTGGTGTCTTATGAAAATAATATATTATAAAAAATATCATTCATATGTTCATTTTTTAAAAAAAGATTGATATTCTAATATCCATTTCAGAATTCTGATATTTTTAAGTTAAAAAATATTATTTTAAGAAGTATAATTATTATTTTCTTATACTGATAGGTGTGTGTATATGGGGACACATAATGACCATATCTGTGTGGAGAACCATAATTATTTATGGCAGAATAGAGACAAGTAATATCTAATTATTGATGTAGTATTATAGCACATATATTTTACGATTATCATAGCAAAAAAACATGACTGCTTGGCTTAATATCCAAAGCATATAACAAATGTAGATATGAAATAAATTTAAATAGCTCAAAAATACATTGAAGGACAGCATAATATGAGTGTTTCTTAAAATATTAGCTGAAAATATTTTATTTGAACCTCAAAACTCTTTAATGAACAAGTAGTGGCACCATAACAAATTCTGATCTATCTTGGCCCATATACATGTTTGAAGGTATGCTTATTCTTAATTAAGAGTAGTAAATAGAATAAAATATTGGGAAAAAGCAAGCATTTTTATCTTTAAAAATGTGGACAGTTTTCACTACTAGAACTATTAAATGTAAAGATTTATCACACAAAATACTATTATCAGATAAAGGTAAGTGCAATTAAAAATTCATTAGATGACTACCAATCTTGGAATTCACTCAAGTTTTTAGCATTTATAATACCTCTAGATATAGTACAGTAAAAGTAAAATCTCAACTTCATATAACTTCTACTAACTTTAAAGATTTTAGTAATAATAATATATTTTGAGAAAAGATTTTTTTAAATTAGAAAATTCACTACTTAAAAATATTTATATGCATGCATGTTTGAATTGTTTTTTGTTTAGATAAGTCTAAACAGAAACTCACCAGTCTAATCATAAAATGTTTTTAAAACCAGAATTAAAACATTTAAAATTAATATACACCATATTGCTTCGAATATAATATGCCCTTTAATTTAAGATGCAGTAGGATTTTAAGCCTAAAAAATTGGGGGAAAAATTAGTCTGAAATTAAGATGCATATATGTACTTAAATAGGAAAACAAAATAAATACAATAAACTCATCTAATTTCTTGCAAATCTTTTTCAGATATATGTTACTTTCACTTTCTACATCTTCAGTTTCAGAATTTGAATTCTCATCTTCATTATTCCACATGGGTACACCATCTTTAGGCCTTTAAATTGCAGCAAATCATTATAATTTCTTTTTCAATTTGTTTTCATGTAAAAGTATATTTTTCTATTATAATCTGAATCATTTTAAAATAATTTATATTTTTACAGATATTTTCTGAAAAAAAAAAAAATTGTTAAAAAGATTCCAAATCATACAGTTTCACTTTATAAATAAAAATATTGGAACAATCAAAATCAGTAACATAATGAATGCTAAAAGATTCTAAAACACATATTTTCACTTTAAAAATCAAAATGAAAATATCAGACCAAAATTGACAAAATAACATTAAAAGATTCTAAAGCATACATTTTTACTTTAATCAAAATGAAGTTATTGGATCTGTTAACATTTTAACAGATGCTTTTTTGTATAGGGAATAAGAAACAAACAATTAGCACTTGGACAATAGGCTCTATTCTCATTGTTATATTAATTTGTTAGTTGTAAAAAAATTCTAAAGGTTATTTGGTAGAGTTCTATAAAAATAATGGTAAAATTGATAAAATAATGTTAAAAGTAGCAAGATGAGAGACAGTTAGATCTGTTTATGAAATTAATCCTAAAAATATTGATTAAAAAAGATTAAACATGCTATTCTATATGCTAACCATCTTAATACTATGTGCATGTATAGTGTAATCAAAGATTCACAGAAATAAGATGTTAGAACTTTTCATTTCAAATTTAAGAACACACCCATCTTTTATGGGTACAAAATTTGGAAAAAAATGCATCTTATATTCTAAGTAATATGATAATTAATATTTGTTAATTCTTTTTTCATCACTGTTACACCAATTAGTAATCAATAGATGCCAAATATAGAACTTTTAAAATCCCTATTGCTGTTTTGACCAATGTCTCTAGACCAGGTTTAACTTATGGCTTTCATCAATGAGGAATTTTGGATCAAGAATCATTGCACCTGGAGTTTTTGGATCTGATGTCTTTTTTCAATACCATCCATCTTTTTACTTCTTGTTTTACTATAAAGCTATCAGATTCAATTGAAAAATATATTAATATTTTCAATCTAAGCATGTCATAGAGATCTGAAAACAGTTCAGTATTTATATATTATAGTGCTCTTAGTTTTTTTAATAATTATATGCAGCTCTCTTCTTTGGTTACAATTGGTACAAACTCAACAAAATAACATGCTTTAGCCTGCACATTGATATTCAGCAGCAAATCTTTTTTTTCACATTGTATGCTCTCTAAGCATTAGTAATCAGTAAATGGATAGGGATTTCAAAAGTACTACCATCTGGCATCTACTGATTACAAATACTTATATTAAATGACACAATAGTGTTGGAAAAAAAAAAAATTTGTTGCAGAGCTAAAATCACATGATGTTTTTTATTGGTAATAATAATAATTATTTTTTTTTGCACTTATTTCTTTTTTTCCTGTTTGTTAAAAATAAATTAACATAATTTTTTCTTTTTTGTGTACACATAAAATTATTAAGAAATCAATAAGAAAAAAACATTAAGTTTATAATGATTAATATATATTCCCAGAAGCAAAACTCTGCATACAATAATGCCACTCAATGCAAGTTAGAGTAATCAATGGATGCTAGAAGCTTTGTGCACAAAATCCATATCTAGTGCCTTCTCATCCAATATTCTCAGACTATTTTCTAGCTTGAGGCTTTCATAAGTGAGGAGCCTTGGATCTAAGAGCACTGTATCTAGATCTTAAGCTCTGACACAACACTCCAGCAGCTACCTTTTACCTTTTTAGCTAATTATAAGGTTTTGAGTCCGAATTGAAAACACAATAATGTTTTCAATTCAAGCTCATTTGATTATATAGTCATTTAGATCTGAACTCAATAACCACAATCACCATAATCCTATTAAGCAGGATTGGTATTAAGCCATTCTTTATGCTCACACAAGCTAATTACACAGAGGCAAAACTCTCTATACTTTAGCACCACTCAGTGCAAGCCAGAGTAATCAATGAATGTTCCTTACTGATGAAAGCCACAAGCTAAAAACTGGTCTAGGGATATTGGATGACACTAGATAAGGATTTTATGCACAAATCTTCTAGCATCCACTAATTACTCTGGCTTGCATGCAGTTGAACTAGTGTATGGTGAGTTTTGCCTCTGTGTTATCAGCTTGTATAAGCATAAAGAATGTTAATCACACAATGTTTAGTGGTTTAATACCAATTCTGCCTAATAGAATTATGATGATTATGGTTATTAAAGAACCAAAGACAGCAAAATGTATAGATGCTGAACATAGTTGAGATTTATATGATTGTACAAGCAAATGAGCTTGAATTGAAAACATTATTGTGTTTTCAATTTGGACTCAAAGCTTTATCGTTAACTAAAAAGGTAAAAGGTGGATGCTGGAGGGCGGCATTAGATCCTAAGATCTAGGTGCAGTGCTCTAAGATCCAAAGCTCCTCACTGATAAAAGCCACAATCTAGAAACTAGTCTGGGGAGATTGAATGAGTAGGAACTAAATAGGGATTTTAGGCACATACCTTCTACCATCCATTGATTACTCTGATATTTCACCCAGTGGCATTACTATATAAAGAATTTTGCCTCTGTGTTATCAGCTTGTGTAAGCATAAAGAATAGTAATCATGTGGTGTTTAGCAGATTAATATATTTGTTTAGGGGGGTGAAAACAGTTCCTTGGTGGTTATACAAGATAAATGATCTGATGAATTTGAATCACTTTTTTTTTATAAAAGTGTTGAATGTCCTATGAAAGAAATTTGGGGTACATTTTAAATATTTCTTTAAAACAATGGCCTTTCAGCACACAAAGAAAAAGAATATTGAGATGCCTATTACCCTTTCACCAATATTTACAAATCATGATCATTTTCATGGGTGATGGTAAACTATTAAAACAAAATAAATCGCGGCAAAATTAATAAAATCAAATATTTTATAAATAAACTAATCAATGAATATACAGTTAGCCCCCTCTCCCCCCTTTTTTTTGCTACAGACAATCTTTAAAACAGTTTATTAGAATTTTATAACTTTAAGCAAACGGTTATTTATTAAATAATTAAAACTTTTAATAAAAGGAATTCATCAATTTTACAAATTTAAATCGTCAATTTTTCCATGAAGTCACTGGTTAACTTTTTATTTTGGCAACATATTAGATACTTTACTTAGAATTTATTAGAATTGATAAGGTTACGGTTGTTATCAAAGTTCGAAAATATTCAAGTTTAGTTTTAATTTAGTTGAGATAACAGTAAACTAAAATATAGAAAAAATAAATTAGAAAAGTTTGCATACAGTACTGAATTCAAAGACATTCCAAGATGACATCCTTTATTTTACATTTAATTTCATTTTACCAATTTAATAGTGCGAACATACAATCAAAATATTGAATGACAATCAGGATAAACGAGAGCATATGTAGTTATCTCTAGCCGTTACATAACTGTACAATTTATATAGTTTCAGTCAGATAAATCTTAATATTTTCTTCCTTCTCAGGTTGAAGTAATATAACTTTTTAAAATAGTATATGGTACAATAAAAATTCTTATGGTATTTTAGTAGAAATCATTCAGATACAATATATATATATAATGCAAAATAATTTTTATCAATTTTATTTTCAATAATTCTCTTATAAAATAATGAACAAAAATAACATTTTTTCAAACATAAATAAAATGATTAACGGATTTTGAATTTATACAAAATTTTAAATTAAAATTTGCACACATATTTTGTATTCATATCTTTTAAAACCATTACTTTGTAAAACATTAAAAGTAAAAATTCATACACACAACTTCAATTTATTATTTAAACGTGCTTGTCTATATTTAAAACATGTATGCTTGTCTTAACGGATATATGTTTTAATTTTAAAAGTTTGTAGTTTATATATGTACTTATCCACATATAATGAATTTGGATAAATTTATTTTTAGGGGTTTGATTTATTTATCTTAAACAGGCAAAACTCTCCATACAGTAGTGCCACCCTGTGCCAACCAGATTAATCAATGGATGCCAGAAGGCTTGTGCATAAAATCCCCATCTAGTGCCTAACTCACGCAATATCCCAGACTAGTTTCTGGCTTGTGGCCTTCATCAGTGAGGAGCTTTGGATCTGAGCTAGATCTGAGGATCTAATGCAATCCCCCAGCAGCCACCCTTTATCTATACTTAATTACAAAACTATGAGAATGAAATTGAAAACAATATTTTCAATCTAAATTCAATATCTTATATAGTCATATCGATCTGAACTCAAGGCCACAAGCCAAAAACTAGTCTGGAGATATTGGATGAGTAAGCACTAGATGGGGATTTTATGCACAAGCCTTCTGGCATCCATTAATTACTCTGATTGACACAGGGTGGCACTACTGTATGGAGAGTTTTGCCTGTTTAATAACAGTTATGTGCTAGCATAAGAGATGGTGATCATGTGATGTTTAGTGATTTCTTTTACTTTTTAATTTTAACTTTTAATGCTAAATAAAGCAATATATAACTATAAACAAAAATGTCTAAATTTAAGCTTCTGTTCTTACAGAAAAATATTTGTTCCCATGATCACATTTATCAATTCTTACAATATTTATTGAAATGATTTTTGTTGATAATATTAAGTAATGCGGTTAGAGTAGTATTATGAGATATGAAAAATTAGAAAGGGAATAAAATAAAAATTCAATAAATTCTTAGTTTAAAATTTATAAAAATATAGTGTACAGTAATATATATATATTGAAACAGTAAGATATGCCTTACCAATCTTAGTTTCACATTGCCTTCCTGTTTCCTACCCTCATGCCTTATTTAAAACCCCATTTTTATTGTATTGTGTGTGTACTGGGTATATTTACCGAAATCCTGCCTAAATTTATATGTCTAATGGGGTGCCCAGGGTTTTATAATAATTAAAATTGTCTTAAATGGTTTTATTTTCAAACCATCGAGTATATATTACGTATATATGCTTGTACAATAAAGTAGGTCACATATTCTCATCTACACACATACTGCGATAATATTTAAAATTTATGAAAATATTTATTTAAAATTTGTTGTTTTTGAATCTGTTTATTTTGTGATGTTATTTCGCTATAATTATTTGCATTTAATAAAATAATATCACTGATAAATATATTCTGGAAATTAAATTCAAAAGAGAGTTTTATAAATATAAAATGTTATTTAGTTTTTCAAAAACATGCCATTCTCTTTTAAATCAGTGAGGGTAGGGAAAGAACAATAGTGGCTAATTTTAACTATATTGGTGCCAGTTTTACTAGTAGATTTGATAAGATTAAAAACAGTGCTTATGAGCAGATTTAATTAAAAAATGCAGTCCGTGTTTTCAAATTTATTAATAACTTAACGAATGGATTTTATCACCGCAGGGTTAGATTGTAATCAGGGAGAACATATGAATAGGACTGATTGATTATTATAATGATTATTAGAGAGTTATTTAGTTAATCTGCCTGATATTGTGATAGTGAAAAAAGTTATTTTTCTGAATTTTGACATTCATATTGTCCGATTGCTTGTTTATTTGCATCATCGGACCGACCGGCTTGCTTTGTTAGTAAATCAAGTTTTAAAATCATTTAACCTTAGAATGATGGGGTAAAGGGGTAGTAGGCTGTTTTTCCCTCAGGAGCCAGTGCCTTGGCCATCCGTCATTCACCATCCGATGTCCTGTCACCATATCATCAAGCCCAACTGAACCAGCCCAAAGAAATGCTGCTCCTGAAATCTACTAACTGCTGCTGTGGAACAACAAACCAAGGAGAATCATAATTTGCTTAAGAACTTTGTTACAAATTTGGAAATGCCCATGGATGGATTTGAAAGAACAAGGTAATTAAAATCAACCCGAGATCTTGGAAACCTTCATGCTATATAGCTAATAATTTTTGTATATTCCTTAAATGTATTTATTCAAGTGTTTTTTTCTAATGCATGCTGAACTTGTGCTTGGGTTGATTTTCTATATATATTTGTAAATGTCTTATTTAAATGTATTGTAATGAAATATCTAATTAATTTCTTTAGGCAAATGCGAGTTACGTAGGGAAGTTAAAAATGCGTGGTTGCCATCTTAGTTTATTTAAACCGCAAACACGCATTTTCCCCCTCCCATCTCTTATATATGTTTTAAAGTATTTTTTGCATATAACTTTGTTAGAATAAATATTTATTTCTCTTAAGTTTTGTTGAGAGTCTGCTGGCCATTAAAATATGAAATTTGAGAGTGAGCTATTTCTGTTCTTTAGTAAATTGTCCTTTGTTTTACTAAGTATTTTAAAATTTAACTGTGTTGCTAGTGAATATGCTTGGGTGCTGGAACCTTACCATTGGCAAAGGTCATCATCGGTTAAATCCGTTCCCCTTATTTTACTCTGCGGTTCCCAGTACTGTGCTATAATGGCACATGGGAATTATTTCGCGTACATCCCCACAGTTACGAAGCTCCTGGGTGCGGGCCAGGCTTGAGCTGTGAGTGGGCTAGAGATGCCCCAAATAAAAGGCGAAATGCCTATCCAAAGCCAAGACCTTTTCTTCATAATTTATAAAGTTGCATACTCAGAAACTGCACCCCTTCCTTGGCATTATATCGCTGGCACCACCGTACATTTTCCTTATTAATTATTTAAAAGAATTCTATTATTTAAATGAATTTTAAGTCCGTTCAGTATAGCTCGATCTTCTAATTTAGTTAATCACTTCACGAGTGACTCTCGGTCTCCATTTAAGATTCCAATTATAGATATTTTAGAATATTCAAATTCTGTTAGACTTTATGTGACTCGCATATGCCTACCATGTCACTGTATTTTAGACACATTATCTAAATGAACCCAAGTACGAGGTATCAGCCATCTTGTTATTTATTGTATATAGCTATCCAATTTATATAGCTAAACTATTTTCTATATCTAATTATTAAAATATTATTTGTAAATTTATTTCTTTTCTTTTTTTATTCGGGGTGTAATTTAAGTAACATACCATAGTGGGTTTATCTCAGGCACATCTATAAGTTATTGTTAAATGAACCTAGGGCTATTTTAGATTTAGAGTCTTTTGTTTTCTCCCTGATCACTGGCACTGGCATGAAATTATACTATTAGTAGCATCAAATGTGTTATCACATAGAGGGCATTGTGGAGTTTGGACTTTGGATTTGAACTTGGGATTTCTGGGAGGTAACCCTCCTAGTGTTGAGTTCTATGTCCCAAGTTTAAATTCTGCAGTGTGTTAGTGAGATAGACATGTTTTGACCATACATAGTATTTTTTTTCCAGGTCCATGGCACCCAACTGGGGCTCAATTTAAACACCCACAAACCCCTGATAGTATTTAGTTAGTTTAATTACCCATTTCCTGTAGTTCAATATTTTCAATATTGTGATTTATATTTTAAGATATTATATGTATTTTGTTTGGCTCGGGCATTTAGACAATCACTTGGAGAATTTTCAGTTTAATATAGTATGACATGAGCAATATATATGTAAACTTTTGTCAGCTCTGGTCATATTATAAAAATATATGTGCGCTAATTACTGTACTAAACATAATTTCAAAAAAATAGTGCAACATATATAGCTTTGTATCAAATAAGAATTGTAAAAATAAAAATGTATGATTGTCTAATTGAAAGTCCAGAGTCAAATGAAATAATTAAGTTAAATATCCCTGGGGGAGGTTAATGATATAGATGTGGCCACAGATGGTATTGCACCTTGAAATAACGATGATGAACAGATTGGTTCATGCATGTAAAGCTGTAAAATTCAGATTTGGTCAATTTATGTATAGCTACTTATGTAAACAAGTTTCTGTAAAAATAATAATAATAATCTTTTGTAAATCTATCTATCTGATATCATTGAACAAGGGGGAATGACAGTGAGATACCCATTGAGATACCTGAGTCTAGCAAATAATTAAATAGGACACCGCCAAACAGTTGAGCAAGCAGCAGAAGAAATATGAGTAATAAAATAATAATATTTTGTTTCATATTTCCAAAATAACAAAGAAGCAGCATAATGAAATCAGTACAGGATAAAACAAGGATGCACGGAAAGACCAGAGACCAAGTGGAAGACAGCCAGTCACCATTGTTTGCTAAAAGAAAAATTAGTTAAAAGAACTTTAACAAAAAAATACGTATATAAAAATATAGCAAATAATAATAACCAGAAAATTAGTGATCCAGAATTGCCTTTTATAGCCAAGAATTATAATAGCATTTCAAAATAATAAATCAAAATGAAAGAAGCCAAAAAAGAAAAGATTGAGTTTACAGAACTAACCATGCTCATAATTAACAAAATCAAACAACTCAAACAGAAAGACATAGACACATCTGAATTTCCAGAGCCTCCAACAGAAGTAGCAGAAATAAGCCAGCAAAGCGACAAATACAGACTTTCAGTTAAAACATATAGAGGAACTCTTCAGACAACAAACCGAAGAAGCCAGAATCAGGGATGAAGAAGACCGAAAAGAAAAGCACGAAATGAGAGAACTGATCCTATTCCTACTTAATGAAGTCAAGGAACTCCATGAGAAACAGGGAGTGCTCCAACAAAAAATTGATGAGAAATATGAAATAGAAGAGAGGCTCACCCCAAAATTAAATGTGGAAACTTTAGTTCTAAAGACAGAAAAGAATAATTATGAAACGAAAGAAGAGGAAGAAAGTAATCAAAACAAAACCACTCTGAACATTCTACTACCAGTCAATGAAGATAAAAATACCAAAAGCCCTGAGGTCACCAATATCAGTAGAGCTACAATGCCTGACCCAAGCATTCAAACCCAGTTGGCCAAGGTCATTCACCCAAGATATTCTGAGGGGAGATTGGAAAAAATCCTCATTCGCACATAGAGAGTTTGAAAGATTTCTTCACATTCTCTGAGATGGAGCCAAAAGACACAGAGGAGTTGGCAGAATTCCTGACTACGGTGGACTTCAGTCCTTGGGCCAATGAACCACCAGACAAGAAAAAGAGATTGCACCACCCAAGAGGACATTCTCTGAGTATGAGAGATTGGCACTACCCACCTGATCCAGGAGAATAACAAAAATATATAAGAAGGCTACCACAAAAAAAAGGACTTGAACTTGGACACTCTTGCATAATTTTTGATCTACAATAACTTGAATTTGGACACTTTCATGTAAACTTTAAAATTTTTTTTATATATATATTCTAATTTGAATTTGAACAATCAAAAAAATGCTTCAAAATATATATACATATTTGCTAGTGAAAAAATGTTGAAATATGATTCGGGTATATCATCAAATGTCATTGCCCCTTGTCAAATTTTTTTGTGCTGATATTCAAAAATACTAGTAAACACTGGGTGTAAAACCTTTTTTTTTTTGAAATTTTTTTTGACATACTAAGGGAATGTGAAACAGTAAGATATGCCTTACCAATCTTAGTTTCATGTTGCCTTCCTGTTTCCTACCCTCATGCCTCATTTAAAACCCTAATTTTATCATATTGTGTGTGTGTGTACTGGGTATATTTACTGAAATCCCACCTAAATTTATATGTCTAATGAGGTGCCCAGGGTTTTATAATAATTAAAATTGTCTTAAACGGTTTTATTTTCAAACCGTCGAGTATATATTATGTATATGCTTGTACAATAAAGTAGGTCACATATTCTCATCTACACCCATACTGTAATAATATTTAAAATTTATGAAAATATGTATTTAAAATTTGTTGTTTTTGAATCTGTTTATTTTGTGATGTTATTTCACTATAATTATTTGCATTTAATAAAATAATATCACTGATAAATATATTCTGGAAATTAAAATCAAAGGAGAGTTTTATAAATATGAAATGTTATTTAGTTTTTTAAAAACATGCCATTCTCTTTTGAATCAGTGAGGGTAGGGAAAGAACAATAGTGGCTAATTTTTAACTATATTGGTGCCAGTTTTACTAGTAGATTTGATAAGATGAAAAACAGTGCTTACGAGCAGAACTAATTAAAAAATGCAGTCCGTGTTTTCAAATTTATTAATAACTTAACGAATGGATTTTATCACTGCAGGGTTAGATTGTAATCAGGAAGAACATATGAATAGGGCTGATTGATTATTATAATGATTATTAGAGAGTTATTTAGTTAATCTGCCTGATATTGTGATAGCGAAAAAAGTTATTTTTCTGAATTTTGACATTCATATTGTCCGATTGCTTGTTTATTTGCATCATCGGACCAACCGACTTGCTTTGTCAGTAAATCAAGTTTTAAAATCATTTAACCTCAGAATGATGGGGTAAAGGGGCAGTAGGCTGTTTTTTCCTCAGGATCCAGTGTCTTGGCCATCCGTCATTCTATCCAATGTCCTGTCACCATATCATCAAGCCCAACTGAACCAGCCCAAAGAAATGCTGCTCCTGAAATCTACTAACTGCTGCTGTGGAACAATGAACCAAGGAGAATCATAATTTTCTTAAGAACTTTGTTACAAATTTAGAAATGGCCATGGATAGATTTGAAAGAATGAGGTAATTAAAATCAACCTGAAATCTCGGAAACCTTCATGCTATATAGCTAATAATTTTTGTATATTCCTTAAATGTATTTATTCAAGTGTTTTTTCTAATGCATGCTGAACTTGTGCTTGGGGTTGATTTTCTATATATATTTGTAAATGTTTTATTTAAATGTATTGTCATAGATATCTAATTAATTTCTTTAGGCAAATGCGAGTTACGTAGGGAAGTTAAAAATGCGTGGTTGCCATCTTAGTTTATTTAAACCGCAAACACGCATTTCCCCCCTCCCATCTCTTATACATGTTTTAAAGTATTTCTTGTGTATAACTTTGTTAGAATAAATATTTATTTATCTTAAGTTTATTGAAAGTCTGCTGGCCATTAAAATATGAAATTTGAGAGTGAGCTATTTCTGTTCCTTAATAAATTGCCCTTTGTTTTACTAAGTCTTTTAAAATTAAACTGTGTTGCTAGTAAATATGCTTGGGTGCTGGAATCTTACCATTGGCAAAGGTCATCATTGGTTAAATCCGTTCCCCTTATTTTACTCCGTGGTTCACAGTACTGTGCTATAATGGCACATGGGAATTATTTCGTGTACGTCCCCACAGTTACAAAGCTCCTGGGTGTGGGCCAGGCTTGAGCTGTGAGTGGGCTAGAGATGCCCCAAATAAAAGGTGAAATGACTATCCAAAGCCAGACCCTTGCTTCATAATTTATACAGTTGAATACTCAGAAACTACACCCCTTCCTCAGCATTATATTGCTGGCACCCCTGTACATTTTCCTTATTAATTATTTAAAAGAATTCTATTAGTAAATGAATTTTAAGTCCTTTCAGTATAGCTCAATCCTCTAATTTAGTTAATCACTTCGCGAGCGACTCTCGGTCTTCATTTAAGATTCCAATTATAGATATTTTAGAATATTCAAATTCTGTTAGACTTTACGTGACTCGCATATGCCTACCATGTCACTGTATTTTAGACACATTATCTAAACAAACCCAAGTATGAGGTATCAGCCATCTTGTTATTTATTGTATATAGCTATCCAATTTATATAGCTAAACTATTTTCTATATCTAATTATTAAAATATTATTTGTAAATTTATTTCTTTTCTTTTTTTATTCGGGGTGCAATTTAAGTAACATACCATAATGGGTTTATCTCAGGCACATCTATAAGTTATTGTTAAAAGAACCTAGGGCTATTTTAGATTTAGAGTCTTTTGTTTTCTCCCTGATCACCGGCACCGGCATGAAATTATTCTATTACTAGCATCAAATGTGTTATCACGTAGAGGGCATTGTGGAGTTTGGACTTTGGGTTTGAACTTGGGATTTCTGGGAGGTAACTTTCCTTGTGTTGAGTTCTATGTCCTGGGTTTAAATTCTGCAGTGTGTTAGTGAGATAGACATCTTTTGACCGTTACAATATATATATGTCATGTGTGTGCATATAAGTGCATCATTACAAACATAATTTAATTATAAAATAAATATTAAAAGTTTAAAACTAAATTAATAATTTTATTTAAATTAAATTAAAGCCTCTCCATAATTTTTTTCTAGAGGATTTAAACACAGACTTTCAAGCTCCTGTTAGTCATTCACTTTATCTCATACAACCGATACACCTGACCACACATGTGAACAAGGTAAATGATCTCCAATATACCTATTTCATGCTGAACCAGCACTCATCAGTTGGTCCAGATCATCATCTCCTATATACACACACATATATAATCAGTTCTCAGTTTATACTAAGATAGAAAATGTTCACACTTTAATTGAACAGGTTTTAATCTACTGTATCCTCCAACTCTAATCATGGAACACCCAAATCCCTTGTTAATGTCAATATTATTGTCCTGCCCATGTTGACATTAAGTCACTCTGACCCCTCATGTATAGGGACTTTGTACATTTAAATACACAGAAGAGGGATGGGCAGGATACAGGCTAAAGTTGTAATATTTTAAACACAATTATATTATATATACATATCTGGAGTCTAGATTAAGTCTGTGTTCACAACCCCTATATTACATCTAGACTACAGGTACATAAATATACTTATATTTAAAATATTATAATCTATTTTTATAATTGAGTCTTTAAATTCTATTATTTTATAGATAACAATTCAATTAAAAGAAATAGAGAAAATAAAAAATCAAAAACAATTATACAAATGAAACCTTTTGTTGTAGGATTTTTAATTAGATAGTAAGTTTACTTCTTTTTTTTTTTTAGTAAAACAAATTATATAAAATTTGTTAGTTAACTTTTTGAAGATCAATAGCTAGTTTTATAAACGATTTAATTAACATCATATAAAAATAGGCTGTAAAAAGAGACTGAAAAACATTTTCACTGTCTTATTTTATCTTAATCTTACTATCACTCTTACGATTTTACTCTTATTTATTGCTTGCAGATTTTCTCCTCTTTTGCTTATTTTTTCATGTCTTGTGGGATTGCTATAAATTTAAATATTGAAGTGATTGGTTACAGATAATTTAGAAGTTACTGCAAAACTCCGATGTACTGTAAACTTATGAGTGAATAATCTACTAAGAAATGTCCCTTATAACTGCCTAACTCATTTGAAAATGTTTCTAACAAGTATCTAAATTTTAAAATTCATGCCAACTGCCAGGTAAATTTAATTCAGTGAAATTATGTTTCATAAAGCAAATGTTTTCTTTTTTTAGTAAAGCAAAATAATTTGCAATGACTACAGCTTACAATTTGTCTTTACAAATCACCAGAGTAATACTAATATTTCTAGAAAAAAGGGATTTCTCATAATTTGTGTGTCATATCTGACCTTGTCTTCAGAAGTGGACCATTTCAGATTCCTTGCCTGATTGGCTAGTACCCAGTTGCAATCCAATGGGGATAAATTCTTCATCGGGGTTTGCACACAAAATCTGAGTGTTTCCAGTAAGGTAGGAAATCTGCCATTAAATAGTCAGTCTTTTGGAGGCAAGACAGAGATCAATTACTTCTGTCAACCTGAATGACTGAACATGCTCTCCAATAAACCCTCTGCCATCAGCAAGGATACTTTCTCTCTCTAGTCATTATCATGATGTCCATGCAGTGAGGCAAGTCCACACAGGGACTGTAAACTGCTACATCCACAAACAACTCAAGGCAGGCTATCAAATACAGCTGGAAGAGTCTTACCAGAGCTCACAAAGCAGGCTACTTATTTAGCTAAAAGTGATTTCCATTACTCGGCATGACTACCTCAGCATCCAATTGTATAAACTATATTTATTTGTTTGTTTCACTAACATGCATATATTTTTTGTAACTAATAAATTGTACATATTAATTTTTGAGTAGTTGTCATCATTTGTCTGCTGGTTTAGAACTGAACCTATAAGCCTAACCAAACACAACAGATCTGGCACAGTCAGACATTAGGAAAAATTTTTCCTCACTGCTGGAAAATTTTTTTATTTCAGTGATTTTTTTAAAAAAACCATGTAAAATTGATAAATAAAAAGTGACTGACAATGGCACAGCTTTTTCATCTGGTGCATTCAAAACCTTCTGCACTAATAACAACATCAAACTTTTGAACAGCCTTCCATTCCATCCTGAAAGTAATGGTCAGGTGGAGAGATTGGTACAAGAATCTAAGAAACTGATAACAAAAATGGATATGGGAAATTGGAATACCAGAATTGGCAGGACTCTGCTAGCACAGTACTCCACTCTGAGCACAGTAACAGGGATGACTCCTGCAGAACTGTTATTCAACAGAGCCTTAAGAACTATGCTATCGACCCTGAAATCTGATGCCAAACTTGAACTAGAAAAGAAAAACAAAATAAAACTTCAAATAGGTACACAAGTACTATGTGTATGTACTATAGGTCCACAAAATGGATACCAGCACTGGTGACTCTAATAAATAGTCTTTATCTGCTATTGTGCAAACAGAAGATGGTCATCATCATCATCATCATCATCACAAAAAGCTAAAACTCAGTCACATATCAGAAGCTAACAAGGGAAGTGATCAACCTGGGATGAGTACATCAAGCAGGGAAGATGAACATCAAAGTCAAGGCAGTAGTAAATATCCCAAACAACTTTAACAAGTAAAGAAGAAGAAACCAAGGACAGCAATGAATGGAAGCCACAAACAAAGCAGGCAATATGTTGTCCAGCACACCTCAATGACAATATCCTCCAGGGTCAATTTTAGCCAAGGAGAGAAATGTCATATCTGACCTTGCCTGATTGGCTAGCACCCAGTTGCTATCCAATGGGGATAAATCCTTCATTGGGGTTCACACACAAAATCTGAGTGTTTCCAGTAAGGTAGGGGATCTGCCATTAAATGGTCAGTCTTTTGGAGGCAAGGCAGAGAGCATTTACTTCTAGCAACCTGAATGTACATCCCTATTGTAACGATATATAAATATGTCATTACATTAATTTAAAATAAAAACTTAAAAGTTTGCAAATAAAAGTAAAAAACTAAACGCTAAAATTAAAATGTTTGTTAAACGTATATACATTCGCACAGATGCCAAACTTTAAAAATATTTTTTTTTAAAAAACAAATAAATAAGTATTTGAACGTACTTTTTTATAAAAAAAAAAAGTACAAGATTTAAAAATAAAAACAGGTATTAATTAATTCTTGTAATCTGTAAATGGAAATGATTGTTTATAAATTGTTTGAAAAGCAAGCTAGCCTTGGGCTCTTGTATAATTAAAATGATCTGATGAAAGATAGATAAGAAAATAAAGAGAAATTAGCTTGACCAATGGAAGCACCAAGTCTTGGCTCGGACCCTAACGAAAGTGATGGATTAGTGACGTTTTGTTGATTGAATCCGTGTGGATAATATAAAAAGGGAAATACAGTTTTTTCTGACAGTTCCAGCATTTTGTGTTTGAGAGATGTGGTAGGATGCACATACCACACTCTCTCTAAAAAAAAACAATGAAAAGACTGTGATACCTTGAACCAGCTATTGCCATCTCCAGAACATTATCTTCAAATGGAGGTGTCGGGGAATTAAAAGCAGAAACCTGGACTCTTCTACCATAAGCTATATTGACATGAACTCTAAATTTAAAAATAATTAAGAACTTTCGTTCAAGCTTATGAACTTCTATCTGACTTTTTTAAGTTTAAAATCAAATTAATAATGTTTAATTTTATATGTTTTCCGATTGATAAAAATCATTTCCATTTTTTTTTTCTTATTGTATAAATTATTTATTGTTTAAATTTTAAATGATGAAATTTAGATTGGGTATAGACGTTGCATAGATTCGTTAGCGGTTGATTATGTTGAAGTTTTCACATTTGATTAGAATATATAGGTCAACGATGTTAATGCGGGCATCTTACGATGAATGCCATGGGGCCATGTGTATTCCCTTTTGCAATTGACGTTATCGATGATTTTGTATTTTGATCGATTGTGTTTAATTTGGATGTTTTTGACCATGAAATCTGTGCAGCCGATCTATACTCAACATTTTAAAAACAAATTTATAAAAATAATCTGTGCAAACGTATTTAAATGTTAAATTTAAGTCGGGTGTGAATGGCTATATAGTTTTGTAAAGTTATATTAAGGGAGGGTAATCTTAGGTTATTCATTTCGTAGTTGAATTGGTTCAATGGATTGGATATATTTGTGTAATTGTAGATGTAGTATGAGATTCACTACAGGCAGGATTATATATATATACGCCACACACCTTCTGTTTGCCTATGGATGGGTTTGTAAGACGGCAAAGGACCGCAGTCCATTCCTATGGAGTTTTATGTTTATTGTTCTACTCGCCAACAGATGTCGCATTCCTGGTTGGTAGAGAGACAATTTTTGCTCTAATTCTACTTGCTGTTCAGACGTATATTCCTGACAGTATAGTATTTTGTGTTGTCGTATTTTCATGTTACATTGAATACATAAATGTATCAGATGGATTGGCGCCAGTTTGATTGCGAAATTTGTTGCCTAAGGTTAAATCTGGGAAGAATATTTTCTTTTCAAATGCAGATCTATGTAGTCTATTCATAATCGACTCACTAAATAAATATTAAACTCATGGTTGTAATTTACTTAAATGTAAAACTAAAGATTAATAGAAAAATCTAAAATGTTGAATTTATTTCTCAAAATTTAAATGTTATATATGTGCGTAAATAAATATTTTTATGTGTTAATTTCTGGCAGTGGCTTTTATTCTTTTATATTTAAGATATAAAATTTATATTTTATTATCTCTGCTACTCCACTGAGCTAGTGACTTGGGCTAACGATCTGAATATTTAAATAAAGTGGAATCTTAACAGCGCGTATCTGCCTACTCTATAAATTTTTCTAGGTTTAAATGCCTAGATGGCGCCTTGTAGAGCAGATAACGTAGTTTGTGGTAAGATTGCATCCTCACTTTCATTTCAATCGTTATATTATAAACCCTCTGCCACTATGTCTGCAACTGACTTGGGCCAGGCTGTCCAATACAGATGGAAGAGTCTTACCAAAGCTCATGAGACAGGCTACTTATTTAGCTGAAAGTGAGTTCCATTACTCAGCATGACTACCTCAGCATACAATTGTATAAACTAAATTTATTTGTTTGTTTCACTAACGTGTGTATATTTTTTGTAACTAATAAATTGTAGATATTAATTGTTGAGAAGTTGTCATAATTTGTCTATTGGTTAAAACTGAACTTGTAAGCCTAACCAAACCCAATATTGTGAAATAAAGAATTCCATAAAAAAAAGTAAGATTTTGCAATCTAGAAGCCATGGAAAACAAGTGCTGAGATCTGAACACTGGGGAGCATTGTTAACAATAAGTTGAATTTATATTTTGAAAGAAAATTGCTAGCAAGTAGGTTTTTATTTTAAAGATATTTATTTTTAAAGTTCGTTTTAAAAAAAATATAATATATTTTTTTAAATAAAAGAATTGTTTCTTAGCAAAAGCATGTATAGTGAACTTTGCATTTATAACAATATAATTATATTTCATGTACATTATTTTATGCATAATATATATGCTTGATTGGTTACAACTAACAGACAAAATGTCTGGGATGAGGGATATTGAAATTTTCAAATGTGCTTGAAGTAGTTTTATTGCCAGAATTAGTAAACAAATGAACGATGAAAGTGCTGTAGGTAAATTTGATTATGGTAATAGAAATGAGAGAGAACATAGACTTGTGAAGTTTGCAGAAAAGAAAAACTTTATATTATGAATTCTTTTTTTTTTTTTGAGAAAAATGTTAAAAGGAAATGGACATGGAAGCATCCAAATGAAGATAGAGCAGAATTGGATTATGTTTTGACTAACAGAAAATACATATTTCAAGATTGTAATGTTTTTAATAAATTCAACACAGGAAGTGATCATTGATTAGTAAGATGTAAGATACATGTTAGTACAAAACTAGAAAGACAAAATTTTTTAAGAAAAACAATATTTACTATTGATATTCCTAATCTTCAGAAACATTTTAATGAATTTAAATTAGAACTTCCAAATCAGATTCAAGAATTAGTAGATTTTGAACATAATTCAGATTTGAATGAAATTAATATGAAAATAAATGATATACTTTTAAAAACTGCAACAAACATAGCTGGTAGAAAAAAAACAGCAATTGATCAATAAAATTTCTACTGAGACTAGAGAATTTATGAAGAAAAGAAGGAATATAAAGATATATAAAAATGATGCATTAAAAAGGATTGAATATCTTGAATTTTGTAAAATGGTATGAAAAAGAGTTGAAAATGATATAAGAAAGTATAACTGTGAACTAGCAAGGAAAGCTGTAGAAGAGAATAAAAGTCTCCAGAATGTAAAACAACATTTTGGTATTAGTAGGAAATTTATATCTGCAATAAGAAAAAAAGATGGAACTATTACTAAAAAGAGAGATGACATCATGAAGTGGATAGAAGAGTTCTATCAAGAATTATATAGTAATAAAGAAGTACCTCCTACATCTATTATAGCTTTTTAATTGCCCAACATTTTAAATGAAGAAGTGAGACATGCAATTAAATTTATAAAAAAAGGAAAAGTTCCAAGTAATGATGGAATTATAATCAATATATTAAAAGAAGCAGATGAAAAAAGAAATTTTTTGGCAAAGTTATATACCAAATGTCTACATAATAAAGATGTACCAAATGATTGGAAGAATGCAGTCTTAATATTAATATTTAAAAAAGATGATAAAGAAGATATTAGAAATTACAGACCTATCAGTCTTTTATCAGTTTTATACAAAATTTTTACCAAGATAATTACAACTCATCTATAGAGAACATTGGATTTCAACCAACCAAGAGAACAAGCTGGACTTAAAAGTGATTTTAGTACATCATATCCAAGTATTGAGAAAAGTTTTTAGAAAAGACCAATGAATATGAATTCCCATTATGCTTTGGATTTGTAGATTATGAAAAGGCATTTGATTCTAGAAATATTTCTTCAGTGATTTAACTCCTTGGATCATCAAAGTATAGAGCCAGGATATTGTCATATTCTGAAGAATATTTATAGAAATGCAATATTACATAATGCTACTAGGAAGGTTAACATTGAGAAAGGTATGAAATAGGGTGACTCCATATCTCCAAAAGATTTTACAGCAGCTTCGAGAAATATTGCAGGAGTTATTAGATGAAAGTAAACAAGTAGGATTAAAGATAAAAGTTAAAAAAAACTAAAGTAATGTTCAATGGATTTTCTCAAAAGATAAAAATAAAGATTGATTATGATGAGTTAGAAGATGTTATCAACTACAAACACCTTGGTCAGATTATTACTACAAATGAAAACATAATAAATGAAATTAGTCATAGAATTAAATTTAGCTGGAGTTCTTTTGGTAAAAATAACTTAATACCAAAAGGAAATATGCCTATGTATTTGAAAAGAAAGTTTTTAATAAATATGTTTTATAAGTTCTTACTTATGGGGATCTGGGACTTGGACACTTAATAGAAGAGCAATACAGAGATTTCAGATCACTCAAAGAAGTATGGAAGGATACTTGTTAGGAGTAACATGAAGAGATCAAAATGCAATATATGAGTAAGAAACAAGTGTTATTGACATGTTTAAAAGAATTAAGTGACTGAAATGAAGTTGGGCTAGACATATTGCTAAAAGAGATGATAGTAGATTGACAATTGAAATCTTAAACTGGATACCAAGTGATTGTAAAAGACCCAGAGAGAGACCACATGTGAGTTGTATAGATGAAATGGAAGTATGGAGAAGAAAGCTAGATATCAGAGAAGGTGGATTGAACTTGGAGAGACCTTTATCTTGCAGTGGATTGATAATGGTTGACAATGATGATGATGAAGTTTATTGATTTTTTTCTATTTTATTTTTAATAATAACTGTAGCTTACTTCATTGCACATGCGCTTTACAGATTGAATGCTAATTATACTGAATACTCTCATTTCCAAACACAAAATAAAGTCTTTTTAAAAGATGGGATGGATCACTCTATCATTTTCACCCAAACTATATGTATAGGCAAATCTGAAGCATTTGGAACTGAGAAGGAAAGATTTAATTGATCACTTTAAATTACTTATAATCTGATTTTTGTTGATGACGCTTGCAAAATTTTTACTATTTACGATACATCATTATTAAATGAAAACTTTAAACATGTGTAAATATTTAATTTATATAGCGCGATGTTTTTTTATAAATTAATAACAACTGTAGCGCATTTCACTGCGCATGCGCTTTACAAATCGAACGCTAATTTTAATGATCCTTTTCAAACACAAGCTACAATTATTGATAAGAGTTGAAAATGATCATGATAATATATTTGTTTTAATTATTTTTATACACACACGTATGTATACATTTATCACAGCTTTTTATTTCAATTCAATGTGAAGTTACATATTTCTTTTCTTTCTTGACTATTATTTAAAAAGATATGTATAATGCTTATTTGTTCATTTATACTCCCATGATTACATTTGTATTCCACTCATTTTTACATATCTATAATAATATCTTAAAAAATAAAAAGAATTTTAAAATATATAAACTGAATTAACACTTTAATGATTATATGTATATGAACGCTTATAAATATAAAAGAATGACAAGGGTTAAATTTTAGTATTAAAATATTTCTACATATAATACAATTATGCTGAATTTATCTTTCTATATTTTACCATTATTGTATTACTGCTTTTATTTATATCTTTAGTTCTAAACTTAATGTTTTATCTTCAAATCTTTATATTTATTATTTCATTTTATCATTTATTTTATTTACTTTTCTTTGCTTTTTAATTAATAAAATTATAAATAACAGGTAAAATTCAAAGTATGATATCTGAGCACTTATAGTATATATGTGTGGGAGATGATAATCTGGACCAACTGATGATTGCTGGTTTAGCATGAAATACGTATATTGGTGATTATTTATCTTTTCAGCATATATGTGCTTGAGTGTATCAGTGTTATTAGATGGAGTGGCGAGTGGTGGGTCATGCGAAAGTCTGTGCTCATATACCTTATATTACATATATAGACACAGGTTAAATTGATAAAAAATCAAGTCATATGACCTAATTTTAATAAAGCTCCTATTTACAAATGTTATATATAGAAAAAGTTTCAGATTTTCTTCTCAATAGTTAGGCATTGATAAAATGCTGGACTAGTTCTAGTATTTTTATTCCCTAGCACCTCACTGATGACGCTAGAGGCAGAAACCGCGGTCTGAGGTTGAGGGTATTTTTGAAGCTTCATAAGAGTTTGTTTTTAACTTACTCTATATATAACATTTGTAAATAGGAGCTTTATTAAAATTAGGTCATATGACTTGATTTTTTATCAATTTAATTTTAGTTTTTTGCTATTAATGCTTTGGCGATTTTATATTGCTAGAGCTATTAATATATGGTGTATCTGAACTTAGTTCAGTCCCATACGGCTATTTGAGTTAGATAGCTGGATTTTTGGACATCTAAATGTCTGAAAGTTTCAGATTTTCTTCTCAATAGTTAGGCATTGATAAAATGCTGGACTAGTTCTAGTATTTTTATTCCCTAGCACCTCACTGATGACGCTAGAGGCAGAAACCGCGGTCTGAGGTTGAGGGTATTTTTGAAGCTTCATAAGAGTTTGTTTTTAACTTACTCTATATATAACATTTGTAAATAGGAGCTTTATTAAAATTAGGTCATATGACTTGATTTTTTATCAATTTAATTTTAGTTTTTTGCTATTAATGCTTTGGCGATTTTATATTGCTAGAGCTATTAATATATGGTGTATCTGAACTTAGTTCAGTCCCATACGGCTATTTGAGTTAGATAGCTGGATTTTTGGACATGTTAAATGTCTGAAAGTTTCAGATTTTCTTCTCAATAGTTAGGCATTGATAAAATGCTGGACTAGTTCTAGTATTTTTATTCCCTAGCACCTCACTGATGACGCTAGAGGCAGAAACCGCGGTCTGAGGTTGAGGGTATTTTTGAAGCTTCATAAGAGTTTGTTTTTAACTTACTCTATATATAATAGACACAGGTATATAATAAGCCTGTGTTTCATTTATTACATTAAAAACAATGTAAATGTGGTAAAAATATGAAACATACACACAAAAAAGCAGTGGTCACACATTTGATAAAAAATGACAATATGTTTTACAGTAATAAGAAAAAATAGAAGAATATTATTTAATAAAAAAAAATGTAAAATCAAAAATGAATAATTATTATGTCCAAATATATTATTTTTTTTAAAAAAAAAATCGAATGTCTTTCTTGCTAGAGTTTATAAAAAGTTTGATTGCACTGCACGGATTTATATTAACTACATTCACATATTTACGATTTTATTTAAAAACTATACACGTATATTGATTAATAACATATATATTAAACTAATTGAATTATAAATTTACTACATATTATTAATTATATACAGATCGTAGAAGTTTAGAAAACAAAAAATAATTATTAAAAAATCCAATAGAGGGAGGCAAAAATCAAATGAATATGATAAATTAGTTGCTGTAATTAAAAAGGATTTGTAGTTAACAATACATTAAGAATTGTAAATAAATAATAATAGTATAATATATGTATAGAAAAAGTCAAAATGTCAATATTTCACGCAAAGATATATTAACATATATTTTAATACTAAAATTTAATATTCATTGACATCCATATGCATTCGTATTTTGCTAAAACACCATAAATTTGAAAATCCTTTATTCTAAAAGTTTTATGAATTTGTGACTTTTTTTAGGCTTAAGAATAGATTTTGTAGTCAAGCATTGGTGGTCGAGAGGTCAGCGACAGCTGCTTTACAGGCAGTTGTCCCGGGTTAACGGGTTCGCTTCCCGGCTGATGCTATGACACATGAGAAAGAATAGATTTTGTAACTCCTCATTGTAAATCTAAACCTCCTAAAATAGGGGGGAAAATGGTCAGCCCATTAACTTATTAATTTATAAGTATTTTCGGAATGTTTTTTTTTTTAATCTGTAATTTTGTTTATATGTTTGTACAAAATAATTTATTTATCTTTGAAATTTTGTTTGGATAATAGAATGTTTGGATAATATAAATTTTTGAATAAGATATTTGGATTAATGATGTTCCAACTGAATACACAACTATTAATATTTAAAATGGAGGAATTTGAACTCGGAATTTTTCAGTCTACTCATCCTCCACTTTATTTCGACCAGCCGATACACATGACTACATACGTGCGAAAAAGAAAATGATCTCCAATATACATATTTGATACAGATCCCATAATGATCTGTTGGACCAGTTGCTCGGTTTATATTAAGATAGTAATACCTCAAACTTTAATGGACAGGCTTCAATCTTCTCACCTTTCTATTTGTTAAACCGTCAAGTTCATTGGAAAACCGACGACGGTGTTAATATTATTATTTGCTGATTCATTATTACTTTCTAATCAATTTTTATATTAAAAAAGATGATTGTAATTTAAAACATATTATGATTAAGGATATGTGTAAAAGTGGGGAAAATAAATGTGAACCATATATATGTATACATGTACACAGATAAACCATTAAGCATCACATGATCACATCTCCTATACTAGCACATTACTTGTTGATAAACAAAGCAATACTGTATGGAGAGTTTTGCTTTGTTTATGTACACAGATACAGATAATACATTCTTTTTTAAAATAAGAGATTAAAAAATATAATTTTGTATATAGATAGAAAAGCATGTATCTGTGCATGCACACATTTATATGTGTGTAAAAAAGTTAATATAAATACACTTGACTATATATGTAAAATATAAAATATAATTAGTTTAATATATTTATAAGATAGTTATTCCATTTCTATAGAAGACCATTGCAACTATAAGAAAAATTCCAGCAACAATTAACTGTATTGTTATTTTAAAAATACAAAAATTGAGTATGTTGTTTTATTTTGGATTTTTCTATTCACAACCCTTGCATTGCTATATTGGGCAGAGTACAGAATACTAAACGGTAATGTCGCAGATGTGTGGATGGTAAAGGAGGCAAGGAATGGAATAGAAGAATAGAAGCATTAATAAAGAATAGAAAGTTGGAAAGATGGAGAACTGGTATGAAAAGTAAAAAGAGTTTAAATATATATAGAAGTAAATGGAATATTGGGTGCGAGTAAATTTATGATAATAGTAAGGAAATTAATTTACTGTTTAAGGCTCAAACAGGATTTTTAGCAACAAAGAAATATACACATAAATGGAAAAATGTGAGTGATTTCATCCGAAAGTTGTGTAAGGAAGGCATAGAAAATTTTAGACATTCATTAATTGAATATAAATGCCTGAAAGCAGAAAGAATACAAATAATGAAGTTGTGGAAGAATAAATATAAACAAAGTGATTATATAGAAAGTGGGTTATTGGTTTATATGCTGGTATTGGGAAAAGATAAGGGATATTTGATATAAAAGCCATGTATTTGACAAAAATTATGTAATAGAAATTTGATGGAGCAAGATAAAGAAGAATATGGGAAAAACAGAGGGTGAAGGGAAGATAAAATGACTAACAGGTATTTTCTAGGCTTAGTGGTTGAAAGATTCCTGATTCCATATAAGGAGAAGTCACGGTGGATCACATCGCATAGAATATTTATTTTAGGTAACTAGATATTAACTAATGGTGCCTATACAGCTATTCAATAATATAAGACACAATTACTGCCACTAGATCGGGGAGACAAAGAGTTTCTCATCCAAATAAACAACTGATAGACAGACAACAGCAAACAAACATCAGAAAAATTAAACTATCAATAACAATGTTTATTAAAGCACTGAATAAAATAAAATAATAATAAAAAAATAAGTAAATAAAGTAGCATTAATTTACAAATGGTTTTGAATTGAGTATAATTCAACAGTTAATTACCTAACTGCTATTATCTTTTCTTTTTTTATTTTGTCCTTACAATACTACTGTAAAACACTGTTCCTGAACAGTAGATGTATGTATAAACTTTGAAATAACATTAATATTATTAAAATCATTGCACCTATTATTATGCAATAAGTTCATATGTGCTTAAAGTTTTGACTAAGGCTTGTATGTGTGACCATATCCATTGCATAAGAAAAGGGTAACAAAGACTAATAAAGGACATTACTAACCAAAGTTAAACATAAGTGACAATTATATAAAAATATGGTAAACCTATTCTATGCATGACCCATACAATCATAATAAAGACTGCAATCCAAACATTAGATGATACCTCAGGTTAAATGAGAAAATATATAAACATAAGCCTGATAGAAACATTGCTGATCAAAGACTAAGTAAAATTCGCCAAGTTATAGTGGTAAATACAATGATAAGTAAAATGTTCTACAGATAAATAAATCTCAGGTAATATTTATAAATAGATCAACTTTACGCATATACACACACACACACAAGAAGAGCATCACTTTTCTTTTTATGCATGTATGATAAAATATTATGCATAAGGCATTCAACCCTTTTATTACATCTAAAGCTTATTGTACAGACATATATAAACTAACTGCTTATCAATTTTTAAACATTATTTAAGAAAATAGACATTTAAGAAGAAGATTAATTTATATTTGTGGTTAATAACTTAAGACCAATTTTATTTTCTATGAACATTTAGATTTTCCACCATCCTAAAAAGAATAGAGGGAGAATTTATTAATGTAAGAACAGCAATTAAATATCTTAAACAAAGAGTTTTATTCCTAACTGTCAAAACTTTAAAAGAAACAGATTTTATTCAATAAGTACTCATAAAAATATAACAAATAACAAAATTAACACATCCATAAAAGAATGAAATTAATGCTACAAATATAAAATTGTGTATCAATAAAAATAGGTAAAAGTATTCTGAATCTAAAACGACTTCTAATATATATATATATGGATAAATATACATTAAATCAATCATGGCTTAATGAAATATATATTTCAGAGTTCATATCAAGTTAATGTAAGTCTATAGGTAGTGCAAAACTTTTGTTATCTGTGCAGATTATAAGGTAGGAATATGTGCTCTATATATCTATATCTTTTCATGGTATTTTCTGGTATAGATTAGTTGAGAAAGGCTTCAATGGTGAGGTTAAGTTGGAAGTTTCAGGAGGTCAGCTTTTTTTAATCAAATTTAGATCATGCTGGAAAATGAGGTTAATGCTTGTAAGGAGTTCATCTTTTGGAGGCCTAGCCATGCATATTAACTGAGATCACAACTGGCATGGCTTGTATCTTCATTTTTACCATTATGTCCTTATAACAGTAAGGGGACTCACAGGCAACTGCATTTTAAACAGAATAATTGTGGAATCATTATGTCAAACAATTTTACAGAATAACGATTGCAGTCTTCTCTTGAAGACAAATAATTGCAAAGAGTTTATAAGTAACACATAGTGTCTGGCAGTGAGAGTAGAGAATATTAAAATAATTTTTGGTAGACTTTTATAAAGCTCATTGCCCATTGTTCTACCTATAGGAATTTTCTAGAATCTTCTTGAACAATACAGTCTAAAAATATTTTCAGATAAGCCAGGATTTTTTTATTTTAATTATCAAATTCCAAGCTAATTGCTTGACTCAAAGGACTTACTTAAACAATGCTTTATGTAAGGCAACTACATACTGTCATTAGATTCTCTATCAATAAACAGATTAAAAGTAACATTTCATAATTAAGCATTGTCTTTAAATATTTTATACAAAGATAACAAAAATTTGGTACAAAGTTCATTTTTCTTGTACACAAAATTATAAAATTAAATAGCAGCGAATAAAAAAAATGTTTTTACAATTCACATGCATGCTGTATATATTATATCACACTCACTAAAACTAAAAAAAAAAGAAACACAATTTGACTAAAAATTAAAATTGGCTGATCCAACTGATATACATATTAAATTTTAGAACTGGAAAGGCATTTCAATATATATCAGTATAATGATTGCTATAAATAAAGAATATACATACAAAATTATTATATTGATGTTAATTTGGTTATTTAACAAATTACTGCTAATTATTTACCTGAAGATTTATGCAAATAATAATAGACCAATAAGGTCATTAAATAACCCTAGATCCATTTGATATCTTTGGAAATGAATCCCTCTGGTTCTTGCATTGACTTGCCACAAGTACAGTTTCAAAAGTCCAAAACAGTTCTTAGAAGTAAGTAACAGAAAGCATTTATAAAAATAGTGGGAATCTCTAATTTACTCACCTATTTATTACTTCTTAATATTATTTATTACTTTATTCTATGTAGTAATTTACTTCTGGGAAGATAAAAAATTAATTATTTTAGAAGATTAATTAATTATAATTGAAAGGTTTTAATTAAATACCTTTCTATATAACAAAATAGTTTTTTTAAAAAAAATATAATTAATGATACTATGTGTATATGTTTAATTAAAATAATGGATGTATTAATATCTAGATGTAAGTTTATATCTGGGCTATTGAAGTAGTACATATGTATACATACATTTCTAGAAAAACTTTATGGTGTATCATCATGCTGAGATTTATTATGGGTGGAATAAATATTTTTTTTTTCCAATGAAGCTGAAAATTTTCTCTGATATGGCCAGCCTGGTCAATGCTACTATGTATCCAGCAGCAGGTAGCAAATGAATATCAAACTCTTCATAGATGAAGGTTAAAATAAGGATAAAAACATTCATATCTTCAATATCTGGAAATTAGCAACCCTAGTGAGAAATGCTTTCTTTTTTATTGTCTTTTAGGGAAAGTTATTGAAGAAGCCTTTGCCTTAAAATGAGTTATTTAAAGGCTTTATATTTATTGATTATATATATATATTGTAACGTTTATTTATATACGTTACAAATATATTGGCATTTGGTAAAAGCTAAAAAAGTAAATTTAGATTTTTTTTTGATTAGTATAATTTTTGTTAAAACGTGCAATGAAGGTTAAAATTGTCATTCTTATTTTTTTTTATCTAATTGGAAAGAATAAATGACATACAGATTACTAATCCAGATAAATTTAAAAGAATTCCAAAAGTATAAGCTAAAAGAAAAATATTTTAGCTAATTAAAGATGGAAGAATAATGCTAAAAAAAAAGAGAACTTTGTAACTTAAATTTAAGAGAGAGTGTATAAGATTATTATCTTATACACTGATAAAAAGACAAAAGAGTGTGCAGAAGTTCCAAAAATGGAGCGCGATATAAAAAGGAGATGACAACTTCAATCTGGGTCTTCTCTTTTGACTTCTAGTTACGTCTCTGAAAGTTGGAGGTTTCCACGAGCATAACCTGTGGCAAGAAATATACTTCTACACAGGTATGCCCCTTGCTGTACCAAGCTGTCACGCAAGCATGGAAACGGGACTTGTGAAGACCGCTTTTTGCAATAAAAGGGTCACTACAACCGTGCCTTTTCTCCAGCTATAGAACGGAACAATAATGGAAGATGCCGGCAGGAGAGACCAATGGAAATTCTCATGATCTGGGATCCCATAAACCTACATGAACTTACCGGTAAGTTAAGAATAAATTTTCCTGATAGTGACTTAAAAGTTTGCAAACAATTATTTATCTAGGCTTAGACTACCATCCTGATATAGACTTTTCGTATTCAAGGGACTTTCTTATAAAGAATTTTATACAAGATCTTGGAACATTATTAAATTGCGTTCATTATTTAATCTAACTGTTTTTGTTAATCGATTCATTATCTGGATTAGCATGTGTGTACTTTCCAGTTTAGTTAATTCGTAATTTAACTTATAAATATTTTAGTTTGTTAGAATAAAAGAGATTATACTTTTATCAACCTTTTTCATTGTGCGTTATTAATAATGGTTATTATTCTTTTTAGTATTAAAGTTATTATTAGTTTAATAAGATTTAAAAGTAATTTACCTTGCCAATATGTTTGAATAAGCCCAGCAATAATAATCTCAAAAAAAAGATAATTCTAGTTTACTGTAAAATTACCGATTCTTAAAATCTAAGACCAATAATTTTAAAAATATTTTTTTTTTTTTTTATTTGCGAGACATGCTGGCGACAGATATCAGCGGTCTTTTTAGAATAAAAAGACCTGGCGCCTATCAAATAAATTAAAAGCTGATCTCATCAATAGCATAATTCTCAACCATCAATAGGCAAAGTTTGATCAGGAAATATAGCTGTGTTTTTTAGGAAAAGAAATACAACTTTCTTTTTTCTTTTGATACAGCTTGATCAACTCACGCTCAAATATAAATTTGAGGCATATAGTGGCCTAGTAATATGAAAAACGTTACAATATATATATATTGTAATGGTCAAGTTTTGTATAACCAGTCAACAAGACCAAAAAAACAAGTAGGGACTCTCAACCAGCAGACATAAGGTTATCCCCCCATGCTCCTAATTAAACCCCCACCTAAGCTTCCTCATCTCAACCACCTAATTAACATCCTTGATCGTCACACAGCTTCCCTTCTTCATACAGTGTGATGTAACTCAGGGTTTGAACATGGAACACACTCTCTCTCAGGGTTTTCCAGTAATCACAACATTACTACACACTAGCGCCATTTAAGTCTTCTTTGCTCATTTATTGATCATTTATTTATCTGATTTACTATCTATAACCATATCTCAGGGCTAAGATTCAACCTATAAGTTACAAAACCATGGTGTTATCTACCATTTAACTGATTTATTTTGTAGCATCTTATAATAATCAATGAACAATTCGGACTCACAATACAGATATACCCTTATTTAATTATAATCCTATTAGTTTATTATAACATTAAAATAATAAAGAGAATGACTTATAAATATTAGGTTGGAAGGAGCTGTTACATGGCATTATAGAAGTTAGTGGCAGCTTATAATAATGATGGGTGCTCAATTTTATCTAAAAGGAAGGTATAAACTATCAGCCCATTCCAGGTTTGAACCTATAGTTAACAACATATTTATTTAATGGGACCATTTGTGTATGGGTTTGAGTTTAGGTCTCTCAGAGTTGCTAATGAGCATAGACAAAGGCTGGAAATAAACATTAATTGGGAATGATGGTACTACCTATGCAAGTGGGGTCAATGACATACATAGGTGATGATTGTTTTAGTGATCTGGAGGTGGAGTTCATTGCAAAAGGGTGGATGTCCCTGGCTGCAGAGGTGAATCTGCTTCTAATCAAGGGTACATACCAATGGAGAGTGCAAAGATGTCCTAAATCCAGGATTTGGGGTCACAAGGAGTCTCCAGCTCCTGTAGAACCTGGACTAGTGTTAATCTCTGGATTAGGAACCCATGCATAGTGTCTGGTCTGCTCTTATGCAGTTTGACCCTTAGGACACATGATCCACACAGAAATATGACATTTTTAAATAAAAATAATAATATGACCATTGCCACACATATATGTAGGCAGGAATGCTAATACATATAAAAACACAAAAGGTTACACAGCTCTCCACCCACATGAATGAACATTAAGAAATTTGTTTTATATTTATATATAGCATGAACAGTGCCAGTTAACCACATATAAATCATTTGATAATAAGAGAAACCCATCCACAGTAACTATTTTAAATCTTAAATTTAAATATATAATTATTGAATAATATTTAGTTTTGGGAAATAATTATTTACTTCTGGAATAAACTGATAGCGCAATTCATTATCTTCTAGCTTATCCATGAATTGCAGTTTGACTTTATATTGCAACAATGAGCAATGCAATGTATATAGCTAAAGAAGATTATTGATGTACTTTTACATAATACCATAGAGAATTATAGATAGGACCACATTTAAAATAATTTCTTCCAGAGACTCATTTATTTTATCAAAGCATTATTAATTTAGTAGTTTGTGAAGTAACAATTTGAATAAAAATATATATTTTATTACGAGTATTTTAATAATATTATTTCTAACACTGAGGTTAAGTTACACACATATATAGAGCCATGTAATAAACAACAAAATAGTCTAAACTTAATTGAATAAAATACACTCTCCACCCTTCATTGATTCTGTACACAATCCTAAGAATTAAAATTACTTGCTTGGCATGATGGGGGGTAAGAAGACAAACTTCATAAAAACAATTTACAAATAGCTTATTATTACTCTTTACATATAAAAGTTTTAAATTTGGCATCTTCTCTGCATGTCCCATACCTTGGGATTTTGATAGCAGGGAAAACGTAAACACATTTTATGAATTGAAATTTTCCCTCCATCATTTAAGGTAATATATGTAAATACATTTGCAAAAATATATATAGATTTCAAATTATTAAAGAATTAAGCCAGCAGATTTAACATTAATAAATACGATATAGATATATGATTTACAATGTTAAGACTAGTGAAAGATTTATATTAAATACAATTGAGTTACAGTTATAGCTTTGGATAAATTAAAAAATTTTAAAGTGTTGATTTTGAGACTTCTGAGGATGTGTAGGTGGATTGATCTTTGGGCTTGCATTACAATGGTAGGATGTGGATTGGTTTTCATCTTGATGGAATTTTTGAATGCCAAACTTCAGTGATGACCTTGGAGAAGCCGATGCCCAACTACTTACTCATGATGGTAGGTAAAATTGATATAACTTCTTCTTCTTAGACAATGTAAAAAAATATCTCCTAGATTTTTAAAATGACTTTAGAATAATTTTAAAATAATAATAGAAAAATTCTAAAATAATAATCGAAGTCAAATTTTAAAATATTAATGTAAGAATTCTAAAATATTAATGGAAGAATAATAAACAATGTCCCTTTTGATGCTTATATATCCTGTGTTACACCTAGGGGTTACCTCATGAGTTTACTTAATGGATTTCAAACCCCTTAATCTAATTGCTCACTATCAGCTCTTCACTTTCTCATTCCTTTTATGTCACCTGATTGGTTTCCTGATCTTTATATTTAATTTTTTATTTAATACCTTAAAGCACCCAAAGGTGTTTAACTGTAACTATTTTAGTTGATGGTATGTATAGATAGAGAACTATGGCCATTAGGTTCCCTTCCTTAATAGCTATCTGCCTCTCTTCCATTGAACAAAATATTTTAACATTTTTCTTTAATTGATTCAACTTTTATAAAATGTAATTTTCTTGAAATGAAATCGTATGATTTAAACGATCAATTTTTAGGTTTAGAAAATGATGCAATATTGTGCATGCTCACACACACCTATTACTAATGTGTGTGGATATTAATAATAAATTATATATATACCATAATAGATAGGTTGATTTAAATAAGCATAAAGCAAGTATATCTGTTCACAGATATACACTGCTTTAACACAATTCAAAATACAGTAAAACTCTCCATATAGTAGTGCCATCTTGTGCTAACAAGAGCAATCAATGGATGCCAGAAGGCTTGTGCATAAAATCCCTATCTAGTGCCTACTCATCCAATATCCCCAGACTAGTTTCTGGCTTGTGGCCAAGCCAGAAACTAGATGGCACTACTATATGGAGAGTTTTGCTGTATTTTGAATTGTTTAATAACAATTATTGTGCTAGTATGAGATAGTGATCATGTGATGTTTAGTGTTTTAACACACACACACACACATATATATATATATTAATTATTATTTAAGTAATACTTTGGATGCAATTTGAAATTTATAATTGCAGTTTGTAATGTTATAATTGACTATTCATATTCATTAGTCGGCATTGAGAATAGGTTTATTTACCTGTTTAAAGAGGTTTATTTAAACTTCTTTGTATTAATAATGTCAAGTTGTAATCTTTAATGTCTATATAAGTATATTAGACCATTAATAAAGATGGATTCCACCTTATTGTTAAAAGGATGTTGTCTTCTCAACAGTTGGAAGTTGTTGATTGTTACTGATATTGGAATTGTCTAAGTGTTGAACAGTTTTTAATGATTATTTAAACCCATTTAGTCTTAAACATTATTACACTTATTATTTAAGTAATACTTTGGGTGCAATTTGAATTTTATAATTGCAGTTTCTAATGTTACAATTGACTATTTATTAGTCTGCATTCAGAATAGGTTTTATTTACCCATTTAAAGAGTTTTATTTAAATTTCTTTGTATCAATAATTTCAATCTCTGTGGTCAAATTGCAATCTTTAGTATCTATATAAGTATATTAGACCATTAATAAGGGCAGATTTTACCATATTGTTAAAAGGAGATTGCCTTGACGACAGTTTGAAGTTATTGATTGTTATTGATATTGGGATTGTCTAAGTGTTGACTGGTTTTTAATAATATATATATATATATAATGTAAAAGGTCAAATAATTAAACAAAAAAATACTAAGACCAAGTAAATAACACCTAACCATTATTGAAAGTTATACACACAAATAAACAAAATATAAGTATGACTTCATATGTGTATTATGATTGAATGAAAACCCTATTTAGAAAGTAAGTCGGCATTCTTTCTACGGAAAATTTTCGTAAGATTTGCTTAAATCTTTTTTTATTTTGCATGCACAAAAAATTATCAACACTTACACAAGCCATTATTAGTCTAGGTATCATAAACATATCTGAGCACTTATACTGTATATGTGTGTAAAGATGATAGTCTGGACCAACTGATGATTGCTGGTTTAGCATGAAATACACATATTGGTGATTATTTATCTTTTCAGCATATATATGTTTAGGTGTATCAGTGTTATTAGATAGAGTGGAGAGAGGTGGGTGGTGTGAAAGTCTGTGCTCATATACTCTATATTACATAAACATAATAATGTTTTTCATTTTTTCGAGCAATTACTAAATCCTTTGAGCATGCTCAGTTGTTAAAAAATTGCTTTTAAAGATTAGTAAAATCTCTACTGATGATTCAGTATTATCACTTGCTCAGATTAAGGGTTTGCTATCAGCAGGATATTATTTGACAAATAAAAAGAAATAAAGAATTAAAAATCTAGCAACATTATCTTTTATTTTTTTAAAGAGCAGATTATTATCAGAAGAGTTACATAATCATATTAAAAAATTATTAGTAAGGATTTATAAGTTATAATAAAAATCTTTTTAGTGGAACATTGATCAGACATTATCAACTTCCTTTGCGTAGTTATAAAAAAAAGTTTTATGCTTTTAATCTGACAAGTTTGCTGTGAAAGAGGTTAGAAATTATTTTATTTTTATTTACAATCTAAAGTGAAGGTTCTTTAAAATAAAAATCTTCCTATAAAAATATATATATCATTTTGAAATGACGTCATGAAAAACATCTCTTTCTATACATAAGTAAATAATTCACAGTAACTTCCAAGTTTTAATCATTAAATAATAAATAAATTGCAGATTTTCAATTACTATCACGTCATTATTATCTACTATCACAAACATAAAACTGGATACAAATAATTCCCACAATGCAATGTAATGTTTTTCTATTAATAAAAAATAGCTTCTAGTTAGTTCTTTCTTCTTATTCTTCTCTTCAATAGGCAAAGAATTAATGAAAAATTCACAAATCATGTGGGATTGCATGAAAAGTGCTTTATGAAAATTATCGTATCCAATTTTATATTCTTAGCAAATGATAATGATTATTAATATTGAGAATGCTGCAGTAAAAGAAAGTGCTTGCTTTATTTACTAGTTAATGTTTAAGACATAAACGTTAGTGTGATTTATTCATTACATATATTGGTTGCAATATATATATATTAACATTTATTAACGATAGATTCTCTAACTAAATATTTGGTTTATAAAATCCTAAAATTAAATGCCAGAAACATACAAATATAAAGTAAGGATCAGACATATACTTCACCATGACACGTATTTCATCTCTGAATAGATAAATCCATTAAGTAGTTCTCATGATAGATAATCTATCTAAAGGTTTATACAGACAAATGTTGCCACAGTCTTCTCCAGGACCACCAAAAAGAATTCTCTGCTCTGAAATAAAACACATGACATAATAGGGTGTTTGTCAAACTCTTAGTTTGCATTAGTATATGACTAGTATTTAATGTTGAGTTGAATGAATCATCTATATGACTAAAATATATAATGTTAAAAATTAATTTTTTATAATCTTTAGCTTAGTTTTATGCACTTGATTATGTATATAATTAAAATCTTTTTTGATCATACTATGTATTAGTTTTTTTGTTTAAATTGCTATTTTAATGAAATTAGATTCATCTTTGTCAAGGCTAAGACTGTAAAGGAGAACTGTCTTAAAGAACATTTATTCATATATATATATATTTAAGGACAAAGGATTGAAATAAATGTAATAAAATGCAGTTGTGGAGACCAATTATTTTACTGTGGAGACCAATTATTTTACTTCTTTCTTTTTATGAAATCAGTTTTAATGGGTTGATTGTGGGGCAGAGAGGGGAAGAGAGAGAGAGAAAGAGAGAGAGAGAGTTGGGGATGGGGTTTGTTGGTACACCTGTTCTGATTGGACAACCATTTACATATATAAAATTAAAAATGATTTATTTAAAACAAAATTGAACTAGATAACTTACTATAAATAAAAAAAAATTAGAACATCAATTTGGCTTTCATTTCTGTAATGGAACCTTTTCAAGATCCTTTTCAAGATGTTTTGTTTTACACAATCACATGACCAATTATCCTACAGCACCCCCCCCCCCCCATGGACATTATTTACATTACATTACAATAAATATAATTATTAAAATACATACATGAAATATAATTAATAAAATACATATATGTACATAAAAATTATTAAACTTATTACAGTCCTTTTTTTCTTTCCCATATATATATACAAATAATCTAAAAAAACAATGAATTATAATAATCCCTTCCTTTTATTTTTAAACGTATAACTCTAAAGTTTTCAATAATCTAATAATGTCATTGAAATTTGATCATTTAAAGTATATATATATATAACGAGTAAACATTCTTTAATTTATGTGCAAACATAATTTCATTATTATTTGAAACAAAATAGTTATTCATTACAGACTTAGCCTTGATAAAGATGAATGCAATTTCATTAAAATACTGGAAAATTTAAGCAAAAAACTAATATACAGTTTGCCAAAAAAATCTTAATTACATTACATAACCATGAAATTTTTTATTATAATATATAAATAATTAAAATATTTGACTAATTAGCAAATGGCTGGATCACTTTTACATTTCAAATATAAAGGCTGCAGATATTGGGAAAAAAACCTATGCCAATGCCTCTTAAGATAAAATTTTGAGCAACTAGGACTCTTCAAATGAGCCAATACATTTTTAAATGACCATATTGCTGTTTTATATTTATATAAATTACACAGATTTACTTGAGAAGTGGTATAATTTTTTTCCAGTGTGAGAAATTGTGTGTTTGACATGTGAGAGTCATTAACATTCTCACACTGCCTTAAAATATGAGTTTTAATTGTTTTCATTGCAGTAAGCTTTAAACATTAAATTTAATATTAAATCATTATTATTTATAACAATATAATAAATTTGACTCCATTTGTTAGATATTTTTGTTTAGAAACAAAATAAATTCTAAAAAATCACAATTGATTTCTTTAAACATTGATAAAATTCTATCATAATCAAAACAAAAACACTATTTTATTATTTAATTGTCAGGGAAAATTAAATTTTTTTCAGAAACAAATGAAATCTTTTTTATTTGACATTTGTTATTAAAATGTGAATGAATAAATATCAATATCTGATAAATGTAACAATTTAGGTTTTAAAAGTATAAATTTGTAAATAATTTTATAATATTGCAATTATATTTTAACAGACATTAACACTGATTACATATTAGCAATAGCTTATAACTGCCTTCCCTGTAAATTTGACTTGCTCAAAAATATAATGTTCTACTTTTAAAAAAGTTACAGATTGCCAAAGAGACAATAAAATTCAGTTAAGATAGGGTTTAATAGTTATTTAAGTTGCTGAATTGTTATATATCCTGATATCTATAGACTTTTTTGGAATTAAAATATGAATAATCTATATATATAAAATCCATGTGAATGTTTGTCCACAAGGCTGTTGTCTGATTGATGAATGTATGTTTTTCTGTAATGATGTTATGTGTCAAATAAAAAAAAATTATGTTTATGCAAAGGAAGTAATTCCACCATTAATAAAAAATGTTCAGAAAAAAATCAATACATGTACTTTTAATTACAGAGATATAGTATTTAAATCATGAAAAAAATGTGATTACAGTACATAAATTCATGTCTGAAATGTGATGTTTAGTGAAGGAAAAAATATATGATATAGTACTGTATTTACATTTAGTTTTTGTTAGTGTATAATTGAAGTCAAAATGATGGCATTATAGCCTTGTATATAATTCTCATCTTTATTTACATAACATTAAAAGTTTTTGTTTAATTTATATTAAATCTTAAAAAAATTTGTTAAAGTAACCAATTGCATATTTAGGTCAGATACATCTGATATATATATATAGGCTGCAGAAAGGAGTTTGCTATTAACTGAAAGGAGACCCTTTGATTCCTCTTGGAGGCCTTAAAGGAACTGAGCAGGGCAAATTCCTAATGTCCACTCCATATGTTCTTGTCATTGCAGCTGTTATTACTATGTGATTATTCATACAGTATATGAACATGGATGGGCTGCTCCCCAACATGCATTAGCCAGTGTGGTGAGTTTATTGGCTTTTTACCTCCAAGTTTAAGAATATTTTTTCCAATATATACAATCATGACAGACAAAAATAAATCATAGCCCTTATTTTCAGGAGGCTGTAAAGTCACCAACCAAGGCAGTGGTTGGTGGCTGAAGGTGGAGAGTGCTAAGAATCCCCTGATTGCAAACTCAGGCTTCCATTTGATGATGACTTTTTATTTAGGTACTTACAATGGCAGATCACCTTCAAGTGAAGGAAGATTTCAAGAGTTAGAAGAAGAACTGTCCTATATTAAATGGGACATTATTGGACTTTGTGAAGTTAGAAGAAAAGGTGAAGAAACAATTGATTTAAAAAGTGGACATATACTCTACTATAAAGGCACAAACATTGGAAATACAAGTGGAGTAGGATTCATTATAAATAAAAAATGGAAGATTAACATTGTGGAGATTGATGATGTATCAGACAGAGTGGCAAGATCAGTTTTACAACTTAATAGCAGATACCAAATGCAGATAATTCAGGTTTCTGCCCCAACAAGTTCTCATAGTGATGAAGTTATAGAAGATTTTTATATGGATGTACAAAAGGTTTTTGATCAGAGTAAACAACATTTTAAAATTGTTATGGGAGACTTTAATGCTAGAATTGGTAAACAAATGAAAGATGAAAATGCTGTAGGTAATTTTGTTTATGGTAATAGACTTGTGGAGTTTGCAGAAAAAGAAAAACTTTATATTATGAATTCTTTTTTTGAGAAAAATCTTAAAAGGAAATGGACATGGAAGCATCCAAATGAAGGTACAGCAGAATTGGATTATATTTTGACTAACAGAAAATACATATTTCAAGATTGTAATGCTCTTAATAAATTTAACACAGGAAGTGATCATCAATTAGTATACATGTTAATGCAAAACTAGAGAGACAAAAATTATTAAGAAAAATAATATTTACTGTTGATATTCCTAATCTTCAGAAACATTCTAATGAATTTATTTTAGAACATACAAATCGGTTTTAAGTATTAGTAGATTTTGAACATGATTCAGATTTGAATGACATTAATATGAAAATAAGCGATACACTTTTAAAAACTGCAACAAAGATAGCTGGTAGAAAAAAGCAGCAATTGACTAATAAAATTTCTACTGAGACTAGAGAATTTATGAAAAAAAAAGGAATATGAGGATATACAACAATGATGCATTAAAAAAGATTGAATATCTCGAATTTTGTAAAATGGTGTGGAAAAGAGTTGAAAATGATATAAGAAAGTATAATTGTGAACTAGCAAGGAAAGCTGTAGAAGAGAATAAAAGTCTAAAGAGTGTAAAACAATATTTTGGTATTGGTAGGAAATTTATATCTGCAATAAGAAAACAAGATGGCATTATTACTAAAAAAAAAAATGACATCATGAAATGTGTAGAAGACTTCTATCAAGAATTATATAGTAATAAAGAACAAGTGCCTCCTATACCTATTATATCTTCCAAATTTCCCAGAATTTTGAATAAGAAAGTGAGACATGCAATTAAATTTATGAAGAAAGGGAAGGCTCCAGATAATGATGAAATTATAATTGATATATTGAAAGAAGTAGGTGAAGATATATATATATATATATATATATATATATATATATATATATATATATATATATATATATATATATATATATATATATATATATATATATATAATATATATATATATAGCAAAGTTATATACCAAATATCTAAATGATAAAGATGTACCAGATGATTGGAAGAATGCAGTATTAATATTAATATTTAAAAAAGTTGATAAAGAAGATATTAGAAATTACAGACCTATTAGTTTTTTATCAGTTTTATACTAAATTTTTACTAAGATAATTACAACTCGTCTACAGAAAACACTGGATTTCCACCAACCAAGAGAACAAGCTGGATTTAAAAGTGGTTTTAGTACAGTAGATCATATCCAGGTGTTGAGAGAAACTATAGAAAAGACTAATAAATATGAGTTGCCATTATGCTTAGGATTTGTAGACTATGAAAAGGCATTTGATTCTATAAACATTTCTTCAGTGATTAAAGCATTTGATCATCAAGGTGTAGATCCAGGATATTGTCATATTTTAAAGAATATTTATAAAAATGCAACAGCAACAATTAGATTACATAATGATAGTAGGAAAATCAACATTGAAAAGGGTATAAGGCAGGGTGACTCCATATCTCCAAAACTGTTTTACAGCAGTGCTGCAATAATTATTTTGTGGATTAAAATGGGAAGCTAAAGGAGTGAAAGTAAATGGAGATTATTTAAGTCATTTAGATTTTGCAGATGATGTAGTTGTTTTTGGAAATAATGCTTTAGAGCTACAGGAAATGTTGCAGAAGTTATCAGATGAAAGTAGGAAAGTAGAACTAAAGATAAATGTTAAAAAGACTAAAGTAGTGTTTAATAGATTTTCTCAAAATATGAAAATAAAGATTGATTATGATGAGTTAGAAGAAGTTAACAGTTACAAATACCTTGGTCAGATTATTAATACAGATGGAAATATAATGGATGAAATTAATCATAGAATTAAACTTGGTTCGAGTGCTTTTGGTAGAAATAACTTGATACTAAAAGGAAATATGCCTATGTGTTTGAAAAAGAAGGTTTTTAATAATTGTGTTTTGCCAGTTCTTACTTATGGATTTGAAACTTGGATTCTTAATAGAAGAGCAGTACAAAGACTTCAGACCACTCAAAGAAGTATGGAGAGATGCATGTTGGGAGTAACAAGGATCGAAAATGCAATGTATGGTAAGAGAACAAACAGGTGTTACTGACATCATTGAAAAAATTAAGACTGAAGTGGAGTTGGGCTGGACATAATATTAGAAGAGATGATAATAGATGGACAATTGAAATTTTAAACTTGATTCCAAGAGATTGATTGTAAAAGACCCAGAAAGAGACCACATGTGAGATGGATAGATGAAATAAGAAAGTGTGCAGGGATGATGTGGAGAAGAGAAGCTAAAGATAGGAAAAGATGGATTGAACTTGGAGAGACCTTCATCCTGAAGTGGATTGATAATGGTTGATGATATATTGACATTTATGTAAACATACGCTTGTACGGAGATTTTGGTAAAGCTCCATCTATTGATCATAAATACAAGCTATAGCAAGTTACGTGATTTATAACTTGTTTTTCATATATATCTATATAATTAATGATATAAAAAAGTTAGCAATTTCTTTCAATAGGTGGAAAATTGCTACTTATATTATGATAAATATATTTTATTAAAATCTTTATTTAAGATTAAATGAAGTGCAATATTTTTTGACCTTATAAAGAATAATTAATAATCATTTATACATTTGTTGAAATATTATTGCTGTAAATAAAAGCTTTATAAAACAACTACTTGTAAATTTGGGTATCACATGTCAGCGCAATGAAAACACATTGAAATATTAGTGTATAAAATAATACAATAGATCACCATATATTTATATCATTAAACCAGGTGACTAATAAATTCTAATAGTGATACAAATAAATAGTAATAATATATAACTTAACTCAGAAATGAATAATAATATATAACTTAACTCAGAAATATTTTCAATTAGTTAGATTGTAATAGTTATCAAGTGAACTTATATGAACAACTGAATTTATGTAGACAAATAATAGATATCAAACAATTTTCCAGACACTGTATATTTCACTATTATCAGATTGTTTATTTATTATAGAATCTTTAAATTGATATATAATATCATGTGACATCTGTTTCTCATCCACATAAGTTCAATTGATAACAATGACAATCTAAGTGATTGAAAGTGTTTCTATCTGAGTTACATTTTACTGTTAATTTATACCAATGTTATAATTTAAAAGTATTAAGTATAGCATATTTTCAATAGACAACTTCTTAAATCATAAATATAGTGTTTAATGGCATTTAAAAAAACAACAATGACTGATAAAAACAAATTAGAACAGCTATACATATTTTGTTCAAATTGTTAATACAGTTGAGAGCACAATTGAAGTGTTTAGTTCCACATTAAACATGGATAAAATGTTTTGGGTAAAATAATTTAAATGCTAAAAGCAAATATGCCATCTTTTTACAAAATAAGACTTTTAATAAATGTAAGTGATCTACCATTTCTTAAAGCCTCATTTACATTCATGATTAGTTTTTAAGGAGGTTATAGAATGTATGAATATGCAAGTATAATTTGAACCTAGTAGTTTAATTTATTGATTAAATTGAACTTTTTATAAACTTTTTCAACAGAGAATGTCAAACTCAAGAGTTAACCGGTTCATTAACAGGTCAATGACTAATGGAGCCATTTGCTTCAGAAATGGCATTGCAGTTCTAGCATTTTAAATCCTTCTTCTAAATCTATCTGTAGTGATGTTTCTATATATTTTTTTAAACACTAAAACTATATATTAGCAAATATTGATTTATTAATTTAAAAAACATAAAGAGATCAATATTTTCTAGGGAATTTGATAAATATCAAAAGTCTATCTCTACAGTTGTAATCTTGTCTACACTCTTTGATAGTTTTCATCTTTTTTCCATTGTATTTGTGAGCTTACTGTGGTAAATTTTTGGAATAACAAAAATATGATGTTTTGCATAGTCTTTAAATATTTCTGATTATTTTACACAATAATTATATGATAATTATTTAATTTCAAAATAGTATATATATACCCTTTAATTTTATTCATATAGATTTAATTTTTAAAAACAGAATTTTAATAAAATTGACTAGTAATTGTTAAGAAATTAAATTCAGCATTAAAATGACCATGCCTTGTGACTTTGATAATGTAATATCATTACCTATCATAACAAGATTATGTCAAAATATTTTTGAGATATTGTAAAAAATATAAAGCCATTTTAATGTTTTTAAGCAGAATTTGATAATTATCAGAAATTAGCATTTGTTCAGTTGCATTTTAAAAATAAATTTAAATTAAAAAATATTTCATTGATTTTCTGAAGTTATTCACTTATTAGTTTTCCTATGTACTGTTTAATGACAAAAATATCTTTTATTCTCATTATGAACTCATTTTTTAAATATTTACAAAGTTCAAATATGATTTTTTTAAAAAATATTTTTTCTTTGTAAATTTAAATTTCTAAAAAATCAAATCCAATTTATGAAATTTTAGTATAGAATGAAGATTTTATGCTGAAATCAAAAGTTAAATATTTATAAAAACTGCCACCAAAGATAATAATAGAAAATGTTGATTTACTAAGGGTTACTTTTCAACAATTTGACGTTTTCTATTATTTTACCTGGTGGAAGTTTTTGAAAATGCTCAACTTTTTAAATCTTTATTTTATACTAAAACTCAATAAACTGGATTTGATTTTTTTAAAATTTAATTTTATAGGCAAATAATATTCTAAATAATTATATTTGAAATTTATAAATATTTAAAAACTGAGTTGTAAATAAGAACAAAGAATGTAAATGTCACCAACAATGTTAGTATAAACACTTTCAAAAAAAAGGACAAATTCTTTTTTATTTTTAATTTTTTTAAAAATGCAGATGAACAATTATGGATTTGTGATAAATCTATCAAATTCTGCTCTAAAATCTGATATCTTCATTATAATTATAAAAATATTTGAAAAAATTCTAACATCATATCTATTTTGATAAGTGATGATGTTATACAATAAGTTTCACATTAAGTAAATTTATGCCATAATTGTTAATATTATGAACAGCGTAATTAATTTCTATTTATAAAAATAAAACATAAATGAATAAAATTAAATTGAATATGTGCATTTTTATAGTTTTAATTAATTATCAATCAATTAATGTGTAAAAATAGTCAAAAATGTTTAATAAACAAACAAAAATCATATCTTTTTTATTCCAAAAACTTTGAGTGAAATTGAGATCTAAAGGAAGGAATGCTCTTAAAAGACATCTTTCCTCCTAGAACAATAGAATAAAGATTACTGGTATTGATATTTGCCAACTGTCAATAGGATACTACCTTTTTTGTTTTCCAATTTAAAAATCAATAGAATCAATATTGCATGATATATGTTTTAAAAAAATCTTACATTGCTATAGAAAACTCATAACAGTAAATCAGTGAGCTAAAGCAGTATAAATATGATGCTTTTTCTGAGGAAACATCAATAAATATGAGAGTTATAGAGTGAAAGGTTTATAATCAAGTTCCAACTGAATAAAAAAACTCAATTTAATCAGTTGATTAGAATTGTTATGTTCAATCCATTAATTGGATATTCAAATGCCACACCTTACTTATCAAAGCATATCATATGATTATTTATTTTTTACTCTGAGACTTGAACAATTTCTAAAAGAGCAATATAAAGATTAATCATTACACAAAGTCTATTGGGATTAGCAAAATGAACTAATATCATTGAAAACTGCAAGAACCTATAACATAATCTGGATATAACAACTAAATTCTAAGAAGGATCCCAGTAGATTGCAAGATACTTAGCAAAAGATAACTTGATATGCATGGATAAGATTAAAAAGTTTACTTTGCTGATATGATGAAGAGAAGTTTTGAATTAAAAATCTTCACCTATAAGTTGATTGATGATGAAGCCTTAAACTTTGATTAAAATTTAGAAAGGAGTTTTTAATTTCAAATTAAAGTATAACTTCATTCAAAAAATCTTATACATATCACAAATCAAATTATTTTACAGTTTTATTAAACCTGCATCTTATACTCTAAGAAATTGAATTATTGACAAATATAAACTGACTTCTTTTAATATGTATATTAATATATAATGAAAAATCTCTATTTCTCAGATGATTTATGGGCCTAAATATTTGAGTCCTTCCTGTGAAAACAATATCCCAACTTTCTTTACAAATACTAGGTTTATATATCAGTTGATTTCAAAGTTTGAAGATATTTGCAATGAAGCATAAATATATACTGTATAAACTTTTTAATGTAAATTATAGAGACCAAAACAAGTGGTAATCTATATTGAAATCTCAAAATGGAATATAGACATAAATGAAAGCAAATATTAACTACTACTATTAAAATTATGAATGTCATTAGAATGCAATCAAGGTATCTATAAAGAAAGTGAGGCTATCACTTTTAGCACAAGGATTTAGGTATTTAGATTCATTTTCATCTGATAAATGATTTTTCATGAAATATGGTATATTTATAGTGGTCAACCTTTTCTGATTCAATAGTTTAGGGAGTGTAGAGCACATGTTTAATAGACTTGTAAAATGATTTGATTGGTTACATATTTGTTTCAGTGCAGTGTATAATATTTCATATTTTCCTTAAGTATAAATTGATAATATTGAAACAGTATGATTTGATCATCATACGTTTCACCTATTCTAGAAATCAGTAGCCTTCATTTCCCTAGTTCAAACCCTAAAGGTACACATATATATAACAATATACTTGGGAATTTAACATGTATAAAAACGTATATTTACACGTATATGTGTGTAATTGTATATGCACACACGTTTGCTATAATTGTATATATTTTGTAATAATTTTATTTGCTAAAAAAATGGTATATTCACATCTGAATGATATTATCATTATATAACGTACACACCTTATAATTTTATAAATATTCATCTTATGATTTTAAATAATTGAATTGGTTTCAAGCTGGAAAAATTGTATTAGATAAGAACAGAATTCTCTAAAGTATTTCAAACTGGCTTTAAAGTACCCAATTACTTAACCATGTAGAGCAACTAAAAACAAAGGTGGATGTCTCACGTCTAGGATAAAACGCTAGCAGCTTAAATCTCTTTCAGTAAAAGAAAAGGAGAAGCAATCCAATGTTTAAAAAAAGAACTTTACCAATCTCATGAGACACCGCCGGTACAAATCCAGATTTTAGGATTCTTAATAAAATAAAAGTTGGACAATTAAACCTGCACTGAAATCCAGATTGGAACTGGAATCTGAGAAAAATAAAAGGAACAATGAATAAACCTGAAATCAATCAACCGATTCGTCTGAAGCTGATGCAATTAAGACTTCTTAGATTTTAATGTCTAAAAATAAAGATTGTGAATGAACTGTAAGAGGGGGGGTTAAAAAAGTATAAAAAAGGCAGTTGAAAGAAAATTGTCATCCATTTTTGCTTTACTCGTGTTTCAACTTATATCCAGGCAGCAGGCCCAGTTTCTACCATGCAAATAAGTGGCTAGAAAAGCTAAGGCCATCTTCCCGATGGTCAAGAACCATTTATGGAGCCCGGAGATCCAAACCACAGCCCTACTTAAAGAATAGCCCAATGATGAACCAGCTCAGATAAATCAGTCCATGCGTGTATTTCATACTTTCAAGCTGCAAGCCTCCAGATAAATAACCGGTAACCACTTCTCAATCAAACTAAATCTAAAAGCTATAGCCATCTATAAATCTTTCCTAAAGCTAGCTATATAATAAGTAATGTGCACAAACTCTTCCATTCAAATCTTATAAATTAATCACACTATGTTTAAAAGGTGTATTCTCTCTTAAAGTAATTAACTGTATTAGATAAACGTATCTCAACCTGTATAATTTTAAAATACTTTAAAAGTTAAATGTAAATCTTGCCTGATCACAAATTCTTAAATCTCTTTTTTAAATTCAACTTATAAAAGCTTATTTGCCTTATTATTTTCTCTATTTGCGTCTATACTTTTGCATATATATATATATATAAAATGCATTTATTGATTTATGCTTTGCCTTCGGAGCAGAGACTATTGATTATTATAACTTAAAGAGACGTTTTGTTCTCCAGTAAAATAATTATGCTGTTTGGCATATCTATAGATGGTCTCTGGTCCGAAACCTACTTTGATGTATTATTTGAACTGCTATGCGTAGCTTAAATTCACATATGTTGCTTATTAAAAGGTTTGTTTGGTTAAATAAGAGAGAGTGATAATTTAAGGCATATTCAGTAGTTAGCCAAGTTTAAGCCCCAGATATGCTTTAGACCCCCTTAATGTAATTGCATATAATATGTAGTTAATTAATAAACTAGATCAATTTTAATAAAGTCCTCTTTAGCACAATTTCAGTGTTTATTTAACTAACTGGCGTAGGGTAGTTTGCAGAAGAAACTATAGATTTCACGCTTTACTAGTTGTTATAATTAAGATTCCAAAAGCGTTGTGAATGAGTTTTTACGAAGCACTGAGGTGCATTCCGCCTTGCTATCATATAATTATTAAGATAAGATTAGGTTTTAAGGGCTATCTTATCATCCTTAGTTCGGACAGCCTTCTCTTGAATGGGATAATGATTTTAAGGGTCATTCCCATTTCCTCCTTTAAAAACTGGAACACCGGAATCCAGCATCTTATATCGTGGCTGTTCGAGCATCCGAACTAAAAGTTCATGTATAGCAGGCGAGCGGTATCTGAGAACCGAGCAAACGTTGCTGAATCTCATGAGTAAAAGCGCATTCAAGCCGCATCTGATGTAATTTGCATAGCGCCGTAGCCTCAGAAGTTATGCTACAAAACGCCAGTTCATCTGTTGTATATTAATTGTTCAGCATTGATCTGAACCTAAGATCTAGTTTATCTAAGAATACCTACATAAAGAGCACATTGACTGCTCATCGCGTAATGATAAATTTAAGTACACATTGTATAAAGTTCCCACTCTCTTAGAGTTTAACCCTTAACATACTGAGTAGGAATGGCAGAACATAATTTAGACATCAGTATAGACGTAAAATAATTATTAACGTATAAACGATATAATAGAATAATGATCGTTAAGTACAATTGATTACAGAACGTGTAGTTCGTATTTTCACCATCCCACCTGCGAGTGGAATATTCAGTATATTTAATTGTTATTGTTTGTGTTTTGTCAATATTAAATAATTTTAAAATCTATTAACGTCTGCAGTATTATTCACTTTATTTATATTAAACCACCATCCATAATGATTTTATATGCATGAGATAATCAGCCATAGGTTGTGTGAGTGTGTTTGGTTAAGCTATAAAACATTTAGTTAAATATCCCCGAGTCTCTCGTTTTACCCTTTGCTATTGCCGGCGCGGAAATTGAGAGATTACGAGTGTAACTTCATATATGTCATTCATAAGGTAGTAAGTCAGGGAGTGTTGGTGAAGGAGCTGAGGTGCGGTCAGATTTGGTCTCAAACCCTCATCTAGATCAGCCTTGGTATAATTTACCAAAACTCTGGATTTTGTTGCGTGGATGTTCAAATATGACTGTTACATAGTATTTTTTTTTTTTCCGGGAATGTCGCGCCAACTGGGGCCTTCGAATATAAACCTACATACCTGAGAGGGGATGTTAACATAGATGTGTTTTCATATCATTCGTTATATATGTGTAGATTTTTTTTTTTCCGAATATGAACGCCAAACGTGGAGTTTCGTTAATTTTCTCCACGCCCTGAAATAAATGCGTGTTGAGGGAAGGGGGAGAAGGAAAAAGATAGATATGTAAATTTTTTCACAGATATAGACGCACAAATCATAGATTTATGTTGAAGTTCAATTTTATATTTTGTCGAATTATATTTTATATTTACGATATACGTAGAATTTTTATATCTATATATGTATAATGCACGCATTGGTAGTGAAAATTTTATTTTGTCTAAGAGAAACGTTTGATTATTATATTTTGATATTTTATTGATTTTTTTTTTTGATTGATTGTTATTTAAAGGCAGTGGCAATTAATTTCAAATTTTATCAATTTTATATATATGCGAGTGAAAAAGTAAAATGTCGTTTAGAGTATAGAATTCGTAAAAAGATTTCTAAACGCCAACGCAAATGTTAAAATCAGTAGTACTGCCGCAAGTAATTTCGCCTTTTGTCAAGTATATATATGCGTGTGAAAAATAAAGTTTTGTTTTAGATCATATGATTTGTAATATTTCTAAACATAAATGCTAAAATCGGCAGGTAGCATGAAAGATTTTTTAAAAAAGATTATTTTATATGTGCGTATTGATAATAAACTTTTTTCTCAATTGTAATTAAAAGCAATAACTAAATAGGAAAGAGAAATTTTTACATTATTTTATATATGTAGTGATAATGGATTTTTCCAATTGTAATTAAAAGATGTAAATAAATAAGAAAGCAGTCTTTTTTTTTTTGTTGAAATAATTTATATATATACGCGTGTCGAGAATAGTTTTAATAGTTAAATAGGAAGAATTTTTTTGGAAATATTTTATACATATATACGCGTGTTGATGGTAAATTTTTTTTGTTTGTCACAAAAGGACATTCAATTGTGATTAAAGACAGTGACTGAGATTGATTTCGAATTTTATATGCAAGTAAAACGTTTTGAAATATTATATATATATGTATGCGTGTCAATAGTAAATTTTTTTTTTTGCCACAAAAGAGCGGTCAATTATGATCGAAAGTAGTGACTAAAATTGTTCTAATTTTATCCACAGTTATATATATATGTGTGGGTGAAAAATGTAAATTTCTAGTCTATGTTATGTGTTGTATAACACACTTTCTCAAATCAAATTCGCTAGAGTTGGAATGTAAACACACTGTGGCTGATAAAAATTATTTTTGTAATGAGAAATAAACGAAAAATTTTAAATTTTGTTATATAAACAGCAATGCATATTGTGAGGTCCAATACCGTTTATAGATAGATACGGGTATCTCATCCACTGGCAACTGGCGCCCGGGGCTCTTAAATAGCTGAGAGTTTCTCATATAAATTTGTTGTCAGGGTGAGACAATTGAAAGGACTCACTGTTGGGAAGTTTGGTTGGTGATTCAATTGTGCTAGATAGAGTGAATAAACAAACGATCAGGCAAGATTGTTCTATATATATGTGTGTACTTAAAAGGGGAATGAAGTTCAAAAAAAAAAAAAGAAACAATCATAGTTAAAAAGAAATAGTGATGGCAGCTCTGCAGTGTTGGAAAGAAAACACAGTGGAAGACAGGCATGGGTAAGAACAATTTCATTATTATTAGTTAAATTTTTTTTTTTGGTTGTTGTTTTAATCTCATATGTTAGAAGGGCTTGGTTCAGTTCTAAGTAGTTACTAGTGGTAGGGCAGAATCCATGGACGATCTTTTCATTGGGGAGGATGGCAATGCGCTGTTGAGAATAAATTAGAGTACATTTAGCAAATTTCTCTAAAATGGGTCTCAGTCCAGAAGAGAAGAAATTGTTAGCCACCCTATTTAGCAGGATAGAACAAAGAGACAGGGAAAGAGAAAAAAAAGACAGGGAAAGAAAAAAGGCAGAGAAAGAAGCAGAAAAGAAAGAAAGAGACAAGGAAAAAGAAAAAAGAGACAAGGAAAGAGAAAAAAGAGACAAGGAGAGAGAAAAAAGGGAGAAAGAAAGAGATGATAGGTTATATGCCATATGGAGGGAGATAGAAGAAAGGGACCAAAAGATTAAGAAGGAAAAGGAAGCCAGGGACAAGGTAGCCAAGCAGGAACAGGAGAGACTATCAAAAGCTAGAGAAGAGAGTAGAGTTACTGAGAAAGACAAAGAAGCTGTAATATGGTATCCAGAAGAGGTTGAACTAAGAGAAACTAAGGGTGAAATGGTGGAAGAAGTTGTAGAGATAGGTAGAGAAACTGAGAACAAGGAGAGTAACCATGAGGATGTCGATACAGAGGAAGTAGAAAAGACAGAATCTCCTTTTGAAATAAGATCGAAAGGGCAAAGAAGTGAGTCAGGGGTTGTAGAAGAAATGTTGCAAGGTAGTATTCAAAAAGAGATGTGGGAAATGAGTGAAAAAATAGTTTAGTGGAGGAACATGTTAAAACAGAAAGGAAGCCAGAGGATACCATTGAGATAAAGCAAGTTGAAGGAACTTTAGAAGTTTCAACCAAAGATATTTCAGGGGAATCACAGGTTGAAAATCCTATTACTGATGAAGCAAAAATCGAGATTATTAAAGAGGAAGAAATTGAAATTAGGAAGAGTGATATGGAAATTGCCAATCCACCTTCAGGAAAGCTGCTAATTGTGGAATATATCTCTAAAACTGCAAAAGGAGAGGTAGTACATACAGAAGTCGAGACAGACATAGTATTAAACACCATAAAAGAATGTAAAATGGATGTGAAGGTAATAGAAGACTCCAAAATAGTTGTAGGGATTGAGGGGTTTAACTTTGATATAAAAACTGAGGAAGAGTTGAGACTTGATGAAGAAACTGTAGAAGAGTTTAAAAGGGATACAAAGACTGCTGAGGAGTCGCAAGCTGATTTAATAAAATCTAAAATTGATGTAAATTTTATAACAGAGTCCAACATCAGTGGTGAGATCATGGAAAAGTATAAAATCGATGCTGTGAATATTGATAATTGTAATATCAATAGGGAGATATCAGAAGATTCAAAAATCTATTCAGAGACTGAAATTGATATCGAAAACATGGAAGGGATGAAACCTGATGAAATCATGCAGGGATCTTTTGAACAACAAAAGATAGTTCAGAACATTGAGGACTCTATAGATATGGAAGGAAATGATGAAGAATACAAAGTAAATCTTCTTTCAACCTCATCGAATCATGTTATTTTTATTGAAGAAATTAAGCCAAAATCTTACCCAGAAGTACCAAAACTAAAGGCAATTGAGGTTACCGAAACTTGCATAAATAGGAATGTTTTAGAAGACAGACCTTTCTCAGAAATTTCCAAAATGAATAAGTTTGATCGAGGGGCAGAAGATAGTGGAGCTAAGTCTGAGATCAAGGCCTGGGGGGATGGAGTGATTTTTGATGGTGAGAGTAGCCCAGATACTGCCAGAACCCAAATGGGAAAGACAGGGTGGAAAAGGAAGAGGAGAAAAGAAAATACTTACGTCGTTAGTAGGAGAAAATCATATGGTTCGAATATGAGAAAGCGGATAAGGTTTCAAGGAACAAGGTTTCGAGGGATTAATGATAATGTTCCAAAGAATAAGGTTGCAAAGCTGACAAGGTTTCTAATGCTTAGAGCCAAAGGTGAAATAGACCGTAAAACAAAACCCCCAGATGCATCAGGAATAGTTAATATCTAAGGATCTAGTTCACATTTTACCAGTAAAAATATATATAGGTATGGTGATAAGCTTATTGGTAGAGGTAGTTTTTTTTTATATATTGTTTTTATTATTATTATTATTTCACCAATATAGATAATCACAGAGGTGGTAGCACATTTAGTAGATATAGAGAAATGATTATATATATATATAGGTAAGAGTAAGGCATAGGTATATTTTATCCCTATGAACAATGAGGTATTAGATGTAGTGAGAAATGGATTAGATTTTAGAGTGAAAGGATTCATTTGTTTGTCATGTGTTTTTTTTTTTTTTTTTTTGTACTGAGTAGACCAAAGTTAGGATGGGAGGTGCTGATACAACGTGAGAAATAAATTTCATAAATCTTATACACAGAAAATGACTTATGATTGCTCATTTAAATAATAAGTAAATTCATTTTTTTTTATTGTTTTTTTTTGTTTCCGGACTTCACTGATATGAAACAGTATGATTTCATCATCATACGTTTCACCTATTCTAGAAATCAGTAGCCTTCATTTCCCTAGTTCAAACCCTAAAGGTACACATATATATAACTGTATACTTGGGAATTTAACATGTATAAAAACGTATATTTACACGTATATGTGTGTAATTGTATATGCACACACATTTGCTATAATTGTATATATTTTGTAATAATTTTATTTGCTAAAAATGGTATATTCACATCTGAATGATATTATCATTATATAACGTACACACCTTATAATTTTATAAATATTCATCTTATGATTTTAAATAATTGAATTGGTTTCAAGCTGGAAAAATTGTATTAGATAAGAACAGAATTCTCTAAAGTATTTCAAACTGGCTTTAAAGTACCCAATTACTTAACCATGTAGAGCAACTAAAAACAAAGGTAGATGTCTCACGTCTAGGATAAAACGCTAGCAGCTTAAATCTCTTTCAGTAAAAGAAAAGGAGAAGTAATCCAATGTTTAAGAAAAGAACTTTACCAATCTCATGAGACACCGCCGGTACAAATCCAGATTTTAGGATTCTTAATAAAATAAAAGTTGGACAATTAAACCTGCACTGAAATCCAGATTGGAACTGGAATCTGAGAAAAATAAAAGGAACAATGAATAAACCTGAAATCAATCAACCGATTCGTCTGAAGCTGATGCAATTAAGACTTCTTAGATTTTAATGTCTAAAAATAAAGATTGTGAATGAACTGTAAGAGGGGGGGGTTAAAAAAGTATAAAAAAGGCAGTTGAAAGAAAATTGTCATCCATTTTTGCTTTACTCGTGTTTCAACTTATATCCAGGCAGCAGGCCCAGTTTCTACCATGCAAATAAGTGGCTAGAAAAGCTAAGGCCATCTTCCCGATGGTCAAGAACCGTTTATGGAGCCCGGAGACCCAAACCACAGCCCTACTTAAAGAATAGCCCAACGATGAACCAGCTCAGATAAATCAGTCCATGCGTGTATTTCATACTTTCAAGCTGCAAGCCTCCAGATAAATAACCGGTAACCACTTCTCAATCAAACTAAATCTAAAAGCTATAGCCATCTATAAATCTTTCCTAAAGCTAGCTATATAATAAGTAATGTGCACAAACTCTTCCATTCAAATCTTATAAATTAATCACACTATGTTTAAAAGGTGTATTCTCTCTTAAAGTAATTAACTGTATTAGATAAACGTATCTCAACCTGTATAATTTTAAAATACTTTAAAAGTTAAATGTAAATCTTGCCTGATCACAAATTCTTAAATCTCTTTTTTAAATTCAACTTATAAAAGCTTATTTGCCTTATTATTTTCTCTATTTGCGTCTATACTTTTGCATCTATATATATATATATATATATATATATTGTTAAAATGCATTTATTGATTTATGCTTTGCCTTCGGAGCAGAGACTATTAATTATTATAACTTAAAGAGACGTTTTGTTCTCCAGTAAAGTAATTATGCTGTTTGGCATATCTATAGATGGTCTCTGGTCCGAAACCTACTTTGATGTATTATTTGAACTGCTATGCGTAGCTTAAATTCACATATGTTGCTTATTAAAAGGTTTGTTTGGTTAAATAAGAGAGAGTGATAATTTAAGGCATATTCAGTAGTTAGCCAAGTTTAAGCCCCAGATATGCTTTAGACCCCCTTAATGTAATTGCATATAATATGTAGTTAATTAATAAACTAGATCAATTTTAATAAAGTCCTCTTTAGCACAATTTCAGTGTTTATTTAATTAACTGGCGTAGGGTAGTTTGCAGAAGAAACTATAGATTTCGCGCTTTACTAGTTGTTATAATTAAGATTCCAAAAGCGTTGTGAATGAGTTTTTACGAAGCACTGAGGTGCATTCCGCCTTGCTATCATATAATTATTAAGATAAGATTAGGTTTTAAGGGCTATCTTATCATCCTTAGTTCGGACAGCCTTCTCTTGAATGGGATAATGATTTTAAGGGTCATTCCCATTTCCTCCTTTAAAAACTGGAACACCGGAATCCAGCATCTTATATCGTGGCTGTTCGAGCATCCGAACTAAAAGTTCATGTATAGCAGGCGAGCGGTATCTGAGAACCGAGCAAACGTTGCTGAATCTCATGAGTAAAAGCGCATTCAAGACGCATCTGATGTAATTTGCATAGCGCCATAGCCTCAGAAGTTATGCTACAAAATGCCAGTTCATCTGTTGTATATTAATTGTTCAGCATTGATCTGAACCTAAGATCTAGTTTATCTAAGAATACCTACATAAAGAGCACATTGTCTGCTCACCGGGTAATGATAAATTTAAGTACACATTGTATAAAGTTCCCACTCTCTTAGAATTTAACCCTTAACATACTGAGTAGGAATGGCAGAACATAATTTAGACATCAGTATAGACGTAAAATAATTATTAACGTATAAACGATATAATAGAATAATGATCGTTAAGTACAATTGATTACAGAACGTGTAGTTCGTATTTTCACCATCCCACCTGCGAGTGGAATATTCAGTATATTTAATTGTTATTGTTTGTGTTTTGTCAATATTAAATAATTTTAAAATCTATTAACGTCTGCAGTATTATTCACTTTATTTATATTAAACCACCATCCATAATGATTTTATATGCATGGGATAATCAGCCATAGGTTGTGGGAGTGTGTTTGGTTAAGCTATAAAATATTTAGTTAAATATCCCCGAGTCTCTCGTTTTACCCTTTGCTATTGCCGGCGCGGAAATTGAGAGATTACGAGTGTAACTTCATATATGTCATTCATAAGGTAGTAAGTCAGGGAGTGTTGGGGAAGGAGCTGAGGTGCGGTCAGATTTGGTCTCAAACCCTCATCTAGATCAGCCTTGGTATAATTTACCAAAACTCTGGATTTTGTTGCGTGGATGTTCAAATATGACTGTTACAATATATTATTTGAATATTTCAATATGTATGATACTGCTTCTCTTATTGTGACATCTTTATAATTTAAATAGAATACCATATACATCTTACATAAACACTTTTTAATGTAATTTAATATAATAGAACTTATTTCTCCTTGTTTATGGTTTCAACTGTCCAGCAGTCATCATCAGAGTTACTCAAATGTATATAACTATGCAATTAATACTTATCTATGCACACATACTTATAAATAATATTAATACTATAAACAATATCCTTTCTTATGAATTTTAAAATAAATTCAATTATATTAAATTGCATTGAAAAGTAAGGTGTATATGGTATTTTATATATATATTACTAAAAATCAAGTCAGATAGCACATGACCTAATTTAAACAAGCTTGTATTTCAAATGTTATATAAAGTATTTGCAAATAAGCTCTTAACAAGCTTTGCAGAATATTCTTAACCCCAGAGCAGTTTCTGCTACTGGCTTCCTCAATATCCTAGTACCTTACAGAGAAAGTCAGTAGCAGAAACCAGTCTGGGGTTAGGGGTATTCTGCAAAGCTTGTTAAGAGCTTATTTGCAAGCTTTTTACATAACATATATATTATATATAAATCAATGCAGAATAGAATAACGTGTGGAAAGAAATTATATTTCCAGAAGTATTTATAATTTACATTAAAAAATGTAATAAATATATTTGATTATAAATAAATTGTGAAACCAATTAATATAAGAAAATATGAATAATTATTTATAATTTAGATGGTTAAATTCCTTATTCCACTGAGAATAAAAATAATTCCAGATATTCTTTTCATTTGTTCAATAATTTGTGAGATTAAGAATTGAAGTTGTGAGTGGCTACTTTTTTTATTCTATTGCACTGCTTACTTTTTTAAAAAATATATATGTAATTTAACTGGAAGAAAATTACCTTTCATACATGCTATAAATATCCAGCACTCCACCTTAATATATGTTTTAAAAGTATTCATGAATAGTGCTAGGAATGGAGAGTGATGTTATTTAATAGACAACTTTTGAAATCAGCTTATTATTTATAAAGATATCAACCACAAATAAAGTATCCCATTTTTAAAGACCGATAATAACGAACCATATTAAATTACATATACACCCACCCAACACACACACACATGCACACGCGCGCGCGCGCGCACTCACACACACACATATATATATATATGAAAACAGCATGTTATTTAATATTTACATCTATTTAAACTAAAGTAGTTTGTTTTCCAGGCTATAAAAATGAGATACTTTTTGCCCTGGGATTTTTAGTTTAAATCTTTAAAGTAATAAACCGATTTACAAATCTGGCTATTAAATAAAATCACACTCTTTTCCCAGAACCACCAATGAATCTTAGTTTATTTAAGCCATGTATCATTTTCTTTTAAAAATTATTGTTCATGGAGTGCATGAGCAAAAGTTATCAAATTTTCAGGTGATGAGAGTTTTTTTTTATATTCTAAATATTAGCTATTGAAACACTCATATACTGATAAATAATTGGATGATTAGAAAGCTTAACAGCAGATGATTTACTTAAAAGAATACTCCTTGTAATTTAACAAAAATAAAAGTTTCATTTCTTCTCAATTTGAACTATATATTTTAGTAAGTAGTTGCTCTAGCTAGTGCACCATAAATTATATGTATATACACAAAGAGAAAAAAGTATTTGGAATGATAGTTCCAATAAATCAGATTCTGGTAATTTTTGGCTTTATTCACAATCAGTTATACAAACATTGATTTAATTTTGAACAGAAGGTAATTAACTTTTTACACATGTACTATACTGTTATGTTAAATCTATACTGTTTTTGTTGAATGTGAGGAAACTCTTGAACCAAGGCACAAGATAGAGAATTTGGAAAGATAAAAGTGGCCATTTTATCTTTGTACCTTAATTCAATTATATAGGCCAATTTTAAGCATCTTGGAATGAGAGTGTGAAGATTTTATATTCTTAACTTTACTTCCATTTTCTTTACTACACATATCAACACTTGTAAAATTTTAATATTTACTATGTGTTAATATTCAGAGATGTTAGAATTAATGTAATTAATTAATAGATTTACTAGTACAGTTTCAATCTGTAATTCTAAACAGATGGTATTCAACCACTATATGCGCAGCAGTTGATTACCATCTGTTTAGAATTAGGTTTGACATTGCACTTGTAAATCTACTAGTCGATTACATTAATTCTAACATATCTGAACATAAGCATGCAGTAAATATTAAAATTTCACAAGTGTTAATACAAATGCAAGTAAAGTGAAGATTATACTCTCATTTCAAGATATTTAAGATGAGATGGCCACTCTTATCTTTTCAAAGTCTCTTTTTTTGCCTTGGATTGAAAGTTTACCCTTTTTGAAAATTAGAGTCTAAAACTGCATTAGTAAATCTATAGATCAATTACAAACAACGATTTAATATATAGGGTATATGAGCACAGACTTTCACATGACCCACCACTCTCCACACTATCTCATAACACTGATACACTTGAACACATATATGTTGAAAAGATAGATAATCACCAATATACATATTTCATGCTAAAACAGCAATCATCAGTTGGTCCAGATTACCATCTCTACACACATATGCTATAAGTGCTCAGATACATATTAAGATAGCCAAGTCTCATACTTTAATGGACAGGCTTCAATCTACTCCACCCTCCAACTCTTCAACCATCCATCCAATTGAAAATCTGATGATGGCATGCTCAAAGGCCACCCTGAGGCCAAGATTCTTATCACACTCATGTTGACTAGTAAATCTGACCCCTCATGTACAGTACATAATCCATTTAATACATATACAAGGGTTGGGCAGACATCTCTACTATATCTTTTCAACATATATGTGTTCAAGTATATCAGTGTTATGATCGATAGTGTGGAGAGTGGTGGGTCGTGTGAAAATCTGTGCTCATATACCTTATATATATAGACACAGGTATATAATAAGCCTGTGTGTTTTAGTTAAACAACGATTTAGTAATTAGTCTATATGTTACTATTGCTTCCATATCAGATTAATTTCCAACAAATTGCATTTCAATTCATTAGTTGGAATTAAATAACAAATAAAATAGCATAAACTTGAATATGAAGCAATTCTAGTTGTCAATTATCAGTCAGAATTTAGATATGGAAGACTCTACTCATTGCATTGAGTGAAATAAATTCTGAGAGTATTAAAATAGATTGGTTGCAGTTTAATTCTCACATACAAAGTAGTTATTCGATAGTCGTTGTGACATATTATATTAAACATTATAAAATGATCTTAAAAGTGATTAGTTAAATCATTTTATTTAATCCCTTAACAAATCGATTTAATAATACTCTTTTTTTTTTTGCAGTTGCTTGTAAAAATGAGCCGGAAACTACATTTTATCTTCTTAGTTTACTTTAGTTTAAATACTCACTTCATCACTGGAGATATTCTTATGAAAAAATGGGTAAAAATTTTATTTTTATAGAAAAAATTAACAAGCAATTTTATTTACGATTTAAAAAAATTGATAATTTCCCCATTGAAAATGAATTAAAGTTAATACTAATATCATTTCATATGTACAGAAATGTTGAAAACATTAAATAACATCGCATTTTCGGCGTTGAACAACTTTGTCAAATGCATTAGAAAGTTATGTCTAATATTTTCAATGTTTTCTCCACGAACGAAGCATTCTTAGTATTACCTTTAATTTATTACAATAAAAAACAATTTGAAGCAAATAATTACTCAGATATGCAAGACACACAATGCAGAAACAGATCATTTTAAATAACGTCTAGAATCTTGCAATAGTTAACCAACGGTATTGATATAATGAGTTAGGCGTTTTTAACCCATGAATCAAGTCACATTTAAATAACGCTGATTAGTATTTATTTTTGTTTAGAATTATCCTATATGATATGGTACAATGATAGAGTGCAGATTAATGGAGCTCAAAGTTGATAGATTATAACCATTTCTGATGATTTTACAACTTCCTATGAATTCCCAGCAGTAAATCATTCGATTACTTTTGTTTAAAAGAGAGAGAGAAACGAGCAAAACTACATAAATAATACGCGCAGATCACTGCATAACACCTTGTTAGATATTAGCGCTATGCACAGTATAGTTTTAAATGATTATTTAAAGCACACAAATTCATTTAGTAAATGAAAATGAAACTAGTCATTTAAGTCAAGTTTGGTTTTATATTTGCAGTATCTGAATTCTTTCATACTATAAAAATATAATGAGTGATTAGTAATAATAAATATAAGTAGCACACATATAGCAAAGTTCATATATATATATTGTTCATGCTAATTTACATATAGCATTGTGTAGGGTGGATAGGCCATTTCGTAGACAAGAGAACACAGGATTCATTCTTGTTAATCATATATTTGTCTTTAGAACTGTGCCATGCTTCCATAGTCTTTTGTTTGTGCAGACGATGTTGACTAGGATGAAATGAAAAACAGGTCCAGTTAAAGAAAAGTGTTCAAAAAGATTGAATGGGTTTCATTGCTTGTTTTTGCCTTATTATGGATATAGAGGTGTTGCATGATGCGCATTGATAGGTTGGCCTAAAATTCCTCATAATAGATGGATAGGCAGGTAGGATCATAGCATTTGATTTTTTACATGATTTGGAAGTGGAGTTCAGCTGGCTTGAGTTGTTAAAAAAACATTGCAGAGATGGTGGTGTGCACAAAGCTATTTTATGAGTAAGAATAATAATTTTAATGATGTAATGGGTTATGGTAGGAATATAGAGAAGAAAAATCCAGGGCTTCTCATTGGTATTGGTGGAGAGGGGATGGGTGTGTCATGTTCTGTGGAAAAAATTTCTAATGCGATATAAGAGGGTAGACTCCAGTCATGTAATATTCACAGTTAGATATAACAAGTTAAGCTTATTAATTAGGAAATCTTTAAATGTTGAATCTTGTTTTACTGATGCACTAAGATACATAGATCTTAACATCTATGAGAGTTTTATAATATTAAAAATAGTGCATATTATTGAACCAGAGATTTTGTTGCACTTATACTGGTGGTTATTTCCTTTTTTAGTTTCTTTGTGCCTGGGTTTTATTAATAAATATTTTCAATGTTTTCTTCTTCTATAAAACATCATTAGTCTAATTTTTACTTTATTGTTATTATCATTATAACATCCTAAATACTTAAACATTTGTATTATAACACCGATTTTCTTAAAAAGCTGATTTCTCATGTTTAGATAATTACAGACAAACTTGTATAATTTTTGTGATTTCGAAAATGTTGGAAATGTTAATTAAAGAAAAAATTATGACATTTTTGATTAAAAATAGTATATTCCAGAGCCCAATATGATTATAATACTAAAAAAGTACAGTGGATGATATTTATAATAACATGCATTTTGTATTTAGTTAATTATATTTTCTTTATTTTAATACTTTTGTTGTTTCGTTATTACTTATTTAAAATTTAAAAAATTTAAATGCTAGTAGGAATTTACAAAACGCCACCAATTTTAACAACGATTCAGCCTTTATCATCCAATTTTATTAATCTATACAGTTTAAAATAAAATAAACACAATTCTAATAATATAATAGTGATAAAATTTATTTTGAAATTAATTTTTTTAAATTCGATATTATTTGCTTACCATATTATAGATTTATGTTCATTTCAGCAGACAAAACTCGCTTTTCTAATTGGTTACATTAACATATGATGAGTTATTTCTTGTTCCATATATTTATTCTACTGGTTATGATATTTTCCAGCCCTCTTGAAGCATAATACAGTTTTTAGAATCCTTATCCTTGACTTATCCACAACACACCAGCAAACTTCCTTATTTCATCCATCTATCTTGCATGAGAGATCTTTGTGGATCTTTTACAGTTTCTTAGCAACCAGTGTAAAATTTCAAATGCCCATATATCATTATCTTTTCTAGAAACATGCCCATTCTGCATCCATTTCACTTTTTTAATTCTTTCAATAATTTCAATGATACTTCTTTATTTTCTCAGTTATCTATTCCATTTTCAATTTCTATTGTTACTCATAACATACTGAGTATTCTAAAATCGCTAAATTGATCTTCTGTTAAGTCTCAGATTCATTAATAAAAATTGGGAAAATACATCTATTAAAAATTTTTCTTTTAAACACATTGATAAAAGTCTTAATCCATAAATTAATTTGAAGATGTACATTGGATAGCACAACAGAGTTGTAATAGACACTACATCTATCTAGCATCTACTGATTATTTAAGTTTATAAGAAATGGCATAAAAACATTGTGTAAACTGAAATTATAAGATGTTTTTTTGGTTATATATCACTTAGCTAGAAATATCTCCATATTTTTTCCCAATCAATTAAAACTAGTTATGGATTGGTTTTATAAATAAATCATAAATCTTTCTCTCTTCTCTAAAGTTTTTCGTATCTGAAAAATTTTCAACTTTCACTTAGCATAAACATAGATACTAGACATGGTAGATGTTAGTTTTTTATATTATTCCCAGATATTGCATTCTTATTGCTTCATGATGATTTTTCTTGAAAATAATCTGCTTGCATGTTGTATAAAAGTATAACTATTGTTATTAGAGACTCATATTGCCAACAATTTTTATTAAATTGATTTTATTAAATTGATATGAAGTAAATTGTTAGTTATAGATATTTGCTGCACTGACTGTCACTCATGGTATTGTTTCTCTATACTATGCCATGTAAACTGTGTTTGTCAGAACAATTGTTGATATACTATCTATCTATCTATCTATCTATCTATCTATCTATCTATCTATCTATCTATCTATCTATCTATCTATCTATCTATCTATCTATCTATCTATCTATCTATCTATCTATCTATCTATCTATCTATCTATCTATCTATCTATCTATCTATCCGTCCGTCCGTCCGTCCGTCCGTCTGTCCGTCTGTCCGTCTGTCCGTCTGTCCGTTTGTCCGTCTGTCCGTCTGTCCGTCTGTCCGTCTGTCTGTCTGTCCGTCTGTCTGTCTGTCTGTCTGTCCGTCTGTCCATCTGTCTGTCTGTCTGTCTGTCTGTCTGTCTATCTGTCTATCTGTCTATCTGTCTATCTATCTATCTATCTATCTATCTATCTATCTATCTATCTATAAGTAATATAAAAACAGAGTTATAATCTCTCCAGATAACTAAAGTGTCACAGCTATAGGCGTATAATTCTTAGCTCATGATATACCTTTGCATTCTTAATATTTTGCTTCTAAAAATGTATTCACTTGATAAAATTTAAAATTAATTTTAATTTAGTTAAATTTATATAAACAACTTTTATTGAGGCAGTTATTTCTCAACATTATTCTTACTTATTTACCCTCCTTCCTATTTTTATTTTTTTAAAATTTACTTCTAGAAATTTGTAAATCTTTGTAAACTAAAGCAGATTTTAATTTATAACAAAAGTATAATTTGTTAATAAACTGGGCATTAAGTAATTACTCATATGTGTTTTTTGTTTTTTAGAAACCAGCATCTAAGTCGGTGATTGAAAACTTACCAACATTTTTCACTTTAATATTTTTAACGCCTTTGGAAAATAGAACGGACAGTCAAGAATATCAAATAACTGAAGATCTCTATCGCAATGCCCTGAATATAAAAGTATATCGTAAATAATAAATTATGATTGAAATTTATTAATTTATATATAAACTATTACTAGTGTAATCATTATATAAAATCATTTTGAGAGCAGGAAAAAGATTTTTATTATACTAGTTGTAATTATAAATTTATTTAAACGCACATTGATTACGTAAGTAATATTTATTAAGGCTGTAAACCCCAAGAATATGCGCGTGAAAATGTGAAAGTAGGGACCTCTACAGGTCTTAACCAAAAGCGTATATTCTTAAGGTTTACAGCCTTAATAAATATTATTTATACTAGTTGTACTTGCTCCATTTCATCTATACAAAAGTAGACTATGTATACGCGCACGCACACACACATGTATACACACATACAATGTATTCCAGTAAAAAAAATGACTGATTCTCTCTCAATTTTCTTTTTCTGAATTAATGCATATGTAAGCTGTTCACCACAAAAATTTAATATATTATCGTATTTGAACTATAGGTTAAGACATGAAATATGGCAGCTTTGTAGGTCATCTTTATTGCTGTCTCTGCCATCATGAAATCTTGCAAAACACAAACTTTTTGTGAGTCATGATTTCACTGCCATACACAATTTGAATTACTTCAAATCTGTCAATAGCAGTTTTAAGATTTTAAAACAAAATTTAATATTAGTGTGCTATCCCATCAGTGAATTCAGATATAAAACACACTGTAAGATTCCATATCATAACTTATGATCCAGGCAGGTTAACCTCATAATTTTTGTGGTGAATAGCTAACCTATACCATTACTTGATCATGGGTTTAGTTTAAAGATGACACTATAGATTGTTTGGAGAGAGAACCAGTCATTAATCAGCTTTTCAGTGGGACACATTATATATCAACTTGATTTTTCTGAAAGCTGGGTGATTTATGAATGTAATCACATGATAACAGCTACAAGATTATCCAAAATGTAAATCTTCAACCTATTGTCAAGGTAATCTCTATAAGTAAAAGACAAATTTCCACCTTTTATTCTGATTTAAGATCTTAATATAGACAAAAAAGTTGAGACTTGGACTGTAAAAGATTGAGATTTATATTCCTAAAAGTTTAAATAAATCTCCTTAAACAGGCAAATATAGTTTGTTTTGAAAGCAGGCTAATAAATTGCCATTTTAAAGTTTTAAACCTCAGGCTGCTATTAATTATTACTTGGATAATAAACATAATGTTTATGAAAGCTAGGAAGTTTTGTAGATGTAATCTTATAATAGCAGCTATAATCTTATCTAAACACTTAATCTTCAATCTGTTATCAAAGTAATCTCCATATATAAAAAATGGATCACATTGAAGAAACTGATGGTTGTTATCATGTGATATATATATATATATATATATATGTATATGTATATAATGATACATTAAATTAGTTAAAATTTTTTATTATGCATTCAATACAATTTACATTATATACCATTTATTATGTATTAATATTGGTAGTAGAAAGGAATTGTTGTTAATTGAAAGGAGACCCTTTGATTCCTCCTAATGTCTACTTCATATGTTCTTGTTGTTGCAGCTGTTATTACTATGTAATTACTAATATAGTATACAAACATGGCTGGGCTGCTCACCAACATGTATTAGACAGCATAGTGAGTTTATTGGCTTTTAATCTCTGAGATTAAGACCAAGAAATACCATGGTTTTCCATCTCAGTTGCTTGATAGTTCTTAACTGAAATATCAGTTGAGTTTTCCTGAAGGCAGAATGAATGTGGGTGTGAATGATTTTTTTTCTAATAGATATTTACAATCATGACAGACAAAAATAAATCATGGCCCTTATTCCCAGGAGGCTTCCAGTCACCAGCCACAGCAGCTGATGGCAACCAACAATGGAGGGTGCTAAAAATCTTTTGATTGTAGATCCAGGCTGCCATTTTATAATGACCTTTTATTTAGATACTTACAACTGGAGATAACTTTCAAGTGAAGGAAGATTGCAAGAATTAGAAAAAGAACTATCTCATATTAAATGTGACATTACTGGACTTTGTGAAGGTAGAAGAAAATGTGAAGAAACACTTGATTCAAAAAGTAAACACGTATAATATTACAAAGGAACAAATATTTGAAATATAAGTGGAGTAAGATTCATTATAAATATAAAGTGGAAGAACATTGTGGAGATTGATGGTGTATCTGACAGAGTGGCAAGATTAGGTATTCAACTTAATAGCTGTTGTGATGAAGAAGTAGAGTGTTTTTATATGGTTGTACAAAAAGCTTTTGATCAGACCAAACAATATTTTAAAATTGTCTTGGGAGATTTTAATGCTAGAGTCAGTAAACAAAATGCTGTATGTAAATTTGGTTTTGGTGATAGAAATGACATAGAACATAGCCTTGTGGAGTTTTCAGAAAAAGAACAACTTTTAGAGAAAAATGTTAAATGCAAATGAACATGGAAACATCTAAATGAGGGTACAGAAGAATTGGATGATATTTTGACTAACAGAAAATTTATATTTCAAGATTATAATGTTCTTCATAAATTTAACACAGGAAGTGATCATCCATTAGTAAGATGTAAGATACGTGTTAATGCAAAACTAGAGAGACAAAAATTATTAAGAAAAACAATATTCACAGTTGATATTCCTAATCATCAGAAACATTCCAATGAATTTAAATTAGAAATTGAAAATCGTTTTCAAATAATAACAGATTTTGAACATGATTCATATTTGAATGAAATCAATAGGCAAATAACTGACATACTTTGAAAACTACAACAAAGATATCTGGTACAAAAAAAGCAGCAATTGGCCAGTAAAATGTTTTTGGAGACAAGACAATTTATGAGGAAAAGAAGAAATATAAAAATATAGAAAAATGATGCAGTATGAAGGAATAAATATCTCCAGTTTTGTAAAGTGGTGCAAAAAAGAGTTGATAATAAGATAAGAAAGTAAAATTGTGAATTAGCAAGGAAAGCTATAGAAGAGAATTAAAGTTTCAAAAATATAAAACAAGAGTTTGATATTGGTAGGAAACTTATTTTTGCAATAATAAAAAAATGGAACTATTACTAAAAAAAGAATGACATCATGAAATGTGTAGAAGATTTCTATCAAGAATTATATAGCAATAAAAAACAAGGAAATGTACCTCCTACATTTAATATATCTTGTGAATTGTCCAGGATTTTAAATGAAGTGAGACATAGAATTAAATTTGTGAAGAAGGGTAAAGCTCCAGGTAATGATGGAGTTGTAATCAATATTTAAAAAAAAGCAGGTGAAGAAATAAAAAAAATGTTAGCAATGTCATATATCAAATGTCTAAATGATAAAAGTGTAACAAATGATTGGAAGAATGCAGTATTAATATTTAAAAAAAGTGATAAAGAAAATAATTACAGACCTATCAGTCTTTTATCCCTTCTATACAAAATTTTTTACCAAAAATAATTACAATTCGTCTACAGTGAACTTTGGATTTAACCAACCAAAAGAACAAGATGGATATAAAAGTGCTATTACTACAGTGAATGACATCCAAGTATTGAGAAAAGTTATAGAAAGAACCAATGAATATCAAATGCCATTATGCTTTGGATTTGTAGATTATAAAAAGGCATTTGATTCTATAAAGTTTCTTCAGTGATTAAAGCATTGGATCATCATTATATAGACCCAGGACATTGTTGTATTTTGAAAAATATTTATAAAAATGCAGCAATTAGACTATGTAATGCTATTAAAAATATCTATATTGAGAAGGATTACAACAGAGTGACTCCATATCTCCAAAACATTTTCCAGCAGTTTTTCAAGAAGTATTCTGTGGATTAAAATGGGAAGCTGAGTAAAAGTAAACGGAGATTATTTAAGTCATCTAGATTTTGCAGACAATGTAGTTGTTTTTGCTAATAATGCTTTAGAGCTTCCGGGAATGTTGCAAGAGTTATCAGATGAAAGTAGTAAAGTAGGATAAAAGTAAATGTTAAAAAGACTAAAGTAATGTTGAATACATTTTTTCAAAAGATGGAAACAAAGACTGATAATGATGAATTAGAAGAAGTTAATAACTACAAATACCTTGGTCAAATTATTACTACAGATAGAAACATAATAAATGATATTAATCATAGAATTAAACTTGGTTGGAGTGCTTTTGGTAGAAATAACTTAATATTAAAAGGAAATATGCCTCTATGTTTGAAAAGAAAGGTTTTTAATAAATGTGTTTTATCAGTTCTTACTTATGGATCTGAGACTTGGAAACTTAACAGAAGAGCATGCAGAGACTTCAGACCACTCAACAAAGTATGGAGATGTGCATGTTAGGAATACAAGAAGATATTGAAAACAAAATACATGGGTGGGAGAACAAACAGGTGTTATTGACATTATTGAAAGAATTAAGAGACTGAAATGGTGTTGGGCTGGATAAATTGCTAGATGAGATGATTATAGATGGACCATTGAAATATTAAACTGGATTCCAAGACATTGTAAAAGTCTAAGATCATATGTGAGATGATTAGATGAAATGAGGAAGTGTGCTGGAGTGATGTGGAGGTGAAAGATTAGAGATCAGGGAAGGTGGATTGAACTTGCAGAGACCTTCATCCTGCAGTGGATTGATAATGATTGAAAATGATGATGTATTAATATTAATTCTATCTATCTATCTATCTATCTATCTATCTATCTATCTATCTATCTATCTATCTATCTATCTATCTATCTATCTATCTATCTATCTATCTATCTATCTGTCTATCTGTCTATCTGTCTGTCTGTCTGTCTGTCTGTCTGTCTGTCTGTCTATCTGTCTGTCTGTCTGTCTGTCTGTCTGTCTGTCTGTCTGTCTGTCTGTCTATCTGTCTATCTATCTATCTATCTATCTATCTATCTATCTATCTATCTATCTATCTATCTATCTATCTATCTATCTATCTATCTATCTATCTATCTATCTATCTATCTATCTATCTATCTATCTATCTATCTATCTATCTATCTATCTATCTATCTATCTATCTATCTATCTATCTATCTATCTATCTATCTATCTATCTATCTATCTATCTATCTATCTATCTGTCTGTCTGTCTGTCTGTCTGTCTGTCTGTGACTTCGAGTATATGTGGTCAAAATATCATGTATAATTAATAAAAATGAAAATTATTTTGCTTTCTGCAAACACTTTTTTTTACATTATTATATTAATAGTAATTTATTCCATATACATTATTAGATATAATTTTAAAAAATTTGCAGAATATACGTGGAATTAAATCTAAAAACCATAACATTATCCACCAACTGGTTCTTACATCAGAAAAGATTCCTGAACAACATAGATCCTTCCTGCCCAAATCTGCCACATACAGGATGAGATCTTTGAGCACATTATATTAACCTGCACAGGCTTCGGACCAGTGAAGCAAATCATAGCCCAAATTTCAGCAATTTATTATTATAAAATCCTCTCCATTAAAGATTGCATTAAGAAGAGATTTTCCCATCATAAGAATTTCGACCTTCATTACATATTCCATATGGATCACCCGATGCAAAATGATATTCAACATCCCACAATCTAATGCCCTTGCAATTTTCTTTGAAACCCTCAGAAAAATACAAAGTAAAGACAAAATTCTCTCTACTAAGCTTATCTATGAAAATACATGGAAACTTTTCAAGATTCCCAGTGACTAAAGTTCCCAATTCTCCCGCTATCTCTGCGGAACCATACAAATTTTTTCTCTTCATCTAGATTTGACAAAAGCATCAACACTAATAGTTCTAGTTTCCAAGTAAGAAGCTCCTGCTGACACATGTTCTCATCTGAACATCACAGTTTGTAACCATATATTTCACTAATAAAGTTTCTTTGAAAATAAAAACAATAACATTTCGCAACAGGATTCAAGGTATTAGTAGTTTAAGATTCTTTAAATAATTTTAACATGAATTAATCTTATTAGTGTTTTCATATTTTTATTTTCTACTTATTTATTTTTTCACTGTATATAATACAATTTTGATATTTATTTATATTCCACTTTTAATAATTTCGCTACTGTCAGGTCATCGATTCCTATGCACAGTTAACCACATCTTTTTTCTTTAGGTCAAGCTAATCTTTGAGAAGAGAAACAACTTAAAAAAATAAAAATTAAACAGACATGGTTCATTGGCATTTTAAAATGTATAATGAATCAGTTTTCTTTCAGCTGAGAAATTAATAAAAACGAGAATATTTACGAATAACATGATTTCTGTATATGCTATATAATTATATATTAATGTGTAATGAATTTGATATTAAAACATTGAAAGTGTTTAAGACGAAATAATTAACAGATTTCAAATTATGACTAGTTAAAGAATCTTAAAAGATTAATATCTCGAGTTTCATTGTAAAACGCTATGTTTCGATTTTATTACATACATATGTATATATTTAGGAAAAGATTTTCATGGGGAAAGAAAAACATAATTTTTAATTTGCTAGAGAATATATTTATTTGTTGTAAATATCATACTAAATGCTTTCTGAATTATACTAGTTATTTCCCGAATAGTAATGTCATCCAGGAATATTGCAGAAAAACTTCGATGTTTTTTTTTTTAAAAAAATGCTTATTAATAATTTAAATTGTTTTAAATAGCTGATTGTACATTTTTCAATTACGTGACTGAGAGATTTTGTCAAATTAAATTCAAATATGAGGTGCGAAGAAGAGAGGTATAATAATAAATGGAAAACTAGATTTGAACCTAATCTGTCTTTGTTGTTTAAGTATTTAATAGAATATAATTTTTTTATCAAACAAAAATCTAGCTATGGTTTAGAAGAAGAAAGTAATAAATAATAAACTGGAATGTGAAAGTAATGATATTTTTACTTTATATGTTTTGCTTAATTACTGCTAATTGATTGATTAAGGATTTTGGTTGTCTTTATAATTGTTTTTTAATAAGTTACATGTAACTGTGGTTATTATGGCAAGGATCTAAGACCTGGAGAGTGAGGATTAAGAATATTGCCATGTTGTTTGAGAGCATTAGCAGATTCATCTCATCCATCAATAATTATGACTATGATATTAAATAATTTAAAATAATTATATAAAACAAATAAAAAATACAATAATATGAGGTCTTTAGATTAAGAAAATTGTAATAGTTACATCATCTTAACTGTTGTGAGCATTCTACTATACAGGCTGTGTAAGCGTTCCTTCTGAAATGGAAGACTAAAGGCTATCTTTAAATATACTGTCATATCTGATCTTGCCTTTAGAAGTGGATTATTCCAGATTCCTTGCCTGATTGGCTAGCGCCGGTCACTATCCAATGGGGATAAAGATCAATTACATCTGTCAACTTGAACGACTGAATGTGCTCTCCAATAAACCCTCTGCAATCAGCAAAGGTATTTTCTCTAGTTATTATCGTGACATCCACACAGTGAGGCAGGTCCACCTGATGTTTTAAAATTTCCCAACTCTTGTTTTTTTTTTTTTAGATAAAAATAAATAATATTTATTTACTAACCAATAATTGGATAATATTTGGTAATAAATAGAATAAAGAATGTTTAAAATCAGAAAAACATTTCAAGATTTATCAAGCTTACATTCAAATTTAAGATCACTTGTGGCAAGTAATTCCACTAACCATTAAATTATGAGGATCATTATATGTATATATGTGTATGTGTGTTAATTTAAGTATTTGCATAGATTCTGATATAAACAATAAATGGAATAAGTAGAGATATTTCCTTATAATAGCTACGAAATATGTTAGCAGTAGTATTGCAATTAGTTGTAACAGTCTTTAAACCGAATTATTTACTCTAGAGACCCCCAGTAGTTTTTTTTGTCTCCAGTTTACTTAGAAATAAAATATTTTTCTTTAATTTTTGTGCAAATAATGGAATGAAAGAAGATATTTTTCATATAATAACAAAAGAAATGTTAGTAGTGAAATTGTTATGTAACTAGCAATTAATAGCGATACTTTTTATATATATATGCCAAAGTGTTGACCGGGAAGCGAACCCGGGCCGGCTACTTGGAAGGCAGCTATACTAACCGCAGCCATCAACGTTTGATAGGTTTTAAGTTAAATTATTTATTCTTGTAGTTCCATATACTTTCTTTGACCAGAGTTTACTAATAAAAGAGGGAATATTTTTATTATTATTTCTAACTCAAAGTCTTAAATGGATTTAAACCCAGAATGATATCTGTGTAGGCAAGAGAATTTAGAAGAGTCTCATCGTTTTATTAATATTATTTCAGGTTCTTTAGAGAGCTATGTGTGTTAATTAAATGAAATATTTTCACGGATTAACTATTATGTAAAGAAAGAAATGAATGAGAATATTTCTATCTAATAACTAGAGAAATAAGTTAGCAAAAATGTTTCTATGACACTATTAATTACTATTGGTGGCTATTAAGCTAAATTATTTGTTCTAATAGTACACAATAGACATTTGGTTTTGAACTTACTCATGCTTGTAAAAAATATGTCTGGATTTAAATTCATACAATCTTTGGTTAGAAACAAAAGGAGATTTTGTTTTTAAGTAAACTCAAGATAACATAAAACTGATAATTATGGGCTATTAGATCAAATAATCTAGCTTTAGAGATATTAATAATAATTGATAGTTACACTACTGCTAACATATTTCTTTAATTATTGTGTAAAAATATCCCCACTTATCCTTTTGTTTATATTATAAATAATCCACAAATATTTAACATATTTAACTCACTGGTTGAGGTGAAATAATATTTGTAGGATATAAAAAGAATATAAGATTCTGCTAAGTCTTCATGCATATAAAAATATCTATCTGAGTTTAAATCTGTATAAGATTTTGGTTAGAAATTAAAAGGGATTCTCCTTTTGTTTTAAGTAAACTCAAGACAAAAAAATTACTATGAACTACCAGAACAAATAGTTTAGTTGAAGGGATGTCGATGGTAATCGATAGTTATCTAGAAATACTCTTGGTAATATATTTCTTTAATTATTATATCGAAATATTTCCAGTCATTCCTTTGTTTGTAACACACACACACACACACACACACATATATATATATATATATTACACATCAAAAGATAAAATTGAATTATTCTATGTGATTATGTTTGAACTCACATGAAGAGTAAATGTTTAGAAATACATGCATAGAAAGAGAGTGTAATCTGAGTTTTTGCATTAGTAGATGGTTGCAATACAATATAATTGCTATGAGGGATCCAATGATAAAAATCAAAACAAAACAAAAATATATATTTATAATTTTAGATATAAATTTAGGGGTTTGAACTCAGACTTTCAAGCAACCTTCAACTATCAACACTATCTCATACTACTGATACACATAGTATATATAAAATTCCAAGTTTTTAATAATAGTACATCAAGATTAATATTCCAACACTGGTTTATTAAGTAAATGAAATATTCTCAATCCAAAGCCCAAGACAAAACTTTCTTAGAGAAAAGATCAAATCCTCTTTATATCAGTTTATATATAGAGGCTAATTTTAAGCACTTTGGATAGAAAGTATGAAGATTTTAAATCAATCATATTACTTTATTAAAGCTATATTTCAAATTGCTTTCATTCCCAGCAGTTAATATTATATAAACAACTTTTATCTTGTGCTTTGCATTGAGAGTATTTCATTTACTTAATAAACCAGTATTGGAGTATTAATCTCGATGTTATGTATACATGTAGAAATGTGACATTATTTTACTTCTCTTCATTATGTTTACATTATTTTACTTCTTCTCATTATGTTTTAGTTGGCTAAAAATATGTAGCATAACATAATATCAAGAGGATTGACATAATTCTTTTCTTGTAAAACATAATTATTAAAACATAAATTTACTACCTTATTTTATTAAGAATACTATTTTATTGCTTAATAATAGTATCGTGGAAAATTTTGATATTTGTGTAAGTCGTCAACCGATAAATAGTTTTAATTGATTACTCAACATTCTTTGCTTTACAATAATTAATACTAAGGTCAAGTTGTAAAATGAACAGTCCTATGTTTTGCTCTATTGCTTGATAAATGGGTTATTTTTATCTGTTAACAAAAATCATCATAATTTTTAAAGCTTAAAGTTAATGTAAAATCAATCGCATTAAACACTACGCATTTGCATTAAAGGCAATAATTTATTTACCCCAGAGTTAGCATGAATAATCAGTGAATACTAAGTTGGTAAACTATACTCAAATTACGAGAACCTAGTCTCGCAATTTCGTTATGGCTTTGCCGTCTTATGCTTATTCACTACTCAAAGTTAAAATTCGTAAGTTCTAAAGTAGAATAAATTTACTGAAGTTTTTCTAAAGCAAAGCAAATGTTATATATGCTTTGTTTGATATATACTATATTTGTCTGAAACCTATAACAAACAATAGTTTAATTATAAAATTAATAATTTTTGTTTTAGATTTGCTTTAATAAAGTTATTATTACTTAAGATGATTTTATTTTTTTATTTTTAATATAATTGGACTAATAAAATTATTGTTATTTAATCGATCTATTTTTTATTTTTAGCATTCTACTCTTAACAGCTCTAACTTAGCTTCGTCTATCTCAAATTTTTTTACTGCCTTATCTAATTTTTCAAAAACAGAAAAAAAATTATATGAATTATCTTGTTTTATTTCGGTAAGTATTTTTTAACAGTCATCAACACACACACGCATATATATAATAAAAACTTGTATTAACAATTTTTTATTGAATACTTGATTAAGTGCGTATTTCACTTTTATAATTTTTGCACTTACCCATCTTAGAATTTTTCTCCAATTTCTGACCATATGATTTAATATATGGAAGTAAAATAAATAAATAAATAAAAGGAAAACATAAGCTCAGTAATTATACATAATATGTAATCTCTTTGACTGGTGGTGAAAATTGCATTCTGTTACGATAAAGTTTTTTTGTGGTCAATATACTTTAACAGTTCAATTTCCTATCCTAGATTAACTATTGACCTTATCTTTTAGTTGGAAATAATTAAATATTTATCAATAATTATCAAATACCTGAAAAATATAGTGAGATCATCTTAAAATTTCAATTTTCTTGAAATAAGCTCATTCCAGAATTAAACCTCAGTTTAGGTTAACATTCTGTTACACTACATTTTTTCACATATAAAAATATAAATGATTTAAAACCCTTTTGTGACTCCTGGTACACATATGTACCACTAAGTTTTATGTCACAACTAAATGTTTTTAATTGGATTAAATTTGGTTTATATGTGTACTATTTAGTTTTCTAATGTATCAGCAAAGTCTTTGCATCTGCACAGACTCAAAATGCTATTATACCTGTTATATTTGTTCATTTTATTCGACACATTGAGTGATGCAGCATATTTAATAAGTATTTTAATTGAAATTAGTGTGAAAATATTATTAATTAGTTTGAAAATTTAACAACAAGTAACAGTTGTTTGTATGTTTAAAAAGTAAGTGCAATTAAACTGTAAAATTGTTGTACTGCTCACACAAAAACATTTTGATGGCAATGATGATTCTTATGAATCATTTGATGAAGAATCTGAAATGAATGATCAATCTGAGACTGACAACATATCTTATAATGAAGTATCAGAATCAAATATCCAACCCAAAATTAATGACCACATTGATAAAGAAAATAAACCTCCAGAAGTTAATGTGGGTCCCACTGGTTCTTTTATTTTATGGTTAAAACCAAATGAAACTTTTGTCCCTAAAAAGCAAGTTTCTAGTAAATGCACTTGTACAATGGACTCCACCAAAGAAGCTAATTTGACATTATATCAATGCTTCAAAACACTATTTCTACCTTCTTTATATTTATACATTTCTTAATGTACAATAAAATAATTTAAAAATACAAACAATCAAATAGAAATGCTAGTTTGATAAAAAACTGATAAAGGTGAACTCCAAGTTGTGCTTCGGTGCATGCGGTTTATGTGTTTATTCTGTTCCATAAATTAGTGACTACTTACTGACTCATCTTTCATTGGACAATGCATCTATACAAAATGCAATATCTAGAGATAGATTCAAAATTATTTCTTCAAAAATGTACTTTGCATCACCAATGAAACCAGCAGAATGCTCCAAAATCTATTATATTGATGACGTCCAATGCTTGAAAAGTACATTTTAGAAATGCTATCAGGATATAGTAGCTTTTAAAGTATAGATAAAATAATGATGAAGTTCAAAGAGCAGTTGTCTTTGAAGCAGTATACACCACTAAAGCCTGTAAAAAGAGAAATTAAGTTGTGACTCAGATCAGATTCCTTTACTGGATATACGTATGATTTTAATATCTACACAGGCTGTGAAAGTGAATGTCTAGATAGAACTCTTGATGAACATGTAGTGAATAAACTAATCTCTACAGCAAGAGAGAAAGATATTAGCTTTTGTTTTGATCATTTTTTTACTCTGACCACTCTACTACAGAATAATTTGCAGCAGTAGGAACTTGTAAACAAAAAAAAATACTTAAAATCAAGGATAAACTGAAAAGAAGTGAATATATATTTCAGTGCAACAAAGATGGATTGTTTTTTTGTAAAATGGCAATACAACAAAGAAATTTTTATGTTGAGCAATTGCTGTGAAGCTAATGTTGTGTATGTCAATAAAACTTTGAAAGATGTTTCCAAAAGCAGTGTTCCTTGTCCAAAAATGGTTGTATCATATAGAGAGATTATGGGAGGGGTTGATTTGGTGGACCAGATGATGGGATTATACTAACTAAATTGCAAATAAAACAAATGGTGGAAGGTTTTCTATTGCCTGCTTATGATGGCTGTCATAAATGTTTGGATTATATATATAAAGAGAAGAAAAAATTTCTTTCCTGCAATTTCTAGTGCCCCTGGTGGAAGAAATGATAACTGAAGAAAAAAAGCAGCAACTGTGCACAATTTATCTAAGAAAGGAAGACCATCTAGGAAAAGTCAGTGACTCAAAAATTTATCTTTACATCTTCCAGTGGAAGGTACAATGAAAAAAAGATGTAAAAGGTGCACTGAAAACAAAACCCCCAAACAGACAAAGACTATTTGTCAAAAGTGTGACATTCTCCTTTGTTTTAAATGATTTGCAATTTATCATTCTTGAAATATTTTGTATTCATTTAACATTTTTTGAAGAAAGTTTTTATATTATATACAATAAAAATATTTAACAGTTTTCAAAGAAAGTTTTTGTATAGTACTGATTGTATATAAAAGTACCACAACAAAAGACTAATGGTACTTATATGTACCACCACTCCTATCAAACCCTTGATGTTTTTTTGGCATTCTCTAATTTAAAAGGTAATTTTGACCTACAAAAATATTAAAAAAACCAAAAAAGTATTCTCATGTCCCTTAGAAAAAAAAAACATCATTAAAGGGTTAAGTAAGAATGAAATTTAATTTTTAAATCTTTTTTTTGTATATATTGTACCGGGTTCGAATATGCATCCTCGAAACACCGGCCTCTTAGGCAGAGAAGAACATACTCGAAGAATATGTATGTCCAAACGATAGCTATAAAATATATATAACTAGTGTTACATTTCCAGGACATAACTTCTTCTCGGCTGTTGAGTTCAACACCACGTTCAAAGCACTTTTTTTTTATTTGTGTATAGACACGGGCACCAGCTATTTATTCGAGAATGAATAAATAATGCACTTTGAGCAATGGCCACTAACTCAATGCCTAAATATCCATGGCTAGCTCAGCTGTTTGTAATCACTAATAGATTATACATAATTAGTGGTTAAAAGAATTAATAAAAGAATTGTAAAAGGAATCTATAAAAGAGATTGATAAAAAGAATTGACTGACAAATAGAGTTTAATTTTAAAGACAATTTATTAACTAACATTAATTTACTAAATTTAAAAATCTTTATAATTTTTTAACTAATATAACATATGCACATTTTAAATTAACACATTATAATATATATCTTATGAAAAGCATAAATAATATTAGACATCGATAAATTATCTCACATCCACAAACACGCACATCAATAGTTCATTTTATGCATGCTTAATAGAGTTCAAATTTACTTGTCTCTGGAGGCTTTACAAATTAATGCAATGCAATGGCTATTACAGTATAAATGAAAATAAGCAAATGTTTTACCTAGGATATTGAATGTAGACGTAGAATTTTGTTCTCTTTGGTTGCTGCTTTCAGTGAGGATATTTCCATTACAAATACTTCCAGCCAGCCAGGAAGTTTCCTTGATGAGTTTCATTATTCTTCATGATTATTATTATTGGAGGCAGCTATATATTGATGGAGATTTCCAAGTTGTTATGCTGACATTATTTCACGGGCAGATCTTGCTGTTTTCATCAGACTTTAGGCTGTGGAGAAATGCGTGTTCCCAAAAGCTGCTCAACACTGCATTTTTTTTGTTTCTAAATACAATTAATTTAACTGATTGAAATTAACTGACTCAATTGATTTGTGAACTGAACTCTTCTCTCAACTGACTGTCCGATAAAATATTCAGTATTTATACCGACGATGTGTTGTCCCTTTAATATCCTCCGGCAAATATCTGTTGTCAAAATTCTTTAGCAATTAATCCTTTGACAACGTGTTTTTGAAGATTGTTTAATTAATAATAGCCATGCAGATGTATTGCTTTATATTTTTAATTAATAGCCATTGCCGTGTTTTTTAATGATAATCTTCTTTTATTTCATTTTAATATTTATTACGCATACATTTTTTATTTATTTACCATCACACATATATAAGCACATATATAACTAGTTCTAAGATTACTTTTTCTTTAATTCGAATGAAAAGAGATTTGTATTTTTAAAACTTTAAATTATATTTTGACTACTAATAATAAACTCTACTTCCTTTTATAAAACTTTTAGTTTATCTTACTAAAGAAAACCCCTTCCCACTTTTAATCAATTGCAGCTTTTATTTTCAAAACTCTTTTACGAAAGGTTATATTTTAAAACTCTGACTTTTTAATTTTACTTTTGACAGCAAACTGATTTTGTTTACTAAAGAAACCTTTTAGATTTTTATAACTTATTTATTATTTTAATAATTTTTTTTAATAACTTATCATGCGCCAATTTCAATATTGGTACATTACACCGTCCTCCCTTTGAGAGTAAAATGCATCATTTTTTGACCATTTTATCTCTGACAACTTTAATTCTTAATTTATAAATATTTACTGTTTTTCTAAGTTTGCTTTTTGATATTTTTTACTTTCCATGCTAAGGGCAATCTTCAACTATGCTTTACTTCTTTCTATGCTGGCAACATTGTTTACAATGAGTTGAGTCCTGGATATCGACCACGAGGACAAACTAATTTTTGTGGCACAGGGATTCTTTTGGAAATGAGGTGGTTGCAAATTTGCTGACTTATACCGACTTACACTAGGAAAAACGAAGCTTCGGTTGCCGATTCTCTTGATTGGACTTTGATTAAGAAGAGGTTGCTGTGGATGGCAGGAATTTTCAACTATCCATTTTTGACTTATGCTTTGGAAAATGAGGTACGAGATATGGGGATTCTCCCCTGGAAAAGAGACTTACGACTTACTCTGGTTGTTGCCAGTGCACATTTTAAAAGAGGCATGATCCTGGCCAATCCGTTACGAGTACTAAAAGTTATCCAGTCGACAGCTTTAAACTTATCTTTAACTAAAACATTTCTATACTACCCTCATTCCCTTTAGTTTCAAACCCTTATACACTCCTAATATAACTTAGATTGACTTTATATTATTTATCACTAATCCTACAATATTATTTTAAATACTCATGAACATTACTTTAACATATTTATTAATCTAATCTCACAATATTATTCTAAACTACCACGGACATCAGTTTTCATATTTATTTATATTAATCTAATCTCAAATATTATTTTCAAACCCTTATGAACATTTTAAATATTAGTTTTACGATACTATTTTTAAACCATCACGGACATCAGTTTACATATTTATTTATATTACGGAATCATATTTTAAATCATTTACTTAACTTCTTTATTAACGTGCATGCATTCAGAAAATTATTTTATTTTATTGCTCTTCATTATTATACTGACATTTGATTTGACTTAATTACTTTAAACCATTTATTTACTTTCTTTTAATAACGTGCGTATATTCAAAAAACTATTTTATTTTACTGCTCTTTATTATTATATAAAGATTTTATTGGACTTGATTACTTTGAACCATTTATTTATTTCCTTTTATTAACTTATGTATATTCCAAAAAAAACAACCCTATTAGTTTATTACGAGTCATTCTTTATTTTTTTACTATGGATATCTCACTTATTTATTTAACTTGATTTTATTGATTTTATTTGACCTATATTTACGAACATTTTTCTTAATTAATATGTGCGTGGGGATAAAAAAAATCTTTTATTTTGCGAAGCCTCCATTATTATTATTTGAAAAAACAATCCATCATTTTAAATAGAGAATTTCTAATTCAGGCTTTTCACCTACGTCAAAATAATTATATTAAACTCATAGTCCATTTTCGGTCCTTATTGTTTTTTTCCTTTACTATTCTGCCCATTTACTAACTTTTAAACTATGTCAGGTGGTTCCTTCTTTCTTTCTACTAACTCATTAACATAATTTATACTCCATATTCTCACATCTCTCTCAATTAAAATTTATTGCTTTATCTCTTTCTCGTTTTGTTTAATTTTCTGCCTTGTAAATTAGAAAACCTTTAAGCTTCACAGACCTCCGTATTTTTCTTAACTGTGAATATTTTTTCTTACACTTTCTCTTTGATTTAAATCTCCGTTTAAAACAAACACGAACTTTTACTTTAACCTTTTTAAATTTTTTAAAAACTTTTCAACGCTATCTTCTACCTTGAACTTATGTCTCTCTTCTATTTCTTGATCTATGTTTTCATCTGTCTTAGCACTATCCTGTTCTGCTTTAATTTCTATTTCAGTCTTCTCTGTTTCAACTCTATCTAGTTCTAATTCAATTTTTATGTCTTTTATCACCTCAACTTCCTTTTCAACTTCCTGACTTTCTTTAATTAAATCTAACTCTATAACTTCTTGGTTCTTCTCTATCTTTTCTCTAATTTGACATCTTATTTCCTTCATTTCTGTAATCATTTTTATTTTGACCTGATTAATTTCTTTACACATTTCTTTCATCAATTCTGCTTTGAGGTCTTGCTGACTTTGTTTGAATTCTTGCATCATATTCACCATCATTCGCATCTCAGATACTTCTTTCTCTTTTTCCACTAACTGTGGATTTTTAAAATATATCGGGCTTTCTACCGGCTCCATTTCTTTATTCATAGTTATTCTATTAACTTATTCTTTTGCATTAACAAATCAAAAATTATTATTGTTTAATTATTTTTCTTACTAAAATAGAAACACATGCTGACCACCCCTTTTGTCCATTTTTCTACCTGATCTTAACGCTTTAGCTCTGCCCATAATACCCAATTGTCTCTGATTTAACATAATGATTTATTTTAAATAACATAAATATTAAAATCTCTTTTCATTTAAAGAAAAAAGTTTTCGGTCAATTCTTTTTTAAAATTAAAACACTCTTACATACATAATTTAGTTTTTGTATAAAATTTTTTTTCGAACAAGAAACAAAGTATTTAATTACTATTGTTTCTTAGGTCCAGCCCCAAGTTGGTTATAGCCATTGTACCGGGTTCAAATATGCATCCTCGAAACACCGGCCTCTTAGGCAGAGAAGAACATACTCGGAGAATATGTATGTCCAAACGATAGCTATAAAATACATATAACTAGCGTTACATTTCCAGGACATAACTTCTTCTCAGCTGTTGAGTTCAACACCATGTTCAAAGCACTTTTTTTTTATTTGTGTATAGACACGGGCACAAACTATCTATTCGAGAATAAACAAATAACACACTTTGAGCAATGGCCACTAACTCAATGCCTAAATATCCACGGCTAGCTCAGCTGTTTGTAATCACTAATAGATTATACATAATTAGTGGTTAAAAGAATTGATAAAAGAATTGTAAAAGGAATTTATAAAAGAGATTGATAAAAAGAATTGACCAACAAATAGAGTTTAATTTTAAAGACAATTTATTAACTAATATTAATTACTAAATTTAAACATCTTTATAATTTTTTAACTAATATAACACACACACATTTTAAATTAACACATTATAATATATACTTATGAAAAGCATAAATAATATTAGACATCGATAATTTATCTCACATCCACAAACACGCACATCAATAGTTCATTTTATGCATGCTTAATAGAGTTCAAATTTACTTGTTCCTGGAGGCTTTATGAATTAATGCAATGCAATGGCTATTTCAGTATAAATGAAAATAAACAAATGTTTTACCTAGGATTTTGAATGTAGACATAGAATTTTGTTCTCTTTGGTTGCTGCTTTCGGTGAGGATATTTCCATTACAAATACTTCCAGCTGGCTGGGACGTTTTCTTGATGAGTTTCATTATTCTTCATGATTATTATTATTGGAGGCAACTAGATGTTGACAGCGATTTTCAAGTTGTTATGCTGACATTATTTCATGGGCAGATCTTGCTGTTTTCATCAGACTTTAGGCTGTGGAGAAATGTGTGTTCCCAAAAGCTGCTCCACACTGCATTTTTTTGTTTCTAGATACAATTAACTTAACTGATTGAAATTAACTGACTCAATTGATTTGTGAACTGAACTCTTCTCTCAACTGATTGTCCGATAAAATATTCAGTATTTATACCGACGATGTGTTGTCTCTTTAATATCCTCCGGCAAATATCTGTTGTCGAAATCCTTTAGCAATTAATCCTTTGACAACGTGTTTTTGAAGATTGTTTAATTAATAATAGCCATGCAGACATATTGCTTTATATTTTTAATTAATAACCATTGCCATGTTTTTTAATGATAATCTTCTTTTATTTCATTTTAATATTTATTACGCATACATTTTTTATTTATTTACCATCGCACATATATAAGCACATATATAACTAGTTCTAAGATTACTTTTTCTTTAATTCGAATGAAAAAAGATTTGTATTTTTAAAACTTTAAATTATATTTTGACTACTACTAATAAACTCTACTTCCTTTTATAAAACTTTTAGTTTATCTTATTAAAGAAAACCCCTTCCCACTTTTAATTAATTGCAGCTTTTATTTTCAAAACTCTTTTACGAAAGATTTTATTTTAAAACTCTGACTTTTTAATTTTACTTTTGACAGCAAACTGATTTTGTTTACTAAAGAAACCTTTTAGATTTTTATAACTTATTTATTATTTTAATAATTTTATTTAATAACTTATTATGTGCCAATTTCAATATTGGTACAATATATATATATGTATATCATTAAAAATCAGTCAACACTTAGACAATCCCAATATCAATACAATCAACAACGGCAAACTGTTGTCAAGGCAATCTCCTTCAAATATAATTAATCAGTGTAATTTTCATAGACTCATATATAAAATAGATAAGAATGGAGATGATTGAATAGGTTATATTTTCCAATAACCTCCACAAAATCAACATTAGTGATTCAAAATAGGTTTAATATTCTGTAATAATTGGATTTAAATAAAAAGGCATGCAATTTCAGTCTTTACTAGGGTACCAATATTTTTATTTGTGAAAAGATAAAAAGAAATGCTGAATGGACCAGTTTCATATTCTATAATCTCCAGTGTCCAATAACATTAAGCATTTCTCAGTGGTTAAACATTCTTTCTAATTTAAGTTTTTTTTATAAATATGGAAATGTTAAGTGCTAGTATGATTATTTGAAATGAAATCTGCAATATAAAATAGCAATGACAACTTGAATTTTATAAACTAATAATCATTTATTTACAAGATGTAATTAACTCACTCATACATACAAAATTACAAATAATTATTTTAGAATAAATTCATATTATAAATAATCAGATACAATAACAATTTAAAAAAACTTAACTGTAATTAGTTTTCATATGAATTACTTCATTTTTTCATTAATTTACTCCCTAGTGCAAATTTATACAAGTTTTATACTGTAATATGCATATTTTTAATATAAAGTTTTAGTTTGAAAAAAATTTCATAGATGACAAGAAAATAAAAAAAATTCTCAAAACAATAGAATTTAACTCCACACTGATAAGGGTTTTCATGTCATGAATTTTACAATAATGTTAAAAAAATGGTTTAAATAACCAAAAAATATGTTTATTTGCAAATTTATTACAATTCTAAATATTTTTTATACAATAATTTATACAATATTTATTTGAAATTAAAAAATATAAATTATTAATAATTTATTTTGAATGGAAATACTTTATTTTCAAAAATAAAATGTTATATTAACAGACAATACAAATGTGCCCTAAAGCTATTTAGAATTAGCTTTCTACATAAGTAATCTAATTACAATAATGAGTATAAAATTATAATTTTGCAATAAGTATTGAAAAATTTTAAACTTTTAAAGCATATTTCATTAGATATAAGAGAAATAAATAAATATTCATTCAGATTAAAAAAAAGACAAATAATGAAGATTTCGTTGATGTTTGTAAAATGAAATTAATCTTTCAAGAAATGATAATATATAATCTTTTTGTCTTGATTATGATCTCATTTGTTAAATATTTATAGAAAGAAAATGTAAAAACATTTAAAATTTATTTCATTAGTAAACAAAAATATCTATCAAATAAAGTCAAATTAATTTTTTTCTGATAAGTAATAATAGTTTAATCTTAAATTCTATGTTGAATGTGAAAACAAAGAAAAGAAATTGTGAAATGAACACCAAAGAGTTAAAATAACTAATATAAAATAAATAAATTAGAATGCAGTATATAGATTATACTAACTTATTAAGGTCTTTTCTATTTTCTTTTCTTAAGTGTCAAAAAGGACAATTTTACCATGGTGTATATTTTATAACTTCCATTACTGTTCGGCATGGGATAAAGACTTGTGATGTTTTTCCAATTTGTTCTATTTTTATAAAATGATAGGGGCATACATTTTTATAGGCATTGTAATTAATCCATAGTAATAACATTAAAGTTGAGCTCAGATGGTTTTCAGAGGATTATTACATAATTATGGCAGGCTGGTACACTTTAAATTAATCAGCAATGCATTTTCTGGTGTTGTATTAACAAATAATAATTATATTCCATAAATCAAAAGTTTCTGTTTCTGGCAAGAATAATTTATATATGAATCAAAACAACATATTTTCCCAACACAGCAATATATTTTTCAGTCATGTGTTATAGTTCACAAAAGAAAAAGTTTATCATGGCTCTTTTCAACAATCAGAGCTATACTGATTTTTTTAATCTTCTAGTTCAGGGCTAAAGAAATAAATGTAATGCCTTATTCTCAAGACTTTTTAAAGAATTTTTCAACAATTTTCTTTTTTAATTAAAAATACAATAAATAGTAATTAAAAATACACAGACATACAGAACTTATACTGCTCTGAGTCTATTTGTATTTACCTTTTCATATTAACATTTACAGTATTCTGTTTATTTAATCCAAGTATGATGTTTTTATATATCTCACCCATGCCACACATGTGCATTTATAGTAAAACAAATACTGTTAAATTAAAAAAATTTTTTTTCATAACTCAACATATGTTTACTATATCAACTATGTATGTTGGTTGGCAACCTTTACAGAATTCTATTTCCAGCATTCCAATATATATGTATATATGCACATAACAAGTCTTCTAAACATCAAAAATTATACAGAAGCTATCAGTTGAATGCTAGAAAATAAAACTAAAGATAAAAGTTAAAAATATTATAGCAATGTTTTAAAACAGATGAAATTAATGAATTAAAAAATATTAACAGCTATCATATCTTGATTATATTATTAATCCAGATGAAAGTAAAATGAATAATATTAATCATAAAATTTTTGATGACATTTTCTGATTAGAAATAAGAAAATATACTTTTATGTTCATAAAGAATGTTTTTAATTCATGTGTTAAGCCAGTGCTTATATATGAAACTAAAACTTAGCTTAATTGAAAAGCAATATTGAGATTTCAGAAAACACAGAGATGTAAGTAGAAAATAACTAGTAGTTATCAAAATCAAATATAGAATAAATAAACACCCATATAATTAACATCAATGAAAAAGCTAAAAGGCTGTCATGAAGTTGGGTTGTATATATTGCTAATAAAAGTGACAACAATTGGACTACTGAAATCTTAATCTGAATCCTTGAAGATTGTAAAAACTTAGAATGATTCATGAATAAAATGGAAGGATGGAATAAAGAATTTGCTGAATCTGTGTAAAAAGAAAAAAGTTAAGGATCAAAGAAACTGGATTCAACTTGAAAAGTTTCATCTTGAGATATTGATGATGATTGAAAATGATAGTGATGATCACAAATACAGTATATAATTATCATAAATATGTGTATATCCATTACATGAAATCAATTTTTTTTTCAAATCATTGGATAAATGATTAGGGAAATAAAATAATAGTTAAATTCGTTAAGTAGTTAGATAGATAGATACAATGAATATACTTATTTAATTAAAGGGAAAGAAAACTGGAATAGAAAGAAAAAAATAATGGCTAAGTAAATAGGCAGTAGATTGGTAAATAAAGAAATAGATAAACAGATAAACTGTTCTGATACCAAATAATTCTTAATTTGTCTAAGTAGTTGATTTCAAATTGTTTTTTTTTTTTTACTTTTACATTTATATAAAAGTTTTTTATTTTTTTTATTTCTATGATCATTAATCCTCTTGTAGAGTGAAGTTGATAACAACAAAGATGTACGAAATAACTTGATGAATACTCTAAACTCATTTCTTCAAAATTCAAACCGTGTTAATTCACAGGATTACTCGAATGAGGTAATATAATTAAAAAACAACAACAACAAATATTATAATAAAAATTATGGAATAAAAATGGTAAGATTTAAAATTGTAGTTATATTGATATATTATATATTATCTGTTAAATGGCAAATTGCACTTATTAATTATGATCGCCTTCCTCATCTTTGAAATAGACACAATTTAAATACCTTTTTTTAACATTGCAGAAGAGAATAAAATTCTCAAAAGTGTAAAACAACATTTTGGTATTGGTAGGAAATTTATATCTGCAATAAGAAAAAGATGGAATTATTGCTAAAAAGAGAGATGACATCATGAAATGGGTAGAAGACTTTTATCAAGAATTATATAGTAATAAAGAACAAGTACCTCCTATATCTATTACATCTTCCGAATGGCCCAGAATTTTAAATGAAGTGATACATACAATTAAATGTATGAAGAAAGGAAAGGCTCCAGGTAATGATGGAATTATAATTGGTATATTAATAGAAGCAGATGAAGAAATAGAAAAAAATTAGCAAAGTTATATACCAAATGTCTAAATGATAAAAATGTACCAGATGATTGGAAGAATGTAGTATTAATATTAATATTTAAAAAAGGTGATAAAGAAGATATTAGAAATTACAGACCTATCAGCCTTTTATCAGTTTTATACAAAATTTTTACCAAGACAATTACAACTCGTCTACAGAGAACATTGGATTTCCACCAACCAAGAGAAGTAGCTGGATTTAAAAGTGGTTTTTGTACAGTAGATCATATCCAGGTATTGAGAGAAATTATAGAAAGTACAAATGAATATGAGTTGCCATTATGCTTTGGATTTGTAGATTATGAAAAGGCATCTGATTCTATAAACATTTTTTCAGTGATTAAAGCATTGGATCATCAAGGTATAGATCCAGGATATTGTCATCATATTTTGAAGCATATTTATAAAAATACAACAGCAACAATTAGATTACATAATGCTACTGGGAAGTCAACCTTCAGAAGGGTGTAAGACAGGGTGATTCTATATCTCCAAAACTTTTTACAGCAGTGCTGCAAGAAGTATTTTATGGATTAAAATATGAAGCTAAAGCAATGAAAGTAAATGGAGATTATTTGAGTCATTTAGATTTTGCAGATGATGTAATTATTTTTGAAAAATAATGCTTTAGAGCTGCAGGAAATGTTGCAGGAGTTATCAGATGAAAGTAAGAAAGTAGGACCAAAGATAAATGTTAAAAAGACTAAAATAATGTTTAATGGATTTTTTCAAAGTATGAAAATAAAAATTGATTATGATGAATTAGAAGAAATTAACAGCTATAAATACCTTGGTCAGGTTATTAATACAGATGGAAATATAATATATGAAATTAATCATAGAATTAAACTTGGTTGTAGTGCTTTTGGTAGAAATAACTTGATACTAAAAGGAACTATGCCTATATGTTTGAAAAGGAAGGTTTTTAATAAATGTGTTTACCAGTTCTTACTTATGGATCTGAGACTTGGACACTTAATAGAAGAACAATACAGAGACTTTGGACCACTCAAAGAAGTATGGAGAGATGCATGTTGGGAGTAACAAGAAGAGATTGAAAATGCAATATATGGGTAATAGAACAAACAGGTGTTACTGATCTCATTGAAAATTAAAATACTGAAGTGGAGTTGGGTTGGACATATTGCTAGAAGAGATGATAATAGATGGACAATTAAAATCTTAAACTGGAGTCCATAGAGATTGTAAAAGACCCAGAAAGAGACCACATGTGAGATGGATGGATGAAATAAGAACATGTGCAGGGGTGATGTGGAGAAGAGAAGCTAAAGATCGGAGAAGATGGATTGAACTTGGAGAGACCTTCATCCTGCAGTGGATTGATAATGGTTGCTGCTGTGATGATGATATATATATGCAAGTATTAATATATTTAGTAAGTTTGAAGCAAGAGGGAAACCCATTACAATTAAGATATAAAAACAGCCTCATTTACATATGGCATAGTTCCTACTTTCGTGATATAGTCCATTTCTTACTCATTTTCAAACCCATTTAAGTGAAGAATTTTAAGTCAAATATTTATAATATAATAATAAATAAGGCATTTTCAACAATATATATAATTTGATTTAACATCCTTCTCTTGCATGGATTTGAAAATAAATAAGAAATGGACTCTACCAATGAAAATTAAAAGTAAGCGATATGAATTGCGATGAGTTTTATTCCTGTTTCTAAATGTAATAATCTTACGGTTTGTATTAGCTGAACAATCAGATGGTGAAATGTTTATCAATGATGTTTGATTCAGTAGTTATGACCAGAGATTACATATAATGATGGAAAAAATGTTATATTTGTTATATATATTATAATCTCTCTATCACAAGCATATGCTAATCTATTTTTTCCCCTTTTGACTAATGAATCAAATGTTATTAATAAATACTTCAGCATTTCTTTAATTAATAGATAGCTCAGCTTATGCAAAAATGATCACCCATATTAGCTATCCTAGATGTGTATAGGATTAATAGATTTATTATGTTTGCAAAGAAGGAAGCACAACCCCATTTATATATGACCTAGTTTAAACTTTTATAGAAGTGTCTATTTCTTAATAATTTTTAATCCCATGCAAGTGAAAAAATTTAAGTAACATTATACAAATGTTGAAAAAAATAATGTATTCACTATATTACAGATTTCTCAAAACATTTATTAAACTAATTAATATGGATGATATATTACAAATATGGAGATGAGTTATGGAACTAACATTATTGAGTTAAACAGGGTTAGGTATTTAGTGGTTAAGTTCTTTGTTAACTTTATTAGAGAGTCTGATATAGCTTCCATGTCTCTTGAAAAATGAATGTTGTGGCAAGAGTTTTGTCTCTTTGTTTAATTTTCTCTATGCTCTGAATAAATAATGAGTTTTCATCTGGCTTGGGATGTTGGTATTGTGCCTTGCACCTTACAATCCAAATGACATAGGTGATGAAAATTGACAGCCTGATTGTAGGAATATCTCTTCCACGAATGCATTCTTTTATATTAAGTATTTTATAGTAGTCTATCTTTGAATTGTTAAATATTATTGTTTTAATATTATCTAGACCCATGCATGTTTTAATTATGTGGTCAAATGTTTCGTCATCCCTGCCACAGCTGTGGCAAATTGATTGGACTTTGGTGATAGATCTTTTATATCTGAGGAACCAGTTGACCGGCATGGCATCCAGATTAATTTTAAGTAAGTAATCTAAGTATTTTGGTTCTAGAGCCCAATACTTGAATAGGGTAATCAGTTTGTGATTAGTTATTTCTAATCTTGTAGTAGAGATTTGATTATTTTGTTTTAGGATGCAATGGGCATCCCATAGCTTGATCTTGCTTTGATAGTTGTTATGGGCATTTGTATTTTGTTGCATTGTTGACAGGATTAGATGGTCAAGCCAGCTTAATTTTTTGGGGGGTGGTGTGTCGGTAGGAATTATGGATTCAGTGATCTGGTCATGGCCATACTTTTGGACTAGATTATATATCAGAGTGTGTGATTTCTGATAGTTAATTGAAGTGATGGAATGTAGTGACATTCCATTTAATCTTTTGTTTTCCTGCATGTTTCTCATGCTGATGGAAACAGTTTGTCCTTTCCATAGTAATCTTGAGCAATATTGCTCAATTTTCTTGATGAATGTTTTATTTGCATTCATCATTGGCAGGTAGTATGCAATTTTGCTGTAAATCTTTATATTTAGCAGTGAAACCTTACCATAGAGCGAAAGGTATACCTTTGAGAGGGTCTTAGTGATCTGGTCTGTGGACTGGAGGATTTTTGCCTGAAGTTCTTTAGACATTGCTGATTGCGATTTTGAAATATTAAATCCCAGAAATTTCTGTGGTTCAGCTTGGAAGTGCGATTTGATTTTTTTTCCAGATAGGATAGTCCAAGCTGTGGATTTTCCTGTATTTATTTTTAGGTCTGATAGATTTGTATATTTGTCCAATATTTCATATAGTGTGTTTAGATATTTCTGAGTTGGCAGAATGATCAAGACATCATCCATGTAAGCGATTGCTTTGATCGCTCTTTTGAGTCTGGGTATATATACTCCAGGTAGGTTATCTTCAATGTCTTTAAGAAGTGGATTGATGTAGCAGGCAAACAGGAGAGCACTGAGTGGAGATCCTTGTGGAATTGAAGTATTCGGAGTAAAACTGTTTGTATATACTCCATTGAGTGATATGTGAATTTCCCTATTGTGTAGTAAATTGTCCAATATCTGAATTATCTGGGAGGGAACACCAAGGCCCTCCAAAATATTCAGCAGTGTGCTGATATTGACTGAGTCAAATGCCTCAGATATGTCAAGTTGTATGGCAATGGGCTTGGATTTTCTGTTGGTTCTGATGTAATACAAGAGTATTTTGGTTTCACCAATCACCGTGAGTGCTGAGGAGCCTTTTTTGGCATACTGATGTAATCCAAGAGTATTTTGGTTTCACCAATCGCCGTGAGTGCTGAGGAGCCTTTTTTGGCATACTGAGAGGGCATGATATGACTCAGGATTTTATGTTGTATCTTATCTTTAATGACACCCTCTATAATCTTTATTAAGAGTGGAGACATGGATATGGGTCTTATGTTGTTTATATCAGTAGGGTCTTTGCTCTTTTTCATAAATGGCACCAATGCAAGTGGATATAAATTTTTAATGAACCTTTGCTTTTGCGCAAGATGGTCAATCATTAACATGATGATTGGGACAGTAAAATTGCTTAAGTGGGAGAGAAGAAATTTAGGTATCCCATGCATTCCAGGATGGATGCTGTCTGGAAGGGAGCATAGTTTGTTTTTAATATCTTGGACTGTGATCAAATGATCATCACTGGATGAATGTCTTGTCCAATCATGATCTACTGATGAGTTTTGTTTTTTTAATTTGTTTTCAAAGTGTAGTTTAATTTTTTCAAGCATGTGGTATCCAGTCATGCTGGTGCCCTGATGTTTAATTAGTATTGGAGTATTTTGTTTTTTCTGTGGCCCCAGGGCCCACCTGAGATATCCTCTAGTCCAACAATATTGAAGAGCCAGATATATCTTGGATCTTTTCAGAGACACATATTCAGCAAGGGCTTTTTGCTTTGCTTTATATTCATTCTTAAGTGAGATGATGTCATCTATCGAGTTGCTTTCAGTAGAGAACTGTTTAAGTTGAGCATTAATGTTCTCTAGGTCCTTTAATAATGAGGTTGGGCACTTTGACCTGCGGGAGTACTGGACTATTAGAGTTTGGAGAACTCCCTACTAGTGCAAACCAAGCCTCTTCAGGTGGTCTTGAAAGTATATCTATTTTCCTAAATAGAATATATGCCTCTGATGGGATGGCATCAGTTATGTTGGCCTTTGTTAGCATTCTAATCGTTTTGTTGTGATTCAGTTGTGTGAGGTTATCAATTTGCATTGAGATGACCACTGCAAAGTGGTCAGAGAATGCTACAGGCTGAAGCACTGCCTCCATAATGTAGTGGAATTCGGGTGTGTAAAAGACCAGATCTATCAAAGATTTGTGTCTTCTGGTATAGAATGAAAAAGCACTATCTGGAAAAAAACCTTCCCCACTAAGAAAGCTTCTATTCAGAAGATGAAGGTATTTATTGACAAATTCTCCATAGGAAGTGTTAAAATCCCCAACAATCACTGTTGGCCAGCTACTGGTGGAGATTATCAGGTTGATGCTATTAACTATTTTAATATATAAACTGACATTGTTAGGAGTGTATATGTATATAGCATTAAAGGTGGTAGTTTCATATGTGAGTTTGATATATATTATATTTTTGTCTGTGTAAGTAATTTTAAAACTATCTGGAGCATTTTTACTATTTATAATTATGCCTACTCCTCCAGCTGCTACATTACTAGTGCTAAACTGAGTGTAACCCAGTTTGGATAGTTCTTCCATGATAATACTGCTGGAGTTTATGTGATATTTAGTTTCTCCCATGAATAGTATATGTGGTAGGTTGTTTTGAAACCAGTGTTTTATGTCATATTCACGGGCAGTGGAGTTGATACCTCTTATATTCAACCCCACAATCTTACAATTAATAGTCTGCACTATGTTGGTGACCGTTATAGATATCTGCAAGCGGGTTTGTAGATGGTGAATTGGTCTTTGGTCTTATATTTGGTCAGAGGATTTGAGAATCTTCTGAAAAGGTTGGTGTAAAAAGATTGACAGATTCACATGTGTCTTCTCTATCTATTCCATTTGATGGGTTTGGAATTATAGGGTTACTTGTCTTTCTTATCTTCTTGATACTGCTTGTTGTGCTAGATTTAATAGTATTTGCTGGAGCTATGGAACTACAACCCTCATCTTCTGAGTCTATCTTTTGGTTTGTGAAAGATTTTCTTTTATTGTTTATAATTATGGATTGTGTAAGCTCCATTTCAGTTTCATCATTAGGTTTATACTCAGATTCAATGTGTGTTTTGTTTTTACAAGACGACTTCTTAATTATTTTGTTTTGAGTCTTGCCTCTATTGAGATCTGGTATATGGTTTTGCGAAGGCAGCATTTTATCCTGATTGTTGGTGTGTATTAGATTGTATGGCTGTTTTTGATTGTGTGTAGCTGTGTTCAAATCTTTTGGTTTTATCTTTGTTGGTATAGGTACATTGTTACTTGAGAAACTTTTGTGTGTTTTGTTTGTTTGTGGTATGTGGTAAGTTTAATGAAGTTTTAAAACTTAGTAATTGGTTATCTCTTTGAAGTGAATTGGTTGTGTTAATATTTTGGTCTATTGAGAAACACTGCTTATCACTTTGGTTTGTTTTGGGTAAGGGTTGCACATTTCGGTCTATTTCTGAACATTTATGGTTTTTGTTGTTTCTTTCTCCACAGTGGGAGCAATTCCTTGTCATGCACTCTCTGATCAAGTGTGTTCTTTGACCACAAGCAAAGCATTGGGGTCTTACTCCCAGAAATGTAAGAATCATAGAAGCTCCCTTGAAACTGATGGTAGTGGGTATATCTGTAGGTTTAATTCCTTGTTCAGATGCAATTCAAACACAGCAGTGTTAGATAATATTGCATCACCAGCCCTATCTTCTGGTAAATATACAAATTTGTATATCTTTCCAAATGGGCTGAGGGTGCTTTGAAGCTGATCTTCTTCAAAACCAGAAATGCAGTTTTTTATCCTGCCAGATAATGCTGATGTTCTATTGAAGTCAACATAGCAAATAAAATGGTTATTGATGGTCCTATTGTTGACTTTGAAATTATTCCTTTTGGCCCAAGTTTTGAACTCGACCACTATATAGCGGTCGTTGGGATGTGTTAGTATTCTGTGAATGCCCACACCCATAGACCCTTTTTTGATCATTGCACAGAATGAGTCTATGGGGAATTTGATAAGTGAGCAATTAGGGTCTGTGATGGCCATGATGAGACTCTTGTCACTATTATAATTCAGCAGTGATTTAGCAAAAGATTAGGGATGGTTCTATTAAATCAAAATGATAGATGATTATATTGGTCTTCTTCATAGTTGTCTATTGTGAATATGTATTTGTCTGTGGATATATTAGCGGGTTGTTGTTTGTTAAAATTATCTTCCATGAGATCGAGTAGTGTTGAGTTAGTTGGGTTTACCTGTAACACATTTTCAGTTACTGTTGTGTTGCGATTTCCTGAGCTAGAATAGGATGAGTTTTTATCTGTTACTTTTATTTTTGCTATATTAGCATATGTGTTTCTATTTTGTGTATTAAAGCTTGTTTGTGGTTGATTTATATGTGTATTATTTTTATTTGCTTGAGTATTATCGTTTAAATCTGTTGCAATATTAGATTTTCCTGAATACGTGCAAGAATTGATGGGGTTTTCTAGATTTCCGTTTTGCGCCCCTATTGGTAGCGCTTGTTTTCCTGAAGGTTGAACATTACTATTTTTTCCGATTAATACGTCATTATTTCCTGTGGATATGCTGTGAATTATTTCATTGTTTGATGATTTTAAAATAAATGTGTTAATTTGATTTTTGTTGTTTAATTTCGGTTTTGAGTTGTGATTATTCTCTGATGGATGATCTTTCTTCATAAAATCTGCGCTGCCATGACTGATGGCTTCATCCCGGCCACTGCAAATATCGGATCTAATTTCATGTTGGTTAACTTGATTTTGTGAATTATTGTTGACTAATTCCTGACAATAATTGGAATTTTGTTTTATATTTTCTTGTTCTTTTATTGTTTGAGTTTTATTTTTCCGTTTGATATGATTTTGGAAATCACTGTGATTTTCCTTTACGTGATCAGCTATATCTCCTGCGTTAAGGTTCGGGCTTAGCACTAATGCTGCATCATGCTCCGAGCTTCGTAATTTTTTTTTTCGCTTTTTGCTGCATTTATTTAATTTCGGCTTTTTGGGCAGAATTGCTTGTGTTTTATTAGATATTGATTGTTTATTTGTATTTACTTTTATTTTTGGGACTGGAGAAGCTTCGCTATTGATGAGTGAGTCCATGCTATCCGTTTTAAATAAACTTTTATTATTTTGTCCGGAGATTACGTAAGTGTCCGATACCTGAGCGATATGCTCTGGGCTCCGGACTTTTTTTGATTCTTTAGATTTAACTGATGTAATTTTTGATTTGCTTTCACATTTATCGTATGTTTTCCTAATGTACAACATGTCTGTAGTTTTTTTGCTAATATTTTCTTCTGTTTTAAGGTCTGTTGTTTCTTTCGATGATTGATAAATTAACTCGTTTGAATCGCTAGAAGATTGAGAGCCCAACTCGGTCGAGTCACTATCTGAGGCTAGGAGTTCTGATTTTCTTTTTTTTTAATTCTAGGAAAAGGGCATTGTGGTATTAAATTTTGTGTTTTAAGTACATTTATGGATATATCTTTAACATTACCATGTTCAGGAGAGTCTAAATTTGCTTGTTCATTATTTGCAAGTTGGCCTTCGGTTAACTGAACGTTCTCAGTATATGTTTGTGCATTATGCATAAGGCTTTGCATTTCGCTACGATTAGACTTTTCTTTAGATTGTAAATTTGTTACAATTTCAGAATTATTTTGAAAAGAAAATTGATTATTTGAAATATTTTGGTTAGATGAACTAGATTCTGAAGTATCATTAATAAAAATGTGCGATTCATCAGGTCTTTTATTTAGATATTGTTTGTTATTATCGGAAAGGTTTAAGCTTACGTTATCACTCATATTAACTGACTCTGATCTTTGAGTAATGTTATCTATAATATTTTTTCCATCGATCTTTTCTAATGACTTTTTAGGTATTTGCTGAGTTTTTGGATTTTTCCTGTTAGGTAATAGTGTTTTGATCAGTAATTTAGCTTTTTGAAAGCTGGATGGCTTTAGAAAATCTTTTTTTTTTTTTGATACTGATTCTTTTTCTGAATCGCTAAGCTCTGACATGGCGATCTCTGCATTAATTACATTTTTGTTTCTAAATCTTGTTATAGAACGATTTTTTCGCAATTCCATTCAATGATCTAGTAAATAAAGATCTTACCTTTAATTTAAGTGTATTCTGGTATATTTCTCAGATGAATTTCTTTTCTCTTTTGGGTAATTTTAAACGATCTCTAAATATTCTCTCTTCAGTGAAATAACTTAAAGACGCTGTTTTAAATATCACTATATTACAGATTTGTGATTAAATTTTTTTCATTTGCATGGATTTGAAAATGACTAAGAAAATAGACTTTCCCATAAAAGGTAGGACTAAGCTATATATATTTATATATATAATTATTCAAAACAATACATCATTAGATAGAGCTTTGCCAATAACCCACTATCAAGCTTTGTTTACATAAAAAATGCTAAGAGAGATAGAATTCAATATCTCTTTCAAATTGTCTCCAACCTTTAAACCATGGTTTTGAGCTAGTTGGCTCACATCAGTAAAGAGTAGGAAGACTAGAAACTAGATCCAAACACCAACTCTATAATCAGCATTTATGAAACTCGTTTCTATCAGCTTGAAAGCATGAATTTTTCAGATACGTAAATATCTTCAAATCCAGTCAAACAAACTAGTTGCTATATGGGTCTGAATTCAGTTCAGTTTCACTATATAGTAAAAGCCTCTGCAATCTATACCATTGCAAAACCTTCAAGGGTACATTTATGATAAACAAAACAAGTTATAAATTTCGTTACTTGTTTTGTTTATAATATATATATATATATATATGAGCTTAATATTAATTGTAATGGATTTCATCCTTGTTTACAACTTACTAGATCTATTAATGTTTATATACATCTATCTGTATTATCTAAACAATTTAGTGTTTTTGTGTCAGCACTGGGGAGTTTCCTTAATGGTCTGTCCAAGGGTTCTACATAAGCCACTATGATGGCTCTAGCCATGGCTAGGTGTGCCCATTTGGGGTGATTGAGAGCCAAAAGATCAGCTCTCCTATAATGGTCGTAAGTCCAGGGAATGTGTTTTGGTTCCCTGCCCATGTTTTGTCAAGAAAAGATACCGAACTCTCAATTTAAAGACGAACAACAAGACTGCTGAAGAGTGCATGTTGCTCAAACTGTCCTAATGCTCACCATGATTCAAGACAATTTATCTGTTTTTTCCCTTTATATTTGCTTTATTTTTTCTACATTGTATTCATAATCAATAAATTTACTTTTAAAAATAAAAAAGGATACTGAAATATTTATTAACCGCATTTGGTTCATTAATCAAAATCAAAAATTACATGTGATGTTGGAAAAAATAATTGATTTATTGTATAAATTATAATTACTCTATCTATAAGTACAACCCAATTCTCATTTTATGAAAATACCTAAAAAGTTAAGATTCTACCAATGTTCCCAAATATGATATATTTATGTCCAAAAAGCAATCCATAATTATTTAAAAGTAAGTCACACAAAATATATTATTATTAGATAACGTGATTTTAGTTTGCAATGCAAGAGTTTGCTTGGTTAACTTCCTTATAAATTCAACACACACACACGCACATATATATACACACACACACATATATATGTATAAATCCCAAGTATATAAATTATACTTATATTCAAATATTATAGATTCAGCCTGTATCCTGCCCATCCCCATTCTGTGTTTTTAAATGGACAAGATCCTGTACATGAGAGGCCAGAGTGATTTAAAGTTAACATGGGCATGGCAATAATATTGGCATCATTAAAGGATTTGGACATTCCATCATCAAATTTTCAATGGTATGGCAGGCTGAGGAGTTAGATGGTAGAGTAGATTGAAGCGTGTCCATTAAAGTTTGAAGATGTTAATATAAACCGAGCGCTGATTATATATACATGTGATAGATGATGATCTGGGCCAACTGATGAGTACTGGTTCAGTATAAAATACATATATTGGAGATCCTTTATCTTTTTCATATGTGAGTAGTCATCTATATCGGTTGTATGAGATAGAATCGATAGCTGAAAGGAGCTTGAAAGTCTGTGTTCAAATCCCCTATAATTACATCTAAACTCCAAGTATATAAATTATGCTTGTATTCATATAATATGTATATAAAGTAACAAAATGTGATTATTATTTTTTTTCATACGATATAGGTTAATCAAGCTTTCTCTGAACACTTAATATATGCCTTAGGCACTCATTTTCAAATGGACGATAAATCGATAAAAATGCCAAAAATAATCAAAGAACAACATATTCTTAAAAATAAAATAGTATTAAGGAATGCTGCCACAATAGCAGTAAGTATAAAAACAATATATATAATCTTCTATTTTTTTATTAAGATATATTTATTTTTTGTTGCAAAGTTTGAATTTTCAAAATTTTTTTTTGGAATGTGTTTAAAACATTATTATATACTTCCAATACAAACAATTCAAATTACATTAATTTGAAAAACTGTTACTAAACCAAACGATCTCACTTTATACATATAAATATAATCATATCATAGAACATTCTCGTTCTAATGTTCTAATATGTTACTCAGAATTATATGTAAGCAGACTTACAATGAATCATTTTAATAGACTCGCAAATACAATTTAACTTTTCATTTACTAAAGCCCTTGCTGTTGAAATTAGTAATATATATATATGTGAAGTATACATATTAGACCCGCTGCCTGTGTTTGCGTCGGCAGAATGCCATACTTTTCTCCAGTGACGGGGGGGGGAGGGATATTTGCGATGGCGCAAATACCACCACTCCCACTGGAGACAGGTCAACATGGACAGCAAGTATAATACATAAATATCATGTTTTTTCCTGCCATGCCTGAGTTTTAAACTTTGGAATTTTTTTCGATTATTAGTAATTAGTTGGGGATTTTTAGTCTAGTTAACCATTGACTATTTTTTAGGCAAAGCTGAAACAAAAAATTATTATTCCCTCCCTCATTAATTTCTTCTTTGCTGTTTCTCTTTGAGAGATGCCGGAAGACATCTCACCTGAATAGCTATCTATCTAAGCTAATTAATACATTTTATAGAATCAGCATAGATTCATATAATTCACAGGAGATAATTTTCAACTAAAATTGTATTTATGACAGTAACTTATATGTGGTTAGTGTCCCAAACTCTTTTAAATGCAAATGGTTATATGAGATCTCATGGTTAGTTTAATTTTTGATTCAACCATTTGTCATTCATCAATTTTTTCTTAGAATAAAAATACCTTTTTTTTTATCTTTCATTTTTAGACTAAATTAAATCAGTTAGATAATTTAAAACAGAGTGGGGGGGTGGCATTATTTAAATATATTTTGAAATTATTATATCTGAAAAAGAAACTGAATAAAATTATAAAATATGTATAAAATCAATTGAATAAAAGTTTATCCATCCTATATCTAAAGCCTCTATGGTACATAAAGTACTAGAATTCAGAAGTGTTTTACATAGAAATAGGGAATACTACAAATATTGCAATGAAAAGTGATGATAATACATGAAAGTTTGAAGGATATAAAATTGAAAACAACAATAAAACTGAAAATAAGATTACTGCTAAATATTAATAAGTGTAATTACATAATGTATTCTCTTAAAAATATTCCAGAAAAAGACTTGTTAATTCAATTGCCTTATGTTAATAAAACATCTTGTCAGAAAATTACCAGGACTTCAACAATTTTTTACCTTGGCTTGGTTTTGGATGAGTATTTACACTGGGATAAACATATTCTTTGGCTTCAAGTAAAATTAAGAAAACTTAATTTTCTTTTTTATAGATTAAGAGATTGTTTGAATAAATCTGTCCTATTAAGTATATATAAACAAATTTTCTTAAGCAGACTTTCTTATGGTATAACATTATGGGGTGGCACTGCAGCATATTTTTTGAAGTCATTGCAAACACTACAAAATTTTACGTTAAGAATTATTTTGTTTAAACCTTTGGGTTTGCCAAGACTTGAATTATTTAAGTGTGCTGGAGTTTTAACTATTCATCAATTATTTTTAGTGAATATTTTGTGTTATTATATTAAATACAAAAAAATGAATAAAAATAATTCTTCATCAATAATGGTGACTAGATCAAGTGATTTTGATTTATTATTTGAACCAGTGTACTTTAAAATTCATTGTAGATATCAGAAATGTTATCTTGGTCCAAGATTTTATAATATTTTTATAAGAAACATTGGATTTAATGTTAATGACCTATCAAGGAAAACTTTGAGAAAATTCATTATGAACTGGATTATAATTGATGATAATCAAAAACTTTTTATTTCTATTTAATTATTTTATTGTATATTAATGTTTTTTATTTTGTTTGCACATGTATTTTTGTTAAGCTCCATGCATAATTTATTTATCACAAGGAGATTATATGTTTAATAAATTAAATTATTATTATTATTATTATTATTATTATTATTATTATTATTATTATTATTATTATTATTATTATTATTATTATTATTATTATTATTATTATTATTATTATTATTATTATTATTATTATTATTATTATTATTATTATTATTATTATTATTATTATTATTATTATTATTATTATTATTATTATTATTATTATTATTATTATTATTATTATTATTATTATTGTTATTGTTATTGTTGTTGTTGTTGTTGTTGTTGTTGTTGTTGTTGTTGCTGTTGCTGTTGCTGTTGCTGTTGCTGCTGCTGCTGCTGCTGCTGCTGCTACTGCTACTGCTACTACTACTACTACTACTACTACTACTACTACTACTACTACTACTACTACTACTACTACTACTGTATGACATTTTTGATTTCTAATAACTATGCCTCTCAATGCATTCATAAATCTTCCTGAAAATTTCTGTTTCTAATTCCTGTATTTATTTTTTTCAACTTTTTTTTGGAGATCATTTTTCTATCTTTTATGGTGATATCCAGATTAATATTGTAATGGTTAGATTTGTACATTTCATGTAACAAAATCCAGAGTTCAAATAAAATACACTAAAACCCATCAAAATGGGATGGTTAGATATCAGGTCCGACCAAGCTTCAACCTGTTTACCAGTGCTCTATGGTTTAACACACTATGAATGACATCTCTGAGGTTACACATGGATCTTAATTTAATCTGTGAACCAGCTTCAGTCAGGGAGAGATGTGACACCCCAAAATTAACTAAACATGACTAACTAGAGGATTAAAATGGACTAATGACACACTAACTTAAAGGTAAAATTAACACTTAATTATAATTAAACTATAATGCATAAAAATATCAAAGATAATAAGTAGATTGGAATTGAATTTGAATTGGATCATGAGCAACGAAATGGAAATGAAATAAATTTAAATATATTTATTAATAAATCATGAAAACAATAATTATACTTGTTAAATATGTGGGATCACACAGAAAGATGAGATTAAATTGAGTTACAGCATACTTTACCAGGAATATGTCTAATTATATGTATGGGTGTGTGTAGTAAGAAATTATGCCTATATCAATTAAAGTGCTAAAATTCTATATTTATATCATGGTTTGCTAAATTACAAGTAAATATGCTAACCTAAGATAGTTTGATAATTACAGCACTAAGATAACTGCTGTTTATATATATATATATATATATAATGAGCATATCATAAGATAATATATGTTTATATATATATATATATTAAGATATGAGCATATCATAAAGCTCAAGGAAGATGCAGATTTTGTCTAATACTCAAAGATTTGGATTCAAACTAATGCTAAATAATTATTTAACATAGAGAGAAAGAACTGGTTATCTTAGATAAACATATATTTGCCATGGCATGGACTAAAATATTAAGAAATAAGTTCATGGTGTGGGTGGGCAATTATTCATGGGATTTCACATTAAAATGTGTTGTACTCTAGGACAGGAATGCTTGCTACAATTAAAATATGAACATATTGAGTTCAGACAACTTAGATAGACTTTATAAATGGGGTTATGATCCTTGTGCTCCAGTTCTAATGAAATTAGCCATACCTGAACTAAGTAAATAGGGATATCCTCCAACATGAGCTCATTAAAAGATGCAGCAAGAAGTAATGTACAAAGTGTACTTTGTACGAACACACTGGCAACACATAAAGTAAAATACAAATATTAAAACAGGCAAAACTCACTATATATATTGCCACACACAGCAAGCTAGAGTAATTAATGGATGTCAAAAGGCTTGTGCATAAAATCCTCATCTAGTGCCTACTCACCCAATATCCCCAGACCAGTTTCTGGCTTATGGCCTTTGTCAGTGAGGAGCCTTGGATCTGAGAGCATTCACCTAGATCTTAGGATCTAATGCAACCCTCCAGCAAACACCTTTTACCTCCATTTAACTACAAAACTATTAGTCTTCAACTGAAAACACCTTAATGCTTTCAATCCAAGCCCATCAGCTTATATAGTCATATAGGTCTGAACCCAGTTCAGTACCCATACATTTTACACAAGCATAAGAGGTGGTGGTCATGTGATGTTTATTGGCTTAAAATACAAATATGTATATTTATTTAAAAACAGATAACTTCTATCTCTATAACTAACAGAAGCCAGTTTTTAAAATAAGCATAATAATCATGCTATTCTATCTTAATGGTCTAAAATTACATTATTAATATAGTTTAATATCCTCAATCTGCATCTTTAATCAATTTTACTGGGGAGAAGAAAGTATAGTTCATGGGAAAATAACAATATATTAATAAATGTTTCTTCTGCTCACATGATAATAGCAAAACATTTCTTAGACCAACCTAGTGTGACTATACATAATGTATGGAAAGCACTAATCAACTTTGCTCTTAGGAAGAAGTGGAGAAATCAGGAAGAATCTCATAGATAAGTATATGAAATTACTAGACTGTTGCCTTTGGCAGGATGGCTCAGTTGGTTAGAGCACTACCTTTAAATTCAATACTCAAGAATCTAAGGATCCAGGTTCGAATCTCATGCTAGTACTGTCACTAGTCAGGCCAGCAACACCTGAAGAAGAGGGGACAATAATACCTCTTGAAATGTTGTGCATATACTAACCTGTATGATGTTCTACTATTAACAGATGAATGTATTTGAAATATTTAAATAAAGTTAAATTTTTCTAAACATTCAATACACATATTAGATGATGAAAATAGTCCAATATAAAAATACAACTAGAACACCATCATCACAAACTTTTTAAAAAATACCAGTATCTTTATACTATCTTTAAGGCTAGTTTATTACTTTTGACAGAACAGATATTTAAAAGTCATAATTTACAACTCTAATTGTGCAAATCGTAAAATATGTTTATATAATATAAAACTAAATCAAATTGGTAATAATGAGTGTGTAGCCATCAGTTATTATTTCAACATAATAGGATCTCAAAACAGCATGCTAGTAAGCTACATAAGGTTTATTAAAATATTAAACTGAATATATTAATTATCATATCTTCACTAAAAGTTTATAAAATTAAAGGCACTTGCTGTTTTGAACTATTTGGCATATCATAACATATAATAAATTTTAGAGAAATAAAATAAAACAAAATATATAGGCATAACTGCAGTAATTATAAGTTTAAATAAACAAATGGTTTCAGTTGTTTTAAATTAGAATAAGTAAATGCAAATTTACAGTCGTAGTCTCAGGCAAGATTTATACAAGTTTTATATTTAAATGACAGTTTAAAGAATTAGATTTTGAACATTCAGTTCTACATTATAAGTTAGCTTTAAATAGATTAAGTTTAAAGATTTAAAGTTTATTTTAGAGCTCTGTGGTGTTTGGATGATTACCTAGCTTCTTGCAGCTTGTTTTTTGGGCACATCAGACAGCAGGCATAGAAGCACTCTGGATCTTTGGATAGGCAGCATGAATTAGTTGTTATCTTATTGCAGCAGGCTGTTGGCAAGGATGTCTTTCATTCTTATGATGATGATATTGTATCAATTGACAAATGGGATGAAAGTAGAGATTGCCATCTCCCCAGCAAAGGAAATAGAAAATCTCACCATCCTACCCTAGAATGTCAAATTTTCAACTGGCATGAAGTCTGGTGGCAACATTTCTTGAAAAATATACAAAGATGTATAAAATATGATCTATTTATATGATCCCAAGATCAAATGATGATTCTGTCAACAAAATTATTTTCTGCAAGAGAATCCATTGGTACCATTTTAAGATTTTAGAGTTTAATTTACTAAAATCACCTAACCTTTGTATTAATTTTTAACAGGATGTTAGTGACTAAATTTGATCACTTAATCCCTCAAGACCTAGCAATAGTTCAAGTCGAATAGATCTCGGTTTACAAGAAAAGATATTTTGAAGAAATATTATTGCCAAAATTAAGATTTTAGATTTTTATCTCACATTATACTACTACAGGTGTACATGGCATGATTATTGTTTACAATAATTCTAAGTTAAAATTAAGAATTATAAGAAATGTCTAAATAATATTACAGTAGTACATAGACTACACATATATACATGCAGTTTAGTGTTTAAAATGATAAATTGATCTTTTTTTAAAAAAACAACAAAATTTACAATTCAAAACATATTATTTCAAATTAAAATACCTGCTATAATATAGTTATACCTAAGATATTATAGATGAGGAAAAATAGGTGAAACGTTTATGAGGATAGGAATATACTATTTCAATATTTAGTTATAATGCAAGTTATGAATTTAAATTCGTTATATATCAAGTCAAGGTAAAAAAAAATGTTTATATGAGATAATAAGTCTTTAAATAAGTGATATAGATGCAGGTCTTTCTAACTACCCTTTCCTCATGGAAGAACAGAAAAAGAAGACATTATTCAAAATTTTTTCAACTACTAATATAGTGAAAATTTCAGTATATTTTTCTAAACTTGAATATATTCTAGCTAAGATTAATTATTTAAATACTCATTTTCTAAACAATATTAGACAATTATGTATATTGTCTATAACCTACTTCCTAAACAAACTACGTTTTCGAGAATCTGAAAAAAATATACTAAGTTTTGATTCCCACTAATAATGTGAGCTTGACAAATGAGTGTTCTAATAAATATACCACAAGACTCTCTTTATGGTTATGTGCATAAAATTAAAAAAATGATTTTAAATGTAGGTTTTGGGAAAAGTATAAAAAGTTTTAAATGAGGAGAATGTCTCAGTCTGTACAAAGAGATTAAAATTGTTTTATTAATATAAAATATCGTCCACAGATGTTGTCAGTTTGTGTTTGGATGAAATGTTATCGACATTCTTTCAGGATAACTGTTGTAATGATTTTATAATTGCAAATTTTATAATAGACATTAGCCTTAAGAAAAAAGGATGAATATTTACTAAAATTTTGGCTGAGACCTCTTTGAAAAAAATTTATATAATGGTGAATATTTTTAAAGAATCTAACCTCTGAGACATTTTGTACATACATAACACTTCAAATACATAGATAAATACACTTGAAAAAAAGATTCTCAAGATACATTTCTGGATAAACCAATCATTTGCATTTGCACAAATCGCACTCTTTTCCATGTATTCAGCCTCATAATTTAGCATTTATTCATAGAAAATACACTACCATCCAATTTACATATCCCATTCTTAAACACAGTCATTTGATGATATCATAAATAAACATATCGACAATTATTATCGATCATAAGTTAGAATTGATGTAATAATTATAATATCCCCCCCCCCCCCGATATCGGTTTAAATTTAATTTAAGATTAATAAATTTATTTTTAAATACATGTATCACATTTTTAATTTTATCTTTTTTAAAAAAAATATTTATATTTGATATTAATAATTTTTATTAATCATTCATTAAACTAGAGATTATCCCATAATGAATAATATTTCTGTAATGTAATTTTTTCTATACAACTCTCACACAAGATAGAGACTGGTTTCTATCCATTATTAACACCTTGAGAAGGGATGTAATCATAAACATATGTAAAGAAAATTACACTACAGAAATACTATTCATTCTTGGATAATCTCTAGTCTAATGAATGAATGACTGTTAATATATTTTCATTAAGTGATTTGTGTCAAAGTTGTGAGGGCTGCATATTTGACACTTATCAATAAAACTGTAATAATTTGCTATATATATATATATATGAACATTGATAAAGATGTGTAAAAGATTGTGGTTTGAGCCAACTGATGAGTTCTGGTTCCACACGAAATGTACATCTTGAAGATAATAGATTTTTTTCACATCTCTTTGGTCATATGTTTATGATTACATCTAGCGTTAAAAGTAGATAGAAATCAGTCCTTCAGCCTGTGTGAGAGTGGTATAGAGAAAATAACACTACAGAAATATTATTGTTTATATTTAAGATCTTATATAAACATCTAAAATTCCAATGCAACATATGATTTAAAAATTTGAATAATGATATTTTCAAAAAAAAACAAACAAATAAAATATAAATTGCATTTCTGAATGAACTTGCTGTCTTCAGTTGGTCTACTATCATATTCTATCACCCGTCTTTATTATTAAAATCCAATTTTATAACAAATTCCTAAATTTTTATTATTTAAATATGAACATAGCCGATTCTGATACTCTGAAATGTACTTTGGGAATTATTTGATGTTTCTTTTGTGTATGAAGTTTGTGTAGAAAGTGTTGAAGTATATCTAAAATATTAAATGTGAATGGAAAAAAACGATGATAAAGTTAAATTAACGATAGTATAAGACTATTTAAAAGTAATCATATTAATCTTTAATTAAATTTAAAGTTAATATCTGAACTAAAATGACATAATAATCTCAAAACTAATATTTGGCAGTAATAGTTGATGTGTTCATTAAGGAATGATAACATCAAATAAATGTGCTCAAGAAGTGTAATAGTTAAAATGGGCAAAACTCTCCATACAGTATTGCCATTCAGTGCTACCCAGAATAATCAATGGATGCCAAAAGGTTTGTGCATAAAATCCCCATCTAGTGCCTACTCATCCAATATCCCCAGACTAGTTTTTGGCTTGTGGCCTTCATCGTGAGAAGCCTTGGATCTGAGAGAACTGCACCTAGATCTTAGGATCTAATACAACCCTCTAGCAGCCACATTTCATCTCTACTTAACTACAAACTATGAGTCTTAAACTGAAAACACAATACTTTTTCAATCCAAGCTCATTAGATTGTACAGTCATATAGGTCTGAACTCAGTTCAGTACCCACACATTTTGGTATCTTTGGTTCTTTAATAATCACAACCACCACTATCCTATAAGGCAGGATTGGTTTTAAATCAATAAACATCACATAATCTAGATGCAGGGCTCTCAGATCCAAGGCTCCTCACTGATGAATTCCACAAGCCAGAAACTAGTCTGGGGATATTGGATGAGTAGGCCCTAGATAGAGATTTTATGCACAGGCCTTTTGGCATCCATTGATTACTCTGGCATGCACTGAGTGGCAATACTGTATGGAGAGTTTTGCCTGTTTTAATAACAGTTATAAGCAAGCATAAGGAATGGTGATCATGTGATGAAGTGTAAGAGTTGTAAATTAAATTATATTATCACACAGTGGTCTTTTGCAATATTATTCTAGAAGATTGTTCATTAAAGCATTTGTTTGTTCTATCATATATTAAAATACATATATTTAGATACAACTCATTACTGTACCACAATCTGGGAAAAGTTACCACCCAACACACTCATTATTAAAAATAATAATAAAAAAAAATATATGCGTAAAAATAATAGATAATTAATTTATTTAGTTTTGATACTGAGCAATGTACAAATAAATTCGAAAAGCTTAAACAATCTTTCCCTAGCAAAAATTATAATCAAACCTTCCTTAATAGCTTAAACAATCTTTTTCTAATAAAAATTATAATCAAACCTTTCTTAATAAAAGCAGGAAAAATCTTATGTACTGTGAAAAACATAAAATGTTTTTTAATATAAGCAAAGTGAAGTGATATAAATTCCAATTAAAGTTCTGGAAACATTCTTTATTTGATAACAGCTTTCTTAATCTGTCATACAATATAAATCATAAACTATCTTAAGTAAAAATTTAAAATCAAAGACAAATTTATTCTAATAAAAAAAAAAATCACATAGAGATGAAAATTTTGTCTTCTTACTGTTTTAAGTAATTAGCTTCTTAACTCTGTTTTTCTGTCTTATGGCTAAAATTATATATTTATGGAATCTTTAAAAAAATTAAAGAACTATATTTTCTCTGCTAAAAATGCAAATAGGCAAATGAACTAAATTGATAACTAAGTCTTGTATAATGTAACAAATTCCAGCTAGTAGCATCTATAGTAGGACTTGTGCTTATTGTCAAAGTATTAAAATAATTAAAAAAGTGTTTATTCTTCCATAGGTAGCATGTCTATTTGGGTGAGTATTTCATAGAAGAATTATCCTGATATCACACATAGAAGAGCATATTTTAGGATATTTAAACATTGCACTGGCTGCAGATAGGAGTTTTCTATTAACTGAAAACAGACCCTTTGAATCCTCATGGAGGCCTTAAAGGAACAGAACAGGGCAAATTCCTAATGTCCACTCCATACATTCTTTTCATTGCAGCTGTTATTACTATGTGATTATTTATATAGGATATGAACATGGATCAGCTGCTCACCAACACACATTAGCCAGTGTGATGAGTTTATTGGCTTTTTACCTCTGAATTTAAGATAGAGAAACACTATGGTCTCTCTTCTAAGTTGCCTGATAAGACAGAATGAATATATGTGTAAATAATAAATATTTTTACAATAGATATATACAAACATGACAGACAAAAATAAATCACAATCCTTATTCCCAGGAGTCTGTAAAGTCATCAACCAATGCAGCAATTGGTGGCTGAAGGTATAGGGTACTAAGAATCCCCTAATTGTAGACCCAGGCTGCCATTTGATGATAACTTTTTATTTAGGTACTTACAACTTCAGATCACTTTCAAGTGAAGGAAGATTGTGAGAATTAGAAGAAGAACTGTCTTATATTAAATGGGACATTATTGGACTTTGTGAAGTTAGAAGAAAAGGTGAAGAGATAATTAATTTAAAAAATGGATATGTACTCTACTATAAATGAACAAATATTGGAAATACAAGTGAAGTAGGATCCATTATTAATAAAATGTGGAAGAACAACATTATGGATATTGATGGTGTATCGGACAGAGTGGCAAGATTAGTTATACAACTTAATAAAAGATACCAAATGCAGATAATTGAGGTTTATGCCCCAACAAGTTCTCATAGTGATGAAGTAGTAGAATATATTTTTATGGATGTACAAAAGCTTTTTGATCAGAGTAAACAACATTTTAAAATTGTTATGGAAGACTTTAATGCTAGAATTGGTAAACAAATAAAAGATGAAAGTACTGTAGGTAATTTTGGTTATGGTAATAGAAATGAGAGAGGACATAGAGTTGCTGAAAAAGAAAAACTTTATATTATGAATTCTTTTTTTGAGAAACATGTTAAAAGGAAATGGACATGGAAGCATCCAAATGAAAGTACAGCCGAATTGGATTATATTTTGACTAAAAAAATACATATTTCAAGATTGTAATGTTCTTAATAAATTTAACACAGGAAGTGATCATTGATTAGTAAGATGTAAGATAGATGTTAATGCAGAACGAGATAGATAAAAAATTATTAAGAAAAATAATATTTACAGTTATCGATATTCCTAATCTTCAGAAACATTCTAATGAATTTAAATTAGAACTTACAAATTGGTTTCAAGTATTAGTAAATTTTGAACATAATTCAGATTTGAATGAATTTAATAAGAAAATAAATGATACACTTTTAAAAAACTGCAACAAAGATAGCTGGTAGTAAAAAGCAGCGATTGACCAATAAAATGATTACCAAGACTCTATAGAGAATTTATGAAGAAAAGAAGGAATATGAAAATATACAAAAATGATGCATTAAAAAGAATTGAATACCTTGAATTTTGTAAAATGGTGTGGAAAAGAGCTGAAAATGATATAAGAAAATATAACTGTGAACTAGCAAGGAAGGCTAAAAAAGAGAATAAAAGTCTCAAGAGTGTAAAACAACATTTTGGTATTGGTAGGAAATTTATATCTGCAATAAGAAAAAAAATGAAATTATTAGTAAAAAGAGAGATGACATCATGAAATGGGTAGAAGACTTCTATCAAGAATTATATAATAATAAAAAACAAGTACATCATATATTCCAAATTGTCTAGAATTTTAAATGAAGAAGTTAGATATGCAATTAAATTTATGAAGAAAAGAAAGGCTCTAGGTAATGATGGAATTATAATTGATATATTAAAAGAAGAAGGTCAAGAAATAGGATTTTTTTTAGCAAAGTTGTATACCAAGTGTCTAAATGATAAAGATGTACCAAATGATTGGAAGAATGCAGTATTAATATTAATATTTAAAAAAGGTAATAAAGAAGATATTAGAAATTACAGACCTGTCAGCCTTTTATCATCTTGTCTTCAGAGAACATTGGATTTTTACAACCAAGAAAATAAACTGGATTTAAAAGTGGTTTTAGTACAGTAGATCATAGTTATAGAAATGACAAATGAAAATGAGTTGCCATTATGCTTTGGATTTGTAGATTATGAAAAGATGTTTGATTCTATAAACATTTCTTCAGTGATTAAAGTATTGGATTATCAAGGTATAGATCCAAGATATTGTCATATTTTAATGAATATTTATAAAAATGCAACAGTAACAATTAGATTACATAATAATACTAGGAAAGTCAACATTGAGATGGGTGTAAGATAGGGTGATTCGATATCTCCAATACTTTTTACAGCAGAGCTGCAAGAAGTGTTTTGTGGATTAAAAGGGAAGCTAAAGGCATGAAAGGAAATAACTCATTTAGATTCTGCAGATGATGTAGTTGTTTTTGCAAATAATGCTTTAGAGCTGCAGGAAATGCTGCAGGAGTTATCAGATGAAAGTAGGGAAGTAGGACTAAAGATAAATGTTAAAAAAACTAAAGTAATGTTCAATGGATTTTCTCAAAAATATAAAAATAAAGATTGATTATGATAAGTTAGAAGAAGTTAACAGCTACAAATGCCTTGGTCAGATTATTAATACTGATGGAAACATAATGGATGAAATTAATCATAGAATTAAACTTGGTTGGAGTGCTTTTAGTAAAAATAATTTGATACTAAAAGGAAATATGCCTATGTGTTTGAAAAGGAAGGTTTTTAATAATTGTGTTTTACCAGTTCTTACTTATGAATCTGACACTTGGACACTTAATAGAAGAAAAATACAGAGACTTCAGACTACTTTATGAAGTATGGAGAGATGCATGTTAGGAGTAACAAGAAGAGATCGAAAACCCAATATATGGGTAAGAGAATGAACAGATGTTACTGACCTGAATGAAAAAATTAAAAGACTGAAGTGAGTTGTGCTGGTCATATTTCTAGAAGAGATGATAATAGATGGACAATTCAAATCTTAAACCGGATTCCAAGAGATTGTAAAAGACCCAGAAAGAGACCACATGTGAGATGGATGGATGAAATAAGAAGGTGTGCAAGGGTGATGTGGAGAAGAGAATCTAAAGATCAGAGAATATGGATTGAACTTGAAGAGATCTTTAGCATGCAGAGGATTGATAATTGTTAATGATGATGGAACATTGCATTACTCTGACAGATAGATGAAAGTTATTTTATTGAATGAAGTTAGAAATTTTTTTTTTTATAAAAAATAACCAAAAAAAAAAACCCAAAACGAAACAAAAAAAACATTACTCTAAAGAAAGCTATGTTTGCTTGAAAATCCCAAATAAACATCATTGCATGCGTTTTCTCAAACAGTATAAATAATACAGACATTGGATACAAACCAACTGCTGATATTACTGATGCTATACATAAATGCAGATGGCAAAAATTAAAATGGCTTTAAATTAATTATAAAATAAAAAACAGTTATGGCACATGTGTGACAATATGCTGGACTATTTCCATCCTCTATCATTAAATGTTGAATATCTAGTAAATTCTAAACTTTATTTAAAGTTTTTAAATGCAAAGAACTGTTAGTAACAACACAGAAATAGACAACATAATTTAATAAACTACACAATGTTTTGGGTGGTACTATTCTCTGCTCTATTGACTGTTGCCTTTGACAGACTAGCTCAGTTGGTTTGAGTTTTGTTTTAAAATTCAATATTCAAGAATCTAAAGGTGTAAGTTTTAGTACTATGCTAGTATTGCCATTAGTCAGGCCATCAGCACCCAAAGAAGAGAGGAGAATAATATCACTCAAAACATTATGTTATCTATTAATCTGTGTAATCTATTTTTGTGTGTTACTACTAACAGTTGTTTGTATTTGAAAAGTTCAAATAAACTTTAAATTTTTTTAGACATTCAACATTTAATGATAAATGATGGAAATAGTCCAACATATTATCACATTTAAAAATAAAGTCTATATATAAATAATAACAATAACAGTAATAATAATAATAGTGATGATGATGATAATAATGATCATTAAGGTAATAGTAACAATGATGATGATATAAAACTGATAATGATAATGATGATGATAGTAATGATGGCAATGATCATAATAATATTAATATTATAATAATTATGATGATAATAATAAAGATGATGATCATGATAATATTAATAATGATGATTATGATGCTGATAACTACTACTACTACTGCTACTGCTACTACTACTACTACCACTACTACCACCACTACCACTACTACCACTCCTCCTCCTCCTCCTACTACTACTACTATTACTACTACGACGACTACTACTACAACTATGACTACTACTACTACTACTACTATTACTACTACTACTACTACTACTACTACTAATAATAATAATAATGATGATGATGATGATGATGACCTTCTTATTTAGACTGCGATTTTTTAGAAAGACTGCAAGAGATATCTATGAGAAGTTTCAAATTTGGGGGTGATTTTTTGGCTTCAAAATTAATGAATTGTTTAGGAATGTAGAGACAAATTCTCTATTAAATATTCATAGCTTTAAGATCATGTTGAATTTTGAAAATGAAGATTTGTTGGAGTCTAAACTTATTTTTCTGAGCTACTGATGATGACAGAAGCATATGTCTAGTAAGAAGATAATCGACTTTTTCATCAAATCTTGCCATTTGAAACACTGAAAAATAGAGCACATGAAATTAATAACATTAACATTATATATATATATATATAAAATGTTGAAATGGATTTTGACAAATGAAAATTGCTGAATACAAATTTTCAATTATATGTGCTTGTTGCTAGTAATATAGCATCTTTATTTCAGTCGTCTCTTACCTGCCATTTTCTGAATAAGCTGCATTATACCTACCATCTTATGATAGTAAGGGTGATTCAATAGTTGTTGCGAATAAACTAACAACAACTATTGGACCATTCCTACTTAAATAAGAAAAGTATAAGTAATCAGGGCTAAAATAGTAACAAAAAGCAAAATTAAGTAGGAAATAAGGCCCACATATATCTATAATATAATAACTAAAAAGTAATATAATAAACCTTGTATTAAAATATACTATACTAAATAAGTTAAACTTTGAAAACTAAGAAGGATTTTAAAGTATAAATTTCATTGATCTACCTCAATTTTCAGCTGCCGAAAGATCGCACCTCTCTATTTCATAGATTGATAGGTAGTGACGTTGATATTTAGCAAATTATTTTTGGGAGAATATATAAAATATTTATGTAACTTAATATCAATATATTTTATTAATAACTTTTGTGCTTTGTTCAGTTTATTGCTTTTGTATTGTAATATATGAGATATTAAATGTTAATTTTTTCTGTAAAGATTATTTCTATTAATGCGTTTTTGTATTAGTTTGATTAATACATATTCGCACATTAAAACAAATTACGTATGCTTAATATGCATCCAAAAATATCACATTCTTTATGGATCCATTAAGTTACTATACTATGATAATCATTGGGGGCAACTATTAGACAAAACTAGATTCTGCTATAATTTCTAGAAATTTTTTTTGAACGTAAATGACTTAGTTGTATTAAATGTTTTCTATACAAATGTAGATGACGCATATTTTGATATGTACTTTAATCTAGCTTTGACAAAGATGTGGTAATCGAAAACCCAGCTATGTACTCATGTGGTATATAATTTTATATATTACTGCGATTTAATTATTATTTGTGTACAGATATGTAACTATATTTTTAGATGCTATCAAGCAAATTGGGGAATACACTAAAATGTTTAGCTAAAATTTTTATGGCTTCACTTAATCGTACAACGCAAATGGATGAATTTTATAAAGCAGCTAATTGCTTGAAGGTAAGTATTATATTTGTGTGCGTGTAATCGTATTTTCAAAATTATAGCTGTATAAACTTATATAAATGATAAAAGCAACCAGCTACTATCTATCATAGAGAAACAGTGACAAAAAAGGCGTTCGTCACCAGCTCTCCAATTTCTAAATGGTCAGAGTTTGAAAGTTTTCATTCTTGTTTTATTTATTAATCAATATCTAGATACTTTTTACTGACAAATATTGGATGATCACCTGAAAAAAGTTCTAACTATTATTAAAAACCGAAAACAAATTTCAAATTTTATCTGTCATAAATTTGAATCCATTACATGAACTAAGCAGATAAGAGAACGTTATGTTTGTTACCTATTGTAGGTGTAATAAGTTTATTTTACAAAAGATTAAATGAACTACATACATTTTCAAAAAACAAAGGTTAATTTAATTCAAAATTAAATATTTATGTACAATTAAATGAGAAAAATGAGAACGTTTGACCAAAAAAGAAGAAGGAGGAGGGGTTCAAAAATAAATTAAAAATATAATAAAATATATAAAACGTTTTGCATACAAACAAGCAGTTTTGCTCTTTAGATGAGAACAATTACAAACTTTATCATTTATTTGGTCACAGTAACAGTAATTCTAGTTCTTTGATGATCATCCGTGGAATACTTCAAAACGTAACCTTCACAATACCATTTTTTGATGCTGATTTAAAGAATGCACCAGAATGTAGTAATCTTTAATATTTATAGCAACTCTCAAAATATTTACAGAAAATTTCAACAAATTAACGTTAATTTTTCTTTTCAATTCATAACGCAGTAATGACCTTTTAAATTTTCAAGTAATTTTTATCAGATATTGATCTTTCTATTAGTTTTACTTCAGCATCAATATCTATCCTATGTATTTAGGATCTATTGTTCCAGAAAGAAACGTTCATACTCATGTCATATAACTTCAATTAACAAGTTTATTCACAAAAAGCCCTTTTTTTTTTCTGTAAAACATTAATTCTATTTTAAGAAATTTATCAATTTTTTTTACTTCTGACTTAAAACTAGTTAATAACTAAGTATAAGACATTACGATGATTTAATATTTTTTGTGATTGCTGATTATAAGGGTTTCTAGATTTTTTTATCTCTCACTACTGTTGCACCATCTATAGTAGGCTTAAGTAATCAATAGGGGAGTGGGTTTAGAGATATTTTTATCTGAGGGAGGAGAATAAATTTTTGTCCCTATGTATATAGTTTGTTATAAGTATTAACTAAAAATAAATAAATAAATGATTTTGGGAACAAAATACATTTATTAATTATTAAATAAAAAAAGTCACAGAATGCAGTATTAGTACAATAATAGTAGGAACATAAAATTACACATATCAAAAATTAAATCATACCAACCATAATAAAAAAAAAAAAAAAAATATTAGAGATGAATTAGAATAAATATTACAATTTTTTCAATAATCTAATTTAATAATAAATGCAAAATAATATCAGTAATATTTATATAAATAAATGACCAATATAAAATCTTTTAAACATTTTTACAAATTTATATAATCATGTGATGTGATACACCATGACTTCTCCTTATATGAGTCAGGAATCTCTCAGCCACTATGCCCAGAGAAAACTGTTTAGCCACTTTACCTTCCCTTCCCATTCCCTGCTTTTTGTTTTCCCATATTCTTCTTTATTGTGCCCATCCCATTTCCACAACATAATCTTTGGAAACTCCATAGCCTTTATATCTAAATCCTCCATATATTTTCCCAAACCCAGCATAAAATTCAATAACACACTTTCTGTATAATCACTTTGTTTATATTTATTCTTCCACAACTTCATTATTTATATTCTTTCTGCTTTCAGGAATTTACATTTAATTAACAGATGTCTAATATTTTCGATGCCTTTCTTACACAACTTGTAAACTAAATCACCCACATTTTCCCCTTTGTGTGTATATTCCTTTCTTGCTAAAGATCCTGTTTGAGCCTTAAACAGAAAACTACTTTTTCACTTCTTTTACCACACTTATACATTGTCTACATAACCATAAACCTGTTACATCCTTCCTAGTCTTATTTAAACATTTTAAGTACACTTTACCCTAGCATGCCTAATTTCTTTCTGACCCTTATATATGCATTGTGGGATACAAATGCATCATCTTTTATTCTTCCCTTTAAACAAAAGAAAAACTTTCCTTTCTTACAATGGTGATCAATAAACTCTTAATTTCCCAACCTTAGACCTCAAAATGTTATCTTTCTCAAATAAATCACTTCCTTTCTTAAATTAAAAAAATCTTTAGCAGCAAATTTACTAAAAACCAATTTTTGTATCAGTTATCTCAGTTCTCTGAAGCTAATTCACACACACATATATATAAACTCTAACTTAACTTGCAAACAAAATAGCTATGTCACCAGAGTTAGACAGTCAAAGCTTTAAATCCATCTCTCTTGATCATAATTATTTCTTCACCTTCACACCATCAACAGACAATTTGTATAACAGTTAAATTCTCAGTTTTCTGAAGATAATTTGCAAAAAACAAAGTATAAGCTTTGACTAAACTTGAAGAACCAAACAGTTACATCAGCAAAGCAAGACAGTCAGTTATATGCAGAATTAGGGTAATTATGAGGCAATATTTTTAAAATAAGTATATGTTACTTTTTATATACAGTAGGATATTTAAATAAAAATGATTGGAAAATCTAAATATTTTCATTTACATATAAATTTTATTAATTATAGTAATGCAAGGACATTACGCTGTTCAGATTTGTGCAATGGAAGAGATATATGAAATATTTTTTGAGGCTAGAGCAGATGTCATAAAAAGTTTAAATAAAGAAATATTTCTCTTATATTTAAATAATAACGATTTACAACCAGAATGCATTTTTAGAAATAATGTGATGCTAAAATCTAAACATTTACATATAAGTTTTATTATTTATCATGACAAAATAATGTTGGCCAATTTGGTGTAGCATAATGATAATTTAGTATATTTTGAGCTTGTACCTAGAAATTCACAGTCCAGGTAATTGTCACGAATAAGTTTAAGTAAAAAAATATTCTTCTTATATTTAAATAAAATGTATTTACACTCAGAATGTATTTCTACTACTAAATATCACATGATCACCATTCTTGTTACTTACACAAGCTGTTTACACAGAGTCAAAACTTTTCATATAGTAGCACTTCTCAGTATAAGCCAGAGTAATCAATGAATGCAGGGTGATTTGTGCATTAAATCCCTATCCAGTACCTGTTCATTCTATATCCCCAGACTAATTTTTAGCTTGTCATGAGCAGAGATTGCTAAGAGAAGCTATAGAGATTTTTAAAAGTCCCAAGAGTATAAATGAAAGGTGTGAATTAAAAAAAATTAACATTTGGAAGAAGCTATTGGAAGACAAAATACATTTTAAAACTTCTCAACCAATAGAATTTAAGTATGAGGAGAAACAAAAAGGTAAAAATGATTTTAAATTTCACATGCATTCCTATGATTTGAGAAAGAGGACACTCTGAGGAAAGTACTTGTTATTGTACTGAAACATCAGCTATTTAGCTATTTTACTACATGGAATTTCCCAAAAATAATAATATTAAATCATCATTTATCCATGAAAATATTAAAATTAACACACACACACACATATATATATATATATATAGTAACCATTGTCATAGCAATGACATAATTACATTGTGATTATATTTTGGAAAATAACATGCATGTCATTACTTATGTATATACTAGATGGAAATAAATAAATGAGGAATCAAATATCCATGCACAGAAAATAATTATGTGAATAAAAATTTTATTTATTTAATAAATAAGTGCTGATATATTCATTTAAGTAATTTCCCCTGTGTTAAAACAGATAACTTTATAAATTCATTGAGAAAATGATCCCAAAAATTTACAAATAAAGCAAAAAGATTTTGTATATAAATGAAGTCAATAATATGTGACAGAGATAAACTCTCTCTCCATCTCTCTCTCTCACTCTTGTTGGGAGAAATAGAAGAAAAAAGAGAATTAACTATTAAGTTAAAAAAATTATTCAAGGAATACCAATTTTTATTTTAATTAGTTTGATTTATTAAAAGTTATTAAAATATTCATTATATTTGGATATCCTTTTAATATGGCGTACTAGATCAAAGCAAGTAGCACATCACTCCTTATCCTCATTGCATTGTCTACTGTTTTCCTATCAACTATGAGAATCTTATAGAAAGGAAAAGATACAGAATCTTACAGATAAATTGTTAAGGAATTTTTTTTGTTTCAAGAAAAATAAAATACTAACATGATGTGTAAATATATTCAATGTTTGTGCTATAATAATTAAAAAAAGAAAGATATTCAAAGAAAAAAGAAAGATTTTTAAGACACAGTAAGATAATATAAAGAAAAAAATGTTTTATATTATTTTTGAATATTCAAGACAAATAAATAAAGATATAATGAACTATAAAAGAATATAACATGAAAACTGAAATTTGAGATTTTTAACTAAGACCTTATCTTTTCTTCATGAATGAAACTATTTCAATGAAAGTTATATTGAAATGAGTAATAATTTCTTTTTTATATACATATGTGAGAAGTTATAACAAACAGTTAGAGTTATAAAAGATTTGAACTTTTATTTTGAAATCCAACTTGAAAAGGATTCAACAGCAAATCTACAAACAATATTCTATTGATTTTTTAATTAATAAATTATTTTATTACTTATTAATTTGTCTGATAATTATTTTACACATATATTAAAGCCAGTATAGTTTATAATACTTTTTGATTTTTTAAAATTACACAAATTAATTATATCCAATTAGTTCACTGTCATAATACCTTTTGTTTTATATAACACATGTTAATAATTATATAACAGTACAGCCCTACCCATGACTCACAGAAAGACCCCCCATAGCTCTGAGAACATGCTCCCTGAAGTATAAAGTTTGGAATGTAAGGTTATAGAAGCAGATGGTTGTTAATACCTATGTTGTGGTGATTTATATATATATCAAATCCAAATACTACTCTTTAATTTTACTATTATATAATTGTTGATTATTTATTTAACAGATTACTCTAAAACTATCATTTGCTTCTTATTTTTCCTTATCTGCATCACCAGTTGTATGCTCTAGGCATAGTTACTATTACAATGTATTACCTAAACAGCATTCTATCTTTTCCCAAAGACTTTATCATGTGTTTGAAGTGTATGTATTCAGTCATTTATAGTTAAAATCTGCAAAGCGCATGTGCAACAGCTTAATGCTGTTTAGCTATTACAGTTTATAAAGCTTCGCGCTATATAAAATAATTGATTTATTACAATGTATATATCTTATATATGAGAAGTAGATTTTAAAACTTTAATATTAAACATCAAGTCAGATGCTGCTAATAAAGAGAATGTAGAGACATTATAGGAAATGACTTTAATATAACAATGATATGAATTCCATGTTCATTAAATCAATTCTAATGGACAATCACAATGATTATATAATGTTATCAGATCACTTTTTAAAAAGTAAATTGCTTAGGAAGATATTGATTAAGTTCAAATACTTCACCATGTTCATTTATTATCAAAGTAAAAAAATAGATGTCTATGTTTAGTGCATTCTCTAAAAACTTGATACTTTCACATGTAACAAAGCTTAACTGATACAAATTTTTAGATGGTATTAGATATAATGATTTTTTTCTTCTTTTTTTCCATATGTCATAGCATCGGCTGGGAGGTGAACCCACAACCGTCTGCAACCAATTACTTGCTTGCAAGGCAGCTGAGATGACCTCTCGGCTAACAATGCTTTCCAATAATTTTTTTTTATGTATTTTTACATCCAATGAATAATATAAACCTATACATAATAAAAGATAAACTTACAAAAACAAACAATAGTGCTTATTGTTTAATAAAAATGAAACCCATTAACATTTGTATATATTTTGTATCTTTTACTTGATGAAGAATTTCATTTTATATTTAAATATCTATTAAATTTATAATTGAGGTTTCTCAGAATAAATATTTCACTGACTGTTTTTTGCAATTTTCTTTTTAAATAGAATGGGCAATAATGGAGTTATAATGGCCAACGAATTTAATTTTTAAAAAAAATCCATATTTAAAATTACCTACTATATGAAATAAGTTTCTTAATGGAAATTTATTTGTTTTCAAAATTAAAAATGGAATTAACAACTATCTTTAAGATATAATATCATGTTTTAGTTTCTGACTGAACACTCTTTCCTAGGTAATTGTCTGTCATCAATCATCTTAACTACAAGAAGTTTCTTTCAAAATGTTTCCCGTTTATATAGCATTTCCTATGTTCAGGACTACTTCATGGTCAATTAATCTCTGATTTAATTAATATCTCTGTCAAATTTTTTGATACATCTGTGAAACTTGATTTTTTTTAGAAATAATAAAGAAAACAAAATAAACAATTTTTGAATGCATTACCATCTGCTATTAAATTTTCGTAACATATTCTGAAATAGGAAATGACTAAAAATTTTTTCAATTTGTTTCTTCTGGATCAGTGTCACTAAGTAACAAATAAATTTAGTGGTGATAGGTAGCTGTTTATCATTGATCATCATATTGTGTAATAGAATCCCTTTCTTGCAACAAGCAATCTTCATATAATTTAATGCTTTCTTGAGTTATAGTTTCATTAATAGCAGCATTTCCAGTGTCATTGTTCATCTTTGCTTGTTAAAGCACATTTGTTTTTGTTAATAAAATTTTGGATTTATCTGTAAAAATGGAGGAAGCATTTGATTCTTTCCTAATAGCAGAATAAAACCATTTTTGTTGCCAGTTTGACAAATTTACATTTCTTTCCCAGCATATTTTTTTTCTTTCAAGATTTGCAGATTTTTTTTTATTTGCTTTCATTTTTTTTATCTAATGTTAAAATAAAAAGAATTTGTAATTTTTAAAAAATAAAACTTTCTATTAAAACAACAGATATGTATTTTTTACTTTGGCTTAAAATAACTTCAATGAGAGGTATAGGTGTGAAACAAGTCACATATCTGTCATCTTATATACGGCCTCCATGTTATTAGATTTGTTTGCACAGGAAGTATGCATGTTCTAAGCAGACTAAAAGTGATACATTTTTTCAGTATCATCTAACATAGAAAACATATTCTATAATAAAATTTAGTTATAGCTTCTATTGCAAAAGAAAAACTTACAACAATTTAAAAAAAGATATATTAAACACTTGTTTTTTTCTTCAAAGGTTATTTTGGCTACATTTTTTTAATATCAGCATTTTAATGGTTCCAGTATGATCCCTACTAGTTTTGGCATCTGATGCCAATGTACTGGCCTAACTTGATTGTAAACCATTGTTAATTAAGGTAAAGTGGTTTGGTAAAAATGAAATCAGAGAGGATAGTAATGATATCTATTTTAAAAGAGGACCCCCCCCCCAAAAAAAAAATAGTGGCAGTTATGAGCAATATGCAGTTAGTGGTAATATTTGTAAAAATGAAAGAATAAATAATATATGGACAAACCTTGGGAAAAATAAGACATAATGATTATAAAGGAGACTATAATGGTTTTAAAAATTAAAGAAGATAGAGAAAATCCGATTTAGACTTTCCCAAAAAATATCACAACTTGCAGCAGAAAATATACTAGGATAATGATCCAAATGAACAACTAGAGGAAACAATTAAAATTAAAATAATGAACAATATTATACTAAAATATTTGTACTGAATGATAAAGGTGATTTTAGGATCCTTCATACATGTGAGAAAGCAACTGAATGTAACCAAAAATTAAAGTCTATAGAGGTATCAATATATAGAGAGAGATATGGCCATAAAAATTAAAATGAAAAATATAAAAAATAATAAGCCTTATAAGAAATGAAGAAAATGAATAAAGAGATACAGAAATTAAAAAGTGAAGGATTTTCTGAGTGAGGAAAAAAATATGAACCCATATAAATTCAAAAGTAAAACATAAAAAAGAAAATCATATCTAATAAGAAAAATATAAAATTGGAAAGGATAATGAGAACAACTTTAGCATATATTGTTAAAGTAATAGGAAAAGTCAAAAATACTATCTAAAATAAATATGATTGACAAATGAGAACAAACCATTGCACATTATTGTTGACAATATGTATGTAAGAATGTAATGAAGAGACAAACATGATAAAACAAGATTAATTCTCTATTCTAATGCTTTCTATTACAAGTTTGAGTACACAATGGTTAAGAGACGTTAATGCATTTAAATTCCCAAATTCCTGGTATTTGACTTTATCAATGAAGCTTGGAATTCAAAACTAAAAATCTAATGTTAAAAATATCTTAAGATTGATTGATAGAAAATTATAATAAAAAATATTCAAATTTTTATCTAGTCTGAATGAATTCACAGGCTGTAGCATGATTGGCATATGCATTATTCATTATACCACAAGGACCTTTAAGCAAAGAGGCTAAACAACAGTAATTCTTCAGCATTTCTTCATAGAAGAAAAAGAAAGTAAATATAATACTTATCACATCATCCTACTTTTGGAAAGATGAAAATAAAAGTTTTGCATGTTTTAACGTCTATGAAAGTATTCAGACACTCATTTATCTACTAATAGTTATATGTTCAATAGGTAGACTATAAAAATCTAAATATCTGGGGAAAAAGCCTCCTTACAATCTGAAACACAATCCAAATTTTACCTTATCCAAATTCGACTCCGAAATCCTAACTCTGGAAATAGTTGCAAATACAAAAAATAAATAATCATAAAAGCCATGATATTAGCATAATTATGTTAACCATGCTCTGAATAATAATGATAATTTTTTGAATGGTATAATGTTTCGAAAAAAAAAATCATAATAATGATAATGTTTATTTTTTTTTCTATAATTATTTAATACAAAAAAAGATGTTGAATCAGTTAATATGATTTAAATATTATGTATATAGATTTTAATATAAATAATATGGGGCAAAATTTAAAAAAAAATGTTTTATTAGTAACTTTTTATTATTACCATTTATTTAATAAATTATAAAAAATAAGTTAACGCACAGTAATTGCTGCTTATAATTTTGTTTTAAACATTGAAAAAAGCTTTTTAATTAACTATTTGTAATTTATATTTTTACAATTGCATAATAACTAGGAAGCACATGGCCAAGTGCCGAGTCTAAATGATTACATCAATGCAAGAAGAGAAGTCCATGCTTTTACAGTTAAATATCTCGCACCAGAACCCAAAGATAAAGATATACAGGTGTGTATAAGGATCAAATTTAGTATTGTAAATAATCTGTCTGTCTCTTATTCTACCTACCTACCTACCTACCTCCCTCCCTCCCTACCTACCTACCTACCTACCGACCGACCGACCGATCTACCTACCTATCTATCTACCTATCTATCTATCTATCTGTCTGTCTGTCTGTCTGTCTGTCTGAATGTAAACATGAAATTAACATAGCGTAATATGGATTTATATTTAATGATGCTCTAATGACAGCATTTAAATGCCACTTATTACTACATAATTTAATATATTGTTTACTTAAAGTTCCACTCCACACATTTTTGGTTGATGTCAAACTTGTGAGTATAGAAAATTTGACATTTGTATGTCAAATTGTAACTCATTCTTTAACTAATATTTAAAATATTATATATACACACAGACTTGGCAGTAGTTGCCAATTGCGTTTATGCTTGTTGAATTTCCTTGTTAAAGAACTTTGTACTCTCGTGAAGATTGTGTCTATAATTAGACTTTCAGTTTTTAAATGTAAATATTATTAACGAAATTAACTATATTTTGTAAACAAATTTCTGCTATAATGTAATCAGCCGAAGTATCAATTAGAAACTTGACTTACCAACTAAATTCATGCCATCTATAAATAGTATTTATCTAACACACTAATAAATCAAAATGATTACTCTATTAGTTTATTTTCTTATATATATAGTAACGGAACGGGAATTTACCTAGTATGACAATAGGTTAGCTGGGTCATCACAATGGGTAAGAGATTCTATCTAAGAGTTTAGCGCTTCTATACCCACACTTTAACTTCATTCCTGTGAGATGAGGGGTTAATATTCAAATACGTGTTAAACGTTATACATACACTCACCTCATCCTTTCTATCTTTCGTTTTCGTTCTTCCCAGATTTCAAACTCAGAGAGAATTTGCATAGTCGTCTAGTTCAGGGTATATCAATATCATTTTAAGAATGCGGATGTGTAGGTGTATGAGGATAGATGTGAATGCGTGAAAATATCTGTAACTGTGTAATAATATGTGTAGATATGTAAGGAGATATGACCAATTGAAATTTGAATATAAAAAATACACTGAGAGTTTTAATTTAAACACATATATTTTACAAATATATTTACAATAAATAACATTTTAATAACGAAATTTATAACAAAATATAAAAAATTTAATTTAACATCTATGGTTATTCTTTGATTATAGTTTATTTCAATTATCACTCCAAGCCCTTATGCCCTACAAAGAATAGCCATTTGGCGATCAATTAACATAAATGAAACTTCTTTTATACGTATGATTGTTAAATCATTCTTGCTTGCTAAATTATTATATTGAAATTATAATATGTTTTATTTTCATTAACTTGATAGATTAAATTCATATCCATTATAGTGATGATATAGGATCCCCCTGTTATATAATAAAATTATAATAAAAACCGGAAAGACCATTTATAATGGAAACAATCAAGTATATTGAAAACATTTAAATACAATTTTAATATTAACAAAGAAAAAAAACTACATATAATGGTGTAACTCCACAAATGTTGGGAATAAATATGTATTAGGTAAAATCTTACCTTTCCTTTGAGGATTTGTAAGCAAGCAAGTTCTCATTGCAACCTATAATTTATTTTAATTGACAATAATGGTAATAATATTTATCCCCTATAATACTTATTAATACTTACTTTCCCCCCTTATATCTATATTTAAGGAAAGATATGAATGTAGACATTTACAAAAAATATATAATATACAGGGTATATGAGCACAGACTTTCGCACTACCCAACACTCACCACTCTATCTCATATCACTGATACACTTGAAAACATATATGTCGAAAAGATAAATAATCACCAATATACGTATTTCATGCTAAACCAGCAATCATCAGTTGGTCCAAATTATTATCTTCACACCTATATGCAATAAGTGCTCATATATATATTAAGATAGCCAATCTTCATATTTTAATAGACAGGCTTCAATCCACTCCATACTCGAACTGTCCATCCAATTAAAAATCTGATGATGAAACGCTCAAAGATCACCCTGAGGGCAAGATTCTTGTCACATCCATGTTGACCTAAAGTCAATCTGATCCCTCATGTACAGGACATAATCCATTTAATACATATACAAGGGATGGCCAGACATCTCTACTATGTAATAACTGAAATACAGGCTTATTATATACTTGTGTCAATATATGTAATATACAGGTTATATGATCACAGACTTTTACACTACCCAACACTCACTATTCTATCTCTTATCACTAATACTCTTGAACACACATATATAATAAAATTCATGACTTCAATCTAAATGTAGTTTTGAAGTTTATAAGGAAAATGACCTAGTGAATGATTATAATAATCCTCATTAAACTAGCTGTCAAAAATAGTAAAAGGTCTAGAAAGACTTTACATAAGAGAATTATGGCTGAGATAAGAAAATTTTCTAAAAACTAAATTTCAAAGAAACCATTCTAAAATAGGGAGATAATGATTGATATATATATAATGTAAGGTGTGACTGTTACATTCCTCCAGTATTATTTACACACCTTTTGGCTAATTCGAATCCAAGACCCAATATAATAATATTCTTTACTAAACACTACATTAATAAAATGGAGCAATATAACTGATAAAGCATTAGTTGTTATATACATTTAAATCCCAACTTAATCATACGATAAATACATATTTAAATTAAACTTTAAAACACATACATGACAACTAACCTTTATTAAAATTATCTAGTTAATTGTGATGTAACTCCGATACACTACAACAATATAAGAGAAATATGATCAGGTAGAGTAAACGCAAGCAAGAAATAAAAGATTAGTTTAAAGAAAAGAAATAATCAATAAAAAAAATATTGTTATTAACATATCTATATATAATAATCATTAATAATGATGTAAACAATTGATCTAAATCAAAATCACAAACTTGGTAATCAAAGTCATCAAAAATATCTTTAATAGAACATCCTCATGTTAATAATAGGAAAATATAAAAACCAATGAGCTTCTCTGAATTCAGATAAAATTTCCTCATTCGCTGAACATGTTGAATTTAAACAGAGAATTCCAACTTGCAATTCGAATAGAAAGACTAGTTACCATTGAGGTGAATTAGTAATAGAAATAACTATTTAGATATTCAAGAAAGGAGTAAAAAAAGCATATAGAGTTAAAATTAGTCAACTGAGGAATTTGAAATTTCAAATTATTAGAATTTCCAAAGGGTGTCTAATTCTAAATCATAGATCAAATAATCTATAATTAAGATATCTAATAGTAAAAGAAAATATTGCTCTTACTTCTTTCAAGAGAATTTAGTAAAATTATATAAATAACAATACAGAAAACCATGCATTGCTAATTGAAAAATCGCATTGGGGAAAGAAAGTTGTCACTCATAAAGCTAGAATTGTCAAATCTGGGATGAAATTGACCTAACATGCAACACCTATACTGCAAAACATCAAATTTACTATTAATAACTGGATTGAACAATGCCACACTCCAAAAAGAAGAAGTTCTAAGGGAAATTATAAGTGACTTAATGGATGTTCTAGAACATGCACATTTTACCATCTATACCCGGAATAGATGGTAAAATGTGAGATTTATGGGATTTGAATTGATGACATTTGCTTCTGCTTTTTTTTTAATTTAATGGCAGTTGAGGCAGGTTTAAGATATTAACTGAAAGTACTTCTGTGGATTTAAAGATTGTTTGTAATAGTTTGTAAACCGTTAAATTTATTATTTCAATTATAATATATATCTTCAACTATTAGAGCATACTCCAGGATAAGGTCTGGCATATTTAGTCCAGTTTTTCCTATTTATTTATTTTTTAAATTATTCCAGCCAACTTTTTTATCTTTTTATCTATCTAGGTTAAAAAAACTTGTTAGATAAATTGGACAAACCATTTAATGGCATTTCCAGAGCCATTATATTATTTTACTAAAGCAATGGCATCTAAATTTTTCTAACCACAGTATAAATACTTAAATGTATGATGATTTGGAACATCAAGAATAGGATGTGATGAATTTGTTACTGGAGAAAATTTATATTTTTTCTCTCTCAATATTGTGCCAAGGCCAAGTTGGCACATGTATATAAAATAATTTTGTCTAAAAAAAAATTATTAAAATAAAAATCTTTCGTAAAAGAGTTTGAAATAAAAGTTGGAAAATAATTGATTAAAAGTGGGAAGGGGGTTTTCTTTAGAAAGTTAAACTAAAAGTTTTATAAAAGGAAGTAAAGTTTTCCTTAATTAGTATTTGTAAAAATAAATAATTTAAAGTTTAAAAAATATAAATCTCTTTTCATTCGAGCTTATTATAATAAATTATATATGTGCATGCGAGTGTAAATAAATGTATGCATGTTAGAATAATATTGAAAAAAAAAATAAATGAAAGTTAAAAAGAAATTATATTTGGAAAACACAGCGATGGCTATTAAGTTAAATAAAGATTTTAAAAAACCACACCAGTGGTGGGCTACTAATTAAAGATATAAAAACAACACGTTTATGAAGACTACTACTAATTAAACAATCTTCAAAAACACGTCAGAGGATTAGTTACTAAAGGAATTTTGACAACACATATTTGCCGGAGGATATTAAAACAAAAACACTTTGCATATATAAATAGCCAGATTTTTATCGGATGTCAATTGTCAGCCTAGTTTTCAGTGTCAGTCTTGTTTCAGTTCAGATAATAGTGCAGTTTATATTATATATCCAGAAACAGAAATGCAGTGCTGAGCAGCTTTGGGAATATACGCTCTTACTTCAGCCCTTTAGTCCAACAAGGTCATCAAAATCTGCCCATGAAATAATGTCTGCATAACAGCTCAGAAATCCTCCATCAATGTTCAACTGTCTCCAAGAATAAAACCAACAGATTAGCATCAAATCTCCTCAAGAAACGTCAAATCTAACCGGTTAGATATACTCCATCAAAAGCAGCCAACAACAAGCAATATCCACGTTCCAAAAATCCTAGGTAAAACATTTTATTATTCTCATTTATACATAGTAGCCACTGCTGTAATTTGTAAATCCTACAGAGACAAGTAATTTGAACTCTTAAGCATGCGTAAAATGAACTATTGATGTGCGTGTTTGCGAATGTTAGATAATTTATCAATGTCAAATATTATTTTGCTTTCTCATAAGACATATTATATTGTGTTAAATTAAAATGTGCATGTGTTATATTAGATTTAGAAAATATTTAAACTTAGTTAATGTTAATTAAAATAAATGGTCTTTAAACTTATACTTTATTTGTCGGTCAATTCTTTTTATCAATTTCTTTTTATCCATCTCTTTTGACCAATTCTTTTTTCTATATTTTATTATTGATTAAAATTAGACTGGGCTAGTTTTGGGATCGTTTCGAGCGCTGGATTATGAGCCTACTGACCAAATATGTTAGTCTGAGACTAGCTGGTGCCCCGGGGTTTACTCCAAAACAAATAAAGTGTTTGGATAGTAGGGGTTTGAATCTAGCAGCCAAGGTGGGCCATTGTTGATAGTTAAAGCTATCAATAATATCTCCCATTTTGCTCGAACATACCGGTTCGTTCACATAACATTTATAATTAAATAAGATTATAAATGTATTATGAAGAAGTTTGAAACCAGCCAAAACATATATACGTGTAAGTAAGTTGGTTTAAGCGGATTAATCCGGTACAATATAGATCTCAAGATTTGACTTTAGAAACAAACACTTCTCCAAACATATCACTGATATCTCCTCTGTGCACTATGATTTTGAGGACTGGTTTCTATCTCTTTTTATTATTTTAATAAGCATATGTTCTCTTCATTTTAACATAGCAAATAGAATATCTAGCTAGTTGACTTGAAAAACTTCACTAAAAACCTTATTAACCCTTTAACTGTCCAATTGTTCATTCGCTGCTGGTGGTATCACTCAAAGCTTTTAATTAGCCGATGCACAAAATAATGTATCAATTTTTCAAAAGTTATTGACCGTTTTTTTAAATATATTCACTTTAGTTTCGTTTTTAAAAAGTATATTAGTAATTTCTCACATTATAAAAATAAACGAAAGTTTGTTCAAAAATAAATTTTGATTTTTAATTTTAAAAATATTTGTTACGGTTGACATGAAAAGAAACGGCAATCATAATTTCACGTTATGATTTTTTTTCCCGACTTTGCAATAAATAAATAATTCTTGCTAAAATCGTAACTATTTTTGTAAAATAATATTTATTTTTGACATATTATATGAAAATAATTTGTATTTTATTTGTATTTCATCAAAAAATATTTTTAAAATGCTCTAAAACATTCGTTTATCATTTTCAAAATAAAACAAAAGCGTTCATGAATTTTTAATTTTTGGCAGCCATATAAAAATTTTAACAGCCAATAAGATTCAAGAAAAGATGATGAGAAGGCGGAGCTTTTCCATTTTCTTTTGTTTACAAAATTTCAACAGCCAATAAGATTCAAGAAAAGATGTGAAAAGGCAGTGCTTAGTTTTTGTTTGACATAAATCATCAATTAATTGATTTTTTACTTGTAAAATAATTCAATAGATGGCAGTATATTATAAAACTTTTTGCGTTCTAAAAAATGACGTTAAAACCGTAAACGTAGTCCAAAAACTAAGCAATTTACAGCGATGTCAAATTTACTCGATTAAAAACGAATTTACGAATATGTATCAAAAATTGCCTCGATTAAGAACGAGTCAAACAGTCAAAAGGTTAACAAGTTCTAGCAGCAAAGGGTAATTAATAATAGAATTTAAATCTTACCAAAATATAAGGCTGATTAGGAAGCAATCAGAGTCATGGAATTCTGTATTTCATTTAAATACTGCAATTATTGGTATGCCATCAGCAATGATATCTTTACAGTCTTAAGTTAAAATGTTCAAATATAGATATCTTTCTGCCTGATATGATTCTATAGCCTCTTCAGGGTGTGTTATAAGTGCATTTCAGATACCATGACCTGCATTTTATTTAAATTGCACATAATAGATTTATCTCTGATAATATTGCTGAGATTTATATGACACATCAAGACAAGTTCATTTAATACAAATCTTTTAAACATTTGCCATTTCTTCTTCAGAACTTTTTTTTGAATAAGATGTTAAAAAAAGTTGATCTGTCAGATAATTTATGGCATTTCCTTTCTATACAATTCAGATCTGACATGAAAATCCTTGCTAGAGATCTCCATCTGATGCAAAAACTAATACAATATCAACATTAAATCATATTCTAGACAAGCTATTGTATAGGTTAATAAAAAACTTTTTTGATCTCACAATTGTTATTTAATAATTAGTTTTATAGTAACAACAAAAAGTAAAGTTATCCCTGTTTACATGGATATAATCTTTTCATTTTTATTTCTTTATAAAATTAAAAATCCATAAAAACATTAAATTGAACATATATGTAAAATTGTAATAAAAATAATGAATTATAAGGATAATATAATATATTTTATAAATAACTATAATAAATCACAGAAATATTTTTAGTTAATTTCTTAATCTTCTTTAACTGAAAACCATTTAAATTAAAAGAATTAACCTGAAGGAAGTTCTGTAATTTATTATAGCTATTTATAAAATATATTATTACTGTTATAATTCATTATTTTTATTATAATTTTATTACAATAAATATTCTATAATGAACATATAGTTAGTTTATTGCTGTGTACCCCATCTCCTGTAGTATTGTATTCTTAAAATAACGTTTAAATTCACAGCTAATTTCAGACATTATTGTTTAAAATTAATTTTGATTATTTTTCTATGATTTGTGGAAGTCAAGTCTTTTTGTTTACCAAAGCATGTCTTTATGTGCTTTGAGAATTTTGGTTTTCATAATGTGTTTATTTTTTTACTTGTTGAAAACAAATTGAACTATATAAACAAACACAATTTATTGAAGGTCAGCCAAAAATCAGATTTATCTGATAGAATATTGTAAATTATGCCGAATTTAGTCAAGCATTGGTGGCCTAGTGGTTAGCATAGCTGCCTTCCAAGCAGTTGGCCCGGATTCTCTTCCCTTCAATGCATTTGACATATGAAAAAAATAATTATAAAATAGAATGCTACTGAAGATAAAAAGAAATAGATGATATATAAACAATTACTTGAGACGATATTAAATCTTCATATATCATTTATAATATTTTCTAAATTTCTAATCATACTTATTGAGGAAAAAATTCCTTAGATAGCTTATGAAAATTTAATATATGTCAAGTATTTTTTATATTTCCAAGCGCTAATAAAATATGGATATATATTATTTAATTAAACATAACCTTACCATAGTATTTAAAATTATAAAATTATTTTTCTTTCTTAATAATGTTACAAAAAAATATATATTCACTTTAAAAAGTACATATTAAACACGTTCTTTTGCTTTGTTTAATTTTAGATTGTCCGAACAACATTTGATGGGGTTCCGGTAATAATTAGTCAACCTATTAAAACTACCGATATCCCATTCCCTGCTCTTGTATATATTCATGGAGGTGGATGGGTGTATAGAACACCAGGTAAATAATACAGGCTAAAAAATGTAAACTATTTTATATTTTTCAATTTTTTGGCCAATATTCAGGAAATTATAATAATTTCTGTCTATATTAATCAATCAATTAATTATTTTTAAATGTTGTTTCTTACTCAACTTTGTAAAAAAAAAAAAAAAGGAAGATTTGATAAAACCGTTTATCATTTTCAAGAAAATTTGATATATCTTTAAAATAAACTATAAAATATTTAAATCTTGGTTTAGATTGTCTTTACAGATCAATTAGATATATTCTAAAAACAATTAAGAAAAGCCATAGCCAAGATAATTACACATGTTGATTATATCTCATGATCTCATAATAACATTTCTAAGGATTCGAACTCAGGCCATGACCTTTCTACCTGGTAAGTCTATAAATAATATAATATCCTATGCATTTTTATTTCCACAAGTATCTCATCATACCACAAGTAACCAAACATTTGATTATAAAAAAATGCTATATTCTAAAATGTTATCATATAATTTGTCTTAATTATTTTTTCTGAACTATGCATGCAGTAGCGAGATCTATCGTTTTCAAATTTAACACGGTTCGCAAGCAGTGAAAAAAAAATCTTTCTCAAATATTACAGTATAAAAGTTATTTAAAAAAAGCCATTAAAGAAACATTTTAGATAGAAACAGTCATTGCCTTTATTCTGACAGAAACAATAAAAATTAGATTTACGAAAACTTAATAGGTAATTCATAGTACTATAAAAGGCCAAAAGAAGGCAATGCTTTATAAAATACTTATAATGATTTACCAATATAGTGCGAATATTTAATAATAGGAATATTATTAATAAGTTAGTAATTGCTTCAATTTGTTTTATTTTATCATTAAAAATAAGGTAAAAGTAAAGAATTATTATTATTTCATATTTAATCAAATACAATTGTATAATAAAACAAATATGGTAAAATTGCATATTTTTATAATATTTAAACGTGAACGTATGTGTGGTGTTTGTAGAAGTAATAATGAAAATTTAATTGTAATATTTTAATTATTGTAATTTAATATATTTTATTTGTTAATTTATAAAATGTATGTAATTTTAAATATGCATATACTGTATATTAAAACACCGAGGATGAGCTATATATAGAGAGAGAAGCTAAAAAGTTGAAAATTTAATAATAAATAGTATAAAAAAAATTCCATGTTTTCGAAAATAGTAACAAAAACGTGTACATAATGAAATAGTACTCCATTTCATTTATATTCCAAAATAAAAATTAAACTAATTAAAATGGGTTGCAGAAAATGTGAGGACAGTGGAAGATTGGTAAACAAATTATTGAGATATATAAACTATAACCAGAATTAAGTAAAATGTTTAAGCTGCATATCATCATTTAATATTAGCCATAAATATGATACAAAGATCTGAAAACCTCAGCTTGGAAAATTATAATATTATTTAAAAATACTTTTACTCATCGTTAATGAGTTTTTATACATTTAACAAAACTACTAAATATAAAATACTGGTTTACAGTTACAAGATCTTTTTATTTTTAAGTAAAATTTTGCAAAATAAATAAATAAATATATATTTTTAAAACAATTATTTACATCTAAGTTTCAAATCATAGATTTTCACATTTGTTTATATATATATTTCTTTATAATTTTTTTTAAAAATTAAATAATACTTAATTTAATTTTTCAATTTATTATTTTCATATCTCACACGAAAACATATCAGCGCTTAACCAATTTTTTTTCCATTATCTTTTTGGGTGATATCTGATGCAGTTGTTAAAGTATTTATTTCAATCATTATAAAGTTTTTGTTTTAACCAATTGTATTTTTTATTATAAAAAATCATTTCACATCTTGGTTTTAAAGCATGCAGCTAAATTATTGCTTATGTGGATGAAATCATTTTATATTATTTTTTATTTCTCTTTTTAAATTTATGTATAAAACAATAAATACTTTTGACAAGATCCTTTCATATGTCAATAAAAGGCAAGATATTAAACTAAATTTTTAAAATCAGAAATGCTTCCAAAATGATGAAGTCATTATAAGTATTTAACCAGAAGTAGATGAAAAAGTAGGAAAAACACTAACAAAATTATATTCTAGATATCTAAATGTTAAGAATATACCAGATGATCGAAGAAATAATATTGATATTTGAAGATAAACAAGATATCAGCATTTGCAGATATTAAACCACTAAATATCACATGACCACCATTCCTTATGTTTACACAGAAGCTAAACTCTCCACACAGTAGTGCCACTCAGTGCAATCCAAAGTAATCAATGGATGCAAGAAGGTTTGTTCATAAAATCTCTATCGAGTGTCCATTCATCCAATATCCCCAGACTAGTTTCTAGTGTCCATTGATTACACTGAGTGGCACTACTGTTGGTGAGTTTAGCCTCTGTACATTTGCAGATATATGATTAAATATTTTTTACAGAAAACAATGATTTCAAAATAAACAGTAAAGAAAGATTAAATCCAAATATTAAAATATTATTAAAAGAATCAAGAAATATGAGTTTTCATTTGGCTTTGAATTTGTAAATTATAAAAAGGCATTTGATTCTATAAAAATTTGATTAGTGATCATGCTTTGAAACAAAATATAATCTCAGCTTATTGTCAAATTACAAATAATGTTTATAAAAATGCACCAGCAATGATTATATTATATATATATATATACCCAAAAAGATAACATTGAGGGTACGTAAGAGATGATTAATTGCATATCTCCAAGATTTTACTGATAATTTTCGAAATTGGCGATTAAAGTTGGCAGATGAAGAAACAAAAATGAAGAGTATGTTAATTATCCAGATATTGTAGATGATAGGTTATTTTACAAGTAATATTTCAGATCTTTAAGAATTGTTGCAAAAGCTATCTGGTGAAAATAAAAACACAGTATTAAAAGTAAGTGATATCAAGTCTAAAATGAGATTTAGTCGCTTTTTTGCCTTAAAAAAAGATTGTAATGGGCAAAAAATTAAAACTATCATTTAGTTGTATTGTTGGTACTGATGGAAACATAAATATAAAAATTAATTACAGAATTAAAATACATGGAAAAAAATTAAGATAAAAAAAGAAAGGCTTTTAATAAATGCTCACTTATGGATCTGAAATTTAAGAACGTAGTGGAGGAATAGGATAAAGATTTTAGGCAACAAGCTATCAAAATATTGATAATTACCATTCTATATCATGTAACATGATAGGTTGGCTTATTTCTGATAGTTTAGAAAAAGGTATATATCAATCTGTTTTAAACTTTAAATTTTGTCTTATAAAAAACAGTAAGCACACTTCCCTTAATGATTATAAGTGATCTCAGACTATTTACTAAAATTATATGTGCGCGCACACATTTATGTGTACTTTAAAAATCTTCTTTCAATACATGTGCTTAAAAGATATGAATAAAAATATCTGAGACAAATGGACTCCCAAGATGAATTTTATGCTGAAACAATATTCTTCAGTTAGCCCATATCACAATCTCTTACATAATTGCTATTGACAAGGATACTTGTAAATTAAGACTGTATTAAATATTATTAATGTTATTTGTATATGACGAGGTGTTAACGTTGCCTTTAATTATTAATATATATTCTACAATTTGATTTTCAATTGCCAAATTTCTTACTCTCATACATTAGACATTTTTCAATTTATTCTAATACATTAATGATTATTATTAATCACAATAATTTTCCTTTTTTTAGATATCTTTATTCATATATTTCAAACAGATATTTTAAAAATATATTGATGAACATATGGAAAAAATGGATGGACTTAAGATTAACATGAGATCGTTTACTATAAAAATAGGATATATTAATCTTTAATAATATTTAAAGTTCATATTTAGATTAAAATGATATAATATCTAGCCTTACAAATGATTAATAATAATCATTAACATATTTATTTAAAATGGATGGTCCAAATATAAGAGTACAAGAAGATTGAAACTTGTAAATCAAATTATAATAATGTATAATTGAATAATAGATAAAAAGTAAAAAAATAGATATTATTTATATTTTTAGATCAGTATTTGCCACAGACGGTATATTTGGCCAAAGCTTTAAATATAATGGTGATCTCTGTAGAGTAAGTTATTATTTTAATATATATATATACTATGTCTAGCTAGCTAATATGTTGTTATATATTTTATTAAAATTATTATGTCTACAGTTCTTATGTAATTGAGGACACTACTAGGATCTGATTTCAAGTTTATAGATTTATATAAGCAAATTGATTTGAATTAAAACATTAAAATGTTTTATTTTTCAGTTTGTTAGTTTGATAGGAGGAAACAAAAACAAATGATGATTAGTTGGAAAATGTAACATATTAGATCCAATAAATCCAAGTTCATAAGATACAGGTTTCTAATAGGTGAAAGCTAGGACATTTTTGACATGAAACACATTTTTGAAAAGTAGAAACAAACATTCTAGCTATTTGCTGCTAGTTTTTTTAAGAGGGATCCTGAAGCAAAATAAAGTTCCCCCCAAAAATTGAAATAAAATTAGTTTTTGAACTTTGTTTTTTAGTTCTGATATTTATAAATACGCAAATATGAAAGTTTTATAAAATCAAATTTCATACAATTTAACAATGTTATTTAATATAGCACAAAAATATTTTTGAAATCAGATTTTTCACTCTTTGGAATATGCTAAAAATGTTTTCTGTTCAAATGATACTTAAAGAAGGATTCTAAAAAGCTTTAACAATCAACTTATGAATAATTTAAAATGGCATTAATTAATATTAGTAGCAATTAATATAATTATTAGATAATGTCTGCTATAAGATATGTATTTATTAAGCATGTACTATCTAATAAGCTAAAATGTATTTAATAAGTTACAAGATTAATCTAAAAAAGTAAAAATAGTCGTAATCAGATTAAATTTGAATTCGGTAAAAACGCAATTAAGTAAATCTTATAGTACAATAGATTACAGAAAACCAGGAATAAAAAATCAGATAAAGAAAGGAATTTAACTAGTACTGATTAAATAGTAATTAAATTACAAAGCAACCATTGTGCTGATAAAATAAATACCACCTGGATTTTTCCAAAAATAAAGTACTCCAGAAAATAGAAGAAACCAGAACATATAAAAATGTGGGAAGAGAAGGAAAAGGCAATGTGTGTTTCATCATGATCTTTGAGACAAATGTGCTACTAAAAGAAGAAACAGAAGAGAACCAGTGGTGAGGAAATTATTAGACACCCAGGATCTTAGCCCCTGAAGGTTCAATAATGTGATTAGGGTTATTACAAATCACTCCGATTTTATTATTGTTTTGAACACCTCAAGGGCCACTTAGGTTTGAAGATCAGTTATAGTGTAAAGGTAAATATTTTCTACCTTGTGTTAATTAGCAACAGACTTAGTAAGCAAAAGGATATGGATTTTTAGTTTACTTATGATCAGATATTAGATAAACCTGGATTAGTAATTGAACCTCATATGTCTACCTATATGTGGTTGTTGGTTTATATATCAACTAGATTAGCATTTGGACTTTATATATCAGCTATATATATATTGTAACCTTATGGTTGGGCTCAATATTTATCAAGCTCTATTTAAATGGTCAGTTGTATAAAATTTTAAATTTTAATTGATTATAATTAAATATATTAAATAGGTGTATTATATCACTGGTGTGTTATCATGGTTGCTAAATTAAATGTAAGCTTGTGGTTAAGACCTGTAGAGTTCCCTACTATCGCATTTTTACGAACATTCTTGCGGTTACAGCCTTAGTAAATATTAATTACACAAATAAGTAAATTTCATTAATAAATCTTCTGAAAGTGATAAAGAGTTGGGATGGTCAAAATGTGTCTAGGCCCTCTGCCAGATTGAGATTTTTTAAGTGCAGTCTGTCAGATGGACTAATTTCAATAGTATCAGAATAATAATTTATTAGTGTGATTATTAAATTAAAAGTATAGAAATATTTGGTAATAGTCAAAATGACTTAAAATTATAGCTATTCTAAATTAATCTTTATAATTAATTATCAAGCATATTTTTATTGCAATTTAAAATAGTTTTGAGCAGCATAATTAGTTATCACTTATGCTTATAGATGGGGAATTATTAATTGTATGTTAATGTATGCACAAACAACAATTCAATGGGTCTGTTAATTTGTACAATTATTCTCTCTGGTAAAAGTTTATAAATAGGCCAACTGTAGATTTTTATAGAGAAGAACAGATAGGGGAGAAAACTGAACTGAAGAAAAGATAAAAACTGGAGAGAATAAAGAACTGGGAAGCTGAAAATTATTAAAAAAGTAAAATTGAATTTGAATTGAATTAAAAATGGAATAGAATCTTTATAATTAATTATCAAGCATATTTTTATTGCAATTTAAAATAGTTTTGAGCAGCATAATTAGTTATCACTTATGCTTATAGATGGGGAATTATTAATTGTATGTTAATGTATGCACAAACAACAAAAAAGTAGAAAGTATCCAATTCAAACGGATTGCTTGAGAATTCGATGCTCTAGCATACATTTAAAACTGTTGAATTAGTATTATATTAATCTTGATACAAAGTTTTATTTTAAACAAGTATGTTAATTTTTTCAAAAAATATTAAAATCTTAAGATTTAGGTTGACTAATAAGTGATGGTGCAATATAATCCTTCTAAATTTTTTTCTTCCTCCTCTGTTTTTGCTGTCTTCATATATAATATTGAATTTCAAAAAACTCACACACTTCACTTTTTAGCAAAAAACTTTTATTATTGATAACAGTTTCGACTGTACCATGCAGTCTTCATAAATCACTCTCAAATAAATGTTTGCCCTTAGTTATAAATAAATATTTTAATTAAATAAATATATGTCTGCCATTACTCTTATAACCCATACTTTAGACTCTTGCATTGCAAAGGTATAAATTCCCTAAGGCATGCATTAGAAATACTTACTCGAGAAATTTAGGTAGCTAGATTACGCCCTTAAATAAGTGAATTCCTTTTGTAAACATTTCAGTATCGGAAATACCGCTACTGAGTCCTCAAGATCAAATAATGTCTAAACAAATAAATGTATTCCTTTTGTAAACATTACAGTATCGGAAATACCGCTACTGAAATCCTCAATATAAAATAATGTCTAAATAAATAAATGTATTCTTTAAAATATAATCATGTCGCCAATCCTGCTACTGAAGTTTTAAATCCACAAAATATTATTATTAATGATTATTTTATTAAAAAGTATTAATAAATAATTTTAAACTATATGTCTGCAGTTGCGTTTCATTTATTCGATGCCCACTCTATATAATATTTCCTCGATTATGTAAATATGAATGTTTAATTAATATTAGTTTGATTATTGGCTAACTCGAGAATAAAATCATGAATCTCTTGCATCTCCCTGACCACCGTGCCTAAGGAAATATTTACTAATGTCGCATCAGATGTGTTGTTTCGTGGATGGTATTGTGGAACCGATAAACTATGTTCGAACTCAGTACCACGGGTGGCTTCGCTACTCGATGGTGCTGCTGTTCTGTATGGTGGTCGAATTCTGCACTATGTTTACGAGTCACACGTTTTCTGATCGTTACAATATATATAGCGAAAGTAACTGGTCACGGACGAATTCTCGCGAAAATGGTACTTTTCGCGTGATCCTTTAATTTTTTTTCCTTTCGCACCCTTAAAAGCAATTTTTGAGGGTTACCCCTTCATAATGGAATCTTCAGGACATTATTAATAAAGTTACAACAGTAAAGTAAGTTACAACACATTAAAAAAAATAGACGTCTTATCAAATTTTAAAAAACTACGACTGCTTCAAAGACACACACTCTCACACGAAACTACAGAGAAAATAGATATTCTACTATTATGAGAAAATGATGAACAAAATCGACTACTATGGCAGCTGATCAAGGCATTTCTTTCTCTTTGCTTTTAGCATAGAAAAAAGCCATAACCGGCAGCCGTCGGGAACTCTTTCTGTGTTTTATCATAGAAAGAAGTCTCTTTGTGTTGGCTTCTGTCACCGCCTCCTCCGTCCAACATGACGTGAGGACTTTTCTGCGTTTATAATGTAGAAAAATTTCTCTTTTGTTGGGTGAAGGCCGGTGAAACGGTATATTTCTAGGAATTTACCTAGAAGTAGCGACATCTTAAGGCGAACACCAAGGATGAAAAAACAACCAAAATTTTTATACCTTAATATATCCTTTCAAATGTCCTCCATTTTTCTCTAGTAATTTAAATTCCTTTTTAACCTCTCTTTCATATTCTATCCTACAGCTCCCTCTATTAACTATTTTTATAACTATTAATACTTTTTACTATTTTTATCACACCCAAAAAACTTTATTTTTCTCTTATACTATTATTTCCTTTTATGCTATTATTGCTTTTACCCCTCCCCCATTTTTATTAAGATTTGGTTTAATTTTCTTTATAAATATTGTTCCCTTTTATTTTTCTATCCCTTATTTTATGTGTATAACTAATCATTCTAATGCTCTCTTTCCCAATATTATGACCGGTTTCCATAATATGCATATATATTGGTGATCTTTTATCATATTTATGCTATACCAACCTAGTATATATAGAATTTTTTGTTTTGCCCACATACTTATTTCTAATTCTTTTATCCTTACATATTTTACATTCAATTTCATACACCCCATTAATATTTCTTTTCTCCTCATTAATATATTTATTATCTAATATGTCCATCACATTCTTTCTCTTTCTATTCACTATTCTATACCTTATAGTATTCTTAAAAGTTTTATTAATTGTTCTAATAATTTTATTTATCCCATTAACTACTCTATTATCATTAGTTTTAATTCCTATATACTTCTCTGTATTATCTTTCTTCCTTACAACTTCTCTACCTTCTTTTTCTTTCTCTTTAAATTTCTCTTCTATTCTTTCTATATTCTTTCTCAACACTTCTTCTGGAAAATCACTATCCTTAAAATGTTCAACTATCCTCCCTACCTCCTTATTATAATCTTCTTTATTACTACAATAACTAATAGCCCTATGCATCCTTGAATTTATAGAATTAATTTTATTCCTATTATCAATATTAGACCTCCAATTCACAATATTATTATTACTTATTTTTCTATATACTTCTGTCTCCAATTCACATCTTCCCTTAACATATTTTTTCTTTATTAATATATCTAAATATGCTAATTTATTTTCCTTTTCCCATTCTACTATAAATTTTAACTTTTCATCCACCTTGTTAATTTTATCTATATATTTTTTAATTTGCCATTCACTTTTATTAAATATTAATAAATAATCATCAACATATCTCTTAGTCATTACCAGTGCATTTTCATCCACTAACATTACTTCCTCCATCTCCTGCTTATACATATTACTCAAAACCCCACTTAATGCATCTCCTATCAATAACCCTTCCTTTTTGCTTATAAAAACCTCCATTAAGCTCAAATGTCACATTTTTACAGCACATATCCATTAAATTCTTTAACTTGTCTATAGGTATCTCTATCTCCTTTTTCTTAGCATTATTATACTTATTTATTGCTATTCTAATTGCCTTTTCTACATTAATATTCATATACATTGAAACTACATCTACTTTTATCAATGTTAATTTATAATTACTATACTCCTTTGCTTTTCTTTTTATCTCTTTAACCAATTCCCTATTATTCTTAATATATGTCTGACTATTTTTATTCACATATTTCTTAAAAATATTCCCTAACCACTTTGATACTTTATCATAATATACCCCTTTTCCATTAATTACTGGCCTTAAAGGTATTCATTCTTTATGAATCTTTGGTGTATGAATCTTTGGTGCCCCATAAATCTTTGCTATTTCACATTCTTTACTTACTACTTCTCCCAATATTCTTCTATCTATTATACCTTTATTATATAACACTTTAACCATCTCATAAATTTTTTTATTAATAGTCTTAGTATCATCTTTGCTTATCTTTATAAAAAAAACTCTTCTTCTAACATTCTCTCCATCTTCCTAATATACTCTCTCTTTTCCATCATAACTAACTTATTACCCTTATCTGACTTTATAAAAATAATATCCCTTCCATACTTCTTTTTTATATTTCTAACATCTTTTATTCTAATCCTTTCTTTATCCCTAAAATTATTAGCCTTTTTATTTTTCATTTTATATATTGTATTATTCACCTCTTCCCTCAAACTTTCAATCCACCTTTTATCATCCCTACTTATAATATTATATATATCTTTATTTTCGTAATAATATATTCTATATTTCTCCTCATTAAAAGGTTTTTAGGTTGCAATCAGTTATAGATTTTTTTTTTAGATAGACAATTCATTGCTATTCTAGTTAACCATCCAATATTGGACAGTAAATAGATGTATAGCTATTTTTAGAAGAATAGTAAAACAATGATGAAACAATACCCAAATTTTTATCACTCAGCAATTGATAAACTTAGTGAGTAATTGTTTGCCAAATGGGGAAGCGGGGGGGGGGGGCTGTGGAAAGTAATATTTGTCCTGAGGGATATTTAAATGGTATTTTATCAATTTTTTTTATAGATTATATCAAAAAATATTATTAGTTTATATTTAATTTATAATACTACTTTTAATTGGAATCTATTTTTTTAGTTATAGCCGTTCACCAGAATTTCCATTTCCTATCCCAGTTGAAGATTGTTTGAAAGTTACCAAATATTTATTGGAAAATGGTACAAATCACAATGTTAATCCTAAGGAAATAGGCATCATAGGAGATAGTGCTGGAGGAAATATGGTAGCTACCGTTTCATTAATGCTGAGAGATTATTACAATATAACTCTAAAGATGCAAGTTCTTATCTATCCTTGCTTACAAATGCTGGATTTTAATTTACCATCATATCAACGAAATAAAGAAATGATTGGTTTACAACAATCCGAAATGGCCGATTTCTATTTATTGTATACAAATTTAAGCTTGTCATATAGAGAATCATTATTAAATAACAAACTATTGTGTGAAGATACAAAAAAATCTATTTATGGTTCTTTTATTAACGTCAAAAATATTCCTTGGAAATATCGAAAAACTTACGTTAAAGTAGAAATGGAATGTGATCCATCTTTAGCCAATACAATTAAACATATTACAACAAATCCCTACATCTTTCCACTTATGAGTAAAGACCTAAGCAAATTACCACCCACCTTTATCACAGTTGGAGAAAATGATATTCTTTTGGATGATAGCTTATTATTTATTGGAAGATTGAGAATGGCAGGTGTTATAGTGAAAGAAGATATCTATAATGATGGATATCATGGAATGATTGATCATTTGAATCAAGTGAAGCTGTCTAAAGAAGTTTTGGATAAGATTGTTAAATTTGTTAAAACAACTTTCTTAGCATAATTTAAATTCAAACAATAGATTTGAAATTGATGATTTTCTTATTTTACATTTATAATTTTTAAAAAAAATAAGTATCATTTTATGTAAAATGTTTAAGTAGTTTTTATAATCTACAATGCCCATAAATCTCTAAGCACACTCTATGAGGAAAAACCCTATCTACTTATCAATAAAACATTTCATGTTAATTACAATGCCAGATATTTATAATTTTCTAGCATCGACAAGAAGAAGATGATTCCATCTTAACTAACTTACTAACGATCTATCTAAAAGAGTACAAGTTAGAAAGAAATTTAAATTAACTGCAATATTATTAAAAATACAAATTAAATTGGTGTATATTTAAAGTATAAACGCAGAACAAACAATTATTCCTTTTAGCACATTCTTCCATTATAGTTTAAATTAGACAGATAATTAAGTTGATTTAATATTCCTTAGCAAATTATTTTATTTTCGGTATTCTTTTTATTAAATCTTTATTCTAGCTTATGGATTTCATCAGTCAGAAACTTTTTGGATTTTTTTGAACCGTGAAAATATTTGGATTGAAAAAAATAAAGTTTTTCAAATTTATAACAAAAAGTAAAAAATGGCTGCTAGAAAAAAGGTATATTTTAGTGTGAAAAAAAATATATATATATAAACTTCACAAACAGTGAAATAGCATAAAGTATTTAATTTTTATTTTATTTTTTGATTGATATTGCTGAAAAATGTGTAATTCATTCCAGATATTTTCAATTTTATGTCAGCTAAGCTGGAAAATAAATACCATACACACCATTTTTATTTTTTGGATTTATTTTTTAAGAAGAAAGTCTATAATAAACAAGAGCAACTCTATTCTAGTGCCATCTGTAGTATGCTTGAGTATTCAGTGGTTAGCAGATGTTAATGCAATTACATCTCTATCCTCAAACCAGTTTCTGGCTTTTGATTTTATCATTGAGATCTAAACTTCAAAATTACTGACCCGGAGTCAAATTTGTATTACAGCTTAGCAAGTTAGCTGGAGTTCAATACTTTAGGTTGCTTTAAATTTCAGGTTTGTTAAAGGTGATTGCAAAATATTATAACTGGATTTCTTCCAACTTTGAATTACAAATTTTACTGATAAAGATAAAACTATAAAGCAATCTGAAAATAGGCTTTTAAATGCATTAACATCTGATTGACATTGATTTTTCAAGCTCTTGTTTTATCACATATTGGGTAAGCTAAAGTAGTAATTTGTTGCATTTAGTAAAGATTAACTTTGTAACAAATGAGCAAGATAAAATAAGTTTAAACAATTTAAATTATCAGCTTCACTTTTCAAATCCTTTCAGTTTGTAAATATCACTACAGTTGTCTTAAAATCCTCAAATATTAGATAATTAATTTAAGACATTAAATTTATTTCTTCAATGATATAAACTGTATTTAAATTTAAAAATGAAATGTATTAAATAATTTTGCATAATATTAATATGTATAATATTTTAATCTTAAACCAATGTACTTATTTTGCATTCACTGTATAAACAAATGTACTTCAACCTTTAAACTTTGTTAAACAACTTAAAATCCATTTGTCTACTTATTTTCATTTTTTTAAAAGTTTATTTAAACTTATTTTCTATTTAATTTTTGCATTTTGTTTGCAAATTTTGTTAGGAATTCAATAAATAAAATTAGTCTAAAATTATAAACAGAAGTAAACAGAAATAAATAATCAAAACAAAGTCATTATTTTAGTTTTAAAGCAATGTATTTTAGAGGGAAAAATATTCTTCAAGAAATCTATATATTTAAAACATATTTTATTAACACATGAGTTCATATACTAAAATTGCATTAAAATATTAAATTTCAACTATAATTGCAATATATATGTATATTATTAGAGATTATTGCAGTTTATTTCTTTTTCCACATTTTGACTTATTTAGTGAGCCTTTTACTTCATCCATTACTTCCTCCTTAATTTTTAATATTTTATCAGTCATTTGTTTTATTAATTGGTTGAATTTTTCATTTTGGCTTTTGTTATTTCTCTGATTTGTTCTTTAAAGTCTCTTGTCTTCCTCTGTCTGTTCATCTCTTTTCTTATTTTCTTCTCTCTTTTTGTTGTCTTCTTCTCTCTATTCTCTACATTCTTTTTTGTCTTCCTCTCTTTTCTTGTTGTCTTCTTCTCTCTGTTCTCTTTTGTCTTCTTCTCTCTTCTTGTTGCCTTCTTCTCTCTGTTCCCCATGTTTTTTTATCTTCCTCTCTTTTTTTGTTGTCTTCTCTCTGTTTTCTAAGTTCTGTGTTATTTTCTTTTATCATTTCCATTATCTGGATTAACATGGATGCCTCTATCATTTTCTGAGGTTCATCTGCTGTTTTCTGACTTTCCTCTCTCTGCTGTGCAGTATCAGCTTCTTATTTTCTTTCTTTGCCCTAAAGATCCTTCTCTGCATCTGTGTTCATAGTCTTTTTCTTTTTTGCTCTGGTTATCATTTACTTTCTCATACTTAGTTTTTTAATATTTCTTTTTGTTTTCTGACTTTGATAAGCCTCACCCTCTCATCCCACACCACTATCACTTTCAACATCTTGACATGCCTGTTCCAAAATTTATACACCATTCAATACCATTTTGCTGATTTTTACACTTTTATTTTCCTTTTTTTGTCCTTCTCACATCTTTACATCATGTGCACTGTCCACACTCAAAGAATCATGTTTTGTTTCTAGCCTCACCTTTGAGCTGACAAAAATGTAACATGAAGGTTAGGCTAGATAGATTGAGCATCATGATTGAGCTACCAACAGTAACACAACATTTTTGACTAGTGCAGATAGATCAAGCCACAGTTTGAGCTCCAAAATGTAACACAGTCCATTTTATCACCTTTTGCTTGATCAGTCTTATTTCCCAATGAACATATTGCAGGAAACAAACAAAGATTGATTTCACTCAATGTTTAATTTTACCGATCCTACAATAATAATTCTTGCCCATCAGAGGATGTAGCACCATAGAGACTGGAAATATGTAGAAATTTTTAGGTTTGAAATTCTCCAAACAGCACCACTAGAGTTCCAGCTCAATACAATCTTACTTACCAGGGCTTGGTTATGCCAAGCATAGCTCAGGAGGCACGAAATTCCTGTAGACCAGTGCACTAATACAATTGATGCAAAATGACATGGACAAGAGGTATTAAAATTTCTTGTTGTTTATTATAATCTATTTAATAAAACATGTTTGAATAAACATCCTTCAAACCTCAAACAAAATATTTCATTTCAGTCCCTTGTATCTCTTCGGCCTACTTCCAATAATAGTTCATTGAGAATTAAAGAGTGCAATTTATTAAGAGTATACTAAAGTTCTTCTTTCAATAGTTCTTTAACAATTTACATCTTTAGTTACTTTGTGTTAGTTAATTCAAAGAGAGGAGTACAATATATGAAGAGAGCAGAGATAATAATGAAGACAACCGATAGCATTTAATTCAGAGTTTCACCTAATTCAAACAAAATATTTTATTTACAGTCCATTGTGTCTCTTTGGCATACTTCCAATAGTTCAATATGAATTAAAAAATGTAATTTGTTGAGAGTATAATAAAGTCCTTCTTTCAATAGTTCTTTAACAGTTTACATCTTTAGTTACTTAGTGTTAGTTAATTCAAAAAGAGAAGTACAGTATATGAAGACAACAGAGATAATAATGAAGACAACCAATAGCATTTATTTAATTCAGAGTTTTACTTAATTCTGATCTGTAATCTTTCAAGTTGTTGTCACATGTAACATGGCTTAAATTAACTCATATATGAAGAAGTTCTTTACAGACAAGAGCATTTCCATTATTCCAGTTAATTTTAGGTAAGTCAAAGCAAAATAAATATATTTCTATTCGTTGTTATCCAATTCCAGATTTGAATCAATAATATAAGCATTTTTAGCCTAAGTTCATTGGTTATCCATTTCAGAATTTGAATGGATCAATATAAACACATTTACATCCATTGGTTATTCAGGTAAAATATAAGTGTATGCATTTCTATATGTTTAAATATCAATTCATCTTGCAAATGCATTTATTTGGTATTCACATATTCTTATCCAGATTTGTCATTAATTCATGTTGCAGACTTTTCGTTACTTCATTTGGTAACTGATATTCCCAATTTCATAAGACTGATATATATATATATTACATATTCAAGCTAGTAAATATATTTTATCTGTATATGCATCAATAACTCCAGGTATATCGTTGTACATTTAACTATGATACATTGTTTTGGTGTTCTTACTTCTCAATTCGTATATATAACATGTTTTAATTCAGTGTTTATATTTCTTTTCTAAGAGTTTTCAAATAATAAATAAAATTTAAAAAATGATTTTCTTAATCTTTCAACTTATTCAAATATGTGGTTCATTATACACGTATAACCATTAAATTTTATTTACGTACTAAATCATATTTAAATGTCTGAATTTATTCATAATATAAATTCACTAAATACATTCATTTTGTATACTTGCTAATTTTATCTGGGCTATAAACACATTATTATAATTTTCACTTATGATCTCATTTTAAAAACAAAATCAATAGTTAACAGAATCGTTTTAAATATGCCGCTTTCTTTACCTCTTGGGATGGATCGCTTAGAACAGAAAATAAGATAACTTTAATATTAAATTCTATTAATATTATAGACATTTCACTGTATTTCAATTGTGTTTTAATTAAATATATTTTTATTTTTAATAATATTATTTTCTGAGAAATATCAAAACTTTTTTATCGTAATTTATTTTTTACTGTTTCCAGAATTGCTTGCTAGTGGCTTTGTTGAATGCCATATAAATGACAGGCATCTTGCATTGGTTATTGTTTTGCATGTCAATGTTTCACAAGAAGATGTTGGATAAGTTAATCATGGAGCAGGCTGAGAAGGAAAAGGCTATAATTCCGTATTCACACATCTTGGGAGTTTTAATCTTTGGATACCATTTGTAGTTGTGCTTGATAGATTGCTTCTTGTAGAATGTTTACTGATCAAAACTTCTGAAGTGTTTTTTTTCATCATAAAATTACTCCCCTTTTATATCTGTCAACTGGATTCAATAGTTAACCAATAGTGTGCCTTGCTAAGAATATCTTTCTTGGTGGTATGTTTTCTTTTTTCCTGCCTTGATTTCTCTTGTATCTACTTTCATGTGTTATTGAGCCAAAGGCAACTAACAAAACAACAACGACATGTTTTTAGATTTCCAATCTAGTTCACAAATGACATTTTAAATCCCAATTTATTATATTTTTATTTATTAATGTTTCAATTTTATTAATAAGAAATTTGGTTTTTTATTAAAAAGAAAAATTATCGTTTTTTAAAGCTTTTATCATTTTTCTTTTTTTTTTTAAAAAGATTTTAATCACTATAATTTGTTTACCTTTCTTTCTTGATAAACCGTATTAGTGAAAACTATGCATTTTTTTATTTCTACAACTTTTAAATTATTTTGAATCATTTTGAATGTGAGAATGGGACTAAATATAAATGTACATGAAATTAATGTATCTGTTAACGTGTAATCGGTGAACGTCATACATACGGGACTTACTTCTTTATTTGCGCCATTTTGTATTCTAGGAGAATATGTAAGAATTTTTTTCTACGATAATTTTTAGATTTTTTATGAATATTTTAGCAAAGGGTATTTAAAATTTTTTTTTTTGGATTTTTATCATTTTAGATACATAAAAAAGTTATTCCACAATGATTGCATCAATTACGTTCAAAGGTCTCCTGGGCTAAATTTTCCCATCACCCATGAGTACGCAATTACTGATTTTTTATTTATTTATTGTTTGAAAAATTATATATGTGCTAATAAAATATTATATATGTGCTGAGACAAATAAATAAAAAATATATATGTGCTGAGACAAATAAAATTATATATGTGCTGGTAAAATATTATATATGTGCTGAGACAAATAACTAAAAAATTATATATGTGCTGGTAAAATATTATATATGTGCTGAGTCAAATAAATATGCTGTAGAATGGGAAAAATTCGTGATTGGGGTAATCTGTCATCCCATGAGCTAGATGCATTTTTTGGCCAGATTATAAATATGAATAGTGTATCACACATAACCAAGTTTGAATTTATTTGGTGTATGGACAAATTATTGCATCAGTTCAGACTTGCTAAAGTTATAAGCTGCAATATAGGATATTTTATACAGACTTTCTGGCTTCCTCAATCCATCATCTCTGTGTTATAGCACCATGTATTTAAACTCAGCCTTTCTTCATATCTTTTATACAAAATAATAAATATATTTATATACAAGTTTGTTCTACACAACTGGAATCTCATGTAATATAGGATATTTTATGCAGATTTTCTGGCTTCCTCAATCCATCCACTCTGTGTTATAGAACCATGTATTTGAACCCAATCTTTCTTCCACATATGTAATCATTGTTAATAATAATTTTTTTTATCTTTATTGATTTATTAATTTTATTTTTTATGAGTTTGATATTTTTTTTTTGAATACACTGTTCTGTTACCTTTTTCTCACTAAAAACCATTCATATTGTTAATAGATACTTTTGCACAAATGAACACATCTGGTTCTAGAATGAAAATGGACCACAGCAATGCCACCATTTTAGTAATTTTCTCAGTGAAAAATTATCTCAGATAAGACTTTCAATACCTCATTTTTTTGTAATTTTGTGACAGATGTGATGAAGCTGTTTATGAAATTGTCATTTTATCATTTGAATTTTAAAATTTAGGATTTGTGAATCAGTATAAAAATAAACATTCTTAAAAGTATTAAAAATATTTTTTTTCTTAACTTTTTCTTTATGAAATTACTATTTTAACAGCTTCATTACATTCTTTCATATATGACCTTTTTGATAATGTGTGTCTTTTTATATTTAATACATTCAAACACAAAATATCTAAGTTATTAGAGTTAGGGTAAATTTTTCTAAGAATTACAAATGGCCGCCTGGATTTCAAAGAAATATATATGTTATTAAAATATTTGATTGATGTGTGTATAGAAGTAAAAAGTTTATTTAAATATTGTGTGACCTATTTTTCTCTCTTTTAACTCTGTCACCATGATTATATGCTTATTAATATGTACTAGACATTAATGCACTGAATCCCCTGTCCAAAGTAATGGAGCTAATATGGGTAAGATTTCAAGTACTGAGATCAATTGCATTTTATTTGGGCATGCCAGCTATATAGCTATATAGTCAGATGGTGCCTGAGATTCATCTTTAAACAAATAAATTGTCTTGGATGATTGATGATGTCCCAGCAGTTATGGGGATTCTATGATCAGGAAAAATGGTCAGGACTGTGCTTTGAGTAACCCTGATCTAGTCATAGGTATCATTGATAGTTAATCTATCAATCATATTCTATTCCTCTGCTTGAAAGTTCAATCACTGGGACAAAGATGTTATACATTTAGAAATAAAAATAATAATGCCTTAAAGAAATAAACTTGAATAGTTAAGCCAATAAGTAAATAATAAATAAGAATAATGGTTGTCATCTGATAGTGAAAGAATACATATAAATAAATATGAATAGAAATGTTTTTTTAAAACAATATGGAATGTATAAAATAGCGAAATGTTAGCAGTACAATATGTTGATAGAGATACATAGTCAGCTAACAAACATGATGGTTAATACTACTACTACTATAAAAAAGAATAACTAATAATAATAAGACCATATATAATAATCAAAAATAGTTAAGAATATTGGTCAATATTGCTAAACCCCCATTATCATTATAATATATATATATATAGTATTATGTATATATGTATATAATATCCATGTAAATAGAAAATAGCCTTTAGCCTTTGAGGTTATCAAAAAATTATCAATTATAACTTACTGACAATCCTAGATGCCAACTCAGTTTTTTTTTTATCAAACCTATATTAGATCTTTTCTTTGAGTTTTTATTGAAGTAAAAGAGATCCTCCTTTGATTTAAACACAGACAGCTATTATTTATAAGTGTGAGAATGTGAAAGAATAGCATCTTTCTTGACATTCTGTAAATAATTTTTTAAACTTCTCCAGAGAATTGTTTATATTGAATTAAATGTTTTTATAGATTGTTATTGTAATAAAAAATAGAAATGAGAGATAATATGCATGTAAATAGAAAATGATCTTTACCCTTTGATATAAAAGATGCCTTTTATTTCCACAAAATCTCAAAGAAAAGAGCTATTATTGGTTTAATGCAAAAATATGATTTGGCCTCAGGGATTGTCAATCAGTAGTAATTGAGAATGCCTTGGTAACAGCAAAGGTAAAGATTGATATCTCATTTCCATTTTTTATTATAATAACAATTATTAAACAATATTTATGTAAATCGCATGTTGAAAATTGATAATAAATTGAAAGTATGCTAGCCTTTCTCACATGCGCAATTATAACAGAGAAAGCCAATCAGATTTTAAACAGATATCTAATAAATAATCAAGCTTAGACACAAGACAGAGATTTTGTTATTAATAACAATTATTGTAAATATTTGATTCAAAATATACATGTATATGTGTCTGTACATGTATTTGTATGTGTTTTTTGCCTTACAATAAAATCTGTAGACAATAAATTAATATAAAGAGTTAAACATTTATTTATTATTACATTTAAAAATAATATCAGTATGCTTTACAAATCAGCATAGAAGTCAGATTGATTTGTTATAAATTATTTTTTAAAAATTTAACAACCAAATTTATAACTTTATCTCCTATTTTTAACAAACCATATACATCAAACATTCCATGAAACCCACCAGAAAGCACATGCTCTTCCACAGGAACACCAGCAGATTTCAGACGTTGGCTATATAAAATACCATCGTCCCGGACAACATCATGTGTTCCAGATATCATAAGTGTTGGTGGAAGTCCTTTAAGATTTCTTTCCATCAGAGGAAAGATTTGTGAATTCAGTAAATATTTTTTCAAAACTTTAGCTACTTCTTTATTACATTTAATATTTTTATATGGTTTTTTATAATTTTTGAGATATTTTTCGGGAATGTTTTTAACGTCTACAAAAGAAGCATATATAGAATTTCTTAAATCTTTACAGATATGTTGGTTCTTCATTAATATGGGAGTATATGATGCATTCAAACCTAGATATAGCAAAGTATAATAAGGAGGGTCTTCAGTATGAATGCTAGGAATTAAATCATTTTGAAGGCTTGATGGTAATTTAAAGTCAAAAGCTTGTAGTGCAGGATAAATTAATATTTGTACTTTAGGAACAGGTAAACCAGAATCACGTAGTTTAATTGACAAAGCAGTAGCTAATCCACCTCCTGCACCATCTCCCATAATAGCTATTCGATTAACATCAACATTATGTCTACCACCATACTTTATCCAATGAAGATAAACCTTTTCAATTTCATTTATCTGTGTAGGGTATTTAGATTCAGGAGCTCTGCTGTAACTATGTATTAAAACGAAAACAGAATAAATATTTAAATATTAATTTGCTATTAAAAGAATCATTGTTACATATAATGAATCACCTATATATCTACCAATGTACTGACTTCCTATCTATCTGTGTATTTATATATCTCAACCGCATTTGCTCATCCCATTCATATAATCGTCTATTCATTCATCTATCTATCTATTATTCCATCTCTCTCTTTTGAATTACAGTCACTTGTACATTAGTTATAGCCATTCTAACTTCATAAAAAGTAATTCAAATTAAAGATGATTTTTTTTTGCGAAATATGAAATTAAATTTTTAAAACAATTGTTACAGTTAGTAATTCATATGGATCTTAGATCAGCATAAGATAATAGTTTTAGAAATAATAGATTGGTCATCTTTTATTGTGCCTTACGTTTGAAATATTTTTGGCTAGAGAAACAAGCTTTAAACCAATCAAGGTATATATTGACAATTAGTCTTTAAAATAAAGTAACAAAGCAGAAATTTTTATCATTTTTAAACTTTTCCGACAAATATTCATCTGACTTCATCAATGACAATATTTGCATAGGAGTCAAACTGAGACATGTAGATTCTCCTTTAGATTCTTGAATATCAAATTGAAGACAAATGCTCTAACCAATTAAGATATTCTGTCAAAGATAACAGATGGTAGAAATTTCATATATTTATATATAAGGGTTAAATTCAAATCCTTCTGAATTCTTCAATATTTTTTTCCAAGAGCAAAGTTAATTAGAGTTTTTTTTAAATTTTTTTTTCTATTTGGGTGTTACTACTAACAAGTTATTTGTATTTGAAAAGTTTAAATAAAGTTTAAAATTTTCTATCCATTCAACATTTACTGAGTTAAAGCAAACAGTAATTACAGTTATAAGGAGATGTAAGACTCTGTTGCATACTCTCTCCTATTGTCACTTAGAAGCATGGAAGAAATAAAAGAAAATTATCACTGATGACCAGCTATAAAGAGCATCAGAAATGGAAAGGATTACAAATCATGGAAAGGAACTGTGTTAACTGCCAAAAATTGATGTGATCTCACCATTAAAAAAATCTAGGTAAACATAAACATTATACAGTTATAAATTAAAAGTCTAAACATTATTAAGAGAAAATGGACTATTAAAAGGAAGGACAATCAATATTATAAATGATGCTCAATGTTAAATAGTTATTGTATGTATATTTTATTGGATTGCATATATACATGTTATTGAAATATTTAAGTGACTGGTGTGTGCAGAGGAATAAAGTGTTTATTTAAATGTTGCTTTGTCTATTTTTTCTTTCTTAACTGCATCTCCATGATTATATGATTATTATCAATATGTACTTGTCATTAATATGCTGGGTCCGCTGTCCAAAATGGTGGAACTAGTGAGGGTAAGTCTTCAAGCACAGGGATCAATTGCTTTTTGTCTGGGAATGCCAGTTATATAGTTATATAGACAGATGGCACCTGAGATTCATCTCAAAACAATAATTATCTTGGATGATTGGCGTTGTTCCAGAAGTTATAGAGAGGTGCTATGACCAGGAAAAATGATCAGGACTGTACATATGTGTAGCCCTGATCTGATCATAGGTGTCATCGATAGTTAATCTATCAATGATATTCTACCCCTTCGCTTGAAAGTTCAATCACTGGGGCAAAGATGTTATAAATTTAGAGATAAATATAAATAATGTCTTAAAGAAATAAAACTTAAATAGTTAAGCCAATAAGTAAATAATAAATAAGAATAAAGGTTGTTATCTGATAATAAACAAACACATATTAATAAATGTGAGTAAAAATAATAATGTTTTTTTTAACAGTAAGGAATGTATAAAGTGTTGACAGAGATACATAATCAATTAACAAACATAGACAGTTACTACTACTACAATAATAATAATAATAATAATAATAATAATAATAATAATAATAATAATAATAATAATAATAATAATAATAATATTATTATTATTATTATTCAATTCATTTATTTACCATACGAAACTACAGCATAAAGCCAATTACAGTATTGCACCATAACAAATATATAAATGAGTTTAAATGACAAATTAATATAATTATGTGCCATATTTCAATAAAAAATAATTAACACATTTAAAAATCTAAAGTAGAATTAAACATCATCATATAAACAATTATTATTAAAACATTAATAATAACAAATAAATAAAAGGGATAAATATAAAGCACATAACAAAATAATAAAAAAAAACAATTTAACAAATATATATATATATATAAACAAAATCAAGTTAAACCAATCAAATCTGACATTTAAATTTAATAACATTATAAAATTGATTATAATCTAAATTGAAGTAATTAATATTACTACAAATCTGATTATATAAAGATGGTAGCCTAAATAAAGGAGAAAATCTAAGAACATTGGAATGACAAGTTTTAATGTGACAAACAGAAGCAGACCGAGTATCATGCACATGAGATCTAATTATAATAGTAGAAATTGTGTTAGATAAAAGAACTATTTTATTAACAAGTTTATAAAGATATTTAAGATCTCTATATTGTCTTCTAGAAGAAAGATGAACAACAGTTTTATTTTCCAAAAAAACATTTAGAAAACTTATTAGAAACTGATTGTAATAAATTACATCCCTGTTTAGAGCTAGGATTCCAAATGACTGAACAATATTCAATGATGGGAAGAACCAATGATAAAAATAATTTAAATTTTGTATCACCACTGAAATGATAACCAAACCTTAGAATAGTACCTATAATTTTTAAAGCCTTACCAATAATCATTTCCAAATGAGGAAGAAAGGATCCATTACTAGAAAATATAACTCCCAAATCTTTTTGGGATTCAACAGAAATAATTTTGTGAAAATTAATAAAATAAGAAAAATGCAAAACTTCAGATTTTTTAGAATAGGAGACGAAGGAACATTTACTGAAATTAACAATCATATTATTTAGATCACACCAAGCACTAAAATTATCTATATCCTTTTGAAGAAGAGTGCAATCAAACACAGATGTGATTCTTCTAAAGATTTTACAGTCATCTGCATAGCACAAAAGATAAGAAGATTTTAAGCAATCCTTAAGGTCATTCATATAAATGTTAAAAAGCATAGGTGCTAAAATACTATCCCGAGGAACTCCCAAATTACATTTAAAATTAGATGAAATAGTATTATTAAATTTAATATATGCAGTATGACCATGAAGAAAGGATTGAAACCAATAAACAAGCTTAGTAGAAAAACCCATTTGATATAATTTGTGAAGAAGAATACTGTGGTCTACTTTATCAAAAGCTTTTGATAAATCAAAATAGACAACATCAAGTCTCTGCTTCTCCTCAATGGCATGAGCTATATGATCATAAATTGTTAACAAATTAGTTTCTACAGATCTATTAGGTATAAAACCATGCTGTGAAGAAGAAATGAGTTTACAAACATCTAAAATAATTTTATTATAAACACACCTCTCAAAAATTCTAACAATAGTATGTAAAACAGAAATAGGTCTACAGTTATTAACACAATCACGTGATCCATTCTTAAAAATTGGGACTATTTTGGCACACTTAAGCACATTAGGAAAAACACAAGAGTTCAGTGATAAATTAAAAATAAATGCAAGAGGTACTGCAATAAATTCAGCTAGCCCTTTGTAAATAAATGAAGGAATATTATCATTTCCCAAACTAGAATGAATTTTAACTTGCTTAATAGCCATAACAACATCATCCTTAGAAATGTGATCAATCATACAATGAACAGTTGAAGAATTATAAAATAATGCAATATTTGAAGATATTGTATCATGTGATGAATATACATCAGCAAAATGTTTTGAAAAGTCATTTGCACTTAAAGTGAAACCATGAGTAGCTTGAACCCTTTTCTTACCCAAACCAGACTTATTAATGAAATCCCAAAATTCTTTAGGGTTAGAAGAAATATTAACCTCAATTTTTCTAATATAATTTTGCAAATCTCTTTTATAAACATGCTTCACCAATCTTCTGAAATTAATAAAATTATTATAAAAAAAGATATTCTGTGTTTTAAAATAAGTCTACGATAATAAGACTTCCTTTTAATAATTTTAACAAGATTGCATGAAAACCAAGGAGGAAAACCCTTATAAAAAGGCCACTTATTGGGAATATACAAATCAATAAAACCATTAAGAATCTTTAAAAACCCATCCAAGCAATGATTTACATCATTAAAAAATACAAAAAAATCCAATTAGCCCTAGAAAAGTTACTACAAAAATCAACATAATTACCCTTCCCATAATCCTTTCTTGAAATATTAGACAAATTAATCCTTGAGTGACAAACATTAATATAAAACTCAAAAGGTGGATGATGAGCATCAATAGGAAAATTAACAGAGACAACTTGAAAATTACTAACTACTACTGAATTACATAAAATATAATCCAAGGTACGATGAGAGGAATTAACAAATGGTTTATATTGCTTAAGTCCTAAAAATTTACAGAACTGTAACATTCTAGAAACTTTAGAAGACAAAAAAGAAAAGTGTAAAAAAGTGTAGCAATTCTACCCCGATATAAATCTGGAACATTTAAATCCCCAGTAATAATAACATTATCATAGCCAATCAGAAAATCTTCAAGAGATGATGATAATAATAATAATAATTAAAATAATAATATAATAATAATAATAATAATAATAATAATAATTCAATTTATTTACTGTACAAAACTACAGAATTAAGCAAATTACAGAATTGCACCATAACAACTATACAATAATATACATAAATGAGTATAAATGACAAATTATGAATATGATTATATGCCATACTTTTTTATAAGATAAGTAACAAATTTTTTAAAGTCTAAAGTAAAAATATTTTTATTAATAAAATCATGATTATGGATATTGGGCAAATGAAACAAAGGTAAAAATTTTAATATGTTAAAGTGACGAATCGTAATATAAAATAAAGTAAAAGTACGTGGTTTATGTAATGTAATATTTGAAATTTTGTTAGTTAATATAATTTTCTGATTGACAAGGTTATATAAAATTTTAAGATCTCTCATTTTTCTTCTAATGGATAGGGATAGATTATGGTCATTTAACTTAATATACTTGGAAAATTTATCATAAACCAATTGAATTTTAATAATATGTGATTTGGAACAGATTCCAACCAACAGATCCATAAGCTAAAATAGGCAAAACCAAAGAGAGGAATAATTTATATTTTGTAAAATTAGTAAGTTGTCTACCATGCCTTAAAATTGCATCCATAATTTTAAACACCTTATTCACTACATTTTCAATATGATGATGAAATGATCCATTGGTTGCAAAAATAATACCAAGGTCTTTCTGAATATCAACAAATTTTATATTATGATGTTTAATATCATAAGGACAAATGATCATTTCAGATTTTTTAGAATAAGAAACTGTTGAACATTTATCCATATTAATATCCATTTTATTATCTCTATACCATTTCACAAAATTATTAATATCTTTTTGTAAGAAAATGCAATCATTAATTGAGTTGATATTCCTAAAAATTTTACAATCATCTGCATAGCATAAAATATGTGAAAATTTCAAACTCTGCCAAATCATTAATGTATATGTTAAACAATAATGGTGCAAAAATACTGCCTTGAGGTACTCCTATATTACAATAATATGGACCAGAAGAATTATTGTTAAACTTTACATAAGCCAATTTTTTCCTAATAAAATATTCAAACCATGCAAACAAATTATAGAAAAAAACCTAGTTTGTACATTTTGAAAAGCAACCTGGAATGATCCACCTTATCAAATGCCTTGGATAAATCAAAATAAATAATATCTAAATGACATTGATTCTCAAAGGCATTAGCAATGTGATCAATTGTTGTTAAAATATTAGTTTCAGTTGATCTGCAAAGTAAAAAACCATGTTGCACAGGAACCAAAATCTTATTTATGTCATAAAACAATAATAATAATAATAATAATAATAATAATAATAATAATAATAATAATAATAATAATAATAATAATAATAATAATAATAATAATAATAATAATAACAACAACAACAACAATAATAATAATAATAATAATCTACCATAATAATAGTAATAATAATAATCTATAAAAGATTATAATTTATCACAAATAATAAGAATATTGATTATAAAAATTATAAAACCCCCATGATCATTACAAAAGTCTTCCAATATGGGTGCCCATGTGCCATAAATTGGCTCAGTGTAATTAAATGTTATTGTTCTAAACTGAATTTCAAATAAATACCCAAGATGTGTAATAATAAAAAGTTGAACTTGGTCAGTGGTGTAAAGGAAGAGATGACCAAAGAGATAAAATATATTTTAAAGATGTAAGAAAAGTGAAATGTAAATTAAAAGGAAAGAGTAGAGAAATGTGGTCAAGGAGATAAAGAAATTGAGTTTTGTTATATGATAGGGGTCTTGATAAAGCCAGGTAGTGAAGTAGAGAGAACTGGGGTACCCTTAATTTGAAATATAGATAAATAAAGAGAAGTAAATGCAAATGTGAGCTAAAGCAAAAATGGAGTAGGAGAAAGCACAGAAAAATAAAAGTTAAATAGAACAGAACCAGGTAGAAAAGAATAAAATAATTAACTTATTAGGTAAAATGATGGAACAAAGAGAGCAAAATAAGAGAATTAAATGACAGAATAGATAAATAAAGGAAAGATGCAAGAATAAAAGAGGAAAGAGTATAGAATTATTACAAAAAGAAATAATAGAAAATAGAATAGAAAATAAAAAAAATAAAAATGCTGAAACTAGAAATATAAAACAATCAAAAGATTTGAACAAATAGAGGTCAAACATGATAAAAAGTAAACAGTGGGATTGAGTTGCCTGGCTAAGAGTGTGGTGGTATGAAGGTAAGCACATTGAGAGAAAACAACTTGGCCATAGTGAATCAATTGTTAAACAGTCACATGTTTGATGGGCACATGGGAGTCCCCAGGGAATACAATGTCCCACTGATTTTACAGTAAATGATATTAGGCATGGAGCAGAAGATGGTTGAGAAAGTCACAGAGTTATTAGCTATGTTTGACAATGCCAGACCATGCTATGAGCAGAGAGAAATGGAATTCAATCCTTACTAAGAGAGGCAAATATGAAGGCTATAAATTTTGGTTCTTGTCAAAAAATACTTGGGAAGGGAATAAAAGACATAGATTGTTGTGTAGTCCAAACCAAACCATGGGACACATGAATGTAACAGTGGTGACCCAGAGCACAATTACTCAGAACATCAGGGTGGACCTAGAGGTAAGTCACAATTACTCAACCTGAGTCGATATATAAGAAATCAAAAAGATCTGCTTGACAAAATTTAAGTGGGGCAAAATAATTGAAAGAACTCTCAGGTGATGAAAAAAAATTGTCCCTGGAATATGAGATCAGAGAATAAGTAAACAGTAATAGAAATAAAATTTAAAGAGAAGAAAAAAAGAGATAATAATAAATAAAATAACTCAACTTATACTTGCCAATAAGGCAACATAGAATAATGCCTAAAAATAAATAAACAGTAATTATGTATAAATGATAATTGCATTAAAGCTGGTTGAGTTATGTAAGATGTGTGTGTGAAGTATTAATAAAGATTTTCAGACTAAATAAATATTGGTATAAGCTAGTTCAATAAACATCACATGATCACCATTTCTTATGCTTGATTTTAACAGTTATTAAAACAGGCAAAATTCTCTATACATATTGCCACTCAATTACTGATTACTCAATTATTGATTACTCTGGCTTGCACTGAGTGGCAATATGTATAGAGTTTTGTCTGTTTTAATATAAACCATTTCCTTGTGAAAATCAATGGCCCATAAAGTGAATCAGAGACTTCCAGTTATTTTCAAGGATAAAGACTGAGTAGATAAAATCCTGCATCCATCCAATGCATTGGAAGAGCAATTCCCAGCCTATGCCACAAAATTGCTGTACTAGAAGAAAATTCTCAGAGTATAGTGGTAAACCCATGTGCTGAAAGAAAATTCCAGCATCTCAGTATTAAAAAACTTTGTTGGCATAAGTCAAATGGTCAGTAGATGTGTCCTGCCATTCATGGCATCCAGTTATTTTTGTGGATGAGGATCCAGGAGAAAAAGTCCTGGGTCCATCCAATGCACCAGTAGAGAAATTCCTAGCAGATCAGTATTAAGAAAAATTTTATTAGCATAACTCAAATGGTCCGTAGATGTGTCTTGTCTTTTGCAGCATCCAATCCCATATTCTGCATCCATAAAGATGAGATTTGCCTTTGTGTGGTTACCATAATAGAAATTAAAGTAGGTTATTCAGAATAGAGTCTGTTACTGGAAAGTAAGATAAGATAGTCTATGAAAGGTCAACTTCTATAGCTTTATCGTTTTCACCCAATAGTGAAAAAAATGCAAACATCAGTATTAAAATAGATGTGATTTAATGCTCACAAATATATATGTTGTTTAGCACACATATATGTGCATTACATATACTTTCATAAGTTAAGAAAATAAAATAAAAAGAAAAATATATCAAGAAATAAATTTTAAGAATTAATTAAGGTATTGCAGCAGATCTTTTAAGTAGATTTGTTTTTTATCTTTAGTAAGGGAGGGGAAAGAGAATCCAGTTTAAATAAAGATTCAGAACCTGCTCTCTTTTTTTTATAATAAATGTAAAAGGAAAAATAAATGTTAAAATTTAAATGAAGGTAAATGTTCAATAAATAATAAATTAATTAATTAAGGTGATCTTTGTAAACTATCTCATTGGCAGGACTGCAATTAAATTTTGGAAAATTCCTGGCTGATAAGGTAGTAGATTAATCTAAAAAAAGATTACATAAATCAATTTTAATTAAAATCTGAAAATCAAATTTTTTTGATAAAAGTGGACAATATGAAAGGTTGATATAAAAGTGGCAGCTTATCTGTTGTTAATGATTATTACTCAAATTTAGTGTGTGGTATATTCAAAAAGATCATCAAATAAGTTATTTTTAACTGCATAAAATATAAAAGTAAAGGTTGTAAAAGCAATGACATGTGTTGCTAAAGAACTTCAGAAGTGTTCATTTGGGCTTCATACCCTTGGTCCCCAGAACCATCAGATTCTCTTCCCTGTAATCAATGTATTGCCCATAATATAAGACTCTGCTGCATACTCTCTCTTATTGTCACCTAGAAGCATGAAAGAAACAATGAAAATCATCACTGATGATAGAATAACCAGCTATGAAGAGTAGCAGAAATGGAAAGAACTACGAATCGTGGAAAGGAACTGTGTTAATTGCCAAAAAAATGACATCATATCTCAGTTAAGAAAACATAGGTAAATATAAATATTCTAAAGTTGAAAATTAAAAGTCTAGACAATATTAAGAAAAAATGGACTATTAAAAGTCAGGACAATCAATATTATAAATGATCCTTTATGTTAAATAATTATTGCATGTGTATTTTATTGGATTGCATATATATATGTTATTGAAATATTTAATCGATTGGTGTGTGCATAGAAATAAAAAGTGTTTATTTAAATATTGCATGGTCTATTTTCTATCTCTTAACTGTGTCACAATGATTATATGATTATTAATATGTACAAGTCATTAATGCACTGGATCTTTTGTCCAAAGTGATGGAGCTAGTATGGGTAAGATTTCAAGCACTGAGATCAATTGCATTTTATCTGGGCATGCCAGTTATATAAAGTTATATAGTCAAATGGTGCATGAGATTCATCTTTAAACAAATAAATTGCCTTCAATGATTGGTGACGTCCCAGCAGTTATGGGATTCTATGATCAGGAAAAATGATCAGGACTGTGCTTTGAGTGCCCTAATCTAGTCATAAGTATCATTGATAGTTAATCTTTCAATGATATTCTACCCCTCTTTTTGATTGTGCGATCACTGGGACAAACATGTTATACATTTAGAAATAAAAGTAAATAAATAAAACTTGAATAGTTAAGCCAATAAGTAAATAATAGATAAGAATAATGTTGTCATCTGATAGTGAAAGAATACATATAAATAAATATGAATAGAAATAATGTTTTTTAAATAGTATGGAATGTATAAAATAGCGAAATGTTAGCAGTACAATATGTTGATAGAGATATGTAGTCAGTTAACAAACATAGATGGTTAATACTACTACTACTATAAAAAGACTAATAATAATAAGACCATATATAATAATCAAAAATAGTTAAGAATATTGGTCAATATTGCTACCCCTCATTATCATTACAATATATATATATATTATTGTATTGTTTTGAATAATTATATATATAGTATTATGTATATAATATCCATGTAAATAGAAAATAATCTTTAGCCTTTGAGGTTACCAAAAAATTATCAATTACAAGTAATTGACAATCCCAGATTCCAAATCAGTTTTTTTAAATCAAATTTATATTAAATCTTTTCTTTGAGTTTTTATTGAAGTAAAAGAGGTCCTCCTTTAATTTAAACACAAAGAGCTATTATTTATAAGTGTGAGAATGTGAAAGAATAACATCTTTCTTGACATTCTGTAAATAATTTTTTAAATTTCTCCAGAGAGTTGTTTATATTGAATAAAATATTTCTATGGATTGTTATTATAATAAGAAATAGAAATGAGAGATAATAAGCATGTAAATAGAAACTAATCTTTAACCTTTGATATAAAAGATGCCTTTTATTTCCACAAAATCTCAAAGAAAAGTGCTATTATTGATTTAATGAAAAAATATGATTTGGCCTCAGGGATTGTCAATCAGTAGTAATTGATAATGCCTTGGTAACATCAAAGGTAAAGGTTGATATTATCTCATTTCCATTATTTATTATAATAACAATCTGTGTAAATATTTAATTCAAAATATACATGTATATGTGTCTGTAAATGTATTTGCATGTGTTTTTTTCTTAGAATAAAGTCTATAGAAAATAAATTAATATAAAAGTTAAACATTTATTTATTATTACATTTAAAAATAATATCAGTATGCTTTACAAATCAGCATAGAAGTCAGATTGATTTGTTATAAATTATTTTTTAAAAATTTAATAACCAAACTTATAACTTTCTCTCCTATTTTTAACAAACCATATACATCAAACATTCCATGAAACCCACCAGAAAGCACATGCTCTTCCACAGGAACACCAGCAGATTTCAGACGTTGGCTATATAAAATACCATCGTCCCGGAGAACATCATAAGTTCCAGCTATCATAAGTGTTGGTGGAAGTCCTTTAAGATTTCTTTCCATCAGAGGAAAGATTTGTGAATTCAGTAAATATTTTTTCAAAACTTTAGCGACTTCTTTATTACATTTAATATTTTTATATGGTTTTTTATAATTTTTGAGATATTTTTGGGGAATGTTTTTAATATCTACAAAAGAAGCATATATAGAATTTCTTAAATCTTCACAGATATGTTGGTTCTTCATTAATATGGGAGTATATGATGCATTCAAACCTAGATATAGCAAAGTGTAATAAGGAGGGTCTTCAGTATGAATGCTAGGAATTAAATCATTTTGTAGGCTTGATGGTAAATTAAAGTCAAAAGCTTGTAGTGCAGGATAAATTAATATTTGTACTTTAGGAACAGGTAAACCAGAATCACGTAGTTTAATTGACAAAGCCGTAGCTAATCCACCTCCTGCACTATCTCCCATAATAGCTATTCGATTAACGTCAACATTATATCTACCACTGTACTTTATCCAATGAAGATAAACCTTTTCAATTTCATTTATCTGTGTAGGGTATTTAGATTCAGGAGCTCTGCTGTAACTATGTATTAAAACGAGAACAGAATAAATATTTAAATATTAATTTGCTATTAAAGAATCATTGTTACATATAATGAATCACCTATATATCTATCAATGTACTGACTTCCTATCTATCTGTGTATTTATCTATATATCTCAACTGCATTTGCGCATCCCATTCATATAATCGTCTATTCATTCATCTATCTATGTATTATTCCATTTCTCTCTTTTGAATTACAGTCACTTGTACATTAGTTATAGCCATTCTAACTTCATAAAAAGTAAATCAAATTAAAGATGATTTTTTTGCGAAATATGAAATTAAATTTTTAAAACAATTGTTATTAGTAATTCATATGGATCTTAGATCAGCATAAGATAATAGTTTTAGAAGTAATAGATTGGTCATCTTTTATTGTGCCTTACGTTTGAAATATTTTTGGCTAGAGAAACAAGCTTTAAACTAATCAAGGTATATATTGACAATTAGTCTTTAAAATAAAGTAAGAAAACAAAATTTTTATCATTTTTAAACTTTTCCGACAAATATTCATCTGACTTCATCAATGACAATATTTGCATAGGAGTCAAACTGAGACATGTAGATTCTCCTTTAGATTCTTGAATATCAAATTGAAGACAAATGCTCTAACCAATTAAGATATTCTGTCAAAGATAACAGATGGTAGAAATTTCATATATTTATATATAAGGGTTAATTCAAATCCTTCTGAATTCTTCAATATTTTTTTCCAAGAGCAAAGTTAATTAGAGTTTTTTTTAATTTTTTTTCTATTTGGGTGTTACTACTAACAAGTTATTTGTATTTGAAAATTTTAAATAAAATTTAAAATTTTCTATCCATTCAACATTTACTGATAGATGACAGAAATAGCCCAACATGTTATCACATGTAATACATTATCATCACAAACGTTCAGGCAAACATTAAACATAGCTTTTGAATAGGAAATGGCAACTGATATATATATATAGTGTGTGTGTTGGATATCTTAATTTGAAATTTATTCTTAAGTTATGTATGTAGCTCCCATAACAGGAAAAAGAATTAATATTTTTAGTTTTTCCATGTTAATAAAATATTTTTATTAGTAATGCCATTCTCATTTAATTACTTCCATTTTTAAATGTATTAGTAATACTGTGTCTTCAACATTATTCACAGTGTTTGCTATTAATATTCAAAGTGAAACTAAAAATATTAACAGAGAAGGAAATTTAGCAAAATGAATTTAGGTTAACAATAAAATCTGTAAGAACAATCGTTCAACAATGAACGTGGCTATTTTTGAAGCAGAATTATCACAGCTATTTTTTCAAATATTATTACAACTTCTTTTGATTGAATCAAATGCCTTACCGAAATTGATTGTCCTGATAATAAAAGCTACAGTGCAGTTTATCTAAAAACAGTATATGTTAATCATGCATATACAAATAAAAACAACCTGTTTAAAACAATTCTTTAAAATAGTTTGTCCAAGTTGATAATAATGATACTCCATAATAATTGACCATTCCATCATCAGATTTTCAATTGGATGGACTGTTGAAAAGTTAGAGTGTGGAACGGATTGAAGCCTGTCCATTAAAGTATAAAGATTGGCTATCTTAATATATATTTTAGCACTTATAGCATATATGTGTAGAGATGATAATCCCTGCCAACTGATAATTGCTGGTTTAGCATGAAATATGTATATTGGTGATTATTTATCTTTACGACATATATGTGTTCAAGTGTATCAGTGTTATTAGATAGAGTGGAGAATGGTGGGTCATGTGAAAGTCTGTGCTCATATACCCTATATAATAATTATTTCAATATTTTCTATTCCTTATTTTTTAAAAAATTAGAACAGTAGAAACATTCATAAAATCAAAAGATACAATTTCAGGGATTCATACATATTTTTAAATAATTCTAATATTTTTGAAGCTAACATATTTTCCTAGCAGCTATATTTTAAAACGTTTTCAGGTATCCAGACATAATCCTACAGTCTTCTCCATTTTTAAGATTTTAAAGTGTTGCATTAATTTCATTAAGGTATCCTAATCTGAATGATTAATCATTTCAACACTTCTACCATTATTAAAAAGTGATGAAAATTCATATTTAAAATATCAAAATGTAATAATGACATCCACTAATTTGATATGATTTTCCAGTCATGCTATGTTTGATACATAAAAAAAACACCCTAAGTGACAATGGTTAATAAATGACTGTTATTCCTTTACAGCTTTAATGCACCAATCATTCTTAAGTCATCTTTTTTAATCAAGTCACAAATCATATTATATACAATGAATAAGATGCTCCCTAAAAGAATTCCTTGCCTCATTAACATGATTAGCTTAGATAATACAAATTGGCAGTTTTAACGTTTAACAGTTATAAAACATTAGCACAAATAGTAATAAAATGTGATAATATAAAGCAAATCTATCAAACTAAATATGGATATATATATATTTCTTATAATACTTCTTTCAATGCAAACAAATTAAAAAAAAAATCTTTATTTTCCTTACAGTTTCGGCTGTCCAGCAGTCTTCATCAGAGCTTTATCAAATCTTTTCTGCTTTAAAGTCTAAATATTGTGAGAAATTTTTAATGATCATAAAGATCCATAATAATTACATTGTATGGAAACAATAGTAGATAATTCCGAAGGGAAATCAACTCTATACTGAAATAACTTACAATTTTCTAATATATGCCAAAGGTAAATTTTTTTTTTGCAATAACAACTTTTGCAGAAATGTGATACTGCTACCATCACAAATTAAAGTGCAAAATTTTGAGAAGTTGTTATGTTTGATAGTAAAACTAAGAGATGTCAGATGGAATGTTTCATATACTGATTATGCATCTCACATAAAAGATGATAACACTTGTGATCTTTTTCAGTTTTCTTCCAGTTCTGATGGAGAATTAATTGCGCTTGTCCCTTATTCAGGGGATATTGTTTGGAAGTAGAATTATAGTTATCCTATTGTTGCCTTGTATATTCTAAAAAAAGAAAGTTTAAATGCATTCCTTTTTAAAGCATTGGGATTCAAATAATGAGAGTATTATATCATGAAGTGTCCAAATGGTGACATTAGCTTGTTAGTCAAATAAGAAAAGGAAGAGCTTTAGAAGCTTTATATATTGGTAAATATAAGCATGGCCTATATGCTCTTTCTGCTATGATCAATAAAGTTATCACTTTACTGATGTCATTAGGTCCTCTTTAAATGTAAATAGACCTGTCTCTATCAGTTACAAATTTAGCCAATCCATGTAGAATTGGAATACAAAAAAAGGTGAATTATGGAAATATAACTACTAGCATTAAAAAATTTGATTATAGTATAGTTTTAAATGAAATGGTATCTGATTTCATTATTATCATTATTCTGCAGTTAGAGTACTGGTGATATAATATTTATATGATACATGATATACAGAATTAGCAAAAATATTAGTTTTATGATATATGAAGCCAATAAGTGGTTATATATTATGAGCCATGATACCAATTACATTCTTGTTACTATATACATATATATTGCAATAGTCAGTTTATATATATTTAAATTTATTTTAATTTAATTGATTCAGGCACAGTCTGACATTAAACATCAGGAAATATACAGGCATATATTCTTTATTTAAAAAATTTTAATAGACTTTAAAATATTTTCTTAAACATGCGATGATGATGTCCACTACATAATCGACATTTGCAATACCTAGCTAAATCACATAGAACATAAGCTACTCCCAATGAAATAGACATGGAATAAATATGAAGACCAGGCAATATTACATATAAAGAAGTTAATACTCTATTGAAACAAATACCAAAAACAATAGTTTGTTTACAAAGTAATAATTATCAAACAAGATATAATATTCTTTTACCCTAATCATGCTTATAGGACTATATCACAAAAATTTGTGACAATTTTTTTTTTTATATTTTGATTATAATTTAATAGTAATAATTGCTTTAATAAGCCATTTATTATCTGTCTTTTAACTTTTAATTCACACACATAATGAAAAACAGTAGTAATTATTTGTAAAGTGTCCAAGTTTTATTTTGATAATTTTAACATCAATATTTCAATTACATACATACTAACACAGTTTTATGTTCAAACACATTTACTGTAGGAATAAATCCTTACCCTTTAATCCACCTTGGATGTAATCCTATATAATGCTGATTCTAGCAAATACAATGCATTTATTTGTATCATAAGCTTTATAGTATAGTCACACATACCTAGTATGAGATTATTTTAATCTATACATATTCTTTATAAGGATAATTCTAGGAAATGGCCATTTTAAGTTCGAATCCTGATTAACCATAACTCAAATTAATGATAAAGATGGTTCTTTTGAGTTCAATATCTAATTTAATAAAAACTCAAACTAATTATGAAAATTGTTTCTTTGAAATCTGACATTTGATTTATACAACAAAACCATGAATAAGCTCACCATATAGGTATAGCATATTTAACCATTTAACTATAACAACTACATTTATATTATAAGTTCTACATACATAAAATCTAACATTAATCAAAATGAGATCTAATTTATGTACAAATGTACTTGATTGAATTTCAAAATGAACCTTTAGTTTAAAACTAATAATTATGCTACACTTAATATTTTAACACTTGGACAGTAGACTTAAAATATTTTATACATACTTATTTTATATTTTTAAAACAAATATCACATCATTATTTTACAACAATCTCCATGTAGTCATATCATTGTTGTATTCTTGAATATATAACTTACTATTTCAAAATTTTAATGTTTATATAATTGCCTATATGTTCAAATATATTTTTCTAATCAAGTATTTTAATGCAAAATTATTAAGTCAATCATAACGGTTTTTCCTGTGAAATCTCTCAATGAATATATGAGATTTTTACTATGGTGTAATCATTTTTAAATTCGTTATTTTTTGACAGAAGTCGATATTCTCTAGATAGATTTATAATAAATGTAGAAATTTTAAAATATATCCAAGATATTATATTTGAAAAAAAAAAGAGAGAATTAAAGTAGGTAGATTAATTTGTAGTTAAGTTTAAAGTTTATCTCTGGACTAAAAATTATATAACAATTAGTAATGATTATTAATATATTTATCTCAAGAATGTTGTTAAATAAATGAATGGAATAAATTTAGCAACCATAAACTGAATTGTAATAATCTGCTATAAATAAATATAAATAAAGATGATAAAGAGAGCCGAAAGAATAATGATTTGGATTAATTAAAAATAAGTTTTTCAACTTGAAATGCATATTTGGGTTTATTTTACTTATTTTAGATATTTATTCATATGGTCAAAATGTTCGTAAAATATAAAAGTCATAAAGAAAATCTAATATTTAACTAAAGATGTGTAGAGATGACATTTTAGTAATAATTATATGTTTGACTATTTCTGTCAATTAATATTAAATATTGAATATCTTTATAAAAAATCAAATATTATTTAAAATTTCCATATACATTGAACTGTTAGTAGTAGTACACAGATTAGTATATGGGACAACGTTTTGAGTGATACTATTTTCCTCTCTTCATCAGGTGTTTGTGGATATAAGTGACAGTACTAGCATGGAAATCAAACCTGAATCTTTATATTGATAAATACTTTTTGTCTAAAGATCCAGATTTGATTCCTATGCTAGTACTCTCATTTAAGTCCAGAAGCACCTGTTAAAGCGAAGAAAATAATACCACTCAAAACTTTGAGTTATATACTAACCTGTGTACTATTACTAAGAGTTGAATGTATTTGGGAAGTTTAAATAAAATTAAATTTTTTTAAATATTTAATAGTAAATGATAGAAATAGTTCAATATATAATTACTATTAAAGAACATCTAATTATTCTTCCTTATGTCATTAACAATCTCTCTGTCATTTTACTAAATTCAGGTACTATATTTCCCTTAATGACTTTGAATGCACATTTCTTTTATTCTGCTTAATTTTTTTACTTGTATTTGTAATTTGAAGGTAAAATATTATTTTATTGCCAGATGCCATTTATATGAGATATTTGCATGAAAAAGCATAAAATGCATCAAGAGAATAAAAATAAAAGATGTATTGATTATTGATGAAGAGAAATTATAAAAAAATGATTTAAATTTTTTATGCTATCAAGAATTGGAAAAAATTTGAAAGAATAACTATAGATTATGTAATTGATTCTAGACAATGATATTAGTTTACTATTTCACATCATAATATTCCTATATGGCATGGTATTTAAAATCGTGTGAATAAATAACTTTTTCTGTAGATATTATGGGATATTTCTATAGTTTATATAAAAATTGATAGGTAAGAAATTAAGTTATCTAATTTGTTTTGATTATCAATCTCCAAATATCAAACTATTTTTTTTTTTGTTAATTTATTTACAGAAAATACTATTGATAAAAATGTAAGATTCTCCAACTAATATGACATAACCAAACACTACCGTTTCTTACTTCAAACTATTTACATTTTATAATTTAAGTGTCTGTTGAGTTGTGATTTGTATTAGCATATAATATATTTATTTGTGGTTTCAAAGATAATTGGTATATGGTGGCAATTTTAACCATGACGATTACATGATATTTGCCATGAAGCAATTTCCAATCAAATGATCAGATTAGTATACTATATGAGAAAGAAAATTTAGCATTATGGAATGAAATTACTACTATTCCTGACTTTGGATTTAAAAAAAATAATTATTTGTTTAAATTATTAGCTGCCATCTCACACGTAGCTCTTCTTAAATCTAGTTTGTTAGTAATATCTTTTCATTCAATAGTAATCATGTATTGAATAAATTGTACTAAAGCAAGTTTTATCTTTTTTGATAAAATCAGATTGGAGTCATTTGTTATAAAATATACTATAATTTATTTATATTCAATGTAAAGACTTTTTTTTTGTAAAGTAGACATCAATGAATTTGGCGACCATATCTTAAATACCTTTTTGATGGAATGAGAGTATATAAACAATGGATTTATTTAATCCAGTTTTAGTATTAATAGTGAGATAATTAGCACTTTGGCTAAGACAGTAATTACAAGAATATTTGTTTAATGACTAAATAATTGAGTATATTAAGCTTTTCAAACTTTAAAGGTGAAATGCTCAAACCAATACATATTGAGTTGCACAAACATATTTGAGAGTGATTTTATTATCGAGATTATAATTTTTTATACTTGGCAATAAAGTTGACAATATATAAAAAAATCTTACTGGAAATTTCATGTTTGAGGGAAGCAGTACAAAAAATTTTTTCATTCATGAAAAATTATTTAAAACTTGTAAAACTTCAGACTAACAGAATAAATATTAAATGCTCACTCTGTCACTAGGGGCTCAACTATCGCAGCAATTAACCATAATATTTTTTAGAATTCTTTTCCATTTCACTGTTTATTATTACTGCTAATTTATTATTTTAATCACTAATATTTAACTTAATAGCTTTTTTTTCAACAACAATGTATATTTTTCTGATTTTTTAGAATAGGTCTGAGTTAATTTTAGAATTTGTGTCTTTACATTTAAATTAGTAAATTATTTTTTTTGTATGGTTGATAAACAAGAATACTTTTTTGGAAAAAAATTGGATTTAAAATTGTGAGTAAAAATATTATTTTTTGGAATATTGGCTTTAAAGAAGTACTGGAAGTCTATTATTATAGTCTTTCCATGAGCTAAATAAAAATAATATTTTTTGGCAGATGGTCTAGCCTTTTGAAACTGGCAATATTAATAATATTAACAAACTTATTAAAAATTTAGATTTTTGATTAGAGTTGCAATAGGGGTTGAGAGTACTAGAGTCTATTATATCCTACTAAGTTAAAAGGTTGTCATTTTATTAATTCTTAAACCAAAATTGGAAAAGGATAAAAATTCTTAAATGCACTTTAGTCAAAAACGTTTTTATAAAAAATAAACAAGTTTCGACAAAAAACATTGCTAGAGATAAGTGGAACAATTGAAAACAATTAAGAATTTCAAGTTCATTAATAAAAACTCTTTTTAAATATTATTAATATTAATTAAAATACAATATATATAAATAATGTGCATTAAGATAGATTGAAATGATACTCGGTCATTGTTATGTTATCCTCTTATTTATTTTGATTTAGTATTTCATGTTTAGAGATGTATCGTATAATTTAATAATCATTTTGAATCATTAATACACATGCACCCACACTCAAACACATACTTACTTCACTGATATGATAACAGCATTTAGACTTTTTGCTATTGAAACCATTTGATTCACATAATTTTCTAATAAATAGATATTAAGTTATTTATTTTAGCAATGCATCATAATATTTTTTCTATATGACATATATGCCTATTAACTATTTACTAAACATATTATATATAATAACATATGTAATAAACCTCAACTTCAATACAATAATTACATTATTGCAGTACCATCAAATATTGAAACAATCAGCTCTTAGATTAAAAATAAATTCACTTCCATCTATTTTCCAATATCTTATAGAAATAGCAGACTAGACAATAATTTTTTAATAATAAGTGGAAATATAAAGCTAATTTGAATGAAATTATGTTATCATTTTGACTAGTTTGACATCAATAATATTAAAACATTATTATTTAGTCTGATATTCATAGGAGATCATAGAAATCAGAAGGAAGTGAATTAACTTTTTTTAATCTAAGGGCCAATTATTTTGATATTAGAGGGCATTATATCAATGTAGATTATGAGTGAAACTGATATTTATAATTTATGTTATCATGTATTATTTAATGAAGCATAATTTAAACTTGATATATGTATTTAATTATGTTCATATGAATGTTTTTATGGGTTACAGATATAAAAGCCATATTTTGCAGGTTTATTAATGTAAGATTTTAATTATATATTCCAAAATTTTGACTAGATCACACAAGTCCTCAACTGGTTTGTCTGATCAAGATGAAACAGAATATCTAATTAAAATCTTCCACAGATGAACCTGAAAAAAATGTCTTCTATGCATTTAATTATAAATATACAATTTTTCAATATAATGCATTTATATATAATAGATATATAATTAAATAAATAGAAAAGTATATAGACAGATAGACATATATATATAGATAAATAAATATTTACATATTTTTAAATTTATAAGTCTGTAATCAGATATAAATGAAAAAGATTAATAATATATATATATATATTGTACCGCCTGTCTTCTTTTTAAATTAAAAAAAAAATATATTGTAACTCTCACTGTCTTTGAAGGCTTCAGGTTCATCAGGTGGAGATACTAATATCATTGGCAGCAAGCTATCAATAATATCAACACTCTGATACTAAATTATAACACTGGCCATTCAACCACTTTATTTATTTTAAGAAAAAACCCTTTAAGTGCCAGTCAGTTACAATGTAATTAATGTAATTGCTCACCCAGCAACAAATTTAATACCTGCCCTCCCAGCCAGCTCCTCAGATTCTAGCTACTCCAAATTCTCCACCCACATTATAAACCTCCATTTCTCAATCTCAATAGTATAGTTATTTACTTATTAAAACATTGGCATTATTCAAAATCTATTGCCTAAAATTTTTCCTTTCTTTTAATATTGGCTCAAATCACTAACGATAATTAAATATTTTTATACCCTGCTCTCTTTCTTTAACTTCTCATTCTTGTCCCATAATAGAAAATGTGTACATATGTTCTTGTAATACATTAGATATTTAATACATTTTATCATATACATTTAAATAATATAAGTAGAAATAAAAAGCATATTTAATTAAAGTACACACACACCCTAATGAGATTTGATTTTAACCATCTGATTATGAAAGCTAATGTATGTAATAATAATAGCCTAGAAATTGATAGTTGTTATAAAGTTCAAAAGTTTTATCTCGCTGGTTTTCAATGGCTATAATTAAAAGTTTGAAGATAAAGGAAAATAAAATGATTTTATCTAGGATTTGAACACTGTAATATGCGCAATAGGAAAATGTAGCTTCTGCTGATTCTGTTGCTCCAACCGATTGATGATGATTCGTCATAGGCTTTTTTTAAATTTTTTGGTGATGATATATGAACTATTCTGGACATGGACACTCCACTGATTCTCAGGTTCAAATGAGCATTTTTCTTCTTCGAACTAACTGCAGGTGTTATTCCAGCAAAGTTTCAGGCCGGCCGCATGATTCGATGGGTTCAGCAATGCATTTTTTTATTTAACAGGATCAACTTTGACATATATTTTTTAATATAATACTATTATGTGATATAATAATAATAATATCAATACTTATTTAAACAATACCAAGCTCTCCCTTATATATACAGTGTTTCCTTATCTTAGGATCCATCAGACATTCTACTGCACTACTATTGGGTTTCTGTTCCTTTTCTTTTAGCATATAAGATTATTTGTATTAGTTTATATTTTAATTAAATAGTAGTAATTAGTCCTTTGTTTGTTACTTATCACTAGCCATTGCAATTATATTTTTCCTTTGTTTTGTTTTTCAGTTTTTAATTCTTTTATTTGCATTAGCTTTCAATTGTATTATTTTTGAGAAAATTTCTTTCTTTTTAACTTTTATTTTATATATGCACACATTCCGTTACTTTAATATTATAAGACAAGAATGAAGCTAAATAAATAATACTATTTATATTGTAAATTAATGATAAAAAGTGTTAATCACTTTCCTTTATCTATTCTTTATTTCTGAAATATTTTCCCCTATTTTCAGTCGTTTATCTCAATACAACCCCCACCCTTGTCCTTTTGTTCCTTTCTTTTTCTCAAACTTTTAAACTTCTTTTTTTTTTTAGACGCAAATATACATTTTATTTTTTTGAAACAAATCTCTTTCAACACATGTACACATGATAAGTACCATATAATGATATATATATATATATTAATGAAGTCACTGCATATTGATTAATATATTTATGTTTAATATTAAAATTATTTAATAAATATAATATGGAATAGACTATTTTTTAAAACTGTATAATCTGTTTAGCTAAAAACTCCACCTTTCTATTTTGAATAAGCTCCAATAAGATTTTCATCCATATTCCTCCACATTTAAACATTTTATTTTTGCAACTAAATCTTTTTTCTATATCATAAGTTGATAATTTTAATATTATTAATATAAATATAAGTTTTTACATGATAGACATTCTAAAAGTTAAATTTGATATTTGCAAAATATGAAAATAAATTTATACATGTATTTTTTATCTACAACAATGGTACATAATTTGAATTCTATATTATTAAAAGAAAGATATATTTAGAATTAGTAATGATCAAAAAAAAAATTTAAAAGCAAAGATATTATTAATTTTTATTTTTAAAAAATAATTTCGTTATTATTTTGATAAAGGCAATTCTAGTTCACCTAGTAGAAACTACTTTGATTTGTCATAACAGACTTTTAAAGAGTTATTTTTTTAAAAACAAATTTTTTTTTTTTTTAAAAAAGTCTCTTTTAGTGACATAATATTTTGGTTTAAAATAAGTATTTTACCAAAATAGTGCATAAATAACCTTTGATTTGTAAACAAATTATTGAAAATTACATTTTTTTTCATTAAACCATTTTTCTTTTATTTTGTCTCAGGCTACAAAACTCTGCCAATAAAAATTCTCAATTTTGTTTACATCTTAGGCTATTTTGCTCATGGAATTATCATGCAAATTGACTACTGTCACTGCCTAAAAGGCCCATATAATGCTGATATTTTTTTCCAATTAATAATTTTAAAATGGCAAATGTGCTATAATAAAACTACACACAATAATGTGTGGTTACACATACACTTAAAAATATAGAAGATATAAGATTATAGTGTCACCTTAATACCCAAAACTAAAAAATCTGCGTAAGTTCATGACTGCTCCAGAAAATTTGGTTAAATTAGTAATTTTAAAGACAAAAATTGAATAGTTATAGATTCTGAGCTTAGTGTAAATTAGTAAATCAAAATTAAAATTGATTATATTAAATTCTTTAGCCCTTCATCTGACTTTGACTTTTTTATAAATAGAATTGTCTGATTCATTGTTGAATTATTTAAAAGCATTGCATTCATTTCAAAAATGAGAAAATATGAACAATGTTTTCTCTATATCTATCACTCCAGATTTATGAAAAAAAGTATATATATTAGAAATAAACACAGTCAAAATATAAATGTATAATTATTTAAAATAAAATCGGGAATGGCTTAAATATTGGCTAAGTAATTATTTGATATTTGTAAAATAATTAAAATTATTTAAAATCAAATATAAAAAGATGCCTTTAATCTTTTCATTTACAATTTTTTCAGGCTGGAAGCCAAGAAATTGTATTTGTGTTTTTTGCCCTCTACTGAGAAATTTTGCAAAGCTTTTTTTTTAGAGCTTTAAAATTCACATATTTTTTCCCTAATATTTTAATTTAAAAAAATTTAAAAGATGGGAGAAAAATTGAATATGGAGCCCTTCATAGTTTTTTAAACTCCACAATGATGAGTATCCATTATATATTTCACAATCTCAAACTTTGTGAGATTTCTTCAAGAAAATATTACAATGATTCATAAACTTGGTTTTTTGAAAAGTTTATGATGATTTTTGTACTATAATTGTGTAATAATTATTAGAAATTAAAATATATATTATTACATATTTATTTTTTACAGAAATGTTTTATTTTTAAATATAAAATAATAGATTCTTCTGAATATTGTTACCGTACAGAGTATGGTCATGGGAAATACAATTGTCTAGAAATAATGTCACTCAAAAGTCTGTTTTAATATTTAGTGATATTGTAAAAACTACAAATTTTTTAAAAACTTTTAATGCATAAATTGATAGATTTACTGGATATTAAAAATAATTTGTTCAGATTTTTAAAATAAACATTAAACAAAGAAGATTTTGTTCATTTTGCAAATTGAATCTGCTTCACCTGAAATTTCATGATGTGACAGTGCTTTGTTTTGATTAAAATCTAATTTTTAAAATAATTCTAAAAATCAAATGTGATTTTTTAACATTTATTTAATTTCTAAACAAAGATATGTATCAAATGAGATCAAACTTATTATATTCTGATAAATAATAATGATTTAATATTGAAGTGAAAGTTGAAAGCTTAAATCTAATGAGAACAAAGAAATCTGTCAGAATGTTAATGGAGTATAAAAGGGTTAATAGAAATATTTTTTTAAAATTACAATTCTGACAAAAATCTAAATATTTTTGTACAGAAAGAAAAAAAATTGTGTTAAACAAAACTGTTTTTTTTTTATAATAATAATTTGTCTTTACTTAAAGGATTACACAAGTAATATTTACTAAGGCAATACACCTTTCAAGCACACATGCTTAAAAGGTTTATTGCGTTAGTAAATATTACTTACATAATCAATACGTGTTAAATAAATTTATAATTACAACTTTAAAGGATTACAGTAAAATCATGAACTATGCTGTATAAAGGATATAACTTCAATTATAAGCTATCCAAAAAAATGTAAACAAGTAAACAAAAAAACCCATTGAAATTTGTAAATTGAATACATCTAATGATTGTGAGCAGCCATTTTCCATTTCTGAGCACTGCACAAGATTATGTTCACAAACAATCATTTTATTAATATAATTTTTTCAATTTATGTTGAAAACTCATACATTTTATTCTTCCTTTATTTTCCTTTATGAATTAGATGTATAATATTTCACATAATATAATAATTTCTAAGAGTAATGCTGAAAGTTCTACAAAATTTTAGAACATTCTTAAAATGAATACTGACTTTAAAAACATTAAAACAATTAGAGAGATCATAATTTCTTGATAAAGAGATTATTCTTTTAATTTTATATAGGAGAAAAAATAAGAGAATATTACTCAGAGTGTATTTACTTTTGATGAAAGCCAGATATTTTATTACTTACTTTATTTAAAGAATGGAAATATGCTATAGTAAATTTTATTTTTTTATTCTTATTTTTTTATAGAATGAATAAGTGAATACACACTTAGTGAAATATATGTAAATGTATTTTCTGAATTTATTATTAATAACTATATTAGTATTATCTTTTTAAGATTTTTTGTTTATATAATTTTAGTTTATATATGTATACTATATATACAAAAAGCATTATATGTATGTGTGTGTTAAAAAGTACTGTAACTTGAAGTTCAATGAACAATATGTATTATATTTTAATTAATGTTTATCAGCAAAATATGAGCTATTATACACTATTTATATATGAGAGGAGCTTGGAACCAAATATAGTATAATTTGTGGCTCTCCCACAATGTAAATTAAGAAAAAAAGCAGAACAATGATAATTATTTTGCTTTTATTAACCAAGACAGAAACTTACTTTCCTCATCAAATCTGACATCTTTTTTTTGTTCCAATTAGTAAGAGTTTTTTTAAAATGCTCAACCTTTCACTTTTATATAATTTTACTTAATAAATTGAACTTGGATTTCTTTTTAATTTAATTTTATAAATAACTAATATTCTAAAAAATAACATCTGGCTTTTTTAAATATATAAAAATGGACCTGTAAATAGAAGCAACAGAATGTAAACATCATCTACAATGTTTATCCAAATTCTGTTTCAAAAAATGAGCAAATTCTTTTTTATTTTAAGTTTTTTAAAAATATAAATGAATAAATGCTGATTTTTCATAAATCTATCAAATTATGCTTTAAACTCTGATATTAACTTTGTAATTATTAAAATATTTGAAAAAATTCTAACAGCATGCCAATTTTGACATGTGATGACATTAGCAATGAGTTTCATATGAAGTATCATCAAGAAGAAAAAATGCTCTTATAACAAAGCTTTCCTTAATGAACAATAGATTAAAGTTTTAGATGTTAGCCAGTATCCATAAGATACTGACATCTTCAGGTATTTTTATCAATTAAAATAATCAATAAAGGCATTATGGGGAAATCTAGATATTAAAAAAACCCTATATTATCATCACTTACAATAATGTAAAAAATGTATTTTAAATTTGTAAAATAACTTTGCTTTTTCTGAGGGAAATGATTTTCATAATGGATTCAGATTAACTATATTAAGTAAGATTACAGAGAATATTATTGAAGTCTATTGAAACCAGCTTCCTGCTAGTTTTCATACTGATCAAGTATGAACTTCCAGAAAAGTAAAGAATGGGTTCTCTGTGTTTCACAATCCAATATATGAACACCTGAAGTTCATAAAATTATAGAAAGGGTAAATTGATTTGAAAACTGCCAGAATTTATCTCATTTACCTGGTAATAAAAAGGTAAACCTTATATTGGGAGACTCTACTATATAACTTATATATATATGCTATTTCATATATATGCATAGAAGTACTGATGAAAGAAATTTTTTGTCTCTAATATATATATAGTCCATGCACAATATCTACTTCATAAAAGTATGAGAACAAGAAAAATAAACTACACCTGGGTCTCATTTTATGCTGTAGATAGGTTCCACAGAAAACCCGCATTAAAAAACATCACACAAAAATAGACTTAACTTAGCTTGAAAAATGGGGGATAGTCTGTAATTTTCAGAATTCACATAAAACCAAAGCAACAAGGAAAAATTACTTTAAAATTCGCATTAAAAAATAAGCAAATAAAATATGACTAATAAAAAATTTCAAATATTTGAAAAAAATTACTACAAGACAAACTTTTTTTATGTTTTTATTAACTACAGTATTTAATTTTACATTTTTCATACATATTTTAATCATTACCTCTAGCATTCATTTGTAAACTGGTAAGAAATCAGACTCGATGTGATGTGATGTATTGTAGCTTCTCCTTAAACGAAGTCAAGAATCTCTCAGCAATTATGCCCAGAGAAACCTGTTAGCCACTTTATTTTTATTCGTGATGTGATGTACAACTAGTGCCATTTTCAGTCTTATGCTGTGTTAGTGGTTTTTTGTTTCTATATTAAAAAAATGAAAACTGCAATCAAAACAAAAAGATTATACATTATCATTAGAAAGATTATTTTCAGTTTAGAAAATCTTTGTTTTTTATTTTAAAAATCTAAAAGATTATTTATTTCTGTTATATATAACAAAATACATTTTAAAAGTTTAAATTTTTTGAATATTTATTGCAATATTTTTATATGTAAGTATAAATCTATTATTATTATTATTTACTCATTAGTATAAGTAGGTTATTTACATAAAAGCTAAGTTTCTAAATACAGCTTCAGGCCATATTCATGTTAGCTGCCAATATAACATTATATTTTTGGAAAAAAAAGTATTTCAAGTGAAAATAAGTTTAAATTTCTTGATATCTAATAAATATAGTGAAATATGAAAGATATTAAGAAGAAACATGAATCGCATAACTTCAAAATCGCATTAAAATAATCCACATAAAAATGAGACCCAGGTGTATTGAGACAGTTTTCTTAACATTTATCAGAAGAAAAAATAAAAGTTGAAAATGAAAATATTTTTCAGACGACTTTTTAAGAAGGAATATTCATTTATTTTAAGATATATACATACAATTTAAAAATAGTAATAATATTACAAGGTAAAGATAATTAAAATTAATACCTGAATATTTTATTTTTATATTAGATACACATGTATGTGTGTACCTATTACATTTAAGTGAATGTTTAACTTATTGTATTTTGTTAAAATAGATTAATATATATTAGTTTATTATGAATTGAAATATTTTGTTAGACTTACGTGTTTGTGTATATAGATATGTGTTCATTTAATATTGCTTAAACTTCAATGTAAATAATATGATGTGTATAGTTTGGCTTGTCAATCTATAAAATATCTTCAGATATTTGTAAGTAGTCAAAATCAGAATGATTCATTAGCATCATAGCATACTTATCAGGCCATTCATTTTATTATTATTTCTATTTAATAAATGCATTAATCATTATTTTAAGTTATTCCAGTGAAATTATTTAATTATGGAATAGATTAAGTCTGTGTATTTTCTCTTGCATACAATTATCAGGAATTTTGCAATCCTAAAGCCAGCTTTGGACTTCATGGTAGACAGATATATACACGAGTGTGGGTGAATATGGTTTACTGTAGAATTACTTAAATGGTGGTAAGAAAATGAAGTTCATCTTTAATGTTTACTTCACTTTATATGTTTTATGATGATGATTAGTTTATTGATGGCCTGTAGACTTATAGTGCTAGATGGCTCAGAACATTGATGATGTCCAGAATAATCACATTTTTTTGATATATTTATTATTGTAATTATTTTGCTCTTAAGTATGTATGCATATGAAATATTACTAATTTTTTTATATTATAATCTAAGTTTGACATTGTCTAGATACTGATTAGACAAAGATTTTTTAGGGTACCTCTTTTAAATCTAGTCACAAAGATTGTCTGTTGATTAACATGTTGTTAATACCCTATCTGATCGTTAATGATTATTCTTGGTGATGCCATATCATTACTTATAATGATTCTTTATTCATTTTCTATGTTCAGTAAAAACAGTGATGTTTTGATGATGAAGTTTATTGCATCATCTCTCAATATCATTTTGTCCTGTACCATTACAATAGATCACTTTCATTAATAAAAATACCATTAAAATTCATATTCAAACTTTAGTATCAAATTGAAAATTCAGTATCTATTTAAATAGAAAGTGAGTTATGTTTGATATAATCTCAGATGATCTCCTGAGAATCTGACGTCATCAAGTTTTAGTGACAGAAAAACGTCTCCTATAAAACGTTGATTTCTCATCAAACATTGCAGATATTCAAGTTAATAACTTCCTATAGCGGCCCTAACTATTTAATTTTAATAGTCTATATATTTATGTGGTATTTAATATATATATGAAAATATTTAGTTTGTGCAGTTTTCTATTATAATAATTTAATTAGAAAATTCTTGATCAATAATTTGCCTGATAGTTTTAACTTTCACTCTTAGCCTTTAGCAGTTAACCTTGATTCGCTATTGACCTAGAAAGAGTTTTCTAAATAATTACAAACGGAAGCTCCACATACTAAGTATTTTCATCCAAACATTCATTAAAAAATGTATTATAATATATATAAAACAAAATATAATGGTAAGTTACATCTTTATGACAGGACTCAGATATTAATATTTGAAAAATTTTACTTCATAATAGTTTGAACTTATTTAATTTTAATCTTATTACACTTTTCAAATTTCTACATCAACTTCAGACTTACACCTTAAGTTCCAAATGCAAAACTCTTTAACTTAGCTCTAGATTTTGATATATATATATTGCTTTAGCATAATTTCGGAATATATATAATTAAATATATTTATCAGGTACATTTTAATTTTAAATGTTAATTAATAAATAACAACATTAAGTACTTTCAATTGCATTAATCCAATTTTTTAACTGTTTTTACTTTAAAAGGATTATCTTATAGTAATTAAAAGTGCTTCCGCTATTATTTATTATTTAATGCTTTAAATTAAAAGTTATTGTGAAGCATATATTTAGTATTTACTCATTAAAATCAGTCAACACTTCGATATTTCCAAAATCAATAACAATCAACAATGTCAATCTGTTGACAAAAAGTGTAGTGAGATAGGTTGGCCTGAGTTTCTGTGATGGTGGATGGTTACAATTAAATGGAAATGAGATGAAAAATGCATAGATAAAAACAAACAAAGAAATCCTTTAATATATATTTAAACTGAAATAAAATGACTTATTAATTAGGATTTTACTATTCACTTTAGAGATCTGATAGCAAGTGAACAAACGTTTATTATTTAATGCCATTTAAGTATAAATACTCGAATACTATTTTATTTAAATTAAATTTTTAATTTATGTTATTGCTTTGACAATAATAGTTAATAAAGTTCGTTTTACCCGTTTAAGTAGCTTGTATTTTACTAAACGATTTGTGACAATGTATTAGTTAAGCTTGTGGTATGGAAATAGAGCGTCCTACAAAATAAATCTACGATTCGGCTGTCGGAAAGATTGACCGACCAGCATACAGCTCAAGCAGATAGTGAATAAAGATATCACCATAAAATTTATCTTTATATATATATAAACAACAATAACATTATTTTATTATTTAATATCTAATTAGTTTATATTGATATTTTGATGATATTAATTACAAGAGATAAATTAATTTTGGCTATATATATGACAATTTAGATATTAATTAAAAATAAACATTATATATGCGGTGAAGAATGTATCTACACATTTATAATAAATGAAGTTCCTAACAGCATAAATTAGTAATATAGAGAAAGAACTAAAGTGTATATTTTGAAGAATAGTGATTTGTTGGAATCAGCTGTCCCTAATGTAATTAATATATATATAAATTTGAATTCTTAGCATCATTATTACTATTACAATTATAAAATATTTTGATTAATTTAAACACTTATATATTCTAAACATATATACAAATGATAATCCCAAACGTTGATATTCCCTATCTGCTATTATATATACAGGTATAAAACTTAAAAAAAAAAAAAAACGCCTTATATCAAAGAGAGAGTACACCTGCTTGTCATGTCTATATCTGGGATTCAAATCTAGGTTTAGAAAAAGTTTTATCATGAGAAGGATTTTTTCTCAGATAGTTGCCCCATAGTTAACTCAACAAACAATTCAACTTAGGTCAGTAAATAAATATCTACCTGTCGTTAGGTAGAGGCATAAATAAAGATGAAAAGAGCTTAATCTCGTAACATCTTGAAATTAAGAAGCCTAATGAGTATTGGAGAAATTTTAGCTTTGCAAAAAAAAAAAAAAAAAAAGGCTGTTTTACAATTTAATTAAAAGATAATCCGACTTTAGAAATCAATACTAAGACTTAGATTGTTAATATAAAGAGTTTGTGCATGCAATTATTTAATGCAACATATACACAAAAACTAAAATTTTTACATTAAAATTTGAAATCAAAATTTTTTTCGGGGGAAATATCATGTATCAATCCTCAGCATTGAAAATTTCTATTATCAGCTATCAAAGAATTCTATTTAATTTTTAAAAAAAAATCACAAATACAGAAATATAGGCTGATAGAGTTATGGTAAAATGTCTGTCATCTTTACCAAGGCTATGTTGTGTTGAAAAACTGTTGTGTCTTAAGTAATAATGAGCCAATTTGTAAATTAAATTTTTTTCGTTAGATATTTTAACAAGTTGTCCAATCATAGAAAAAGATTAAGAAAAGTTTTCAACTGAGCTTCTTCATATTTGTTTATAAAGAAATAGATCTTTTCAGAATTTTAATGTAGCTTTTTTAATTCATAAATCCAATTTTTCTAATCTGTTTAGTGTTTTATGGTTATCAAAATCAGTGGTGTGGCCAATGTTTAAAAAATGTGAAGTAACAGCTGATATAATTAACTTTTGACTGAAAGCATTTTATGCTCTTTAACTCTCAGACTAAAATCTAAAGATCAAGTACTTTAAGCACATCAAGATGTCTATAAAATTTCATGTTTTCGATCCCAAGCACCATGTGACTAAAAAAAAAAATAGAATCGAAGTATAGAAGTTAAGAAACATAAAAATGTTTTTAATCAAAAGTCAATTATATTTACTCTTATATTGTATTTTTTAGATATTGACTAGGCCACTGATTTTCATAGAAGTTAAGTAGATTGTAAATGTGAATTATGAAATACGAGAAAGAATATTGAAATTTTGGTAAGACTTTATAAACAAGGGTGAAGAAACTCAGCCATTCCAGTCTTATAAAAAACCATTATTTTATCTACATCCCCACACTCTAGAATTATTAAAAAAATAGTTAATCATAAAATAGCAAAAAAATTTACAGAAACCTTTGTTAACTTTTCTTCGATTATGATTGGACATATGCTTGATAAAATATATAACGAAAATACCTTAATCTCAAGACTTGAACGATTTCATCAAAAAATTGATGACGTATTTCTTTGGAGAGTATTTCTCTTATCTGTGAATAGGGATTTTTTTTAAAGAACTTTAAACAGGATTTTTAAACTTCTGATCATCAATAGAAAATCTGATATACAATATTTCTCCAAACTTTTTATTATTATATATATATAATTTTTTTTATATACCATTTAATTATCTACTTAATCTGCTTTTTTGAATGTCCTTTTTTTAATTTTTACAATAATAATTACAATAATAGCTAGCTGGAGCATTTAGGTAAAAAAAAAACTATACTTGCCTGGAGTTCTATATACATAAGCACCTCCATGTAAAAATAAAATACCAGGCCATAATTCTTTGCTAGGTGTTGTTGGTTCATGAACAAGAACTGGAATGCCCTCAAATTTAGTCCATATAACCTGTATACAATATATATATATATATATTCATAGTAGTATTTCCAGGAGCTTCGTGTAATAAAAATAAAATAGCCGGATGTTTCAGTACAATAACAAGTACTTTCCTCAGAGTACTTGTTATGGTGCTGAAACTATTTAGCTATTATATTTTAATTACACGGAAGCGCCCTGAAATAATACTATGAATTCATCATTTATCCCTGAGAATATTAGAATTAATATATATAAATGACATTTTCCCAAGCTGATCTATATATGATTGATAGTACTAACATATTGATTTTTCTGCTCTGTTACACTAGCTATTTGTAATTGGTACAACTCAGCCGAAACGTCAGAATTAGGATATCATTTATATCTATAGCCCATTAGAAAGAATGAGATTAGGAAGTCAAAACAACAATACAAAGAAGACTGAATATAGGGGCATTAAAAATCTTGACTCATTTATAGAGAAGCCCATGAGTGTAATTTTTCAGAAACAGTTGTCAAATGATTGTATGAGACATGGAAAACTTATCATTAACATAATGTGTATAGTGAATTTAAGAGTAAGATAAATAAATTTTTTGAAAGTAAGGGGAAAAGTTAAAATGATAAACTAAATTTCTTTATAAAACAAGAGATATCTTTCTAATATAGATACTTATCACATTTATGTTGGTAATGAATGTTGAAATACAAAATTTTCTGAACGTTACATGTTCAAATCAATTACTTAAAATATTAAAAGTACGTTTTTTTATTGTAAAGTTATCAAACCACCATTTATTCAAATAAAATCGAGATTTAATTCAGATGTAACAAACATTCATCTTACTTATAATTGCAACAATTTTGAAAATGCTTAATCAAATTTGCTGTACATTAGAATATTTGCATGCATGACTACAGTTTTTTTTTGCAACTTAAGTAATCCAAATATTTGGTATCCCTTCCTCTCTTGATTATCAAATTGGAAAGATCCAATTGGAAAGAGCTGATTGGCTCTCCAACATGAATAAATTTTGCATGCTCATTGAAAAATAAATTTCAAACAAATGACAAAATCATCAGCATAATACAAAAACATTATTTTCTTTTCTAATAAATTGGCATTATAAATAGTGCTTACCATAAAATTGTTACTCTATATACAATGATATGTGGAATAATTGGACAGAAAAGCATCTAAATAAAGACTTAACAGAATGGAATGATATCTTTATGAAATAAAGACTTAACAGAATGGAATGATATCTTTATGAATAAATTATACTATGATTAATAAATTAACAAATTCTGTATAGGAGTAGAGCATTAGAATTCTGGAGCACAAGATCCCCCAATTGATTTGAGTTCTGGCGCTTATGATGCTTAACTTTTTAGAATTCCGAAATCGATAAAGCTGTTCAATTATCATCATCATCAACATCATCATCATCATCATCATCATCATCACTACTACTACTACTACTATTACTACTACTACTACTACTATTACTACTACTACTACTACTACTACTACTATTATTATTATTATTATTATTATTATTATTGAGATATACATAAATGTTAAAATGAAACTAAAGAAGCAAAAGCTATCTAAGATTAAGGGACAAATGTTAGAGGTAAATACTGTATATAACATACTTTACTGAAACATTTACACCTACAATGGAAATAAAAAAAAGTAATTTATCGACAAAAGCTTCCAAATTCTAAAACGTTAAAAAAATAATGGAAACAAGTTAATGATGATTTAAAATATATAGCTAGAAAATCTCAAGAAAAGTTATAGAAAAGAGTAAAGCTATCAATATACTTTCTTATAAAAAAAATTTTATCCAGCAATTATAAAAAAAATGGATGTCATTAAAACATAGTAAGTATCATGAAATATGTGAATGAATTCCAGAAAAAAAACTTTATACTAATAAAGAACAGAAAAATAAAGACACCAACATAATTATATGATGTGCCTACCATTTGAAATGAAAATTAAATCTAAGATGATAGATAATCTTCAGAAAGTAAAGAGAAGTTGCTGAATGAGATGAGACCCAATTATAATGACAATATTTTACTTGTAGATATATATTAGAATATTTATAACATTTTAATGAATTAAATATTTTATAAAAATTCAAACTTAATTTATATTTTTCCAAGTCCATTCAACTGTCCGTAATAACACACAAGTTAATGCAAAATACAAATATTTTTGAATTGTATTTATTCTTCTCTCTTCTTCAGATATTGCTGTCATGATTAAGTGATAATGCTAATGTGGAAATTAAACAGATGGCTTTGGTGACTTTTTTATTCAGGAATATTGAATTTAAAATGAAATCTCTAAAAATTAAGCTATTTGTCAAAGTTAACAATCTATAGAAATTTTATAATACATATATTTAAATTTTAGTGCTTTCAAAATTTTTCTGTCATGCCAATAAGCTAGAGTTGCAATAAGTTAGATAGTTCTTTAAATTTTGATAAGATAGATGGCAGTTATATTTATAATTTTCAGATTTGATTTTTTAATAAAAATAAATAATTAGAGAGGATTCAAACACAGACTTTCCAGATTCCTTCAACTAACTCATGACCTCATACATGTAAAACAGATAAATAACCAATATACACATTACATGCTGAACTAACGATACTCACCACTTGGTCCAGATCAACATCTCCCACACACACATATATACATATATATTATCAGTGCTTAGTTTATAATAATATAGAAAATCTTCAAACTTTAATGAACAAGGTTCCAATCTTCTTCATCATCCAACTCTTCAGCAATTCATATTATTGAAAATCTAAAGATAGAATGCTCAAAGCGCTTGCTGATGCCAATATTGTTGTCATATTCATGTTGATACTCTGATACCTCATATATAGGACCTTAATATGTCCACTTAAATATATAGAAAAGAGATGGGCAGAATTAAGACTAAATCTGTAATATTTGAATATAAGTAAAAAATATGTATACACCTGGGTCTCATTTTATGCGGATTTATTTAATGCGATTTTGAAGTTATGTGATTCATGATTCTTCTTAATATCTTTGTATGCAGTTTTCTTTTATGTGATAAAAATTAATTAGATCAGAAATCAAGCTCTGATAATGTGCTATTACTTTAAATATTATAAATTTTGCGCACTCACATCATATTTCAATAATAGCGCATTATCGGAGTTCGACTTCCATCTAATAATTTCAATATTTTCAGCACTTTGTAATAGTACTGTAATAGATTTTATATAATAAAGAAGTTCATAATTCACTTAAAATCAGAATTTCCCTATTTTATATACACACATTAAATTTTACAAGACTATAATGTAAATCTGTTCTAATGTTATAGATGAAAAATACTATGTTTGTTGTTGTTTTTGCATTTTAAATCACATTCTATTTTTGCTTTTTATAAAAAGAGTATGTAATTAATTAATCATCTAGTGTCTGCAAGTAATAAATTTTACAAGATTATAACGTAAATCTGTTCAAATGTTATAGATGCCTATATGATGTATGTTGTTGCATTTTAAATCGCGTTCAATTTTTGCTTTTTATAAAACGAGTACGCAATCAATTACTCATTTAGTGTCCACAAGTTTATTTTTAAAAGGTGAGTAACAGCAGTGGGCACAATTAAATTTGGCAATTAAAATCTTATTTTTAATTGTAATTAACAATTTAAAAATTATGTAACAAAGTGATGTGAAACGATGAAATTTGATTTTTAAATGGAATTGAAAATTAAAAAATTAAAGACAAAAATAAGAATTTAATTTTTAATTGTTAGTTTTAATTAAATTTTTCCCAACAGTGGTGACTCAGTGTCTTTTTATTATCGTAAGTCTAAGTTTTTATTTTTATTTTAAACTTTTAGTTTACTCTAATGAAGAGAAAAAAAAAACACCCAAGAAAATGAATTTCTTTGGAAACAAAAATTTCAGTTTTAGATCGCTTAGTGAAATGGGAAGGATCAATAGCGATTGGAAAACATTTCAGTTGTATTTCCTCTTGACTTTGTTTAGGAGAAGCTACAGTACCTCACATCACATCACATCACATCATGATGAATCTGATGTCTCAAATAGCGATAATAATTAAAATACCATATATGTATGAAAAAAATGTAAATTATGCATAAAAATATATTGTTTTGAATAAAATTAAATACAGTAGTTAATAAAAAAAGTAAAAAACGTTTGTCCTGTATCAATTTTTTTCAAATTTGAAATTTTTTATTAGACATATTTTATTTTCTTTTTTTTTTTTTATGCGAATTTTAAAGTAATTTTACATTGTTGCCTTGCTTTTATGCGATTTTTGGAAAATTACAGTACATATCCCCCATTTCTCAAGGTAAGTTAAGTCTATTTTTGTGCAATTTCTTTTGTGTACATTTTCTGAGGAACCTATCTACCGCATAAAATGAGACCCAAGTGTATACTGAAGACCTAAAGGTCATTATATATATTTTAGTTGCATTCAAATATTAAAAATAAATAAATAAAAACTTAATAATACACAGAAAATTGTAGAAAGATTTAAGTTAGAAAATAAAGCAGAGATAAAAAAATAAAATATGCATGAGAGAATAAATAGATATAAGCAATATTATTGAAAAAATTAATAATCTAAATCAATGGGACTGTACTAAATATATTGCTAAAGAATATGACAATATACGGACAATTGAAGTATAAAATTATATCAAAAAAGAATAAGATTCACAGAAAAAAACAAAAAGAAACTAAAGAATAAGACAATAAATTTTGCTAAAATGATGAGAAAGAAGTTATAATTTGAAAAATATGATTATACTGAAAAATATTTTATTTTCACCAGCAGATTAATAATAATGATTAAAGTGTCATTTAGTTATTTTTAAATGTAGAAGTTTGGTCAGATGATTAGCCCACATATTGACTCTAAAATAAAAATAAAATTATAACATGATACAACTTTTATTACTAATGAGGGAAATATAATCTACACTGCAATCATAGTTCAAATTCTTACAGAACTTATTTGCTTGTAGCTAGCTATATCTAGAGAATACTTCATATCGACTATCAAACTGTAATTTGAGTTTGTAGTATATGATCAATGAAATCAATTCGATCAATATCTTTGATACGAAAAACAATACATTCTTTTTCTCTCTAGGGCATTGGAGACCATGTTTAAGGTTATATATGACAAATAATCATATGTAAGTATGTAAGAGATAAATATCTTTTTTTTTTAATATTTATATCATGGTGTATATGTACCCATATTATATATGTGTAATTGAGACGGAAGTAACTATATCTTCTGCTGAGTTACGTAAACATCGGTCGAGAGGTCAGCGATGGCTGCTTTACAAGAAGTTGTCCCGGGTTATCGGGTTCACTTTCCAGCTGATGCTATGACACATGAGAAAAAAAACTACGAAAAGATAGAAAGATAGCAATCTATACTTTATCTCTGTTGTTACAGAAGCTTAGTTTATTAAAGTAGTTATAAACAAGAAAATGAATTCTCTCTTATTTTGATTTAAGTACAAAATAAGTAATCTGAAACCACTACTGAAATGTTCAGAGGACCAAGGGAGAATATATATATATATATTATCTAATGAGCTTGCCAATAGCTCTTAACAAATTTTTCCAAAATATCCCACTCCTGATTGATTTCTGTTTCTGGCTTCCTCAGTGAGATGCTAGGATATTCAAGCAATAGATTTAAAATATCAGGTCAAGCCCAGCACTTTATCTAATGGTTAATTATTAAGTAGAAAATCTGAAATTTTCTGACATCCATGTGTTTTTAAATCCAGCTATCTAACTTAAATAGCACTTCACTGAGGAAGCCAGAAAAAGAAACCCGTCTGGGTTGGGGATATTCTGAAAAGCTTGTTAAGAGCTATTGGCAAGCTCATTAGATATCATTTGTAATACAAGCTTGTTAAATTAGGTCATGTGATATATGACTTGATTTCTTTGTAAATATATATATATATTAATACAATTAAAATGCTCTTATTCAGTGTGTTTGCAGGTGTGGTTTAGTACAATAGTGTTAATGGTGATTTCAAGGTTTTTCTTAGCCAAATAAATAAAATTCTTTTATTGAAACTTCATTTGATTTAGCTAATATTATTATTGATCATGTGATTTATATACATATTCATCAATTTTAAAATTAGTAATTTTATAGTCTCCTCTTTTAATGTTTACTAAATCAATCATCCATGCTTATAATGTAGATTCAAATTCGTGCTGCACAAAACTTTTTTTATTTTTTTATTTAGTTTCAATAAGCTTAACATTTTAAACAAAAATGCTAATGGTTTTATTGCTCGGAAGTTCATAAGAAATTTCAACGCCTGAATCAATCCTGAGACCTCCCCATCTACAAACTACGTCAAACTACGCAGAGTACATTTTTAGATATAATTTATTTAATATCCTATTAATTTCTAATTTACCTTTTAATAAAGTAATTATATATTCTAGTGATCGAAAAGTCAACGACTTCAGTTTCATAAATGAAAGTCAAAAGAATGTCCCCTTTGAAGTTAATGTTCTGATAACATTGAAGCCTGTTAGAAAGTTCATTTATCAATAATAAAATGACCTCTAATGTAAGAATGACAAAAATATTAAGTAGATGATGTCGAGTTAACTTTTGAACGAGAATTAAAATATTACATTAACATTTATAAGTTAAGTTACTTCATATTAATTATTGGAATATTTTTAATGTCTGCAGGCATACTTAGTACAAGAATCTAATAAATTATTTGTCAGAATGTATATATATTTTGTAATCCAAAAATGCTAAAAGCTACATTGGCTATCATAAGACATGTCACACACTTGTCTATCTAAAAATAATGTTGCTTTGACAACGGTAATAAACGAGAGTTAACTAGAGATTTTAGGCATGATATACTGGGTGTATGAAGTAATTTATATGTGTGAAGATAATAAATAAATTTAAATTGATTTTTATTATTGAAAAATAATATAATATATTTACCGCTGCTCATTTTTTATTCTTCTATTTCTTTCCTTCGTTTACTTTCTGTTTGTGTGTATGTTTTATTATCTATTTATTTTACTGTTTTTAAATATTAATGATAAATATATTGTTTTTAATTTTGAAAAGCATGTTTATCTATATTAAAATAATTTTAAAATTTATTTCAAACAATCAATTTCAGTGAACATAATTAAAAAATTTAGTGCTTGAAGATTAATTAATTAATATGTTTTATAGATATATTTTAATGCAAGTTAAAAAAATGGCAGTGAATTTACTTAAATATTATTTAATATGCTATTTAAAAGTATTTTACCAAAATTTACCCCCAAACTGAAAAGGATGGACGTTATATAAATATTAACAGAGATGTGCAGTCTACCACATCCCTATATATATATTTGAAACACTCCATAGCTATATTATTCTATCCACACTCCTTTTTAAAATAAAAATAGATCAAATTTTAGCACTGCATTGAAAAGTGCTAAAATTTGAGCTATCTTTATTTAAGAAGGAGTGTGCCTGGAACAATATAGCAATATAACTAGGGGGCGTTTCAAATATTTTACACTGAGTTCAGATAGCGTTACGTATTGTTCACTTACATATATATATAGCATTATCATAATTATTATGTTTCTTAATTTTCTTTTATAAAAAGTGAAAAAGTAAGCATTTATATAATTACATCACATGATCACCATTGCCTGGTTTAATATCATTTATATAATTATTTATTTTTACTATAAAAATAATAAAATCTAGCCCGTCTTCTAGTTGGTTGTTTAATATTCTCTGACTACTTCTATAACATTGTATTGATGACATTTTTCACAGTGTGGCACATTTGTTTTTTGTGAGTATGAGTGAAAGCATTTTGTGAAAGTCAGTCCACAGTTTTAAAAAAGTTATGCAGTTCTTTGCCACTACAAGTGGCAGTAATTCAAAGATATTTATAGAGCCTATACTACTATATGGTATTTTCTTCTTTCTAGAAACAATTTTTAAATGAAACCCACAAAAAATACAGGTTAAAGTTAAGCTGACCGTAATGTGGACAGCAATTAAAATAGCCTAGACACTATTTTGTGCCATGTCATAAATGAATTATATGACACAGTAATTTTTTTTATCATTTTATTATTAAAAATATTTTTATTAAAATTATCACATATCTGTACGAAAAGAGTAGGTCAATTGCTCTTTGCTTTATCTTATATATTTTTATATACTTCAGAGTCATTGTAATTCTGAAAAGAATACGTTTACTGATAAATATTGCATAATTGATTCTTTATACTCAATATCATCTGAATTTCTGAGTTTTATTGATAAACAATAATAAAGAAAGGAAGATCATAATCAGAAATGATAAGTTTAAATATGAAATACTAAACTAAGGATTCAACGCTCCCTATTATGATACTATATCTTAGTTAACAGGATGTAAAAAACAAACAAATTTTATTGGCCCATATTCTTTTTTAATGAAAATATATTCATCTAGTATTAGTGATTTAAATACTTTGTTTTAAGCTCAAAAGAAACACGAAATATTATTAAATCATCTAAAAGCAATGCTTTTATTTACATAAGTTGCTGATAACTTATATTAATATCTAGAAAATTGCGTGTAGTAAATCTAAAAACAGTAATATATTTTACTTTTAATATATGGCATATCAAAAAATAATATTTTGTAAATGATCCAAAAATGAGCATGATCATGTGACCAAAAACAAACAAAAACCCCCTCTCAAAATGAAATATCAAAAATATTAGTAATTTCCGGAAATGCCCCCCCCACCCCAAATTAGTGAAATAAAAATTTAAAACAATAATATTTAACTTTTAAAATAGCATATCAAATATATGGTATCAAAATAAATTATCCAAGGTTTAAAAAATTGCTAAAACAATAAATAGAATGAAAATATTAATATTTGACAAAATAAAAAACTATTTACATAAGTAGAAAAACATGTTAAAATTACTTTTACAATTAAATGAACATACTTTAAAAATTACTAAATTAGTCTATGATAAAAGAATAAAATATAATTATAGCAGAAGAGTAGAATTTGATATTTTATCAAAACTATTTTGATAAATAGTATGTAAATAGATATGTTACATATAATTATTAAATATTGAAATAAAAACATTATAAATATTATCTTAAGTGCAAAAAAATAAAAATAAAAATCAAGAACTTTTGCAGGACAAAAAAATGCAGGTAGTAGAAAATTTCGAAAACAAGAGTTTAGCAAATAATATTTAATCAAAAAAATTTAAATTAAGGATATGTAAACCATGCATAATAAATATTTTAATGTAATTTTTATTGATAAAGTATGTGATTACATGGTTAATATTAGTTTAGGTGCATAGTATCTATTACATATATACACATTATATTTTCCTTTGTATTAAGAGAGTTAATATCACATATCTATATACACGTCTATATATTTGTTATTTTATCAGATTCAAAGAGAATTATATACAAATAGTGGGAAATTAATTAGAATACTAGCTTTGCTCTTAAATTTGAACTGATTTTATAGGTTAGTTTTTAGTTTTAAAACTGTAAAAGCATATTAAGATGATTAAAAACATAATTTCAAAACAATATATTAATATTTGCCCCCCCCCCCCAAAAAAAAAAAAAAAAAAAAAAACAAAGACAGATTACTAGCATTTATTAAAGAGCATAAAATCCCACATAATGAACAAAATTATTAAAAACATATTACAATATATTTTTAAAACATTTTTTAATTATCTGGAAAGCAAACAAATTTATGATCCATTGCAGAACACTTGCAGAATAATAAAATGGAGACAAACAAATTTAAAAATGTCATATAAACATTGGTAAAGGATTCACCTTTGACCAAAATGACCAGTTGGGAAACAAACATTAAAAAAAGTTCCTGTGAAATCCTTTCTATTAAAATGTTAATAAAAAATTAGAAGAAGGGGGGGGGGTAAGTTAATCATTTAGGCATTCATTCAATTATGAGCTACTTATCTCTATACCTATATACTTATTTATTTTTAAATAAATCATACAATATGATATGATATAAAATATCTTCATATAACAGCAACAATATATATAATAATAATTATACATATAAAAACTCTTTTTGGCAAATATTTTTACCTTTTCAATGTGTTTGAACTATTTTACAATTATGACCTACATTGCATATATAGTGTCATCCATCTGTTTTACATAAAATTAACTATAATCCATTAAAACAATACAATATTTTTAAGGCAAAAAAACCCTGTATAAATGTATATTAGTAATTTTCCATTCATTTACCATTAGCCAATTATTAGTTAAATTAAGGGATGTTTTATATATATTCATACAATTATTTTTATTGTAATTAATGTGATTGGTTTCATATATCTCCCCTCTATTAGATTCTTTAATATATATTAAAGATTTTATATTTTTTACAAGATCTATTTTATGTCCATATTTTAAATAATATTTAAAGCATATTAAAGAATCTAATGGAAGAAAGATATATGAAACCAATTACAGAAATTACAATAAAAATAATTGCATAAATATATATAAAACAAATAATTTAACTAATACTTGGCTAATGAGAAATGAATGGAAAATTATATAATATACATTTATACAAGTTTTTTTTCTGCTTTAAAAATATTGTAGTATTTTAGTAGGTTATATTAATTTTATATAAAACAGATAGATGTCACTATGAATGCAATGTAGGTCATAGCTAAAATAGTATTTAATTGGGTTATGAGTAAAGGGCAAGCAACAAATGGGTGAGAAAGTTGGTATGTTATGCAGAAGATTTGTATAAAGAATTTATGTCAGTATACTTATACAAAAGATGGGATGATTGTGTTAGAAAAATTGTTGAGTGTAATAGTTACATAGAATGGGATAGAAGAATAGAAGCATTAATAAAGAATAGAGAGTTGGAGAACTAGAATGAGAGTAAAATGAGTTTAAATATATATAGAAGTAAACAGAATATTAAGTGTGAGTTAATTTATGATAATAGTAAGGAAAGTAGTTTATTGTTTAAGGCTTGATCAGGATCTTTAACAATAAAGGAATACACACATAAATAAAAAATGTGAGTGATTTAGTCTGTAAGTTGTGTAAGAAAGATATAGAAAATATTAGGCATCTGTTAATTGAATGTAAATTTTGCAAGTAGAAAGAGCATAAATAATGAAGTTGTGGGAAAATAAATATAAACAAAGGGATTATATAGGTGGGTTTTTGGTTTTTATGCTAGGTTTGAAAAAAGATAAGGGGGATTTAGATATAAAGATCATGGAATTAACAAAAATTATGTTGTGGAAATTTGATGGAGCAGGATAGAGAAGACATATGGGGAAAAACTTAGAGCAGGAAATGTAAAGGAAAGGTAAAGTGGCTAACAGGTTAGCTGAGAGATTCCTGACCCTGATAAAAAAGTCACAGTGCATCTCATCTCATCATCTCATCTCATACTTGTAAAATAATTCAAGCACATTGAAAAGAGCAAAAATTAATATTTGACAAAAAGAGCTTTTATATGTATGATTATTATTATTATTATTATATATTATTACTGTTATATAAAGATATTTTATATTATATTACATCTTATGTTTTTTAAATATATATAAAAGCAGCATAATGTATTAAACCTCTTTCTATTTTTGATGATATTTATTGTTCTATATTTTAATTGCTTCTCTGTTTAACTATCTATCTTTTACTTGTCTATCAGTTTAAGTATCTACATGTCTCTCTGTATATGTATCTATCTGTTTATCTATCTATTTATTTGGTTTTCTATCCAACAACTTATTTATGCAACCATCTATCTATCTATCTACCTACCTACCTATCTATCTATCTATCTATCTATCTATCTATCTATCTATCTATCTATCTATCTATCTATCTATCTATCTATCTATCTATCTATCTATCTATCTATCTATCTATCTATCTATCTATCTATCTATCTATCTATCTATCTATCTATCTATCTATCTATCTATCTATCTATCTATCTATCTATCTATCTATCTATCTATCTATCTATCTATCTAATCTATCTATCTATCTATCTATCTATCTATCTATCTATCTATCTATCTATCTATCTATCTATCTATCTATCTATCTATCTATCTATCTATCTATCTATCTATCTATCTATCTATCTATCTATCTATCTATCTATCTATCTATCTATCTATCTATCTATCTATCTATCTATCTATCTATCTATCTATCTATCTATCTATCTATCTATCTATCTATCTATCTATCTATCTATCTATCTATCTATCTATCTATCTATTCAACTCCATATATAGCTAAAAGCAGATAGAACACAGATAAATGGATAGATAAGTGAATAACTGGATAGGTAAATAAGTAGATAGATATATACCTAATAGATGAATGAATGGATGAGTGGCTAAATAATTAAATAGATAAATTTTTGTATGGATTTACAATAGATAAAAAAAGCAAAATGATAAATAGACAAATAAATAGAGGTAGATAGATAGATGAATAAGTAGATGGATGCATAGATAAACAGATGAAAACAGATAGATAGGTGGATAGATCGACAGACAGAGATACTTAAACGTATAGAGAATCAGGCAGTTAGATAGGCATTTGGGTAAAAAAATATGTAGACAGATAACTAGGCAGATAAGGAATGGATGGATGGTTATATAGTTAAGTGGATTGTTGAATGTATAAATAAATAGAAAGGTAGAAAACCAAATAGATAGATAGGTAGACTATCAGATAAATAAAGAGAAAGTTGCATAGAAAAGTAAATAAAGAGAAAGTTAGATTAACATATAGAGAGTCAAACACACAGATAGGCATTTAGATAGCAAGCACGCCGATTTTCTATATATTAAAGCTCCAAAATATCATTTCAAATTTGTTTCAATAAAAGCATTAATGACAATATATATATAATTTCATATACATTATCTTAATTACGTGATGTTTAGATATTTACCTTAACAAGCGGATCATTTGGAAGTGGAGTTAGAGTTTTTGTTAGTCGGTTATCCATTTCTCGAAGAACATCAATTTTGCTAACTTTCCCATTTTCTTCGGCATAAGAAGACTGTCATCAAAATATTATTATAGAAAAAAAAATCACAATTATTTTACAACAATATTTAAGAATGAAGATTTGTAAAGCTGTCTATCTGGCTATAATCAATAATGATGCACATTATTTTATATACCTATATTTTTTCTTCATCATTCTGTCTACTTACCTTTTAAACTTATCTGCATATGTATATACATCTGTTTTTAGTTTAATGACATAATTTTTACTATTTAGGTTATTCAACGGATTTATTTTGAAAATTATATATGACATAATGGTCATGAAATTTTTGTTTAAAATATAGTAAATTATATCATTTCATTTGAGATTTCATTTGAGAATCAGACAGAAGTTTAATAGTAATTTAAACAAATATCTTGAAAGCAGCAGAAATGTTTACTGTCAGATTTTAAAAATCATCAGATTGATTTAATTTTTGGTACTTTTGGCTCCAGAGCGTTTGATAGTAATGTAAACAACTACATATAAGACAATAAAACTTTAAAAAAGAGTATCAGGAATATGGTTTCTGTTATGCCATAACTTGTGGTTTGAACCTTCTTAGATGAATCTTTATTATTCTTATGTCACCAAAATATTTATTAGGCCTTAAGAAAATAATCTAGATTGTCATCCGATATTGATCAGTAAATGGGTATTTAGTTATTATTAGTTGCCAAGAAAAAAAAACCCAGGTTAATTTGTATTGGACAAATTAGTGCCGATATATTTCCTATAAAAAACAAAAACTCAGAGATGTTGCACTTTCAATGTAAATGCTCTAAGTTTGTATTTAAAATCCTTTCAAAGTTTTCTTTGAATATAATGTGTTGCAGTACTGCCTTTAATGTCAAAATTATAAAAAGTAAATTATAAAGAAATTTTTATTACTAGTATAAGAATTGCCATAATTCATAACAAATATACAGTTCCATGTTACGATGTAATTAGAAGAAGAATTAGAAGAAGAAAAATCTTCTTTTTAGGAAAAAAAAACATTGCTTAAGCATATAAAAGTATTAAACTATTGTAGGAGTAATTATTAAAACAGGAAAAAACTCACTATAGGCATTGCCACACACAGCAAGCTAGATCCATACCTCCTCACTGACGAAGGCCACAAGCCAGAAACTAGTCTGGGGATATTGGATGAGTAGGTACTAGATTGGGATTTTATGCACAAGCCTTCTGGAATCCATTGATTACTCTAGCTTGCTGTGTGTGGCAATACGTATAGTGAGTTTTGCCTGTTTTAGCAACAGTTATATACAACCATAAAAAGTGGTGGTCATGTGATGTTTATAGGAGTAATTATTGGGATGTCAAGATATTAATTTATCTTATTGCCAAGCTTTTTCTTCTTTTCAGATGGAAAAGTGCAATTTACAATATCAATTAATTAAACAAAAATACTAATCAGCCTCAAAACACTCATTTATTCTAAAATGGGTGCTAATCTTCTGATTATCTGTTTGTGCATACTTTAAGCATTTTATTTACTATTCATCTGTAATACAATGATCGTGAATTTTTTCCCGGTGATGGGAACATAATAATAATATTGTATTTGCAGTCTAGTCATTAACGATTTTTTCCTCAGATTTAAAGATAAATTCTCAAGTAAAAACTTCCATTTTTAAATATAAAAATTGGCAGAAATATCAAGGAAATCGTTACTTCTATCAGTAGAGGTCCATTAGCTTCAAAAAATCTTAATCTTTTACCAACGATAAAAAAAAAACATAATTCCAAAAAAAAAAACAAACAATCAAATTTCTAATTAAATTTCCCAAACTTACAGAAATTCTAAAAAAGAATTAACTAAACTCAGATTACCAGAGCTACATAAAATTAAACCCACACATCTCTACTTATTTTGAGTACTCCAGAAACATTTTACTCAAAAGCTGTTAAATTCTGTTCTCAATTAAGTTTTTATCCCGCTATAAAAATAAGCAAATATAAATAATCTATCTTTGACAAATCATACTATATAATTCAGAATAACCTAATTTTAAAATCATTAGATACAATTGTGAAATAAAATTGAAAATAGTGTATATAATATTAACATTGTTAAAGCCCATCTCTAAGATCATATTTTAAGACTAATTACGAAAGTTATTTTAGATGTTTTCGGATTCAACAAAGATAAATACAATGCAACTTAATTCTTAACAATATCTATTTTAAATTTCTCGTTTCACTATCTTATGCATTGCTCAATAAACAGCATTTTAAATCCCATTTTTATAAGGTTGGGACTGAATTATAATAAATTACTGAATAAATAGAAAGTAAGAGATATTTTATAAAAAAATCATATTTTATGTATATAAGTAAAATAATAAAGTATTAAACTATGAAATAATATTCATATTAATAATTATGGTAGTCTTCTCTTAGCGTTGAAACAGCGAGAAGGCGTACTTTCTATGCAAACACACAGAAATATGCCATTTATGCGACCCAATATTTCTTTGCTTTTGCATAAAATGTGTAGACCTATAGTTCAGTTCTGTTCATATTAGCCACTGCAGGTTTAGATGGTGGTGACCCACCAATATTATGGTCCACTGATGTGCTTCGTGACACTATGCAAATGTGCACACTTAACAGATTGCTACTGTATATTGTGAGGGTGTTTGGAATTCAACTGGCCAGAACTGTTGTAGTATGCCTTCATAATAGTGATGTTACACCCTAACTGACATACTACTACATACTAATAATTGTAAGCCTGTCCCTGCACTTCCCTACACATCACGGAATGTGAAAACAATTGCAAAAGGATCAGGCCAAACACCATTTCATACAAGTTATGCGATTAGACACATTTGTGCAAGAATAGCTATGAGTCAAATGAAATGGCTGAGGTTACACATTGTTTTGGAAATTGTAAGCTTGGTTTGATCAGAGTACTGCTTAATCTTTTGGTCAGATTAAGAACAGATATGAGACAAATAAAATGTTTGAGGTTGCACATTGTTTTGCAAATGTAATCTTGGTTTGATTCAGAGAACTGCGTCTTTTGGCCAATCTTTCAGACAGGCTTTCCCCCTGCACATTTCTAATGTAATTTAAAAATGTAATTATTGTATTTTAGAAAATAATGTTGGTTCATAAATTGAGTACTGCATCTTTTGGCCAATCCTTCAGACTGGCAAAACCATCAGTTCCCCTCCCCCCCATGCACATTCCAGTGCTACTCACTGACTTGTGGAATGTAATTTAAAATATTGTAATTCTTGTATTTTCAAAAATAATGTTTTTCCCAAATAATGTCATTTCATAAATTGTTTAAAAATAGTTTGCAAAATGTCGTAAGGCACAAAAATGTCTAACGTAATTTAAAAATGTAATTATTAAATTTTAGAAAATAATGTTAAAGTTGAAAATAAAAAAAAAGGCCTGGTAACATTATATTTATGTTTGTTTACATAAAAATTATGCCCTCTTGTGGTTTCAACATGCTAAGAGTAAACTACCATAATTATAAAGGCACAAAAATACTTGTAGTTATTTACATTACTATTTTCAATGGTTAAATAGATTTCAATGATATTTAAGAAACAATGTTTCTACTATCAATTTCAGATAACTTAATTTACATTATTTTTCAAATTGAACAGGTGGTCATTTCAATACTTTCTAAGTATGTCTCTATTTTACAAAAAAAAAAATAAATTAATTTCAATTTAGCTCATATAATATAAATTTTATGCCCCTCTTTTCTCATTTAATGGTATTTTATACTGCTTGTACTTTAATGGCTGTTCATTTAAATTTTTTTTTTAAATGACCATTTCTCTCTAATTTTTAAGACAAATATTATAAAACTTATTGCAACTAATGAGTACAGTAATAAACAGCAAATTAATTTCATTATAGTAATTTATTGCAAAAAATCGATTGACTAGAAAATATTTTCTTTTTTCATTTTTGAAATTTTATGGCTATATTTTTAAAAATTTTTTATACAAATATTTTTAATACATATATTGTAAATAATTCTTATAATTAATAAAATCAAATTTGAAATGACATTTATATAAAACACATATTCTTCTAGGGAGGCATAGGTATTGCTTATTGTATAACCATATGTGAACTATGTTGTAGCCATTGTGGATCAAGAAAGTGTGAAATAATATAAAAAATTTATATGACTAAAGGAAAACTTCATTTTTTAAAAAATTGCAAAAAAATGTTTTTTCTTTATTTTTGATTTCCAATTGAAAATGGTTTGTTAAATAACTGAAAGTCCTTCTGAATTGTTATTATGGTGTTTATTTACACCATATTTTATTGTTTTATTTATTATTTAATTAATTCTTAACAGATATTGTGTTTGACAAATGTAATTTTTAGAGCTAATGATAACCTCTTAACATCATAACTATCACCCAAATGCCTTTAGCAGATGGAAACAATATTACTTCTGATTGTATTTTGAGATCTTATTAAAATGACAATTATGGATAATGGCTTTTACAAACTTTAACATTGATACATAAAATTGTTTTTATGACTTTAATCAATTTTGGTTTCAAGAAATCTTCACTAGGTACTCTTGTAAATTTTCAACTCATTTGTAAATAAGTGATACTATATGACATATTGACTGTTGAAAATGGTATAATTTTTCTACAATAAATAGTGGAATGATGATGTCACAAGAGATAGCTAATTAAATTTAATAAATATATTATCATCAACTCCTGAAAATATTATATATTGCTTTTTAAATACACTAGAAAATAATGTGCACAAAAATATTTTATAATAAATGTCAAAAATGATTTTGTTTATATAATAACTAGAATCAAGTATTTACTTTAATTTAAAATAAAAGTGTGTTTTGGTCAGAAATTAATTAATTCAATCATGACAACAATGACTGAATTAATTAATTTCTGGACATCCCACACTTTTATTTCAAATTAAATACAAGTACCTCAATTGTGGTTGCATTAGCATTCATTATCACACACACACACGCGCGCGCGCGCGCGCACACACACACACAATTTTAAGTTTTTAGTACTCACATAAAAAATAAAACTTTATATCAAAAAACACTTTTTATTTACATTATTTTTGACTTTTTAAAATTGAATCTCTTTCATAATTAATCTAATTTTATTTAATATAAAGGAAAAAAAAACAATGCTACAGTCTGTGTAATTTTTGAAAGGAAATCATCCATTAAAAATCAATTCCAATTTTATATCACTTTTAAAAAAAAATTTTTTTAAAAATAAACTTTTACAATTCAAAGACATTAAAATTTAAAGCATCTTTTACAATCAAAAGAAATTAAGATTTGTTTTTAAAACTATTTAGATTTAATATAAATGCTTTTATTTCTAATTAAAGGGGATTTGAATCCAGACTTTCAAGCTCCCTTCAATCATTTACTTTATTTTATATAATCAATAGATATGACCACATACATATGGAAAAGATAAATGATCTCCAATATACGTATTTCATATTGAAGCAACACTTATCAGTTGGTCTGGATCATTATCTCCAACACATATGTAAGATAGATAATCTATAAACTTTAATGGACATACTTTAATCCTTTCCACTTCAAACTCTTCAGCTATCCATATCATGGAAAATCTGATGATAAAATGCTCAAAGCAATTATTGATGCCGGTGTTATTGTCATGCCAATGTTGACCTTAAATCACTCTGATCCCTCAAATGTAGAACTTTAATATGTCCATTTCAATATATGGAAAAGTAATGGGCAGAATACAGGCTGAAAAATGTAATATTTGAATACAAGTATAGTGTATAAATTTAAACTAGATGTAATTAAAGGGAATTTGAACCCAGACTTTCAACTTTCTTTTATTTATTTGCTCTGTCTTACATAACTAATATACATGACTACATATATGTGAAAAATATAAATGATCTCGATTATAAACATTTTGTGCTGAACAAGCACTCATTAGTTGGTCCAAATCATTACCTCTTACATATATACTAAATAATTTGTGCTCAGTCGATATTAAGATAGCACAAGCACAAACTTTAATGAACAGGCATAGTTCTCTCCACTCTTCAACTTTTCAGCCATTTTGATCATTGAAAATTTGATGGAATGCTCAAAGCCCTTGTGGATACCAATATTATTGTCATACCCATGTTGGCCTTAAGTCACACTGACCATCGTATGTAGTATCTTAATATATCCATTTAAATATACAGTAGGGGAATGGGTAGAATACAGGATGAACATGTAATATTTGAATATAAGTATAGTGTATATAAGTAAGCTAGATTAATTAAAGGGGATGTGAATCGACAAATGATCTCCAATACACATATTTCACATTGAACCAGCACTCATCATTTGATCTGGATTATCAGCTCCCACACATACATATAATCTGTGCTCCTTTTATATTAAGATTGCAAATCTACAAACTTTAATGAATGGAATTTAATCCTTTTCATTTTCTAACTCTTCAGTCATCCATGTAATGGAGAATCTAATGATAAAATGCTCAGTGTCTTTGTTGATGCCACTATTATTGTCATGTCCATGTTGATCTTAGTTCACTCTGATGCCTTAGACCTTATTATGTCCATTTAAATACACATAAGAGAGATGGGCAGACAACAGGCTGAAAATGTAATATTTGACTGTAAGTGTAGCACATATATTTAAGCTAGATGTAATCAAAAGGATTTAGACATAAACTTTCAAGCTCCCTTTAATCATTCTTTCTATCTTACATAACTGATACACATAACCCCATACATGTAAAAAAGATAAATGATCTCCAATATATCTGTTTGTGGTGATCCAGCATTCATCTGTTGGTCAAGAACATCATCTCCCATGCATACATATAATCCATGCTCAGTTTATGCTAAGATACCAAGAATGGAGAAGATTGAAGCTTGCCCATTAAAGTTTGTAGATTTGCTATCTCAATGTAAACTGAACATAAATTATATGCATGTGTGGAAGATGACCTTACAGACTAACTGATGAATGTTGGTTCAGCATGAAATACATATATTGGAGATCATTTATTCTTTTCACATGTATGTGTTCATGTATATTAGTTATATGAGTGAAATGATTAAAGGAAACACAAGGGTCTGCATTCAAATCCCCTTTAATTATATCTAGCTTAAGTATATCTATTTTTGTATTCAAATATTTTTTCAGCCTGTAACGTTTTTATTTTAAAGTAATAAACAAGCTTTTTTTAGCACATGTGTTATATGTATTATTTATACTGAATTATATTTTTCAAGAAAAGTTTATAACTACTGGCATTTCAAAAAAGTAATGTTATATATCAAATTTATAAGTGGATGCAAAAAGTCATGCAATAAGGAATCAAGGGTGAATCAGAGATGTACTTTGGAAAAAATGCTAAAAGAATATCAACTACTATTCAATCATATTAGAAATACTAAAAAGAATCAGTCCAGCACTGCCTTGGTTTTCTTTGATCATGAAATACTTACAATTTTGATTTACCTTTAGCCAGATTATACAAGAATATTAAGTGAAGAAAGGCATCATAAAAAAATTAAAGAATCTATCTTTATAAACCAATAGACAATCTGCTAATATCGATATAAACAGGTCTCAGAAAATCACGTGATGTCTGCATTTTTTTTATCTAAAGTTATTACAATTGATAATGATTACAATGTAATTGAAAATATTACTGGTTAATATATATACTATTTTCTATCGTTATTATAATTTAAAATTGATATGTATTACTTTAAAGCTTTCATTGAACTTATATATGTAAACATTAAAATATAATAGAAAATTTTCACATATTAATTTTAATAAAGTTTTGCAATGATATATCAAAGAAACAACTAATTAAATCTTGAAGAATAAGCTAAAATCATATGATCTATAATAACAGTAGTATTTATCAGAATCATATTAAACTATAAATGAAACTGCTTTTAGTTTAATATATCTGTTGTAATAGTTATATGTTAGGCATAGATAAGATTATGTAAATATTAAAAGTCTACGGACAAACTAATCAATAAAATAATTAAAAATATTCCAAATTCAAAATTAAACAGGAGTAGCAAAGAAAACAAAACTCTACAGCACAACCAATGGTTTTTCTGTTAAAACAGAGTTCTCAAATCCAAAGAAACTATTAGTTGTGTTAAAGTTTGTTTTCTTTGACTATTTTTTTTAAATTTTTGGGGTAATATTATAAGCTTATGTCTTTTATACATATATGTCTTTAAAGCATAACCTCTGAATTTTCACAAGTAACCAAATCTTTCCTGCAATGAATTATACAGATTAATTTAAAGATTTTCATGGATTTATAGATATAAACATTGAAATATAATGGATTAATGTAGCTCAGCCAAACATTAATGTTATTTTTAGATTACAGGCTTTTTACCTTCCATAATCAAATTTTAATAGGTTGTTGTCTGGTTATATCATAGTTAAAGCTTAATCCAGATTATTACACAGAAAATTTCTATTATATTTCAATGCTTCTAGTAGTTATAAGACTGTTAAAATCTTTAAACTTTTACCTTCCATTATCAAATATTAGTATGTTGTCTGGTTATATTATAGTTAAAGCTTAATCCAGATTATTATACAGAAATTTTTTATTACATTTCAATGTTTCTAGCTATAAGTCTGTTAAAATCTTTAACTTATGTCCATATATACACTCTGTTAGAGGTGTTTAATTGCTTGTTAAAATTTAGAGTTGTTATAAAATTCAATGTTGTACACATGAAAGTATCTCTATCGCACTCATTTCTCCTACATCAGCAGTATGTTAAGCTAAAAGCAATGTGCTGTAATATGACTCAGATTAATACTATTGTTAATATTAGATCATATAGTTATGCTTGCACTGACAGTTTTAATTGATTGATATTTGGTTATGTCACAGCAAAAACTTTATCTAAATTATTATGTGCAAAATTTTTGTTAGATTTCTTTGTTACATATATACAGATATACACAAATATCGATAAAATGAAAATTACGAAAAAAAATGATACAAACCGTTAATTGTAGACTGAGAAAATTGTGATGCCAAATACGGAATTTGTCTTGCTCTTCAATTTCATTCGGTAAAGGATTAAACAAAGCATTAAGAAGAGCAGGTAAAAGATAAGCCACTCGCTGAGTTGCTTGCTGAAATAAATAGTTTAAACTTTAGAATTGACATATGATATTTTAGTGATTCAACATATTTATATGAGGTAAGGTTATGCACATAATTTACCAATTCCCTTCCATACAAATCTGTTAGTATTTATTTATTATGATATTTAGTCTTTTTAATAGTATTGAATGTTAAATATAATTTAAGAAAATTTGTTTGTAGTAGATGTCATCTCCTTTGCATCTCGTTCACAGCCATGGTAACATCATTAAATTTATGGGATGCATGTACACACATTGATAGGAACAAAAACAAATGACAATACAGTTAATTTTAAATTCCAATTTATTTCATATTTATCACTCTAATTAATATAAAATAACATCTTACTCTACAGGTGTACAAACTTCAGTTGGACGAATGAGTTTAAAGCTCTAACTTTTGATTGGTCAATTACAGAATCAGCACTATAAATATATTCATCATTTAATTCAGTTAGCTTAATTATTTGAAATTAGTGAGCATTTTCTCCATTCATTTAGAAATAACAGACAAAATAATTTATTATCATATATATTTTAGTTGAGCAATCCTTTTCCCAGTTCCTTATTTGATGTGGAAATAAATAATAGTGATAACTATTTTTGCTATTTTGCAGGTATTTGGCTTTCTCATAAGATTTATTTTTTTATCAGCTAGTTGCTTTTGGTAAAAATAGATGAAAGCAAATATAATGCAGAAGGGAATTAAAATAATATCCCCCCCCCCCCCCATAATTTGAACTTTATTGTCATTTGCTATACATAATAAAAAGTTATGTCAATTAAAATATTGCTTACACCAGTAGAATATAATTTTTAGTTTCAATAATTGGTGTTAATATTAGTTTTTTTTAAAAATATATATATTATTTCTGTTTTATTTGTTTTTATAAAAAGGTATTCTTTTCAATTTAACTTTTAGAAATAAAAAACAAAAGTTTTTTTTTTATTAAGGAAAAAAAATGCAAGTGACTGATCACCCACTACATGATGTAAATACATTTGTTTAAAGAAATCTTGAGATCATACTACAGCCAAAAACCCTAGTTTTCTCCAATAATTCATAAGAGTCTTTGAATTGCCAAGTCCCTTAATTCACAGATATTTAGAACTTCATCCATGTTGCCATATCATTGTATAAACCACATCTATGATAGCAAAACTCTCCATACAGTATTGCCACCTGTGCTAAACAGAGTAATAAATGGATGCCAGAAGGGTGCCTTCTGGCATCCATTGATTACTCTGTTTAGCACAGGTGGCAATACTGTATGGAGAGTTTTGCTCTGTTTATCAACAATTAATGTGCTAGTATAGGAAATGTGATCATGTGACACATCTATGGAATTCATACTTTAAACCATTTCTGAATTTCCATCACCTTCCTGCTTGTGAGCTTATTTCTTCATCATCTGTGACTTTTTCCCTTTCATCAGTACACTAATTTGTTGCCACATTTCCTTTGACAGCCATCTACTTCTTCACTTCCAAAACTGTCACCATGAGCCTCATCTCTCCATTGCTGTTCTATGTTATCAAGTTCTTCTGCTGGATTATCAGACTCTTCTAAGATAACCTGCACTACTTCACCTTGCCTGCTTCCAGACCTGCTCTTCTATGTTATCAATTTCTTCCTCTGGATTATCTTCCTCTTCTGAGATTATCTGCCCTACTTCGCTCTCACTACATACATGCCCCTTCCAAAAAAGACATACCCTTTTAGATTCAACAATACATTTGAAGATCATGGGATGAGCTAAAATATCTGTTCCATTACCTCTGGGTCATTGACTATCTGACTTTCTGATTCAATTTTCATCTCATCCCCTGACTCATGTAGAACCAGCCTCTTCTTCCATCTCCTTTTTCTCTTTCTCCTTGAGAGATCCTCAGTTTTCTCCTCTTGCTCACCACACAGCTCAATGTTTGAGCCCACAACATTATGCTCATCAGTTTGTGAGCCAGAGCCATTCTAACCTTGTGTCATTTTACCCATTTGAATTGAACCATTCTCACTTAGTTCAGTATCACTGAATATGTTAGCTTCTTTTAATTGGCCAATTTCTTCTAATGTGCCTTCAGACTTTTTTAGATTGTATTGATTCAAAACTGGTCAGTTCTGCCTGTGCCAATTGTTCCTTTATCTCTTCATCTGTATCTCTAGTTGCTCAAGGTTTCTTGATTTTCTTTATAATGTAGCATATTTGGTTTCACTTTGTTATCTTTTAAATGAGATTCTTGTAGTTCCAGTTTTAATTGTTAGATTTATTAGTGAAGGATTGCTTGATGTTATTGTACATTTGTGGAATCCATTATAGCTTTTCCCATATTTTGTGCATAATCTTTTTGGACAGGCCCTAATTAAATGGCCAGTGTCACTGCATCCATAACACTGAGGTTGAATTCCTCAAATTACTATGTATATTGGGCTTTTAATCTGCTCAAGAACAGATGGTATATTCAGTGGACTGACACCTTTAGTCAACCTCATTGTAAATATTGCATTGTTGGATGGCAGCTGAATCACTGCTCTCCTTTTCATCAGGGAAGTGAACCGTTAAATAGAGCCAAACTGTACAAATTGTCCCTGCAATTTATCTTTTCCAAATGCCACATGACAATTTTGCACCATAGCTGTTATCAATATTGATCTTTCCAGGTCAATTTTCACTAAATATTTTCCATCTAGAAACATTTGAGATCTTTTGAATCTTTCTTTGGCTAAAGTGTTCTCAAAGTCTATTGTGACATATTTTTTGTTAGAATGATAGTAGATTCTTCTTATTGAATCAATGATATTTAAGTCCTTGATTAAGATAAATAGCTCATTTATTGGAAATGTGAAAAGTTCACATTTTTTTATTAGTTGTGCTCAATCTTAAAGTATACTGATTCTAAATAAGGTCTGAGGAATTCTATTATTAAATTCATCCTTGAGTGATTGAAAGTCTCCTGGAATTAAATTATTTATTAAAGTTGTAATTATAAATTTATTTAAACGCACATTCATTACGTAAATACTTGACTCAACATTATGATATATTAAGCCATTCTCAAACTTTTTCTCATGGGAGAAGCCAGCCTGATTAGTTTTCCCATACTTTGCATTGTTCAGATTAATTTCATGACCTCTGACCATTAGCTCTAGCTTTGTCTCAAGGCCGGTAACACCCTGCTCCATTTTAAAGCCATTGGCATATGGGATATTGAAACCTTGCCATTCGGAAGTCCTTGTATCCTTCTTTAACTTTTCTACAAACGTTGGAAGTGTTAGTTCTGCATTATTGCTCTCACCAGGAGGTTCGTCTGGATAGGGCTTCTGTAACTTTTCCCCTATTTTTTTCCAAGCTTTGGCTTTTAATTGTCATGATTTTGCCTAGATAATGAATCTTTTGGTGATATTTGTCTTTGTTTCGGTCCAGTTCTGCTTCTAAGTCGTGAATTTGGGGCACTTCCGGTATAGCGCTCTCTTTTGTGACAAAATTCCCGTGATTTTTAAATTTTATCGTTTTAGATTTTAGTAGTTTTGTGATGGACCCTCCCACAACTTTATTTTCCGACAGATTTTCATCACATTTGGAAGTATCATTAAGAATTAGATTATGTTTCATTGGATCAACTTTAATTTGCTATATCTCAATGTTTATATTGATCTTTAGCCCAATATCTACCGAATTTTTGCTACCGTTTGAATTTTCCTTTAGAACGGTTTTTTTATTTCCCTCAAATTTCATTTTTTTTCTGAACTTACTTTAGTTCTTTCACCTCTAAACATCTTTATGAACTATTGTTAACTGATTTAGATTGTTTAAATACCTCCAGAATTGCTTGATCACTTCTCAATATGTCATTAAGTTTAATACTCTGAATGCTTGTTTATTCTGACTTTGACAGTCAGCATTCATCTTGGGGAGGTAATAAAAACCTTCCTCGTTGCACTTTATCAATTTTGAACACTTAATAAACAAAATTAAGAACTAGAAAACACTCTGCTACAAGATTGTAACTTAATCTTGGGTCCTAGAATAATTGAAATAAAATCGTTTGAAATTTTCTTTACAATGCTTTGAACTTCTTCTTGATCTGATGTGACAGTCCTCTTAAATATAAAATAATATAAATTGAAATAAAATCGTTTGAAATTTTCTTTACAATGCTTTGAACTTCTTCTTGATCTGATGTGACAGTCCTCTTAAATATAAAATAATATTTGAAGTTTCATTTAACTACAAACATGAGTTTTTAGAATTTTTTTATAGAGGTCTTTTATTTTCAAGAAGAGTAGTTTGGTTACAAAAGTACTTTCCTTAAACATCACATGATCACCATTTCCTATACTTGCTTATAATTGTTATTAAAACAGGAAAAAACTCTCTATAAGTGTTGCTGACGCCACAAGCCAGAAACTAGTCTGGGGATATTGGATGAGTAGGCAATAGATGGGGATTTTATGCACAAGCTTTCTGGCATCCATTCATTATTCTGGCTTGCAATGACTGGCAATTGCCTGTTTTAGTACTTTCCTTACTTGGATAAATTATTATAAAGCAAATTTTTTTTCTTTGTAAAATATCTATTTTGTAAAATATCTATATTGAGAGATAATCAGAAGACCAATTATATAATGAATGCTTAACTGTTTATTTATCTTTTTTAATTAATAACATTACTCTGAACACTTTTTTGGATTCTTTATTTTCACAAAATAAAATAAAAAAAATTAAAGTGTTTTTCTTAAAAATATGTTTTTTTATTGAGATTAAAATTACACAAACGTTTTAATATATATATCTTGTAGATACTCTACTCTTTTATATTTTAATTCCTTTAATTAGTTAATTAAAGTGATTACAAAATATAAAAGAAAAACGAAACCATCTACAAACGTTACTTTATAAACTGTTGAAAGCCACCCATTTATACATATAAAAAACAGGCTTTCCCCCTATTTATTCAAGTTATTATCATTAAGAAAACAATTAAAAACTAAATCAAAGAAATAATATTATGCATAATAATTCTGCAAGCTTCAAATTTCTTCATGGTAAAATATTTGTCAAATCTCTAGAAAAATTTAATAATTTTAAAATACTTAGAGGAAGAAAAAATCATGCGTTTCTAATTATATGAGTTAAAATCTTTGTGTAGAACTATATAATCAAATTCGTCAATCTACTATTTATCAATTCTCAAGAAATTTTTTTAGATATTTATTTGTTGTTATCATTTGCTGTTTTATTTTTGATGATATTAATAATTGCATTGGCTTGAAGGTTGCAAAAAAAAAAAAAAATCCTGTAGAAAAAAACTGAAGTATCTCAAGAAAATGAGTAAATTAATTAATTATATTATATTTTGAAGCCTCTTTAATAGTAATACTTTATATTTTATTTGTATAGTTATTTAAAATTTTGATAGAATAGTAGAATAAAGGAGAAAAAAATCTTTTCCAATGTGTACCTGCATATCTTTATATAAATAAAAATCATAATACTAGTTCAATAAATGGTTTTTGCAAAGTATTCTTATTAATAGTAAAATATTGATTCTACTTAAGTATGTGAAAGTGAAAATTATACTCACACCATATTGCACTTGAGGATTTTGATTGCCAAAATTTTAGATGGTATGGAGATACTGAAGTCTTAAATTTTCATCTTTGCTTGTCTTATTTGAAAATGGTTTATAAATTTATAAAACATAGTATTTATATTTTAAGATAACAGTGTTTATTTTAAAGATAAATATGTCTGAATATTTGTAGTATTTAATACTTTTGATGAGAATAAACCATGTCTTCAAACTATTTTATTATATGTTGCCATAGTAGGACAGAATTCTCAATACCATTATCGATTATAAGTTAGAATTTTTTTGAAATAAAAAATTTATTTTTTTTGGTATCATTGAGTCTAAACTATGCTTCCACATTTTGAAAATAGTGTATTTTGAACCACTTGGATTTAATGAATATTTATGCTTATTAGTTGGTTTTCTTTTGATGATGATAAAGCAATTTCTAAAATTCCATCTACCAGTCAGTGGATAATGATTATTTAAATCTAATGCTTATTATATGATTTTACACTAGGCTATGTTTTGCCATTTAATATATTAAATTAGTAGCCAAATGTTGAAAATATACATAGACATAAAAAGGTAAAAATGTTAAAATTTGTAGTTCATATTATATATATATATATATTATTTTATATAGTAAATAATGAGAAGATGCTGTATTAATATTAAGTTCTTTGCTTCTTTCAATCAGAGCATCATCGTAAATGAACGTAATTAAGTATAGACTATTTCCTATAAATCTAAAATATATATTCTGCTCGCATTGGGTGATTAATTGTCCATATTTTATTCCTCTGAATCTAAATTTATATTATTTTATACTCTGTTAAAAAATAATTTATTATTTTTTACATATCTGACTATTTGTTTTCTTTGAGTACTTGAAAAATTTAATTATTTTAAGATCCATACCCCATGTTAATAAAGACTCCATGTTTATATTAATGACGATGAATAAAAGTCTCTAACAGTGATATGTTCGATAATTAAATGTAGCCTTGGCACCTTCTCCAATTTTCGAGAATAATATGTGTATGCATTCCAAATATATAGGTAGAATAAAGGCGCTTGGAAATACTATAGATATTTTTTAATATATTGCAATATGCTACTCTTGAAAACACTCCTTTCTCTAAATAAATTCTTATTTTTAGAATTTTTAATTATATTCACGTAAAAATTAAAGATTCATTTATATCTTTATGAGCTGGGTTTAAAACTCAGACATTGTTTATAATAATTTGTAATGAGAGATTGTGGCTGAGACGTGATAAATTTTTCTTCACATTCCAACTGCGGGGATAATATGTACTCAACGTAATTAAAATAAAGTAGATATTACTTTCTCTACAATCATCATCATCATTAATAATCTATTGTGATAAATTTAGTCATTAAAATGTACTTGAAGGAGGCGTAACTAAACCGTATTATGGTATTATATCATTCCCAATTACTTTTCTACAATTATAATGTATACCTATATAAAGCCTAATATTCTCACTATCTAGTGTTTAAATTTTTACTCCATAAAATTTAAATTTTTTTAAAATTTCAAATAGATTTAAGATTATTAATCATGTAGTCAGCCCAGCCTACCATCCAGTAGTATGTAATAATCCAGAAGGTAAAATGATAAAACTTTTCATCAACACATAGTTACAAAGCTTTATAATCAGTGTCTTCTTTACTGTGTCTTCATGGAGTGCTGCTAGGAAAGGAGTTTTTCTTATAGTAAGCTATTATTAAATTTTATTTTTGCCACATATCTTTTATGATTATAACACAATTTGAATGTAATGATGGGCTATAATCAATCCATGTTCTATACAACAATAGTACAGTAATGGACATTTAGTTATTTTTACTCAAAAAAGTTAAACAAAAATGGAAAACACTCAAATAGTAACCATCTGGCAATTAGTAAAACTGGTGAATAATGACTTTTCTGCCATTGGTTTTTTTATGAGTTAGTGGAGAAGCAATGGTCTATTATTAACTTGTTCAATGTCCTGTATGGATTGATTCAGTGAGAAAATAGAAGATCTTGAAAGTCAAAGTCCACACCAAGACTGAGTTAGTTCACTCTGGGTGTTTAAAGTTATGACATTCCAAGCAATAAACCATTCAATTATTTTTTTAAGAAATTTTTATGTTCACCAGTCTAATATCCTCTATGATTTGTTATGTATTTGGAATATTTGAATTACTTAATCATTGCCATAACTAAAGCTAGATCAACCTCTAATTTAACTTTATTTGTACTTTTTAATGTTATTTGCCACATTTTTGAATTTAATTGAATTTAAATTAAGGTACCTGATATTGTTTTTTTACATTTTTGTTTTTATACCCAGAATTACTTTATAAAATAGAATATTGTTGTGTAAAATATAAATATACAAATATTAATGTATGGTAAAAAGTTAAGGCGTCTTCTAAAGTACTGTGTACATAATCCAAAGAGGTTTTATTTACGGGAGAGGAGAGGAGGAAAGATATGTCGCTATGAATAATTAACTATTAATTCAGAGCTCTTACTATTTGTTAAATTTGTCATACATATGACCTGGAGTTCAAATTTCGGTCCAGTGAATTTGGTTTTAAAAAGCTAGGATTTTTCTGTCAGATAGCTAGCCTATTGTTAATCCGAATGACTATTTAACACTGATTGCTAAATAAGTGACTAACAATCCTTAAATAAAAAATGAATACAAGAATACAAAATATTTCCAATCCCCACTAAATAGAAATTGGAAAATTTGATGAATACTGCTTTTTTATTCACTACTTCTCTATGAGAGTGATGGATAGTGTCCTAAAATGAATTCTTTTTTTAAAAGAAATTTTATTCTATTGCTATATTGAATGCTACGTAACAACTATCCCAACACATGTAAGAATAATAGTGACATAGTTAAAAAGAATTCTTTGTTGTATTAAAAAGGCTGTTTCACCTTTTTTTAAAACATATATTTATATTTTTAATTATAGTTAACTGTTTGATTGTTTAATAGATACAATTTGACTAAACAAATTTTAAATAAACTTTTACTATTCAAAACTTTTGTGAAAAGTCATTAAATGTTGCAAAAGACAAAAAAAAAATCAGTCCTCAGAATTATTGTTTTTTTTTTATATATCATAGCATCCGCTGGGACGCGAACCCACAACAGTCTGCAACCAACTGATGTGATGTTATGTGATGTATTTGGCTTCTCCTTAAACGAAGTCAAGAATATCTCAGAAACTATGCCCAGATAAACCTGTTAGCCACTTTATTTTCCATTCCCCACTCTAAGTCTTCCCATATTCTGCCCCATCCCATTTCCACAACATAATCTTTGTCAACTCTATGGCCTTTAAATCTAAATCCCCTTTATCTTTTCGCAAACCCAGCATAAAAACTACTAACTCACTTTCTGTATTGTCACTTTGTTCATACCTATTCTCCCATAACTTCATTATCTGTACCCTTTCTGCTTTCAAGCATTTACATTCAATCAACAGATGCCTAATATTTTCTATACCTTCCTTACACAATTTGCATGCTAAATCACCCATAGTTTTCCATTTACATGTATACTCTCTTGTTGCTAAAAATCCAGTTCGAGCCTTAAACAATAAACTACTTTCCTTACTATTATCATAAATTAACTTGCTTCCAATATTCCGTTTACTTCTATATATATTTAAACTCTTCTTACCCTCCATACTACTTCTCCATCTCTCCAACTCCCTATTTTTTATTAATGCTTCTATTCTTTTATCCCATTCCTTACCACTATAACACTCAACAATCCTCCTAACACAATCATCCCACCTTTTATACAAATATACTGATATAAATTCTTTATCCAAATCTTTTGCATACCGCATTACCTTTCTCATCCATCTTGTTACCTGCCCTTTACTCATAACCCAATTAAACACTATTTTGGCTATTCTTTTACTATCCATAAACTGTAACCTACCAAACATTTTCATTTTACTTTTTGCATCTCTCATATAGAAACTTGACCATCCCATTTCTCCTTGAATTGCCTCCTTTGCTGTCCACATCTCTGCATCTAATGCATGTCTTCCTACTTTCCTTTGTACTTTCTCTAAATAATCTAAAATCCTTTTACTAACACATAATGCATCATTACCATATGTTAACCCTGCTACTGCAACTCCCTTCCATACAATTCTAGCTACATCATATTTATTATATGAAAATACTGTTAGTTTCTTTACCAAACCTTTTCTTTTCTTTGCTTCATTTACCAATTTTTTCTCCCATTCAACCAAACAATTTTCCTGATTACATAAGATGATTCCCAAATACCTATATCTATCCACCACACTTAACTTTATATCCCCCAATAAAAAAACTACATCCTCTCTTTCCCCAGTATTAACCATCATTATATTTGATTTTTCTTCACTAAATTTAATCCCCATCTCTTTACCCACCCTTGCACATGTCCTCAACATAATATCCATATCTTCTCTTCTTTCTGCACATAAAAAGATATCATCTGCAAAAAAAAGACCCGACAAAGTATATACTCCTTTGCCACCTATTAATGGTATCTCTACCCCTCTTCCTAGTCTTTCTATTGCTTTTTCCATTTCACTCAAAAACAACAAAAACAAAATCGGTGACATAGGGCATCCTTGCCTTAATCCCACTCCATTTTTAACTTTAACTGATTCTATATCCCCTAATTGGTAAATATAATAATTATTTTCATATAATTTCTTAATAATATTTACTAAAGCTTCATCCATTCCCAAATTGCTAATCTTACCCATAATCTATTTCTATTTACTCTATCATATGCTTTCTCTATATCTATAAAACTCATATATAACAATCTACCTGAATTCCTACTCATCTCCATAAGTTGTGTAACTACAAACAAACTATCTCCTATACGCCTATCTGACATAAAACCTCCTTGCATTTCCCCCACTATATTATTCTCTTCCATCCATTTTACAACTCTTCCAGCTACCATATATGCGAAAACTTTATATAAAACTGATGTTACCGCTATCGGTCTATAATTATTTAACTTTCTATGATCCTTACCCTTTCCTTTAAATAATAATCTTATTCTTGTATTACTCCAACTACCCGGAAAAACTGTCTTCTGTGCCATCTTATTAAAACATGATAATAACTTTGCTTTTGCTCTATGCCCTAAATTCATTACCATCTCTGCTGCCCATCCATCTAAACCTCTCACCTTTCCACTTTTCAATCTCTTTCCTGCCTCATTCAATTCATTTTTTGTGAACCTAATATTCCCACTACTAACTGCTTTCATGTTTTCTATCACTAATTCCTTCACATCTAACATCTTTTCTATATCCATTACATATCTATTTAAGATTTTCTCTAGCTTGCCTCTAGAGCTACATTCTATTCCCTCATCATCTATTAATACTCTCTCTCTTTCCCCTACATTTCTTCTTTTAATGTAATTCCAAAATTTTTTACTCCCATCTCTTCCACTTTTATTAATATCCTCCAACAATTTATTATTTAACTTCATCCTCTCTCTATAATTATCCATTTTAGCTAGCTTCTTCTTTTCTAAGTACTTTCCCCATTTAGCATTAATATCATTTTCACTTTCTTTATTCTTAATAGCACACTTATATTCTCTGCATGCTTTTTTCCTCTCTTTTACACTTTTACTAACTCTCATTTTTTTATTACTTTTATTCTTCTTCATATTCTCGACTAAAACCCTATTTGCCACTTTTTCTACTTCACCACACCAGTCCTTATACTCATCCCCAACCAACTGCTCCATGGTTTCTTCAACTTTTATTTTATATTCTTCCAACTTATTCTTATCATTCACTCTCCATCCACATCTTTCACTATTATTTCTACCTTTATTTCTATCCTCCATCACATTACTAACCATTTCTATTACAATAAAGTTATGATCACTATTACACACTCTCTCTTCATTATCAAACACCTTAATTTTTCGTATTTTATTCATTCCCTCTTTCTCTACCAATACATAATCTATTGTGTGAAATACATTATTCCTAGACCATGTGTATTGTCCATCATATACATTTGATAAATTCCCAATGCTCAAATTAACTCTTTGACAAAATTCCTTCAAAAGCTGACCATTCTTATTATCTACATCATCAATTTCTTCAATATGCTCATTCATATCCCCTATAACCATTATTCTCTTCCCCTTTTCTTTAAAACTCTGTATATCCTTAACTAGGCATTCATATATACTATTGTTCCACTTCATTACAGTTTGACTACTCCAGTGGCGATATACACTATAACCACCATCCATTCTTGTCTACCCAACCTTATTTCAAACCACAAATGTTCTTGACATTTAACAGTATTTAAATTTTTTTTCGATATAACACCTATACCACCACCCCTTTTTTCTTTTTCTTTTCTGTTTATACCCTGCCATACTACCTCTTCCAAAATAGGTTCTTCTTCTTCTCCTAGATGAGTTTCCACTACTGCTAATACCTCAAGACCTTCATTTTTAATTGCTTTATTTAAATCCAGCCATTTTTCTGGTCTCCTACCACCTTGCATATTAATTGGTTTTAACAATTTCTTCTTTCGTAACTACTCTTTTATAAATTCTTTTGCTCCCTTCTTCTCCATTACATTTATAACAAACTTTCTTACCACTAATCTTACAAAACCATTCCTTCTCCACATCTACACTTATATCTAAATCAACCATCTTTTGCTTATTTCTTATATCCCCTCCATTCTTCTTTTTGATAATATTACAATTTAAAAGCCCACCCCCCTTTAAAGGTTTCCCAAATTATATTCTTTAAATATCAGACTCCCTAAAACTTCACTTCCTTGTTTTCCTAAGTGCAAACCATCTTTACTATACAACTTCCTCTTTCCAATAAACCAATCCCATACATCCACAAACACAACATTATTTCTCTCACACAATTTTTTTACTCTCTCATTTATAGAACATGCCCTTTGTAATAAATGCCTCTTATCAAATCTTGGTAATCGTCCCACTACTCCTACTCTTCCTTTAATCTCTCTCAAATTCCTAATCAATTCTACATACTCATCCATTACTTTCTCTGATGGCTCTAACAAATTATTAGTCCCTACCATTGCATATACATCTCTACTACCTTGCTTTCTTACTTTATCTGTCACATCCCTAATTTTTGCTCCAGGCAAACATACTCTAACATACCTGCTTCTATTTTCTCTTGCAATTATATCCCCACATTCTCTTATTAGTGAATCTCCTATCAATACTGCCTCATAATCTACTTTCTCTACTCCATCTTTAACCTTTTCTACCACCTTCTGAATTTCCTTATCCATTTCTTCCTTATCATTTCTACTCAATAATTCCTTTATCTCCTCACACTTCATCTCTAACAATTTTAACTTCACTTCTACATCCTTCATTTCTTCCTGTATCTTACTTATTCCCTGTCTAACCATCTCCATTGCATTACTACTTCCTTCACCCATATTTTCTGACACTCCACTAAAACCATACTCTGTCCTATCTTTCTTAACTACATGGATTGCTTACAAATGGCATTCATTTTTATATGCATGTTATAAAAATTCATAGCATATGTTATTAAATAAATTACCTCTTAAGTAACAACTTTTAAATATTTAAACAATGAGGATTGAAGCTAAAATATATTTACAATCTAATAAAAAATCCTCATCGGTCAATAAAACGTCTATACTCACCAACATGTTTTCTTTAATTTTTGAATTATATATAAATGACAATTCTTTACGTCTATTAATAAATATATAATCCAATATATTATTCTAATTAATTAAAAAAAAAACCAGCTAAAGAAGACAATGTTCTCAAATGACCTTTTTATTTGCAAACTTAAATAAATCATTTAAATCATTTTTTTTTTTTTTTATGTTTTAATGTCTGATGCATAATTAGTTTTTTTTTTTTTAAATATATATTTCATTTTAATCTTTCATTTCAGAATAACAAACGAAATTCTTGCTCGGGAAATCCCAATTATATGAAATAGTTTATTTCTATTCAAATAAGAAAGCACAATTTAAAGATATTAATAATATACTGTAAAATATTACTTAAAAACAGAGCAACAAAAATAGCAATATATAGATATATTAAAAAAAATAAAATCGCTTACTCAGTAAATATGAAAATAAACGCTCTTGTTATTAGGCCATGAACTGAAGATTGTCGATTTGATCCCTTCTTCTTGAAAGGTTGATTTTAAATGTAATTTGTTATTGCAAAATAATTTAATTATACAGTGTAATAAACACGCAAATAAATATGCACTTATGTTCATAAAGTAAAAATATTAAATATATTTTGGCTTAAACTAGTAACACATTTGAAGTTTATTCCCATGGCTTAGTTTCAAATATGAGTAGATAAAACGTGAAAAGCTCTTTAGATTCCCAAAAAGCTTAGCACTTCTTTTTCAAAGAACTCGGATAATCTTCAACAATTTCCAATAAACGAATATTTAGGTTTTCTTAGCTAGTAGTTAAAACAGCATATAAACACGACCATTAGCAATTAGAAAACATTGAAAGTAATATTTGCTTCATTTCTATGAGAGGTTGTCGAAACAATTTTTGCTTCAAGGAAGAAAGGCTGCTTGCAGAAGTTGGATAAATAATAAAAACCTATAGAATAACTGAAACATAGGCTTATGAGTATAAATGTGTAGAGATGATAATCTGGACCAACTGATGATTGCTGGTTTAGCATGAAATACGTATATTGGTGATTATTTATCTTTTCAACATATGTATGTTTAAGTGTATCAGTGTTATTAGATGGAGTGGAGAGTGGTGGGTCATGTGAAAGTCTGTGCTCATACCCTAATATTAAAAACCTATAGAGTAATTTTATGTGTTATTATAAGAATTATTTGCAGTGAAATTATATTTTGCATGGAATGACTTATATGATGCATAAATCCATCCCATGCACAATGTACTTACAATACTGTTTAGAAAATTATTAGACCTTTCACATGAACATAAAGGCTTACATTTTAAAATAAATGTCAGTGAGATATCAATTGCTCAAGCACTGTTTAAGTATAGTTTATGGATATTCATTACCACCTAAATCAAGTGCATGGAAAGACGGTAAGAAATATATAATGTATATCAATATCCTCATACTGCTGCAACCAGTATTTGATTGAGTGTTATGTTTGAATTAATTTTATTATTTTGGAAAATGACAATTTTGTTTAAAAACAATATTTGCTATGAGCACTTAAATAATCTTTAGATATGATATCTCATGTGAGTAATAATTAAATCAAATAAATAGAAATCTATCTTCCCAAACTATAACAGTTTTATCACTATTTGACAACAATGTAAAAGTAATATAGTTAATAAACTTCTTTTGGAAACCCCCACATAAAGATTTTTATCTTTTGGCGGAAAGATAAAACGATCAACAATGACATAAACTTACTGTCCAGTTTTGCTTTTGAAACTTTCAATGACCTTCTGATATAGATGTTTATTGCATTTTCAGACTTGGTTTTCTTTCTTTTTAATCTGTCATCCCATGTCAATAATTACTAATTTATAAACAATTAAAGTAGATTTTAATTTTACATCTTCAAAAAATACAGGTATCATCTTAGTCATGCCTATTATTAAAATTGCACATAATAAATTCTCTAAATAATTAAATACCAGCAATTATTTTTAAATAGTATAATCTCACCTGTCTGTCAGATACTTATTTTATGTCACCTGTTTAGGATTCTGAATATATAAAAAGCAAAAACAAAAACGAAATAAAAAACAAACAAGCATTAACATTTTGTTAATAAGTATTTTTGTTTTCTTGTTGCCATTTCTCAAAGTATAATGTTAATACAGATCATTACTTTAAATAAATTTATATACCTAATACATAATTATAAATACATGATAACAGATGAGAAACGCTTTATTAAAGTTTGTTTTATTTAATGTGCTTAGCCGACTTTGGACTTGTAAGAGTCTTAGTCCATAAATTGTAAATTACTAGTGGATGTATTCCTACGAGTCATATACATTTGTACCCACTCCTATTTTACAATTTAGGCAACTTCTGTGACTTGAAAGTCAGCTAAGGATATAAAATAAAACAAACTTTAAGAAAGCTTTTCTCAATCCTATTACTGTATATTTATAATTACAGTAATTTGAGTTAAAGCATATAATTTTATAATTACTAATAAATAATAATAATTAAAAAGAATATAAAAAACAATAGTTAAGAAATCGAAGTCGTTTCAATTAATAATAGGTACTACGATGAATCAAGCAACTAATCAATAAGTTCTTCACCTTGCTGGATATGAAATTACAGATGCTACTGCTACAAAATACTTTTTCATTGAATTATATCTGCAAAAAGCAATCAAGTGGTTCAATGCTTGGAATTGGAAGTGAGAAAAAGCTGAAACCAAGATTTATAAAAGGCTTGAGTTTCAAAATTTACAACTCTATCACAACATTAAATGACATAAGAATAATTAAACATTAAATAAATAAACAATAATTTATTAAAAGTATTTTATAGTGAATTTGGATAGTTTCATGGAAGAAGTAATCCCATATTTACATTATAATATTTATATTAAAGATATTCTAAAAACAGCAATATTGATTGCATTCATTAAGAAGGTACAACAGAAAATAGAACCCATTGGAAAGTTACAATCATAGTATTTGAAATCTGTCAATTAAACTATAGTAATTTTTTATTTATATGTCTACTGAACAAAGAATGAAGCTTGTGATCTGGGCCAACTGATGAATGCAAGTTCAGCAAAAATGCATATCTTAAGGATAATTTGTCTTTTTCACATCTTTGATCATATGTTTCAGTAATGTGTAGTGGAAGCAAAGTTTGAAATGCATTTAAATACTTATTATATAAAGTTAAGTTTAAATATCTCTAAAATAATGTGTAAATTAAGTTAAACTGTAATGTATTATATGACTTACATAAATAAGTATATGATTCAAATGTATATATAGTGTGAGAGGTCAGTCTGATTTTGGGGCTGATGGACGGTTGTGATAGGATTGAGTTAAAGAAGAAAAATGCACTGGTAAAAATAAAGAAAGCTTAAAAAATTATTGAAATCTTTTAGAAAGAAAAGCTTAGAAGTTAAAAAATCGCATCTAAAACTACCAAACAAAATAGTAGATCAGCATGTTTTGTATCTGAATAGATTTTTATATTTATTATTAGTTTAGAGGACCATTGCAAAATTCATATTATATTGCATTTTTTAAAAATATTTTCTTTCCTTGGAGTTGGGATTGCCATACTTGTTTATGATGGCTGCTGCTATTCTTATGATCACGACTATGGATTTTAAAAAAGATTAAGACAAATATCCTTGGGTTTTATTTATTCTAGTCTACTAAAGTGAGATAAAAAAATCAAGCTGTGATATAATTTATTTGCAATAACTTGAGTTGGAAAAAAATAATATTGCTAATGTAAACAAGAGACCTTGTTACACAATAATAGAGTCGTGTATATAAACTGTAGTTTGAATATGGATGAAGTAAAATACTTTTTTTAAAGTTCCAATAAATATTAGGATTTTTTTTTCAAATAGCCAATTTATATCTCATGCAATAACAATTTGTATGTAGGTTTTAACTATTCTTAGCTGAGTGTAAAACAGTGTTAGAAACTGTCTCACCACTCACCAATTAAGCCAATTAAGTAATGCATTATTTATTATTTTTCTACGAGAGTGTGGAAATGCCTTCTTTTACTTACTTCAATGTAAATGTAGCAAATATACAGCTAAACAATAAAAGAATTAAAAATAAAAGAAAATCAAAACATTTAAAAATGTTTTTATTAAACATTTAAATGTATAACAATTAAAAATATCTGCACATTTGGTTTTAAACCATGCCACAATACAAAACATATGAGGGTAATAGAAAAATTGCATTATAATATGAATGCTAACCACGAGCAGACATATTAAAAAGTATGCTTGTGTATAAATATGTAGATGTAAAAAAAAAAATCTTTATATTTTATTTACTAATAAAAACTGTCAATATTTGCAATATGAGATTTGAGAACAAAGCAATGCGTTTATTTGTTTATAAGTATTTCTCTTTTATTACTTATTATTAACATATTTTTAAAATAAACAAAGGTAACAAACATTAATGAGCATTTTAAATAATAATAAATAAAGCAATTATACATATGATAACTAAATATGTATTTTAGAAATTACAAAAAATAAATATTGTCAAGCGTTGGTGGCCTAGCGGTTAGCGTAGCTGCCTTCCAAGCAGCCGGTCCGAGTTCACTTTCCGGTCAACTCTTTGACACGTATTTATATTGCTAAAGATATATAAACTTATTATTCACATTTGGTTCTTAAATATTAGTGGCAAATTTTCTTATCAATATAAAAAAAAAAAATTATCTATGCATTAGACAATTAAACATCTCTTTCAAATATGATAGAAAATGTAATTTAAAACTCAAAAAAGTTTACTATAAATATGAAAGTCAATATAAATGGTTTGTTTTTATGTTGGCAATATTAACTGTACGAACACATTATCTTTGTCCGAATGTAAGTTTTCAGTTATTAATAAGAATATGTTTTATGGATAGACCATATATTATGCTCCTAATTTTTATCTGTTATATAATATTAAACTTTTACTAAATTAATGTTCTACATCAGGGCATTCTACGCTGGATGATTTATTTTTGTATATGGATATTTTTATCTGGAACATTGTAATCTAAAAGTAATGCTTTAATAATTGGTTAAATAACCAAAGAATATAAGCAATGGATGGTGTTGGAAAAGTGCAAAAAATAATGAAGACAGCCCATTTATAAAATATTACTGGTATCTTTTTGTTGTGATTAAATCATTGTTTCACTAAAAAGAGAAAATCTTTCTGCATACACACATATACATATAATCCATACTCCTAAACATGAGGTATCTAAATTGTGACCCATGAAAATGTGAAGACTTGGACTTATTGTCATCACTGTTAGCTAAATATGATCTTAACATTATAAAATTACTTAAATTAATTGCCCAATTTGTGCAACTTGATAATATAAAATGATTATTTTGTCCTCATAATATTCACTTGTCTAAATTGAAGCACATAACTAAACAATCCTCATGTCAAAAAAAAACAACATTCTAGCACTATACATATAATATAAAAACACTGTAATAGAAAATAAAAAATAAAAACAAGTATACTTTTAGAAGTGATAGGCCATAATTATAATTCTTAAATAAACCATACAATCATGGTTCTCAAATAAACCCCATTATTATATCTTAAAAATTAAAAAGAACTCCATTTTTTGTTTATTTAAATGATAATGACTCCTTGATTCATCAAATGTTCAGTTTCTTTTTAATCTTTATATTTTTATCATTTTTTCCTTCAAAAATCATCTCAACAGTGCCAGCAACAAAATCTTATCCATAGTCCTTTTCATGATTATAAAATACAGACAGACACCTTTGTTAAGCAAATGCTGCTTCGTTTTTGTTTTTAAAATTGTCTTGGCTTCATTGTAGTTTATATATGAACAATCAGTTGATTACATCCCGCTACATATATAAACTAGTCCAATTTATTTTTCATATTATCAATCAGTCTATTTAAACTTTTAGACATCCTATCTTTTTATATATGGTAGTTCATTTTTTATCATTTGTAACTTTTCTGTTCTCCTACATAAGGTTTCTTTTAAAACGTTCTATATATGCTCTATATATACCGCATATCAGTTGTACTGAACCATATCAAAAATATAAATGTTCAAGTTCCTAATTTTTTTCAGATTAAAATTTACATAAATAGTTGCCTGAATCGAAAAATTCTCTCAAACCTGCGACTTCGTGATCTCACAAACATAGAATATATAATAGCCATTTTAGAATACAATGAACTAAGGCTGCTGCCTTTGTTTTTTTAATCTAAATAACATATTTCCTCATATTTTTTGGAGCCTTTAATCTAATTGAATCCCGATTTCTTATATTATTCATGAAATATATTATCACAATTGGCCTGTGGTTTACCTACTAAAATGTCACCCACCTATTTTATATATATATAATAGAAAAAATAGTGTACAAAAGTAGCATGTTTAAAATTTTTTTTTTTTTACTTAGAAAATGGGGATGGGGGGAGGCGGGCGTGAAAATTGTACATGGGGAAATATATTTTCCATTTTATTGTAAATTAAATTTTTTTATAACTATCTCTTGAAAAGTCAAACGTTCTATTTTATGAGCCAGAGATTTGAGAAATGTTTTTTGTTAAAGGCTTGTGAAATAAATTAGGTAACTCAGCTCTACAATCAAGACTTAAATTGTTGGTAGTTGTTGAATATCGTTTACCATTTCTCTTAAGTCGATTTCTTTTAATATCTTACCTTTAGAACTGCAAAATAAACTTTAATGAATGTTTTATATTAAGATTCATAAAAACTCCATGCAAATAATGCATGTTAATGTCCTTCATCCAAAACAATTTCAGTAAATAAACATTACTACAACCGAGCAATAATATCACCAGTGGCCATTTGTTAAGTTTAATATATCTTAATACAATAACTGAAACACAGGCTTATTATATACCTGTGTCTATATATGTAATATAGGGTATATGAGCACAGACTTTCAGATGACCCATCACTCTCCACTCTATCTAATAACACTGATACACTCAAGTACATATATGCTGAAAAGATAAATAATCACCAATATACGTATTTCATGCTAAACCAGCAATCATCAGTTGGTCCAGATTATCATCTCCCACACATATATACTATAAGTGCTCAGATATATATATATATATTAAGATAGACAAACTTCTTATTTTAATGGACAGGCTCCAATCTACTCCACACTCCAACTCTTCAACTGTCCATTCAATTGTAAATCTGATGATGGAATGCTCGAAGGCCACCCTGAGGCCAAGATTCTTGTCATACCCATGTTGACCTAAGGTCAATCTGAACCCCCCACATGCACAGGACATAATCCATTTGATAAATATGCAAGGATGGGCAGACATTTCTACAATGTAATAACTGAAACACAGGCTTATTATATACCTGTGTCTATATATGTAATATAGGGTATATGAGCACAGACTTTCAGATGACCCATCACTTTCCACTCTATCTAATAACACTGATACACTGAAGTACATATATGCTGAAAAGATAAATAATCACCAATATACGTATTTCATGCTAAACCAGCAATCATCAGTTGGTCCAGATTATTTATCTTTTCAGCATATATGTACTTGAGTGTATCAGTATTATTAGATAGAGTGGAGAGTGATGGGTCATCTGAAAGTCTGTGCTCATATACTCTATATTATATCTTAATACAGTTTATTTTAGCATCTCAATATTATAAAAGGATTTTGTAATTAGATTTTGCGCCACCTGGAGAGCTGTAACATAGGTAGAGATCCATAATGGGAAATGAAATTAACCAAATATATTTAATTTTTCTTTTGCTAAGTTAATTTTAATGAAACTTGTCTACTTGAAAATAAGCTCTGATTATTTCAAAAGTATGCTTATCAGAAAAACAAATTATTTATTCAATCATAATTTATTATTGCAATGTATGGTTTTGTACAATCATGGTCCAATTCTGTAAATTCCAGTGCTTGAACTTCCAGGTGATACATCATTCATTGTTAAAATTATTTATAAAACAAATTATTTTCATAAATAAGTTTATTGATTGATATTTGCTATCTTGATTCAAAAATTTTGTTTTCCATCACCATATTTCTTTTCCTCATATATCTTAGCATTTAATTTATCCTTCTGCAAAATTATGCATTGTTAGAGCGAATTATAAAATTATTTATGTATCTTTATGATTATTTTTTTTGTCTGTTTTATATAATTGCAAAATTTTGTTTTGAAGAATGATTGATTCTTATTCTTTAAAGATCAATTTTATTTTGATAAAGGGGTGCAATAAAAAGTGTCACATAACATTCACATTAATCAGGTTAATCATTTTAAAAGCGTTTTTAAAAGAATGCGTAATAAAAAATATGATTGAATAACTGCACAAAAAAAATCTTGAAGAAAAAGATATTAATTATAAAATGAGAATTTCAAGAAGATATAATCAGTCTTTGCAATGGTTCCATGAAAGAAAAATTGGTACTTGGTTATTAGAGCTGCAACTTAGGGGAGATAGGAGGCCCACAATAAATGGATAATGTCGCGTGATGATATCAAATTGAAAGGAAATAGACCCTGCGAGTATAGGTGTGAAAATGTGTTCTTATCTTTATCAACTAGGTCTTTTTTTTAATACTTTGACATTTTTAGTTATTGTCCAGATTTCTTTCTGCCATATTTAACAATATAAAAAAAATGGTTTGCCAGGATAAAAACCTAATAAAAATCTCATAATTAATATGTAATTTTTTTTGTGTGTTTTTTTTTTTTTTGGTTTAAGTTGTTTATTAGCATTTCTATTGAAAATCACAGCATACTCAGAAATCATGTGCTACATTTTTGGAGAAAAATTTTTTTAGTAGAGATCTTCATTTTCTGTTGTAATATTAAATGTTTTGTTTCAAGGCAACAATTCCTGTTAAATGTTACATGGCATATGAATATACTTAATGTGTTTTTATAAATATTATTTAAAAACCAAAATCATTTACTGTTTGTTTAGTAACAATTTTTTTTTGTAATGGCATCATTTCATTAAGATCGCAAATCACTTTTTTTTTTGTCTGAGAATGTCGTTCTTAAAAGTTGTTAGTGTCCAACTTGGATATATTTGAATGTCTCATTATTTAAAAACCAAAATCATTTACTGTTTGTTTAATGCATATTTAAACTAACAATTTTTTGTGTAATGCTGTCATTTCATTAAGATTGCAAATCATATTTTTTTTTTTGGTTTCATATGTTTATTATGTTTTTACTTTTAGTTATTTTTAGTCCTGCAACATAGAACATGCATTAGATATACTGCACCTGTTTCACATTCATATCAAATGCCCCTGATAACTTTGTAAATCTTGCCAAAATACATGTACAAGGTCTGTGTACACATTTTTTTTGCCAAAAAAGTCATGTATAGGATCTATGTACACATTATTTTGGTTAGATCCCAATATTACAAAGTTATCAGCAGATTGATACAAATGTGAGCAGGCACAGTAGGTCTTATACATGCTCTGTGTTGCAGCTCTAATACCAAAGAACTGAAAAATCCTATGTCTGATTAAAATTTAAAAGATGTATAAATTTTACTATGCTTAAATATGAACATTCACCAAAAGTATGCTAAGTAGATGCACTACTACAACGTTATGAAGCCTTAACAGAAAATACATGCACACACACACATATATATATAGTATAACATAAATTAGTCACGTGAGCCAAGTTCTAAATGTTTTGCATTTTCATGTATTTTTTTATCACTTAGATATATCAGATTACGTTTTCGATCATGTTTGAAATTCAAAATGATGGAGATCATATATTAAAAGAGCACCCATATATATATTAAATACTATATAAACATGTAACCTTTTGTACCATAACTTCGCTAAAAATGAATTAATCTATCCACACTTTAGGAAGCCATTTTATTGTAGCGCTAACTTTGAGGGACTATCTTTATATATGAATAAACAAGTGCAAATTTCATAGGCACATATAAAGTAGATAATAATAGAGATAAATGAACCTAAAACAGGTTGTATTTCTCAATCAACTCCCAAAAATCTCAACTAGTATTTTGAAATATTATTTCTTTTCAGTCAGCAATAATTTAATTTTAATAAAAAAAATATATTTTATTCTTTTGTCAGGGTGCCTTGCTAAATGAATAAATTTCCAAAAACCAGAATCCTTTAATTTACAAAACATTATTAAACATTTTTGCCCAGTGGTTAATTAAAATATATTTTTCTCTTAATGGATAAGTACTAAAATGACCATTTGGAAATGAAAGTTGCTAAATAAAAAACCCACTGACAACTTGAATTAAAACTAACAAAATTTATTTCACAATTAAAATTAGTTCACATATATACACGCACACCCAATTGAAACGAATTATTTATAATGCATTCATTTAGCAAAGCATATAAAAACAAACTGCATATCAATGACTAAGCAATTAATATATACAAAATGAATGTTAACAAAAAAATCAGATTTAATGACTTAAGGCTTTTTCAATATATTGTTTTGTTTTTGAAGTTATAAAAAGAATAGTCTTACCATGGTATTTTTTTTTTTTTTAATACTTCCATTACTAATCAGTATGGCATAAAATCGTAATGTTCTCTCTCTGTCAAATGGTTTCCCTTTAAATGTTTCGTTTTTCAGGATAAAATAAAATCAGTCGAGACACACATTTCCATAGGCGTTTAAATTAATCCTGGGTTATGCATTGACGTTCGAATTCAGGAAGCTGAGATGAAATCTATTTAGTTTATGGTGAGTTAATACACTTTAGTGCCTAGCAATGTATTATTCTCTGACCGTATCAACAAATGATTCTTGGGTTACATATTTCTAACAAGAACGATTGTTGCTTCATAATCTACAGTAAACCAAGACATATTTTTTTAAACCACGTTAAAAGTTTATCAAAAAGTTTATACTGCCAAACTCTCCAGTCCAGATGAAATTAAAACAACAAATGAATGAATAATACCCCCCCCCCCAAATATGTTCTTTTTATGTTTTCTCTCTTATTAAAATTTTAATTTTTTTTTTAAAGTTATAAGTATACAATTAAACAGTAATTAAATGACTGATTTTTTTTATTTATCAATAAAGATAATCAAATTAAATTTTTCTTCAAACCACACACGCACATGCATAATATAATTATTTCAATTTTTTTCTTAATTTAAGCCATCTTATTTGAATTTAAGTTTTTTATTCATATTCATTTTAATAAATGATGTTTATTTATCCAAGTAAGATGCTTACATATATTTCACCTTTGCACACACATATATGCATAAAGTTGTTAATAATAATAACAACAACAACAACAACAACAACAATAATAATAATAATAATAATAATAATAATATATGCGGTTGCAAAAACATTCATATCTAAAATCTCGTCAATCTGTAATAAACTAATATGGAAGAGAAAGACAGTGGCAATCTCTTTAAAAAATCTGAGCAGACCACCACATAGCAATGGACTTGGACTCCATACAATCAATGCTTTTTACACACAGAAATCAGTAAATCTAATAACAGCAACCATAAAAAGATTTCCAGACCTGGAGTGTGTAATCAGTATAATACCCACAGACAGACCACCCCCTTCATATGGATATCTATCCACTCTGATTGAAGAACTCAAGCCAATATACAACAAAATATCACTCAATAATGACAACAAGTATACATACTGGGACATTTATAATCCAAACCAGACACCTAATCTACATCCAACAGTTCTTGGACTAGACAACAGTTAACTACTGCAACAGTTCAGAAAATGGTCATTAGAACCAAAATTATTTGATTTTCTACTTAAGCTTAATCTTAATGCTCTACCCACAACCCATTTTCTTAGATTTCATAGATTCTATACAAATATAGACCCCATGTGTGGGCTATGTCATAAAGAAGAAGAGACACAAGATCATTTTCTTCATTCCTGCAGTGCCCTAGAAACAATACGTTCGCACAATGTTTACCACATACAGAAAGGCTATCATTTCAATTGATAAAATAATAAATACATTTAAAAAAGGCAACAGCCCTGCTATTCGTGCAGCAACATACAGCCTTTATGCCTACTGGTGTACCAGATGCACTTTTGCACTTGCCAATAACCCTCGATGCCACCCAGCAACATATTCAATAAAACTAGAACTGTTCAGAAAAAGAGACAGCATCCTAGCTCAACCAGATGTGTTTGCAGCCACATGGTCACACTTGAAACAAAGATCCAGTCTATGAAATATAAAGGCCAATAAGATAGATGATGACATTTTCAACATCAGCATTTTTTCCAACTTCAAAAAGATGCAAGCACAAACTGAACTAAATAGAAGACCAAATTTAAAAACAAGAAGAAAAAAAAAGTATGCAGAAAAGATAAAGACTTATATACTGAAAGTTGTAATTTGTTTTTCATTTGTGACAAATCAATATATTACTAGATGTGACTCTGTAGCTTTTTAGACTCAATAAAGTTTTGCTTTGAAACATTAATAATATATGCGGTCCTGCTGTCAATATGCAGGAACAAACTTACAAAAGCTCGTGAATGTACTTCATTAAAGGCAAACATAATCTAATTATTAGTTTAAAAATCTTATAATTTTGAAAATTATAATCGTTTTCCGGATTATAAGAAAAGACGCTGTTAACAAAGTAAGTTTTTTTATTATTAATTTGTCCTAAGAAAATCTAGTCATCTAGTTGAAATGGCGTTTGCAGATAACAATTCCATTGTTAGTAAAAGAAATAAAAATACAGATGTCAAATCAGTTGCAGAAGCCAGTAAGGAAAAAAAAATCTTATGCAAATATTGCTGCTATGAAACCACAAAAAGCAATATTAGAAAATATTATACAGCAAGGGAACAAAAAAAAAACAGAGGGGAAGGACAAATAGGCAGATTTAGGAGAGCCAATTCGTTAGACATTCTTGAACTAAGTTTAGAAAATGAAGATGAGACACCTAATCATTTAGCAGAACAAACTGAAGATAATTGGACAGAAGAAGAAATTCAAGAAATCAACATCCAGTTTAATAACACAATACCAAACAAATTATATGAATCTTTTAAAAAATTCTTTTCTAATAAATCATTAGTGCTAGCAATTACAGATAGAAATCTAACGTTATATAAATTTCACAAAGAGTTATTGTATCAAAAACTAACAGAAGAAAACTTATGGGATTCAATATCAGAAATAGGTGAACATTCAAACTCGCGATATATAGCTATACAATTTTTCAATGAAAATCAAAAAATGAAATTTAAATCACAAATAAAAACAATCGGTGGATACGTAATGATTGTTGTTGATGAAAATCTGCAAAATTATTGCTTAGGAATTATTAAAAATGCATATTTTGGGTTTAGCAATCATGATTTCAAAAGTATGGTCCAACCATTTGGGGATGCAATATACATTAAGAAAATCTTGTGCAATGATATACCCACACTTATATACACCAACAGATATCATTTTAAGATAAAGCTGCATGAGCATATTAAACCAGAAGAAATTCTAAGGCAAATTATGGATCAGGGAGCAGTATTATACTTAAACATTAAAGGGCTTAGACCACAATGTTTTGGCTGTGGTGAAAGAAGCCATTTGATTATAGACTATCCAAAGAATGGAAATAACAAAGGATTTGATGTATCAGAAGAAAGACTAGAAAAGAAAACAAGCTATAAACAAAGAGATATAAAGCAAATACTGACATCCGATGTGGGAACTCAGGGAAGTGAACAGGAAAAAAATTCTATACAAACACATATGAATACAGATAAGCAAGAAAATGAAAATGCAAATAATGATGATAGTAATATTCCTGAGATTTTAGATTCTTCATTAAGGATGGAGGAAAAAGTCTGCCTTAAGATAAATAATACAAAAGTAAAAGAAAAAAGAGGGAATGATATATAAATGCATGTGGTTAAAGATTTAGAAAAAAATATAGACAAACACACATTGAAAAAAAATGTTGATGGGAAGCAATATTATGAAGAGAATGTGAATTTGGATGAAGAATCGGAATTATCTAAAAAACAAAAAACTAGGAACAATACGAATACTGAGATTACTCAAACAATAATGCCAAATATGCAGCAAGTTATTCAGGTTAATAGTGAACAGAAGAGAAAACCAGGAAGACCCTCAAAAAACAGGAAAACAGGAAAAAAGCTAAAATTAGGAAAGCTTATGTTTGATGACACTGGAGAACAGTATCGAATGGACAGATATACTGATGTTGAAACTGAAAGTGAGTTCGAAGATGCACAAGATTTACAATTGATAGACAGCTAAAATAAGGATAATTAAAGATAAAGTAAATTCAAATAATGTCAAAGTAAAAAGTAAATCTTTATAAATGAAAATTAAAATTGCTTCTTTTAATGTACAGGGTTTGAATTCAATAGGAAAAATATTTAAGTTAAAACAATGGATCAAGGAAACAAAACCTCATATAATGGGACTGCTTGAAACCAAAATTTATGCAGGGTCACAAATTGATCCAGCAAAATTTCTAAATAGTGTGGGCTTTGTTGCATGTTCAAGAGACTCTACCTCTCCATCAGCCAGGACAGGTCTTTTGATAGCTTGAACATTGTAAATTGGAACATTTAAACATTATAAAGCAACTTAGAAGGATATGCATGTCAAATTAGCAACAAGGACAATTTGGCAACAATTTTTTCACTTCTGTTATAAGTGATTGATTTGCTAATGGGGTTCAAATGATAATGGACAACCCAGGAAATTAAATGTAAATCCAGAAAGAACTCTTATCAAAAATGACAATGTAAATGCAAAATTTGTAATTCTTTTGAGACAATAAAGGCCTTTTGAAACATCATCATCATCATCATCATCATCATCATCATCATCATCATCATCATAATAATAATAATAATAATAATAATAATAATAATAATAATAATAATAATAATAATAATAATCTAAAACAACTTTAAATAATTTTCAACAACTGAGTACATGCTTCCTATACTGGGTGACCATTATATTATTAACATTATTTATTTATGAACTCTGTAGAAATTTGTAAAAACTTATGATCATAAGTTTGTTGAAAAATAACTAAACTCTTGTCACATTTTGAATGTATATCAGTGAAACCTAATAACATCAATTTTTTAGGAAAACCAATTGAGATTGCATCAAAAACAAATATGGTATTGAGCATTAGTGAGTCAATTTAAATAGAAATTGAGTTGCTGTTATCTGTGTGATATTTTGTTGGTACATTAGGTTTGCTGTGAATTTCATTTAGAAACTAGTTAACTATTGATAATTTATCGTTTTATATATATATATTCTAACCTCCCCCACCGCTCGCCCTCTCCAAAATTTATATCTACTGTTTAAATTCTGGGTTCTAGCTCAGTTAACAAATAAATAAATGAAATATTCAGTATTAATTAAAATGATTACTAGCTCTAATCTTTAAAATACAAATACGGTTATATTTTAAAATGAATTAACAAATATTTACTATTTTATGAGACATGGAGTGACGACACGGGAACGAGATAGACTACATTGAGATATTATCCACACGATACTATCTCAATGGCATAAGAACACTATACTCCTTTTTGCTATACCAAATAACTAACTCATAGTATTCTTACGACTTTCTAAGCTCTATTCACTACGATTAAAATAATAATCATATTAATATTTTTTATAATAAGAATCTAGCTCAATTAAATAAAATAAAGAAAATAAAATAAAATAAAATCAAATCTCAGGTTCATAAATTGTATTCTAACTGATTTAAAATTACGGTAGTAAACTATGAAAAGGGAATTTTATGTCATAATTCACTACACAGCAACTAACAATGATAAACATAATAATAACAATAATAGTATAATATAATCTTATTTCTTCCTAAATGAAATAAATAAATATGTACGTGGTAGTATTTTAATAATCTGACAACTGAATACGTGTGGCAACATTAGCATATAATTTAATGTAATATTGTGGCAACCGAATTATGACCAATAAATAATATAAAATTATGATCTTTTAATTTTTTAATATACCAATAAATTCTCAAAATTATTATAACACTTTTATGTTTACCTTTTTGTGCAAAAACTATATGTCTGTTTCAATTATAAGTGTATCGTGATATCATGCATCCATGTGGAGAAATAACAACGAAGACACAAAACTTTAAAATAAATTTACAACAAAGTTTATTAATAACATAAACAAATAACAATATTTTACATTATGTACATTGGATATCCTTACTCTCCTATCATAACTTATTTTACTAGTTTATAAAAAAAATGAAAATCAAACTTCTATTTATTTTTCCTAGTTAACTCTTATCTTTTAAATGCTTAAGAAAATACAGTATTATTATTATTGGATTTCTTATTATGGTTAGCTTGTTACAAAATGTATTTCTTATCGGATTATCATTAACACTTTGTATCCCTAATATTATTAAAATTATATTTTTAATTTTACAAAATTTACATTCGTAGTAAACATTCTACAAAACAATAAAATTCTAGTTTTATATTGGTTATATGGAATCCTACAAATTCAAACATTCTTCTACATTCGGTATTAGGTTTTATTGTTCATTATCCGATGTTTAATAATCCTAATATTCATTCAAGCCTTACTTCGGATGATATAATTACAACTATTAACATACCAGGCACAAATATATGTTTATTACACATTATTGAATTATTTTCTTAATAAATATGCAATATTTATTTTCTAAATTATTATTTAAAACATTCAAATTTTATTATCACTTAAAAAACTTTGTTTAGATTTCTCTTTAAAATCTTATATTCATTTCCGAATTAATTTATAACTGTATTATATGATTCTTTCTCTCTTTATGATATTTTGGACTTTCAATTTTAAAGTTACACAATTCTAAACATTCCAGTAAATAAACTATTCTTACATAAACGATAACATATCTTCAGTTCTATTTTATTCATTATTTCTTTGAAAATATCTCTCTGACGATGCAGATTCACGAAATAAGGATAGCGAAGATAGATGCATAGGATCAAAACATAACTAGAATATTACTCGTCATAAACCTTGACAATAATGGCACAGTGAATTAAAAGACACTATAGAGGAGTGACCTTTATCTGTCTACCAACCTCTATTATAGGAATGATGCTAAAGCTATTCCTTCAGCTTTATTATAACATCAAAAAAGTTTAAAGATATGAAAAAAACACTGTCCAAACTATATGTGTTCAGTGATAGGACTTAGTTAACTATACTGAATCACACAAACTAACTATGATCCAAATACTTTATTTTTCTTATTTCTTAACAAAACATCATCTTGGTTTCCTCTCCACTAGTACTACCAAGTCACTATCCTATCTTATTTCTCAAGATTTTTCTATACAGTACATCGACAAATTCCTATCTGCATTTCTAACAATAATAAAATTCATTTATTACAAAACTATTCCGCTGTTCTATAAGAAAATCTTTACTTTCCTGTATATTTTATCATATACAAACTATTATAAAAATATCTGAATACTTTATCATATGAAAGTTCAAAAGAATCACACAATTGTTCTGATAACTTATATTATTACTATACTTTAAATAACTTATTGCATGCATATTCAGAATTACTCCTATCTCATAATATGTTTTAATGTTGTATAAAATGTGTACATATAATTTAAACTCTCATACATCATTCTTAATCAATCGATGATCTAAAAAAAAATACATTATGCATTATGAATAAATATAAAAATTACCAAACGATCTTTATCTTCTCGATCGCGTTCCGTAGGCTTCACCATCCCATTGATTCTTGTAGATATAAAACTTCCATACATACATTTTATTTTTAAAACAATATTTCTATCATTCTATTAAGCTATTATATTTAATTTTTTTAATATTACTAAATTTATGTTTATATGTTTTCCCTAATCTCACATAGCATTTTATATTTTAAATATAATCATTAAAAATATTTAAATTATATTTACGGTACTTCTTTGTCGAATTTTCTTGAAAATCGTTCATATTAAAGCTAAAAAAAATATATATATTATTTCTTCTTCAGTCACTTAATGTTCTATTTTAAAGTAAAACAATTATTGCTCTGTTTCGTAAATATTCATAGACGACAATCCTTGGTTTTCATAATATTGAACACAATTATTAATTCTGATATTCTCTTCTAATATTGTCTGCTAGTATTTTCCCGCGCGACTTTTCCGATGCATCTTCTAGGTACATTTATTTAAATATTTAATAAAAAATTTCTATTTCCATGGATCCATTTTCATTTAGTAATTTAATTTTATATTTTTTTAAAATCAAGCATTTCTTCCATTGAATACTTTGTAATATTTTTTTCTGATTAGATAAAGTTTTTCGGCTCCTTTCCATAAAACACATAATGGCACTTTCATATTATTCTATTACTTTTTTCTTTATTTAAAATTTTGGTACTACATTTTTATAATTTCTCTTTTAAAAGATAAATATTCTTTCTTCATTATACTTTTACATAATTCTCTTTATAATAAAACGCATATTAAAATTTTTCCATAGAGAAGAATAACATAACTTCAAAGTAGCCTTATAAAATTTGTGCGTCATAATTTTTTCCTGATGGCAAGTAACTTCTCTTTTAAGTTTTCGCATAGCGTCCCAATTATATTTCTCTGAGTGATAATAACAAGTTTCTGGTTGAGCATAAATAAAGCTGTACTAAGGCACTTTCCAAATATTTTTCCCTTAGCAATATTTTTAGGTATTTTTCCCTGTACTTCCATTTTACTGTAGGGTTTTGGTCAAACTTGAATAAAATATCCTGGTAAGATAACTTTTAAAATTAGCAATCCATATAGAGGCAGTCAAAATATATTATATGTTACAAAAGAACTTTTAAAATAAATACAAAATTTTAAATTTATATCACTTTTCTAGCTACGGTGTTATCAGCTAAAAAATATGTTACTTTCTCTTTCACTTACACATTACTTCTCCTCCCGCTTCGTCTAATTCTTATATTTGCCTGCTAAATTACCTCCGTTGATTGGTTAATAACTTTATTTTAGCGCGAACAAATTTATCCATTTTAGTTTTATAACAGACTAGACTGTTAAAATGAAGAATTGATGACGTCATGTCTCAAAATATTATTTAGACTATATTTTTAAATTAAATTATAGTTTTATCAAAATCATTTAAACTTTTAAAACAATTATTAAAATAATATTTAATATTTTAACTTTTACTTTAAGGATCGATGGCAATTACATTTAGTTTCAGATTCATAAACTTTATTGTTATTTTAACAAGTGTGTGCGTGAAGGTATATAATATACAGTCACGTGTTTACTAACTTTATCAAATGATTTTTTATTTACGTCTCGGTCAAAATTACCAAAACTGATATATTTTATAAAAAATTTGGAAAATAATTTAAACTTGTAGAACCAAATATAATTCTCATCATCCTAAAGTTTATTTTAAACTATACTCTATTAATTTTGACTATTAAATATAATTATACACTACATCTAGCATTTATTTAATTTATTAGTTTTAAAATATTATACTCAAATTATTAATATACTTTTAACTATTTATAGCTGTATTATTTTATATGGCCAGCTTTTACAACCATAAGCAAGGATATCATTAAGCTTTATTTAACTGTTTTCTCTTAAAATAATTTATTACACTTTTATATACCAGGTATTTTCAGCTTTAAATTGTACTATAAAATCTAATTATCCTACTATTATTTATATATCATACAAATATAACTTAAAATTTAAAATTTTTTAGTAATTGACCATTCTACCTTGTTATGACCTATAGATAAGGGCACAATATATATATTGTAACAAAATTTAAAGGTAGATCACAAATCCAGTGTAACAAAATTAAAGATGGTTCAAATAACTATTACCATATCTGAGTTGTCTACATATATATATATATATATATATATATATATATATATATATATATATATATATATATATATATATATATATATATATATATATATATATATATATAAGATCATAATATTTAAAATAACATTGGATTTCTCAAGCTATCCCACTATCAATAATTATAAGCAAATTATTAATAACAACTATTATAACTCAGGTATATGAAATCACGTGAGGTGAGTACACTAGTAATTCAATAAAATATAACTCAGATATACAGACAGTAGATCTTATCCACTTTCATTTCTTGGTTTGATGTTAAGTGCATGTTTAAACAAACACTAAGTGAATATGGTCTAGCAGGGCGCCACTAGATTATTTGAATCTAGACACAGTTATATCTAATAACCTTTTCACATGTACCGGGTTTGAATCCCCTTTTGGTACTTTATTTCTAATAAAAATGGGAGATTTTGCTTGTTGAGCCATATCACTATACGCACTAATATTTAGGTAAAAGTAAAACATCTATAAACCACAGTGGAGTTCATTAGACATAAATCATTTCTCAGATCTTAACATAAGAAATGTGTTTCAATATTTTTATAAGTTTACTAGCTCAGATTATATATAACTAATTTAGGATGGCAATTCACTCATCCTTGCATGAAATAGATGATGGGATGTGGTTATATTAATACTAAGAAATCACTAAATATTATAAAATTAATATTTATTTATGGCCTTTAAACAGTTAAACAGCTCATTAATTAAACGTTGATGATGACGATGATGATAATGATAATAATAACGATAATGACAATGGTTTCGACTACAGCTCTAGGACTAAGCCTAAACATAAAACTAATTTTTATAAAGAAATTCATAATTATTGTTAATCTTAGCATATTTAATCATATCTTAAACAACTAATATTTAACCATTGATGATGAATGATCACACTTACTAAAGACTGTTTCTTAATGAAATATATACGCCTCGTTTAATAAAACAAACTAATATTTATTATTGTATTTCTAACATATACATAAAATTTTCTAGAGAAACATGAAATTGACATAAATAATAATAATAATAATAATTGATTATATAACAATCCTCAGATTAATTTCAAGTTTTCCCCCCTTTCCCTTCAAATGTATATTGTATTAAGTTGGATGTCACATTGACCATGATTTTCACTCCATGAGAAAAGTATTTCAAGAAAAAAAATATTATCTGCTCATTAGCACACATACTTTATAAATCTAACATGTAAGTAGAATGTTAAAAAAAATGTTAATAGAATTGAAAGAGCAAGTTTTAGAAACAAGTTTTAAATTATTTTCTCCCCCTCTCTTCTACCTCTGAAATGCTATACTTAACTTGAAACAAAATAATCTAATATTCTAATACTACTTGTTACTTCACATTCACTCGCAATTATACACATATAAAAATATTATTATGTATGTGCGTGTTTTATCCCATAATAAAATATTATTTAAAACCAAAATAATAATAATATATTAGTTAAAACTAAAATCATAATACCATAAAAAAATTGTTTTACACATTAATATTTCATAACTGGAAAATTAATAAACAAATAATTTTGATACATTCAAGATAATTTATGAAGCTCAAAGTTATTATTAGTAAGACATTCTTGTTTTTAATCGATCTGAATAGTCTTTAAAAGTTCTTTAAATAAAATATACCACTTTATTGCTAAAATGTTTATTAAGACTCTGATATCATAAAGAAAATAGATATAAAAAGTCATATTACCGATGTTTTGTTTGTGGCAAATTTCCAAGGGTTCAAACTTGTCTTGTATAATGTCTATATTTCTGCAGCGACCATTTCCGTTTTACATGGGAACAATCTCTTTCTTGAGGTGTATAACTATTTGATGATGATGACTCTATTGAGGTTATTTGCTTTAGTGGACAATTTGGAAATCATTATATTAATTTTTCTTCTCTTCCTGTCAAGCATGATTCCTTTAGTGGATGAAATACAGCAGTTGTTTTCACATTTATAAATTTTCTTGAGTTTAAAATCAGTTGTTGGAACAATTAATTGGACTTGATGATTAATATTTATCAGTAGATTAATTCATCTTTCATCGAATGCAGGTGAATGCTTTCTTCCTTCTATTAAAAAAAACCATCTTATTTCTCTGATCAGTTGAAAGGTGTAGAATATTATTTCAGACAAAACATCTTTTCTTTCCTATATGATGTGCAGCTTTCCAGATGGTCCGGAAAAGATGGGACATACATATAATTTTTCTAGCCAGCCATTTCTTATATTTTCAACATTCAATTTAATAGTCTAATAATCTGAATCATAATCACAATAATAATTCTTCAAGACAGCTTTTTATATCCAATTTTTAGCTAACTTAACCAATCAGAGATAGCGTCAGTTGCTATTATTGGACAAATTCGTTTTAATTAGATCTCTAATTTATTTCAACTAAATTATTTTTCCACTGAAAAGTTTAATCCTTTTTCCAGACACTTTTGTTTTTAAAAAAAAATAGACTTAATCCTTTTCCTGTTTTTTCTTACACCTAGGTAACATTTCAAATTTTTGAGCTTCCTTCTTTAGATCTTAAGATAAGACAATTTCAAAATTAGAGTTCTCACCCAGATTAAGCTCCCAAAGTGACAAACAATCATTTACAAAAACAAAATTGCTACAAAAATAGATATCTGATTCAACAGATTTCCTCTTTTAACATAAAATTGTACAAAAAAAAATAATTTGACAGATTTAATCCTTCCTTTTCTTTCAATATTTAATAAATGTAAATTTCTGTATGTAATGTACACACATACTTCATTATTTCAAATCATTCATAAACTAACATTAAATAATATAATTGCTAGCTTAGTAATTATAACCCTATTATTTAATTGAATCTGTAACTTTTAAATCCCAATTACAATTATAGAAAAGCAAAATAAAAGTATAGAATAAGATATTAGGATTGATCAAGCATAGGTTAGTTTAAAGAAAGTTAAAATGTTGAATATTTGAAATATAAAACAATTAAATAACTTACACATACACTGCTTATACGTATGCGTTATAACTTTAATTTTTAACAGAAAATTTAAACATTAAATGTGTGTGCTGCTCTTTTTGAGATTTATTAACACACAAACAAGTAAAGCATATAATTGCTGTCCCACTCTCTTTCTGTCTAAAGCATTTAAAATTTTGATCTGGTAGGGTTTGAACTTAGATGCCCTACAGCTTCTTTTATGGTTATATAAAAATGTGATGATGATTTTGTTTTACACTTTCTTACATGCACATTACTATAAATTTAGCTAGTGACTAAATTGTAATGGAAACCCCCCCCCCCTTCGGATAAAATCATCAGCACCTTTGTTTTAACTACATCTAAAAAAAAATCCTAACTAATAAAATACACTAATAATAATAAACACACTAATAATAATATATAAAAAAATTTAACTACTGGCAAACATCATACTTTTCATTAGAAAATCTAGCATCCTGATTTATTTGGAGATCTTTTCCTTTGTACAAAGCATATTGTGGTCTGCATAAAATTGTAAACATACATTCAGTCTCTTTTGAGATCTTTATTTTTTTCATTTTGACTTTTTCAGCACTGTGGTAATTCCACTGGTAGAGAGTTGCTTGTCTCTAGGAATTACTTTCTTTACAACACTATCTCCAGAATCTCCCCAGGATTGATTAGGAGGCCTAGCCCTATAATTATTCCTATATCCATAACTACCAAAATTCTGATCACGTGTCTGATCACCTAGATTTAGACTAGAGACATTATAACTATACCTATTTTTGGTGCTCTTGGGCATAGTCTCTGAATCTAGCTCTGAAATTTCTAGAGCATCCAGGATTTCTGATGCTTCCTCTATAAATAGGCAATCAGCAGCAATAAGCATTTGCTCAATGTTTTGGGGAAGATTGTGTTGGAGTATTCTCAGTATCTGGTTCTCTGAGAGAGGAAATGCAGTCAGACTTTTCATGAAGTTTTACTGCCTGCCCTCGGAAAAATTGTGTATAGCTACCCTTGGTACCACCATACTTTTCCTGTGTAATCTGGTAGCGCACCTGGTCCTGCCTATCTTCACTCCAAAAACAGGCTAAGATAACACAACGAAAATCCCCAAAGGTAGTGGGCTTATCAAATAGGGACTGCCACCATTCCTTAGCATAGGCATAAAGATGGTTACAGGCAATGGCCAACTTTTCCTGTTCACTCAGCCTACACACAGAAAAGAGTTCTTCCAAGGTATACAGATACTCTAAGGGGTTCTCCCTGCTTTCCCCACTAAAGGCCTTAATTTTAATTAAATTTGAGGTCATTGACCCTCCTACTCTATATTCCTCTCTACTGTTACCTTCTGCCTTATCTATTAATTTTTCACCTTGTGGATTTTTAACTAAAGTAGGCATCCTTTTCTCAGATTGACTATGTTCTGAGCTATCCCTACAATCATCTGGACTGATGCTACCATTGTTCTGCCCTGAATTTAGGTTTGACTGATCCTGCAGCCCTACATTAATACGATCTTTTAATTCCCCTATTTTATGGTAGAGATCATCCATCTTGGGGTTCATGTATTCCACAACATAGGCCTTCTGGTTCTCCTCAACCTTTTCCAACATAACACCCAATTCATGTTGATTCATTCTGGGTCCCTCTTCTAAAGAACTTGACTTGTCCCTTTTTACTATCTCCTCCCTAAAGCTATCCATTTGTTTCCCCAATTCTTTCCTAAGATTTTGGTCAATTTGTACACACTCATTGGCCATGCTTCCCTTAACTTCTCGTATTTCCTTTTCTAAGCCACTAAACTTATTTTTCATAGTGAGGGCCTGATCTACACAGCTCAAGGTGGCTTCCTTATATGAGTCCACTTTGGCTACCACCTCCTCTAATCTGATACTAATTCCTGCAGAAGTTATTTCGGCATTCTTTTCTATGCATTCTGATATGGATTGGGAGACCAACCCATGGACCTCATTCCTAACTAACTCAATCTCTTTCTTATTTTCTTCAATAGACTGCTCCACTTGAGCCTTTAATGACTGTAGTCCCTGACAGCCCTCCTGTTTGGTGACTTCCATAGATCTACACACTCCTTCTATCCTCTCCTCTAAGGATGCAAATCTATTTTTACACTCTATGTTGGATTTTTCAATTCTAGTTTCCAAAGCCATGATCATCCAGCTGTTATTTTCACTAGAGTTATCTATCTGGGCTTTGAGATCTTCTCTCAAACTTTCTATCTCCCTTGCTTACTATCTTCTCTTAGACTCTCTATACTTTTCTCCATCTTTTGTTCTAGATTTACCATACTTTTATTATTTTTCTCTATCTTTTGTTCTAGATTTACCATACTTTTATTATTTTTCTCTATCTTTTGTTCTAGATTTACCATACTTTTATTATTTTTCTCTATCTTTTGTTCTAGATTTACCATACTTTTATTATTTTTCTCTATCTTTTGTTCTAGATTTACCATCCCTTGCTTATTATCTTCTCTTAGACTTTTGAACATCTGCATTATCATTAATTTCATGTCTGAGAGTTCTTTATTTTCTATCTGAATCCGGCCAACTTCCGGCTCCTCATCTACTTCCACACTTGAGGTTGTAGTATTGCTACTAACATTAAAGGCATCTTCCTCTACTTCCTCTCTTTCCTCTTGTGTTTGTTTTAAGAAAACCTCCCCATCCTCTTCTTCAGTATGAAAACGATCACTGATTCCTGGTATTGGGGCACCTTCCTCTTCCATAACCTCTTCCATACTATAATTTAGTTCACTCATGTTATAAAACTATATATATCCCATCTGTGCTTCCCTGACCATCAAAAACCTACACATCCTTTCCTTGTCTGACACCTATCTTTAACTAACTGACTGATTTGCTTTTCACCTTATTATGCATTACAAATACAACAAAAAATTTTTTTTAATATCCTTATTTAATGAACTACACAACAATAATCTATATAGTGCATGTCTGTCTGCAATAGCCCAAATTATACATTCATCCATTCTCCCAGAAATCCGACAGATATTGACAGTCCACAGAATGACTAGCAGTTCACAATCTTGAGATAAATAAAAGAATTCAGTCACAGCACTATAATCACACAATGTATCATGAGCACTCAGAAGATCATCCCAATTCGATCACTATTAACTACCACAACCCTTGATTGAATGATGCAAACTCTGTTGCAATAAAAGAAGTATTAAGTCTTAGGGGCTAAAATAGATAAACTGTGCCTTGCTCTCTCTCTTGGAGTCTTATGTGGCAAGTATCAAGGAATGCCCTGCTTATTATAGACTACAAAAATGAAACCTTGCTCTCTCTCTTGGAGACTTATAGGCTGATATCATGGCAGGACTACTGTTAACTGCTTCATGATAAAATAAGAATAACATATAAACTTGATTGGAAAACTATGCCGTGCTCTCTCTCTTGGAGACTTATAGGCTGGTATCATGGCAGGTCTGCTGTTAACTGCTTCATGATAACATAAAGATAACTTATAAATAGGGTTGGAGCAGTGAATGGGTTTGATCATTCATAAGTTACATGAAATACACAGCATTCTCAAGGCAATGACAAAACTCTCCACTCATCATCAAAACTGCAATCTAACCAACCAAACTCCAACGATCAACCATCCAATCAAACCTCTAAAATCATAGACTTTTTTACAAAATGAACTCCCCAAACACACATGAGACTACTATTCCATAATTCATCACTATTACTATGCCTATCCTATCTGGCAATAAATCATTTTAATGTTCCAAAACAAACAAAAAAAATTCTATTATTTATTTCACCTTTGTCTTAAGTTGTGATATTCATCTCTATTTTCAAAATTGATAAAACAAAACTAAGCTGTTTTGTGGCTGTACCCATTTTATCATCATCAATGAAAAATTAAATCATATTAAACATCATCATATACAAATCTAAAATAAGACTGTTTGGCCAAGAAAATTTTGTAAGACAAAAAAAAATTTTTACTGAAAAAAAAATTTTTTTACTAAAAAAATTTCTCTATTTTTAACCACACATCTCCTATCATTCTATAGACTCCCTTTTTCAGGTATATGGTAAAATATCAAGCCCCATGTTGGGCACCATTGTAACAAAATTTAAAGGTAGATCACAAATCCAGTATAACAAAATTAAAGATGGTTCAAATAACTATTACCATATCTGAGTTGTCTACAATATATATATAAGATCATAATATTTAAAATAACATTGGATTTCTCAAGCTATCCCATTATCAATAATTATAAGCAAATTATTAATAACAAGTATTATAACTCAGGTATATGAAATCATGTGAGGTGAGTACACTAGTAATTCAATAAAATATAACTCAGGTATACAGACAGTAGATCTTATCCACTTTCATTTCTTGGTTTGATGTTAAGTGCATGTTTAAACAAATACTAAGTGAATATGGTCTAGCAGGGCACCACTAGATTATTTGAATCTAGACACAGTTATATCTAATAACCTTTTCATATGTACCAGGTTTGAATCCCCTTTTGGTACTTTATTTCTAATAAAAATGGGAGATTTTGCTTTTTGAGCCATATCACTATATGCACTAATATTTAGGTAAAAGTAAAACATCTTTAAACCAAAGTGGAGTTCATTAGACATAAATCATTTCTCAGATCTTAACATAACAAATGTGTTTCAATATTTTTATAAGTTTACTAGCTCAGATTATATATAACTAATTTAGGATGGCAATTCACTCATCCTTGCGTGAAATAGATGACGGGATGTGGTTATAATAATACTAAGAAATCACTAAATATTATAAAATTAATATTTATTTATGGCCTTTAAACAGTTAAACAGCTCATTAATTAAACGTTGATGATGACGATGATGATAATGATAATAACGATAATGACAATGGTTTCGACTACAGCTCTAGGACTAAGCTTAAACATAAAACTAATTTTTATAAAGAAATTCATAATTATTGCTTAATTTTAGCATATTTAATCATATCTTAAACAACTAATATTTAACCATTGATGATGAATGATCACACTTACTAAAGACTACTCTTAATGAAATATATATGCCTCGTTTAATAAAACAAACTAATATTTATTACTGCATTTCTAACATATACATAAAATTTTCTAGAGAAACATGAAAATTGACATGAATAATAATAATAATAATAATTGATTATATAACAATCCTCAGATTAATTTCAAGTTCTTCCCCCTTTCCCTTCAAATGTATTTTGTATTAAGTTGGATGTCACATTGACCATGATTTTCACTCCATGAGAAAAGTATTTCAAGAAAAAAATATTATCTGCTCATTAGCACACATACTTTATAAATCTAACATGTAAGTAGAATGTTAAAAAAAATGTTAATAGAATTGAAAGAGCAAGTTTTAGAAACAAGTTTTAAATTATTTTCTCCCCCTCTCTTCTACCTCTGAAAGGCTATACTTAACTTGAAACAAAATAATCTAATATTCTAATACTACTTGTTACTTCACATTCACTCGCAATTATACACATATAAAAATATTATATATGTGCATGTTTTATCCCATAATAAAATATTATTTAAAACCAAAATAATAATAATATATTAGTTAAAACTAAAATCATAATACCATAAAAAAAATTGTTTTACACATTAATATTTCATAACTGGAAAATTAATAAACAAATAATTTTGATACATTCAAGATAATTTATGAAGCTCAAAGTTATTATTAGTAAGACATTCTTGTTTTTAATCGATCTGAATAGTCTTTAAAAGTTCTTTAAATAAAATATACCACTTTATTGCTAAAATGTTTATTAAGACTCTGATATCATAAAGAAAATAGATATAAAAAGTCATATTACCGATCTTTTGTTTGTGGCAAATTTCCAAGGGTTCAAACTTGTCTTGTATAATGTCTATATTTCTGCAGCTACCATTTCCGTTTTACGTGGGAACAATCTCTTTCTTGAGGTGTATAACTATTTGATGATGATGACTCTATTGAGGTTATTTGCTTTAGTGGACAATTTGGAAATCATTATATTAATTTTTCTTCTCTTCCTGTCAAGCATGATTCCTTTAGTGGATGAAATATAGCAGTTGTTTTCACATTTATAAATTTTCTTGAGTTTAAAATCAGTTGTTGGAACAATTAATTGGACTTGATGATTAATATTTATCGGTAGATTAATTCATCTTTCATCGAATGCAGGTGAATGCTTTCTTCCTTCTATTAAAAAAAGACCATCTTATTTCTCTGGTCAGTTGAAAGGTGTAGAATATTATTTTAGACAAAACATCTTTTCTTTCCTATATGATGTGCAGCTTCTCCAGATGGACCGGAAAAGATGGGACATACATATAATTTTTCTAGCCAGCCATTTCTTATATTTTCAACATTCAATTTAATAGTCTAATAATCTGAATCATAATCACAATAATAATTCTTCAAGACAGCTTTTTATATCCAATTTTTAGCTAACTTAACCAATCAGAGATAGCGTCACTTGCTATTTTTGGACAAATTCATTTTAATTAGATCTCTAATTTTTTTCAACTAAATTATTTTTCCACTGAAATGTTTAATCCTTTTTCCAGACACTTTTGTTTTAAAAAAAAAAGTAGACTTAATCCTTTTCCTTTTTTTTTCTTACACCTAGGTAACATTTCAAATTTTTGAGCTTTCTTCTTTAGATCTTAAGATAAGACAATTTCAAAATTAGAGTTCCCACCCAGATTAAGCTCCCAAAGTGACAAACAATCATTTACAAAAACAAAATTGCTACAAAAATAGATATCTGATTCAACAGATTTCCTCTTTTAACATAAAATTGTACAAAAAAAATAATTTGACAGATTTAACCCTTCCCTTTCTTTCAATATTAAATAAATGTAAATTTTTGTATGTAATGTACACACATACTTCATTATTTCAAATCATTCATAAACTAACATTAAATAATATAATTGCTAGCTTAGTAATTATAACCCTATTATTTAATTGAATCTGTAACTTTTAAATCCCAATTACAATTATAGAGAAGCAAAATAGAAGTATAGAATAAGATATTAGGATTGATCAAGCATAGGTTAGTTTAAAGAAAGTTAAAATGTTGAATATTTGAAATATAAAACAATTAAATAACTTACACATACACTGCTTATACGTATGCGTTATAACTTTACTTTTTAACAGAAAATTTAAATATTAAATGTGTGTGCTGCTCTTTTTGAGATTTATTAACACACAAACAAGTAAAGCATATAATTGCTGTCCCACTCTCTTTCTGTCTAAAGCGTTTAAAATTTTAATCTGGTAGGGTTTGAACTTGGATGCCCTACAGCTTCTTTTATGGTTATATAAAAATGTGATGATGATTTTGTTTTACACTTTCTTACATGCACATTACTATAAATTTAGCTAGTGACTAAATTGTAATGGCACAGTATATATATACACATTGTAGCGCCTCTACAACTGTCTGTCTACCATTTATCACCGTGTAGATGAATTGTGTGATCAAATAGAAATGCCCGGTATATTAATATTACATTTTTTTAACACAGATGAACCCGCAAATTATGTCTTATATATTGAACTGGGTGGGAGAATGATCGAACTGAAAATAAATATATAGAATAACATTTTTTATTCTTTAATAAAAACAAAATTGTGAAAACATTATAAAAAAATTGTTAACTTCTTTTTATAGAAATGTGACAATATTATAAAATTATTATAAATTCGATCTACTCCAGCTGCAATTTAAATATTACAGCATTCGATTTCTCAGTCAGAGAAGCATAATATCCAGAGGGTACCTGTAGCCAGACTCAGGTTACCTACAGCCATATTTCCAGGTTACAGAACTTCTCAACTGCTGAATTCAAACTCTGTCATTCAAAGTACTTTATTTGTTTTGAAGTAAACTCCAGGAGCCAGTTAATTACAAGAAGTAACTAACATAACCTCAATGACAGCTATGACAGCTACTAACTCAGCACTTGAATATCTCAACTACCTCTATTGAAAAGTCATATAATAAAGTGCTTTAATTAATGGTATTAGTAAAAGAATTGACTGATAAATACTAATTTTCAAAAATAATTTGTTTTAAAATATTTTAAAAATTAACTGAGAACTAACTCATTCATCATTTCTTCTCTGAATAAATTAATACATAACATCATATATAATGCACACATATTATCCATAAACACAAAGCATAAATAAATACCAAAAACTAAAACCTTATATCCATACATATATTTTACCACATGGTATTTGTATGTTTAAGAAAGTTCTATCAATATCTGTTCATCACCCTAAACCTGCACTTAAATAGTTCTTTTTATGCTGGTTATAGACTTCATTTCAGTTGACTCTGGAGGCTTCAATGATTGCAATGGCTACAATAATATACTAATGACACAATGGGAATAATAATAATAAAAAATATTTACTGTTACCTATAGGATTGATGTACGGCTGCTTCTTACTGTAGGATGCAGGTTGTACCAATCAGGTGGAATTTGGATTGTTGGTGAAGGTGTTTCCTTGCTGCATTTCAGTTCAGCAGACAAATGTTTGAATGGCTCAGGTTGTTAGACATTCATTGTGGCTAATTGAGATGGGAGCACAGTGGCTATTAGCAATGCATGTTTTTCTTGGCATTCACAAAAATAACATTTATTTGTACTAACTAGAATAACACTGTTGAAAAATTATCTGATCTGATGATGACTTTTTTCAGGCCTATTTATATACTATTACTCTTATTGTTCAGCTTGATTAACATTTTTTTAATTAAATTTATTAATTAAATTCCCATTATTTGTTCACATTCCTTACTAGATTAATTTACTTAGGATAAGATATCACTTTTTAATTATTCCCATTGTTTATTTGTACACATCTTTGAATTTAACTTGACTTTTTATGTTACAAACTTTATTTTTTTAAATTCAATCTTACTTTTATATGCACACATATACACATTTAAATGTATTTTTAACCAACTCCTTTTTTTACGCACATATATATTTTCATTTCTTTGCATAATTACATTAACTTTGACCCATATATTTTTTATTTCTTTAAATTAAATGAAAAGAGATATTTTTAATTTCATATAAAAGATTTTTCTTATTTTTAAACTTAGTAAAACTTTTATGCAGAATGACACAGTATTTAATCCCCCCCCCCCCAGGTTAAATGTATTTTCTTTTAACAAAAGTCTTTAACTTTTATAAATTAATTCTTAATAACTAATTCTGCAGTATTTTTTGTTTTTGTTTAATTTTTGTTTAATAAAAATCTTTAAACGACTTATCATTTAATCTTTTTTGAAAAAAATAAAAAACTTGTGACGCTTGATATAGCGGTACAATATATATTAAGGAAAACCAGATTAGCTTGTATTTACAAATGTAATATAGTGAGAATGCTAATACCTCTAAATAAGCTTTTTCCGATAAAAGCTGCAAGATAAAACATTTAAAATCTCTATGTAAAAACACTACTATCCCCAAACTGGTTTTGTGCTAATGGCTCTCATTTATGAGGCACTAGGATATTCAGATACTAGATTTAAAATTCACTAGGACATTAAGAGACTAGATTTAAAATACAAACTCAAGCCTAGTATTTATCAAATACTTAATTATTCAGTAGAAAATCTGAAAATTTCAGACATCTATATGTTTTCAAATCCAGCTATCTAACTTAAATAGCCATATAGGACTGAACTAAATTCAGATAGATATGGATTTTAAATGCTGGCCTTCAGTTTATATTTTAAAAATAGTGTCTGAATGTCCTAGCACCTCACTGATGAGAACCATTAGCTTGAAACCAGGTAGAAATAGTTCCAGATAGAGATTTAAATGCTCTCATTTGTGGCATTTATTGAAAAAGCTTAAGTCACATAATGTATGACTTGGATTTTTCTTGGCTTTGGTAATATTATATTGCTAAGGGTATTAATATATGGTGTATCTGAATTTTGTTCAGTCCCATATGGCTATTTAAGTTAGATAGCTGGACTTGAAGATATATAGATATCTAAAATTTTCAGTTTTCCTGCCTAGTAGTTAATAATGCTGGGCTTGACTTTGTATTATAGATCTGGAGTTTGAATGTCCTAGTGCCTCACTGACTGATGAGAAATGATGCAAAAACAATTTGGGGATAGAGATGATTCTAGATAGAGATTTTAAATGCTTTCTCTTGCCTTGTAGCATTTATTGAAAAAAGTTTGTTTAGAGCTATTGTCACACTCATTATATATATATATATGAAAAAATGTATTAATATTTTCTAAAAAGGTATTTTTTTGAATAAAATTTTAATTAAAAAAATATGATTATCTAATTAACATCTTCATAATTATATTAACTGGTAACTTGAGAATATTCTCCTAGGTTACCACTACAAAAATTTTTCTTTGCAGATGCTAATTTTAGTTATAATAGTTTTTATTTCTTTTTTTATTTTTAGTAAAATAAGTTTTAATTATAAGTTGAATGGATAATATATATTATAAATAGGATTTAAATTCCACAAAAAGTATAATTTAGTTTGGAATCTGGAAGTGTTTATTTATTTACACTTTTATTACAAAATTTTAAGTAGATATAGATATTTAATTTATAGAAACAGTTCTTAATGCTACTCCAATATATGCAAAAATAGTAAAATATTATTAAAAAAAAAACATGCTCACACACATATCACCATTTTTTACATTTTTATATTTTCTTACTTAAAAATGTGAATGTTAATTGTAGTTAAAAATGGTTTTACTTATTATTTATCTAGAATCAGTTTTTAAAATTTTCTGTAGATAATAGTTTTATAGAAGTATTGTCTTGAATAATTAATCAAAACAAGCCTCAATGTTGCTTTTATCGTATGTTATATTGATGTTTACATACGTAGTGTATATAAATATTAAATGTAATTGTCTTGAATATTTAATAAAAACAAGCCTTAATATTGCTTTTATCGTATGTTATATTGATATTTACATACATAGTTTATATAAATATTAAATCTATCTATGGATTAATTATGATATAAATAAAAAAATGAGTGGGAATATAGAGAGATATATTTAACTATAATGTTGTTAGATATATATCTTATTATTGACAATCCTAAGCTAAATTACTTACTCTAGTAGTCAGTACTTTTTTTCTCACTTAAATTTACTTAGAAACAAAGATCTCTTTATTATTTCAAACCCAAAATTTTATATGGATTTAAATCTGGAGAGATGTTTCATAAGCAAGAGGATTCAGAAGAGTTTAATCTTTCCTGACATATTGTAAATCTTAATTCAGTTTGTCCTGAGAACTATATATAGTACATTAAATATTTTCAATGATTAATTATGATGTGAATAGAGAAACGAATGGTGATATTTTATATAATAACTAAAAAAATATGTTAAGAAATGACATTACCAAGTAATTATTACTTACTATTGACAGTATTAAGCTAAAATTACTTGTTCTAGTAGCCAATAGTGTATGTATTGAGTTTGTTAAAAACAAAAGAAGTCTTTGATTTTTAATTTAAGATCTTATATGAATTTCAACTCAAGATAGATAATTTTATAGATATCAGAGCTTAGAAAAATCTCATTTTATCTGACATTCTATAAATATTAATTCATCTTACTTTGAAAGATATACTGTTGGCTACTAATGCAAATAATTTAGCCTAGTATTTAATAGTTACATAGCAACATTACATTTACAGGATGTCGGAGAAGATTAGATTCATTTAAGTCACCACAGTTGTAAATATATATCTGAGTTTAAATCCATATAAAACAGTGAGTTAGAAACAAGAGGGTTTTCTTTTTGCTTTTAAATAAACTCAAGAGAAAAAACCAATTGTTGTCTCTTTGATTAATTAATTTACTTTAGAGCTGTCAACAGTAATTGATGGTTAAATATAAACTACTCTTGATAAATATATTTTTTAAGTTATTATTTGGAATATTTCCATTCATTCTTTTCCTAGCTTATATTAAAAGTTTAATAAATTCTATTTATTTTTTTAATTAAAATTTAGCTTCAAGGTAATTAACTGAGCTATCAATTAGAACCAAAATCACGTGATCCAGCAGCAGTGTTTTTATTTGTCTGTGGAAGATATAATTCCAGTTCACAAATTTGATTGTAATAGATTGCTCTCTGAGTTGTATTTAGGCTGATTTCTAATTAAAAAAATTCACTGTAATCTTTCAATATTTCTATCTATAAATATCCATATAATTTTTTTATTATATATGTATTCACACATATATTAATTAATTCTAATAATATTTAAATAATTCAGCCCATTATTCGGTAACTTATTAAGATATCATATTAAAAGAAGAAACCAATCAGCATTCCCCTACAATTGTTTCATACAATTAGTACTAATAATCATCCGGGTATGAACTTATTAGTAGTTTCCCTCAACTTAAATGCATAAGCTATTTACTAATGATATTAATTCAAAGACCAATTATATTTTAAGTATAAAATAATCGCTACACTTAATATACATAATACTAAACTGGAATAATATAAATTAATTCTAATGCGGTTTAGATAATCAGACAATAGATAAAATCATTTGATTATGTATATGTCACAATAACCAAAGCTTATATAAATCAATAGAATATTAATAATCTATTGTCAAAACAAACTCTATAGATTCAAGTCATCTTTTATCTATTGAGTTTGCTTTAGTAACATATTGTTGACATTCTATTGGTTTATTTAAGTTTTGGTTATTGCGACTGGATTTTATTTGGAATTCAGATAGCAAATAACGTTTATGGTTTAAGATATATATATATATATTAGCATCATGGCTTATTTTTTGGATGTCATATGACATTTCAGCAGCAGAAGTGATTGAACTGTGATCCATACATCTCTAGCTTTTGATTCCATCACTATACCATTCTGCAAATTGCTCAGGGCAAAAAAATAAGTGAATAAATACATTACTCAGGAGATTATGTGATGTTTGAACAACAGAAATGACAAAGTTGAAATGCAATCTAAGCACTTTTATCTCTAGAATCGGACGCTTTATCATTATACTAATGCATGCAGAATATTATATACACATGTAAAAATTAATTAAGTACTAAAATAAATATTAACAATTTAATCTTTATAGAAAATTAACTAAGTAGAACTCTTCCAGTATTTAAGAGAGTACGTTTCTATACCTTTCCATAGAGGCACTAGATTGAGATATTATTCCCAAACCATCATTGAATCAATTGATTAATAGGACTTGCACTGGGTGGTACTACTGTATTGAGATTTTGCTACTGTTTTAAGAACCTAAATAAATGATATTAATATATGCTTACAGACTTACAGGAAGAGATATATTCAATATAATGCTGCAGAATAATTTAAAACTTTTTAAATAATCAGCTTTTGTAACAGTAAATTGATTCTTCTTTCCTTTCAGCATCCAAATACTGTCTTCTTATCAGTATATTGTGACCATCACTTTATTCTATTATGCATATGTTTAAATGCCATAGACTTCCATGATGCATTTTTTTTATGTTATCGATCTTATGAAATGAAGTAACCTACATTTTATAACATTTTAAAATCCTATTGCTATTGAGCATTTTTTTGTTTTACACGTTTTCGATTTTCACCAACTTAAAGCTAGGCTATATTTAAAAAAATATATATATAAACAATATATTCTCTTTTATTAAATGGATCGATTATATCTGTTTGATATGATGAATTCTATTCATTCTTTTAGAAAATATTTTACTGAATTTTTTAATGCCGGTGAGATCTAAGATCATTTACATCACATCTTTTGATTCTTTTTCTATTGGGTTTTTTTCTTCAGTTTTATTCTTGATGAGTATCAGTTTCTAGCACCAGGGTAAATATTGATATATGCTAAACCTAAAAAAAAATACAAATTTTATGCACCTCTTTACGCATATATTCAGATAACATCATTATATTTATCCTGTTGCTGATTATTTGTGTAGCAAATTTTTTTTAGAAATGACACCAACTTGAGTCATTGATGATCATTGACATTATTCTCATTTCTATTTTCAAATAACAGATAAATTACTAAACTACTGTTGCACCAATAGTTTAACTGTTTTTATCTTCACAAAAATGTAAATATCAATTTATCTACTAATCCTCTGCATCAAAACAAAAACATTACTTCTCTTTTATTTATTTGTTTTATCTTCAAAACATTAAACGAGTTAAACTGTAATTATTTTTATTATTTGATAAAAATTATCATGCTATAAGATAGAAGGCCAAGAAAAGTTGTTTAAACAAACTAAGGCTTTATTAATCTTAAACAAGTTACTTATGTATTATATCAGCAATCTTGATATAATTCTTATCACTAATGCTTCTAGAAATGGCATAAGAGCAATTCTAAGTAATCAAACAAATAATGGAGAAAGCCAATATTATATACACCCAGAACAATCATATTAAAAATATAATCAATTGGATAAACTAGCTCTGGTCATAATATTTGGAATACCAAGATTCCATTAATGCCTGTATGATTGAAACTTTTGAATGGTAACAGACCATGAGCCATTACTAGGCATATTCACCAATTTGATAACCATTTAAACCTACTTATGTTATGCTGGCTATGCTATATCAGCTTACATTATGATTGAAGTATAAAAAGGGGAAACTAATTCAATATGAAGACATAGTCTACTGACATCCAGATAATTAGAAGCTGAGATAAATTACATTGAACTCTCCTATCATATTTTATGAGCAGACAAGATACTACATTTGAATAAGAATGATTAAGGTTACCAAAATGAAATAAATGCATAAATGTGAGGTTTGCCTACAAATCAGTCAAAAATAATTATTAATGTTGTATAAATACAATGCAAACAGTGAATGACTTGTAATATGATAATTAGTAACGATAAAAATGCTAGATATATTTTCCTGATAGTCATCAAGAAATAATAAGTTGAATTATTGTTGAAAAGCCCTAATATTAATACCGTAAGTAAAAATTTCATTACAAGTTGTAAATATGCTAATTTGTGACTAAACTGACAGAGAAAACATGTATAGCATAACCTAAAGACATTAAGTCCTGGCAGTGGATGATATTGATAATGCCAGCAAGTCTCTTTATGATGCATGCATTTCTTAATTGTGGTAGATGTTTACTCTCATAGAAACAATATTATATAATGAAAACAATAAAGAATCATAAGAGATCTTAAATTTAGGTTTGCCAAAGGTTATAGTAACTGATAACGGCTCTGGACTCACATCAGCAAATTTGTTCAATACTTAGCTGAATGGGGGACTAAACAAATCTGTTCAATGACCTATTATTCAGAATTTGATTCTTTGAAAATATTATTCAATAGCATATTGAAAAAGCTTTAAATAAAGTTGAACTTATTGACGCTGTGTTAACAACATTGTTACATTACATTCAATTCCGTGGCAATAACTGGACAAACTCATGCCAATTTTGCTGAATTAATGTTTTGAAGAAAGCTTAGGAATAAATTAACAATGTGACTTTCAAATGAGGAAAATTTTTAAATAAAAAAAAATTTACAAGTGAAAATAAATGCATCAAGGATATATTGCAAAGTAAGTGGATTGAAGCAACAATAATATTAAAATTTTCATTCACTAAATTATCAAGCTGTGATAAAAAGTGGATCACATTGAAAAAAAATCTATCAATCACTGATGTTTAAGACCATGCATTGATCTTGACAAATGTCGACATAATAGTTAAGATCTAATTGGATAAAAAATAAGAAAAGTAATAGAGTGATCAATGTCAAGTCAATTCTCAAAGTAGTGGAAGCAGATGAAACCTTCTAGCCCAGTTGATAATATTTTTTGAAGGACATTTACCCAATATTAAAAGAAAGTTAGTTTCAGAATACTTAAAAAAAATAAGATTATTTTCTTTATACTATGAAAGAGGCAGAGATTACTATCTACGAAGCTAATAAATATTTTAAATGAAAACTAATATTGGAAATATAAATTATTAATTAATTTCTTGACTTAAAATAAATGAAAACTAATCAATGTTTTGTTTTATCATAAATGAAAATAAACTACTTAAAGATTAATTACTTCCAAAACTAAGTAAATAGTAGCCCTTGAAATTCCAGAAAGATTAATTGTTTTAAAAACAATTAATTATTAAAGATGACTGGCGTTCCAGAAAAAAAAAAAACCAACTTATAAAAACGATAAACTGAATTGTCAAAAAGATAATTGGCTGCTTCAAAAAAAAGTAAGATATTTATAAAAATGAATTATAAGAACATTTTCTCTGCAACATTTTTGGCATGACAAAATAAATTGTGGGAGTTATCCGATCCATTTCCTGAAGAACCAAAGCAACTATAAGAAGTTTATAAAGACCACGCCAATCTTGATTATTATTTAGTTTAAGTAAGTCTAGGTTTTTTTAATTGTAAATAAAATCATTAAAGTTCAAATAGAAACTCCTATAGTTAAATGTACATATTCTTTTTTATATAAGTATTTGTTGTCAAGTTTAAGGAAGTTATATAATTTTTTACTGTTAAACTAATGTCTTTACTGTATAGTTTGGATATATTTATTTGTCTATATCAGTATTAAATAAAATTAGAAATTATTAAATACTGAACTAAATTAAACTAAGATTTATTTGATCTTAGTCAAATTATTTGCCTACCTATTCTGTAGTCAACATCAGCTGCTGCAAGAGAGGACAAGGTATGACAAATAAAATGTTTATTTTCAATTACATAAAAAATAATGTCAAATTATATAAACACATATAGTTGCATGGATTTGTAAGATAATGTTTTCTAAAGTGTATTTGGTCTCACCCTTATAATGAGCAAGAAAAATAAAAATAAACAATGGTTTATTGTTTTTCTGAAGGTTTGTGATGATGATGTTCTAGCTGTATTTTTATATTGGACTTTAAAATTCAATTATCAAGATTCTGAGGGCCCAGGTTCGAATCCCATGCTAGTACTGTCACTGGTCAGGCCAGCACCACCTGAAGAAGAGGGAAGAAAAATATCTCTCGAAACGTTGTGTATATACTAACCTGTTTGCTGTGATATTACTAACAGTTAGTGCATATACTAACCTGTTTGCTGTGATATTAGTAACATTTGTTTGCTGTGATATTACTAACAGTTGGTGCATATACTAACCTGTTTGCTGTAATATTACTAACAGTTGAATGCATTTGGAATATTTAACTAAAAAATTAAACTTTTCTAAAAAGACATTCAACACACATATTAGATGATGAAAATAGTCCAATATAAAAATACAAATGGTTTATTGCTCTTAAAAAGTTTAAACAGCAGGAATAACATAACCGGACTATGACCCATGGACACTGAAGTCCAAACTCTGCCATTTTAGTATTGTACAGAACCACAAATTGACCTAGTCTATTTCAAAGTTTTTGAAATTTTATTGCATAAAAAAGTATTTTTTTAGTTCTTTTTAGGCTTAGCAAAATTGCAAGAGAAATTATCGTTGCATTGAGAAGCCACTTTAAATAAAAATTTAATTGAATAATTTATAGCAGAAATGCAGTGACTGTAAAGAATAATGTTTTCATTTTGATAGCAATTATATGATTGAATGATAACAGTCATATGACTGAGTGTGAATTGATAAAACAGTTGGCTAGATGATTCATGATAATTCACATATACTTAGTCACGTGAATCCAAATCTTTTATTTTTAATTTTGATATTATTTCCAGTCTGCAGTTACTGAACTTATATCCAATGAAATATAAGATACCTCTGAATTTCATTTTTATAATTCTTAAATATTTTGAAAAAAAATAAAAATACAATCACAATAAAAAAAGATGTCTTATTTTTGTTTTAATTTTTTAAATTAAATTATATTTATCTACATTTCCTTTTTTTAAAAAATGAAATGAAAAGTATACTGCTTTATCTTTTAACTTATAGGAATTATATTTGGATTAGATTCTAAATGATGTGGAAATTTTTTTAATTAGGTTTGTAGATCATATTTTAATACTTTAATATATGATTTGCATGATATTAGTATAACTTTATGCAGAAATATTAAAAAGAAAAAATTATCTAGACCAATTCGTTTCTGAAATAATTTTATCAGCAAGATCTGCATAGAATCATGTTTAAATAAAGCTGTAAATAACACTTACATTTTGAAATATCAATGTAATCCTATTTTATCAGACAAAAGATGATCTGATAAAGTAGACTGACATTGATATAACAGAAGATGAGTATTATTTACATATGTGGTTAAAATGATTCTATGAGGATCTTGCTTGTAAAATTGTATGTTTGTCAATTGGTTTATATTCATATAATTATTGATGAGTCATAAAATTATTTACGTGCTCACCATTAAAATTTTTTTAAAATACAAATAAATATTCCTAAATATTATTATTTGTTTTCTACCAACAGCAAATGGTCATTAATGGAATATTAAAACAATATTTGTTATCAACATACATCATCTCATCCAGAAGGTCAATAATGGAGTGGTTTTGCACTTGTCCATCATATCTGTAGTAACTTGGATATAAATTCAAGCTGTACAAAATTTGAAAAATTTTAAGGTCTTAACATAGACTGATTTATTTTGGATAGACAGCCATGTAACTTGTCATATTTTTCTCCAGAAAGTAAAATAAGGTTAGAAAAGTGCACAAACTTTCACTATACAATAATTGATAACCCAAATATATAATGCCAGTATTCGCTGCTTTTTTATTTTAGGTTCCATGAGAGTTCTTTTCCCTGAAGTGAATAATTAAAACAGTTGTCAAGTCATCTGCATATATGTCTATGTTGTAAGATTCACATGTAAAAGGAACCAGAAAATATTTTAGAAATCTAAAAACTTTTATGTAACCTAATGTTTTTAGATAGTTAACTGTAAGTTTTATTAGCTACACATCTTATTATCATTAATTAAATGGATATATAGATTTTTTTTAAATATAATATTTTCTCATTCGTTACTTCTTGATGAAAAGATGCTGAAATTTTTTTTAAATTTTATTGAGTTATTTAATATTGTCTTATTTTTATATATGTGATAATTATTGAATATTTTATAACAAACATTGAAATCTCAATAGTTAACGATTAATTTCTAATAGATAATAATGAATTTAAAGTATTTGGAATTTTCAGCCCATAGATAGATATAGAATCTTAGTGCTGTAAAAAAAAAAAACAAATAAAAAACTGGTGCAATGTGATGTGATGCACTGTGGCTTCTTCTTTGTCAGAGTCAAGAATCTAAACATCACATGATCACCATCTCTATACTAGCACATAATTGTTGTAAAAAAAGGCAAAACTCTCCATACAGTAGAGCCACCCTATGCACAAGCCTTCTGGCATCCATTGATTACTCTGCTTAGCACAGGGTGGCACTACTGTATGGAGAGTCAAGAATCTCTCAAGCACTATGCCCAGAGAAACCTGTTAGCTAACTTACCTTCTCTTTCCATTCCCCACCCTAAGTTTTTCCCATATTCTTATTTATCCTGCTCCATACCAATCCACAACATAATCTTTGTCAACTTCATGACCTTTATATCTAAATCCCTCCTATCTTTTTCCAACTCTCTATTTTTTATTAATGCATCTATTCTTTTATTCCATTCTTTGCCACTATTACATTCAACAATTCTCCTAACACAATCATCCCATATTCTGTATAAGAATACAGACATAAATTCTTTATCCAAATATTCTGCATACCCTACTATCTTTCTCACCCATCTTGTTTCTAGTCTTTGACTCATAACCCAACTAAATAATATTTTGGCTATTTTCTTATTATCCATAAATTGCAGCCTACTGAACATTTTCATTTTCCTTTTTGCAGCTCTCATGTAAGTACCTGACCATTCCATTTCTCCTTGAATTGCCTCCTTTGTTGTCTACACATCTGCATCTAATGCATGTCTTTCTGCTTCTCTTTGTACTTTTTCTAGATAATTTATCACCTTTTTACTACCACATAATGTATCATTATCAGATGTTAACCCTGTTACACCACTCCCTTCCATACAATTCTAGCTACACCATATTTATTATATGAAAACTGTTAATTTCTTTATCAGTCTCTTTCTTTTCTTTGTTTTATTTATCAAAATTTTTTACCATTCATTCAGGCAATTTCTCTGATTACTTAAGAAAATTTCCAAATAGTTATATCTATTCACCACATTTAAGTTTATATCTCCCAATAAAAATTCTTTCTCTTCTCTTTCCTCAGTATTTATCATCGTTATTTTTCACTTTTTTTCACAAAATTTAATCTCCATATCTTTATTCACTATCATGCATATCTTCAACACACTTCCATATTTTTTCTACTTTTTGCACACAAGATGACAATATCTGCAAAGAAAAGACCCAGTAATGTTAATGGTATCTCTACTCCTCTTCCTAGTCTTTTTATTGCTCTCTTCATTTCCCTCAAATACAACAAAAACAAAATAGGTGACATAGGGCATCCTTGCTTTAGTCCCACCCCATTTTTAATTTTAACTGATTCTATATTTCCTCATATATAATATAGTAATTATTATCATATAATCTTTTAATAAGATTCAATAAAGCTCCATCAATTACTAAACTTACCCATAATCTTTTTCTATTTACTTTATCATATGCCTTCTCTATATCTATAAAAACCATATATAACTGGTCTTAGAGTTTTTTTTACTGCCATTTAGTGACTGTTATTTTACATTTTCATTATTGGTGCTAAATAATAAATAATGAAATTATTAACATTCTATATTGTTAATGATATAAAATAATTTTTTAAAAATAATTTTATTGATAAAAGACTTTTAATAAAATTTTCTGAACAGATTCAAAATTACATGTAATTTTGCTTTCAAAATAACATTTTTTTCATTATATATTAACACTTTACATCATAAAAATATTTTTTAGAAAAAAAAAAATGTGTAAAAATAATACTTTTGCACGAATAAAAATAATACATTTTAATAATATAAAAAACAACAACGTAGAATTATAACTCCTTAAGATGCTTTTGCTCTTTGTTTATTCTTTATTTATTTCTTTTTTTACTTTTTACTTTACAGATCTTCAATCCACTACAATTACATAGGGTTTAGCCATCATATACCTCTTCTGATTTCTTCCTATTAACTTTTAAGTTTTGTGCAACCTTATTTCTATTCTTCAATTACTTCATAGATAATATTGGCTCCAATGTTTCTGTTTTTTCTTTTCACAATCTTTGTTTTATTTTGTCATAAAACAATGTGCCAAATTCGGTGATTATTAAATATATTTTTATATTTTCTCTGAAAAATGTCAGAGTTGTATTTATAAATACAGAAATAATTTATCGAAAAAAAATCATACATTAGAATGAGCAAAAAAATCTCAAAAGCGAGTTCAATAATCAAGGCAGAGGATACCCCTAACAAAAAGCATTGGAGTTGTTATTAAAAATAATCGTTTTATTGATTATTCGTGGGCAAAAATAGTTTTATATTTAAAGCTAACTTCTTTTCGATGCATCACGTATTAGAAAATAAAGCTGAAGTGAATCTTATAAATGTGATAAAATATCCTCAAAAGATAAAGATGTGACTAGAAAACAAGTGAAAAAGAAAACAATTTGATGGTTTTACAGAAACCATAGGTGAGTATATATACGTTTGTTAAGACAAACAGTCAATATTTATCAAAAGTAAATACTTGATCGCAGTCCAAAACCAGATATTTAAAATTCAAATTTATCCTGGAAAAAAAAAAGATTTGATTTTAAATTATAATTTTAAAAATAAAAACGTTTTAAAAACCAAAATCTAATATGAAATTTTAAAAAAAGGTAATCATAACAAATTGAAGCAATTGTTTAAGACAACCAAAGCTTAAAATAATGAAAATTAAGCTTCATATCCAGAAATGAATTATTGGCATTAATTCATCTTAGTAGAATCAGTTCTTAAAAAAATAGTTTAATTTTGATATTAAAACTACATATTATATAAATATCTCAATATTGTTTTGTTGCAATGAACTCTAACTCTTGGTCTACAAAGGAGAGCTTGAATATAATCATATTTTTTCCCCTTTTAATCATATAATCGTAAATCTCTTTAATAGCTTTTATATAAAATATTTTTCTTGGGGATTTGCAATTTTCTTCTTAATTTTTTACACTCCACAAATTTCTAAGTTGGTAGACACTGATTATTTATTAATTAATACTTTAGATAATATTTTTCATGAAAATCATTGTCAGAATGGAATTCTAAGATTGTTAATAGTAATTATCTTTCAGGGAAACTCCAGGTAGCTATTTGTTTTCTCCAGATGTTTATCATTTAAACTTTATGAAAACATAATATTTTCAAAAAAGTTTAGGGTAATGTTTTTTAGTCTGTATGTTCAATAATTAAAATAATAACAAGTAGCACTTTCTATTTTTGGCCAGATTTTTACATGAAGGGATATATCTTTAAAAAGAAAGACCAAAATTGTTCAAACTACATGTTTTTGGTGACCATGAATGTAAAAATTGGACTCTAAAAAAGGATAGAAAAAATATTGCTGTATTTAAATTGTAGTTTTGACATAGGCTTACAAAAGTTCCATAACTTAAAAAAAAACAGCAACAAACAATCAAATAAATACTAAATAAAATTAGATTTGAACTCTAGTTTGGAGGGTAAAGAATCAGATTATATCTGCTCTATTTGATCATATCATGGGATGATCTAGTTCATTAAAATGGTGTAAAATTTAGATAAACTAGTGGTGAAAAAAAATTAGCACTCAGATGGCTGGATTCCATCATCACAGTGATAAATATTTTTTGAGCAAAAAAATGCAATTAATAATAATAATAAATAATAATAATAAATTATTTAAATTAATTTTTTTATAGTTTTATTATATAAAAATGTTTTGTATATTTAATTTGTAATTGTAGTCTTTACAGTGTAAATAACGGATCTAGAAAAGTCTATGACGATCGAAACTGTTAGCTCTTTTTAAAGAGTGAGTAAAATGGTAAAAAAAAAAAAGTTATTTATTTACATTAGTGATAATAATAATAACAATAATAAATTACTTTTAGCTAATTGATTATTTTTTCTCCTACATTTGCTTAATATCATTTTTATTCTAGTATATATAAAATACTTTTACTTAAAAATAAAATATGTATAAATCATTAACATTATATACTTTTCCAAAATATATTATTTTGCCTTAGAACAATTTAATAAATTAAGAGGAATTAAAGGGGATTTGAACTAAGACTTTCAAGCTCCCTTCAGACATGTACTTTATCCAATATAACTGCTACACGTAACCACATACAGTAAACAAAAACATAAATGATCTCTATGTGTATCGTTTATATTGAATAGAGTAGATGACTCAGAAAGCTTGAAAGTCTAGGTTCAAATCCCCTTTAATTACATCTAGGTTAAGTTTGCACATTATAATTGTATTTCAATATTAAATTAAGAGTAATATTTACATGGATTTAAACATAGAAAAAATAGTGAAAAATATTAAATATAATCAATGCATGTTCTTTGCTAAGCATCTTTGTCCAAAGCAGAAAAATAAAAACGGAATGTGATTATTGTCTTTAACAAGGAGAAGACAAAGCTTTAAGGTTATACATTAGCGTTTTCAATATTTTCTCCGCGTATGAAGCAATATTAGAATTACTAATTTAATTAATACATTTAAATACCCGAGTTATGCAATTTATACCAGTAAGGGCGACTAATGGATTAAAAGGACACATAGTCTAGAACATCCTATTAATTACATGCAGAATTTTAAATATATAAAGATAACACACGCAAAGATCTATTATCGTTTTATTTGCAATGTTTTTCATCTGTGCATTAATGAAGCTACGTTAAGAAGTATTCTTGTTAATTTTTTTTTAGTAAATAAAAAAGTTATGGAAAGAAGGTAAATTAACATCTATGAATCAACAACATAAGTTAATAATTTTTATTAATCATTCATTAGACTTGTTATTTATAAAAGCATCTGCGTATAAATTAAAAGAAAAAAAAACGTTTTTTTTAGAATAATTCATTTTTTATATTTCAATAAATTTTTAAATAATATGTCACTGCGAAAGCAGTCATTATAACCGCAGATAAAACCATTTTAACATAATTTAATTTACCATTAGAATTAGACAAAGTATTTTTGATTGTTGTCATGAGGGGAGATTTTCCATCTCCACATTCTCCCACTGAATCATCAAGCTCAACTGCCCAAACCATGGAACCTGCCAAATTATTATCCACAACGTATTGCGCCTAAAACAAATAACAATTTATTAGAATACTTAAAATAGTTTTTAAAAAATAGTACTGCTATTAATTGTAAATTGATACATTTTTTAGATATAAGAACATCTATATTATTAAATAAACAACTTTGCCATGCTCTAAGATTGCAAGCATTCTACGTTGCCAATAATTTGTCTTCGAATGCCAAAAGAGTAAAATTTGACATTAAGTTTCAATCAACTATAGGACTTTTTTTTCCAAATAGCTAATTCATGCCAAAAACAGCAAATTATTTACTATTGATTATTTAATGGATATATAGACATTCTTAAAAATAAAACAAGGAGGAAAAGTGCCCAAATCTTCACCACTTGTTAATTAGCAAGCCTGGCAAATACCTTCTTCCTCTTGTTTCTTCGTAAAGAGTTGATAAGGAGATCTTTGCTTTATATTAACTATTTAAAAGTTGTTTACTTTTTACTGAGTTGTTAAATGATAATAATTTTAATGTTGTTGAACTCATAAAAAGCTAGACGATCAAGACAAAGATAATCCATGATCTCATCACTCTTTAAGTTCCATACTTTATTAAACCTTACAGGGTAGTTAATAAATTATTTAAACAAATGTTAATACCTAAAAATAATAATAAAGAAATATAAATAGTTACTAGACTTGCCAAATTACAGATAGAAATGGATTTAGTGGGTTTTATCACCATGTTATTTATTAGGAAGAGTATTTGAATTCCCATTTTTAAAACAATAATGATATGGATAATGAAGTTGTCTACAAATTATGTACTTGATATTTGAAACCTAATTTTTTTTATATGGTCTAGATTTTAATACAAGTTATAAGGATAGTTGGCATATATGCTAACCACTACGTCATAGATCCCTATGCAATTTACTTATATATATATATATATATATGAAAATTTGGTTAAAAATTGTTAAATTATATATATTATATTTGACTTTTGTCTTATTTGCTGCACCAGATATGTTAAGCTTAACACTGTCACCAAAGAATAATAATAATAAATTAATTCTTTAATATAACTACAGTGGAAGACATATAAAAGACTGTAATCTGATCCAAGTGAAGTGCTAGATCAGCAGAAAATGAATCTTGTGGATCGTTTTCCTTTTCAGACTTTGTTATTCATCTGATTAAAGTATGTGTGATGAAATGAAAGGTTGTAAAAATATATACATATGATTTGCTTTTTATGACAAATGACTTATATTATTTAGAAATGGAGACTATTATTTCTAGTGGGAAGATTAAATATCTGAATAAGATAACTTTGATGATGATTGATGATAGCTAAAAAGGCATGTGCAGTGAAATAAATTAGTATCTATTTCACTAATTGATAAGACATCATGTTTTTTTGGTTACATATTTATCTTCAGCACAGTAGCTAATTAATATACATCATTAAACATTTAAAAATTTTAAAAGCATTTACAATGTGATCCAATGAAAAAATGATTCATTTTTCTCCTCAAAGAAGCCTGCAGCACCATCTCTTAACCAACACAATCAATGTATAGCAACAAAGCTGAGTTATTTACCACAAAAAGTGTGTTTTATATCTTAACCTATGATGGAATAATATGCTAACATTAAATTTTATTTTAAATTGGGTAAAACAACTATAAAAATGTTTGAAAGGATGCAAATTGTATATGGCAATGAAACCATGAATTGGTAGTTTTCAAGATTTTGTGATGGCAGAGAACATTGAAAATAATTGATGAAGGTACAACACATACTTCCACATATCATGTCATAACTTGTAATGCATTTGAAACTTTTCTTGGAAATAATTAAACTGTTACTATGCAATATATGCATTGATTCATAGATGGCACTGTGGACAGACTGGAACCTTTTCATCCAGTCATTTAGTATATAGATATAAGCATTAATGAGATTTCATATTTTTAATATAATAATCTAGACAAAATTTAGCTTTAATATAATCAGGTGCCAGCAATTAAAAGTGACAGGTCAAGCAGAGTCATACAGAAGAAATAATAATAATAATAATAATAATAATAATAATAATAATAATAATAATAATAATAATAATAATAATAATAATAATAATAATAATAATAATAATAATAATAATAATAATAATAATAATAATAATAATAATAATAATAATAATAATAATAATAATAATAATAATAATAATAATAATAATAATAATAATAATAATAATAATAATAATAATAATATTGTCTGATCCATTCGTAATCCAAATGTGAAACTGTTTTTAACATAAGATATGTGTTGTAAATCAGGCATATACATTTTTTATGTATGAAAATTTTAAGGATAACTTCTTGCAATTTTCATGAGCAGTTAATTCTCTTCTGCAGAGAATTATATATACTACTATAAAGATTTCCGGGTATTTACAGATTTATAGAACAAATATAATTATATTTTTTTCATATAATAATCTAGATAAAATTTTCATAGCTAAAATATTTGTCTTATATCTCCTACAATAGCTAGAATACTAAGCTACAAGTAGTTTTAATTTTTATTTAAAATAAGCCAAAAAGATGCTGATATTATTACTTATTGATATAGTTGTATTTTCATTGCCAGTTATTGTCTGAATATATCGTAGCAAAAATTTACCTAGATTCCTCTGTAAAAAAAATCCAATTATATTTCAATGTCTTTATTTATAAGGCCATGAAAATTTTTACATTAAGACTACAGTCTTTTATAGGAAATGGCTGGTTCCTTGTAAAAGTTAAAAACTATCCTACTTTAAATTAAGGAATTATATAATTTAAAGTATTAATCCAAAAATAGTTTCATATTTGGGTTAATATAAACTGGACAATTATTATTATTATTATTATTATTATTATTATTATTATTATTATTATTATTATTATTATTATTATTATTATTATTATTATTATTATTATTATTATTATTATTATTATTATTATTATTATTATTATTATTATTATTATTATTATTATTATTATTATTATTATTATTATTATTATTATTATTATTATTATTATTATTATTATTATTATTATTATTATTATTATTATTATTATTATTATTATTATTATTATTATTATTATTATTATTATTATTATTATTATTATTATTATTATTATTATTATTATTATTATTATTATATGGTGTGATATCAGTTTACTAGTTTTAATTAATTATTATCGGTTAGTAGTTACATTGTAGTTGAAATTTTACCTAGATTATTAAAAAAAAAATCTTATTACATTTCAATATACAGTATATGTTATTATATTATAAGAGACTTAAACTCAGAATTTTAAGCTCACCATAGCTATTTAATCCATCTTATACAACCAACACACATGATCACATACATGTAGAAAAGATAAATGATCTCTAATATATGTATTCATATTGAACTAGCACTCATCAGTTAGTCCAGATCACCATTTTCTACACATATATACAAACTGTGCTTAGTTTATATTAAAATAGAAAATCTTCAAACTTTAATGGACAAAGTTCAATCTTCTCCACTCTCCAACCTTTCAGCCATCCATATTATAGAAAATATAATGGCTGAAGAGTTGGAGAGTGGAGAATATTAAAGCTTTCTATTAAAGTTTGAAGATTTGCTATCTTAATATGAAATGAGCATTGATTATATATATGTGTGTGGGAGATGATAATCTGGACCAACTGATGAGTGCTTGTTCAGCACAAAATATGGATATTGGTGATTATTTATCTTTTCTGCATGTGTGTAATCATGTGTATTAGTGGTAGGAGAGTGTGGATAGATGAAGGGTGCTTGAAAGTCTGAGTTCAAATCCCCTAATAATATATATATATTTTAATGTAGTTTTATATAAATATAGAATATTATGGAGTTCAAATAAAGAAAACTATGAATTAATTTCATTAGTGATATATATATATATATTCATATATAAGTAAAAAACATCCTGAAAATGAATTATATATAAATAGGTCAAAATATGAAAAGTAATAAATATAAAAACAATAAATTTCACTGAATTTGTTTAGATAATGGAACTAACAAAATTATCTTTTTTATAGATAAACAACTTCCATATTTCTCCATTCTGTTTTTATTATTTCATAAATAATTTCATATAAATAAAGATACAATAAAAGACAAATAACCCCCAAGCTGCATTTCGTGCTGAACCAGCACTCATCAGTTGGACCAGGTCATCATCTCTCATATATATCTTTATTACATGAAGAGTATTTATGTAGAGCAAATTGTCTCATTTTTATTTTCGAGCGTCAATTTACTCCTCTCCCAACGTTTACGTTATTAACTTTTTGATAAACACGTATTGATTATTACTAATCATTTATTAAACTAGAGTTTTTCTCTAGCACGGATATAAACTTTAATCCAAGTTAAAGATTAATATATCTTATTTTCAGAACACACAAAAAATATCTTTTACCAAAATAACATACATATATATCAAAGTGAAGATTTTTTAAAATGGTAAATGATATAAAAACATACTTTCTGAGTTTATCTATATGTAATGAACAGTATTGCACTGGCTCTACTAATAAATATGTGGATGTGTGAAATGGATTGTATCTGCCATTATCTGAATAATGCATGTTATTTTAAAAAGCATAGTAGAAGCATTATAGGTAACATATAGAAGATGATTAAATATATATCCAGTAAAAAAACTTTTCAAAACGTAAAAGCAGGAGATCATAATAGATAAATAATCTGGTATTAAATTAAGTTATTTTCATTAATGAGTAGTAAAAACAAGATGGGAGGTAATTTAGATATAACTTCATTTTTGTTGCAGAGTTTGGCTAGCCTCTCTAATTTTTTTTCTTTTATATTGACTGTCACATCTTTATAGGTTCTTGGTATTAAAATAATCTGTATTATTAAGATTATAGCACATTCATATTTTGTAGCATTGATGATACGATTGTTCACATCAATATAAGTTGCCTCACAAATTCTGCATAAAATTTCATAAACTTTCTGGGCTTTAAGAGAATAAAATTCTTAGATTTGATGTTTAGAGATATAATACAAAACTTTAAGAATTTTATTAAAAAAAGTAAAATTATAAGAAAAAAATACTTACCTTTAACTTGATGCTGTCAATGTTATCATATCCAACCCATACATTATTGAAAATAGCATAAGGAACTTTATATTTTTCAATTTCAAATGATGCTTCTTTATTTTCTTTTAATTGTAGACATATCTGAAATAAATGTATATACATCTTTGTGGGTGTACATATATACATATTTTTATGCATAAATATTTCAATTTTTAAATATTACCTCTTTGCATGTATTCATGTGATAACACTTTTTTTTAGATAAATATACTAATAAATTATGATTATTAAACATTTGTTGACCTAGAAATTATTGCAACAGTTTTAGTATAGATACAAATTTTAAATTTTAGAAAAAAAAATAAATCTATCTATACCCAGTGAGCGCAACCCTAAAGTAATATTAGTGAAACTCCATCACTTTTTTTCTCACCATTATACAAAATCTCAGATAAATTTTTAAATTACAATTTTACTATATACATTCCAAATGCATAAATAAAAATATCTGAAAAAAGAAAAATTATATCTAAATTGTATTTAAAGATAAAAAATTTCAAGATCAGAACTCAATGGATTATGATCATTCCACATCACATCCTATAAGAATCAGACTACAATTAGCTAATAATAGCTATATATTCAGTTACTAACTTTTAATGAATAGACATCTAAATTGAATCATCAGCATCATCAGTCATTATCAATTCACTGCAGGATGAAGATCTCTCCAAGTTCAATCCATCTTTTCTGATCTTTAGCTTCTCTTCTCCACATCACCCCTGCACAATTTATTATTTCATCCATCCATCTCACATGTGGTCTCTTTCTGGGTCTTTTACATTCTCTTGGAATTCAGTTTAATATTTCAATTGTCCATCTATTATCATTTCTTCTAGCAATATATTTAGCCCAATTCCACTTCAGTTTTTTAATTTTTTCAATGAGGTCAGTAACACCTAATTGTTCTCTTATCTATGTATTGCATTTTTGATTTTTTCTTGTTACTCCCAACATGCATCTCTCCATACTTCTTTGAGTGGTCTGAAGCCTCTGTATTCTTTTTCTATTAAGTGTCCAAACCTCAGATCCATAAGTAAAAACTGGTAAAACACATTTATTAAAAACTTTCCTTTTCAAACACATAGGCAGATTTCCTTTTAGTATCGAGTTAGTTATTTCTACCAAAAGCATTCCACCAATTTAATTCTATGATTAGTTTAATCCATTATGTTTCTGTCAGTATTAATAATCTGACTAAAGTATTTGTAACTGTTAACTTCATCTAACTCATCATAATCAATTTTTATTTTCATATGTTGAAAACATCCATTGAACATTACTTTAGTCTTTTTAACATTTATCTTTAGTCATACTTTCCTACTTTTATCTGATAACTCCTGCAACATTTTCTGCAGCTCTAAAGCATTATCTGCAAAAACAACTCCAGCATCTGCAAAATCTAAATGACTTAAATAATCTCCCTTTACTTTCACTCCTTTAGCTTCCCATTTTACTCCACAAAATACTTCTTGCAACACTGCTGTAAATAGTTTTGGAGATATGGAGTCACACTGTCTTACACCCTTTTCAATGTTGACTTTCCTAGTATTATTATGTAATCTAATTGTTTCTTTTGCATTTTTACAAATATTCTCTAAAATATGATTATATTCTGGATCTATATCTTAATAATCCAATGCTTTAATCACTGAAGGAATGTTTATAGAATCAAATGCCTTTTCATAATCTACAAATCCAAAGCATAATGGCAACTCATATTCATGTGTCCTTTCTATAACTTCTCTCAATATCTGGATATAATATACTATAGTAAAACCACTTTTAAATCCAGCTTGTTCTCTTGGTTGGTGGAAATTCAATGTTCTTTGTAGACAAGTTGTAATTATCTTGGTAAACATTTTGTATAAAACTGATAAAAGACTGATAGGTTTGTAGTTTCTAATATCTTCTTTATCACATTTTAAAAATATTAATATTAATACTGTATTCTTCCAATCATCTGGTACATCTTTATAATTTAGACATTTGGTATATAACTTTGCTAAAAAAATTTCTATGTCTTCACCAGCTTCTTTTAATATATTAATTATAATTTTGTCATTACCTTGAGCCTTTCCTTTCTTCATAAATTTAATGGCATGTCTCACTTCTTCATTTAAGATTGTGGGCAATTGAGAAGATATAATAGATATAGGAAGTACTTGTTCTTTATTACTATATAATTCTTGATAGAAGTCTTCTACTCATTTCATGATGTCATTTCTCTTTTTAGTAATAATTCCATTTTTTTTCTTATTGCAAATATAAATTTTCTACCAATACCAAAATGTTGTTTTACACTCTTGAGACTTTTATTCTCTTCTACAGCTTTCCTTGCTAGTTCACAGTTATACTTTCTTATATCATTTTCAACTCTCCCCCCCCCCCCGCCATTTTACAAAATTCGAGATATTCAATCCTTTTTAATGTATCATTTTTTGTATATCTTCATATTCCTTCTTTTTATTGTAAATGCTTTAGTTTCAGTAGAAATTTTATTGGTTAATTGCTGCTTTTTTCTACCCACTGTTTTTGTTGCAGTTTTTAAAATTGTATCAGTTATTTTCATATTAATTTCATTCAAATCTGAATCATGTTCAAAGTTTACTAATACTTGAAACCGATTTGAAAATTCTAATTTAAATTCATTAGAATGTTTCTGAAGATTAGGAATATTAATTGTAAATATTGTTTTTCTTAATAATTTTTGTCTCTCTAGTTTAATATGGCTTAAATATCTTTAAAATTGTTTAACTTTATTGTAACCTGAAAAATGAATTTAACCTGGATGCGGAACGTTAAATTATGACATGTAGGCCGATAAATGTAATTAATTATATTATAATTCTACAGACTAAATAACTATGTTATTTATTATTTAACTATATTACCAAATCATAACAGTATATATATTGTAATGAGATGGGTGATAAGTGGAAGGAACATGGAATTGAACTGGGTGATGGAAAAATCACCATCACTCCCAGTCCATTTAAAATTAAATATTTGAAATATTAATAATTTACAATATATATATATATATATATATATATATATATATATATTATAACCTAGTGTTATTGACACTTGGTTTACTTGGCATTATTTCTGCAGGAAAACAATGCTATTCTTTAAAGAAATAAAAAGATAAAATAACAATAGTAATAATTGATTAATAAAGTATGCTATTCACTCACTTTGGCATGTTTTGGGTGAATAACTAATAGATTTAATAACTCAATGTCATTTTTAAAGAGAGAACATGAATAATTTAATTGAGATATTAATAACTAGAGCAAATTAATATGGTATAAAAGCTAAACAGTAATTGATTTTGGATGGGTAGAGGGGAGAGTGGATGAGTGTCTTATCATAAAGCACAATAACTTCTGGTAATTTTTTTTTTGTAAAAAAATATATATATATAATGTTTAAAGAATTATACATCACTGATTGTTAATTTAATGTATTTATTATTTTTTTTTATATTGTCAAATTACTTTGTAATCCAGGTAAATAATACTAAAACTATATGATTGTAATAGGTTTTTCCTTTCTTTTGTTTATGTTATAATCAAATGATTATTTTTCTGGAAGAGGTCGCTAAAAAAAAAAAATAGTCTGCTTTTAGTTTTCAAGGAAGGAACAGTGCTGAAATTTGGTAACTCAATTTTTTCATTTTATTTGGCAGAAATAAATGTAATCAAAGTAAAATTTTAATAATATAATGTGTGGCTAAAATTTTTTGATAAGATATCCTGATTTTCTTTGCCATCTACCTATTTAAAGACCTTTTATACTTAAAAATTTATTGTCTCGCGCTAAAGTTCAAAAATGACAGAATTAACTAAGGGAATCACGAAAAGTGTTATTATGTCTAAATTAAGGAAGATAAATGATTTCCAAGTGAGAAATAATTATTTAGTAACTTTGTATCACTTGTTAATATTTTCTTGGTATAGAAAAAAATAATAATTGAAAGAAATGTTGAGAAGCAAAGGAAGATTAACTAGATACATTTTTTGGCGCTCTTTCTGAATATCTCGTCTGCCTTTACAAATAATGCAATTACATACGTTAAAAATGTTTTTATTCATCAAGAATTGTCTAAAAATAATAATAATCATCATAATATTAAACTATACACTTGTATATTTTTTTAAAAAAAAAAAGAAAAAAATGAAAGACTTTCTTGAAGTAAATGTAAGAAAAAAATTATATACGTGCATTCTTACGGAGAAGTTACTGTTAGAAATTATAATTCCTAGAGTATGAACAAAAACCAAATATCTTAGTGACTTAATCATAAAATTAAATGATATATTATATTATACATCAGTTGGAATTATTAAAACTTCCTGTACACGTAAATTGACTGCAGTTATTATCATAATAATCTCTCGGAAAATTGCGCATTTTCGTCCATAAGTAAGCTAGCTAATAAGTATACGTATCGTCAATAAAAAAAAAATTGTGTATGTTTATCGTCTATAGTCAAATATTCGTCTATGTTAGAAGTCTATTTTTTTTTTTGGATCCCAAAATTGTAGTAGTTTAATTCAAGTGAGAATTAATCTTCAGTTCTGCTATATTTTTCTTTACCTAATTTATTAGAAGCACGAAATAAAAGAAAACTTTTCATTAAGGAAAAAAAGATAAATAAAATGCGTTTATTGTTTTAAAAAAAAATGCTTCATAAAATACGACTGGATAAAGCTCTTCACCTGGACAAATTGCTCACAGAAAAACATTTTCTAATGAGATAATAGGCATTTGTTAATTAATGATTTTTTAAACTAATTTGTAAAATTATATGTTTTTTTTTTTTTTTTGGTTATATCAACATAGGTTAAAGTCTGTATGGTCAAGTAACATTTTAATAACCTTGTAATGACAAAGGTATGTCTTAATATAATTATTCTGGGTTAAGTTTATATTTAACGTGAAAAAAAAAATCTATAAAATATGTTTTAATTATTACATGCAATTGTAGATATAAACTTTGTATGTTAGATGCATAAAAGAAAAATATTTAGATATTTAATGGGTAAAATAAATATTGAAAATTATCAGAAGTAACTAAAAAAAAAAAAATGCTATAACAAGATATTTCTTGTTTAAAGTTTGAAACAAATTTATACTATATTAATTGAGGAACTTATTCCCAATTATTCTTTAATAACACATCCACTTTATTTAGTTTAAGATAGTATGCTACCAACTATTTTTGAATGTTCCTTTATTAAAATTAAAATTATTATACTTTTATTCTATGATGTCCATTGATTTCAGATGTTGATCAAAGTATACCCGGTAACATAAGTTTATTATGATCAGTGTATTTACTTATCCTGCCCAGATATAGCATTGGTATATGCTTAATATTCGCATAGGTAATAATTATAATGTATTTATTTTGTGGGATGAAAAATGATCTCCCCAAAAGCTTTGTTTTCCATGAGAGGAAGATTTTAAATATAATGTTCGGGTATGTTTATAGCCCAAGTGATCGATTCTCATAGATAGGACGATCAAGAATTTATCTAGCATGTAGTATGCTGCATTCGTTTAAATCCCAGGAGAGGATTGTATTTGGTGTGTGTTCATTGTATGCCCAAGTAAGAGGCAAGAAACCACCAAAATATTTTAAGGTAGTGGATTACTTTACAAACCTTCGTGGTTATTCCATATTCCTCATGTGAAATAAAGATAGCTCCACCATGGAAGGTGTTGATTATTGTGCTTAATTTTGAAAGTTCGGGCAAGATAAAGGTTATATTGGAGGTGTTAGTTTCTCAAGATCCACTTTAGTATAAATAGTGCGTTAGTAACTAGGGTCGATATCTGTATTGTGCTGCTAAATATTGCTAGTATTTGACAAGTAAGTCAATGGAGAAAGTAATTAAAATTGCGTAATTTAAAACGCTTATTTACTGAAGGAATATTCAAATGCAATATTTAATTCTGGTTATTAATTAAATAATACTCATATTTCAAAAGTATACGTATGAATAAAATTTGTATCATAACTTAAGTTAGCATTAAGTTAAATGTAAGATGGTAAGTGTAACTTCTGATGGCTGGCCTATAATTAGAATAGGTTATCCCATTAAAGACCATAAATAAAGTCAATGTATTCGAAATAAATTTAATATTTTGCGTATGGCATATGATCATATTAATCATTTAAAAAACAAAAACAAAAATAGTTAGTCAATAATTTTGAATAAAAGCTTCTACAAGGTTACCAAAATTTAATAAACAATGTATTGGTAATGAAATGTACTTTTAGTTAATCAATCCATATGATTGCATACAGGAGAAGTAGTAATCTCTAGTCCATAACCAAAAGAATATACAGATTAATGTTAGTTTATATTTATATTTTGTATTATTATGGGATTATTGAATAAATGTTCATATATTTTTTTTTTGTGATAATAATAAATTATAGTCTTGTTAAAATTTGTTGTAGATTCATTTTTTTGTTTTTATATGCTAAATATAAGTGTTTGCACAATATTTGCAAAACCTTTTCTTGAGTCCGAAATCATTTCAAACTCTTAAAAACTTAATATACCAGATAGATAAATTTAAGCAGATCGGAAGATTTAATTTTATTTTATTTTAATGAGAATTATTTATGGAGTTGCAAACTTCAGACTAAACATTTTTTTGTGTGTGTAAAAATGAATTTATTCCCAAACCATTAACTTTGACTGCACATTATTCCATTCACATTTAGTTAAATTGTCTAAGTAATAAATCTTAGTTAAATTATTGTGTTGCCATGGATGATGGAAGGACACAAAAAGCACCCTTGTCTTTTTATTATTCTGACTAAGATTCTGGATAAAGGGGCTGTATTATTCAAAATTATACGTTATTATTGAATAGAATTATCATCTCTTTAAATAATATAGCAGTGGATATGAGAGATGAAGACACATTGAATTTAAGTAAAAATAAATGTTTCCTATAGCCGACCAGAATACCAGTCATATGCGACAACACACTATTGCCGAGCATTTCCTTACATGAAACAAAGAACCCTGAGATTAATCTTATTATAATTATTCTTTAAATTAATAAGTGATCAATTATTGTTATTATTACAATCGTGGCTTAGCTTAAAAGAATTGTATGTACAATTGTATTATATGAAAAGTATTTTTAGATCATATTGGAAAATTAATAGATATGTTGCTTTTATTTTGGTTGCCTTAACAACAACCAGGAAAATTACTGTCACAAGTGAGGATAAACTAACTGATATAGATTTCTGGGTTAGAAATAAGGCAAAAGAGAATTGGGAGAAATAATTTAGCATTTCTAATCCTCGGTTAGAAATAGCCGCCCAACTATCATGGGGCTATCGATGGCTATAGCTGGCCATGAGGAATTTAGTAAACTTTTCTAGAAGTCGGTATTAATATTGTTTGCACTTGAGTGGATTGGTTATTCATTGATTAAAAATATTTGCCAATAATGAATTGTTTTAGCCATAAGATATTATGTGAATATCTATTATATGATCTAATCATTTGCCACTGAAAAATAAATAATTAAGTTGTCAGTTTATGATGTTGTGGTCTGTAGGCAATTCCATAAAACACTGTAATGATTTTATCATTTATGATGATCTGTTTGTCTGGTCTTGTGATTGGCACTTATGCTATATTACATAATATCTAATGATATTTATATGGACTAAGAAGCATGTAAAAAAAAAAGGCATATTTAGTAGTTAATGTTGGAGCTTTAGGGATATTAAATGTCAGAGCATAGTTTTTTGGTGTAGATTGTTTTTGATAGGAGAGGCATGGAGGCATGATGTCTTGTCAATAATTTCTTATCGATAAATTTATTAATAGTTCATTGTTGATATTTCAGTACTGTTCAATACTAAAAGAGTTAGAATTTTAATATGAGTGAAAACAAAGATAATCATAGTATTTCTGAGGATTTGGGAGGATCCCAAGAGTTACAATCCCCTGATACACAGACTCCATATTTTAGTGTACAATTAAAAGAGGAAGGGGAAGAGTTGGATATAGCTAACCCAGAAGAAGCCACAATAATAGAGGAAAAACATGAAAATGAGCCAGATCAATTAATGAGAAATACATTGGAGGAATTATTGAAACAATTAGAAAAATCGAATAGTGAATTAAAAAGTCAAATCCTAAACTCAAATAGTGAATTAAAAAGTGAAGTAAAAAGTCAGATCCAAAACTCAAATAGTGAATTAAAAAGTGAATTAAAAAGTCAGATCCAAAACTCAAATAGTAAATTAGAACAATCAAATAGTGAATTAAAAAGTCAGATACAAAATTTAAATATTAAATTAGAGAATCAAATGCAGGAGATCAAAGAGACATCTCAAAATCAAGTACAGGAGATAAAGGACTTAAGGGAAGATTTGAGAAATCATGTAGAAGAATCAAAATTGGCCTCTGAAAAGCTGGAAATAAGAATAAGGAAAGAGATCGAAACAAATTCTGAAAGGGCAGAAAATATGATTGAGGCTATCCAGCAGGACTTTAAAAGTCAATATATTGTATTAAACAATGAAGTACAGGAAATAAGAAATTATCAAAAGGAAACAGTAGTATTTCAAAGAAAAGTTCAGGATAGAATTGAATCTATTAAGGGAGAATTAGACAGTGCTAGAAGTGAAGTTAGTAATTTGAAAGAGGAAGTTAAAAATATAACTCCAGTACCTGACAATGTAGTGAAAGGATGTCAGAGCCAGATTACCAGATTAATAGCTAAACTAGAAACTCAAGAGTTGACCCAATGTGAGATTAATCAAAATCTAAAAAGTGAGCTAAGTCAAGTTATGGGAAGAGTAGAAAATTTTAATGATATAATAAAGAGTAATGCACAGCTATTACATAATAATCTCCAAGATGAAATGGGGGAATTAATGACTCAGTGTGAGAGTAAAGTCTATCAAAGGTTAGAAGATAAATTCGGGATAGATAAAGTTGAAACTATTAACCAATTGGAACAACAGATTAAACACTTAAATGTAGGCCTAAAAGATAGTTCAAAGAGAATAGACTGTGAATGGCAGAACTATAAGTTAGAATTAGAGAGTCGAATGCAAGCTATAGACTATAATAGGGATAATTTTACAAAAAGTAAAAAAGTTGTTCAAAGTAAAGGTTTATCTGAAACTCAAGTAAAGGAAACCAATAATGGTCATAATAACCAAGTAATATCTGAGTTACATACGGTAGTTAATCCCGTAGAATCAATATACGATCCATTAAATGAGGCTAGAAGTAAAGTCATGCTAGAGCCAGAAAGTAATAGCTCCATGGCCTTAAAATTCTTAAAAATAAAATTTTTTAGAGGTGAATATCTGGAGAATCCACACGAGTATCTCCAGAATCTGGAGGAGTTATTCACCTTATGTCATTTATCTGAGATAGAAAAGATTGCTATTGCTGCTAACCATTTGTGTGCAGCATCTAAAGACTGGTGGCAATCATTATTTATTAAACCAGAAACATATGGAGAATTCAAATATCTTATGTTAGCCAGTTTTTGGGGGGGAAGACCGCCAAGATAACCTGAGATATCAGATATCTCAGGAAAGATATCATGTAAATAAGGGTAGTTATACTCAGTTTTTCAGGAGTCAGGCCGTCAAATTGAAAACCTTGACAGCTTATCCCTTATCTGAGACACAAATTGTGCGAATAATTCGCCATAATCTACCGAGGCATATTGCTGACAGACATACCATAGAAGAGGTAGTAGAAATTTTAGATTCGTTAGAGACCAGCAATAGGAATATTGATAATAGAATTAGGGTCAATAGAGACACCCATCCGATGGTGAGTAATATCAATTTCGCAGATAGGTCACATATGGGAAGGAGGAAGTTAGTTAGAGAAAAAGGATATTATAGGATGAATCCCTATGGTAGACAGAATAGCCACCTCAGTAGGCCAACAGTTAAGAGTAGAATTCTGAATGAGAATCAGCCTTCTACTAGTGGTATCCCAACAATACCAAAGAAAAATATAAAAGGTAGTAAAAGTAGCGGGGCATTAAATTAAAAAGGACCTCGCAGGAATGTTCCTCACTTCGGGGCCCTATTTTTAAACATATGGGGAACAGCATAATGTAGAACATGACCAAGCACTGGCCAGAATTAACCTTAAAAAGATGGGTGATAAACGCACTCGTTATTCCAAAACCAGTCCACATCCTTTTAAAGTCCATGATTTTGTTTTAATTAGAACTCCCCATGTGAGTAATCTCCGGAAGCATATGTTTAGAAAATTCATGTATCTTTATGAAGGCCCCTATGAAATTGTGAAACAAGTGGGTGAGAATGCCTTTTTAGTCTCAACCCTGATGAAACAAGAGGAACCTATAATGCCCGAAGCTTACTACTATATCCCAAGCAAAATTAAATCCTTTGAACTGTATTTATTGACATAAGAAAGAAGTAGGATATAAACTTAGTAATACCATAAGAAGTGCTAAAAAATGCATATATTATTTTATTTTTTATTTATTATAACGGTGGGAGAATTGTAACCTAGTGTTATTGACACTTGGTTTACTTGGCATTATTTCTGCAGGAAAACAATGCTATTCTTTAAAGAAATAAAAAGATAAAATAACAATAGTAATAATTGATTAATAAAGTATGCTAAATACTCACTTTGGCATGTTTTGGGTGAATAACCAATAGATGTAATAACTCAATGTCATTTTTAAAGAGAGAACATGAATAATTTAATTGAGATATTAATAACTAGAGCAAATTAATATGGTATAAAAGCTAAACAGTAATTGATTTTGGATGGGTAGAGGGGAGAGTGGATGAGTGTCTTATCATAAAGCACAATAACTTCTGGTAATTTTTTTTTTGTAAAAAAAAAATATATATATATATAATGTTTAAAGAATTATACATCACTGATTGTTAATTTAATGTATTTATTATTTTTTTTATATTGTCAAATTACTTTGTAATCCAGGTAAATAATACTAAAACTATATGATTGTAATAGGTTTTTCCTTTCTTTTGTTTATGTTATAATCAAATGATTATTTTTCTGGAAGAGGTCGCTAAAAAAAAAATAGTCTGCTTTTAGTTTTCAAGGAAGGAACAGTGCTGAAATTTGGTAACTCAATTTTTTCATTTTATTTTGCAGAAATAAATGTAATCAAAGTAAAATTTTAATAATATAATGTGTGGCTAAAATTTTTTGATAAGATATCCTGATTTTCTTTGCCATCTACCTATTTAAAGACCTTTTATACTTAAAAATTTATTGTCTCGCGCTAAAGTTCAAAAATGACAGAATTAACTAAGGGAATCACGAAAAGTGTTATTATGTCTAAATTAAGGAAGATAAATGATTTCCAAGTGAGAAATAATTATTTAGTAACTTTGTATCACTTGTTAATATTTTCTTGGTATAGAAAAAAAATAATTGAAAGAAATGTTGAGAAGCAAAGGAAGATTAACTAGATACATTATTTTGGCGCTCTTTCTGAATATCTCGTCTGCCTTTACAAATAATGCAATTACGTACGTTAAAAATGTTTTTATTCATCAAGAATTGTCTAAAATAAAAAAGAATAATAATAATCATCATAATATTAAACTATACACTTGTATATTTTTTAAAAAAAAAAAAAAAAATGAAAGACTTTCTTGAAGTAAATGTAAGAAAAAAATTATATACATGCATTCTTACGGAGAAGTTACTGTTAGAAATTATAATTCCTAGAGTATGAACAAAAACCAAATATCTTAGTGACTTAATCATAAAATTAAATGATAATATTATATTATACATCAGTTGGAATTATTAAAACTTCCTGTACACGTAAATTGACTGCAGTTATTATCATAATAATCTCTCGGAAAATCGCGCATTTTCGTCTATAAGTAAGCTAGCTAATAAGTATACGTATCGTCAATAAAAAAAAAAATTGTGTATGTTTATCGTCTATAGTCAAATATTCGTCTATGTTAGAAGTCTATTTTTTTTTTGGATCCCAAAATTGTAGTAGTTTAATTCAAGTGAGAATTAATCTTCAGTTCTGCTATATTTTTCTTTACCTAATTTATTAGAAGCACGAAATAAAAGAAAACTTTTCATTAAGGAAAAAAAGATAAATAAAATGCGTTTATTGTTTTAAAAAAAAATGCTTCATAAAATACGACTGGATAAAACTCTTCACCTGGACAAATTGCTCACAGAAAAACATTTTCTAATGAGATAATAGGCATTTGTTAATTAATGATTTTTTAAACTAATTTGTAAAATTATATGTTTTTTTTTTTTTGGTTATATCAACATAGGTTAAAGTCTGTATGGTCAAGTAACATTTTAATAACCTTGTAATGACAAAGGTATGTCTTAATATAATTATTCTGGGTTAAGTTTATATTTAACGCGAAAAAAAAAAAAATCTATAAAATATGTTTTAATTATTACATGCAATTGTAGATATAAACTTTGTATGTTAGATGCGTAAAAGAAAAATATTTAGATATTTAATGGGTAAAATAAATATTGAAAATTATCAGAAGTAACTAAAAAAAAAAAAATGCTATAACAAGATATTTCTTGTTTAAAGTTTGAAACAAATTTATACTATATTAATTGAGGAACTTATTCCCAATTATTCTTTAATAACACATCCACTTTATTTAGTTTAAGATAGTATGCTACCAACTAATTTTGAATATTCCTTTATTAAAATTAAAATTATTATACTTTTATTCTATGATGTCCATTGATTTCAGATGTTGATCAAAGTATACCCGGTAACATAAGTTTATTATGATCAGTGTATTTACTTATCCTGCCCAGATATAGCATTGGTATATGCTTAATATTCGCATAGGTAATAATTATAATGTATTTATTTTGTGGGATGAAAAATGATCTCCCCAAAAGCTTTGTTTTCCATGAGAGGAAGATTTTAAATATAATGTTCGGGTATGTTTATAGCCCAAGTGATCGATTCTCATAGATAGGACGATCAAGAATTTATCTAGCATGTAGTATGCTTCATTCGTTTAAATCCCAGGAGAGGATTGTATTTGGTGTGTGTTCATTGTATGCCCAAGTAAGAGGCAAGAAACCACCAAAATATTTTAAGGTAGTGGATTACTTTACAAACCTTCGTGGTTATTCCATATTCCTCATGTGAAATAAAGATAGCTCCACCATGGAAGGTGTTGATTATTGTGCTTAATTTTGAAAGTTCGGGCAAGATAAAGGTTATATTGGAGGTGTTAGTTCCTCAAGATCCACTTTAGTATAAATAGTGCGTTAGTAACTAGGGTCGATATCTGTATTGTGCTGCTAAATATTGCTAGTATTTGACAAGTAAGTCAATGGAGAAAGTAATTAAAATTGCGTAATTTAAAACGCTTATTTACTGAAGGAATATTCAAATGCAATATTTAATTCTGGTTATTAATTAAATAATACTCATATTTCAAAAGTATACGTATGAATAAAATTTGTATCATAACTTAAGTTAGCATTAAGTTAAATGTAAGATGGTAAGTGTAACTTCTGATGGCTGGCCTATAATTAGAATAGGTTATCCCATTAAAGACCATAAATAAAGTCAATGTATTCGAAATAAATTTAATATTTTGCGTATGGCATATGATCATATTAATCATTTAAAAAACAAAAACAAAAATAGTTAGTCAATAATTTTGAATAAAAGCTTCTACAAGGTTACCAAAATTTAATAAACAATGTATTGGTAATGAAATGTACTTTTAGTTAATCAATCCATATGATTGCATACAGGAGAAGTAGTAATCTCTAGTCCATAACCAAAAGAATATACAGATTAATGTCAGTTATATTTATATTTTGTATTATTATGGGATTATTGAATAAATGTTCATATATTTTTTTTTTGTGATAATAATAAATTATAGTCTTGTTAAAATTTGTTGTAGATTCATTTTTTTGTTTTTATATGCTAAATATAAGTGTTTGCACAATATTTGCAAAACCTTTTCTTGAGTCCGAAATCATTTCAAACTCTTAAAAACTTAATATACCAGATAGATAAATTTAAGCAGATCGGAAGATTTAATTTTATTTTATTTAATTTTATGGAGTTGCAAACTTCTGACTAAACATTTTTTTTGTGTGTGTAAAAATGAATTTATTCCCAAACCATTAACTTTGACTGCACATTATTCCATTCACATTTAGTTAAATTGTCTAAGTAATAAATCTTAGTTAAATTATTGTGTTGCCATGGATGATGGAAGGACACAAAAAGCACCCTTGTCTTTTTATTATTCTGACTAAGATTCTGGATAAAGGGGCTGTATTATTCAAAATTATACGTTATTATTGAATAGAATTATCATCTCTTTAAATAATATAGCAGTGGATATGAGAGATGAAGACACATTGAATTTAAGTAAAAATAAATGTTTCCTATAGCCGACCAGAATACCAGTCATATGCGACAACACACTATTGCCGAGCATTTCCTTACATGAAACAAAGAACCCTGAGATTAATCTTATTATAATTATTCTTTAAATTAATAAGTGATCAATTATTGTTATTATTACAATCGTGGCTTAGCTTAAGAGAATTGTATGTACAATTGTATTATATGAAAAGTATTTTTAGATCATATTGGAAAATTAATAGATATGTTGCTTTTATTTTGGTTGCCTTAACAACAACCAGGAAAATTAGTGTCACAAGTGCGGATATAAACTAACTGGAAATAAAATAAAATAAATAATATGATTTTTAACTCATATAAAGATTTCTAACCTCAGTTAGAATATATATATATATAAGTAAGTATTTAAAGATATAAGAGTATGATCATTGAGAGATTAGCCAGCTACTCCTCAGAGCAACCGAAGCATAATTACCCATCAACCAGCATTATAAAGTAAACGTACTCAAGAAAAATACTCAAAATAAATAATCATCCATCATCATCATTGATGAGAATAAACAAATCAGTACAATAAATCAGGATAAAATCAACAGTAGACCTTGTGACTGGATTGGAAGTGGGTCTTCTGTAGACCAGGCTAACAATTGAGCCTTTGCCAGGTTGGGCAATTATATATACATAACTTGGATGCACCAGCTTAATGCCCATCCATTAAAATACATAATAATCAAAAATCAAAACAATAATGCTGGGACATTTAAAACATGCTGATCATCATCAATACTCTGGCCACCTAGTATCATTAATGTACTGGCCAACTATAAAATTAAATTTTTAACAAGACAACTAAAATAAAATATAGTACATGGGCTTTAAAGAGTATCCTCTTTTGTGCCAACCAGGATGATGATTGATCATCTCTGGATGCCCCAAAGCACTAAGTACACATCTCCATTTATATATTCATCCCGTGCATGAATCTAGCTCATAGAATATAAGATCTATTACTGTATGTGAACAAGGGATGATGGAAACATTTTTTAACAATTAAATAAGTTTATTAATAACAAAAAAATAAATGATATTTAAGGTCTTATTGGATAACATTTCTGATTTTGAATAATACACAATAATAAAGTCATCACTCTGTAACTTATAAGATTACAACAAAATTCAAATTATTACATTAATTGCATTATTTCTTAATGAGTATCTATAAACGCATACATATATCCATACACAGACATGCATTTTATAATATATGATGAAGACATTTCAATTATTACATTTGTGATTTACATAATTACTATTCAAAATTTAAGTTGTCACATTAATTTACAAAATTACATGCTACAATTCAAGTTATTACTATGGTTTACACATATATGCTACAGATGCGCGATTTATAATATACAATTAGTATTCAATAACATAATTGATTAAAATTTGCATATATGACCTATTTGACAAGCATTGACATATATGTGTGCACAGATTATTTATAAATTTAATTTTGTCAAACAATAAATAATAATTTTTATAATTAATAATTCCCTTTTGAATATACATAAAATTTACATATTTAATCAATATTAAAAAAAAATCACTTTATCAAATCCTATTACAGCTTTCTTTATTCTCTTTTTTTTTTTTAAAAAAAAAAAAATATATATAGTCAATTTTTGAGAGATTAGAAAGCTTTTTATCAAGTTATCCCTTAACTAATTATAAACATCTTTAATTTTAAAAGTATAGATTTAAAATGTCTTCCCAAATGAATTATTTAAAAACAACTCACTTTTGTATACACATTTATCTGTGCTTCTCTTCGCATATGTAGACACATCAGCATATGTATAACTACTTCTTTATTCAGCTGGTGTTTTCTCTTGGGAAAATTGTTTTTTTGGTCATTCCAGGTAATTGTCATCATCAGGTAAAAGTATGCAATTCAGGTATGGTTGGCTATTTTTCCTTCTGTAGTCAGTTTCACTTATACTTGGATTTTGTAAGCTTCAGGTCAGCAAGCTGTTTTCCAGAATACTTTTAAGGCTATGAATTACAAAGAATCTTGACCCATTTTCCTCCATGTAAATTCAAATTCCACCAGCCAATTGTATAGCAGCTACTTCCTTGCATTCTTACATCCTCATGGCAGTTCTCTTGATAATTGTTTTAGCCATCTTTGCAGCTAGATTTACTATAGCCATTTTCTGCTACAGTTACCAACTTTTCACAAAATATTTTAGCCAATTTTACAGCTAACTCTGCTGCTAACTCTTACAAAACTGGAAGCCAAACTGTTCTCTTCAAAATCACTATCCAGACTGGAGCTAATTTGTTATCAGCCCTTTTATAGACTCATCTAAGGTGATAACAGCAGCTTGATTAAAAACAGAGTTTTTATTTTTATCTCACTAATCCCTTTGAAAACATATACATGTTTTTACTTAGGGGATTTCTAATAGATAAAAATTTTGTTTAATTAATTAAAATTTTAAAAATACAATAGGGTGTTTTTAAATTTCAAAATCAGAGTAATAATTAATAATAATGCAATATTTATATTTATTCAGACCTTTTTAAAATATTAATTTCATAATGAAATTTTACTTTAAGCCCAGAGTTATTTAACCCTTTACTTATTATTTTATTTTAGGAAATATAAAAAAATATCTACAAAAATTTATTCTGTGTTTATTTCTACTTTTCCTTTATTTTATGTATATATTTATGCACACACACTATATTAGTGTATGCTATGTAAGCCAACTGGTTACAATATATATATATATATATATATATATATATATTATAATATATATATATATATATATATATATATATATATATATAAGATTTAAACTACTAAACATATTTTATTAATTGCTAAAAACTCTTATTATTCAAGGTTTTCAAAATAATAATCTTTATAAATGTTACTGCTATCAAATATAACTCATATATTTATTCTAAACGTCAATATCATAATTATAATTAATAAACATTGTACATAAAGTAAACGTAACTTAATTGACGTTTTTATTTTAAAAATAAATTCGATTGATCCAATAAAATGATAGTATAGTTGATTCAATATAAAAATACATATTAGTATTATTATTGCTTTAAAGTATTAAGAACACACTGAAGAACAAAAAAAAGTCTTTACAAAAATTAATAAAAAAGAAATTATATCTACATAGATATTTATTATACAAGCATTTATTTTGCAGGATTTTCTTGACTATGGTACAATATATTTGTGAGAAGTTTTCTATAGTTATCAATTTTTAAGATTTGTTTATTTTTAATAAAATTATTTATTCTAACATCAGATTCAATAATTTATAATTCTTGTATATTATAATATCTTATAAATTAATGAAATATTTTAAAAGATAAAAACATAGATAAATAATGTAACATCACAGAGCTATGAAATAGATAACAACAAAAAATTATAAAGGCTAAACTGAAAGAAGAGAGGCAATGATTTGTTTTATACGTCTTCGTATTTCATACACAGGCTGAAACTCTATTTTACACTTGGGGTAAACCTTTTATTAGATAGCAATGGGATTTATCATAGTCTTCAGGTCACTTATATGGATAGGATTTGCAAACTATTCATCATTTGTGTATATGAGATTTACATGGGATTGGTTATATATATATATATATATATATATAACCAATCCCATGTATATATATATATATATATATATATATATATATATATACCTAATCTGGTATTTGGAAATTTCGTGAATGTAATTCCATAATTTTAAATATATTATGTGTAAGATGAGAGAGAAGAATTGTGAAAGTTGAACTGAATAGTAAGGTAAAGATCTTTAACGTTTGTTCCTGCAGGTGTAATTGCCATTAGCCAACAGAATGATAACATTATAAGATTTTTACTATACATTATATACTTAGTGTGCAAATATGTGCTTTAAATATAAAATAACAATTTCACATCAATAAAAAATCTAATTCAATATTAAGAAAAACAGATTTTAAGCTTACTAATAAAGAATATAATGAAATATTAATAGCAGTTTAGATATTGATAAAGAAAGTGTATTTATAATACAGGTGTATAACACTGCTTTGTTACAATCTCAAAAAACTGTATACCTTGTCTAGGTTGATGCTACTTTGATAGTTAAAGAATTTAAGGCAAGAATTAATCTAAATTTGTGTTCCAAATTAAATACGATATTGAGTTTCATATTAAATATAGGGCTTTTAGGATATGTGTTTCAACTTTTAATAAATCATCATTTTATAGATTATTTGAGCCAACTAGAAAGTTAAGTTTGTTAATAGTATTATGTGCATAGCAATGATACAGTTTTATTGATTTTAAGTTGCCAGATTTTTATGAAAGATATAATGTTATTGTGCTTAAAACATAGCCAAGATTTCATTGTTCAAAATAACGTGAGTTGACTAATGTCCTTATCATTGTTCAGGATGATTGATTTGTTCAGAATATTAGAGTGGTGGCAAAAGTATCTTTGTTTATAATAGATCTGGTTTTATTTACTAGTTTGATGTCATTTTTTTAAATTAGCAACGATGCTTCTATCATTCATTTTTTAAAAAAGTGATTTCTTGAAGATAAACTTATCAATATTTTATTGAAGATTTTGATATTATTTATTTTAACTGATGATTTTAATAAAATCTTATAGAAACTTGGTAAGAATCTTAATAAATGAATACTAAACATCTACTTTCCATGAACTGATAAATTAAAAAGAATTAAATAATATAACAGTAATAATGAATTTAAATATCAAAAATTCCGAATTGAAGAAAAAATATAATGTTAACAACACTTGACAGGTGGAAATCTTACTAATTAAGGAATGGAACAAAAATGTTATAAATGAACCAAAAAAGAAATATTAATATAAAGGGAAAGTAAGACTAACAAAATCATGGAGCTGAACGTTAGACTTATAGTAGCATTAAAGTTAGAAAATAATGTTTTTTTAAGTAATGGCTTACTTATTTGAAGTTAGAGTAATCTAATCTAGAAGTAGATTTTCAATTCCAATCTACAAGAATATGCAGTTGGATGTGCTCAATATCTTATTCAAAGTTCAAACGATTGACAAATAACACTAATCTATTACTTTCTTGAGCTAATTATAATAATTTATGAATACTTGAATGATGGTTTTGTAGATGCAATGAAATGTTATAAAAAGCAGAGATTAAAAAAACCCCAATAAGTTTGGATGCTAATTTCATCTGAATCCAAATTATTAATGGATAATGTTTTATTATATATTTTTAATTTACAATAAAGAACATTTTTTAATAAAGATTCACCTTGATAATATAAGATTCCTCAAGTCTGAAATGATAGTAATGCAGTTGTGATTTTAAAACAGGTCTCATTTCTAAGATGTATTACCTAAGACAGTAAATTTTTGAATTTAATGACAAGGCACTTATTTATTTATATGTTGCTGCAACTTAAATGTTGATAAATCTTTTCACAATTCGATTATATTGTAATACATTGAGCAGTTATCATTAACTGACCAGTCACCAATGAACAAACCTCTCACAACTTTTCCTCTAATGTATGAAATTTAATATTTGCCTCAATTTTATTATTAAGTTTGATCTAATGTCTTTTAGCTTTTGGTCTGAATCTTTTTTAATTTTTATACAATTCATTCAGTTTTTTATATCCATCAGTTATGCATCATATTTTTTAAAAAGTTCTTTTTAAATTTGGTTAAGATAAAAATTTAATCGACACATCAAGTTTTCCACTTTAAAGTATAATACAAATTATGTAATCTGGAAAGTTTATCATCCGATTTACAAATGTGTTAGAAATAGTTTTTTTTTTTTTCATAAATGAAATTATTAAAATATTTTGTACATACTTTGGACTATTAAAATTTTTGTATTGCTTTTTTTTAATAAATAGATTATTATTATCTTTTTATTATATAAAAATATCCGGAATAGATTGGTAGAATAATTAATCCGTGTAATGCGTCCGGTGATATCTCAAACTCGGAGAACAATGTGTACAATTCGCTGCTTTTTATTATTTGATAATAAATGTGTAATGCCTTAAAATATAAAATTGAAGTAGCTTAATGTATTCAGGCATAACTTAAATTCTTTGCCAGAATAGTCGTAGTTATAACAAGATGTTCAGCTTTTTTTTTTTACAAAACTGCGAATACCTAATGATTGTAGTAATCTTATTATACAATAGAAATATTTTTTAAATCTAAGTTTACTTGTATAGTGTCATTTTAAAAATATATTATTATTGTCAGATAAATATTTAGTTACCAAACTTTGGATATATATTATTTTAATTCAGAGTTTTCGTGGGTTAATCAACATTTTTATTTAATTTTATTAATAGTATTAATTGTAATTATAGAGGATTTGAACGCAGATTTTCAAGCTACCTTCAGCTATCCACTCATAGCTGAAGGGTGCTTGAAAATCTGTTTAAATCGCCTATAATCACAATTAAATTCCAGGTATGTGAAGTATATCTGTATTTCACATATTATATAATAGAATTAATGTTTATAGATGAATAGTTTATTTTATTAAGTATATATATATATATATATATATATATATATATATATATATATATATATATATATATATTACTGTTAATAAAATATGAATTTATGACTAGCCATCCCTTAAATATTGAACGTAATACATGACTTCATATGATAATAATTAGTTGTTACCTCTGTATATGATAGAAATCCTTCTTCAGTTGTTATTGGTCCTGGTGGACCTCGACTGGATACCGGAGCACCAAGGCCAGTTTCATTATCAAATTTCAAAACAAAAGATCGTCCATACAAAGGCATACCCAATGTTAATTTGTTCTTTGGAACTCCTTCATCCAAAACATATTTTACAATAAAATCCTAGCAAAAAAAGAGGATATGAATTACAATTAATAAAATTGAACTTTTAAAAATATATGCTCTAAATCTTTAATTAGAATTACTTTGATAATACCAACTATAAAAAACATATCCACATGTTTTCAAATATATAATTCTTATTAAAAAATATACTATTGTAATACAATAACTTATTGATGTTTAAAAGTTGAATAATTTACCATATCTTTTTGTAATATACTTTAAAACTAGATGTAATTATAGGAGTTTGAACCCAGACTTTCAAGCTCCCTTTTGTAATCCACTCCATCTTATACAACCGATACAGACGACCACATACATGGAAAAAAGATTAATAATCTTCATGTTGAACCAGGCACTCATCAGTTGCAAATTAATAAGTGCCTAGTTCAGCACGAAATACATATATTAGAGATCATTTATCTTTTTCACATGTATGTGATCGTCTTTATCGGTTGTATAAGATGGAGTGGATGACAAAAGAGAGCTTGAAAGTCTTGATTTAAATCCATATAATTATATCTTTTTGAATTTTCATTTTTTAATGCATTTTAATTTTATTAATTATTACTAAATAGTGATAAGCAAATGAAAATATTTGTTAAAGAAATTTAAAAGAGGAATATGAAAGGAAATATTCATTAAAATTAAAAACATAATACAAAATAGTTAGAGAAAATTCCAAAAAATGATATAAATATAAAGTGGATCTGAAGAAGTGTAATTTGAATAGAAATGGAGAAAGTAATGATATAATTAGATAACTGTAATTCCATGTGATATTCGGGAATCAAAATGAAGCTCAACAGATCTTAAACTTTCTAAACTGGGAATCAATCCAGAAATTAGAAGTGTTGAATTCTGATCCTTTATCACTGCATTAAAGTTCAGAAGAGAAAAAATATCCTAAAAATACATAGTGAAATCTACTGGACAAAGAATAGTTATGTTACACAACTTAAATAATTTATAATAATATAATTTTTTGTTTACATTGGATAAAATTATAAGGTTAAAATGTTAGAAGGACTGTCTCATGATTATGAATTGATGAAGCATTATTTCTAATCTTCATATCTTGTAAAGCATTTATCATATATGACTATATTTTACAGATTATAGAAAAACTAAAAAAAGAGAATTCATTCTGAGCTTGCACAATTATATATATATATATATATATATATATATATATATATATATATATATATATATCTATATATATATATATATATATATATATATAAAGGAAGATTGCAAGAATTAGAAGAAGAACTGTCTTATATTAAATGGGACATTATTGGACTTTGTGAAGTTAGAAGAAAAGGAGAAGAAACAATTGATTTAAAAAGTGGACATATATTCTATTATAAAGGCACACATATTGGAAATACAAGTGGAGTAGGATTCATTATAAATAAAAAGTGGAAGAACAATATTGTGGAGATTGATGGTGTATCAGACAGAGTGGCAAGATTAGTTATACAACTTAATAGCAGATACCAAATGCAGTTAATTCAGGTTTATGCCCCAACAAGTTCTCATAGTGATGAAGTAGTAGAATATTTTTTTATGGATGTACAAAAGGCTTTTGATTAGAGTAAACAACATTTTAAAATTGTTATGGGAGACTTTAATGCTAGAATTGGTAGACGAATGAAAGATGAAATTGCTGTAGGTAATTTTGGTTATGGTAATAGAAATGAGAGAGGACATAGACTTGTGGAGTTTGCAGAAAAAGAAAAACTTTATATTATGAATTCATTTTTTGAAAAAAATGTTAAAAGGAAATGGACATGGAAGCATCCAAATGAAGGTACAGCAGAATTGGATTATATTTAGACTAACAGAAAATACATATTTCAAGATTGTAATGTTCTTAATAAATTTAACACAGGAAGTGATCATCGATTAGTAAGGTGTAAGTTACGTGTTAATGTAAAACTAGAGAGACAAAAATTATTAAGAAAAACAATATTTACAGTTGATATTCCTAATCTTCAGAAACATTCTAATGAATTTAAATTAGAACTTACAAATAGGTTTCAAGTGTTAGGAGATTTTGAACATGATTCAGATTTGAATGAAATTAATATGAAAATAACTGATACACTTTTAAAAACTGCAACAAACATAGCTGGTAGAAAAAAGCAGCAATTGACTAATAAAATTTCTACTGAGACTAGAGAATTTATGAAGAAAAGAAGGAATATGAAGATATACAAAAATGATGTATTAAAAAGAATTGAATATCTCGAATTTTGTAAAATGGTACGGAAAAGAGTTGAAAATGATATAAGAAAGTATAACTGTGAAATAGCAAGGAAAGCTGTAGAAGAAAATAAAAGTCTCAAAAATGTTAAACAACATTTTGGTATTGGTAGGAAATTTATATTTGCAATAAGAAAAAAGGATGGAATTATTACTAAAAAGAGAGATGACATCATGAAATTGGTAGAAGATTTTTATCAAGAATTATATAGTAATAAAGAACAAGTACCTCCTATATCTATTACATCTTCGAATTGCCCAGAATTTTAAATGACAAAGTGAGACATGCAATTAAGTGTATGAAGAAAGGAAATGATGGAATTATAATTGATATATTAAAAGAAGCAGGTGAAGAAATAGAAACAATTTTAGCAAAGTTATATACCAAATGTCTAAATGATAAAGATGTACCGGAAGATTGGAAGAATGCAGTAATAATATTAATATTTAAAAAAGGTGATAAAGAAGATATTAGAAATTACAGACCTATCAGCCTTTTATCAGTTTTATATAAAAATTTTACCAAGATAATTACAACTCGTCTACAGAGAACTTTGGATTTTCACCAACCAAGAGAACAAGCTGGATTTAAAAGTGGTTTTAGTACAATAGATCATATCCAGGTATTGAGAGAAGTCATAGAAAGGACAAACGATTATGAGTTGTCATTATGTTTTGGATTTGTAGATTATGAAAAGGCATTCGATTCTATACACAATTCTTCAGTGATTAAAGCATTGGATCATCAAGGTATAGATCCAGGATATTGTCATATTTTAAAGAATATTTATAAAAATGCAACAGCAACAATTAGATTACACAATGATACTGGAAAAATCAACATTGAGAAAGGTGTAAGACAAGGTGACTCCATATCTCCAAAACTCTTTACAGCAGTGCTGCAAGAAGTATTTTGTGGACTAAAATGGGAAACTAAAGGAGTGAAAGTAAATGGAGAGTATTTAAGTCTTTAGATTTCGCAGATGATATAGTTGTTTTTGCAAATAATGCTTCAGAGCTGCAGGAAATGTTGCAGGAGTTAGCAGATGGAAGTAAAAAAGTAGGACTAAAGATAAATGTTAAAAAGACTAAAGTAATGTTTAATCGATTTGCTCAAAATATGAAAATAAAGATTGATTATGAAGAATTAGAAGAAGTTAACAGTTACAAATACCTTGGTCAGATTATTAATACAGATGGAAACATAATGGAGAAAATTAATCATAGAATTAAACTTGGTTGGAGTGCTTTTGGTAGAAATAACTTGATACTAAAAGGAAATATGCCTATATGTTTGAAAAGGATGGTTTTTAACAAATGTGTTTTACCAGTTCTTACTTATGGATCTGAGACTTGGACACTTAATAGAAGAGCAATACAGAGACTTCAGACCACTCAAAGGAGTATGGAGAGATGTATGTTGGGAGTAACAAGAAGAGATCGAAAACGCAATGTATGGGTAAGACAACAAACAGGTGTTACTGACCTTATTGAAAAAATTAAAAGATTGAAATGGAGTTGGGCTGGACATATTGCTAGAAGAGATGATAATAGATGGACAATTGAAATTTTAAACTGGATTCCAAGAGATTGTAAAAGACCCAGAAAGAGACCACATGTGAGATGGATGGATGAAATAAGAAAATGTGCAGGGGTGTTGTGGAGAAGAGAAGCTAAAGATCGGAGAAGATGGATTAAACTTGGAGAGACCTTCATCCTGCAGTGGATTGATAATGGTTGATGATATATATATATATATATATATACTTATATATATATATATATATATATATATATATATATATTACACTAAGTTAATTTCTATATATTATAGATATCTCAGTTTATGCTAACAATAGGTCCATCTGATCTTTGTCTTGAAAAGTTGATATATTTCCAAGACCATATGCCTTCACCATAGTCTAGAGATATTAACTACAAACTTGATTATCAACGTATAAAGAAGTTAAAGTTGGCTGCCTAAGGATATTAGATGCTATTTTGAATCCTAGTTCTATAGATGAAAGGAAATAACAGAAATTGGTCTGGGGCAAGAAAACTATAGATATGTACTTTCTTATGCACATTGGTTGTTCATGGTTCTAGAGTAGAGTGGAAAAAACTGCTCTTGGACACTTCTAATTATTGGAATAATAAATCCTTAAGTTTTATTGTTTAAATAAGACAAGCTTAATATATAATATTGAATTTCAAAAATCTTACACGTTTCTTTTTCAGCAAAAAAAACTTTGTTAAATGTAGTAGTCTTTTTAAAATAGTTTATCTTTGGTTATTCTACTAATTATTTTTAATAGATTTTCTAAACTGTTTCTGCCTGTATTTTAATAATGTATGGATAACAATTTTTCTGTTCCAATGATAACTAGAATATTTGGCAATAGTGCAAAAGTGGATAACGATAGACATCATCATTGCAAATAGCATCAATTCTTTTTAGAATCTTAACAGAGTTTAATCCAGCATTTGACATCGTAAAGTTTAATGAGCTCTTAATGAGGTAAAAATTTATTATATAATCAATCTCCAAACTAAAATGTTGAAGTAAAATGTATTGTTAAAAGGAGCAATGATACATTTATATTTTAAAGTAAATAGAAAATGTATTCCTCACCACATCCTGATTATCTTCTCTGCCATACAAGGCGCTGTGGTGCTCAACAATGTTATCATTCCTACTGGCATTAAATGGAGCCAAATCATATGCCATTAAATTAATGAAATCTAGGTACCTTTAAAAATTAAAAAAAAACCCAATAATACAAATTTATTCAGTAAAACATACATTATAAAAATATGAATATGAAATGGCAATAAATAAATAAATAAATAAATGAATGGTGCTATATAGTACAATATATAGTCCAATAAATTGAATGTTTGAATAATAATAAATATATAAAAGAATGTTAGTATAGAGGAGCACAACTACGTATCTTGGTTTGGACTTGCAGTTAAAACTTGGAATTTGTTTTTTTTAGTTTCAGTCAGGCTTTGTATCTAATTATATGTAGCAATTATAAAATCATTCAGATAATCATTGATTGCTAAATGAATATTGAGCTAATCATATAACGAGAGAGTGAAATAAGGATGAAAAAAATCTAAATTTGTCATGCCTAGTGAATAATTACTTTTTATTGTTTTTAGTATATATATAAATTTGTTTTATTTATAATTATTTAATTAGATAATTGTTGCTAAGAGAGCAGACAATCAAAATTACCCACACAAGGCAAAGAAAAAAAGTAAAACTGCCAGTGCTTAAGTAATCAAAAGGGATTCCTCTTTTGATCATTGTTCTTGGTCTAATATAGAGACCAAAAACTACAGTTTACATATATTGAAACTGTAAGATTTGTATTCAAATCTTAGTTTCTCCTTGGTTCTGTCATCATTCTACCTCTCACCCCTTTTAGTATGGGTTTACATGGATTCTGACCTTGAATATCGGATTAGTGCGTAATAATATACAATATCTGTAAATTGTTTAAATAAATAAAATAATGTTATATATGTGCACATACTCCGATAAGCTTATTTAAAAATAATGCATTGCAAGGTATTATTAAATTGCCGTGCGTAAGTTGTATAAAGTTAAATAATCCTATTAATTATTCCGATAGGTTTAAATAATATTTTAAATTATAAAAAAAAATCAATAATTATATTTTAAAACGTAAACATATTATTATTTAGGTCAGGTCCAAGTAATACTTAAATTATGAAAATAAATAATTCTCAATTAAAATAAAGATGCTTTTAAAAATTCCCCTGCTAATTAAAGGCAAGTCATAGCGGGAGGGGGAAAGAGATGACAGAGCTAAAAAGGTATTTTAAACGTACAGAAACAAAAGAAAAAGGTTTGTTAAAAACAACTTTTATAAATTACATCATGTAAAAGGTAAATTTTAAAAAGTGATCAGATTGAAATGGATGTATGGCACAGACCCGAGAGACAGCTGCATGGATGATGTATTGCTCGGTGGATCCCAGAGATAAGGAAAAAGAGAATAAAAAGACAACTGATTGTTAAAATAGATCAATGAAAGGCTAGAACCAGAAATGTTAATTCCAATTATGCTGTTTATTATATTTCTCATTATCCAAATTTTATATCTAGCAATGTGCCAAGAGTAGGCACCGTGCGACGCTCCTCCAGACTGATGGCTATATAATAATAAAATTCCCATGAAAATGTGATAAATCTAGAATTCTGCTACTTCTGTTGAATAAACCTTTTCCTAAATGTAACCGCCATTGAACCAGGAAACTCGGACTCTCCAAACAGTGTGCACACTTAAATGAACAGTAACATGATACCCAAGAATAAAAATTGTTTTGGAACTCTAATTGAACTCTATATTTCTAATATATTAATTTCATTTTCAATTTCTACTATTATGTAATTCTAAAATTAAATATATATAACTTTCTGTAATAGTACTATTTTATAATGAACCTCATAAATTAATCTATCTACCATTATTCTACTTGGGTATCCAAAATTTTATTGTATTCGTTAAGATTATATTTCATGCCCACATGGTTTCCGAGCTGACTTTTTTTTATCTAATTCGCAGAAGTGCCACCCTCTTCTGCGACTTAATATCATAACAGTAAATCATATCGGTTAATAGATTTCAGCTCGGGAATCATATAATATTTCTAATATGTTTTATAAAGACAAGATCCATATTATTAGTTAGTGTATTTGTTAATGGGCTATCATTCATGATAGGTTAATTAAATCTTAAATAAAGCCATAATGTTAAGAAGAAAGTGGGGGGGGGGTTTAATGATAGTAAATTAAATACTAGTCATGTGGAGATTGGGGATAGATTTATATTATCTTGCCAAGCATAGAATAAATAAATGCGTTTGCATTCGAGTTGTGAACCGCGCTAGTTATTGATTCATGAATTTTTATATCACAAAAATGTAAAAGAGGTACTGTAAATGTTTTGTTCTCGCACTTAAGGAGCATACAAAATTATAATAGCATGGGACCTTGTCACATGGTCGGGAATGGAAAGGCTACGACCTCATACCGACACCGCGCTCGTGACCACTCCTAAGGGCTCAACCCAATGTTTGGCTGACCCTCTTCCTAGTCCAATAGTAATTACCTTGTCATGCAGTCAGGGATAGAAAGGCTATGACCTCATACTGATACTGCACTTGTGACATACCTACATGGCTCCGATCCAATGTTTGATCGTCCCACCAGCCTCCAACATTTCTTCTGCAATTGTCCTTTTAGAAAGCTGATTCTCTTATAGCTCGGCAGTATCCATGCTACCACAGGTCACTTTAATAATAATTATAAAGTTTATGCTGGGTCTAGCTCCACTCCTCCACATCTGTTAATCATTAGTAAATTATTAGAATAGATATTAATATTATAAAGTAAATAGGATGATAGCTTTGTGAACGAATGTACTCCTCATTAAAATATTGTAGCATGTCTCGTAACCTTCACTACTTAAACATGAGGCATGGGATGTAATTTATATTGATATCCGGGTAGCGTAATATATTTACCTATGTAAATTAACCGCAATTAAATATTTAAATTATCTATATCCATGTCTGTGTCTGCTTAATTTAAATAATAATTAGTATCACTCATATCAATGAATAGTAGAATATAGTAGTAGTCTGTAAGGTGAAACCATTAGTTAGAGTCTCTTGTCTACCTGACCACTGGGCCTAGAAAATAATGCTATTGTTAGGGTAGATGCGTTGTCATGTGGGTTTTGTTGTGAATAAACTACTAGGTTCGAATACGGTATCACAGGCCCTGAACCCACCTGTTATGCTGCCCTTCAAACATGGTGGTGGAATTTTGCAACATGTTAACAAGGCATACGAAATCTTACCATTACATAGTATATTTTTTTAGCCGTTGACGCCACAACGTGGGCCGAATACGAAAATACCCCGAGATCGAAAAAAAAAGAGAATTTTTTTTATTATTAAATTTTTCTTTCATCATATACTGTTTTATAACTACTATATATATATATATATAAATAAATAAATCAAATGAGATAATGAGCAGGCAGCGGACATGGAATGGGTACGAACGTGTGTAAAAGGGTGATGACGAAACATACTTGGATCTGAAAAAATATATATATAAAATAATAAAAATATATATGAGAGCCAGAGTAATGACAGCAGCAAATTATAATAGATAGGGGTAGCAGCCAGAGTAGAGCAGGATAAGTGGAAAGAATAATGGGAAGAGCAGATATAGCCATAGTACCGGGGGAGTTTAGAAATAAGCCATTAGAGATAAAAAAAACAATAGATTAGGAAAACGTTATAGAAATGATTGAAATACAGATAGAAACCTTCAATGGGGAAATAGGAGAAAAGCCGCAGTCACAATTGGAGAGTCTCAAAAATTTTTTTTTGTTGTTTCAAGGCAGGAGAGAAAGAAATGAGGGGGTGTAGAGGCTAGTTAGTTAATCGCTGATCCAAGTATGATATCGTTGTACCCTTAAAATCCAGTTTTTTTTTGGTTTTAAGCAATGGTCATGAATTCTAGGAGTTTTTTTTTGTATTATTATGTTATTCCATTTTAATTTTGTATTTTCCTCTTTATTAAAAAAGGGAGGATTCATTTATTACCACCCATTCCGAGTAAGGGAATATGAAACTGTAAGATTTGTAGTCAAATCTTAGTTTCACCTTGGTTCTGTCATCATTCTACCTCTCGCCCCTTTTAGTATGGGTTTACATGGATTCTGACCTTGAATATCGGATTAGTGTGTAATAATATACAATATCTGTAAATTGTTTAAATAAATAAAAAAATGTTATATATGCGCACATACTCCGATAAGCTTATTTAAAAATAATGCATTGCAAGGTATTATTAAATTGCCGTGCGTAAGTTGTATAAAGTTAAATAATCCTATTAATTATTCTGATAGGTTTAAATAATATTTTAAATTATAAAAAAAATCAATAATTATATTTTAAAACGTAAACATATTATTATTTAGGTCAGGTCCAGGTAATACTTAAATTATGAAAATAAATAATTCTCAATTAAAATAAAGATGCTTTTAAAAATTCCCCTGCTAATTAAAGGCAAGTCATAGCGGGAGGGGGAAAGAGATGACAGAGCTAAAAAGGTATTTTAAACGTACAGAAACAAAAGAAAAAGGTTTGTTAAAAACAACTTTTATAAATTACGTCATGTAAAAGGTAAATTTTAAAAAGTGATCAGATTGAAATTCCAACCTATATAACTACTGCATCCATGACCTAAAGGGATGTATGGCACAGACCCGAGAGACAGCTGCATGGATGATGTATTGCTCGATGGATCCCAGAGATAAAGAAAAAAAGAATAAAAAGATAACTGATTGTTAAAATAGATCAATGAAAGGCTAGAACCAGAAACGTTAATTCCAATTATGCTGTTTATTATATTTCTCGCGATCCAAATTTTATATCTAGCAATGTGCCAAGAGTAGGCGCCGTGCGACGCTCCTCCAGACTGATGGCTATACAATATTAAAATTCCCACGAAAATGTGATAAACCTAGAATTCTGCTACTTCTGTTGAATAAATCTTCTCCTAAATGTAACTGCCATTGAACCAGGAAACTCGGACTCTCCAAACAGTGTGCACACTTAAATGAACTAAAGGTAACATGATACCCAAGAATAAAAATTGTTTTGGAACTCTAATTGAACTCTATATTTCTAATATATTAATTTCATTTTCAATTTCTACTATTATGTAATTCTAAAATTAAATATATACAACTTTCTGTAATAATACTATTTTATAATGAACCTCGTAAATTAATCTATCTATCATTATTCTACTTGGGTATCCAAAATTTTATTGTATTCGTTAAGATTATATTTCATGCCCACGTGGTTTCCGAGCTGACATCTTTTTTATCTAATTCGCGGAAGGGCTACCCTCTTCTGCGACTTAATATCATAACAGTAAATCATATCGGTTAATAGATTTCAGCTCGGGAATCATATAATATTGTTAATATGTTTTATAAAGACAAGATCTATATTATTAGTTAGTGTATTTGTTAATGGGCTATCATTCATGTTAGGTTAGTTAAATCTTAAATAAAGCCATAATGTTAAGAAGAAAGAGGGGGGGTTTAATGATAGTAAATTAAATACTAGTCATGTGGAGATTGGGGATAGATTTATATTATCTTGCCAAGCATAGAATAAATAAATGCGTTTGCATTAGAGTTGTGAACTGCGCTAGTTATTGATACATGAATTTTTATATCGCAGAAATGTAAAAGAGGTACTGTAAATGTTTTGTTCTCGCACTTAAGGAGCATACAAAATTATAATAGCATGGAACCTTGTCATATGGTCGGGGATGGAAAGGCTATGACCTCATACCGATACCGCGCTCGTGACCACTCCTAAGGGCTCCAACCCGATGTTTGGCTGACCCTCTTCCTATTCCAATAGTAATTACCTTGTCATGTGGTCGGGGATGGAAAGGCTATGACCTCATACCGATACCGCGCTCGTGACATACCTACAGGGCTCCGATCCGACGTTTGATTGTCCCACCAGCCTCCAACATTTCTTCTGCAATTATCCTTTTAGAAAGCCGATTCTCTTATAGCTCGGCAGTATCCATGCTACCGCAGGTCACTTTAATAATAATTATGAAGTTTATGCTGGGTCTAGCTCCACTCCTCCACATCTGTTAATCTTTAGTAAATTATTAGAATAAATATTAATATTATAAAGTAAATAGGATGATAGCTTTGTGAACGAATGCACTCCTCATTAAGATATCGTAGCATGTCTCGTAACATTCGCCACTTAAACGTGAGGCATGGGATGTAATTTATATTGATATCCAGGTAGCGTAATATATTTACCTATGTAAATTAACCGCAATTAAATATTTAAATTATCTATATCCATGTCTGTGTCTGCTTAATTTAAATAATAATTAGTATCACTCATATCAATGAATAGTAGAATATAGTAGTAGTCCGTAAGGTGAAACCATTAGTTAGAGTCTCTTGTTTACCTGACCACCGGGCCTAGAAAATAATGCTATTGTTAGGGTAGATGCGTTGTCATGTGGGTTTTGTTGTGAATAAAACTACTAGGTTCGAATACGGTATCACAGGCCCTGAACCCACCTGTTATGCTGCCATTCGAATGTGGTGGTGGAATTTTGCAACATGTTAACAAGGCATACGAAATCTTACCATTACATAGTATTTTTTTTTAGCCGCTGACGCCGCAACGTGGGCCGAATACGAAAATACCCTGAGATCGAAAAAAAAAAAGAGAATTTTTTTTTATTATTAAATTTTTCTTTCATTCATATATTGTTTTATAACTACTATATATATAAATAAATAAATAAATCAAATGAGATATTGAGCAGGCAGCGGACATGGAATGGGTACGAACGTATGTAAAAGGGTGATGATGAAACATACTCGGATCTGAAATATATATATATATAAAATAATAAAAATATGTATGAGAGCCAGAGTAATGACAGCAGCAAATTATAATAGATAGGGGTAGCAGCCAGAGTAGGGCAGGATAAGTGGAAAGAATAATGGGAAGAGCAGATATAGCCATAGTACCGGGGGAGTTTAGAAATAAGCCATTAGAGATAAAAAAACAATAGATTAGGAAAACGTTATAGAAATGATTGAAATACAGATAGAAACCTTCAATGGGGAAATAGGAGAAAAGCCGCAGTCACAATTGGAGAGTCTCAAAAATTTTTTTTTGTTGTTTCAAGGCAGGAGAGAAAGAAATGAGGGGGTGTAGAGGCTAGTTAGTTAATCGCTGATCCAAGTATGATATCGTTGTACCCTTAAAATCCAGTTTTTTTTTGGTTTTAAGCAATGGTCATGAATTCTAGGAGTTTTTTTTTGTATTATTATGTTATTCCATTTTAATTTTGTATTTTCCTCTTTATTAAAAAAGGGAGGATTCATTTATTACCACCCATTCCGAGTAAGGGAATATGAAACTGTAAGATTTGTAGTCAAATCTTAGTTTCACCTTGGTTCTGTCATCATTCTACCTCTTGCCCCTTTTAGTATGGGTTTACATGGATTCTGACCTTGAATATCGGATTAGTGCGTAATAATATACAATATCTGTAAATTGTTTAAATAAATAAAATAATGTTATATATGCGCACATACTCCGATAAGCTTATTTAAAAATAACGCATTGCAAGGTATTATTAAATTGCCGTGCGTAAGTTGTATAAAGTTAAATAATCCTATTAATTATTCTGATAGGTTTAAATAATATTTTAAATTATAAAAAAAATCAATAATTATATTTTAAAACGTAAACATATTATTATTTAGGTCAGGTCCAGGTAATACTTAAATTATGAAAATAAATAATTCTCAATTAAAATAAAGATGCTTTTAAAAATTCCCCTGCTATTTAAAGGCAAGTCATAGCGGGAGGGGGAAAAGAGATGACAGAGCTAAAAAGGTATTTTAAACGTACAGAAACAAAAGAAAAAGGTTTGTTAAAAACAACTTTTATAAATTACGTCATGTAAAAGGTAAATTTTAAAAAGTGATCAGATTGAAATTCCAACCTATATAACTACTGCATCCATGACCTAAAGGGATGTATGGCACAGACCCGAGAGACAGCTGCATGGATGATGTATTGCTCGATGGATCCCAGAGATAAAGAAAAAAAGAATAAAAAGATAACTGATTGTTAAAATAGATCAATGAAAGGCTAGAACCAGAAACGTTAATTCCAATTATGCTGTTTATTATATTTCTCGCTATCCAAATTTTATATCTAGCAATGTGCCAAGAGTAGGTGCCGTGCGACGCTTCTCCAGACTGATGGCTATACAATATTAAAATTCCCATGAAAATGTGATAAATCTAGAATTCTGCTACTTCTGTTGAATAAACCTTTTCCTAAATGTAACTGCTGTTGAACCAGGAAACTCGGACTCTCCAAACAGTGTGCACACTTAAATGAACTAAAGGTAACATGATACCCAAGAATAAAAATTGTTTTGGAACTCTAATTGAACTCTATATTTCTAATATATTAATTTCATTTTCAATTTTTACTATTATGTAATTCTAAAATTAAATATATATAACTTTCTGTAATAATACTATTTTATAATGAACCTTGTAAATTAATCTATCTACCATTATTCTACTTGGGTATCCAAAATTTTATTGTATTCATTAAGATTATATTTCATGCCCACATGGTTTCCGAGCTGACATTTTTTTTATCTAATTCGCAGAAGGGCCATCCTCTTCTGCGACTTAATATCATAACAGTAAATCATATCGGTTAATAGATTTTAGCTCGGGAATCATATAATATTTTTAATATGTTTTATAAAGACGAGATCTATATTAGTTAGTGTATTTGTTAATGGGCTATCATTCATGTTAGGTTAGTTAAATCTTAAATAAAGCCATAATGTTAAGAAGAAAGGCTTTTTTTTAATGATAGTAAATTAAATACTAGTCATGTGGAGATTGGGGATAGATTTATATTAGCTTGCCAAGTATAGAATAAATAAATGCGGTTGCATTCGAGTTGTGAACTGTGCTAGTTATTGATACATGAATTTTTATATCGCAGAAATGTAAAAGAGGTACTGTAAACATTTTGTTCTCGCACTTAAGGAGCATACAAAATTATAATAGCATGGGACCTTGTCACACGATCGGGAATGGAAAGGCTATGACCTCATACTGACACCGCGCTCATGACCACTCCTAAGGGCTCTGACTCAATGTTTGGCCAATCCTCTTCTTATTCCAATAGTAATTACCTTGTCATGCAGTCAGGGATGGAAAGGCTACAACCTCATATGGATACCGCGCTTGTGACGTACCTACAGGGCTCCTATCCGACATTTGATCATCCCACCAGCCTCCAACATTTCTTCTGCGATTATCCTTTTAGAAAGCTGATTCTCTTATAGCTCGGCAGTATCCATGCTACCGCAGGTCACTTTAATAATAATTATAAAGTTTATGCTGGGTCTAACTCCACTCCTCCACATCTGTTAATCGTTAGTAAATTATTAGAATAGATATTAATATTATAAAGTAAATACGATGATAGCTTTGTGAATGAATGCACTCCTCATTAAGATATCGTAGCGTGTCTCGTAACATTCGCTACTTAAACATGAGGCATGGGATGTAATTTATATTGATATCCAGGCAGCGTAATATATTTACCTATGTAAATTTACCACAATTAAATATTTAAATTATCTATATCCATGTCTGTGTCTGCTTAATTTAAATAATAATTAGTATCACTCATATCAATGAATAGTAGAATATAGTAGTAGTCTGTAAGGTGAAACCATTAGTTAGAGTCTCTTGTCTACCTGACCACCGGGCCTAGAAAATAATGCTATTGTTAGGGTAGATGCGTTGTCATGTGGGTTTTGTTGTGAATAAAGTACTAGGTTCGAATACGGTATCACAGGCCCTGAACCCACCTGTTATGCTGCCCTTCGAACCTGGTGGTGGAATTTTGCAACATGTTAACAAGGCATAAGAAATTTTACCGTTACAATATAGATGTAAGAATTCAAAGTGTCGCAAAACGCTTTGATTTTTTTTACTTTAATATTAAATCCCTCCCTTCCTAGGTCAAGTATTACAACATAATATTTAATAGATGTTCAGTTGGAAATATTTAAATTTTTTGTTCATAAATATATACTGAGAAAGTTCTTGCTAGGACAGTAGAAACAATCATGATTAATCGCTGAAGGCAAAGAGGGAAAGTAAAATTGTCAGTGCTTATGCAATCAAAAGCGATTCCTCTTCTGATAACGCTCTTGATATATATTTTGATAATTCCTATATTTTCTATATCACGATTAGACTTACCACATGTAAACTTTGCTTTGCTTTATTTTTATGTGAACCTGGTCAAAATATTTTCTATCAAAATAGTTATCGGAAATCAAATAAAGCTATTTAACAGAAAAAATTCATTAACACAAAATCTTACATCTGCTAGAAAGAGAAAAATTATTATAAAAAAAAAAAAACGGTATTTACGTTGATATTCCTAACCTTCAAAAACATTCAAATAAATTTAAATTAGAACTTACAAATCCTTTTAAAACATTAACAGACTTTGAAAAGGATCCAGATTTGAATAAAATCAATTAGAAAAATAACTGATACAGTATTAAGAAATACAAGGAGTATAGCTATTCAAGATAACAGCAATTTACCAGTAAATTTTCTACTAAGATAAAACAATGTATGAAGAAAAAAAGGAATATGAAAATACAGTATGTAAATATGGTCCAGTAGAAAGAATTAAATATTTAGAATTTTGTAAAGTAGAAAAAAAAAGAGTTAATAAGAATAGAAAAAAATATGATCATGAATTACTAAGGAAAGCTATTGAAGAGAATAAAAGACTCAAAAGTATAAAACTTATTTCTGCAATTAAAAGAAAAAAATAGTACTTTTACAAAAAAGAGAAATGACATCATGAAATATGTGAAAGAGTTCTATGAAGAATTATATAGCAATTATTTCCTGCAACTGCTATATCTTCTGAAGTGATCATTATTTTAAATGAAAAAGCGCGACTGACAATTAAATCTATGAAAAAGGTAAAAAACTCCTGTAATGATAAAATTATAATCGATATCTTAAAAGACGCTGGTGAAGAACTAGTAAAATTATAGGCAAAGTTATATACCAAATACCAGATGTTTAGAAGAATGCCATAATAATTTTGATATTTTAAAAAGATAATAAAGAAGATAGAAATTACAGACCTATCAATTGTTTATTACTTCTATATTAAAATTTTTACTATGATAATTACAAGGTCTACAGCTAATTTTGGATTTTAATGGAATAAAAGAACAAGTAGGATCATAAGTGGTTTTAGCACAATAAATCATATTCAAATATTGAGATAACTTATAAAAAGGACCAATAAATATTGGCTGCCATTATGTTTTAGATTTGTGGAATATAAAAAGGCATTCGATTCTATAAGCATTTCTTGAATGATTAAAGCATTGGATCATCAAGACATAAACCCATGATGCTGTCATATTCTGAAGAATATTTATCAAAATGCAACAACTATGATTAAATTACATAGACACACTAAGAAGACTACACTGAGAAGAGTGTGCACAAGATAACTCCATATCTCCAAAACTTTTAAAAATAGTTTTAAAAGATTTTGTGAATTTAAATAGGAAACTTAGGAATTAAAATTAGATTTTGCAAATGATGTAATTGTTTTTCAAATTATGAGTTAGACCTTCAGGAACTGTTGCAAGAATTACCATCGGATGAAAGTGAAAAAGTCAAGACTAAAGATAAATGCTAAAAAGACTAAAGCAATGTTTCATGGATTTTCTCAAAAGAAAAAAAACGATTAATAACGATGAATTAGATAAAGTTATCAACTATAAATACCTTGGTCAAATTATTAATACAGATGGAAACATAAAGGATGAAATTAATTACAGAATTAAACTTGGATGGAATACTTTTGGTGCAAATAAATATTAAAAAAAAATAGGCCTACGAGTTTGAAAAAGACGGTTTTCAATAAGTTTTATCAGGTAATACTTATAGATCTGAACTTGGACACTTAACAGAAGAGAACTACAGAAATTGCAGACAGCTCAGTGAAGTATGGAGAGGTGCATGTTAGGAATAAAAAAAGAGATAGAAACAAAATACTCGGATGGGAGCACAAACAAGTGTTACTGACATCATTGAAAATATTAAGAAGCTGAAATGAAGTTAGGCTGGACATATTGCTAGAAGAAATGATAATGGATGGATAGTTGAGATCTTAAACAAAATTCCAAGAGATTATAAAAGATCTAGAAAGAGACAACATGTGAGATGGATGGATGAAATAAGAGAATGTGCTAGAGTAATGTGAACAATAAAGGCTAAAGATCAGTGGAACTGGATTGAACTTGGGAAGAGTTTTATCCTGCAGTGAACTGGTAATGGTTGAAAATGATGATGATGATAAATTGTAATTAATGTTTCACTGTAATGGCACTTTTTTCAGAGCTTTTTTAAATAAAATTAAATGGTGTATTCTATTTCCCTGTTATATCTTGAGAATCTCAATGAAAACATTTCGATCAAAGTAGATGCTGTTTAATCAAGTTTTTTTTCCTCATGTGTTGTAGCATCAGCCAGGAAGTGAACCGCTAACCTGAGACAACTGCCTGTAAAGCAGCTGTCGGTGATTTATCAATCACCAATGCTTGACTATCAGTTTGATTACCAATATATGCTTTGATGGAAAGGCTTTTGGTCGGATTCACAAAGTACAGTAAAAAATAAAGGTTGTCAAGCATTATTAGTAGAGAGGTCAGTGCAGCCGTCTTGCAAGAAGCAGATGGTTGCAGATGGTTATTGTGGGTTCGCCTCCCGGCAGATGCTATGACATATGAAAAAAATGAAGGTAATCATTGTTTTTGTAGGTTATTTAATAAGTCAAATCATGACCATCTTATATCGTACACATAAAGTTTATCTTGTAAATGATTATATATATATATAATTTTATTTACATCATATAAGTGTAAAAACATTAAATAATATATATATATATATATATATGATAATATCTAAAGATTGTATTATGAGAGAATTTATATAACCTAACATGATTTATACCGTATATGTTGCTTCATTCAAACGATATATATTGTGCCATTACAATTTGGTCACTAGCCAAATTTATAGTAATGTGCATGTAGAAAAGGTAAAACAAAATCATCATCACATTTTTATATAACCATAAATGAAGCTGTAGGGCATCCAAGTTCAAACCATACAAGGTCCAGTTCTAAAAGCTTTAGATAGAAAGAGAGTGGGTCAACAATTATATGCTTTATTTGTTTGTGTGTTGATAGAAAGATAATACACACATTTAAACTATTTAATATTTAAATTTTCTGTTAAAAAGCAAAGTTATAATGCATACATATAGGCAATGTATGTGTAAGCTATTTAATTGTTTTATATTTCAAATATACAACATTTTAACTTTCTTTAAAACTAACCTACACTTGATCAATTTTAATGTCTTGTTCTATGCTTCTATTTTGCTTTTCTTTAATTGTAATTGGGATTTAAAAGTTACAGATTTAATTAAATAATAGGGTTATAATTACTAAGCTAGCAATTATATTATTTAATGTTAGTTTATGAATGATTTGAAAGAATGAAGGATGTGTGTACATTACATACAGAAATTTACATTTACTAAATATTGAAAGAAAAGGAAGGATTAAATCTGTCAAATTATTTTTTTTTGTACAATTTTATGTTAAAAGAGGAAATTGTTTAATCAGATATCTATCTTTGTAGCAATTTTGTTTTTTTTTAAATAATTGTTTGTCACTTTGGGAGCTTAATTTGGGTGGGAACTCTAATTTTGAAATTGTCTTATCTTAAGATCTAAAGAAGGAAGCTCAAAAATTTGAAATGTTACCTAAAAAAAAAAAAAAAAGAAAGGAAATAAGGATTAAGTCTATATTTTTTTTTAAAACAAAAGTGTCTGGAAAAAGGATTAAACTTTTCAGTTGAAAAATAATTTAGTTGAAAATAAATTAGAGATCTAATTAAAACGAATTTGTCCAAAAATAGCAAGTGACGCTATCTCTGATTGGTTAAGTTAGCTAAAAATTGGATATAAAAAGCTGTCTGGAATTATTATTAGGATTGTGATTGATTCAGATTATTAAACTATTAAATTGAATGTTGAAAATATAAGAAATGGCTGGCTAGAAAAATTATATGTATGTCCCATTTTTTCGGGACCATCTGGGGAAGCTGCACATCACATAGGAAAGAAAAGATGTTGTGTCTAAAATAATATTCTACACCTTTCAACTGACCAGAGAAATAAGATGTTTTTAATAGAAGGAAGAAAGCATTCACCTGCATTCAAAGAAGATGAATTAATCTACTGATGAATATTAATCATCAAATCCAATTAATTGTTCCAGCAACTGATTTTAAACTCAAGAAAATTTATAAATGTGAAAACAACTGCTGTATTTCATCCACATGCTTGACAGGAAGAGAAGAAAAATTAATATAATGATTTCCAAATTGTCCACTAAAGCAAATAACCTCAATAGAGTCATTATCATCAAATAGTTATACACCTCAAGAAAGAGATTGTTCCCACGTAAAACGGAAATGGTAGCTGCAGAAATATAGACATTATACAAGACAAGTTTGAACCCTTGGAAATTTGCCACAAACAAAAGATCGGTAATATGACTTTTTATATCTATTTTCTTTATGATATCAGTCTTAAGAAACATTTTAGCAATAAAGTGGTATATTTTATTTAAAGAACTTTTAAAGACTATTCAGATTGATTAAAAACAAGAATGTCTTACTAATAATAACTTTGAGCTTCATAAATGATCTTGAATGTATGAAAATTATTTGTTTATTAATGTTACAGTTATGAAAAATATTAATGTGTAAAACAATTTTTTTTTATGGTATTATGATTTTAGTTTTAACTAATATATTATTATTTTGGTTTTAAATAATATTTTGTTATCATGGGATAAAACATGCACATACATAATGATATTTTATATGTGTATAATTGTGAGTGAATGTGAAGTAACAAGTAGTGTTAGAATATTAAAATTTTTTTAAATTTTTTTAATATTCTAACACTACTTGAAGTATAGCATTTCAGAGGTAGAAGAGAGGGGGGAGGAAATAATTTAAAACTTGTTTCTAAAACTTGCTCTTTCAATTCTACTAACATTTTTTTTTTTACATTCTATTTACATGTTAGATTTTTAAAGTATGTGTGCTAATGAGCAGATAATATTTTTTTTTTTCTTGAAATACTTTTCTCATGGAGTGAAAATCATGGTCAATGTGACGTCCAACTTAATACAAAATACATTTGAAGGGAAAGGGGGAAGAACTTGAAATTAATCTGAGGATTGTTATATAATCAATTATTATCATTATTATTATTCATGTCAATTTTCATATTTATCTAGAAATTTTTATGTATATGTTAGAAATGTAGTAATAAATATTAGTTTGTTTTATTAAATGAGGCGTATATATTTCATTAAGTGTAGTCTTTGTTAAGTGTGATTATTCATCATCATCAATGGTTGAATATTAGTTATTTAAGATATAAGTAAATATGCTAAAATTAAGCAATAATTATGAATTTCTTTATAAAATTTAGTTTTATGTTTAGGCTTAGTCCTAGAGCTGTAGTTGAAACCCTTGTCATTATTGTTATTATTATCATCATCATCATCGTCATCAACGTTTTAATTAATGAGCTGTTTAACTGTTTAAAGGCCATAAATAAATATTGATTTTATAATATTTAGTGATTTCTTAGTATTATTATAACCACATCCTGTCATCTATTTCATGCAAGGATGAGTGAATTGCCATCCTAAATTAGTTATATATAATCTGAGCTAGTAAACTTATAAAAATATTGAAACACATTTGTTATGTTAAGATCTGAGAAATGATTTATATCTAATGAACTCCACTTTGGTTTATAGATGTTTTACTTTTATCTAAATATTAGTGCTTATAGTGATATGGCTCAAAAAGCAAAATCTCATTTTTAATTAGAAATAAAGTACCAAAAGAGGGGATTCAAACCCGGTACATGTGAAAGGTTATTAGATATAACCGTGTCTAGATTCAGATAATCTAGTGGTGCCCTGCTAGACCATATTCACTTAGTATTTGTTTAAACATGCACTTAACATCAAACCAAGAGATGAAAGTGGATAAGATCTACTGCCTGTATACCTGAGTTATATTTTATTGAATTACTAGTGTACTCACTTCACGTGATTTCCATATACTTGTTAATAATAACTGGTTATTAATAATTTGCTAATAATTTGCTTATAATTATTGATATTTGGATATTGAGAAATCCAACCTTGTTTTAAATATTATAATTCTTATATATATATTTTGGACTCAGATATGGTAATAATATCTTTTGATGGACATTTAAATTTGTTACAATGGACACCCAACTGGGGCCTGATATTTTACCATATACCTGAAAAAGACAGTCTATAGAATGATAGGAGATGTGTGGTTAAAAATAGAGAAAATTTTTAGTAAATTTTTTTTTTTTTTTTCAGTAAAAATTTTTTTTGTCTTACAAAATTTTCTTGGCCAAACAGTCTTATTTTAGATGATGATGTTTAATATGATTTAATTTTTCATTGATGATGATAAAATGGGTACAGCCATAAAACAGCTTGTTTTTTTTTTTTATCAATTTTGAAAATAGAGATGAATATCACAACTTAAGACAAAGGTGAAATAAATAATAGATTTTTTTTTTGTGGAACATTAAAATAATTTATTGCCAGATAGGATAGGCATAGTAATAGTGATGAATTATGGAATAGTAGTCTCATGCGTGTTTGGGGAGTTCATTTTGTAAAAAAGTCTATGATTTTAGAGGTTTGATTGGATGGTTGATCGTTGGAGTTTGGTTGGTTAGATTGCAGTTTTGATGATGGGTGGAGAGTTTTGACATTGCCTTGAGAATGCTGTGTATTTCATGTAACTTATGAATGATCAAACCCACCCAATTTATATGTTATCTTTATTTTATCATGAAGCAGTTAACAGCAGACCTGCCATGATACCAGCCTATAAGTCTCCAAGAGAGAGAGCACGGCATAGTTTTCCAATCAAGTTGATATGTTATTCTTATGTTATCATGAAGCAGTTAACAGTAGTTCTGCCATGATGTCAGCCTATATAAGTCTCCAAGACAGAGAGCAAGGCTGTTTTCAGTAATCTATAATAAGCAGGGCATTCCTTGATACTTGCCACATAAGACTCCAAGAGAGAGAGCAAGGCATTGTTTATCTACTTTAGCCCCTAAGACTTAAAATACATCTTTTATTGCAACAGAGTTTGCTTCATTCAATCAAGGGTTGTGGTAGTTAATAGTGACCGAATTGGGATGATCTTCTGAGTGCTCATGATGCATTGTGTGATTATAGTGTTGTGACTAAATTCTTTTATTTGTCTCAAGATTGTGAACTGCTAGTCATTCTGTGGACTGTCAATATCTGTCGGATTTCTAGGAGAATGGATGAATGTATAATTTGGGCTATTACAGACAGACATGCACTATATAGATTATTGTTGTGTAGTTCATTAAATAAGGATATTAAAATTTTTTTGTTGTATTTGTAATGCATAATAAGGTGAAAATCAAATCAGTCAGTTGGTCAGAATAGGTGTCAGACAAGGAGAGGATGTGTGGATTTTTGATGGTCAGGGAAGTACAGATGGGATATATATATAGTTTTATAACATGAGTGAACTAAATTATAGTATGGAAGAGGTTATGGAAAAGGAAGGTGCCCCAATCCCAGGGATCAGTGATCATTTTATCCCGAAGAAGAGGATAGGGAAATTGCCTCTAAAAAAGCTCAAGAAAAAGAGGAAATAGAGGAAAATGCCTCTAAAGTCAGTAGCAATAATAAGGCCTCAAGTATAGAAATGGTAGATGAGGAGCCAGAAGTGGGCCAGGCTCAGATAGCAAAGATAGCACCATCAGACATGGACATGATAATGCAGATGCTCAGAAGTATGAGAGAGGAGAATAAGCAAAGTATGATAAATCTAGAACAGAAGATGGAGAAAAATATAGAAAGTCTAAAAGAGGATACTAAAAGTTTAAAAGAAGAGGATAAGAGGAGTGAAGATGAATTAAAAGAAAATATCAATAGCTCTGTTGAAAACAACAGTAAAATTCCTATAGCTTTGGGAAATAAAATAGAGAAACATGGGAAAAGTGCCTCAATTCCTGGAGTTGATAATTTTTATAAAGAAGAGGATGGAGAGGTTATCATGGGATTAGAAGTTACTGTAAAAGTAAAAAGGATAGTAACAAGTACTGAAGAGTTTCAGATTCTAATAAAGAAGGAAGCACTATCAGGTATAAAATTGACCAGACAGATGGAAGATTGTATGTACCAAAACATACAAGAAGATTATAACAATTCCAAAAGAAATAAGGAAAGTCTGGAACAAAAGATTTGTCGTTCTGTGAAAAGATGGATAGAAAGTCTAAGAGAGGATAGCAAAAAGAGTGCAGAAAGTATAGTAGAAGGTAGTCAGATATTAGAAAATAATGCTGAAACCTCTTTAGAAGATAGAGCAGGAGAGATGGGTGAATATGTTAGAATTGTAAAACGGAAAGGTAGTCAGAGCCTACCAGTTTTAAAAGATAGTCCGACCACTGATAATAAAGAAAATAATGTAAAGTTAGATACCCTGATAGAGAATAGGCTCCAAGAAGTAGAAAGGCCAATAGTAGCCATAATACCAAATCTCCCAGTAAAGAAAGTAAATGAGATGATGACCAAAGAGCAGATTGGGATAGATCATGAAGTGAAAAGAAGGAAAAGAGAGTTGGAGGAAAAAGTCCATACACCAGCTAAGGTGATTGAGTTAAGAGAGGCAACAGGGGAGATGAAACCAGATATTTTAGAAAGAGAACAAAAGTTTCAACAGTCTGTAGTTCTCAATCTAGTAACAAACCAGCATGTGTGGTTTCAAAAATCTGTCTTCTTAAATAGATTGGAGATACCTTATATATGGTATAGAGAATCTATCTCTCTGAAAAATGTAAATGCTCTGGAAGAGTTAAATGTGCCTTATATTTGGTACAAAGAGTCAACCTTTTTAGAGAGTTTAAAAATAAATTATACATGGCACAGAGAATCAACCTCTTTGGAAGATGTAATGAATTATATCTGGTACAGAGAGTCAATCTCTCTGAAGAGTTTAAATGTCCATTATATATGGTACAGAGAATCTATCTCTCTGAAAAATGTAAATGTCCAGTGTGTATCATACAGAGAATCAATCTCTCTGAAAAATTTAAATGCTCTGGAAAAGTTAAATGTGCCTTATATATGGTACAAAGAGTCAACCTTTCTAGAAAATTTAAAAATAAATTGTATATGGCCTGGAGAATCAATATCTCTGGAAGATTTAAATGTGAATGATATCTGGTATAGAAAGTCAATCTCTCTGGAAAACTTCAAAGTGCCTTATATATGGTACAGGGAGTCAATCTTTCTAGAAAGTTTAAAAATAAAGTATGTATGGTATAGAGAGTCAATCTCTCTGAAAAACTTCAAGGCATATTACGTATGGTACCAAGAGTCCATATTTCTAAATGGGGTCTGTAATAGGAGGTTATATAAAATAAATCCTCCGGATATGTTTTATAAATATCCAGTCAAGATGAAAAATGGAAATATTAAAAAGGGACTGGATGTACAGGTGCATTTTTATGCAGACCACAATATGATTTGAAAAGAAAAAGCCATTCCAAATTACCAAGAAAATAGGAGAGAATGCCTTTATGCTTGCTGCTCTTGATGGGAATAAGGGAACCTATAATGCTAGGAGTTTGATCCCTTATACTTCAGCGGAGTAGTTTGGCAAAGATCTCCAAATAAATTACATTTAGTTTTCTAATGAAAAGTATGATGTTTGCCAGTAGTTAAAAATTTTTTTTTATATATTATTAGTGTTTATTATTATTAGTGTATTTTATTAGTTAGGATTTTTTTTTTAGATATAGTTAAAACAAAGGTGCTGATGATTTTATCCGAAGGGGGAGAAAGTTGTGCCATTACAATTTGGTCACTAGCCAAATTTAGAGTAATGTGCATGTAGAAAAGGTAAAACAAAATCATCATCACATTTTTATATAACCATAAATGAAGCTGTAGGGCATCCAAGTTCAAACCATACAAGGTCCAGTTCTAAAAGCTTTAGATAGAAAGAGAGTGTGTCAACAATTATATGCTTTATTTGTTTGTGTGTTGATAGAAAAATAATACACACATTTAAACTATTTAATATTTAAATTTTCTGTTAAAAAGCAAAGTTATAATGCATACGTATAGGCAATGTATGTGTAAGCTATTTAATTGTTTTATATTTCAAATATACAACATTTTAACTTTCTTTAAAACTAACCTATGCTTGATCAATTTTAATGTCTTGTTCTATGCTTCTATTTTGCTTTTCTTTAATTGTAATTGGTATTTAAAAGTTACAGATTTAATTAAATAATAGGGTTATAATTACTAAGCTAGCAATTATATTATTTAATGTTAGTTTATGAATGATTTGAAAGAATGAAGGATGTGTGTACATTACATACAGAAATTTACATTTACTGAATATTGAAAGAAAAGGAAGGATTAAATCTGTCAAATTATTTTTTTTTGTACAATTTTATGTTAAAAGAGGAAATTGTTTAATCAGATATCTATCTTTGTAGCAATTTTGTTTTTTTTTAAATAATTGTTTGTCACTTTGGTAGCTTAATTTGGGTGGGAACTCTAACTTTGAAATTGTCTTATCTTAATATCTAAAGAAGGAAGCTCAAAAATTTGAAATGTTACCTAAAAAAAAAAAAGAAAGGAAATAAGGATTAAGTCTATATTTTTTTTAAAAACAAAAGTGTCTGGAAAAAGGATTAAACTTTTCAGTTGAAAAATAATTTAGTTGAAAATAAATTAGAGATCTAATTAAAATGAATTTGTCCAAAAATAGCAAGTGATGCTATCTCTGATTGGTTAAGTTAGCTAAAAATTGGATATAAAAAGCTGTCTGGAATTATTATTAGGATTGTGATTGATTCAGATTATTAAACTATTAAATTGAATGTTGAAAATATAAGAAATGGCTGGCTAGAAAAATTATATGTATGTCCCATCTTTTCGGGACCATCTGGGGAAGCTGCACATCACATAGGAAAGAAAAGATGTTGTGTCTAAAATAATATTCTACACCTTTCAACTGACCAGAGAAATAAGATGTTTTTAATAGAAGGAAGAAAGCATTCACCTGCATTCAAAGAAGATGAATTAATCTACTGAGGAATATTAATCATCAAATCCAATTAATTGTTCCAGCAACTGATTTTAAACTCAAGAAAATTTATAAATGTGAAAACAACTGCTGTATTTCATCCACATGCTTGACAGGAAGAGAAGAAAAATTAATATAATGATTTCCAAATTGTCCACTAAAGCAAATAACCTCAATAGAGTCATCATCATCAAATAGTTATACACCTCAAGAAAGAGATTGTTCCCACGTAAAACGGAAATGGTAGCTGCAGAAATATAGACATTATACAAGACAAGTTTGAACCCTTGGAAATTCGCCACAAACAAAAGATCGGTAATATGACTTTTTATATCTATTTTCTTTATGATATCAGTCTTAAGAAACATTTTAGCAATAAAGTGGTATATTTTATTTAAAGAACTTTTAAAGACTATTCAGATCGATTAAAAACAAGAATGTCTTACTAATAATAACTTTGAGCTTCATAAATGATCTTGAATGTATGAAAATTATTTGTTTATTAATGTTACAGTTATGAAAAATATTAATGTGTAAAACAATTTTTTTTATGGTATTATGATTTTAGTTTTAACTAATATATTATTATTTTGGTTTTAAATAATATTTTGTTATCATGGGATAAAACACGCACATACATAATGATATTTTATATGTGTATAATTGTGAGTGAATGTGAAGTAACAAGTAGTGTTAGAATATTAGATTAGTTTGTTTCAAGTTAAGTATAGCATTTCAGAGGTAGAAGAGAGGGGGGAGGAAATAATTTAAAACTTGTTTCTAAAACTTGCTCTTTCAATTCTACTAACATTTTTTTTTTTTTTTACATTCTATTTACATGTTAGATTTTTAAAGTATGTGTGCTAATGAGCAGATAATATTTTTTTTTTCTTGAAATACTTTTCTCATGGAGTGAAAATCATGGTCAATGTGACGTCCAACTTAATACAAAATACATTTGAAAGGAAAGGGGGAAGAACTTTAAATTAATCTGAGGATTGTTATATAATCAATTATTATCATTATTATTATTCATGTCAATTTTCATATTTATCTAGAAATTTTTATGTATATGTTAGAAATGTAGTAATAAATATTAGTGTGTTTTATTAAACGAGGCGTATATATTTCATTAAGTGTAGTCTTTGTTAAGTGTGATTATTCATCATCATCAATGGTTGAATATTAGTTATTTAAGATATAAGTAAATATGCTAAAATTAAGCAATAATTATGAATTTCTTTATAAAATTTAGTTTTATGTTTAGGCTTAGTCCTAGAGCTGTAGTTGAAACCCTTATCATTATTGTTATTATTATCATCATCATCATCATCGTCATCAACGTTTTAATTAATGAGCTGTTTAACTGTTTAAAGGCCATAAATAAATATTGATTTTATAATATTTAGTGATTTCTTAGTATTATTATAACCACATCCCATCATCTATTTCATGCAAGGATGAGTGAATTGCCATCCTAAATTAGTTATATATAATCTGAGCTAGTAAACTTATAAAAATATTGAAACACATTTGTTATGTTAAGATCTGAGAAATGATTTATGTCTAATGAACTCCACTTTGGTTTATAGATGTTTTACTTTTACCTAAATATTAGTGCTTATAGTGATATGGCTCAAAAAGCAAAATCTCATTTTTAATTAGAAATAAAGTACCAAAAGAGGGGATTCAAACCCGGTACATGTGAAAGGTTATTAGATATAACCATGTCTAGATTCAGATAATCTAGTGGCGCCCTGCTAGTACCATATTCACTTAGTATTTGTTTAAACATGCACTTAACATCAAACCAAGAGATGAAAGTGGATAAGATCTACTGCCTGTATACCTGAGTTATATTTTATTGAATTACTAGTGTACTCACTTCACGTGATTTCCATATACTTGTTAATAATAACTGGTTATTAATAATTTGCTAATAATTTGCTTATAATTCTTGATATTTGGACTCCTTTAAATATTTCTTTGAGTAACTTTAATTTTGTTACAATATATAAAATAATATATATCTATTATTTCTGTTTTATTATCAAATATTTAATATTGTTTATTATCAAGTTGTACCTAAACATTATTCATTTAAATTTTAAACTGCAAAAATTTGAATGCAGGTTCTTCTTTTTTAAGATGATAAGAAGTCCGTAAGTGAAAGTCTTTTATTATTAAACGGTTTTTAATATTTGCCACAATAAGTGGACAATAAAAAATAATTAAAATTAATCTTATAAATTTTATTATGTCAATATTAAAATATTGAAATAAAATATAAGTTACAAATAACTTATAGCTGTCCAATTATCTCCAGCAGTATATAATTAAAGGTATATGCCGCTCCAGTGACAAATATTAAAAAAGCAGTTTCTTGGTTAATGCTTCAATGGTTAAGAATTTTCATGAAGTGTATCATATATCAGAAGAAAATTAAATTTTTAAAAATATTCTGTACATTAGTAATGAAAATATTGAAATGTATCTCAAGACTTTTAAGTACTTTAAAATAAATTGGGTTTTATTATGCTATATTCAACAAGAATAACTATACCAGTATTTAATATAGGGAGCATACCAATAGCTAAAACAAGCTCATATTACATATTTGCAAATACAAGCATTTTAAAAGCAATGTCAGGTTATATACGACTTGCTTTATTGATTACTATACCAGTACTATAAAGAAAAATCAAACCTTCAGTTATGGCTTTAAAAATTACGTGTTCACCTGTGAACATTAGTTTAAAAAACACAAGTATATGCCTATGCTTAAAACTTTTCTATATAGAAGCAACCTTTGCTTACCATAGTGAAATTAGGACTTTAACGTATTGCTACTGAATTATAAATTGTTAAGCATGTTGAGAAAAGGTTGGCTTATATACAGATAAGCTCTAGGCATAAGCTTACACTTATGCTTTTTAAAGTAATGCTCATGGGCGGTGAGTGCATGTAAATGTGTGTTCTGCGCTATATAAATAACAGTCGATTTATTACAAGAATAACAATAATATATAGTATATAAAAACACTATAAAATTTGATTCCTACCTTGAAATTTTTTCTAGTTCATAACATTTTGGCAAAAGTTCCGTTGATGCTGGTACCGCAGCTGATAAAAGAAGCTGAGTTTTTCCCTCAGTTCTACTCTCATTACTAAAAGCTTCATAAAGTTCCTATATTAAAAAAATATATAAATAATTAAGGCATATCATTGTTGATATATACTAAAATAATAATAATAATAATAATAATAATAATAATAATAATAATAATAATAATAATAATAATAATAATAATAATAATAATAATAATAATAATAATAATAATAATAATAATAATAATAATAATTAAACATATTGAGCGGAGAATTAAAAAATAAGTATTAAACAATTGACTTATTTTAAAGAACAAGAGGGAAAAGTACTAAAAAAATGTTTTTAAAATAAAAATTCATGAGTCAATGACAAAAAATCAAAAAAGAAGCAAAATACAGAGGTAAAAGATTATATAATAAGCTTAAAAATATACAGATATTAATTAAATCAATAAGCTAATGCTAAACAAATTAATGATACATAAGCAAATTAAAATTTGTATTTAATAAAGTTTTACTATTTTTAACATCATATTAAAATATAATAATTACTCTTTCTTATTGCATTGCCAAAAGTATACCATATAATACTAAATCATCCATGCACTTTATTACTGTTACACAATGCTATATTTACTTCCCTCTTTTACAGTATACAGTTTTGATTGCCCCAGCAATATTCTCCAGAACTCTTATATCTCCTGGGCAATCAAAACTATAAACTGTAAAAGAGGGTGGTAAATAAAGCATTGTGTAACAGTAGTATAGTGCATGGATGATTTAGTATTATATGGTCATATTAAAATATCTAACCAATCATCTTTTAGAATGTCATTTCTGTGGTTACCATCCAATTCTTCAATTGCTGCAGAAAATTAATTATTGTAACCTCTCAGTATTAATATTGGTACATCTAAATTATTATATAGTTGATTGTTAATTACTATAATTAATGTTTAAAGCAAAATTTATACTTTCAACTCTGTCTTAAACTAATTTACTGCAATATTTAAATGCCTAATATTTAAAAAGATAACATTATAATTATTTTATGGCATAAAATATAATAGGTTTTAAGTTTGATATTTTAATTATAGCTTTTTTGTATTGCTGCCAGAGTGCTCTGTAATCAGTTTATAAATAATATTACAAGCCATGGAGCAATCACACTGAAAAAGCTGATTGGTTAGTTATTTAAGGTGACATGAAAGTTAATAGACTTTTTTACATGTAAATTTATTGACTGGTGTGATTTAAACTTTGTTAGGAGGTAATATTTTTTTTATATTTATATATAATAATTAGATTAACAACTCAACACTTCTTTATTGAGTATGTGAATGTGAAATACTCTCAATCCAAGTCACAAGATAAAGTCTTTTAAAAAGATAAGACCAGACTCTCTTATACTTTTATCTATAGACAATTATGTAGGACAATCTAAAACCCTTTAGAATAAAAGCATGAAGATTTTAAACTGATTACATTACTTTTACTAAAGTTGTACTTTAACTATTGACTTTAGTTAAATTTTTCAGTTTACAGCCTGCCACTATTAGATGAAATAAGAAAATATAAACTTTTCCTAGCTGTAAACATTATAAAAATTAATTAACAACTTAAAGATGATTTATTGACTACATGAAATATTCTCAATCCAAAGCAGAAGATAAAGTCTTTTAAAAAGATAAGAACAGGATGTTTTATTACTTTTATTATATTCATTTATATAGGCCAATCTAAAGCACTTTGGAATAAAAGCATGAAGATCTTAAATTGATAACATTATTTTTTTAATGCAATATTTTAACTATTGACATATAGCAAATTTTAATTTACAGCCTGTCAAAAGACATTAATAATTCTTGTGCTTTGGATTGAGAGTATTTCTCATGCTCAATAAACAAGTTCTGAGTTGATAGTCTAATTATCATAATATTAAAAAGGTAGGACAGTTCATTCTTATCTTTTTAAAAGTCTTTATCTTGTGCTTTGGATTTGGCATCGAGTTGTTAATCTAATTATTATAATGTTAACCACTAGGAAAAGTATATATTTACACATATCATTATTTCATCTAATATTGTCAGACTGTAAACTGAAAAATTTTGCTAATATCACTAGTTAAAATATAGCTTTAAAAAGTAATGTGATCAATTTAAGATCTTCAAGCTTTCATTTTAAAGTGCTTTAGATCAGCCTATATAAATAAATATAGGTAAAAAGAGTAAGTGCATCCATTCTTAAATATTCAAAGGAATTTTATCTTGGGCTTTGGAATGAGAGTATAAATCGGTATTGAGTTGGTAATCTAATTATTATAATATTAACTGCTAAGAAAAGTTTATATTTATTAAGTGAGTGTATATATTACTATAACAAAATATCCTATTTTTTATTTGTTAGTTGTATCAGTAGCACACAATAAAATTTGTTTTTATTTAAAAGTTCCAAATTTTTCACCATCAATAATAATATTTTTTCATAATTTGCATAAAATTTTATGGATACTTATTTAATTTCAATACTGCTTTTATCTTTAATAGAAATTCTAATTAGGTAATAAAAAAGAAATCAATTCTTTATATTTTTTTGTTCATTATTCATATGCATATATACCGAATATAAAATAAAATATCAGTTAAAGATTAATTATTGTAATAATAAATATTAACGGCAGAAATAAATATTACAAAAACTATTATAAATCGCTGAAGGGTTAAAAGTGGAAGAACAACATTGTGGAGATTGATGGTGTATCGAAGAGAGTGGCAAGATTAGTTACACAACTTAATAGCAGATAACAAATGCCGATAATTCAGATCTATGCTCCAACAAGTTCTCATAGTGATGAAGTAGTAGAAGATTTTTATATGGATGTACAAAAGGCTTTTGATCAGAGTAAACAACATTTTAAAATTGTTATGGGAGACTTTAATGCTAGAATTGGTAAACAAATGAAAGATGAAAGTGCTGTAGCTAATTTTGGTTATGGTAATAGAAATGAGGGAGGACATAGACTTGTGGAGTTTGCAAAAAAAAAAAAAAAGAAAAACTTTATATTATTAATTCTTTTTTTGAAAAAAAATGTCAAAAGGAAATGGACATGGAAACATCCAAATGAAGGTGCAGCAGAATTGGATTATATTTTGACAAACTTACAAATCGATTTCAAGTATTAGTAGATTTTAAACATGATTCAGATTTGAATGAAATTAATATGAAAATAACTGATACACCTTTAAAAAGTGCAACAAAGACAGCTGGTAAAAAAAAAGAAGCAACAATTAACCAATAAAATTTCTACTGAGACTAAAGAATTTACAAAGAAAAGAAGGAATATGAAGATATACAAAAATGATACATTAAAAAGAATTGAATATCTCGAATTTTGTAAAATGGTGGGGAAAAGAGTTGAAAATGATATAAGAAAGTATAACTGTGAACTAGCAAGGAAAGCTGTAGAAGAGAATAAAAGTCTCAAGAGTGTAAAACAACATTTTGATATTGGTAGGAAATTTATATCTGCAATAAGAAAAAAAGATGGAATTATTACTAAAAAGAGAGATGATATCAAGAAATGGGTAGAAGACTTCAATGAAGAATTATATAGTAACAAAGAACAAGTACCTCTTACATCTATTATATTTTCTGAATTACTCAGAATTTTAAATGAAGAAATGAGACGTGCAATTAAATGTATGAAGAAAGGAAAATGATGAAATTATTATTGATATATTAAAAGAAGCAGGTGAAGAAATAGAATTTTTTAGCAAAGTTATATACCAAATGTTTAAATAAAAAAGTTGTACCAGATGATTGGAAGAATGCAGTATTAATATTAATATTTAAAAAAGATGATAAAAAGATATTAGAAAATGCAGACCTATCAGCCTTTTATCAGTTTTATACAAAACTTTTACCAAGATAATTACAACTTGTTTACAAAGAACATTGGATTTCCACCAACCAAAATAACAAGCTCGATTTAAAAGTGTTTTTAATACAGTAATCACATCCAGATATTGAGAGAAGTTATAAAAAGGACAAATGAATATGAGTTGACATTATGCTTTGGATTTATAGATTATAAAAAGGCCTTTGATTCTATAAACATTTCTTCAGTGAGTAAAGCATTTGATCAACAAGGCATAGATCCAGGATATTGTCATATTTTAAAAAATATTTATAAAAATGCAGCAGCAACAATTAGATTACATAATGATACTATGAAAGGCAACATTGAAAAGGGTGTAAGACAGGCTGACTTCATATCTCCAAAAATTTTTATAGCAGTGCTGCAAAAGTATTTTGTGGGTTAAAATGGAAAGCTAAAGAACTGAAAGTAAATGGAGATTATTTAAGTCATTAAATTTTGAAGATGATGTAATTGTTTTTGCAAATAATTTACAGCTGCAGAAAATGTTGCAGGAGTTATCAGATGAAAGCATGAAAGTAGGACTAAAGATAAATGTTAAAAAGACTAAAGTAATGTTTAATGGATTTTCTCAAAATATGAAAATAAAGATTGATTATGATGAGTTAGAAGAAGTTATTAGCTACAAATACCTTGGTCAGATTATTAACACAGATGGAGACATAATGGATGAAATTAATCATAGAATTAAACTTGGTTGGATTGCTTTTGGTAGAAATAACTTGATACTAAAAGAAAATATGCATATGTGTTTTTGAAAAGGAAAGTTTTTAATAAATGGGTTTTACCAGTTCTTATCTATGGATCTGAGATTGGACACAATAGAAGAGCAATACAAAGACTTCAGACCATTCAAAGAAGTATAGAGAGATGCATGTTGGCAGTAACAAGAAGACATTGATAATGCAATATATGGGTAAAAGAAAAAACAGGTATTACTGACGTCATTGAAAAAATTAACAGACTGAAGAGAAGTTGGGCTGGAAATATTGCTAGAAAATATGTTAATACATGGACAATTGAAATCTTAAACTGGATTCCAAGAGATTGTAAAATACCCAGGAAGATGTGAGATGGTTGGATGAATTAAGAGTGTGCAGGGGTGATGTGGAAAAGAGAAACTAAAGATTGGAGATGGGTTGAACTTGAAGAGACCTTTATTCTGCAGTGGATTGATAATGCTTGATGATGATGATGATGATGATTTTTGATTACATTGTAATCATTACCAACTGAATTTATGCAGACAAAAAATATGACATAGTATGATTTTCCCAAGTAAAGAAGATTTTCATTTTTAATGACTATGAAATAAAAATAATCCTAGTTTTATTCAGCACAGTAAATAACACACTTTGATACTATATAGCAACAAAGTGCTTCAATATTTAGTTATAAAATGTGTATTTTGGCCTGAACTATATTCATTAAATCAGTTTTATGGGTTAAAATTTTTATGAATGTCATTTTGCTTATGGCAAAAATATGACAATTGTGATAGTCATCAATACTGTAAGTTGATTTGAAAAAAAAGATTTCATACACTGTGCAGCTAATAAGCAACTTTATATGGTCAAAGATTACTAAATGTAAGATAAAAATAACATTTACTTTTTCAATTTTAAACCAATAATCTCATAATTTGTTTGTGAATTATTTAAGGTAAGAGCTGGTTTATTTGTAAACATAGATCGGTAAAAGAAAAAAAAAGATTTAATTATTTACATATATTATTAGAACTATATTTTATTTTATTTCACTGCATTTATATGATACATGATTTAAAAAAACAGTAACAGATTGTTTTAGAAATTACGAAAGTAAATAACTTCAATAATTGAACATAAAATACATGAAAAAATAAAATTTAAAGTGTACATTACTTTTTTTTAATTTTTCAAATATGAATTGCAGTTAGTTTTCTTTTCCATGTTTTATTCTAGTTCAATGAATTGATTCAGGAATCTGTGGTTATTAAGAAGCAAAATGGTGGACAAGTTAGGGAAAAGTCATAGTTTTTTCTTTTTAAAATTATAGCTACCAAAATTTTTTTAAATAATATATTTGCCCACAGATTAGCATGTTGCTTTTAAAACTATATGCTAAGAAAAATGTTTATTTATTAATTAACACTTTTTTTAATTTAAGCTTTATTCTTTTAATTAATTTTTTTAAATATTTTGAATATGAAATAAATTTTTTTTCTTCAAACAAACTCATTATAATTGTTTATTAATATGAGAAGTGACTTCACAAGGCATTTTGGAGGACTGATTATTTTTACTAACTTGGATAAAGTTGTATTTTGATTTGTATTTTCAGATAATGAGTTAATTTTTTAATTGAATACATTGTAACATTGATCTTATAAATAAATAAAAATGTGGAAACAAATAAAATCTAAATTAAAAAACAATTAATTAGTAAACAATTTACTTAGTATATTATTAAACAAAATATGCTGTCAGTAAATAATAGTATTTAAAACATTTTGATAGTTATAATCTAATTCCCCATTGCTGGTCATCAATTTGCTTCTTATCTAGCCACAAAACATTTCCTGACTCATGATTCATTGAATTAAAATAACACATGAAGAACCACTAAACATCACATGATCACTATTTCATACTAGCTCTCAGATCCAAGGCTCCTCACTGATGAAGGCCACAAGCCAGAAACTAGTCTGGGGATATTGGATGAGTAGGCACTAGATAGGGATTTTATGCACAAGCCTTCTGGCATCCATTGATTGCTCTTGTTAGCACAAGATGGCACTATTATATGGAGAGTTTTGCTGTTTTTAACACATGAAGAAAAAAAACAATCAAATTCACATTTTAAAATTAAAAAAAAATAGTTTAATAAAATTTATACTTAATTTTTTTTCATGCACTTAATGTTCAATTATTAAAACTTTTTAATTTTTGCAATTTCTAATTAATATAACTGAATTTTTTTTACAGCACTGTTATTTTTTTTAAAAAAAATTGCATATAACATAAATGCACTGAATTAAATAAAATGCAGGAAAAAATGTTATGTACAATTTATTGCTGCAGTTCTAATAATATATGTAAATGATTAAATCTTATTTTCTTTCTTTCGTGAATCTAAATAAAACTGGCTATTTTCTTGAAAAAGTCATAAACAAATTATGAGATTATTGATTTAAAATAAAAAAAGTAAATGGTATTTTAAAGGTACATTTAATAATTTTTGATCATATAAAATTTATTATTAGTTGCACAATGTATGAAATCATTTTCTTTCTCAAAATTTACAATTATGATTGTTATATTTTTGTTGCAGGAAAAATAACATTTGTAAGAATTTTAATTCATAAACTAATTGAATAAAGTATATATACAAATACAAAAACTATATTAAGAACAAAGGTTTATTAACAATAAAAATATACTTTAGTACTTAGTATGCTATTGACAGACAATTGCCATAGATGTAGCAAAGCTTATAACAAAAGTAGAAAAATAATACCCTATTTAGAAGTTAAAAAATTAGCAGATTGTTTGCATAGTACATTAGAGCCAATACTTTTTGGAATGCAAGATTGTTTTCTATTGTTGGCATAAATCTCCTTGGAAATGTACCAAGTTTCCTTAATTGCTTGCTTAGCATCCTGTGAGCAAACAATGTTGAAACATATGAGCTCAGAACACAATGATATCAAGCAAAAGTTTAAGGAGGCTTGGCACATTTCCAAGGACAATTATGCCATCAATAGGAAAGAATCTTGTGTTTCTTTTCCCACAAAGTGGCTTGCTCTAAATAATTATGGCACTATGCAGATAATATGTTAATTTGTTAGCTTTTAAACAGGGTTTTATCTCCCTACTTCTGTTACAAGCATTGTTATGTCACTGATAATTATCTGTTGAAAGCATGCTAAGCACTACAGTATTTTTATTGTTAATAAAGCTTTGCTTTTAAATACAGTTTTTGTATATACATATATATATATATATATATACATATATACAAAATATGTATATATATATATATATATATCCCAAATCCAAAATTCAAACAGACAAGCAAAAAAATAATATTAAAACACAACCAAAGGTTTCACTGCTAGAAGCAGACTTCTCAAGTGTAAAGAACTACAAAAACTACACAATATATATAATATTAACCATTACCCACAAATCCATTCACTTCCCATCCACCCTTAATATTAAAAGAACTCTTAAATAATTTAATTGCTTCAGAATAATAAATTTTCAATAATAAAGATTCTTTAATTCTTTTTTTGATTTCATTTCTTTTAATATTAAGGGTGGATGGGAAGTGAATGGATTTGTGGGTAATGGTTAATATTATATATATTGTGTAGTTTTTGTAGTTCTTTACACTTGAGAAGTCTGCTTGTAGCAATGCAACTTTTGTTTGTGTTTTAATATATATATATTTCTGGTCTGTTTGAATTTTGGATTTGGGGTAATTTTAATTATATATTGACTAGGTTAGCTTTACGCTTGTAATGTTTATATATATATATATATTACATTTGCAGAGATAAAGTGTTCATAAATTTTCCTCATGATTGAATGAGAATATATTAGCTGATATACACATTTTACAATTAAATATTAATAAACTTTATTTGTTATACATGATAAACGTATATTACTTGATGTGTTGAAAAGAATTTCGTTTTCTTTGTAAAGTAGGAATATTTTGTAAAATCATTAGATAAAAATTAAATGAAGTGATAATCAAAACAACATTACATTCTATATAATGAATAAACTCTAAGTGCATACTTTTAGTGTGAGTGTCACCATTTTACCTGTCAGAAGATATAGCTTTAATGAAGTCATTATTCTATGACACCGTCAATCTTAAAAAATGATTGACATTTTTTGACGGTCATCTTAAAAAAATGATGGATATTTAAGAAAAAAAGTTTTGATTTTTTTAATAGTAAATAATCGATTGTAAATCAAAGTAATGGGTACAAATTAATGGTAATTGCAATGGTAAATTCTCACCTAAAAATCCATTGCTAGCCAGAATAAAATATAAAAAAATTGCAAATGTAGCTGGAATTTATTTTTATTGCTCTCCTTTATTGAAATTTTTTATTCATTAAGTCAGTATTAAAGTATATCCTTGAATATAATTGGTTGAAAATTATATTATATCAAAATATTCATTCACTTTTATTGATTTTTCAAGCTGTTATATAGTTTTGCGATTGGAATAATGATAATTATAAGACACACAAATTATTTTGAGATATTTTTTGCAGCTTCATTTAAATATGTTATTCTTGCAAACATATCTAGGATCTTATCTATTTAAATACACAGGAAAGGGATGGGTAGAATACAGGCTGAATCAGTAATATTTAAATACAGGTATACTTTATATCTGTCGAGTTTATATCATTGTACAAGAGTTGGATAGCTGAAGGGAGCTAATTCCCTTTAGTTCCATCTAAACTCCAGAGACATAAAGTATACATGTATTTAAATAATTCATATAAACTGTAAATTTATTTTCATTTGTAATGTAAAGAACTTTAATAATAGGAAGCTTTGCATTATTTTATCTATATATGTGTGTTTTAGTAGAAAAATATAATTGTCTGAATATTATTATTTTTGCATATGCAGTAATCAAATGTGCAGAAGCATCATTGTCCAAAACATGTTTTAATACCATTAGCTTTCATTAAATAATTGCAAAATTCCCAGGATACACGATATTAAATTTATATATCCTGCATTAAATGTAAAAATTTGTTTAAACAATATTAAATATAAACAATTTTGTTATCAAAACAACATCTATTTGTAACTGCGATGTTGTTACTTCTGATTTGTTATCAAAGAAAATAAAAATAAAATAGAAAAACATATGTTAGATAAAAAAGATAATGATTTAACTGCAAATAATGTTTTGTTTAAAGAATCAACAAACAAACATACTATAAGATTTGAAATATCAGGCACTCTTAAACCTGGAGCCTAATTGTAAATATAGGAGATTTGAACTCAGACTTTCAAGCTTTCACTAGCCATACTATCTCATACTATTGATACACAAGTCTGTGTTCAAACCCCCTATATAAACATACTGTAAGCAAAATTATTTTAAAAAAAAGTTTAATTAATTGTTTCACTTAGTTCTTTTATTTATTTTTTTGTAAACGATTCAAACGTTTGGTTTTCTATTTGTTTATGATACTTTCATCAAACATACGTCATGTGATAATATACTCTTTTTTTAAGCATACTCGCAGCTGCCATGCAAGCAAGTAGTTGGTTGCAGACGGTTGTGGGTTCGCGTCCCGGCCGATGCTATGACACATGGAAAAAAAAAAAAGAAAAAAAAACTTAAAAAAAGCAAATATGGTGCCTAATAATAGTATTTCTGCATTGATTTGTTGTATATTATTTATTTTTATATTACAATTTTGATGTAATGAATTGAATTTTTTGATAGATTTGATTATCAAAAACACCACTTATTTTTGATATAAATAATTTATGAAATTAACTTTATACTTAAATAATACGACCTTTAAATATTTATTATTTTTATATTTTTTGTAAATTATTAGTTTGTATCTATTTTAATGATATAAATATATTGTTATATTATTTTAGTATAAACACTTCTGTTTTTATTGTTACACGTATATTGCTTTTTTTTCTGGATTTTTATAGATTTTATTAATATAGTTGCAACATTTCAATCTCTTTGTGTGTATAATTCGTTTTAGAATTTTAATATGAATGCATTTTGAAATTATATATGTCCTATAAATTAATAATAAAATAATAAATATCTGCTTGTAAATGAGTAGATAGGAAGACAAGAGAGGGAGGGGAGGAAAAACTACTTTTGTGATGAGTTTTGCGATATCTATACAAACCACACACCCATCCACATATAGAACATGCTGTCCATTTTTCTGTTTACCTGATATTTTACGATGTTACCCATTAATTTCTTCAGCAGAATTCTTTTCTTTCTGAAATATGTCAGTACCATGTCTAATTATAGCTCTCCAATGTATTCTATTTTCTGCCTTATCTTCCCAAAAATAGTTAACATTACTCTTCTTCAGAATGTCTTCGAGGTAAACCTTATAACATAGATAGAATCTTTTTTCCCCATGAAAATTATACTCACCTATACCATAAAATATAAATTATTGTATTGTTCATTTATTTTACATGACTAATTAAGGAAGGTCTAATGCTGCAATGGTGGATATATAGCATCATATCCAAGAAGTTGAAAAATCTATTTGATTGGCCTTATGATCTTGCTATTGTATTTTTAATTTTTTACAGAGCATCCTTAAATGAAATTTTTCTAGTGCCTTTATATTGGCAGATAGAAGATAAGACATTCACTTTTATAAAATAAATTACTTAAATTAACTGCTCTATATACGACTTAGTTGCACTAATTATTTCCCTGTAATTAAACACTCTTAACTTTTTAATTTGTTAAAAACAGCAGCTCATTGGGGGCTGGGTCATACTTCAGCATCCATGTTTACTTTTCTATATATAAAACTAAAAAAGAATTTAAGTTAGTTTACATTTTCAAATTAATTTGCTGAGGATTTTTCTTCTGTCACTGGCTAATAAAGAACTTGAGATTTTTGAATATTAATTATTATGTTGCCTTCAAAACGTTAATTGCACTTTCTAAATTTGTTTTTTAAAATGCTTATATGACATACAATCTGATGTAACAATGACTGCACAAGGAACTCTCAATTCAAGACAAAGGCAGAGATTTTATAAGGAAAAGATGGTTCCCATCTTCTTCTCTACTTAAATTTATATATAAATAAGCCAGACTTAAACATTTTGAACTAAGAGTGTGAAACTTTAAACACCTTCACATTTAATTCACTAAATATTATTTAAATAGAGAAGAAGGCGTGAACCATCTTTTTCTCATAAAATCTCTGCCTTCTTTTTTGAATTGAGAGTTCCTTGTGCAGTCATTGTTACATCTGATTGGCTGTCATATAAGCATTTTTAAGGCACATCTGTCAAATGTTTCAGCCTTTCACATTATTATTATATCATCTGCTTGCACTTAATAAATTAATATATTTAAATTTGTTTTTTATTGTCAAAAATAGCATAATCATCAGCATATTGTAAATTCAGAATTCAAGAAGTTTATGTTTTCACTTTTAATCAATTAAAATTAAATATTTTATCTTCAAACAGGTATCATATCTTGAGTCCTGTTTCATTAAATTGCTTGTAAACAATTCTAAAGACAACTGTCACAAAATTTAAAAACAATGTTGGAATAAGTACATATACACTGGTTTTCATTTCAAGTGCTTCAGATTTTCCACCTGTAGTGATATCATTTCCTTTCATTTCATCATTTAGAAGTTGTATAATAAGATTAAATTTTGTTGGATAGATAACTAATTTCAAACAGCACCATAAACGTGTTCATATCTTATAAATTAAACAAATAAAGTCGAATACATTAAAATAATAAGAATATTAATATTAAAATTTCATCATTGTTTTTGTAAATGCCACCACATATATATCCATATTTTTTTTATAAATTATAAATATGCAATTAATAATAACAATAAAGATACTTAATTGTAAATATTAGAGAAAAAAAGAATATAGTTAATAATAAATTTGGCTGAACGTTTTCGAGGAACCGTGCCTCATACTCATAGCCTTAGTGAAAATGTACTTAATATATGTAAATGAGAATATTCAAATGAGTTACTGTTACGTAGCCCATTTTTTCGAGATGTCGAAGCACGGGTCTCTTCTGTTGATTGCATGGATATCTCTGTTAATGTAGAATGCCTCCTTTATTTTTCTCCTGTAGTCGTTTGGTTCTGAGCATAAAATAACGGGGTTAGCGGGTATGAAATTGTGCCCTGATTGTTTAGTATGTTCAAAAAATGCAGAAGATGTACTGCTGTTCGTTTGGGCTCTGTTGAAGGTGTACCGATGTTGAGCCAATCTGGTGTTAATTGTGGCTTTCGTTTCACCATAATATGTGGCGTGGCATCCGGCTTGGGGGCAGGAAATGGAGTACACCACATGTGGGGTGAGCGCTGGATCAATGTAGTCTTTGGAGTTATTGATCAACCTATTAGTGTTGGGTGGAGTTCTGAATATTATGCTGAATTTGTTGCTCAAGGTTTTCGTTAGTTTGCTGGATATTTTAGGGATGTAGGGGACCGTTATTCTAGGTAGATTGGTGCGAGGCAATTTATCATCTATTGTGCTGTTGAATTTCATGACTTTCCTCCTAATGGTTTTGTATTTGAATCCTGCTGCTAATAGGTCTTTAATATAATTGTTTATATTTTCCTTCCTATGTGCTTCATATTTACACAAGTGATAGTTTCTAAACATAAATGCTTTGAGACCTGCGAATTTGTGCGATGCGGGTGATTTAGAATTAGGATGGATGCAGCTTCGGATTTCGAATGGTTTAACAATCATTTTGTAATCTATTGAGTGGCGGTCTCTTGACAAGGAAAGGTCGAGATATTTGAGTTCATTACTGTTTTCATATGTAATAGAAAAAGATAGTTTAGTTGTGCTTTGTAATTCGCGTTGTATATTTAAAATATTATTTTTAGATGCTATAACGAAAATGTCATCTACATATCGTAAAAATATGAAGTCTGGGTTATTGTTAAAATAGTTTGGAATGATGGATTGCTCATATTTATTTAAGTATATACTGGATAACACGCCACTGATAGGGAGGCCCATGGGCCAACCATCTTGCATTGTGTACCATTTATCTTCGAAAAGAGTGAAAATATGGGAGTCAAGCCATGTCAGGAAAGCCATAATGAATTTAATTCTCTCGTTAGGACAAGATATTCGCAACAACTCTTCGTGTATAATTTGGATGGATGCTTTTCTATTGATTGATCCATATAATTCCTTCACATCCATCGTGGCCATAACAGAGCTATGTGAGATTTGAGTGTTTTTAATTCTGGAGATGAATTGAAAAGATGAATTTATTGTGTATGAGCCAAAATTAAGGTAATCTATAATTAATTGATTAACCAATTTGGCTGTATCGAAATAATGTACGCCAGCGAAATCCATCATCAATCTCAGTGGTTCGCCTGGTTTATGTTGTTTTGAATTGGCAAACATTCGGGGAGGTCTAGTGGCAGAAGGATAAATCCTGTAATACTCGGATTTAGTGATCCCTTTGTCTTTGAAAGTCCGAAGCACACCATTAATAAATTTATCTCGGTCGAGTTTGATGTTAAAAGTGTTATCATGTACCAACTTTAATATTTTAATTTGGTCATGCATTTTATTTTTGTAATCGGTGTTATTTAATAAAACAAAGCGATTGCCTTTGTCTTCTTTGAGACAAATGATGTTGTGTGTTTTGAAATATTGTTTAGTATTTAACACACTTTTATTCCATGCTTTGTCTTCTGTATCAGACCTCGAATTTTGCTAATTCAGAAAACATAAACTAGGCAACACTGAGATGATGATGGATCTCTTGGTGTGCATTATTTGATACAGCAAATTGGTTAATCAATTAATTATAGATTACCTTAATTTTGGCTCATACACAATAAATTCATCTTTTCATATTCATCTCCAGAATTAAAAAATTAAATTCCATAGATCTGGTATGGCCGATGGATGTGAAGGAATTATATGGATCAATCAATAGAAAAGCATCCATCCAAATTATACACGAAGAGTTGTTGCGAATATCTTGTCCTAACGAGAGAATTAAATTCATTATGGCTTTCCTGAAAATATGGGTGTCAAGCCATATTTTCACTCTTTTCGAAGATAAATGGTACACAATGCAAGATGGTTGGCCCATGGGCCTCCCTATCAGTGGCGTGTTATCCAGTATATACTTAAATAAATATGAGCAATCCATCATTCCAAAATATTTCAACAATAACCCAGACTTCATATTTTTACGATATGTAGATGACATTTTCGTTATAGCATCTAAAAATAATATTTTAAATATACAACGCGAATTACAAAGCACAACTAAACTATCTTTTTCTATTATATATGAAAACAGTAATGAACTCAAATATCTCGACCTTTCCTTGTCAAGAGACCGCCACTCAATAGATTACAAAATGATTGTTAAACCATTCGAAATCCGAAGCTGCATCCATCCTAATTCTAAATCACCCGCATCGCACAAATTCGCAGGTCTCAAAGCATTTATGTTTAGAAACTATCACTTGTGTAAATATGAAGCACATAGGAAGGAAAATATAAACAATTATATTAAAGACCTATTAGCAGCAGGATTCAAATACAAAACCATTAGGAGGAAAGTCATGAAATTCAACAGCACAATAGATGATAAATTGCCTCGCACCAATCTACCTAGAATAACGGTCCCCTACATCCCTAAAATATCCAGCAAACTAACGAAAACCTTGAGCAACAAATTCAGCATAATATTCAGAACTCCACCCAACACTAATAGGTTGATCAATAATTCCAAAGACTACATTGATCCAGCGCTCACCCCACATGTGGTGTACTCCATTTCCTGCCCCCAAGCCGGATGCCACGCCACATATTATGGTGAAACGAAAGCCACAATTAACACCAGATTGGCTCAACATCGGTACACCTTCAACAGAGCCCAAACGAACAGCAGTACATCTTCTGCATTTTTTGAACATACTAAACAATCAGGGCACAATTTCATACCCGCTAACCCCGTTATTTTATGCTCAGAACCAAACGACTACAGGAGAAAAATAAAGGAGGCATTCTACATTAACAGAGACATCCATGCAATCAACAGAAGAGACACGTGCTTCGACATCTCGAAAAAATGGGCTACGTAACAGTAACTCATTTGAATATTCTCATTTACATATATTAAGTACATTTTCACTAAGGCTATGAGTATGAGGCACGGTTCCTCGAAAACGTTCAGCCAAATTTATTATTAACTATATTCTTTTTTTCTCTAATATTTACAATTAAGTATTTTTATTATTACAAATAAGGAGAAATTAAAACCACATTTAATAACAATAAAGGTACATATTTGTAATTTATAAAAAATATGATATATGTAGTTGTGTTAATAGATCTAACAATGAAAATTTAATTGTAATATTCTTTCATGTTAAAGTGTGAATAATTAGTAACACCAATATTCACAAATTTTCACATTTGTTGATATATATTATACCAGAGAGCCTACACTGAATTTCTGTCACAACAGAGTGCCACTAGGTTTCTCTAGCCTAGAATATTTATTTTGGGTGACTATATATTTATTAATGATACCTATACAGCAGTTTATCAATATAAGAGTCAATTATTGCTGTTAGATCAGGGAGAAAGAGAGATATTCTTATTAAACTAAACAATTGATAGGCAGACAACAGCAAACAAACATCAGACAAGGTTCTAAACGAGTTAATTTAAACACTGCAATAAATTGACTATGACTCTTTTTAAATCTAATAGAATTGACAGTTGATTTCTCTTAAACTTTTCTCCTCTTTAAATGAACTTTTAAATACCTTTCAATATGGAAATATTCTATAAGAAAACTGTTATTAGAAGCTATAGATATATGTAAAACTTTAAAATAACATTAATTATATTACTGAAACCTTGGCAGATTTTTTTATGCAACCAGCTCACATGTGCCAAATTTTTTTAATTAGGTTCATATGTTGTGCAAGACACATACCAAGAGGAAAAGGTAATGAAAAATAATAAAGGCCATGACTAACCTAAGCTAAATATAAATGACAAATATATAAAAGACATGGTAAATTGTTACTAAGCTTGACCCATGTGGAAGTAGTAAGGTTGGCAACTCAAGGAGTAGACAACTTGGGTTAAGAGGGAAATATATAAAATGAAGCTGGAAGAAATGTTGCTGACCAAAGGCTAAATGAGCATCTAACAATATTTAATAGTAATTATAATAATAAGTAAAAGGTTCTATGAATAAATAAATCTCGAGTGGTATTTATAAATGGAACATTTATATGCACACTCACACGCAAGCAGAAAACTCACTTTTCTTTACAGACACATATAATAAAACATTAAGCACAAGGCTGCCAAACTTTTAACAATTCCAACATATATAAAATTTATTATACACACATATATAATATAACTGCTTATGTCTGTTTTAAAAATATTTTTTAAGCACATGTATTTAAAAAGAATATTAATCTAGATTTGCTTTTAATAACTGAATAATTATTTTTGTTTGCTATGAAAATTTAGATTTCTAACAGTCATAAAAAGGGAGAAAAGAGAATCTGTTAACTTTAAAATAGCAATAAAATCATTCTAAAATACAGTTTTATTTTTAAATATCAAAACTTTAAAAAAATAATGAAGTCTATTTAATGTTGCTCATAAACTATTATAAATAACAAAAATAACGCATCCATAAAATAATGAAATTAATAATACAATTACAAAATTGTGTGTCAGTAAAATTATATAAAAATTATTTTAAATCTAAAATTACTTGTAATAAAACATACATATTAGTGAATAAATAGAAATTAAATCATTCATTGCCTTATTGAAATATATAAGAAAATAGAGTACATATCAAGATTACCATAAGTCTGTGGGTGTAGAACTTTTTGCTATCTGTTTATATTATCTGGAAGGAGTATATACTCTCTTATGCTGTTATCATTCCGTGATCTTCTTGTTATGGTTAAGTTAAGAGATGCTTCTGTGATGATATTGGTAGTTGGCAAGTTTAGGCAATTAGCTTTTCTAGCAAATTTATATCATACTGGAGAATGAGATTAATGCTTGGAAAGAGAAGTTCATCTTTTAAAGTGCCTAGCCATGCATATTAGCAGATGCCACAACTGGAATGGTTAATAAGTTCATTTTAGCAACAACACTTATAACAGATAGTGCACACAAACAACAGAATGTCAAACAGAATAATTGGAAATACTAATGTAGAATAATATTAAAGAATAAAAAATTATAACTCCACACACTGAGAGAGAGAGACTGTGTGTCTCTGAGTTTGATCGATCATACATAATTTTTGACAGGTTTTTATAGAGCATCTCCCATTGTTCTACCCACACAGGAATTTTCTAGAATCATCTCAATGAGTACAGTGACCAAAATATTTAAAAATAAGAGTTATAGTCCTTCCTTCTCTCAGAAGTAGACTATTCCAGATGCCTCCTTATCTGATCAGATTAAGCATTGTTTGCCACAGGCCATAGGTTAATGTATAGATAATAGCATAGCCAATGATTATTACAGGCCAATAAGCAATGATGCTTGCTGAATCCGAAGGTTTTCAATAAGGTCAGGGATCTGGGTATAAATAGTCAGCCTTTTGTGAGAATCAAGGAAGAACATGTCTAACCTGAAAAGACTCTTTGTGTTCTCCCAGGAAGCTCTGCTAACCTAAACAGCAGCAAGTATTCCCATTGATAGCACTACACTATTTAGATCTACACAGCTAGGCAAGTCCCACAGAGACCAGACGCTGCTAAGATCACTCTCGGCTTGAGGAAAGCTGTCTTGTACAGCTGGAAGAGTCATAGACCCTACCCATGAGGCAAGCCAGCAGGTATGGCTGGAAGCGGCAGGCAGAACCCTGAGTTTACATGAAACTCCAATATTCAACTTGTAAATATTCATTTGTATATATTGTATTGTATATATTTGTACATAATAAATATATTAATTGTAATACTTGTTTCAGTATTATTTTACATTATTTACTGTTGGTTGGGTCTGTGCCAGAATTTTTTACCTTAATTATTAAATTTCAAGATAATTGCTTTAATTAAAAGATTTACCTATGATAATGCTTAAAGTAATAAAACTACATACTTTTGTTAGACTCTTTATCATTAAAGAGATTAAAAGTAATATTTTACAAATTAAGCATTGTCTTTAAATATAAAATTTTATAGAGAAAGATAACAAAATTTTGTTACAAAGTTAATTTTTCTTATATATAAAATTATTACATTAAATATTAACTTATAAAAAAAGTTTACGATTAGTGTATGTGTGATATATATTATATCGCACCCATGAAAACACAACTTAAATGAAAACTTACTTTCCACTTACGTTCCATGCACTCTTAATATTAAAAAAACTTTTAAATAAGTTAATTGCATCAAAATAATAAATTTTTTAATAATAAAGATTCTTTAATTATTTTTTATTTCATTTCTCTCAAAGAAGACAACCTTAGCTTCATCAAAATTAATAGTGTGTGTTATTTCTAACCCTACTTTAAGCTCAAGCTATGTCTTTCCAAGAACTTTCTTGAAATGGCTTTTGTTAAAGTAAAAAACATATACATTTATAAAAGTATATACCTTTTAGATCTACTTACTTTACATAGTTCTGTGAATCGTTCTCTGTCTTCTGGGCGACTATTTTCTCTTTCTGTTGGATACTCCCAATCTAAATCCAGTCCATCAAAATTATGTTCTCTAAGAAATTTGATTGTACTGTTTATAAATGTATCCATATTACTTGCATTGGCAACCATGTTAGAAAATCTTTCTGAAGCAAATACCCAACCTCCAACAGCATTAATTAGTTTTAATTGGTCATTTTTTGATTTCAGTTTTATAAATTGTCTGTATAATGCTAAAATAAAAAAATACAATGAAAATAGTATTAAATAATTTTTATTAAAAAAAAAAAATTTAAATAGTTTTTATTTTAAGTTAAATTAGATGGCACTTATTAATATAAACTTCAATGCTTAAATCGAATACCTGATTCAAATTTAAAGTAATGCTCTTCAGTTTCTGTGCTGGTAAATAAAATGATAGTATGCTATTTGTTAAAAATGTTATTAAAATTAGTAGAACTTAACTCTGCTTTGCAAATTGAATTGAAGATCAATTTAAGTGAGGTTATATAAATATCATCACTGATGAAAATTTCACATTTGCTGATTATTATAATGTTCTCTAAATGTTCATATAAGATTGTGAAAAATGATTCAAAGTGATTTTATTTTCATTGGTTGCATTTTGACAGCTTTAACACTAGAGAGGTTTATTAATCCAGTATATTATAATTTAAAATTATTAATTTTTATATTTTAATTCAATACTCCAGTTATTTCACAGCAGAATGGTCTATTACTTTATCATAATAATCGTTTTTATGTTGAAACAATTTTTTCTCAATTGATATCAGGGCTAAATTTGATAGCCTTGAGGTTTATTCCTACATATGAATTAAATTATGCTCACACTATTGTACTTATAATGTAATATAGTTACTTATATAATTTAGCCTCATGGTATACAGAATAATAAGGCAATGACCTACATTCCAGTTTGGCAACTTCAGTGGTGAAGATCACTGGGGTCATGAAGTCCATCTAGAAGTACAGCATGTTTTTATATTACTTGCTGCAACATAATAGCTAATATATACATACTACTTACATCTAGAAAAATCTGGAACTCTTTTATCTGTTAATCAGACTATAATTAGTTTAAATATAAATAATACAATATCAATATACTTTTATCTTGCAAATGCTTTTAACATTCTTAAGTTTTAATTGTAAATTAGATTTTAGCATTGTGTGAACTACTTATAGTCAACCATTAATGCATTGGTCAAACCCATTCCTTGCCCTATATAAAAACAACTCAACTGTTGGTATAAAAATTGAAAGTTAACAGAAATTCCATACAAAAATAATGAGTTTGAATTATTCATTCTTCTTTTTTTATGTTAATCAGATCATGATTAGTTTAAATATAGATAATACATTATTAATATATTTTTACCTTGCAAATGCTTTTAACATTCTTAAGTTTTAATTGTAAATTAGATTTTAGCATTGTGTGAACTTCATATAATAAACCAATAATGCATTGGTCAAACTCATTCCTTGCCATAAATAGTTCAACTGTTGGTAAAAAAAATTGAAAGTCAACAGAAATTCCAAACAATTAAAAAAGTTTGAATAATTTATTCTTTTTTTTTATTTTTAGCAAAATAGTTGAGATTTTTTTTTATGTTTTGCAAAATAGTTTATATACACTAATGTACTTATTGTTTTTATTACACTAGTATATGTGCAACTTATTGAATTGATTTTGTAAGGTTGAATATGCACATATTTTAGTAAATTTTTTAAAGTGAATTTTAATTAGAGTTTTTAAAAATTTTAGTGAATTTTTTATAGAAGCGCATGCACTCATTCCATTCAATACATGTAGCTTCAACCCTGATACATATATAGAGATAATATTAAATCAAGAGCAAAGACTTAAAATTAAATTTTAAGTAGAAAAATATTAAATTACTGACATGTTTGAACATATATGAAATAAACACTGCTTGACTAGCAAGCTTATAAATAACAGAAAAATAATTCAGTTTTTTCAAAATACATATTTGATCATATTAAGATAATTAAATAATTTTAATTTAATATTTGAAACTTAAAAAGAAATAAAATTAAAAATGAAAACGCAGGCACAACAATTGGTATTTTAAGATAAAAAGAAGAATGAGTTGAATTGAAGAAAGTAATATTTTATATAAATGGATGTGTAACTTATTTACAGTTTATATACTTTATATATACCTGCATCCAAAGATAATCTTGCTTTGGATACTGATAACATTGTTAGTTAATGCTAAAATAATGTACAACTCATAAACATATAATACTGATAAACTTTGTTTATAGCTTTTCTAAGTAAGAATTTAAGAGCATTTAGTATTTATTAAATCACTCTTAATTTCTTTTTTAACGGTAATGCATTTTTTGTTATCAAATGTGGAAGAACAATGAACAAGCCATATGGTTCTAAGAGCATGAAAAATTACAATGGAATTGAAATGAAAAAATTTAATATTTTTCTTGAGGAATTGCTTAGGATTAATTATAACTAATGACCTACAGAAAAGTAAAAATGAAAAATATAAACAGGTTTGAAATATGTGTGGTATATCTTCTGGATGATTATTTAGTAAGTCATAAATGGGGTGAAAATTTAATTTAAATTGTTGATAAGGAATGTTTTGATAGGAACAGTACTTAATAATAACTTAAACAGAAATTCCAAACATGACTGAGGAACACATGTTTTGGAATGTGTTAAAGTTTTGGCAATTGACAAAATTGACTGTAGATGTCAGATATTTATTTTTTAAATATAATTATTCATATATTTAAAGCTTATGTGAAGATATAGAAGTTTAAATATATCTAAAATATTACACATAGAGGTAAAATGTGCTATAATCATATTAATGATATTATGTGGTTATATTTAATAAGAATTGATATATTAAGAAAATTTAAACAAATGTGTAAACATGGTTAAAGGTCCAACACAATTAAAAAAAAATTAGCTCTGACAGATTATTGGAAACTTTAGAGTTATAATTTTAAAAGTAAAAGGAAAATGATTGTTATTATTGTTTTTTTTTTTTTAGATTATTTGTAAATATATATATTATGGGGGGGGGGGACTGTAATAAGTTTAATATTTTATGTGGATACATATATTTTATTAATTATATTTAATGTATGCATTTTAATAATTATATTTATTGTAATGTAATGTAAATAATGTTCGTTGGGGGAAGTTGTAGGACAATTGCTCACGTGATTGTGTAAAATAAAACAACTTGAAAAGATTCCATTAAAAAATGAAAGCCGGACTGATGTATTAAATAATTTTTTTTATTTATAGTGAGTTGTCTATTTCAATTTTGTTTTAAATTGATTATTTTTAATTTAATCAGTAATTATGCTTAAATATCCTATCTGGATTAAAATGATATAATATTCTCAAATATAATAATTTATTTAAAGAGGATGTTGTTAAATGTATTAATGCAAAAATATGGGATTTGTAGATTAAATCATAGTAATTCTTTATTTCAATATGTAATTAAAATATTTATTTTTTATTTTTTTGTGTTTATTGTTTTTCTTATCTGCTGTTGATAATTTTTAAATAAAATCTTGTTTTTTAAGTGTACATGCTGTTAAACGTATTAATGTTTAAAATTATAATGTGTACTTGGTTTCAAAATTGGGATTAATTAATTTACTGTATCGTTTAATTAAATTTTTATTATTTAAGAACCCATGTTAGAATTATTCCACAATTTAAAATGTAATGAAAAGCAAAGCCTCTTGGACTTCAATTTGAGATATACATTAAAATATTATGAGTGCACCTGCAGCAAACTAAGAAATGGTTCTGTAAATTATAAAATAACTGTCTTGGAAAAACTTATTGGTTGATTATGCGTTCTAATAAAATTAAAAAAAGTTTGTTTCGTGTAAATTTATTTACTGGCAAGGTATATAACTTTGTTAAGGAGCAATTAATTTATATATAATTGCATATCTTATTAGTGTAAAAGCTTATTAAATATTGTGAAAAGCTTAGACACTAGAATAAATTGTATTAAAGCAGTGATAAGCATTGGCTAATTATCATGTATTATAACTAAATGCTATTTTTTGTGTAGCTGCGCTACCCATTTTTTTTTTGCAGAGAATATGGTATATAAGATCTAATACTTATAATAATATTATTTTTATACAGTAATTATTTTGTAATAATATTGCAGCTACGATTCAGAACAATAATTGAATGTTGAAATTAAATTAAATTGCACTCATTAAAAATATTTAAATTATTTGATAAATACTTTAATATTTGTACTTTAAAATTTATTTTAAACTAAAAGATAGTTTGTGTATCATTTCTGAATAGCATACTTTACAAAATTAAAAAACGTTATTAAGGTATACTCACAAATATCCTGTGGTCTTGCTGCCACTAATGTGTAATCCTCACTAACAGAACTAAATGCAAAATATATATGAGTACACAAAGAGACATCTATATTTCTTGGACTAAATTCATATTTTCCTGTACGGTCTGAAGACCAGGAACCGTAATAACAATGACGAGTAAATGAGTCTAAAAAAGAGAATATATATATATTCAAAAAATTATTTAAAATATTAAGTAATGATATTTTAAATATAAAATATTAATCCATAAGATTAATAAATCATTTTCAAAATAATTTTAGGTTAGTATACTCTTGATTACTATCAATTTAAATATGACCAAGTCAGAAAAAAGATAATATAATAGCCATAGTTTTATATACGTTTATATTACATTCTAGTGGTATAATAGATTAAATAACATATGCTTCTTATATTTTCAATTTTTTAGCACTCTATTTTTCCATTATGACCTTAATGCTTTCAAAACTGAAAACAAATTCATGATTATATATTGATGACCATGATCAAATAAAACCGACTGCATAATAACATTTCCTTTTTGTACTTTAGTTTTATTGCATAATAAAAGATAATTATTAAAGTTTTTATAAATGCTCATCATGATTTATAGGTATAATAAAAATCTACGGAAACATCTTACTCCATGAATAAAACTTTTTTGAATATAATATTTTCTTTACAATTATGTAATATACAATAATAATTGAATGAATAAAATAATTTCATAAAACATATTTAATTTTTAATTAAATACTGCCTAACATAGTATTTTATTTTCTTGTTGCATCCTTTTTCGCAAGCACCTTAAACATTTAATAGACAAATGATGTAATTTAGTAAAAAGATCCTTACATTTTGCAAAATGGGAGATAAGAAATTACTAAAGAAATGATTGATAAAATTATATATATATATAAAGCAAATGTGTATAATAATACTAATAATCAAATTTATATAAACCAGATAATACATTTATCTGTAATAACATAAGCAGCTGATGAATGTGTTGATTCTAGGATAGGAAGCAATGATATATCACAAAATCATCATACTTTATGCTTACACTGTTAGCACAGAGACAAAACTCTCCATACAGAAGTGCCATTCAGTGCAAACCAAAGTAATCAACGGGAGACAGGAAGGTTTGTGCATAAAATCCCTATCTAATGCCTAATCATCCAATATCCCCAGACTAGTTCCTAGCTTGTGGTTTTCCTCAGCGAGGAGCCTTGGATCTGGGAGCACTGGACCCTCTTTTTTACTAGAAGCAACTAAAATATAATAATAGACAACAATAAAATATTAATAATGTAATTTGCTGACAGCATAAACAAATCGTCAAAATACAAATATATGTACGCAATTACACAGGGATATTGTAAATTTATTTACTTGATATTTGCATGCTGCCATTTATCTTCTGCTGCAAAGCTTTTTCCTACAAGGCTTCAGACTTTATGTTATTGTATCTCTCCATTATATTCTGTTCTCAACTATTTTCTCCCGATGAAAAGTATAACAATTATAATTTTGTATAATGTTTTTGAACTAATCTTAATAATATAATAGAACCAGCTTCTTTTACAAAGCTCATGCTTAAGATTAATATAAAATAGTTTTTTAAAAACGCTGTTACAATTCAATCTAATTCACATATGCTGTCAATAAAGATGGTGTTTACAAAATAACCTCTATAAGAATCACTTACACTAAGTTGAAGAATATACTGATTGAATGAATGATTTTGCCATTATTTTTAAAAAAAATATAGACTATTTTTATTTAATTTTTTTCTTATTTAAATAGAAATCCCAGATCTACTTTAATATAATAAAGACAATTGAAAGCTTTATATACAAATAATTTAGTTATAGTTGTTATTATTATAATAAAAGAATGCATTTTATTTAGTTAAATACTGTCTTAGCATTTTTAATCTCGGCTGCATATGAACATTCAATTTGATAACCCTATAGACTAATAACACCTGAAAACTTTTCTTTTATCATTAGATGGTGAGGGGTTTCTTTTATTCATTATTTACTAAACAAAATTTTTATGGATTGCATTCGCTCTATTGATGGAAACCGAGATGGAGTATAATTTCTGCGTTTAGTTGGTTCAAATTAAAAACTCCACTAATCAAATCTACATTGCATTTTGTCAGCTGATTTATGAAGTAAATATCAAGATATATTATTGGTGTCATTATTAAAAAACCTTTCATAATTGCTTCTGCTTCAAAGAATAATAAAATAGAGTTTCATAAGCAATGTAAGGATTTACAGGGGGGGGGCAAGATGACAAAAAAGGCTTAAAATGATTGGTGGATTAAAATTATAAAATAGATATAATCATTTCAAATATCATAGTCATAACAAATCAGTGGATACCAATTTTTAAACCACAATGATATTTAAACAGGTGGATGGGTAGTTTGGATATCATTTGATTAAATATGAAGGAGAGTATTTAAATAATTTGCTGGACTCTTTTCATTATTTAATTGAATTATTAAATAATTTAGAAAAACTCAGATTTCATTTATAGTGATAAAACATAGGTTAGTATGGAGCACAACGTTTTGAGAGAAGTTGTTATAGGCAATTTATAAGTTATTAGCATTACTACTGACAGCTAGTATTGAATTAAACTGATGATCATTGGGAAAAATATCATAGTTGGTTCATGAATCTAAAAACTCACTACTTTAATTCCTACTTTAGACATCTATTGGTCAGACTAGAAACACGTGTTCTGCATTAATTTATGCTTTCTTATTAATAGTTGCATGCATTTAAAAAAATATAAATAAAATTTGAATTTGTTTAAAACCATTTAACACTTTAAATAGATGATGGAAACAATCTGACATAAACCCCCAAGTAAAAATGCCATTATCACAAACCTTCAGATAATCATTTAATGGCACCCTCACATATTACCTCACTTAGATTAGGAATTTGCTATTAACTGAAAGTAGACCCTTTGTTTCCCCTTGGAGGCCTTAAAGGAACCAATGCAAGGCAAATTCAGAGTACCCACTCCATACATTCTTGTTGTTGTAGCTGTTATTAGTGTGTGATTACTCATGTAATATACTAACATGGATATGTTGTTCATCAACATGCATTCCTTCTTAGTTGTTTGATGATCCTTATTTATAACCATTTCGAGTTTGTTTAATATCAGAATGAATGAGTGTGGGAATGATTTTTTTAAGATAGATATTTACAATAATGACAATAAAATTAAATCATGGCACTCAATTCCAAGAGGCAGTAAAATCACCTGGCAAGGAAGTGATTGGGGGCTGAAGATTTAGGCTGCTAAGAATCTCCTAGTTGTGGACCAAAGTTGCCATTTGATGATGATTTTTTATATAGGTATGTACGACCTTAGAACACTTTCAAATGAAGAAAGATAGCAAGAATTGGAAGAAAAACTATCTCATAGTAATTGGGACACTATTGCATTTTATAAAGTTAGTAGTAAAAGTGAAAAAAAAATTGATTTAAAAAGTGGACATGTATTCTGCCACAAGAACACAAACATTGAAAGTTCAAGTGAAGTAGGATTCATTACAAATAAAAGTGAAAGAACAGCATTATAGAGATTGAGAGTGTAATAGACAAAGTGGTAAGATTAGTTATTCAATTTAATTTAGCAGATATCAAAACAGATAATTCAGTTTTATTCCCTAACAAGCTTTCATTGTGATGACAAACTAGATTTTTATATGGATGTACAAACAACATTTTAAAATTATCATTGAAGACTTTAATCCTAAAATTGATAAACACTTAAAAGATGAAAATGCTGTAGGTAAATTTGGTTATGATGATAGAAATGACAGAGATCATACATTTATGGAATTTGCAGAAAAAGAAAAACTTTATATTATGAATTTTTTTGTTGAGAAAAGTGTTAAAAGGAAATGGGCATGGAAGCATCCAAATAAAGATACAGCAGAATTGGATTATATTTTGACTAACTGAAAATACACATTTTAAGATTGTAATGTACTTAATAAATTCAACAGATCACCAATTAGAAAGATGTAAAATATATGTTAAAGCAAAACTAAAGAGACAAAAATTATTAAGAAGAACTAATTCACAATTGATACTCCCAATCTTCAGAAATATTCCAATAAATTTAAATTAGAACTTGCAAATCATTTGCAAATATTAACAGATTTTGAATTTGATTCAGATTTGAATGAAATCAATAGGAAGATAACTGTTGCACTTTTAAAAACTGCAACAAAGATAGCCAGTAGAAAAAAGCAGCAATTAATCAGTAAATTACTAAGACAAGACAAAGAAGGAATATGAAAATATATAAAAATAATGCATAAAGAAAGGTATTAAAAAGGATGCAATATCTTGAATTTTTTAAATTGGTGCCAAGAAGAGTTGATAATGATGTATTATTGTGAACCAGCAAAAAAAAAAACTGTAGAAGAGAATAAAAGTCTTAATCTTGGTATTCATGAAAAACCTATTTCGATGCTATGACATATGGAAAGTATTATATAGCAATAAAGAACAAGAAAATATGCTTCCTACAACTACTATGTCTTCTGAATTCTCTAGGATTTTAAATGAAGAAGTGAAACATGCAATTAAATTTATAAAAAAAGGGGAAAGTTCTAGTTAATGAGGGAATTATAATTCATATCTTAAAAAAGGCAGAAGAAATATATATTTTTGGAAAAGTTATATACCAAATGTCTAAATGATAAAGATGTACCAGATGATTGGAAGAATGCAATTTTAATATTAATATTTAAAAAAGGTGATAAAGAAGATATTAGAAATTAAAGAATCATCTGGTACATCTTTATCCTTTAGACATTTGGTAGTCTTTTATCAATTGCATACAAATGTTTTATCAAAATAATTACCACTGTCTACTGCGAACTTTGGATTTATCCAAATAAAAGTACAAGCTGATTTTAAAAATGGTTTTAGTACAGTGGATCATATCCAAGTATTAAGGGAAGTTATAGAAAAGGCCAATGAATATGAGTGATGCATTTGATTCTATAAGCATTTTTTCAGTGATTAAAGCATTGGATCCTAAAGTATAGACTAAGGATATTGTCATAGTCTGAAGAATATTTATAAAAATGCAACAACAATAATTAAATTACATAATGATATTAAAAATATTAACGCTGAGAAAGATTACAACAGAATGACTCCATATCTCCAAAATTTTTGTAGATTAAAATAGAAATCTAAGGGAATAAAAGTAAATGGAGATTGCAGATGATATAGTTGTTTTTGAAAATAATGCTTTAGAAGGAAATGTTTCAAGAATTATCAGATAATGTAAAAATGTAGGATTAAAAGTAAATGTTAAAAGAATAAAGTAATGTTCAATGGATTTTCTCAAAAGAACAAAATAAAGATTGATAATGATGACTTAGAAAAAGTTAATGATTACAAATATCTTGGTCAGATTATTACTATTGATGAAAACATAATGGATGAAATCAGTCATAGAATTAAACTTGTGATGGAGTGTTTTTGGTAGAAATAATTTAATATTAAAAAATATGACTATGTGTTTGAAAAGAAAGGTTTTTAATAAATGTGTATTACCAGTTCTTACTTATGGATCTAGGACTTTGACACTTAGCAGAAGAGCAATACAAAAACTTTATACCACTCAAAAAGTATGGAGAGATGCATGTTAAGGATAATAAGAACAGATTGATAATGAAATACATGTTTAAGAGAACAAACAGATGTTACTGATATCATTGAAAGAGAGACTGAAGTGTAGTTGGGATTTATTAGAAGAGATAATGATAGATGGACAGTTAAAATCTTTCATCGGATTCCAAGAGATTGTAAAAGACCTAGAAAGAGGTCACATATGAGATGACTAGATGAAGTAATGAATAATGTGGAGAAGCTAGAGACTGGAGAAGATAGATTGAACTTGTAGAGATCTTTATCTGCAGAAAATGGATAATTGTTAAAATAATGCTGATAATGAAATACATCCATCTTTGTGAAAAAATTTTTTATATCTTAAAAATGGAAAGGCTTCAAAAAGCTACGACTTCTCATAATTATTCTGGGAAAATTTTGAAGTATGGTGGGGTTATTTGCATTCAATGATTTGGAAATTTATGGCTTTGTATGATTACTTGAATTGTCTACCTGTTCTTAAATATCCTTTTCTTGTTCTAATTTTTAAAAAATAAAAAAATAGAAAATAATGCAGGAATAATCATGGAATATCATGATTATTCAGGATAACAAAAGAAAAATTACTTCTAGTAGCAGATAAATAGTTATCTTAAAATGAAAAAAAGAATTTAGATGTATTTGCCAGACAATAGGAAAAACATGTACATTACCAAAGTTTTTAACTCAGATAATTGGCAAAGTTTGGTTTCCAATAGAAGTTTACTCATATAAAACAGGTATTACATAATGCATGAGGAAAACATTCTTACTACTGGTAATGTAGCTAAGTTTGACATGGTAAAGTTTTTTATTAAAAATATTAAAAAAAACAAATTTATCTTTTTGTTTGTTAGATTTACACCATAATCACTATTGTTCCGATCCTAATTCAGAAGTCTACTCATCAAATAATGATTTAAAAAAATTTGGTTTATTAATTAACATTTAGAGGATTTTCTTCAACAGTCAGTAATATAAATCTTCCACAGCTTTCAGCCTGGATAGTCATTACTTAAAAATGATGCACCAGTTTAAGTATAGTGATTACAGTTTTAGGTAGAAAATAGTATTTGAAAGCTAATGTATAACATAGATTTGAATGTGCTGCAGGATATATTTAAAAAATTGAAAAATAGAGTATTTAAGTACAGTGATGACAATATTTCACAAGATCTGAAGTCATGAGTGTGTTATTTTCTTGTTTGCTATACACTTGAAAGGATATATCTTTATTAGATTGATTATATAAAGTAGATGTCATTGAATAATAGACTTCTTAAAAGATTTATTATACAAATCTTGAGCACGTTCTGTAGAAAAGCACCCTAAAGCAATCTGGATAGATAGATGTAGCAACACTAGATAATCTAAGCACATTATCATCTAACATCTACTTTATCTAAATTTACCAGTAAGTGGTATAACTAAACTATTATAAAAAGTATTTTTGAACAGTAATGTGTAAGCTGGGATCATAAGACTTGTGTGCTTTTATAAAAACCTTAGACAAGAGATAGAAGTCTCTACAGTTGATTTGACAGTATCAAAAGTACAAAATATGGTTGTAGAAAAAAAAATTCCATCAAATCCAAACATCCACATGATGCTAGATTTAGATTCAAAAACTCTCACTGATAAAGATCACAAGCCAAAAACTATTTAGGAATATGAATAGCATAATATTAAATACAAATTTAATAAACACTTCTATATATTGATAAGTTAGGCTTATACTAGGTGGGAGCAACTGGAGTAGTTAAAATATGAGTTTGCTTGTATTTACATTAAACAGATTATCTTAAAGACACCGCTGCAAACATAATATCTACTGCTTTATTGAAAAAGTATGACAAATGATAAATAATATTAGATATTTAGTGTTGGAACCTTTCAGAAAAAAGTTTACAACAGAAGAGGTTAAAAAACAACATAGAATAATGGTTAATAAATATATTGTGATATATGTAGTTCATAAATAGTTTGTCATGAGAAACTCATTTTCGTCTCTTCTCTTTTTTTAGAATTAACTTTTCATAGGTATTAAAAATGTTATTTCATTGTGATAGTGACTTTTATATATAGTTTTTTCTATACGGACTATTCTATCCTTCGTCAGGAATAACTGAAACCCCCTGATTCGTTAATAATAAGGATTGACTGTATTTTAATAAGTATGAACTATTCACTAAGTATTGTAAAAATAATCTTGCTAAATAGAAACACAGGATTAGGTCTTGTCTGTTCTACACGTGATGTAAAAGTCAATGCAAAACTTATCATATACCAGTATTCATTTACTTATGACATTATCTAAAGACTCCATTGATTTTTATATTGTGGTACTACTTATGTTTTAATTATATTTTAGTTCATATATATAGATCTTATAAGTATCTGCTAAATTTTATTTCTGAAGGTCATTTTTAACATCTTTCTCATTCCTTTTGGTTAGACTAATAAATTTATTCTGCGATAAGCTTCGCGTGAATGAAACATTTCAAGGTCAATACAAGGCGTTTTATATCTATTTAGAATGAAATTACGTCTATATTACGTGGTAATATATTACATTTTTTTTTTTTTTTGTAAACTAAGGTAATATTAATTAAACCATTTAATAACAAACAAATAAAAGTTGACTATTTAATCAATAGTACGTCATCGATTTCACTAAATAAGTAGCGACTTCTAAGAATTTTGTCTAATTGTACGCTCGTATACAAATCTAATCAAAATTATCGAATACGTACGCACATTGTACTACTGAAATTTATTTAAACATTCATACCTGATTTTCCTTCGGCGATTCTGTTGAATATTAATCCATAAAATATTGATAATATTATACACAAAGTCGAAATCATGTTAGATGAAGTGTCTTTTAAACCTTAAACATATCTATCTATCTACATGATCATAGTTACAAATTTAAGGTCAAGATAACTTCGAAGTTTTTTAATAATAAACTATTTATAGATCTTTGTATCGCAAAGGCCAATGAAACCTATAATATTACCCGCAAATATAAAAAGTTAGCTGAATGAAAGTTTTCTTAAATCTTATAGGATTTTTTTTTTAAATTAAAGAAAAGGTAAAACGAGTTTCGTTCTACATCATTTATTCTTTACCGAAGTTTAACTATCAGACGACTGATAGTATCCGAAATTATTACGGTATATTCTTAGTTTGATTGATAAAATTATAATCATAGTTTTGTTGAGCGTTTGCCTCCCGGATACAAACGTTAAATTGCATTTTCCTCTACAAAAAGAAATAGTATGAAAAATGAGCAAAACAATAGTTAATTCAACTTAAAAATGTAATATTCGCTTATACAAAAATATGTAATGTTACGTAAGCGTAAATAACAATTTAACTGTGCACATATATATAAAGTCAAAAAAACTGGTATGATAATTTGATTCAAAATATTTTTTTAATTTACATAATTTGCATACACACACCACACCTATATATGATCAAATAAGAGCAAAACTCTATTCTAATATCATCTGTAGTGTGCTTAAGTATTCTATGATTATCATTATGTATTTAAATCCTCATCACCAGACTAGCTTCTGACTTAGCCGTTGCCAATGAAGCTTGGAATTCAAAGCTAAAGTAATGCTATTATGCATCTAGCAATAAAATTCCATTTTGCGAGTAGCAAACTTCAATGATAAAGACAAAAAGACGAATCCCAGTATGTTTATAATAATTTAAATGCATTAACACCTGTAATCAATGATTAGTTATTTTTACTACAGATGGCATTAATATTATTTATAAAAACTATTACAAAAAGTATTGTATTTTTTTGCTCTTTTGAGTTACTAATATAAGATATCCTCAAGTCGATAATTACTTCTGTTTATCATACGAGTAGTATTCTGTAGAAAATTCTACCATCCAATACCCAAAGCTTGTCACTGATGAAAGCCACCAGCTAGAAACTAGTCTGGGAATATTGGATGAGTAGGTAGCACTAAATAGGGATTTTATGCACAAACCTTCCTGTATTCATCGATTACTTGGCTTGCACTGAGTGGTGTTACTATATGGAGAGTTTTGCCTGTGAAAAACAGTTTGTGTGAGCCTAAAAAATGGTGATCACATGATGTTTGAAGGTTTAATACCAATCCTTCCCAATAGAATTCTGGTAACTGTAGTTATTAATGAACCAAAGACACGAAAAGTGTGGATGCTGAACTGAGTTCAAATCTATACAAGTATATAAGCTAATGAGCTTAGCTTGAAAACCTTATTGTGACTTCATTTTGGATTCAAAGTTTTATACTTAGCTAAAAAAGTAAAAGGTGGCTACTGGAGGGTTGCATTAGATCCCAAAGTCTAGGGCAGTGATCTCGGATCCAAAGCTCCTCACTGATGAAATTTACAAGCTAGAAAGTTGTCTGGAAATATTGAAAGAGTAGGCACTAGATAGGAATTTTATGCACAAACTTTTCTGCATCCATTGATTACTCTGGTTTACACTGAGTGGTGCTACTGTATGGAGAGTTTTGTCTCTGTCTATTATAAATATAATTTCTTTTAAATACAGAAATATGTAGTGTGAAAATTTTACTTGATACAAACTTTTCAAGACCAGAGTGGAGCATTGCACTGGTGGCTAAAGAGTTATTAACATTTAAAAATGATATAGGTGATCTTAATAAAAGTCATCTTCCAAAGGAAGAAAGTTAAATAGAACAAATGGATAGAAACAAGTTTTCTTGGAAAAGCAAGTCAGTAAATAAAAGTGAAATGGTATTGGATTTGTCATAAAGTCATCTTTAGTGTCTTTTATAATTTGATTTCTCATTGTATGAATGAAAGGCAAACTTGATTTGCTTAATAAGATTTGTACTTCTTTTATTAGCATCTATACTCCAACCTCAATAAGCATAAAGAAAGCTTTATTCCTAGTTGAGTAACATTATTAAAGCAATACTATTAAAAGATAAAATTGTTAGAGAGTTTAAATATTAACAGATAGCAGACTTTGTCCAGATGTTATTGGAAATAATGACATTGGTGCTGCAAATTCAAATGGAGTTGAATATCACAAATGCTCTATTTAGGCAGAAAAACTATTAAGGAACATGGCTGCATCCACACTCAAAATAATGGCATTTAATAGAGTACATTATAATTAGGAGTCAGAATACAATAAAAGTTCACATTAAACAAGCATTAAAAAGTACAAATTGTTGGACAAATCACAAATTAGTAAGTTCCAAAATTAAAATAAATTGTTGAATTAAAAATAGATATTCTAATCATATTCACAAAGAAAATTATCTTCATTCTTTAGAAGAATGTACTATATATATTAGTTGCTATTAAACACTACATTTTCTAATTTGGATCTTCGTGAATGTCACATTAATGAAGTATGAATTCCTCTTATGGAGCGAGTTATGGATACAACTAAGCCTATTCTTGGGTTGACTAAAAAGAAGAATCATGACTGATTTTCTGAAAGTGACCTTGTTATTTGTAATAATTAAAAGGAAACACACACCAATTCAATGACAATAAGGCTTAAAATAATTTGTGAATTAAAACTGCTAAGACATTGGAGACATTTACTAATCATAGTCGTTCTAGATCCATTTTTGATGCATTGAAAACAACATTTGTACCCGAGAAGCGATATCACAATCCTATTAAATCTGGCAATGATACTCTCATATATGATGACTGATATGATATTTTTAACAGATGCAAATAATATTTTGATTATTTTTTGAATAATGATACAAGAATGGAGATGACAATTTTTAATGATATGTTCATTTTAGGTAATTTAGATTTGGAAAAAAGATGACCAGTTTAGTAACGTCAAAACTTCTAAAAATAGAAAGGTAGTAGTTTCTGATGAAATATCAGAAGTTTTAGAATATGGTAGTGATATGTTAGCTTCAAAAATATAGCAATTTTTTTATGAATATGGGGATCCATGAAATTCTGCCACCCAATCTTGGATGTTTATATTCTAATTTTTAAAACAAAGAGTATAGGCAGGAATGCAATATTATTGTGAAATATCATTATTATTTACTACAGCAGGCACTTTAAAAGATTTTGTTGAATAGGGAGCTTCTAGATATCACCAGAGACTTAATATGGTTTTAGGGAATCATAGACATTGTTTTTGTTGCCAGGCAAATGCAAGAAAAGTGTCAGGAACAAATGAATAATTTATATGTTTGTTTTATTATTTGGTGAAGGCATTTGATTCATTTAATAGGATAGGTGTATGGTATTATTTGAAGTTAGATGGTTGTCCACCAAAATTTATTTGTATTGTACAGCTTTTATATGATGGGATGAGTGGAAGTATTACAACTTCTAGAAGAAAATTCGAGACACTTGAAATTAAAGCACGTGTTCAAGTTTAAAAAAAAATTAAGAGAAGTTCTTAACGTTTTGAGTGCAACATATAAAGACTTCGTTTATTAATTAATGTTCAAAAACTCAAGTTCTTTATTAACCAATGATTTAAAATAATCCTCAGTAACTTTTAGTTTAGATGATTATCAACATGAGAATGTAAATCATAAGTATAAAAGTAGACTTAACTAGTTACTTACAACACAGAGACCAATGTGCAATTGCTTCTTTTAACAAATGAAAGATAGAGTAAATAACTATTACAACTAAATTAGCTGCATATAGAGTTATTTTACCCAATTTATTGTATGGAAGTGAAATTTGGGCACTGTATTGATACAATATAAAGCCATTGGAAACTTTAGTTAAGGATGCTCTGTAAAATTTAATGATTTGTTTGTTGAATGTGATACCATTGAGTCCATTTTTGTGAAAATCACATAATATGTAAAATGAAAAAATAATGGAAGCTTTCCAAAAAGAGTGTTTTAAGAGCATGAATTTAATAATAAAGGTACTCTCCAGCTTTGTTCATAAAGATTATCCAAAGATATTCTGAAGTTTTATATATGGACAAATTTATGGTGCACAGATTTTATATAGTCATTGTGAAACTCATTTTTAGAGTATTTTTCTCTCCTTTCTCTTTTTTCTTTTTCTTTGAGAAGTTGAAATGTCCATATGGAATGATCATACTTATTTACAAGTGGCTTTTTCTTGTTATTATTATTTATATTAATATCAATAATATTATCATTATTAATAAATACTAAACAAATGACAAACATGTATAAAAGCCTTTAACTTAGGTCAATTGAAGAATGCTGGCTCAGGACAAAATCCATCTTGGGGATTATTTATCTTTTTTTAACTGTCATTAATCACATATTTCTACAGTGTGTGTTGGATTTAGAATCTTAAGTATATAGTGGAGCCATGTATATAGTATATAATGACTAACATTTTGTTAATAAACTTTGATTAGAATTGAATAATATTCTTTATTGAACTGCAAGTGTTCAGTACTGGACATACATATATACCACAAATGCTTTTAAATACAATATGCATATATAAATTATAATTATATTATAAATAAAATTTTACAATAATAATAATATAGTTATTAATTATAAATTGAGATAGCATGTTTACATATATTTTATTCACTGGAGAAAAACAACTTATTGTACAGTATTTTTATACTTTTAATAAAGTAAATACCAAAATTTTTGACTTTCATCAGAAATAAGTACATGCTAGGGAACATTGGTTTTTTTTCAATAACTTTTTCTCTTATAGAAACATAATAGATTAGTTTTGTTATCACAAAACTATGATCACTAATTATTTTGATATTTTTAAGTCAATATTAAAAAGATTCTAAAATTTTGTAAAACTTTTAACATTTATTTTCCTAATTTAAATATAATGGCAAAATAATAAAACTAATCAATATATTTTTCATCTTGGTGTATGTTGTTACAATAGAGACTACTTTTGTGAAGTCACACTTTATTGGGTAAGTCATGTAAAAAGAATTGACATTCAAGATTTCTTAAAAGTATTTTATGGAGAATGTGAGAATATTTTTTGTGGAAGTTGTAGACTATTTATATTATAAAAGTGCAATCTTGATAATTTCTGTTGGAAAAACATGACAGAGAATAGAATACAGAGAAGAACTACAATTAGACATGATATTAAAATATTTCAGAAAAAAAAATTTCTGCAAAAAAAGAGTTAAAAAAGAGCATTGCAAAATATCAAATATATAGAAAATGTATTAGTATGTTCTACACCTGGTTCACAGATTGCTTTATAACTCACTGTGAAAGCAATTATTTTTCTTAAAGTTGAAATGGCCATATTTATTTCTCTCTCTATTTATTTATTTATCTATAAATATAAAATCAATAACTAGAACATTTTATCATAGAGCAAGATATAATTTTAAACTTTTCAAAAATTGACACGGCACAAGGTTAGTATTAAAATAATACTTAAAGAAATCATACTATTACATGAAATTCCAATTTTGACTTAAGGTATGATTTGAATTAGAACTGAAATATGCTTCTTTTATTTACTGTTTCTTAGCAAAATTTCCTCATTCATTATGCAAATTTCTCATTCATTATTGTAATGGTCAGATTTGTATGCCTTGCTAACATGCTGCAGAATACAAACACCAGACATGAAGAGCAACATTACAGGTAGGGTAACCCATGAGCAATATTGGGTTCGAATTTGATTATTCAATTCCACAACACTCACTACACAACAACACACCTGATGCTACACTAGTAAACTTTTCTTCTAGGAATGGAAGTCAGGAAGATAAAAGAGACTCTATTCTTAACTTCTTCTAGGATTAGTCAATTCTTAAGAGTAATAAAATTATGAGACTTATCTTTTAGATATCTAATGTTTCATTTATTGAGATGAGATACTATTATTACTGTGTATCAAACAAATATACATATAACAGCAGGTGATTTAAAAGTTAAAATTTAATTAATAATATTTACATAAACTATAGTAATTGTCTTATGGTATCAGTATTTATTATGCATTTTCGATACCATTAATAGTTACAGCTTTACAATGAAGAATTCTTTGACATACAATAATTTAACCACCTGAACATCTGGGTACAAATGAGTACAATTTATTATAATCTCATGCCTATACATGACTTATGATATTAAATGGTGATGTGAGATTTTAGGTAATAAATGGTAATCACAGTTGTGGACATACAATATTAATTTAAAAGTAAAATAATAAAATACATTTAATTTAAGAAATGATTTAAATGATATATAAGCATTGTATTTAAGAACATATAAATGTAGGATAGTGGGAAGATGAAGATAAACGTAATGTATAATAATCAAAATATAAAATAGGTGGTACTCTGAGAGATGTGATGAATTATGTTGCAGTACTTTTAAACTGCCGAGCTATATTTGAAAAATTAAGAATGATGAACTGGTATCTGCCAAGGGTCCATTTGAAGGTGGTCACATAAGAATAATCAGGTGTATGAGCCAGTGCTATGAATACTCCCTGACTGCATGACTAAGATCGAATGCCCACAGGAATATTTCATTTTGTCCACTTTACGAACGAAGATAGGAAGATAATATATAACAGTTTATCTATTGAAAAATACAAGGCTCTAAGAGAAATCACTGCATCTCTAAATAGTAACACATATATGATGGAAGTATAAAATCATAAACTTTACTTTTAAATTACACTTTAAATTCTAATGACTCGATCTCAGAGAAGCAAATAATAAATGTGTATCTTTTAATACATAAATAATTATGATAAGTAATTGAAAATAAATGAGTATTTTAACACATTAGGATTAGCATGATATGCATTTGATATTCAACTAAATCATCAGCATATTATAAAATTTTGATAATTTCTGAACTGGAAAACTAAAACGAGTATAAAGAAAAAGGGAAGGTACAATAATTCCCCGAGTATAAAGAAAAAGGGAAGGTGCAATAATTCCTTCACCTTAGTAATCTGCAAAATATGGCAGCAGCTTGTAGTTATATTGAATTCAAAAGGATGGGATGAACCTGGTTGGAAATTATCTAGGCATATTATTATAGAAGTAAAGAATTTAAAGTATAAAATATGCAAACTGTTTGTTGAAAATAGTTAAAGCATTATAATAATAATGAAAAACTATTCAGGAAAGTTTAAAATTTTAATAAAAATAATATCTAAGCATTGCTTTCAATCAACTGGGTCACAATCATAGGATTACAATAAAATATATATATATTAAAATTAAATATGACATTTACATGAATATGCAATGCATGAATCTTTCTTGTTTATTGCATTGATATTATTTGCTATAAACCATGCCTCTCTATACTTTTTGATTATTATGTTCAGTACAAACAACATTAATATTAATAGGATCAAAATTGTTTCCAGAATTAATTTCATGTTCCAGAAATATAGATTTAATATTAGAGTCTGTTTTAGCAAATTTATATAAATATTTATAATGTGCTAATATTATAGCACAATTGGCAGGAGATTCTCTATAATAAATTGCATTTCATTTAATTTTATAAACTATTTGTAGAGATTGGTTTAGAGATAATTTATCTTTAGTATTGTTTAAAATTTGATTAACGTTAGGAGGTGTTCTAAAACTGATATTATAATCGTAGGTATATAAGAAAGGCTGATTCATGAATTATTGTTGTTGTTGTTGTTATTATTATTATTATTATTATTATTATTATTATTATTAGTATTATTATTATTATTATTATTATTATTATGATGATGATGATGTTTCAAAGGATAAGCTTTATTAGTATTCTAAAAGGTTATACAAGTTACATTTGACAACATAGTTCTTATATATAAATTGGTTCACAAAACTACATATGTACAATGATTTGATCAGTGATTGTATGCGTTATCAAACTAGAAGTATTTAAGAGAAAAAAAAACAGTTCAACAAAGTCAATGATGATCACTCAATCATACGATTATATACAATTAGATATACCTCAATTAAATTAAAGCAGGAATGCATCTAATTTGTGTCAGTTGACTTCAGAACTGGCACAAGGATCCATGTTAGATATAGTTTTTTTGTTAATGCTTTTATATAAGTTCTTGTTTATTCCAGGTGTCAATGTACTTAGTATGATCTGTAATCTTCATGTCTCTTTCATGTATGGTTTGCAGCTTATTTCTAATGTGTTTGGATGTATTCTGTGGTTATAACTGTATATGAAATTATACCTTGTACACTATAAGGAATAGAGTAAAAATGTGCAGATTTTTATTTCAGCAAAGATACCCCTTTTAAAAGAGTCAAAAAGGGTTTTCATATTGATTTTTTTATCCTTGAGTGAAATGCTAATAATTTCACGAATGTTTTCTAGACTTGGGCATGAGAAAAAAGGTGGTTTTGTGTCTCCGAGTTTCTATGGCAAAGATTACATATATCATCTATATCTTTATAGTTTCTTTGATATTTCAAAAAGTGTTGCGTAGGTAGCGAGTCCAGATTTATCTTTAGGAGAAAGTCAAAATATTTTGGTTCAAGTGACTATAGTTTGAATTTGTGACATAATTGTTTATTAGTGATATGAAATGGAGTTTGTACATCACCATGACTTGGATGTAGAAGTTGATAAACTTCCCAATATTTATATTTGGCTTGTAGTGGTTTGAAGTTAAGAGTGTGGATTGTTAGTAATGGTGTAAGTAGTGTGTTCAGATATCCCTGGAAAGGAGGCAGTCTATCTATAGTGTTAATCTTGACAGAAATTTCTAAATATGGAATTTTATGTTCAATGTTTTTTGTATCCCGAAGACATGTATTGAGTGAAGACCAAGGCCATTTTGTGAAAGGGGTTTTCTTAGATGTTTTACTGATATTGAGATAATCTTTTTCCCCAGAATAATTTCCTGCATAAGGAGTCTATCTTATTTGTAAATGCCTTGGTATAAATGATTGTTGGAGTAAAATAAGAGATTTTTGTAATCACTAGCATGTTAAGAAAAGCCATTTTTGTATATATAGAGAGGTAGGCTTTGGAGAGTGAATTGACAGTCTTTTCCGCTTTCTCTATTAAATTTTTCTGATGAGCAATCTCATAGGTGAATAATGTAAATAGAAGTTGAACCCAAGAAATGCGCTTGGTCTACCTTTGAAAACTTTAGTAATGCTATTACCAGTGAAGATCTGCCATGCACACGATTTCTCCATGTTAAATGTTAGCTTATATTCTTTTGTAAAATTGTTAAGTATCTTAAAAAGTTTGGGAATTTGCTTTTGGGATGATAGAAATACTGCTATACACCCATATATGCGATGCATGAGATGTTGTCATTGATGGTAGGCATGTAGACTCCTGAAAATTCATTTTCTATTATTTTTATAAGAGGGTTGATATAGGCAGTGAACAATAAGGCACTGAGAGGTGAGTCTTGAGGAATGGACTGATGCGGTACTATTGGCAGTGAAGTTTTCCCATTTAGGGAAATCCAAATCTCATGATTTAAAAGTAAGTTAGCAAGCAAGTTTAGATAGGTGTTGGGGATTGAGTATTTTTGCAGAGTTTTAAGGAGAGTACTGATGGAAATCATGTCAAAAGTGGCTTCAATATCCAGTTGAATAACAATTGGACTGTATTTTTTATTATCTCTAACAGTTTCTAGAGTTGACTTGAATAGAAAGGCTGCCTGCCCTGTTGAGGATTCTTTTTTGGCAAATTGCATTTTTGATAGGTTTGGCAAAATGAATGGTTCTATTTGATCTTTTATTACTGATTCTATTATCTTTATGCCAAGGGAGCACATTGAAATTGGACGTAGGTTAGTGGTGTTTGAGATTGTTTCTTTTTCATGAATGGCACAAGCATAATTTTATTTAAGCCCTGTATTTTATAGATGTCTTTAGTGAGGTAGGAGCCTAGGCTAAGCATATATTGTATCATCATCATCATCATCATCATCATCATCATCATCATCATCATCATCATCATTATTATTATTATTATTATTATTATTATTATTATTATTATTATTATTATTATTATTATTATTATTATTATTATTATTATTATTATTATTATTATTATTATTATTATTATTATTATTATTATTATTATTATTATTATTATTATTATTATTATTATTATTATTATTATTATTATTATTATTATTATTATTATTATTATTATTATTATTATTATTATTATTATTATTATTATTATTATTATTATTATTATTATTATTATTATTATTAGAGTTTTTAGTATTGAAAGATAAATAAATTTTTTTAAGGGTTTTGTTAAATAAATTATGATTTAATTAAATCTTTCATATAAATTTCAATTTTGTTTTTTCTATCTGCTTCAAATTTTTATAATTTAAAGTTTCTATATAAAAAACATTTAAATCCAGCTAATTGACAAGAAATTGGAATAAAAGAATAAGGGTCAACTACACCACGAATATTGATAGGCTCTAAAAAGATGAAAAACAATTTGTTCAAATGATTATAATATCAGTTTTAGATCACCTAATATTAATCAAATTTTAAACTATACTAAAAGTAAATTATCACACAACCAATCTCTAGAAATAGTTTATAAAATTAAGTGTAATGAACCAAAACGTAATGCAATTTATTATGAAGAATCTCCTGTCAATTGTGTTGCAAGATTAGCACAACATAAATATTTATATAAATTTTCTAAAACAGACTTTACAGTTAAATATTTATTTTTGGAACATGAAATTAAATCTGGAAACAATTTTGATACTGTTAATATTATTGTTGTTTGTAGTGAATGTAATGATTGAAAAAAAAAAATAAAGAAGCATAGTTTATACCAAATAATATCAATGCAATAAACAACATGCATTGCATTATCATGTAAATGGCATATTTAATTATAATGCATATATTTATTTTGATTTAATTACTTTATTATAGTTCTATGAGTATGACCAACCTAGTTGAAAGCAGTGCTTAGATATTATTTTTATTAAAATTTTAAACTTACCAGAATAGTTTCCCATTACTATTATTATTATATTCATATTAAGGAAAGAAAATATTTTATTAGATTAAATATAGTGTGATTGATTCTATATTTATATGTAAAATTACTGAGTGAAAAGGAATTGAAATATATGGACCATTGATTAAAATTATATTAATTATTATGGGCTTGATTTGAGATCTACATTTGGAATTATTATCGTAAAGCTACAACCAGACTATATGTGTTTTGTTCTATTAATAAATTGTTATATTGTTTTATTAATCCAGTTCATTTGTTAAATATTGTAATTATAAAAAATACACAACTTTCCCCAGATGAAATTAATATAATATAATTATGGGCTAAAACACAATCAAAGAAAAAACTATAATTGAATAACAATAATACAAAGGCAGCTAGTGCTTCTGAGGGCTTTCTATGTCCTTTTACTCAAAGCATTGAAATGATCATAGAATATAGGTATATTTGTGTATTAAGGCTGAACTCACAAACATCAATTACTCACCTATGCAAATGAACTTTATTTTTAACTTCCCTATCTGGCTAGATAACATTACTGCCATGTTTAACACTCTATTTATAACATGGTTGTCCTATGGGTATACCCTGTAGCAGAATTATGACTAGTATATATCTTAATTACTTTGAATACATGGTCCTTTCTATATACTTTGCACATATTCCCAACCTCATTTACTCTCAATACATAAATGATGTCTTTATAGCTGGTCCTGAATCTTTAATTTTTGACATCAAATCAAATTTCAAAATTATCATTATCATGGACTATAGAGTGGGAATATCACCACAGGGAATTTAAGTACCCTGACATCTGGTTATAAAGAGATGTGAAATAAAAAAAAAGACTGGAAATTAAAGGCTTTATATACCCTTAAACAATCTCTCTGCACCCTCATAAATTTTCTGGTCTCTATTCTTTTCTTCACATACATCATCTCTTATTTTGATGCTTTTTGAAAATCTTACATTGAACAATATCTGAAAGATGAAACTAACATAAGTTTTAAATAGAACTAACTTACAACAAGAATTAAACAATTTAACATAAGATGAATTCAAACCTGCCTAAAGATGATGGAACCTGAATTCTACTTCTCTACCCCTCTTCAATAACTAAAATATTAACAAAACTTTCTCACTAACACATTACATAAGTTACCACATCTCTCCTTTAACTAACAAACAATTCCAAGGATAGACTTGATATAAATCAAATCCCAAATACCATGCACAAGATTATATGCCCATATGCAAAGTAAAATGCATCATTTTCCACTCATTTTTCACAATACTGACATCAGCACAGAAGAGCCTCAGACGAGTCTGAGCACCATAACATCACTAGCCATTCATTTGAATCTTCACCCAGCCACCACTGCATGCATCGAGAAATACGACTCCAAGTGAAAAATCAAGGAAGTCTGGCATTTAGCTAATAATTAGAATTTTATCAACAGAAATGAATCTTGCTTCCCCCTTTTTAAGAAATGAACTAGAATATCTGCATAAACTTTGAAGATCTTTCAATTATATATACAGATCATCTATTTTCAATGAGCATTCTAATGCTATGAGTATAAGGGCATAGAAAGCCCTCAAAAGCACTTAGCTGCCATTGTATTATCATTATTCAATTATAACTTTAATTTTATTATATTTCAGCACATAATTTATACTTTTAAATATTATAAATTTAACATAGACACACATGCTAGTTCATAAAAATATCCACAACTCAGGGATGTGCTAGTGTGTTATGATAATAATTTGTAAATGATGAAGATGGTTATCTTACATAATTCTAAATAAATGATCTCTTCTGAGGAGTTTTAGTACTGGGAGTTTCATCCATTAAACCAAAAACAAATAAAATACTTTAAAAATGATTGTGATAATAAAATCATCATCATCATCCATTTAGTTGAATTTAGTGATATAGATTTAAACCATGATTTATAAGATTTAACAATATATCTAGGATATTCCTACATTTATTATGGTCATTGAACATGGAAGATCTTATATATACTCCATATATCATGCTTTTGAATTCAAACTCATACTACTGAGATATTTACAACTAGAATAACCAAGAAAAGAAACATTACCCATCCAATATATATATACACACCTGGGTCTCTTTTTATGCAGATTTATTTAACGCGATTTTGAAGTTACGCGATTCACGTTTCTCCGAAGTCGAACTCCGATAATGCGCTATTACTTTAAATAATAAATTTCGCACACTTACGACTTATTGAAAGTAATAGCACATTATTTGAATTTGACCTTCATCTTAGTAATTTCAATATTTTCAGTGCTTTATAATAGTAAGATTTTATGCAATAATGAAATTAAAATCATGATTTCCACATTTTATGTATACACACATTAAATTTTACAAGATTATAATGTAAATTTGTTCAAACATTGTGCATGTTAATTTTGCATTTTAAATCACATTCTGTTTTTGCTTTTAAAAAAAGAACATAATCAATTATTAATCATTTAGTGTCTGCAAGTTTATTTTTAAAAGGTGAGTATTAGCAGTGGGCACAATTAAAATTGAAAATTAAAAAATTAAAGACAAAAATAAAAATTTAATTTTTAGTGTTAGATTAATTACTAATTACGTTGTCACCAGAAAACCATTAACATAACATGAGAGTGATGTTCATGCTAGTTGTATTTCCTCTTGTGAAGAATGTGATTTTTTACCAGTTTGCAAACGAATCTGTTTATCGGAAATAGCCATAATAATTAAAACGTGTATAAAAAATGTAAATTACTGTAAATTATGCATACAAATATATTGTTTTGAATAAAATTAAATATTATAGTTAAAAAAAGTTTGTCTTGTATCAATTTTTTTCAAATTTGAAATTTTTTATTAGTCATATTTTTGTTTTGCGCGAATTTTAAAGTAATTTTATGTTGGTGCTTTGCTTTTATGCGATTTTTGAAAAATCACAGTCCATATCCCCCTTTTTCAAGGTAAGTTATGTCTATTTTTGCATGATTTTATTTGTGTGTGTTTTCTGAGGAATCTATCTATCGAGTAAAAGAAGACCCAGGTATATATATATATATATATATATATATATATTAGTACAGAAATGTTATTCATGTGTTGTGTTCATAAGTCTCTTGAGTGTTTTGTTTTATGTAAAGTTTTTGCTTTATGTGAAATTATATTTATTATAAAGACAATGGATTATGCATATATTGATTCTACATAATTCTATCTAAGAATTAAATAGAGAACATTCATTTATAGTCATCATTGTGATGAAGAATTTGTGAAATTACTAAAAAGTCACTTTGAAGTTCACACACATAATATAATTGATCAACAAGGTAAGTTTTGGTGATTATACATAAGTAAGATTAATATATATTAAGGTTATAATGTTAAGATTATATGTGATGTGATCTGATGTATTGTGGCTTCTCCTTAAATGAAGTTAAGAATATCTCAGCAATTATGCCCAGATAAACCTGTTAGCCACTTTATTTTCCATTCGCCACTCTAAATTTTCCCATATTCTGCTCCATCCCATTTCCACAACATAATCTTTGTCAACTCTATAACCTTTATATTTAAATCACCTTTATCTTTAAATCTAAACACAAGATTAACGAATTTAAAAGACAAGAGCCGCATCTTATCTTAGACCTAATTTCTAAATGTATAGGTGAATCTAAAGCATTTTGATTTGAGTGCGTGAAGCTATTAACTATTTCACTGATTAAGTCCATAATTTCTATACAAACTAGCATACGCTAAATCTTTCGATTGGCAGTGAGTTAGTATGAAGTTCTTATAATTAGAAATCTTTTAAGTAAGATTAATACATTTAATAATTTTTTAGAAAATTTACATTTAATACAGACATCTTTGTTTATATGAAATTTCATTCTAGCATTTATTGATTTAATTATCCCATTTTGTTACAAATTGTTCTTTTATATATATAATTACAATTTTGTTTTAATTAACGGACATTTTATTTATATTATATATATATGTGTGTGTGTGTGCGTGTCATTATTTTTATTCCATTTCACAAAATGTGAGGCATGATCATGAGATATCTGCTTAACTTTACTGATTTTAAATATTTATTTTGTTATATATTCTAGTATATCCTGATCATATCATTTGTGATGATTTAGCGTATCTGTAATATTTAATGATTCCAAATATAGCATCCAGTTATATATTTATTGCATCAATGTTTGACTATTTATGTAAGGTTGCATATTTCACTGTCCAATACTAACGCCTATATTTAACGTATTTCTGCTCCATATTAATAATATTATATTTGCATATGAGAAATAATCATTTTTTCCTAAAGAACATATTTTTAACTTCAGAGAAATATCTAATGATGATTGAATTATAAGATGATTGGCTTGGATTATTATCAACGATCCAACTCTACCATTCATTTTAAAAACAGCTTGAATTATTTATTTATACACTATTAAAGCTGACAATTTTCATTCCAAACTGTCAAAATTCTTCTACCACTTAAAAGCCGATTTTTAAATTTTTTATGTCTAATCTTAATGTCTGTAAAAGCTTTCTATTTTATAACAAATGATTAGGATTTAGTAAATTCTTAGACGAATATATTTCAAGATCAAAAAGGACATTTGGTATTACTACTTACAACATATATTCTTCACAAATTAAAAAAAAATAACAATTTAATGATATTTACATCAAACAATATCAAATCACAAAAAGAATTGAAACCTAATTCCTCTTGATATTGTCAATAAAAAAATTTCGGTATATTCAGCAATAATTTTATGCTCGATTTTCTTTTGCTCTTTTATTGTTATCGTAGACATTTATATCTTATTTTTTATAACACTGTTTGTTTTCTATTCATAAGTTTTTATAATATAAAAATCGAGATCTCCAAGTGTTTTAATTAAAATGAGCCACCCTAAAGCAGTAATATACGAAGTAAATTTTAATCTTTTTTCATCAAATCCCAAGTGTTGTTTCTTTTAAAATCCAAATGCGAATTATACAAATAAGTTACTTGATTTATTTCTTTAAATCCAAACGTGAATCTTACAAATAAGTTATTTGCTTTCAGTTTGACTTTGATTTTTCCAACATAAATTGAAACAGATTAAAATGTATATTATTGATACAATCCCGTTTTAACTCGATACTCTTTCTTCCTTTAATAGAAGTTGCGAATGTTCTCAACATAACTTTTTCTTGTAATTAAATGTAGAATTATTTCCATTTTATATAAAAATTCCAAGTATAACAAAGAGGTGTATATATAATATAGCATTTCGAAGGGTATTATCAGGGCCGGCGCTGGGTACTAGGCGCCCGCATGCAAATTTGATTTTGGCGCCCCTGTCAATATGTATGTTTACTAAGGTGACCCGACCGTGTCCCGTGGCGTTTTAAAAAAGTCATGATTTTTAGAAAGAATGCACGATGTAATGCTATTTTTGATATCAAAAATAGCATAAAATTGATTGTTAAATTATATATTATTTCATACAAACGGTTTGTATGAAATAATATATAATTTAACACGGCAAATTTAGATGTTAGAAAAATTTGCAGAAATTTTAAAAATAATGTGTTTGTTAAAAATAGACAGAGTGATTCAAATATATATATATATATAATAAATTAAAAAAAAATAATGTTTGAGATTAAAATATTTAAATGTTTAAAATAATTTTCGAAAAACATTTACATATTTTAATCTCAAATATTTTTTTTTTTAAAATTTCATATTTATTATTTGCGTCACTGTCTGTTTTTAACAAACCCATTATTTTTAAAATTTTTGCTAATTTTTCTAACCTCTAAATTTATGCAAATATTAGCAAATTTAATAATAAATTTACAATTTATAAATGAAATAATTTTAAAAGATAATATTACAAACATACATATTTAATTTATTATTATTAATGTACGCTATATCTATATAAACGCTCCATATAAACCAAATTTTTAATCACCCCCCGGTCAATGGTGTCCCGTTTTACCAATGTTAAAATCTGGTCACTTTAATATATACCGCCTACATGTTATAAATATTAGTGTACAAAATCTTTCTAAGGAAACAAACAAGGCAATGTAAATAAATAATTTTTAATATTAAAAAAGGAAAACAGTTAAAAAGTAAATGCATTACAAAACATGTTATAATTATAATAATTTTATACTCCTTGACTTCATATTAATAAACCTTGATATGATTGTATTTATTTCCAGTTCTGCACAAATATCATTTTCAATAGCAATTAATGCCAAATTAACAAGCCGTTTTGTGACATAGTTGTTCTCAAGTAAGTTTTAATTAATTTTAACTTAGAAAAAGAGCATTCACCGCTTGCAACACTAACAGGTAATGTTAATAATATTCTTAAAGCTCTTGATAAGTTTGGCATAGATAAATTATTAGAAACTATAAAATTAAGTGTTTCGAAAGGGTTTTGAGAATTTAAAATCCTTTTGAAAAATATCTCGAAAAGCACATAATTCGTCGAATAAATCTGTAGCATTAATATCTTTACTGTTATCAAATTTCAAAATATTTTCTAAATCTTTGCATTTTGCTTGTAACTCGCTCTTATTAATTTCTGATATTTTATATAGAAAATTGAAATTATTATAACATGCTTGAGGAGTTCAAGCGTTCTGTTAAAGAATTAATCGCTACATCTAAAAGTGTAAAAAAATGTTTATTTTAAATTTTTCTTCAGGTATTTGAGGTGTTTTGTCCTGATGCTCGTAATCAAATTGACAAGTTTTTTCCGTTGTCGAACTTCTTTGGCAGTTTTAAATTCTTTCTCTCCATCAACCTCTTCGCTAAGTTCATCTGCAATTTTGAGAATGTTTTTGAAATTTGAATCTGATCGATATTCTCGTAAAAATTTATTTAGATTTGCGATCGATTCTAAAGCAAGTGAAGCATTCATATTTACATTTTGGACATCTTTCCCTACACGACGCTCTTCCTATTTAATATATCATGCCAAATTATTAAAGAACAAATAAATTTGTAATCCTTAAGGTTAGTGCAGAGTGATTGAGCTTCATGTTGAATTTCTCTATTAAAAGATTCGTTGTTCATTATTTCATAGAGTGCATCATAAATTTCACCCAACTGATACCGTAGAGGCGGATTGCATCAATTCTGCTTTCCCATCGTGTTTCTGATGGTTGTTTTAGAGTTAAAGTTTTAATAAATTTTAAAAGGATTGACCACCGTTTATAAGATGATGAAAAAAATTGTATATTTTTTGAACAATTGCAAAAAAAACCAATTGTATCTACATTGACTTTGGCGGCATCGTTTATGATTAAGTTTAAAGAATGAGCAGACATGGTACGTAAAATGCATGAGGGTTTTTGGTTAAAATCAAATTTTGAAGTCCAGCCTTTTTGCCTTTCATGTTGGCCCCATTATCATACCCTTGACCACGCATGTCTTCAATGGGAATCTTCCATTTTTCCAGTTGTTCAATTATTGTTGTACATAAACCTCGTCCAGTGGAATCTGTTATATCTATGAAACCTAAAAAGTTTTCTCTAATTTTAACCGTTCCATTATTACAAAAACGAAGCGAATAATTATGGTCATTTGTTCAGTTTTACTTGCATCTGGTGTACAATCTAAAATAATAGAATAATATTTGGATTTCTTTATCGATAATAAAATTGTTTCCCTAATTGCTGTACTTAAAATTTCCAATAATTCATTTTGGCTATCTTTGCTCAAATAATGTACTCTATTGTTTTGATCTAGGGCCCTCTCAACATGATTTTCCATAACGGGATCAAACTTCGCAAATAATTCAATTAATTTTAAAAAATTTCCGTTATTTTTTTCGTATAATTTATCAGATGATCCGCGAAATGCTAAATTTTGACTACCAAGGAATTTGATAATTTCAATCAGCCGTTCCAAAACACTCCTCCAATGTTTCTTTTCCATTTCATATAAATTTTGAGATTGACAATCAATAGTAATTTTGTTTTTTAATCTTTTCTCAAGTTCATTCCAATTCAATAAACTTTTCATGTGAGCCATACTAGTTTCATGTCTGTGTAAAGTTGTACTTAAATTTCTCCAATTATTGTATCCTTCTATGAGGCTAGATTCAGTAGATCCAAAAACTTTGCAACAAAAGCAAAACACAGAGTTCAAAATTTCGGAATAAATAAGCCATTTTCGAAAAACTACTTCTCCGTTTTCCATTTTTCTATTATAATATACATCAGAAAATTTACGGCCATGTACATCGTTCGGATATATAATATCTTTCTTTTGAACAGGCCATTTCTACTAAAATAACATGTAGTTTGTCATCGATTTTATTCCATTCAGCTGGATCTTCTAAATTTGTACACATTTGATATGATATTGGCACAATGACTTTGTTGTCACTTAACTGTTTCTTACTAAAATCTTGTTCAATATTTTCAACAGTTCCTGTGATCTAGATGATGTCACAGTTCTGGTTCTTGTTGAGTATAAGCTATTTCGAAGCAGTTGATATTTTAAGATATTTATTAAGTGATCCACTTTGTTTTTTAATGTTTGCTATTTTTTCAGCTTGGCATTTACGATTTTGTGCACCGGATAGTTTTTTCTTAGTTTTTGATTCCATATTACTTTTACTCATGAACGCCACTTTAAAATAATTTTCAAATGTAATAAATAAATAAATACGGACTCTAATTTATATATTTACATCATGTATCTTAATACTTAAGATTATATATCGCTAATTTAGATGTCCAACACAAATTACTTCTTGCGCCAAAATACAAAACTCTATACGCGGAGGGGAAGAAGTTGTTTAACTTGTTTACCTAAAAAAGGCAGCTAATAAATTGGAAATATTCAGCCATTGACATTAAAAATGGTCAGGTTTTAAAATAACTCAAGTGTCCAGTTTTTTACGCTTGATTGAACATTTTAGTTTTACCATTGGCAAGATTTTCTTTTGTTATCATATATTTTTCTAATTAACACAGGTGGCCTGCCAGGCCTGATTTGCGATTTCAATAGAAAATTTCCTGGGATTATAATTATTGTTTACAAGTTCTTACTAAGATTTTAAAATTTGCGATAAACATCATAAGCAAACGTATGTAATTAATTTGCAAACCTAATTAGTATGCAGAAAAAATAGACTTTTGACAACGATTAAAATATATAAAATAAAAAGTAAACTGAAAATTATATTAAGTTTACTGGAATTATACCTATAATATATATTACATACACGTTCGAATATTTATATCAAATTATTATTTAAATAAAAAATTAGAAAATGTTTTATTTTGCAATATTATAATCGTTTCTTACGATTTCAAAATTATGTACATGATCTAATATATATATATACGATATACATACATAAGTTCTAATTTATAATACTTTTAGTGTGTGTTTATTTATATATTTGCTAGCAGAAAGTTACTTATAGTTTACTATAAGCAGTACTATATATATATAAACATTACAATATGAAATTTGTAATATAATAAACTTTATGTTTAGTTTATTGTTCATGATAAATAATAGATTTGATTGTTTTATATTTTTAATATTAAGCAGAGCTTGTGTGCAGGCCTGCTTGTGTGTGTCATTTAATAAGATATAATATGACTTCATATGATTTTCAATAATCTACTCTCAATAATTTTTGTAAATAAACATTTGAGAATAATATTCTTCAAATGTGAGTATTTTTGTTAGTAGAGTTTTAATTTCTCAGGGATGGCGCCTTCTTTTTCAGATGCTAATCTCTCAGTGATGGCACCTCCTTCTGCCAGCGCCCGCATGCCTAGCATGCGTTGCATGCCCGCTTCCGCCGGCCCTGGGTATTATTATCCTCATTTCTTCAGACGTTTCTGGCTTGACCAGTAACAATATTGGTACGGAAGTCAAACGGTGACTTTTAGATTTATGAATATTGAATTTAAGATAATGCGCTATCCAAATATGCTATTCTTTCCTCCTAAATTTAATAATCATGAATCTAAGTTTTTATTGATCCTTATTCTAGTATTGTCATTGTTCAAGCTAGCAACATATGGAAAAAGAAAAGAATGAACAACTTTAAATGTTGACTTGTATGCTAACCTGTGTGCTATTACTAACATTTTAATGTATTTAAAAGATTGAAATAGAATTTAAAATATGTAAAAAAAAACCATTTAACATTTAATAATGGTATGAGTTAAACAATTCCTTGTTATTTCATTTGCTTATATGATATTACTCATTGCCAAATATTGTGGAGCAGTGGTAAAATCAAATGATTCTTAATATGTGAATAATTACAGATGCATTAAGACTTCTCTTTATTTTGGCTAAATATTATAATTGACTTTTAACATATTTATTTCTATTGAATAAATTTTCTTCAAATTTTATATGTGTTTGGTTTCAATGATGCAATATTTTAGAGATTTCCAGCTCAGTAGTGGAGTAAGTCATCATTTCAAATCGCATTTAAATCAAATTGGTATTTTTTTGTGTCATTCACAATAAAAGTTGATATTCGAGGCAGAAATTTTAGGGATATTTGTAGTAGATAAAATAGAAAAAAAATAGAAGAATGAAATAATTTCCTTTTGAATTGTTTATGTGAATCTTGCTTTTTTAAATTATTACCTTAATAAAACCAATAATCTTGTAATCAATATTAAACCTACATCTACCTAACTGATGTTTTTTAGATTCACATTTATTTGGACATTTTAATAGGAATAGTTTTACAATTTATGACAAAAAATGATTTTAAAAAGTGAATTTCAAATAACTGAAGTGATATAATATGAAATGCAATATTTCAAGGTTGTCCAACCAATTTATTGGTTGTCCACATTACAAAACACATTTAATTCAATAAATAGAGAATCCACTAACCAAAAAAGATTACAAAATTTTAACTAGTCTATCATATTTATAGCATAAATATAGATATTAAGAAAACGGACTTATAGATTAATTAGTATGCAAATTTGTAAATTTATACATAACACTGACATGATAATGCAGTGCATGAGTCTTTTATTTATTACATGGGTGTTATTTGCAATAAACAATACCTATTTGTATTTTCTCTTTTGATCATTGCACTCAGCACAAAACACTTTAATGTCAACCAGATTGAAATTGTGCTCCAAGTCATTCTCATGCTTTAAAAATACTGCCTTTGTGTTAGAGTCTGTTTTAGTGCATATATATATATATATATATATATATATATATATATATATATATATATATAAATACTTGAAAACCAGGCACTCTTCACAAATCTGGGAGCTTAATTGTAAGTATAGAGGATTTGAACTCATATTTTCAAACACCCTTCAACTATCCACACTATCTCATGCAACTGATACACATTACCACACACATGTAGATTATTAATCTTTTCTACATGTGTGTGGTCATGTGTATCGATTGTATGAGATAGTGTGGATAGTTGAAGGGTGTTTGAAAATCTGAGTTCAAATCCTCTATACTTACAATATATATATATATTTCATTAAAAATAATCAATACCTAGTCAATCCCAATATCAATAACAATCAATAATTTCAAACTGTTGTCAAGGCAACTTCCTTTTAACAGAAAAGATGGAAGGAGGTTGTCTTGTCAATAGTTTGAAATTGTCAATTGTTATTGATATTGGGATTGTCTAAGTGTTGACTGGTTTTTAATGATTACTTACAAACCTGTTTAACCTTAAACATCATTACACTTATATATATATATATAGAAAACAAAAACAAGTTATTCACGTAACTTGCTATCACTTGTTATTTATGATCAATAGATGGCGTTTTTCCAAATTCACCAAAACAAGTGTAAAATTTGTTTACATAAATGACAAAAGAGTCAAAATTAACTATCTTTTTCATTTGCTCATGCTCAGATCAGCTAATTTCAAGCTATTTTCTATCATCAGTGAAGGATAGAGCTAGAAACTAGATCTAAACACTGACTCCAAGTGTTTATGTAAAACCTTTCTATCAGTTTGCAAGCGTGAATTTTTCAGACCGGTAAAGTCTTCAAACTCAGTCTAACAAGCCAGATATCTATATTGGTCTGATCTCAGTTCAGTTTTACCACATAGTCAAAGTCTCAGCAATATATATATCATTGCAAGAAACCTTTAAAGGTACATTTATGAAAAACAAAAACAAGTTATTCATGTAACTTGCTATCACTTGTTATTTATGATCAATAGATGGCATTTTACCAAAACCACCGAAACAAGTGTAAAATTTGTTTACATAAATGACAAAAGAGTCAGAATAACTATCTCTTTCATTTGCTCACCCTCAGATCAGCTGATTTCAAACTATTTGCTATCATCAGTGAAAGATAAAGTTAGAAACTAGATCTAAACACTGACTCCAAGTGTTTATGCAAAACATTTCTATCAGTTTGCAAGCGTGAATTTTTCAGACTGGTAAAGTCTTTAAACTCAGTCTAACAAGCCAGATATCTATATGGGTCTGATCTCAGTTCAGTTTCATCATATAGTCAAAGTCTCAGCAATATATATCATTGCAAGAAACCTTTAAAGGTACATTTATGAAAAACAAAAACAAGTTATTCACTTTACCAGTCTGAAAAATTCACGCTTGCAAACTGATAGAAACGTTCTGCATAAATACTTGGAATCAGTGTTTAGATCTAGTTTCTAACTCTATCCTTCACTGATGATAGCAAATAGCTTGAAATCAGCTGATCTGAGGGTGAGCAAATGAAAGAGATAGTTAATTTTGACTCTTGTCATTTATGTAAACAAATTTTACACTTGTTTCGGTGGTTTTGGTAAAATGCCATCTATTGATTATATATATATACTGCAGTAATCTAGTGGTGCTGAAATCACATTTAAGTTGGTTTAGTATGTTTTAAGTCACGCACAGTAGATGGTGCTACATTTTTTAAGCAAATTGTTTTATTTAGTTTGAGAAATAAATTTTAGGGCATTTAACATTAATTAAAATAAAAAGAAAAGAAAAAATAAAGATCTGTTTATGAGGAAAAAAAATTTCAAAACAATATATAAATATTTTTAGTTAATTAATTTAATCAATATGGTTTTTGATAATGAAAAATAAATTTTAAAGCATTTACAGTTAATTAAAAAATTGGAATGAAAAATAAATGAAGGATGAAATTTTAATTTCTCTTTGGAAATCATTGCCTTAATAAAACAAACATATTATAACTGAGATAGCCTTGCAATAATAAAGCATTGGCAGAGATCTATAAAATAAAAAATCATCAATTAAGCTGGAGATGGAAACAAATTTCAAAATCTCAAGTCATAAAGTTATATATGCATGAATCAACAATTAATATACACATACATGGTGGGATACATCACAAATACATTCATATTTTTGTTTCATTTTAAAAATTTGAATATGAATAATATTCATGTTTATAATAAATAATTTTATAAAAGTGAAGCAATATAGGAACAGATTTCTTAATAAAACATCACTTTCAAAATACCCAAAATAAAAAATAATACACAGAGGCAAAGTCTCCATATAGTAGGACCACTCAGTGCAAGCCAGAGTAATAAATAAATGCAAGAAGGTTGCTTACTCATCCAATATTCTCAGACTAGTTTCTAGCTTTTGATTTTCATTAGTGAGGAGCTTTGGATCTGAGAACACTGCACCTAGATCTTAGGATCTAATGCCCCCCCCCCCCGCAGCAGCACTTTTTATCTTATTATCTAAGTATAAAGTTTTTATGAGTCCAAAATGAAAACCCAAAAATGTTTTCAATTCAAGGCTATTAGCTTGAATAGTTGTATAGATATGAACTCAGTTATACTTTTTGGTCTTTGGTGCTTCAATAACTACAGTCACCATAATCCTATTGGGCAGAATTGGTATTAAACCATTAAATATCACATGATTATCATGGCTTGTACTGAGTAGCTCTACAGTATGGAGAGTTTAGCTTCTGTGTAAACAGCTTATGTAAGCATAAAGAATGGTGACCATGTGATATTTAGTGGTTTAAAAAAATAATATATGTATATAATATTTTTTTTTTTTCAAAAATAACTTTTATTTATTTTGAAGATGCCACTGCTTTTCATGAATGTTTTATATAATAATCAAAGTTATGATTAAAAAAAGCTTTTGTATTTTAGTACATTAGTCCTCAAATTAAGCAAAAATATTTTTTTAAAAACAAATTGCTTAATTGCTAAACTTTTGCTTATAATCAGTCTATTTTCTTTCCTCTTCCCCAAACTAAAAAAGATAAACATTTTTCTTTTTTACTCTATGGCTTTTGTATTTTTTAATCAAAAGTTATGGAAAAAAATTAGTACTGTTTCCTAAACCAATTGTGGGTAAAAATTTCTTTTAATAAATGCAGATTTGATACTAATTCAGTCTTAATTCTTTATATACACCTGGGTCTCATTTTATGTGGTAGATAGGTTCCTCAGAAAATGCACACAAAAGAAATCACACAAAAGTAGACTTAACTTATCTTGAAAAATGGGGGATACATACTGTAATTTTCCAAAAATCGCATAAAAGCAAAGCAACAATGTAACATTACTTTAAAATTCACATAAAAAAATAAAATAAAATATGACTAATAAAAAATTTCAAATTTAAAAAAAATTGATACAAGACAAACTTTTTTTACTTTTTTTATTAACTACAGTATTTAATTTTATTCAAAAGAATATATTTTTATGCGTAATTTACATTTTTTCATACATGTACGGTATTTTAATTATTATCGTTATTTGAGACATTAGATTCATCATGATGTGGTGTGATGTGAGGTACTGTAGCTTCTCCTTAAATGAAGTCAAGAGGAAATACAACTAAAACGTTTTCCAATCACTGTTGACCCTTTCCATTCGCTAAACGATCTAAAATTGAAATTTTTGCTTCCAAAGAAATTCATTTTTTGGGGTGTTTTTTTCTCTCCATTAGAGTAAACTAAAAGTTTAAAATAAAAATTAGAACTTAGACTTATGATAATAAAAAGACACTGACTCACCACTGTTAGGCAAAATTTAATTAAAACTAGCAATTAAAAATTAAATTCTTATTTTTGTCTTTAATTTTTTAATTTTCAATTCCGTTTAAAAATCAAATTTCATCATTTCACATCACCTCGTTATGTAATTTTTAAATTGTTAATTACAATTAAAAATCAGATTTTAATTGTCAAATTTAATTGTGCCCACCACTGTTACTCACCTTTTAAAAATAAATTTGTGGACACTAAATGATTAACTGATTACGTACTCGTTTTATAAAAAGCAAAAATTGAACGTGATTTAAAATGCAAAAACAACAACATACATTGTATAGGCATCTATAATGTTTGAACAAATTTACATTATAATCTTGTAAAATTTATTGCTTGCGGACACTAAATGATTAATTAATTACATACTCTTTTTATAAAAAGCAAAAATAGAACGTGATTTAAAATCAACAACAAACATAGTATTTTTTATCTATAATGTTGGAACAGATTTACATTAACATAAATTTAAAAACCCCCTCATCACTATCAACTGCACACAGCTATGAGTATGAAGCCATAGAGCTTTGAAAGCGCTAAGCTTTAAATAAATTATTAATAAACACAACTTTTTTAACGAGCGTTAAAAAGCGCATAATTATTGATATTATAGTCATATAAAATTTAGTGTGTGTATATAAAATGGGGAAATTCTGATTTTAAGTGAATTATGAACTTCTTTATTACATAAAATCTATTACAGTACTATTAAAAAGTGCTGAAAATATTGAAATTATTAGATGGAAGTTGAACTCCGATAATATGCTATTACTTTAAATATGATGTGAGTGTACAAAATTTATAATATTTAAATTAATAGTGCATTAACGGAGCTTGACTTCTGATCTAATAATTTTTATCGCATAAAAGAAAACTGCATACAAAGATATTACGAAGAATCATGAATCGCATAACTTCAAAATTGCATTAAATAAATCCGCATAAAATGAGACCTGGGTTTAATTTATTATTTAGAGCACTTTAAAATACAGGTCAAACACAGGTGGAATATATGTAGACTATGACATCTTTCACTGTGGAGACTAAATTCATCTGATCAAATTATTAAAAAAAATTTCATTCTTTAGCTAATAACAGAAAGTTACTCATTTACTAGCCAATACTTAACTAGATAAATGTATTGAATTATGGACACAAGGCATGTGCTTAAAAGCATATGATACCTCGCAATCACATGTAACAGGTATATTGTATTATATTTGGCCTTTTTTTGCTATTGGCACTCATCTGATCAAATTAATTTATTATCTTTACTTAGTTAATAATGAATGAAGACTCATTTATCGACCAATAGTTGAATATCTAGTTGGGTCAGCTAAAAAATCTCTAGGTTTGAATGTGACTAAAAAAATTCTAGGTTCACTTTCATTTGTTTGAACGCAAAGATCAGGCCACACTATGTGCTAGAGATATATTATTTGTCATCTTAATCTTAATTACTATTACTAACTAAATCAGAATTAATAAAATGATTAATTATTTGTAGGCACAAGTTAATCATTGTACATAAATGAAATAAAATATTTTATTTTAAATTTTCAGTCAAAATTGTATTTTGATCATTAATGTGTATACGATTGCATATATTTAGATTAGAATCCAAAAAATCACATCAAACAGTTAATACAAATATATATTAATCATACATAAAAAGCCATTGACAGCACATGGGTTAGTGCGCTTTTCAAAAGTTAATAATCTATTATAACATTAATGAATTATATATATATGACCATATAGTGTTTCATGCTAGAAATAAAACAATAATAACATAAATGAAACATTAGTAAAATAGAATAAACTTTCAAATAGAGATTCAATATAACTTCAAAAAAAATGACTATATAACATAACAATATACAAAACAAATAAAACATGTGTTATATAACTTAATATATATTGTCTTACATAATTTTCCATTCATTTTATTGATGTTTTGTAAATACTGATATTATTTTTTAAGTTATGTTTAATCTACGTATGATTAATATAAATTTATATTAGCTGTTTCATATGATTTTTTTGCTGTAAGTTATATTAAGTAACAACATATTGGATTTCATTATTTCCATTTTTGATGATATTAAGGTTAATTTGTTTGAATGAAGAAAAACAAACAAACGTTTTAATCTCTTGAGAGTAATTTTTTTATTAAGAATAAAAACAAATATTTTAATTTGTTAATTCTTTTTTCAGGTATTTTACAACAATATCTAGCACATCACTCGCGATTTTAGCATAATTTAATAAATCAATTGTGCCGTGAAAACCTCTTTTAATAAATTTAAAATCAACTCTAACTCCAGCTTTTTTGAGTCTTGCTCTAAACATAAAACTATCGTCTCTAATGACATCAAATTTATTTGCAATTAACAGAGCTGGAGGTAATTTTTTTAAATTTGCTTCCATTAATGGAAAAATATCAGGATTAATCAAAGAACTTTTGAGGGATTCTGCTATCTGTGGATCACAGCTATTATTCTGTTCAACATATCCCTTTCGCAATTCTTTTGGGATTGCTGTTATGTCTAAATAAGATCCATACACAGAAGATTTTAAATCTTGACACACGTGGCGACCTTCTAACATTGCTTGGCTATAGAGTAAGCTTTTATTCATATATGATAAGTATAACACAGGAGTTTGACTTCTGATTAAACCATACATATTTGGATTTTGTTGATGAGAGGGAAGATTAAAATTCAGCGCTTGGTAACCAGGATAAATAAGAACTTGAGTTCTAGGCAATTGAAGATTCATATTTCTCAATCTTATTGAAATACTAGTTGCCATATTTGCTCCAGCACTGTCTCCAACAAGTCCAATTCTCTGAGAATCAACATGAAAAGTTAGAGCATTTTTCATAAAATATCGAGTAACTTTGAAACAATCATCTACTGGAACCGGATAACTGTACTCAGGAGCTTTTCGGTAACTAAAAAAAAACATTTTGACTTTAATACATTGTACATTAAATTTGTTTACATATATATTATAGATCATTTCAAATTGATACTTTTTATTGATTACACTAGTATACAGCTTAGATATATTATTTGTTATGTAATCCCAAATATAAAAACACACACACATATAATAAATTTATACACAAATTTCTTCACACATACATATATAATCAATTATAACTTTGCCATAAAGTAAATTTTAAGGTTGAAAAATCACCAAGGAGCTTTCAACTTTTTTATATCATAATCGGAAAATATTGCAATATTAATTAACATTTCATTACTGACACAACTGAATGCTGTTGAAGCATTAGTTGAAATCATAGACAATTGTGGTTATTTTTTGATCTTTCTTTTATCACATGCTGCCCTCACATCATGAGTTAAATCCATGATCAGAAGTATATTCTCTTATTCTTCTCTTTCACTTTCTTTCCAGATCTTCATATATATATATATATATATATATATATATTGCTTATAGCACTTCTTTTATATACACTTCAATGCAGACAAATTTTCTTAAAAACTTCTTTATTTTCCTTAATTAAATAAATAAATTAAAGGTCATTTTAATTAAAGCAGAGGAGAAGCATAAAGCTCTGATGAAGTCTGCTGGACATTCAAAATTGTGAAGAAAATAAAGAAGTTTTTAAGAAAATTTGTTTGCATTGAAGTGTATATGAAAGAAGTGTTATAAGCAATATATATATATATATTAAATCCATGATCTATTTTTCTTTTATGGTTCAAAAATCTGAAATGTAATTAGAGTCAGTTTTTGAAAGATCATATTTAATGAATGTGAGATGCTGAATCAATCAATAAAATTGTTTAAAAACTAATGATAATTGCCATTAACTTTTTGTAAATCATGAAAAAAGAGAGCCATAAACCTAATAATGTGAGTTCATTGAGCAAAGAAGGAATCAAATGAAAATAGAAAATAAAAAAGGCATGGTTTATATCTTATTCAAAGTGCTTTCAATCAGTATTTCAATAACATTGAACTATACCACTATTGAAATTTTAATTAATTGTAATATCTCTTTAAATTAGCATTATTTCAGTACTATTCATAAGCTTGACATAAAAGTATTGAGAATTTGTTTGGCAATTTTTGAAAATATTCTATGTCAAGGTTGTAATTGATTATTTACATTTTTATTACTATATATTGCAACCAGTTGGTTACATATCTGTGCTAGAAAAAATAAAAAATAATTAAATAGGTGGCAGCATATTCATCAGGTGTGAGAATTAAAAAAATATTTTATTAATGAAAAATATTTAAATTTTCTTAGACCTATTTTTATTAAAGAGTCATTATTTAACTCAATCATTGTAAAGCCACCATATGATAGTATGAAAATTCTCAAACATTAAATATATTTAATTGTACTTTAAAAAAAAAAAAAAAAATGAAAGGGAAGAGCAAAAATAGGATTTTAATAATTTTGTAAATTTTAATTTATCGGAGTTATTTTCTTTTCTTTATCTCTATTTAATGGAGAAAAAAAATCAAATCAATGCAATTAACAGATTATCTTGCTGTTGTTTTTTTTTTGTAAGAAGATTTGATTTTTAATTATAAAGGAATGTCAAGAATTTTAAGTTGTTAAATTCTTCTTAACTTATTTTTAATTTCTATGATTAAGGAGAGAATTGTCTGGACAATTGTTTTTATGAAATTTTATTTAATTGTTTGTCATGAAAATGATAATGTAAGAGACAGATTATAATTGGCTTCTGGGCAAGATTGTTTTTAAAAAAATATAAGTGGGGGTGTGAATTAGTGATTATACCCAAGTATCTAGAGAGAGTTATTGCAACTTAACCGTTGAAGAGAACAATAAAATCTTAATTTTGCTGCTGAAAAAAATAGTAGAAGAAACTATTGCTAACTTAACTGTTGAAGAGAGCAGTGAAATCTTAATCCTGCTGCTGAAAAAAAAACCAGAAGTATTCCTAACTTTACGGTTGAAGAGACCAATTCAAGCTTAATCCAGCTGATACCAAGCTTTTGAATAAAACAGCAGTCCTTTTTGTATCAAGGTTTTAGCATACTATGAGTTTGGCACTAAAAATGATTTGTAGAATAAAAACCATGTGCTAAATTCAGCTAAAAGCTAGGCATCATCTTCCTCCATGTAATGTACCTTCACTGGAAAAAAATGTAGGGAGGCTAAAACATCCTTTAAGCAGTCTTCAATCTTGCCTTCAACAAAGAACATGAGTCTCAGTCTATATCTGTCTAACCTGGAACTTCAAGAGAATCAAATGGACAAAATTCCTATTTCCATGTATCTGGAATTATTGCAGACCTACAAAAGGACAAATTTAACCAGATCCATGTTTAGAAGCATTGAAGAAGAAACTACATTAGAAAAAACTGAAATTGCAACTGGAAAGGCCTTTATAGATAAGAGAGCCATGGCTATAGGTATTATTTTTTATGTGTGCACACTAGAATTATATTAATAAAAAATCTGTTTTTGTTTCATAAATGTAATAAGTTTTTTCTCTCAATTTGTCCTTTGGATAGAATCAAAGATTACTATCTTTGATTTTTGAAAATGTTTAACAAAATCTTAGTTATTTTTAAAGAAATAACTTAATGAATTGAAAGTTAACCCACGAATAAAAATTAATTTATAGGTTAATATAATTTTATCAAACTGTATATTTATTTTTTGTGATGAAATTGGTGTTTGAAATGATCTACCATCATAAAATGTTCTTTCTAGTCTTAATTACTTTATTCTATCCAATTTGTGTTTCATGAAATGTTGTGTGTAAACTTATATCATGACAGCTTATATTCTAGGATTTAGTTTTTTCTCTTGATGATCCCAATAACACTAATTATTTAGAAATATAGAAAGCATATAAATTGCTTAAGATTATTTATAATAAGTTTATTCATTTATTTATTTCCCCCTTACAGTAAAAAATATAGAGTTCTTGTTTCCTGAGCTATATTCGTACAGAACAGCTATATGGAATAGGGGGTTTATATTTAGTGTATAGGCATCCAGATGATAATTATGATGATTTATGGGTTGGAACAAAGAAAATATCCTTCAAAGTCCATGCACTATATTTTATTTAGTTTGGTCTCTATTAGAAATTAAGTATATAGTTGGCCAGTACATTAATGGTACTAAGTGGCCAGAGGATTGATGATGATAAGATAATATTACAACATTATTATTTTTTTGGTTTTATTCTTATGGATTAGCACCTAAGTTAGTGCATGCAAACAATTGTTTAAATAATTGCTCAATTTGTCAAAGGCTCAATAGTTAGCCTGGTCTACAGAAGACCCATTTCTAATCCAGTCACTAGATTGTCTGTTGATTTATATTTTTTTATTGTTCTAATCCAGTAACAAGGTGGATTGTTGATTGATTTAGTTTGGTAGATCATTCATGATGATGAATGATTATTATTTTGGAAAGTGCTAGTGAACTTATAGTTAGATATGCTGATCTCTCAGAGCGATCCATTATGCTCATCTCTTTTGAGATTAAATTTTTTTTTTTTAAATTTGAGGATATAAATACAGTACCTCAGATCCCTCATGATTTAAACTCCAATTTTCTGTAGTGTTACAATGGCTAACCAATTTAGGACAGTTGATGTTTACATACTAGTGACCATCACCCCTGGCATGATCCTGTATTTTCTCATAGCATTTCAATATATTTATATATTGTACCACCTGGTTATGTAATTGTTATATGTATAAAAATTTTTTTTAGTTTATTTATTTATTGCTTATGACGTTGTTAATTATTGAAATTAATACCTTGTCTAACTTTACCTCATTATATCTAATTTGGAATCATTATAAACACATTGATATATTTTAAGTTTGATATTTCTTTTATTTTAAAAATCATACACAATCTGTTTTGACATCTTTTATTTAAAAAAATTGCTTGATTAAAATCCATGCATTTTTTAAAATAAATGTTAGAATATTTTGTCTAGTTTTAACTTATTGTAAACATTTTAGAATATAAAACAATTTGTGGTTTGTTTCATTTATTTATTTTTAAAAAAGTAATACGATATTATAGTGTATAGTTTATTCATGCTAGTTAAAGTTATTTATAATTTTTAAAAAAGAAGACATTGTATTGGTATAAATTAGAAATTTAAAACCAGGACATATAAACAAAGTCTTTCATTTATTTTACTTCAATATATGTATACTGTATTTGATTTGATTTTAAAGTCTTTATCTCTTGAGAATTGTACACTATTAGTTTTGTTGCCTCAATTCACAAAGTCTATCAAAGAATTTTCTTTATTTCATTTAATGTTCTTTATAGATTGGATCTTAATTTGGGTATATTCCCATTTCACTCGTACAATATATATTCACAAATTTTATATTGTCAGTTTTATTCTAATTAAAAATGATTGTGTATGATACTATGAGTATGAAAAATTTCATATTTTTTAGCAGCTATGTTAAATCAAATCTGCTCTTTGATGTATAAAGCTTCTGAAACTATATATTTTGAAGTTTTATTATGTTAATTTTTCAGTAGTTAAATAAAATGAGAGTAAGGATATTAATTTGATATGTCATTGAAATTACTTTTGATAAATGTTGTGCATCTTGGATTCATATGTAAAATCATATTATGTAGAGTCTGTGGAATATTGCAAGTATACTTACTAACTGATCATTTATATGGTAGTTAATGTTATTAACTATGGAATAATATACCTATAATAGTAATTGTAAGACTGATTATAACTTCAAAAATTTCTAATTTGGTCCAAGTGTAATGAAAATTATATTACTAAATTATTATTCATTAAGTGGATAATTTTCTAGGTTAATGAATGACTAATGGAAAGTCTATCAAATCGTGAATTTGACTAGTATTTAATTATGTATAACCAAGTCATATGTGCACGTATATATCTATAATTGTACTAAGTTTTCTTTTTGTAATTGAGCTTAAGAATATAGGACAAAATCTTTATTTTTTATTATTGCTATTACAGTTAATAAATATTTATAGCAGATAATGTTTCTCACGCATAAGTTTAGAGTTTTGCATATATAATTTTTTTATTTTTATATATTTTATATTTCAACAAAGGAATAAATAAAAAGAAGGAACATTATTAAGGGTGAAATATTTATGTAATTATTTATTCATTGTCTCCTATTAAAAAGGGAAATGTATATTTATTTATTTGAAACTATAATTACATAGTGTAGTTTATTAAAAAGTTAATGAGTATGATTTATAATATTAATTACAGTCATAAATTATCAGCCAGATGAAAACAAAAGTTAGCATTATGGGTAATAAGAAATATCATAGGAATGGGGTTTATTATGTGATTTTGATGTAGCTATAACTTCTTGTAAATGAAAATTTTTAATAAAGAAAATCATCATCATCGTCATATCACTCATAGCCAAATTAAAGAAAAAATTATTAAAGTCTGTAAAGTTGTGATAATATAATGACTAAGTACATATTAAAACATTTAAAGAATAAACAGGTTTGGGTTTGAAATATAAAAGAATTTATTTAAAGCTAAGTACTTTCGATACCATATAGTATAACAATAATAGCATACTAAAGGGGGAGGGACTTATCATCCATAAATAATGTAAGTGTTGAAAAATAAATTAGATTGAGATCATAATAAATATTTAAAGATGAATTTGCATACTAATGAAAAATGAGGGGCTATAAATGCCATTTTTTTTAGAAAGATGGGTGCTAGAGTGTTTCCCATTGATGGCATAAATAACTTTGGCAACTGATAAAACCTTCTTATCTTTTATTAATCAGAATTGTTTATATGTTTTTAAAAAATATTTGTACTTGAGAACATACAGTTATTAAAAATGGCGCTTACATATCAAAAGAAAATTATATTCTATTTCAGACATATTTATTTAACTAATTAATCAAAATTACCCCAAATCCAAAACAGATCCAGAATAGCTAAGAAAATAAAATCTAAAACACTATCAATGGTTTCACTGCTACAAGCAGACTTCTCAAGCATAAAGAACCACAAAACAACAATATATTTAAATTAAATATTACCCACAATTTAATTTATTCCCATCCACCCTAAATATTAAAATAACTTTTAAATACATTAATTGCTTCAGAATCATAAATTTTTAATAATAAAGATTCTTTAATTCCTCTTTTTATTTCATTTCTCTTTCATTTTTTAATTTGATTTTAGAGTAGTTTGAGTTTAAATGAAAGAATAAAGGTACATAAAAGTAGGGTTAGAAATAAATATCTTAATTCTGCTTTGTATATCCATGAAAAAGGTCAGAACATACTATTAATTTTGATAAAACTAAGCTTGTCTTCTTTAAGAGAAATGAAATAAAAATAATTAAAGAATCTTTATTATTAAAAATTTACAATTCTGAAGCAATTAACTTATTTAAACATTAAAATCATAGAGCTAAACTAGTCAATAACTAATCAAAATTACCCCAAATCCAAAACTCAACCAGACTAGCCAAGAAAATAATATCTAAAACACTACCAATGGTTTCACTGCTACAAGCAGACTCCTCAAGCATAAAAAACTACAAAACAACAATATATTTAAATTAAATATTACCCACATTTCCATATACTTCCCATCCACCCTTAATAATAAAATAACTTTTAACCCCTCAGTTGGTAGTTGCGTTTAGATTCCATCATGAGTTTACTAACCCATAATGCTATTTACATTTCTTGAGCATAGCATGTGCCATGTCTTGGTCAATTTTAGTCACAATTTCTTCATTTTAGACTTATTTTATAGGAAATTTAAAATTTAAAATTGTAGTTCTAAAAACGTCCTCATATAGTGTTATATTGTGAGAAAAAAATCAAATTTCTTTGCTGGTTATTGGTGCTTAGACCAGTCTCTTTTCTCTGATTGGATGCCTGCCAAATCTGGAAATTGTGCTGTAGCCATTTTTAAATGACAAAGACAGAAACTAAATAAAAATGTTCTACACATTTGTAATTGATTTTGAAGTAAATACATATATTTATTGTAATTTTTTACATTCATAAATAAGATTTTTACATTACTTTATCGAAATAGAAAGTGTGACTTGGAAAATTTTAAATTTTACAAGAAAAACAAGCTTACAAAAGTAATCTCACTCTGTTGAAACCTAACAACTGTAATTTGAATAATAGGCACTTCTAAAGAAATCAAAATAAAATCTTTTATGCATTCGTATTTTGAAGTAAATTATATCTATCATAATGTTTTACATACTTTTTTAAAGACTTTACATTACTTTATTGAAATATAAGTTTGATTCGAAAAATTTTAAATATTACAAAAAAAATACGTTTGAGGAAATCATCGGTAATCAAAACATAATCAAAACAAATATTGCTACTGACGGTAATTAGACATTTCTAAATGACAAAGTGAGAACTGAAAATAAAATGTGGTATGCTTTCATATTTTGAAGTAAATCATTATATCTATCTTAATTTTTTATATTCATAAATAAGATTTTACAATACTTTATCGAAATATAAAGTGTGATTTGGAAAATTTTAAATTTTACAAGAAAAATAAGCTTGCAAAAGTAATCTCACTTTGTTGACACCTAACAACTGTAATTTGAATAATAGGCATTTCTAAAGAAATCAAAATAAAATCTTCTACACATTCACATTTTGAAGTAAATAATTATATCTATCATAATTTTTTACATTCATAAATAAGGTTTTACATTACTTTATTGAAATATAAAGTTTGATTTAAAAAATTTTAAATATTACAAGAAAAATATGCTTGGAAAAATAATTGCTTTTCAGAAAAGTAAATTACATTAACAGCTATAGACTGGATAATGACACCATGAATTGGTTGAAATATAATCCTTTTGTTTTACTACTGGCTATTTTTTAAACGTTTTTTTAAATATTTTTTCTTCAGTTATTAACATTATTTTTAATTTTTCAGTACATATAACCAATTTGAATCTAAAATTATTCAATTTTTAGAAGCTGAATTAAAAAAATTCTGTGTATTTTAGATTAATATTTTAACAATAGAAAGTGACTGGAAATGAAACTGATGAATAATAATAAGGTTCTCAGATTTAAATAGTGGATCAATACAAAAATTAGACAATGATTAAATAAGTTGAAGGAATCAGTTAAAAGGTTAACTCTTTCACAGTTTAACATTTCTTTTCTCATCCTCCAGCAACTTTGGGTTATATTTCCAATGATGCTAAGATTAATCCTTTATTCTATATTTTATTAGAAATATAAGTTTAGAAAAAAAATATTTCTTAAAAATAATATTTCAACTTTACAAATCTAGAAAAAATAAAAAATAAAAAGAGATAATTAGAAAAATATAACTTTTTTTTTTATCAGACAATTATCATATTGCCAATAAAAATACTAATTAAAATATTTATTTGAACTCCATTTCTAAAACTATGAATGAGCTATTATAAAATTATTATAAAGCAAAGAAATTCTACTCTAAAATTTAAAATTACATTTATAATTATTTAAAAAATGACAAAAGATGAGTACTATGATAATTGGAAAGGTGGGACAAAAAGTAATTTTTTTATTAGCTTTAGTATAATTTTTCTTGACTTTTCTTTTAAAAATAAATATTTTTGTATAAAATTTAAGTACAATCATAAATATTTTTATTTTAAAATAAATATTTCACAAAAATAATCATTATGCAAAATATACAATTTTTCTCTTCAAAATGAAATAGAAATTTTTGCTATTAAAACTCTTGCTAATTCAATCAAAGCCTAAGAACAAAGAATTTATCAATCAGCAGCACTATTGGCTCATTTGTATTAGATTTTCTGTAGATTACTGGCATTTTCAAGATTTTTTTATAAATTAATAAATCAGTATCTATTTTAATTCCATTTTCTGCCATCAAATAAATACAAGACCAGAAATGTACAAATATAGCATTAAGACAATGAAGGTAAGATGAAAATGATTATGGTATCATATCAAACAGGCAAACTTCTCCATACAGTAGTGCCACCCCATGCCAACCAGACTCAATGGATGCCTTCTGGCATCCATTGATTACTCTGGATGGCACTACTGTATGGAGAGTTTTATCTGTTTAATAACACTTATGTGCTAGCATAAGAGATGGTGATCATGTGATGTTTAATGGTATCATATTCTGAACAAAGAGTTAACTTTCAATGTGTGAGTTACATTATATCAAAATGCATTATTTTGATGCCAAATTATAAAAATTAAATTTGTTTCTATAACAGTGAATAATGCTTTAAAAAGTTACTAAGTAATAATACCTGCAATATATAATGAAAAGTAAATATTACTACATTTGACATTTACCAAAAAAACAGGTTAAAAGTATGAAAAGAAAGATTCTTTAATGCAAAGTACTTTTAATACAAGCAGGTATCAAAATCATAACAGAGTGAAGAGGATAGGGAATTGCATTCCATAAATAACATCAAATTTAAATATTAAAAGGATCATAATGAATATATGTAGAAGAGATTTTCATTCCTATGAGGAGGGAGAGGCTATAAATACCATTTTCTAGATATAGGGATGCTAGACTCCTTTTTTATTAATGGCATTGGTATTCTTGATGATTGATAAAGACTCCTTAACATTTCTCTTTCTATCATCATGTTCTGAACAGACTATGTTATGTATGCTATAAAACACAACAAAGGAACTATTATAAATTAATATAGAATATTTGTTTTACCTCAGGAGGATGCCAATTTTTAATAATTGATAGTTTGCTGGAAACAACAAAAAGATAAAGTTAACTCTGTTTACATGTATATAATCTCTTAATTTCCATTCTTTATTAAAACTAAACATTCATGAAAAAATGTAAATTCAACATATATATTGTACTGAACACATCTACACATTCTAAGATATGAAGATGCCCCCAGACCCTCATGCAGTCTGAAAAATTTATTTTGATGCCAGAATATATGTTAATGATAAATACCTTGACATTTCTTAATTTACTAGTAAGTAATTGCTAGGCTAGCTTAACTTAAAGCATGAAATTTTTAACTAATACCCAATTGATCTACAAATAAGACACCAAATGCTAGGCAAATTTAAATAAACATAACACTTTTAATAATTACTAGATGAAAACACAAAATATAAAATATTAAAATCATAAGTAAATTTTAAATAAATTAATTTCTTTTATAGATGGTTTTATCTAAATAAAAAATTTAATGAACTTATTATCGTACATGTCCACTTAAGAAACACTATTACCTTAACATGACAATGTGCTATGATTTTAAACTACTAACTGTATCTTTACTAAAATATTCAAGTAATTTTAATATGACTCTTTTAAAATTAAACTCATATATGTACCAAATATATCACAAAATCATCTGAACATTTGGAAATAAATATAAACTATAGAAAAGTCAGAAGTGCTGTTTCTAAGCTCACCTTGATAAAGATAATAACAATCACACTACAGACATTAATGAACATATGTATAAAGAGTAATATATAAGAAAGAGCTTGTCATTGTCAGACACTTTGCCAATGGAATCCCTGAAGAATTTACTAAATAAATATAACAATAATGATATAAGATGCCCTAAAAGTTATACCACAGCTGGGAGGGAATTAGATTTTACTGGAAATATTTCTAAGTATTATATAATATTGTAACTAATGTAATTAAGAAAAAAAAGGATTAACTAATTAGAAAAAAATGAAATTAATGGTGTGGATGATCTCAGACAATGAATTTTTCAAGGATATAAAAGCTACTAAATTTCTATTGTGTTCAGTGTGCTGAGTTTGCCGAATTGTGCTGTTAAAAGTTGGTTGTGATTCTAGTCTGATATCATTTTAGTTTGCTGATATTAAAAGTAGTGTGATCCACTCATTTTACTGCAAGCTAGCTCTAATAATTTTTCTGATTCCTTCATCAAAAACAACCAGTTCATCCATCACCATCATCAATGTATAATATTTATGCAGACATCTTAACAACACAATGCATTGCTAAACTCATCAAAGATGTGATTCAATGTTCATTGCCCACTTCTCTCATTTTTAATGCCTGAAATGTAATAAATATCATTGACCACCATTTCCAAGATGCCTACCCATCATCACTACTGAGCAAGATCCAATACATGCTTCTCCAGAAAGAAAAAAACAACAAGCTATTAAAAGATGCTGGAATGCCAGCCATAAATTCAATCAACTTTTAGTATATCATTGACCACCATTTCTAAGATGCCTACCCATCATCACTACTAAACAAGATCCAAGATACATGCTTCTCCAAAAAGAAAAAAACAACAAGCTATTAAAAGATGCTGGAATGCCAGCCATAAATTCAATCAACTTTCAGAAAGACAGTAGTGCCTCCAAGAAAAGCTATAACAAAACCTAGGTAAATATATATATAATTTAAAGTCTAGACAGATTTTATTCTCTTCACAAACTTTTATAAAACTAAAAGTAATCAAATTCTGATCTCCCATTTAGAAATGGACTGATCTATATTAAATAATTTTATAATTAGTGTAATTTATTTTATATTTATGTTTGATTATTGTTACATGTTTGTGTAAACAATCATGTTGTTTTAAGTTATTACTTTGGCTTAATTCTATCTCTCCATACCTCACTATACAATATTAATTAAAATAAAATTGTATCAATTATATATATATATATATATGTGTGTGTGTGTGTGTGTGTGTGTGTGAGTTTAAAATAAAATGTCTGATATCTTGAGTTATATCTATTTTTTTCTCTTTGGACTATTCAGAGAATCAAGTGCTTGGGATATTTTAAAACCTTGGATGGCACCTGAGAATTTATCCTCAATAAAAGTATTTGCAGGAGAGGTATTTGCTTCTTGCAGTTATGGAGAAATGCAATGGTCTTAAAAAGTGACCGTGGGTTGTATATTTATATACCATCTCAGTCTGACTGTTGGTATGGTTAATGTGTAAAAACAGTACCATATTGACTTCTCTGCTTGTATAACAATATCTCAAATTTATATAAGTTATTATTATTGTTAAAATTTAAATCATAAATAAAATAGTAATCCATATAGATTTTGTCTCAACTTAGGGATGAAAACATTTCAATTATAAATGTCAATCTAAATTGGGATATGGCAATTATTCCATTACAAATGTTCTCCAATGTGTATGCTCAAATGATTCTGTTCTAATTGTATCAAATTTAAATATTCAATTGAGTAATTATCTAATTGTTGTCATAAAATAACCTTGACTATCAAATAAAAAAATAAAAATAAAAAATAAAAATTGGTAATTTGGTGAGAGATGTAAAATTGGAGAAAGCAGCCAACACTAAAAGAACAACTATATATATATATGAAGTAGTTAAAAGAAAAGATTAAAATAAGTAATTCAGGGTAGAACTATAAAACTAGATGTATAAAAATGGTAATGTTAGGAATCATAAATAAGCATGCAGATAATGTTAGAGGGGACTGTGGTAAGGGAGATTGGATGAACACACCAATTAAATGAACAAAAAATATATAAAATATATTAATTAAAGAAAAAAGAAGCAATAGTAAAATGATATCAATATTAGAGATAAATAAATAAAATAAACCAAGGTAACTATTATCATTAAAGAATAGAGTAAATGATTACTAAACCAAGAATAAAAATGGGTGCCCAAGATAAAGAATTAAAAAATATTCCGAGTGAGTAATAGCAAAATAAAACTGAAAAACAGGACGTCTCAAATAAGCTAGAAAACAATGACATCATGATAATAATAACTAAAATGTTTAAGAAACTCAAAAGTCAAAATAATGAGACATTTGAAGAGCTTAAAAAAATGAGCTGAAAAATCAAAATAACTAAAGAAACATAAAATTAGAAAGTTAAGCTGAACTGCTTGAAAAATTAGAGCAGAAAATTAAAATCAGGATACAAAAAAAATGAAAGAAGAAATTAGAAAAGAAATGAGAATATGAAACATGTAGAAAATTAAATTGAAATAGCTTAAAATAGTGCAATAAGAAAAAAGATCTCTTACAAGAAGTAGTAACAAATAATAAGTTACAAAATGAAAAAATAATAGAGAATATGAGAATAGAAATTAATAATTTAGCAGAAAAAATAAACAAGATAGATTTTAAAAATAGGAAAAATGAAACAGAGATATTGGCAAGATAGATGTTAATACTTATGTGCAGGAGAGTATGAATATAAGCACACATATTCAGAACAATAACCCTGAAATAGTTAATCAATTTTTAGAATAAGAATATTCCCAGAACATGTAGGTAAAGCTCCCATGGAACATATAAGTAGTCAGAAAAGATACGTCACATTGAACTAGCCAAGTGAATAAGTCATGATCATGGTTGCATGCAGCCATCTGCAAGGTACTTCTGAAGCTTGGTGAGACTCATTCAAAAAAACCTATCACTTTTAATTGCAAGCTTTATTTGCTAGATATTAGAATGAGGAATGTCAAGAGAATATAAGACACCAGATGTCACAAGATAAATGATCACCTGATAAGCCTTTCATTGTATTCTTCTGTAGGCAGGTAGCAAAATTACATGCATTGACAGCAAGTCCACTACCTGAACAAAAAATTATTAGGATAGTCTAGCATAATTTTCCTTATAATGTTGAGCAAATGTTCATCAGAATGGAGAGATAGACCGTTCAGAAAATGGCCAAATTACTAAGTGCTTTCCATAGTGTCACACCTGCTTATGAGCCCAAAGATTAGAAATTTAAACTCTATCCAAAAAACCAACAATAAATGCCATAAAAGTTGGTCACAGGATCAATTCTTGGAGTGGTTCTAGAAAGAGTCAGTTTTCCAATAGCTCTGAAAGAACAAAAATCTCCAGGTGAACTGGAAACAATTCATATCTTATTCATGCTAAGCAATATGAGAGACCAAGGAATGATTCACACTCCCCTAGCTTGAGCCTCTACTTTAAGAAATATCAGAAAAAAGAACTGCCCAATAAAAAATTTATTTATTAATTAGATGGACCCACAGGCTTGCTCTCATAATAATGACCTCAGATTGAATAAGAAAAAATTATTAAGAATAGAATTTTTTTTCCTCCTGTAAAATAAATATAAATAGAATTTATTAGCATCTAAATAAAATGTTGAAAAAGAAAAGAAATTTGAAAGAAATTTAATAATAAGTATAAAATCAGAATTATGACATACCAAAATTTCGTGAGTAATCCAGCTCATAGTCAATGCTTTGAACACAACTGAGCATGAAAAAATTAAGAGAAATCATTAAAATAAAGCACTTAAGGTGAAAATTAAAAAGGAAAAAAATAATGGTGTGGAGACATAATACCATTTATTTCTGTATGTGTTGAGTGATGATGAGTAAGGAAACAATAGATTGAGGTATGTGTGAGTGTATAAGTAAATTTAAAATTCCAAACTATTTTGTGTTTAATTAAGCCAATTTTTGGCAGAAACTCATCTGTGCATGAAACCCTCCATTATGATGATGCCAGTAGAGAATAGTCTTGGCCCATTAGCAGTAAAGTATAGCATGAAGATAAATTTCTAGCAAATTAATAAAAATATCTTAATCCAAATGGCCAATAGAGATAGTTCTTTCATTTTCCAATTCCAAGTCCATTTTTTTCACTGATATTGCACAAAATTCGGCTCATGCTGAGTAAGAACTTCCACAAGATATTATATATGGGATAATCAACCCAGAATCGATCTATATGTGTATGCAAAGTCCTTATGTTAAATACCTCTCTTATAGTACTTACTCACCGTAAATGCCACTTATTATGATACCTATCTATAAGAAAAGTATAAATATGTTTTGTTTGCAAATAAAACATTTAGAATTAAAATTTGTCAATGCTTAAGGAAAGGAAATGATGTAATTTTGCTCCTCAAATTTAAAATAATATTTAGAAAAAAATAAAAAATAATGTATATATATATGTTTACGAATAGATTAAAAAGTAAATAACTGTAAAGATATTTTTAAAATAAATAAAAATTTGTTAAGAAGTAATATTTCGAGGTTATAGCCTCAGTAAATATTACTTACGTAATCAATGTAATCATGCGTTTAATAAATTTATAATTACAACTTTAAATTACTGTAATATATTTCTAACTATAAAATCTTTCCATTGACTCGTTGTAAATTGAAAGATTTCGCGAATATTAATGTGTAATAAGAAATGTGGACTTAATCAGTGAAGTATTGAATAGCTTCACGCTAGCAGATCTAACCGCTTCAGCTTCACCTATTTAAATATAAAGTAGGTTGAAGTAAAGAAGGTTTTCCCTCTTTTCTTCCATAACGTAAGTTGTGGTTAAACACCTGTAGAGGTCCCTACTATCGCATTTTGCACGCATATTCTGAGGTTATAGCCTCAGTAAATATTAAAAATATTTTAGAAAAAGGAAAAAAAATATAATTAAATCATATTATAATGTAGGTATTTTTAGATTTATTATTTTAAACAATAGTTTTTCTGCTTTTTTAACTAAAAAAAAAGTCCAAGATGTTACTATGGAGATGAAAACAGAAGAAAGTAAATTGTAACTTTTTTTTTATGTGTCATAGCTGCTTGTAAGGCTGCTGTGCTGACCACTCGACCACCAACTTTAAAGAATAATGTAAATGATTGTACAAATTTATTATTGAAAACTGTTTAATTAGAAAAATTAAGATCTAATCAGGGATAAAAATAATTTTGTAAATTGTCTAATTAGGAGGAATTTAGGTTTTACTGGAAATATTTCCAACTGATTAGAAAGTATTATAACTAATGCTGTAATTAATAAAAAAGAAAAGAGGATTAACTAATTGAAAAGAATTTGAAATTAATAATATGGGTAAACTCAGACAATGAGTTTGTCAAAAATATAAAAGCTACTAAATTTCTATTGTATTCAGTCTGCTGAGTTACGCTGTTAAAAGTTGGTTGGCATTTTAGTCTGTTATCATTTCAGATTTCTGATATTAAAAATAATGTACTGTATTCATTCTACTGATAGTTAGCTATAATAATCTTGCTGATTCCTCCATTGAAAACAACCAGTTCATCCATCAGAAATATATAGATATTCTGTGTACATCATAACATCATCATGTATTGCTAAGGTCACCAAGGGTGTGATTTGGTGTTCACCATCCAGTTCTTTCACATTTGATTGCCTGAAATGTAATAAATATTCCTGACCACAAGTTTTGAGATACATACCCATTGTCATTACTGAGCAAGGCCCAAAATACATGCTGCTGCAGAAAAAAGCAACCTACTGTTAAAAGAAACTAGGAATTCCAGCCATGAATTCAATCAACTTTAATGAAGATGAGAGTGTTTTCCAAAAAAAAAAAAAAAAAAAAAACTATAACAAAGCCTAGGCAAATATATATGTTAATTTAAAGTCTAGATAGGTTTTATTTATTTTGCACTTTTATAAAACTAAAAGTAATTGAATTCTGATCCTCTTTTTAGAAATGGACTGTTCTATATTAAATAGCTCTATAACTAGTGTAATTTAATTTATGTTTATTTTTGATTATTGTTGTATGTTTGTATAAATAAACACATTGTTTTGAGTTGTTAATTTGGCTTATTCTCTTTTTGCACATCTCACCATATACTATTAATTAAGATGTGTTTAAAATACATTGATTGATAACTCAAGACATGTCAGTTTTTTGCTCTTTATGCTAGTCAGGGAATCAAGTGCTTGAGGTATTTTAAAATATTCTTTTGTTGATATTCTAGTTTTAGCTGGATGATGCCTTAAAATTTATTCTCAATATAATTAAGGCTTTATTTCATTAGCATTTGAAATCAATTAACACACACACACACACACACACATATATATATATATGCTCTATGCACAGATAATGAAGTTATTCAATGTAGGTAGAATTATCAAAAGTTACTGCCATGCGCTTTTGGGACAGTTTATAGTCCCATATTCATGTGCCAGTCGCCATGAATATGGGACTATAAACTGTCCCAAAAGCGAATGGCGGTAACTTTTGATAATTTTATATATATTGAATAGCTTCACTATCTGTGCACAGCACACACACACACACATATATATATATATATATTAATTGATCTCACTATAAATAAGAGTATCCACAAGAGAGGTGTTTGCTTCTTGCAGTTATGGGAGAGTACAACAGTCTTGAAACGTGACCATACATTGTATATTTATATACCATCTCAGTCTGACCATTGGTATGGTTAATGTGTAAAATAGTAATCACAATTACTCTTTTGCTTGTATAATGGTACCTCACATTTATATAAATGATTATTATTGTTAAAATTTAAATATTAAATAAAATAGTAATCTACATAAATTATTCTCCCAAATTGGGGATGTGAATATTTCAATTATAAATGTCAATTTGAATTCAGATATGGCAAGTATTCTGTGATAGTATATTTAATTGTGTAATGTTTGAATTATAATTTTATTTCAAACAATATTATTTATACAGAAATTATTAAAATAATTATTTAGAAGATTTTAAACCTCCTTTTTTTCTCATTGTGACTAATACAAGACTATTCTTTGATTTATTATTATTATTATTATTATTATTATTATTATTATTATTATTATTATTATTATTATTATTATTATTATTATTATTATTATTATTATTATTATTATTATTATTATTATTTATTTATTTATTTATTTATTTATTTTCACATTTAATATTTTAGATTTTAAATTACATTTATTTACTAAACTTGCGTTTTATAATGTTAAAAAAATATAATAGAAAATATTTTTATTTTGTTTGAAAATAGAACAGAAAAAATAAACAAATGATAGCTTGCTCTTAGTGGTGAACAACTTACAAAAGGTTTTATATACAGTATATAATTAAAATAAAAACTCTTAATTTATATCAAATTAATGATTAAAAAAGACAATATTTTAATATCAAAAATAGAAAATATTTATAAATAGTACAACTCTATATAGGCTAAATTATTTCTGTCATCATAACACATCCACATGTATAAATCTACTTGTTCCTTCTGAAAATTGTATTATTAATGCAATTTATATTTTATATTAATAATCAAATGCATTTGAATCTTTCGGCTATTGTTCTTGAAATTAATTTAATGTTAAACAGATTTTATAAAGTGGTGTTATAGAAATTAGAATGTTTTTTGTTAGAGTATTACCTATATTTAGTGTATCTCTCTTCCCCAAATGTTCTTGTATTTTTTGTATCTAAAGACATATGCATACATAACATTTTTTTCAGACTTTAGTAAATTAAATGTAATATAAAAATTATTTTTAATAAGTTCTAGTTTGACATTAATTCAGCCTTAAGTCCAAAGTTACAAATAAACCATGGGCATTGTCTTTTCAGCATTTGAGGAGGCTGCATTTATGTGATCAAATTATCATCCAATATTCCTTTTTTCATAATAATAGATAGCTACACATTTTCCAATGAATACCCAAATGACTCAGTGGTTTGAATTTTGACACAGTGCCTAAAGAAATATGATACCTTCCAACAGTGGTAAAAACTGCATGTTATTGCATTTGTTATTTATCTGATAAAATTAACATGAAATCTGTGCTCTTTCATTAGCTAAATGATTAAAAGATCTATTTTTTACATAGCTGTTTACTTCAGAGATGGCATGGCAATTGTGATATTTTAGATTGTTCTTTATTATCATTGTAACTAATCTTAATTGTTTTTTAGAATGCTAAAAGTATAATCTAGTGAATCTTGATTGATTAATTAAAAAAAGTCTGGAAAGGACAGTATTTTCCAGACTTTGGGAAATCATCCAATAATTTTTTTCAATTATTTTTGAAAAAAATTACAGCATCAAAGGCATCAAGAGTTATACTTCTTTGTAATTGGCTTCTCACAGCATTTGTGAGACTAGTTTGAGAAAATTTTTGGAATAAAAAATAATTTTTTACTAATTTATTAAATATTTTTGATTATTTTTACACAATAATTTTTTAATAATTATTTAAAACAAAAAGAGCACATTATTAATTATTTATTGGATTATTTCCATCATCTAATATTAAAAAAATATATGTCTTTAGAAAAATTTTAAACTTTACTTAAATTTTTTAAATACATTCAACTGCTACTAAAAGCACTCTATGATGGAAATATTCCAATAGGTAATTAATACTATCATAACAAATCTTCAGACAAACATAAAAATATATGTATACATTTTGAATTTATTCATATATATTTTAATTGTATTCATATATGTTTTACTTTTAAAATATAAAAGTTAATAAATTTGATTATAATGTTAAAAAAACTATGGTGTTGAGAGAGCAATACCTTGTGACAGAGGTTGCACAACATCATTACCAGTCTAAAGTGATATTGTGTTAAAATCATTTATAGATATTTTAAAAGTTATAAACCAATTTTAAGATTTCAGATTTGATAGCTTTATCAGAAATTACTATTTAATTATTTACACTTTAAAAATCAATGAAAAAAAAGTAGACTTTCTAATGAATGTTTTCTTTCAAGTCCTTTGTTCTTATTTATAACTTTTTTTCAATATTTTCATAGCTCAGATATGATTTTTAAAATGTTTTTCATATGTGAAATTAAATTCAAAGCAAATCAAGTCCAATTTATTGAGTTTTAGTCTAAAATAAAGATTTTATATAGAAATGAAAGATTAAATATTGACAAAGTGAGCCAATAGAAAAATGTTAATTTATTAGAGAGTTTTAACAGCATCTAAAAAAACCAATGTATTAATCAAAATTTAAATGTTAAGTTGGTTTACCTGCAAAAATCATAAGCTTACTTGTGACCTAAAAAAGATTAGATTCACCTGGTTGAACTCTAATCGCATGTCATCTCATGATAGACAGATAAAGCATCGTCTATACTATCTATTATAACTGAGCCTCTTGGCAAAAAATGAATGAATAAATAAAAAATAATAATAGATATTAAGTAACTAATTATATGGGCACCCATTAATCACTCGACATAAGTAAAATAAAATGCTTTTATTATGATTTTTCAGTCAAAATTACAATTCGAACATGGATTTATATGGATGTATTAGTATTAAAGCTATTTTTATATATTTTTTATTTACTTAATATAATTTTTTATTATGAATGAAATAAATGTTTTAATTACTTAATTCCTTTTTAAGATATTTTACAATAATATCTAACACTTCATTCGCGATTTTGGCATAATTTAATAGATCAATTGTGCCGTGAAAACCTCTTTTCATAAATTTTAATTTGACTGCAACTCCAGCCTTCTTGAGTCTTGCTCTATACATAAAACTGTCGTCTCTAATGGGATCAAATTTATTCACTACTAACAGAGCTGGAGGTAATTTTTCTAAATTTGATGCCATCAATGGGAAAATATAAGGATTAATCAGAGAACTTTTGAGAGATTCTGCTATCTGTGGGTCACAGCTGCTGTTCTGTTCAACATATCCCTTTCGCAATTGCTTTGGAATTGAGTTCAAATCTAAATAAGATGCATACACAGAAGATTTTATATCTTCACAAACATGACGTCCTTCTAGCATCGCTTGACTGTAGGACAAGTTTTTATTCATATATGCTAATTTCAATACAGCGCTTTGCTTTCTGCTTAAACCGTACATATTGGCATTTTGTTGAAAAGAAGGAAGATTTAAATTTAGTCCTTGCAAACCAGGATAAATAAGAACTTGAGTTCTAGGCAATTGAAGATTCATATCTCTCAACTTTAAAGAAATACTGGTTGCCATATTTCCGCCAGCACTATCGCCAATCACTCCAATTCTCTGAAAATCAACATGAAAAGTTATTGCACGTTTCATGAAATACCGAGTTACTTTTAAGCAGTCATCTACTGGAAATGGATAACTGAATTCAGGTGCTTTCCTATAACTAAAAAGAAATTTGACTTTAATATATTTTGAATTAAATTCATATACATATATCATTTTCAATAGTATCAGACCACTCACAAATGAATTCGGCCATTTTACCTCCAAGAGAGATAAGATAAAATGGCAAAATAATAAAATAAAAATATATAATAATAAACAAGAGATGAATTTTGCTACGACTATATAAACTAATCACGAATGCATCCATATATAAAACATGTTTGTCCATTGTTCTATTTATTCGATATTTTACAATTCTGTCTTTTAACCTCTTTTGCAGAAAACATTTTTTTCTGAAATACTTAAATGCCATGTTTAATTTTAACTCCACAATGTATTACATTCTTAGCTAAATGACAATATTTAACATTGCCCTTTTTAATAATGTTTTTGACATAATTGTTATAAATAAATAAACCAGGCGCAAATTCACCATAAAAAATCTTATTAGAAATTCACTTCATGGTCCAATCCAATAAAGATATCATTTTACATTAGTGGACTCAGTAGTATTATATCCAATAAATTGAAAAACTAATAATCGGTCTTACAATTTTGCCATTATATTTTTAAAATTTTATGGAACATATTTAAATAAAACTTCTACTGTCATTATCTTTTGTCGACAAAGTAACACGTCTTACTTACTTACAATAAATAACGTAAAATCATTGTAATGGAATAGTGTATTTTAACTTTTTTTTTTTCATATGTCACAGCATCGGCCGGAAGCGAACCGCGACAACTGTCTGCAAGCAACTGATTGCTTGCAAGGCATCTGTGCTGACCTCTCAGCTCCCAACTGGTGTATTTTAACTTGTTAAAGGTAGCACCAGCATATATATGCGTAAACGTCACATCACATCACAAACGTGGAAATCCATTTTTCTACTCAAAAAATTATAAGATATTTAAATTGACTCATATTCATAAAAGTTGGTAATAATCCAGACCAAAATTTATTGCAGATTTCTTCCTATTATTGAAAGATAAAAGCATAAGTTTTTTGAAGTTAATTGTTAAACCATATTGCATTCAAAACTTTAAGTACAATTTGTAGACAGTCTTTTTAACTGGCAAAAAATACCATAATCAGCAGCACTTTATAATCAAGAATCTACTTGTTTTTGCTTTTAATCGATTCAAATTAAAATTTTACCAGCATCACATTTTTTATCCTATTTCATTAAACAGCCTATAAATAATTCCAAAGACAGCTGTAACAAAAATTGAAATAATGTTGAAACAATTACACATTCTTATTTAACACCACTTTTCATTTCAAATGCTCAAATTTTTCACTTGTAATAATACTCATAATACACTTTCTTTCTTTTTATCATGAAGAGACTATATAATATGAATAAATTTTGGTAGACAACTAACTAATTTCAAAAATACCACAAACCTGTCCTATTATCTGAATCAGATGCCTTGGTTTAAATCAATGAAAACAATATATAAATCACTCATACATTTCCAATACTTTTTTGTATTTGTCTGGCAACAAAAATGACGCTTATAATGCTTTTTATTATTTAAAACCATATTAAGTCTCTAGTAACAATTCACCAATGAGTGGAAGCAAACTATTCAACAAAATTCTTGAAAGTATCTTTTTTAAGGTGGTTAATAATAATATTTCATAATAATTGCTGCACTCTTGACTATTAATTTCATTTTTTAAAAATTTGAATAGAAACATTTTTAAAGCAATGTGCATAATTTTGTGTTCATACATTCTTAAAAAATTAAAATGTTATTGAACTAATATATCTCCAGTATATTTAAAACTTTTTCAGATATTTCATCTCAACTTGTATATAGTAAAAGTTTTAACATAAATTTCTGTACTATTATTCTAGATAATTTTCATCTATAATGTAATTAGGAAAGCAACCAATTAAAAACTGGCATTGCAAACTGAAATTAAATAATCTAATAAAGTAGCCCAAATGTAAACCAAAAGTGGAAATGCATTTAATTTATGCTCCAGTTTTAAATAAGAACCAGAGAAATAGAAATATATTACCAAATGAAATAGTTTCAGTCTGCAATGCAAGTTTTGAATTGGTTAGTTTGGTTATGTTAAATCTAAAAGTTATCTAAAATAATAATACACAGAAATTTCCATTAAAAAGTTTCAATATTTAGATCAATAAATCTGTGAAAATGTGATATATATTACATGACCCTTAATATCTTTTTTTACATTGCTTTCAGCTAAGAAAGCCTCGCATAAACCTAATTTATATGCGACTACAATAAATATAGTAGCTTATTCTGTTATTAATGAATGTCTATTTTATGACTTCAAGACATTTCCATTTGAGATTTTATGAAATCATCAAGTTAAAAGAAATTTTTCCATAGGTGCACATCAGTCAAATTTAGCATTGGAGGAAATTCTTAAATATTACATTTTTTAAAATTTTGTAAAAGGCTATTATTATTTATGGTGCAGAGGTATTATATTCATTCACTTGTGACATCTGTAACTTTGGTTTCAAATCCAGGATAAATGTATTTTTAAGAGACTTAAGATTTTTGATGCTAAGTTACCTGTCCAATAGCCGGCCTAGCTAATAATTCAGCACTGATCAATAAATGAATTTCTAGCGATCTTTAGATAGAGGACAAAACACTATTCAAAAACAGCAATTGTCAAACGTAATGAGTACTGCCTTATTTTTCACTGTTAATCTATAAAGAGCTATTGATGATGACTTCACCCTGCAGTGAGTTTCTTATTATAAAAGTCTGTTTTATTTACTTATATGCATAGTATACTTAATAAAGCAATAGATGTAAAAACAACAAATACATTTATTAAGTAAAAAGACACATACAAAAAGTAAAAGGTTGAGACAAAATAATAAAAAAAATCACAGAATTAAATCAAAGCATAACATATGAATTTTTTTTTTTTATCTTGATAGTATTTTTAGATATAATCTCTTCTACAAATACTATTGCTAGATCACGGAATGGATTTCATGCAAATCCAGTGAAATTTTCAGATTATTATCCACTCCATATTGATAACTATTATTTTAAAGTAAATATTAAAATAATATAAAATGAATGTTGAATGAAAACATTTAATGATATACTACTGCTTAACTATAATAAGAAATTTTTTTAATATAACAATAGAATATAAACAATATAACTATATTCACATAATCAACGCAATTAAATATGGAATATACATGACAGAAAATATTTTAAAATTAATGTTTTCATTCTATTATATCTCTGAACTTAAATACATAATTAAGAGAGAAAATTTTTTTAACTTAAATATAAAATGAATATCCTACAAAGTAACATTTTTAAATGTTGTTATTTAAATTGTTTATTCAATAAAAGTCATTCTAAAAATTCTTACTAATTTCTGTTATTTTGTTTTTCAGTTGAGCTCAACCTATATTAGACATAAATGAGATCTCTAGTCATAATAAATGCATCATCATAGTTTCATGTCTAAATTATAAATAATTTAATTTGATTACATTTTCAGAAATAATAAGTTCCTTTTTGGAGACACACTTTATAACAAAGAAATTCAGGTATATCACATATGTTCTTGTAAATTCATGGTTAACTGTAAAAAAAAAAAAAATTTTTTTCTTAAGGGTCATAGCATTGGCCGGGACGTGAACCTGCAATCCGGGCAACTGCCTGCAAGTGCAAGGCAGTCGCGCTGACCTTTCGACCACCAATGCAGGACACTGTAAAAATTTTTTATTTATCTAATTATCAACTTTTGTTACAACATCTACAAATAAAATCCAATACTAGTATATACATGAAAAAGCTATATTTCCAACGAGGGAGTAATCTCTCCACTAAAATTTTAGTCTATCATTATAAATAAGTTTAAATACAGAATATAATTAAGCAAATAAACACACAAACAAAAACTGATCTCTATAAAGTTTTTTTTATAGAAGACGATAATCTGTTTTTTTGTCTGGCATTCATCCAAATTCCATAGCAACCATTGAAATGTCTGAATTAACATTTAATATTTTGAAATTAATGAATTTTATAAACAAATAAATAAGGAATAATGATTCCATTTCTTACAAACTGTTATTATTTTCTTAACTTGTTAATATTTTATAATTTGATTTTAAAAATAAATAAACTTATTACAAAGTTTTTAAATACATCTTTTTATATTTATTTTTAAAAAGATATACATGTGGCCTATGTCAGTTACAATATATATAAATAAAGTATTTTTTGGATGTGGTTTTAAGGCCTGTAGAGGTCCCTACTATCGCATTTTATACGCATGTGCTTGAGGCTACAGCCTTAATGAATATCATATAACCATGAAAAGATTATAGATACGTTTTAAAATAGCAAGAATAATTGATCATTCTACACTTTTATTTTTAATAAATAAATAAAAATAACAATGGTAAAGGCAGCACGGAAAATAAGTACATATATATAAAATTAAAAATAATAATATAAAATAAAATACTGGATTTAATTCTACTATTTTCAATTTATCAATATTAAAATAAATAAAAAAGTAAGGACTATAGTCAGATGACAATCATCCTAAATGGTATTAAGACTTTTATTTTTTAAAATTCTAATTGTAAAATGCTTTTCAGGATGGTAATCATTAATGCAATGTTAATGTGGTGTTTTATTTATATAAATACAAATTACCATAATTATGAAAAAAAGTTTTTGATGATGAATGAAACAAAATGTGAGAAGATATCAAAAAGATTTTACTACTTTTAAAAATAATAAGAAAGACCAGAGAGTGAATAGAAGTTATGATTATGTGTTATTAATATTTCAACTCTTTTTAATAGGATGTAATAAGAAATATATAGCAAAAAAAGCTTTTTTCAAAAAAATGCAATAATCCAAAGAAAAAAACTGATTTTAAAATATTAAGTTGCAGGAGAGACGTGTTTTAAAAGTGAATCTACTGGTTAATGTTTTAGCAAATTTGGATATCCAGTATATAAAATTACTTTTACATGATTGACGAAGCAGTCTTCTAAATTTAATATATATACACACACACCCATTAGAATAAAAAAAATGAACGTATATCTATCAGTAGATTAAAAAAAAAATGTAATTGTTGATAGTTGTCTGTTTTGAAGCTCATACACTATCTTTCTTTATTATTCTGAGCAAGATCTATAGAGATGAGCATATATAGAAAATGTACACAATTTTAAATAGGTTAATACATTTTAAAAGAATTGATCAGATTTATCAATAATATTTAATATTAATTTTTAATATATTTTTTGTAATTTTTATTCAATTTAACCTTTTGTCAAAATATTTATTTTTTCAGTATAAGAGTAATGTTCGTCATCATCATCATCATTATCAACCATTATCAATCCACTGCAGAATGAAAATCTCTCCAAGTTCAATCCATCTATTCCGATCTTTAGCTTCTCTTCTCCACATCACCCCTGCTCATTTTCTTATTTTATCCATCCATCTCACATGAGGTCTCTTTCTAGGTTTTTTTACAATCTCTTCGAATCCAGTTATTTAAATTTTATGTTTGAATACAAATAATAAATAATATAATCAAGAGTAATTATTATGACATTATTTGTAATCAAATATAATTACAAACTTTCAGGCAACTGCTAATGATTTTATGGTATAATAAATTAGTGAGGAGATAAATTTATTTTTGGCTTAAATATCCAACATTTGAGTGAAAATTATTTGTTCATTTCATATTTAGTACTGGTGATGATAGTTTATATTTATGTAATAGGTGCATCCCTTCTGTGTTTGAGATAATAGTCTTGTCATTGTATAGTTTCTTATTTATAACATCTATTATTGATCAGGATTTTATATGAAAAAATATTGCCCTACATATAAATATAATCTTTTTTATAGTAAAAAATATGCGGTGAAATATTATTTTAAAGTTACAACTAATAAAACAGCAGAAAAAAATAAGTTTTTTTACTTACTCAACAGACACGACCACTGCTTTTAATTTTTTGGCGAGATAGTGAGTTTGAGATATATATAGCTCTGTAAAAGACAGTCACAAAATGAAATTAATAAAACATATGTCAGATAAGAAAGTTAACTAATTATAATTTATTTTAAACCAAAAAAAAAAGTCTTAAAAGCAAATAACTTTTTCTAATGCGTTGGTAGTGATTAGATCACATACAGCTGATAATAACAGACAATATCATCACGTATAAAAGCTAATATTCAAACTATAAAAATAGTATTACCGCATTATATATATGAATAAATTCTGGGCTCGTAGATGGTTGCGATATGATTGAACTATAAAAACAATATATATATATATCATTGCAAGAGAACAGTCTTTCCAAAGACTTCCAAAGAAAAGCAATGAAAGAGTAAGTAGATTAGCTGAATATCAGATGTGTGATCAATTTTTGGATGGTTAGCTAGATTGCCTATGAGCAGGTTACTTAAAAAGTCTCGCCTAATTCATATTTAAGTTTCAAGACATGCGTAAGAAAGATAGATGCATTAATTATAACTGTACCAGGAGACTTTTATATAAAATATATACTTACACAATCATATATACATGTGTGTATATATATATCAAGTTTAAATTATGTGTGTGCGTGTATATATTAAATTTAAAGTATGTGTAAAAAATAAAATTGGAGTTAGTCTTGTAAAGTTTATTATATCAATACTGAATATATAAAATAAATATTAGTTATACTTAATTTATGAATGAGTCTGCCATTCCTAATAATAAACTGAAGTGTGTATACATTGTTTTTTAAGCAAAAAATTAAATTTACATATAGTTTCAGCCACCTTTTATAATTTGCTTGTAGTGTTTAATCATCAAATTATTCAATATATTTATAAAATATGCCTCAATGACTTTTTTCCTAAAGTCGTCTTTATTAAGCAACACGAAATCACTTTATAAGAACATAAATCTTCATTGCAATTAGCAGCAAGCTTTCGAAAAGCAGACTTGAACAGTCATTCGAATTTTCTATGTCTGTACCATATTCATTATTCATGTATTTCTTTTTAATAAAATTCCAGATTACCTAAGTAAGATTGTTAACAAACATAGTATTCGATATGTAACATTGCTATTTACTAGTTTTATGAATATTATTCTCTTTATTAGCAATTATTCTATCACTTATTTGGTGAACAATTAATTATATAATTATTTATTTATATAAATTAAGAAACAATACTTTCTTTCTTATTTTCTAACTTTATCCATATTTAACATTATTTAATATTCACTACTTGAAGATACCATGGATCGCGACTGAATTTTATCATTTCCAGTGTTGAACTTCGTATAAAATTTTCAGCAACAAACAAATCGATTATATTTTCATTTAATATTGTACCATATACATATGATACATGTGTTAGCATTTGGTAATATTTAAAAGCTAAAAGAAGTAAAATTTAAAAATCGTTCAATGGATCCAATAATTAGTTTTTTTAAAATTAGTACAATTCATTTTTAGATACATGCAATGAAAATTATTTGTGTTTGATATTATCTATTTAATTAAACTAAAGTTAAAATTGGAAGGAACAAAAATGCATACAGATTGTGAATCCAGATAAATTAAAGAAAAACATTCCAAACGCAAATCACCATCAGAGTAACATCCTTCTAAAGCAAATTAAAATGGTGCAGAAGGAATTTATGTAAAACAAGAACTTAGTAATTAAAAAGCAAAAAGGAATGTACAAAATTATCAACATGTATTCTGATAAACAAAAGATGAAAACATATGTGCAGTAATCTCAAAACTGGTGTAGGTATAAAAAGAAACGGTTAACTTGTCTTGCTGTTGCTGACTGTTTTTGTGTTCTGGATGGAGAAAACCCCTCCATCCAGAACTACTCACAAACTGAACCAATTCATCTGGCACAAGTGGAAACCAGAGCGCTTGCAGACACCTCTCATTATAAAGTGGTTACTCCACAAGTTTCAAGTCTAACCTTACTAGGGATCAGAAATGTGAAAATATAAACAGAAGAAATCAAAGTTAACTATTACTGAGCTCTTTGTCCCAAAAAACCATGCATCGTATAATCAACAATCTATGTAAACCCATGGAAATTACCAGTAAGATACTATTCATATCACTACTCATATATAAATCAATATGCTTGCAAACTAAACTAACTATAACTTTTTGTATTAATAGACATTCACCAATTTATTCTTCAAGAGACTATTTTGTTTATGGTTTAAGAAGAAAATTGTAATAAGAATTGTGTAATTATTTGATTAACACTATTATCTGGACAAGAGAGTGTATATTCTTTCCATTTTATTAACAAGTTATAATTTTCATTTAAATATTTTAATGTCTTAATAAAATATTTACCATTAATATAAAACATTCATTGTATGTTCTTAATTTTAATTTGTTAGATTTTATTATTAAGTTTGGAGGAATGTATAAATTACCTATACCAATATGTTAGTTTAATATAAATACTGGGGAAAATTCTTAAAAAATAGTAATTGATAAAGAAACTCAAATCAAATAATTATTACATTTAATTATTTATTGCAAAACAATGAGATGCAATGTGATGGGAATCAGAGGGTCTATACCTGGTGCCCTCTTAAATAAATAAACTGATTCTGTAAAATTTAGGTTAGTTAATCTGGAAATGTAGTTACAGTCTGTGAATATCTCTAATATCAAGAATGAATAAATATACATGTAACCTTGATTAACAAGTACATTAGCAATTTACAATGTATAAAGCCTAAATTGACATAAAACAATACAAAATATTAAAAATATATGTTCTCAGTTACATTCAACCCTTAATAGTTTTATGGTATATATTATGCTTTAACTAACTGATAACTTTTATATTTACCTAAAGCATTTTACTCTCAAGCAAAAATGTTCAAAACCCAGTTAATTTATACATGATAGGAACCTTCAAAAGGATGCCAAAATAATATAATCACTAAAAATATATTTGATGTTCAGTTATAGCCACTCTTATCTTTATAAAAGTTGCTATCTTGTGTTGTGGTTTGGAAGGTTCCCTCTATTGGAAAAATATGCTTGATTATTACGAATGTTAAAGCTATGTTAAAGCGCATTGAATACGTTAAAGCCTGTTTAAAGTATTTACATATGCTTTCTGTGTGCTCAATAAATTAATTACTATTTTTTTTAATAAATTTTAATAATAGTTACCAAATATTATCTAATTTAACCTTAAGTTAGAGTCCATTTTAAATCTCTAATTTACATTAGTTTATGCACAAGATGTTTAGCAATGATTCAACAATAAGCATGTAATTCACTATCCAGATTTGTTTTATGATATATGTATATATTAAAATGAAAATATTAATGTTACATATAAAATGTATATACACAGTGTAGCTCAGTAAAAAGATGACCGGTTCTCTATCCAACCTGCTTGCAGTACTCTCTAAATCAATGCATGGGTTTTATAATGATATAATTCAGCCATTTAACCACAAACATTTTAGGGTGTCAGCATATCTGGATAAACCGACAGTGTGTTTCATACCTTTGTAGATAATTTTCAGTGCAGTTCCTGACATCACAAAATCATGCAAACCATATAGAAAATGTTCTTGTAACTCATGGCTTTTTCTCAACATACAGTTTAATCAGTTCAAACATTTCAGTAACAGTTGTGCCCAATTTAAAATGAAATTGAATGTTAGCACATTATGAAACACACTATCACATTTCACATCATAATCCAAATATGCCACACCTTAAATTTTTTATGATGAATAGCTAAATTCTGCTGCAACTTATCATATATTTTGATTTACAGCTGGAAGTTTAGGCATCTTAGAGAGAAAATAAGTCACAATATATTTTCTGACGTTATCCATTTGTAATCAAGAGTAATAACATGACATTATCCAGTTGTAATCAAGAGTAATAATTATCTATTTGTAATCAAGAATAATAACATACCGGCCAATGGTTTGAGTGGATAGCATATACCATCATATAAGTTAGGAATGCTATTTTAAACTGTAGAAAAATTATAAGCATCATGCTAAAAAATTAAACGTTTATTTAGTAAAAAAATTAAAAAATGGAGGGAAGTGGGAGTGATAATAAGAGTACAATATGATATAAATTAAGAATTGTTTTGATTAAGGTCTTAAGAAATTTTTCCAGATGGGAGGTGATTTAAATATAACTTTACATTCTTGATATCATTGAAGTTCTTAAAAATCTCAAAGATCTGTCTGATTTTTTTGGTGATGAGTGTGACAGGCGTAATCAAAAAATTTAAAGAGGCCATTGAAATTTTAAAGAAAATGCGATGATGCATCTAAATTAAATTCATATTTGGAAAAAAATATAATACTTATTAATCAAAACAACTGTTAATTTTATATTATATTATTCAACTTCTACCATCCTTCTCTCTATATTTAAGTATTTGTTTTGATTGAATAGATTTTTTTTTAAATATTGCTTAAAGCATTTCTACAAAATTTTTTAAAATAATATTTTTTACCCAAGCAAAGGCAGATGTGATCCAATTAAAACATTGATACAATAATTTGGTTAATTATGCAAGAATAAAATTGAAAAATATATTCTATAAACATATGTATACATATAGCAGTAGGTTAAAATACGATATTTGATATATTTTTACTAGAAAGTTGCAAAGCTCTTAACTGCTCGTATGTTTACTATTTTATTCCTTATATAAAATGGGTAGCATTTGTGCAGAACTAGAATATTAAATTATTTTTTATAGAAATCTCATGTTTCGAAACTATCAGTGGAAAAGGTCAATCTTTGATTTGTTTTTCAGAGACTCATTAATATCATAAAATATCTAACATTATTAGGACATTATTTTTCAAATCATTATTTGTCTTCATGACCTGCATAAATTAGACTGATGATTTTATTGCTCAGGTCATAAAAAGTTTTGACTGCACAGAAATGACAGACGTAGTCACAATCCACAAACTTTAAACTCTTAATACTGCCACTACACTACTGCAGCAAACCAATCCAGGCAATTAGATTACTGTCACACAAGAATGTAGATTTGCTGTCTAAAATAGTATTTGAATGATGAATGAATTTAATTTTCCAAAATGATCATATAGTCTGCAGTTGAGATGCAATTAAATAAAATAATTATTGAAATAAGAGAATATACAATAACATGATTTTTCAAATCCTGACAATTTTACGATTGTATTTTCTATTGGAAAAAGGTGACCTAGTATCATGTGGTAGATATGTTTCTTAAAGGGATTTCCAAAATTTAGACAAAAAAAGTGAATTTATGATTTATCTGCCCAGTTACAATCGTCCTCTTGATACTAAAAGGTAGATAAAAAAATATAATTTGTAATTTATCTGATTATAGGAGATATACTTTTAGTTATCCATTATTCAGTTATTATTTTTATTTACATAAAAAAACTCAATAATTTTTCTGCTTGTGTCTAAATAGTGAGCTGGGCAGTTGTAGACAAAGTCTAGAATAATTTATCTCAGTGTTCATTGATTTTTGGCAATCCTAAATAGTTTTTTTTTTTTTACCTAATATACACATATATCCATCCATCCATCCATATTTATATACTTTAGGTCTTTTTTGTTTTTAATTAGTGTATTCTTTTAACTTTATTATATTATAACTATCAACCAGTACCGAAACTAAGACAATCCTTCCTCAAAAATCATATATTTTCCAAACAATCATTAACCATTAAGTGCATTAATGGGAATATTTTTAGCAACACACACACACACACACACATATATATATATATATATAAGATAAACAACCAACTTTTAAGTGAGTTAATGGAAATATTTTTCGCAACACACACATATATAAGATAAACATCCAACTTATAATATCTTTGCACGGTTTTTATAGATAGAAACCTAAAAAAATAGTACAGAATATATAACAGGATATTAATTATAGCAATATAAGCATGTGAGAAAATGTTTGGACTTGTCCATGTTAAAAAATGATCAGATCAAGACGAAAATATATCACAATTACTTGCCAAACTCATGATCTGGGGTTAAAATCTGGATTAAGTGAAATATTTTTTAAAAAGGGATTTTTTTCATATAGCTTTCTACTAGCCAATACAGCTAACTATTACAATTGCTTTAGAAATGGATATCTATTCAAACCATAACCATTCAGATATTGTTATACCAGATGAGTATTGGCTTATTTCTCACTGTTTCTCTGTGAGGTACCTTCAAAAAACCTTTGATTTTGGACTGCTTGCCAAAAAAGGATGTATTATTAAAAATAACAATTCAAAACTAAAATATTTTTGGTAAACTGAAAATAAATTTTTAGATACAATCTAAACATGGTATTGTAATAAGGAAAACAAATTTAAAAAATGGGTTGCTTGTAGGACTTTGATATATTATTGTATTTAATATATTTATAGAAGTAGCCAAAAAAACAAAAGAAACACTTTTGTAGGAATCAAAGAGTGAGAAGCTACCAAATATTAAATAAGAGACACTATGACCTTGCTTTCTATCACTTACAAAATACTGGGAAAGGATCTCATGGCACAGTGGTAACATATCTACCTACATAACCTAAGTTTAAATTTGGATTAACTAAATTGACTAAATTTAAAGTTTTATCAAGTTTTAATAAGTTTATTTAATTTTTTTTGAATAACTAGCATATAGATAATTCAGATAACAATTCAATATTGGTTAGTAAATTGATATACATATATACACTCTTAGTTAGATAATAAAACAAAGATGTAATAATAATCAAACCCTCACCAACTGGAGATTAATGCTTACATCTTCAATGTTTTTAAATCAAAGATCCAGAAGATAAGTTAAAGAATATACTAAAGACAAATTAATTGAATACTTTATCTAATAAAATGGAAATGATAGAAGTAAATACTATTTGACTTAAATAGGGGATCTGAATTCAGTGTTTCACATGATCCTCAACTATCCATGCTATCTCATACTGCAGATACACTTGATCACACACATATTGAAAAGATAAATAATCACCAATAAATCTATTTGATGCTAAGCCACCACTCGTCAGTTGATTCAGATTATTATTTCCATGCATATATACAATCAATGCTCAGCTTATATTAAGAGCAACAATCTTCATACTTTAGTGGACTGTCTTGTATGTAAATGTATTATGCCCTATACATGAGGGATCAGAGTGACTTATGGTCAACATGGATAGGATGAGAAGGTTGGCACCAATTTCATCATCAAATTTTAAATGAAAATAGATGACTGAAGAGTTGTGGGGTGGAGTGTTTTAAAGGCTGTTCATTAAAGTATGAAGATTGACTATCTTGATATAAGCTGAGCATTGATTGTATATATGCATTGTACCAATCGGAATGAAAGTGAAGATCGAATCTAACCGCAAAAACAATATCTGCTCTACAAGGCGCCATCTAGGCATTTGAGCCTAGAAAAATTTATAAAGTAGGCCGATACGCGCTGTTAAGATTCCACTTTATTTAAATATTCCGATCATTAGCTCAAGTCACTAGCTCAGTGGAGTCGCAGAGATAATAAAATATAAGTTGTATATCTTAAATATAAGAGAATAAAAGCCACTGCCAGAAATTAACACATGAAAAGATTTATTTACGCACATATAAAATAATATTTAAATTTTGAGGAATAAATTTAACGTTTATAATTTTATATTGATCTTTAATTCTAAATTTAAGTAGATTTCAAATAATGAGTTTACTATTTATTTAGAGGGTCGAGTATGAATGGACTACATAGGTCTGCATTTGAAAGGAAAATATTCTTCCCTGATTTAACCTTAGGCAACAAATTTCGCAATCAACTGGCGCCAATCCATCTGATACATTCATGTATTCAATGTAGCATGATACGACAACACAAATTACTATATTGTCAGGAATGTACATCTGAACAATAAGTAGAAATAGAGAAGCAATTGACTCTCCACCACCAGGAATGTGACATCTGTTGGCAAGTAGATCAATAAACTAAAAACTCCATAGGAATGGACTGCGGTCTTCTGCCGACTTACAAACCCATCCATAGGCAAACAGAGGGTGTGTGGCGTATATCTATAATCCTGCCCGTAGCGGACCTCATACTACATCTACTAATTACACAAATATATCCAATCCATTGAACCAATTCAACTACGAAATGAATAACCTAAGATTACCCTCCCTTAATACAACTTTACAAAACTATATAGCCATTCACGCCCGACTTAATTTTAACATTTATATACGTTCGCACAGATTTGTTTAAAAATGTTGGGTATAGATCGATTACACAGATTCCACGGTCAAAAACATTTCAAAATAAACATAAACGATCAAAATACAAAATTATTGATACCGACAATCGCAGAGGGAAACTTATAAGTAACCCAATAGTATTCACCATAAGATACTTGCGTTGTCACCAATAACTTAAAAGACATCCGAATAAATACATTTTAGATACTCACCGTAAGGTATCATTATTTATCGAATGTCTATATATTTTGATCAAATATGAAAACCAAAATCTAATTAACCGCAAACGAATCCATGCAAGCGTCTATAGACAACTTAAATGTAATGCATTTAATAATTTCTACAATAAAATATTACTACATAAAAATATTAAAAGGGAAATGATTCTTTTAACAATCGGGAAAGATATAAAATTAACCATTATTAATTTGATTTAAAACTTACAAAAGTCAGATAAGAGTCCATTTTAAATAAGTTGGCTTGTTTATTACATTGTACAACTTGACGAAAGTTCTTGATTGATTTTAATAATTGTTCATTTCCTATAGCTTACGGTAGCAGAGCTCCCGGTTCCTGGTGTCAATGTCCACGGAGTCTTTAATTGCAAGATCAATCTAATGTTCAGGAGGTGGCATTTGCTGGTTCATGGTATCAGTCATTTCATTTCAGAGATAAGTGAGAGAGAATGATAAAGTGCGTCTTTATCGCTCGTCTCACCCAACCAAGTTGAAAAAGCTTCTTCAACTCAATATTTTTTTCTTTTTATATCATCCACAAGGATTCACTGAACAAAACGTCACTAATCTGTTTTTTCGTTATGGTCCGAGCCAAGGCTTAGTGCTTCCATTGGTCAAGCTAATTTCTCTTATCTAATTTCCATCTGACCCTTTAATTACATAAGAGCCTTGAGGGCTAGCTTGTTTTTCAAATAATAAACAATCATTTCCATTTATAGATTACAGGAATTAATTAATACCTGTTTTTATTTTAACTTATATTAAATATTTTAATATTTAACTCTTGTATTTTTTTATCAAAAAAAAAATACGTTCAAATACCTTTTTTTATTTATATATATAAAAAAAAAATATTTTTAAAGTTTAGCATCTGTGCGAATATATATATTTAACAACATTTTAATTTTAGCGTCTAGTTTTTTTATAGATTTTTAATACATTTATTTTTATTTGCGAACTTTGTTTTTCTTTTAAATTAATGTAACGACATATCTATATATCATTACATATCAGAAAACTTCCTCAAAAAACAAAAACATTAAAAAAAAAAAAAACTTTACTTAGTGTTAGTAATTAATTACGTTACACAAATTGATTACAGTATATATGAAAATTTTAAAAGGACAAAACTTTTTTTTTTAAAAGACAAAACAGTAATTACAAATATAATGATAAAAAAAAAGTTGACTGATGATTCCTTACTATCAGCTAACTTTCTGCCCCCCCCATTCCAAGTTTCATTTCTCCTACCTTTAACTATTTGAACGATTAAATTTTAAACAAGACTTTTTAAAAAAAAATTATGATTTATATTTATTAATTACGTTTTATTTATTACTTTTTATTCCTCGAATTTATCTCTACATATGCGCAATTTTTCGACTGGCAGTACCTTTAAGACAAAATTTCAAAGTGTAACTCCACGTCAATACAACAAATCTATTTATACTATTTCAGAAAAAAAATTTACGGGCATGATTCACTTTTAAAATTCTCAGGGCACTCGTGTTTATTAAAGATCGGCCCAAGTTGGGTAGCCAGTTTGTACCAATCGGAATGAAAGTGAAGATCGAATCTAACCGCAAAAACAATATCTGCTCTACAAGGCACCATCTAGGCATTTGAGCCTAGAAAAATTTATAAAGTAGGCCGATACACGCTGTTAAGATTCCACTTTATTTAAATATTCCGATCGTTAGCCCAAGTCACTAGCTCAGCGGAAACGCAGAGATAATAAAATATAAGTTGTATATCTTAAATATAAGAGAATAAAAGCCACTGCCAGAAATTAACACATGAAAAGATTTATTTACGCACATATAAAATAATATTTAAATTTTGAGGAATAAATTTAACGTTTATAATTTTATATTGATCTTTAATTCTAAATTTAAGTAGATTTCAAATAATGAGTTTACTATTTATTTAGAGGGTCGAGTATGAATGGACTACATAGGTCTGCATTTGAAAGGAAAATATTCTTCCCTGATTTAACCTTAGGCAACAAATTTCGCAATCAACTGGCACCAATCCATCTGATACATTCATGTATTCAATGTAGCATGATACGACAACACAAATTACTATATTGTCAGGAATGTACATCTGAACAATAAGTAAAAATAGAGAAGCAATTGACTCTCCACCACCAGGAATGTGACATCTGTTGGCAAGTAGATCAATAAACTAAAAACTCCATAGGAATGGACTGCGGTCTTCTGCCGACTTACAAACCCATCCATAGGCAAACAGAGGGTGTGTGGCATATATCTATAATCCTGCCCGTAGCGGACCTCATACTACATCTACTAATTACACAAATATATCCAATCCATTGAACCAATTCAACTACGAAATGAATAACCTAAGATTACCCTCCCTTAATACAACTTTACAAAACTATATAGCCATTCACGCCCGACTTAATTTTAACATTTATATACGTTCGCACAGATTTGTTTAAAAATGTTGGGTATAGATCGATTACACAGATTCCACGGTCAAAAACATTTCAAAATAAACATAAACGATCAAAATACAAAATTATTGATACCGACAATCGCAGAGGGAAACTTATAAGTAACCCAATAGTATTCACCATAAGATACTTGCGTTGTCACCAATAACTTAAAAGACATCCGAATAAATACATTTTAGATACTCACCGTAAGGTATCATTATTTATCGAATGTCTATATATTTTGATCAAATATGAAAACCAAAATCTAATTAACCGCAAACGAATCCATGCAAGTGTCTATAGACAACTTAAATGTAATGCATTTAATAATTTCTACAATAAAATATTACTACATAAAAATATTAAAAGGGAAATGATTCTTTTAACAATCGGGAAAGATATAAAATTAACCATTATTAATTTGATTTAAAACTTACAAAAGTCAGATAAGAGTCCATTTTAAATAAGTTGGCTTGTTTATTACATTGTACAACTTGACGAAAGTTCTTGATTGATTTTAATAATTGTTCATTTCCTATAGCTTACGGTAGCAGAGCTCCTGGTTCCTGGTGTCAATGTCCACGGAGTCTTTAATTGCAAGATCAATCTAATGTTCAGGAGGTGGCATTTGCTGGTTCATGGTATCAGTCATTTCATTTCAGAGATAAGTGAGAGAGAACGATAAAGTGCGTCTTTATCGCTCGTCTCACCCAACCAAGTTGAAAAAGCTTCTTCAACTCAATATTTTTTTTCTTTTTATATCATCCACAAGGATTCACTGAACAAAACGTCACTAATCTGTTTTTTCATTATGGTCCGAGCCAAGGCTTAGTGCTTCCATTGGTCAAGCTAATTTCTCTTATCTAATTTCCATCTGACCCTTTAATTACATAAGAGCCTTGAGGGCTAGCTTGTTTTTCAAATAATAAACAATCATTTCCATTTATAGATTACAGGAATTAATTAATACCTGTTTTTATTTTAACTTATATTAAATATTTTAATATTTAACTCTTGTATTTTTTTATCAAAAAAAAAATACGTTCAAATACCTTTTTTTATTTATACATAAAAAAAAAAATATTTTTAAAATTTAGCATCTGTGCGAATATATATATTTAACAACATTTTAATTTTAGCGTCTAGTTTTTTTATAGATTTTTAATACATTTATTTTTATTTGCGAACTTTGTTTTTCTTTTAAATTAATGTACCGACATATCTATATATCGTTACAGCATGGAAATAAAAAACTGGACCAACTAACGAGTGCTGGTTTAGCACAAATATTGGTGATTATTCACATTTTTTACATGTGTGTGATCAAGCATATCAGCAGTATGAGATAGCATGTATAGTTGAGGGCCATGTGAATGTCTGAGTTAAAATCTCCTATATATTAAATATTGGAGTGCAGGTATGAAAAAGCCTGTACTGTAGAAAAAAATATATACTATTTGACTTACAAAAATTTGCTATGTCAATTTAATTATGCCCTATATTCTTGAAAGCAAACTGCTCTAACATTACGATAAAGAATTTTCACTTAAAACCCAATAGTAATAACTAAAATTGTCTGTAATGCAATGGGTTTTCATATACATATTAGAAGATTATTTTGTTTTCATACAAGATTTTCTTCAATTCCAATATTTTCTGTTAATACTGATATCAACTAAACTTAATTGGCTTAATTTAAGCCCACTAATTACATTATAGTTATTTAAAAATAATAATTACCTGCACTTCTATAAACCCATCCACCACCATGGAAAAACACAAGGCCAGGAAAAAGTCGAGAACTTTTTTTAATTGGTTCATGAACAATTACATTAACACCATCGAATTGGGTTCTTGTAGTCTAAAAGAAATATTAAATAAGATAGACGTGAATAACAAAAAGGAAATATAAATGGCTGTAAAATGAAATATAATACATTTGTATGTTGACTTTGAAAGAGTGAGTGTATATATCTAAGTAAAAATTTTGGTGAATAAAAAGTATAAAAGTATCAAGTTATTAATATCAAGTTTTTACAGATGTTTTTGGATTTTATTAATTATTATTTGAATAGCAGAATCTTTCCAGCAGAGTTTCTGTATTTATAAAATTTTATTATCCAAACATACATATTTAGATTATTTTTTAAATTTGATTTTACATAAAGCTAGATGATTCATAAATGTAAATCATATGATACTACAAGCTTATTTTTTACCATGAATCGTTATTTGATGTCAAGGCAACTTCTACAAGCAGGGCATTCTTTTCTTGCTGAAAGTGCCATGACAGCATAGTGAAGATTCATAGTGGAGATGAATTTGGGCTGTTATCATGTGATATATATTTGTACACCTTCATCAAGAGTTAAATCATACTAGCCAATAAATTTATACTTAAGTTTTATTAATATGACATCACAATAAAAATACTAATCAACCACCTTCTTCAGGTCAATTATATCATGGCTTACAATTATCATTTATCAGCTGACTCTAGAGTCATCTGGTAGCACCTCAAAGCTCTTTACATTAGAATGATAATAAATGACTAACCAGCCAACTGTTGAAAAGTATTTGGAAACTATAAAATCCTCATTTTGGATGAGGAGATTAACTAATATTTTAAAGTGATATGAAAATGGATAAGATTTGATGTATGTCAAGTTATTAGTTGGTATGTTTTCTTTGATTGAAATTTGCTTTTATAGTATTATCAGTTTAGAATTAGCATATATATATATCATCATCATCATCAAACATTATCAATCCACTGCAGGATGAAGGTCTCTCCAAGTTTAATCCATCTTCTCCGATCTTTAGCTTCTCTTCTCCACAACACTCCTGCACATTTTCTTATTTCATCCATCCATCTCACATGTGGTCTCTTTCTGGGTCTTTTACAATCTCTTGGAATCCAGTTTAAAATTTCAATTGTCCATCTATTATCATCTCTTCTAGAAATATGTCCAGCCCAACTCCATTTCAATCTTTTAATTTTTTCAATAAGGTCACTAACACCTGTTTGTTGTCTTACCCATACATTGCGTTTTCGATCTCTTCTTGTTACTCCCAACATACATCTCTCCATACTCCTTTGAGTGGTCTGAAGTCTCTGTATTGCTCTTCTATTAAGTGTCCAAGTCTCAGATCCATAAGTAAGAACTGGTAAAACACATTTGTTAAAAACCATCCTTTTCAAACACATAGGCATATTTCCTTTTAGTATCAAGTTATTTCTACCAAAAGCACTCCAACCAAGTTTAATTCTATGATTAATTTCCTCCATTATGTTTCCATCTGTATTAATAATCTGACCAAGGTATTTGTAACTGTTAACTTCTTCTAATTCTTCATAATCAATCTTTATTTTCATATTTTGAGCAAATCGATTAAACATTACTTTAGTCTTTTTAACATTTATCTTTAGTCCTACTTTTCTACTTTCATCTGCTAACTCCTGCAACATTTCCTGCAGCTCTGAAGCATTATTTGCAAAAACAACTACATCATCTGTGAAATCTAAATGACTTAAAAACTCTCCATTTACTTTCACTCCTTTAGTTTCCCATTTTAATCCACAAAATACTTCTTGCAGCACTGCTGTAAAAAGTTTTGGAGATATTGAGTCACCTTGTCTTACACCTTTCTCAATGTTGATTTTTCCAGTATCATTATGTAATCTAATTGTTGCTGTTGCATTTTTATAAATATTCTTTAAAATATGACAATATCCTGGATCTATACCTTGATGATCCAATGCTTTAATCACTGAAGAAATGTGTATAGAATCGAATGCTTTTTCATAATCTACAAATCCAAAACATAATGACAACTCATATTCATTTGTCCTTTCTATGACTTCCCTCAATACCTGGATATGATCTATTGTACTAAAACCACTTTTAAACCCAGCTTGTTCTCTTGGTTGGTGGAAATCCAAAGTTCTCTGTAGACGAATTGTAATTATCTTGGTAAAATTTTTATATAAAACTGATAAAAGGCTGATAGGTCTGTAATTTCTAATATCTTCTTTATCACCTTTTTTAAATATTAATATTATTACTGCATTCTTCCAATCTTCCGGTACATCTTTATCATTTAGACATTTGGTATATAACTTTGCTAAAATTGTTTCTATTTCTTCACCTGCTTCTTTTAATATATCAATTATAATTCCATCATTTCCTGGAGCCTTTCCTTTCTTCATACATTTAATTGCATGTCTCACTTCTTCATTTAAAATTCTGGGCAATTCGGAAGATGTAATAGATATAGGAGGTACTTGTTCTTTATTACTATATAATTCTTGATAAAAATCTTCTACCAATTTCATGATGTCATCTCTCTTTTTAGTAATAATTCCATCTTTTTTTCTTATTGCAGATAGAAATTTCCTACCAATACCAAAATGTTGTTTAACATTCTTGAGACTTTTATTTTCTTCTACAGCTTTCCTTGCTATTTCACAGTTATACTTTCTTATATCATTTTCAACTTTTTTCCGTACCATTTTACAAAATTCGAGATATTCAATTCTTTTTAATACATCATTTTTGTATATCTTCATATTTCTTCTTTTCTTCATAAATTCTCTAGTCTCAGTAGAAATTTTATTAGTCAATTGCTGCTTTTTTCTACCAGCTATCTTTGTTGCAGTTTTTAAAAGTGTATCAGTTATTTTCATATTAATTTCATTCAAATCTGAATCATGTTCAAAATCTACTAACACTTGAAACCTATTTGTAAGTTCTAATTTAAATTCATTAGAATGTTTCTGAAGATTAGGAATATCAACTGTAAATATTGTTTTTCTTAATAATTTTTGTCTCTCTAGTTTTACATTAACACGTAACTTACACCTTACTAATCGATGATCACTTCCTGTGTTAAATTTATTAAGAACATTACAATCTTGAAATATGTATTTCCTGTTAGTCAAAATATAATCCAATTCTGCTGTACCTTCATTTGGATGCTTCCATGTCCATTTCCTTTTAACATTTTTCTCAAAAAATGAATTCATAATATAAAGTTTTTCTTTTTCTGCAAACTCCACAAGTCTATGTCCTCTCTCATTTCTATTACCATAACCAAAATTACCTACAGCAATTTCATCTTTCATTTGTCTACCAATTCTAGCATTAAAGTCTCCCATAACAATTTTAAAATGTTGTTTACTCTGATCAAAAGCCTTTTGTACATCCATATAAAAATCTTCTACTACTTCATCACTATGAGAACTTGTTGGGGCATAAACCTGAATTATCTGCATTTGGTATCTGCTATTAAGTTGTATAACTAATCTTGCCACTCTGTCCGATACACCATCAATCTCCACAATATTGTTCTTCCACTTTTTATTTATAATGAATCCTACTCCACTTGTATTTCCAATATGTGTGCCTTTATAATAGAGTATATGTCCACTTTTTAAATCAATTGTTTCTTCACCTTTTCTTCTAACTTCACAAAGTCCAATAATGTCCCATTTAATATAAGACAGTTCTTCTTCTAATTCTTGCAATCTTCCTTCACTTGAAAGTGATCTGCAGTTGTAAGTACCTAAATAAAAAGTCATCATCAAATGGCAGCCTGGGTCCACAATCAGGGGATTCTTAGCACCCTCCGCCTTCGGCCACCAACCGCTGCCTTGGTTGGTGACTTTACACCCCCCTGGGAATAAGGGCCATGCTTTATTTTTGTCTGTCATAATTGTATATATGTATTGGAAAAATATTTATCATTTACACAAACATTCATTCTGCCTTATCAGGCACTGAGAAGAAAGACCATGGTGTTTCTTGATCTTAAACTCAGAGGTAAAAAGCCAATAAACTCACCACGCTGGCTAATGTGTGTTGGTGAGCAACCCATCCATGTTCATATACTATATGAATAATCACATAGTAATAACAGCTGCAACGACAAGAACATGTGGAGTGGACATTAGGAATTTGCCCTGCTCGGTTCCTTTAAGGCCTCCAAGAGGAATCAAAGGGTCTCCTTTCAGTTAATAGCAAACTCCTTTCTGCAGCAATATATATATTGTAACCAGACCACCACACAACCTTTTATTACTTCAGTTGTAACAATTTCCTAATGAGCATGTTGCAGGAAGGAACTACTGATTGGCATTCCCCAATGTAGATGTTAACCCCCCCCCTACAACAATATTTCCTGATCATCAGAGGATGTAGCACCATAGAGACTGGAAGCATCTAGACATTTCTATGTTTGGTTTTCCAAACGGTGCCACTAGAGTTCCATCTCACTACAATCTGACTTATCTGGGTCTAGTTATGCCAGACGTAGCTCAGGAGGCATGAGATTCTCATGAACAAGTGCAATGAATGATGAGTGATGCAATAAAAACAAAATAGAATTGAACAATTGGATAACTAAAACTAATTTTAAGTAAAAATAATTTTATTTAATAACAGGTTTAAATAAATGTCCATCAAGCAAAATATTTCATTGATAGTCCCTATATCTCTGAGGCCTACTTCCAATAACATTTTAGATGGCTTAGAGAATGTAATCTGTTGAGAGTATAATAAAGTCATTCTCTCAAAAGTTCTTCAACAGTTTACATCTTTAATCATTTAATTAGTTCACAGAGAGGAGTGTGATATATTAAGACAACAGAGAGGATAATGAAGACAACTAATATAACTTAGTTCAGAGTTTCACTTAATTGTGATTTGTATTATTTTAGGTAGTAGTCACATGTAATGTGGTTTAATTATTCTTGTATGAAGATATCCTTTGCAGATATAATAATGAAGATAACTGCTAGCATTGTATTTAATTCAGAGTTTCACTTAATTCACAAATAGTTTATTTACAGTCCATTGTGCATCTTGGTATGTATCCAATAATAGGGCGATATGAATTAAAGAATGCAAGTTCCTTAACCATTTACATTTACATCTTATGTCTAATTCAAGAGTTCCAGTTAACTTTAAATTAGTTAAAGCACAATACATATATTTTTATTCATGGTTATCCAAATCCAGGTTTGAATCCATGCTATATGTACATCCTAGGTTCATTGGTTTGGTATTCTTATTTCTCAATTCGTATTTATAACATGTTTTAATTCTGTGTTTATATTACTTTTTTCAGAGTTTTCAAATAATAGATAAAATCTTTAATAAAAAATGATTTTCTTATATAATTAAAAGGCAGGTGAGCATTTGTAATTTTATTTGGTTACTCTAATATCTAGCATAAATATTGCTGTTTGGTCTGGCACAGATGTATATTTCTTCATATAAGTTGATCAGCAGCTGCATTTATTTATTAGCCAGTTAGAGTTATATGTAATAGCTCAGTATTTCTGACTCTTCTAGGTATATTTATTTGTAAATCAATAATATCAATCATTATAAGTATTCGTTTTTTAGTTTATTTTAATTCAAATGTATCTGTAGATGAGAAGTCAATCCTTATTAATAATGCATTTTGATTATAGGTATTTTATTATTTGTAATTTATCTTTAATAAAACGTATTTCCATAGCTAAATTTCTTCATAATTTTCTTTTTATTTTTTAAGAAAGATGTTTTGTTTTATCTTTTATAAACACATATAAATATTGAAAAAAATATAAAATCATTACAAATATTCGTTTTTTACTTTATTGTAATTCAAATGTATCTGTAGATGAGAAGTCAATCCTTATCAAAAATGCCTTTTGATTATAGATATTTTTAATATTTATCATTTACAATTTATTATTAACAGAACATATTTTTATGCAGCTATTTTTATTAATAATTTTTATTTATTTATAATAAAGACATTTTGTTTGTCTTTTATAAATCCATATAAGTATTAAATATTTATAAAATTGTTACTTTCCTCATATCCAGTTTGTCCCTTTAAAAAGGTGTCATTTTATTTAAGCTGAATGGCATTATTCCCTTTCATGATGATCATCCAGGCAAATCTTGGAAAAACATGGCATGAGATGGAGAGGAAAAGTGTTAGCCTTCCATCGTTATGTTTTCCTTAATAATGTTTTCTTTTTCCATTATTAACAGTGGTTATAAAAGTTATATTCCAAGGTGACAAAAGTCAGAGTTGAGTAACACTTAAATAAGAATTTTAATTTTTTAATTCTTCACTTTTCTTACTATCTTTTTCAAAAAATCTTTCGAAAAAATCTTCTTTAAACATACACTTTAAAAATCCAATCTAATCTGCCTCTGAACTTGCAACTTGACTATATATATTCTGATTCTGGATTGATTAAACAGTTCAGCCCATGTATCCTAGTCATCCCACAGCTCTCATTTAAGACCGATTGCCTTTCTCTTCATAATGATTGGATAATCTAATTTTTTAGCGGAATAGATAAGAAAGCATGAAGATTAAGCCATGTTTTTCAATTTATTAAGACTGCCTCAAGCTGTTATCACACTTCATTTGAAAACATCATTCCAAACATTAAAAATGTAATCTTTTTAATAAATGCCAGTTTTTATTTACATCGTAATTTGAAATTATAAAATCAATAATGATTTATCTTTATTATTTTCTTTTCTCAATTATAGAAAATAATGATTTTCTTGTAACATCATAAACTAAACTTTTTTATACATCTGCTGTTTTTTTAGGTGGGAGGGTAACTAGCTCTTAGAATAAATACACACGTGAAACAGCATTGTTTCAATATATATATATATAGGTGTGTGTGTACACACACAAATACAATATTATTTTTCTGTGTATCCTTTTCAGTTTATGTTACCAAAGGCATTGAAATTATTTTTATTTTTATAGTTTTATTATTAAATTTTCAATGTTTTAACCTTTTATATATAAGTAATTTTCAAGGTTTTAAAATATAAAATTATTACACTTTTAAAAATATCTCACCTGATTCACTACTCAAATACCAGCTTAAGTACTAATCTAGAATCAGGTTCATCATTTATTTTAATGTACTGAGGCAAATACTATTGTTATCTCTAAGTTTTCTGGTTTCATTTTGTTTTCTTGCTTCAATTAGTGAATTTCTGCTTATATCTTCTAGGAGGTTTATCAGGTTTAATGTACAGAAAAATTCCCATTACATTTTCATTGTTTACACCTTACATCAGTGAAAATCTTAAATACTTATAACTCTCTTCAGAAAATGCTTGCTTTGTAGTAATACTCAGACATACTGTTATACTTCAAATTCTCCTACAAATGAACATTTTTGGTCTGTTGAGTGCTACGATAGTGTTTAACTTTTAACTCAATGTAGCATTAGACAGATGTTATTGTTATCATTAAATCACATGGTTTAACTTGCCTCCTGTTTTAATTGGTGGTTACCTGATTACTTTGTAGCTAAGATTTTATATGGTTTAATATATGGAAAAGTTATAATTACATTATATATATATTATTTATACCAACAAACTTTTACTAATCATATAAATGATTATTAATCCTTTTTATTAAAAGAAAAGTCATTACATTTCTATAAACCTTATATATAGAATTTAAAAATTAATAAAGATCAATTGTTTACATAACTACAGAATAGTTTCCATTTTTCATCATTATTGTTAATATTAGCATTATATTCAACATTTTGATTTAATTATCCCTTCTAGATATCTTCTGGATAATAAAGAAAAATAGCTGATGGGATCCAGATGAAACATCAGTATAATGCTAATATTAACAACAAGCAAACGTACGCATTAACAAATCTAATGTATATAGTATGCAATATTTTTATTAAACAATAGCATAAAAGTATAAGCAATATATATATATATATATACGTATAACATAATACCTTAATTTCTGAATCTTTGGGTTCTGGCATATATACTTCTCCAAATAGGGGCGTTATCTTTCGGACAATATTTACAGAAACACCAAAAGCAATTTCTGGAGCAAATTTTTTCTAAAAAAAATATAAATTAGTAGTATTATATTATCAAAATATTGATTAGACTTTTAAAACGATGCCGAAATATAAATTAAGTAATTTCTTAAAAGCAATAAATTTTTACGAAATGTGATAAAATATTTAGGTATGCATTTTCTATTTGAATTCCTAGATAAAAATATTAAAACTTTAAGTATTGTTTAATTGTAAATAAAAACAGTGTTCTAATTATGTAAATAAATTGAGACAGAAAATTTGTCCAATAGTATCTTCACAGACAAATTCCAAAGAAATCATGGCTAGGTATTTCATTGTTTCACTTTTAAGCATAATTAGACTTCCATGGGGTGTCTACTTGGATTGGTTATGGTTTAATTAAGCTAAGAAAATTTTACTTTGCTTGGAAATGTTTGATTATTTTTCCAATTTTTCTAGTTTCAACTGGATTCAAACCCCAAATCGCAATGTATACACTTATTACTATATCAAACAGATCGTTCTACATAAAATAAAATGGATATATTTCAGGGAACAATTGGAGTGCAAATAATAAATTATTCATTGATAAATTACATTTGCTTTTACAATACTGATTCAAAGAATATTTATCGCAATCCCATTCTAAAACCTTCTACTATAACATTAAGTAATCAATGTATACTTAATGATAAAGTAGTATAAAGTATCCACATCCAGGCTGAATTCTGAATTATGCTTTCCTTGATACTGACTAGAATTCAAAACTGGAACTAATGTACTTAAAGTCAATTTGGAGATGGAAATTTTATATAGCACTATACTATCTATCTGGAAATGGGAATTTCATATAGCACTATACTATCTAGTATCGATTGGTGACTAAAGTTGACAGTAAGTGACTTTAGATTAGAGTGCGAATAACTGCTTTTGAAAGCATAGAAATAAGTATATCTCCGGTTGTTCTGTGTGCTTTCGTGCACTAATAAAATGATAGATTTGAGAGTTAACAATTTTTGAATAGAAAACGAATTTATCAACTTGAAAGTCTGATGATTTTCCAAAGCAACAAAACATTGAGCAACACATTCTTTCCATGAAAACAATAATCTAATTTATCTTGTAAATGAAGTAGTTCGAGCAATTGAAAATTAAAATTTGAGTCAAAACTGAATATGTCATTATTGTCATTCATATGATCTTCAAAAGTATGGATTTATCTGTAATTAATAAAAGTATAACTATTCCACGCTTATGATGACAGGGATAACTTTCAATTGCTAGCACACTGAAGTGACCAGTGAGCAAAAAGAATGAATATCTCAAATCTGTAATTAACTCAAGCAGTTACATTTTTTACTCTGAGCTTAAATTATATAATCTTAATTTACTTTCACCTATTTTCTCTATTAAAAAAAATATTTAGTTGACTATGTCTACAACAATTGTGTCTTCACTAAAATCTAGTTTTACCTTTCAACTTTGAACATAGAAGCTTATTTGCTTTTGATTCTAAATTTATAATATAATGTAAAGTTGACATTGAATATGCCCAGATAACATTGATCGTGTCTGATAATAATATAATGATTGTGAACTATGTATTAATATTATTAGTTAATATGATTATAATTTTAATTTTGTTGGAAAGCTCTGCATTATCACAGTTTATTTGCAGAATGACTTCCTAGTATTGAATCTTTTTGCCCATTATTCCACAACAAAAAAACCTTTGAAACAGTTTTATATAGGAGTCTTTCTTAATACAATTTCAGGATCTTAATTTCTTCTATCACCCTTTACCAGTAATGTTGAATTAATATTTTTAATACTTTTTGCTTTTTATTTCTGAAATGTCATTTTTATCAATCTGACATCAAAGTAATTATAATTCCTTTTCTTTAACTTGTTGAGTGAGATTAACTTTAGAAATCAAGTGCATTTATTTGCATATATCTTTATAACTAGGAGCTTATACATATTGCCAGCACTACTATAAATCAAGACTTATTAGAGATGGATATATTATTCAAAAAGATTGTGAGAGTATTCTTTTATTGGTTTTAATTCTTTGATTATTTTTATTTTATATTTAAATATATTTTTTTCTATTCGTATTTACATATAATTCAACTCACGATTAAGTAATCTGCCTTTCATTTTTTGTATGCTAATAAACTTTATTTTAAAATAAAGGCATGAAAATATTTTCAATGTTTTTTACATTGTTCACTGTAAGATAGCAGTCACAGATACAAAAATAATCTAGTGATGTGACTTCAAATCTTTACTTTAATATACAAACTAAAATGTTATAAGACATTTACATCCCTTCTACTATGTTATTTATATGATGATTTGCTTTTACACGAATTATGGACTGATTGATTTATATATCTATTTTATGATCTCTAACTCACCATTCCCTATCCGTTCCTATTAGTTCTGTATTATCTTGATACACTCACTTTACTTTTTACAGTTAACAGTAATGTTTTTGTGTTTTATTATATATATATATATATATATATATATATATATATATAATATACAAATATATATATATATATATATATATATATTTGCAGAATATAATTTTCCACTTCAAATACTAATCGGTTCACTGTCACGTTCAATCTTGATCAGCATTTAGCATTATCTATGCAAATTATTTTCTCAATATTTAAAATTTTTCTTTGTTATTAGCTGCCAATATTTCAAGTTTCTATGTAATAAAACTTTTAATTTATAAGTCACTGATATATACTTTATTATTACCTTCACATTTCAGTTCATCTTAATTCGTTCTTCACTTTACATTATTTAAAAAGGCCAATTATCTGTTCAGTTTACAAATTAAAAACTTTAAAAATCAATATCCCAATTTTTCAAGGTCTAAAGACAAAATTATCTATAGCTGATTATTCATTGCCTTTCCAATCTAAATTACATCTTTTTTCTACAAAATATTTTACAAATTATGTATCTTAACTGTATAATTTTTGCACTTATCTACAAATCATTTAATTATATTTCCACCCTCTTCAATCCAAATGTTAAATTATGTTAAGATAAATTTAATATTGTTAGTTAGTTACAATCTAGTGTTGTTAAACTTTAAAAAAAAAAAAAAAAAAAAACTTTTCAAACAAAAGAAAAAATATCAAACATTTTTCAACAGTAAAAATATCTTCATATTTGATGTTACTTAATGATTTATTATACACACATATAATTATGTATATTTATTAAATATGGTATATACATGAGAGAAATACATATTAAATTATTGCAGAAATATATAGTGATATATTATTTCTTGTTTATTTACACAAACATATCGTAATGAAAAAGAATCCACAGTGCTGAAGAAGATTATTAGACAGTCAAAATTGTCAAAAAATTTAATTGAAAACATTATCAAAGTGATTTTGTTACAGAGAGTTTTGATTTTAATATTACAATCAATTATTTATAATTGGGATGTAGCTTTTATAAACATAAAAAAAGAAGAATTAAAATATTTAAATTTGTAAATGTTTATATGCTTATTAAAAATAAGTTCCAGAAAAGGTAATTTGTGATTCTTACTGAAGATAAAATCTTTGATTATAAGAGGAGATTACCATTGCTTTCCAACTAAAATTAATTTTTTTATAGTATTTAATGTTCAAAATTAATCAGAAAATATGTAATTGAATAGTTAGTTAATTTCTTAATAGGAACATGTGAAATTGGAGCATCAAAAATAACTTATTGAATTTATATTTAAGAATCTTTAATTTTTGATTTTGCTACAATACAACTAAACCGAACCATATGAGACATTAAAAACATTTTTACTACCAAAACAAGATGCAAATTTGTTGTTAACTGGACTGAATGAATTACTAGAGAAGTAGGGTGAAGAGAAAGGTATCTCATATTGGATGGATTGCAATCAGACATTTTTGGGGCTTGATGTCACGTGATTTTCTTAAATGGTAACCTTTTGATTATTTATTTAATATTTATTTTTCTCCAACAATTCAACTATGATTTGAATGATGGAAAGTGTTATCCAAATTTTTAAATAAGAATTGTGAGAACGATTACATAATATAATTTATGATTTTTTTAGGAAGTATAAATAATGGAAATATAAATTATGAGTAATTAGTTATTTAATTACATAATTAAAAAATAATTTAATTTACTTACTGCCATATCATTGATTGTTTGTCGGACATTCTTGTAATCGCTCTTCAGAATCTTGCGTATAGATTTTAGAAGCGTTTTGTCTTTTTCGGAAAGCATCTTAAAATAGTAAAATATCATAAAATAATTAAAAAAATATCACGTATTTTGGAGCGTATATGTAACATAAACAATTACAGAATTATTTTGCAAAGGAGTCTAAAGTTTATTATTGCGAAAAAAATCTTTCAAATGGTTTTCTTTTAGCGTTTTTCTTAAGTCATCACACAAACCAAAACATTAGTTTAAAAACAAACAGTTTCTTTATTAGTTTCAATATTTTTATGTTAAAACATTTATTTTTGCACACAGATGTCATTATTTAACACTGCCTCAAGTTTATCCAAATTTAAACAAATTTTAATGTTAGCACGTTGCTCCATCATTGAGTTATAATACAAAACCCTAACATATTTTATGTCATAACGTGTGATGCAGGCATGGCAGTGCTTTAAAATTTTTGCGATAAATAGTTAAATTATGCCACTATGAACTGAAGAAGGACTAGGAAGTAAATCAGTTATCAGTCACATTTTTAATGGAATAAATCCAAGATATATGCTGACACAGCTAAAATCTCAATTTCATCATATGTTTACAAACAAATGTAAACATTAATAATTTCCATGGCTATGATATAACTAGGCAAAATATCAATTAGAAGTTGTCATGGTAACTTCCATGCATGGATTAATGCAGTAGTAGAGCTTCTGACTTGGAAATAGGAGATACCAGGATTGCTCGCTGCTTTGACATTTGCAATTCCGGTGCAGTTTTAATGCTCATCCTTCTGTTGTTTGCAGTTCTGGCACTTGAACAACTTATGAACTCCTGGGGATCAAACTTCTTATGATACCTCCTAAACAATAAAGCATTTTTATGAACCCCTGAGCAATAAAGCCATTAGCTTTTTTATGACTAACTGAAATTACATTATATAGTGATGGTGATGATGTAAAGCCAAACGTAAATTAACGTTTAGTTTATTTTTCTAAATAATATAAAGATGCAGATAAGATTAATAATTTATACCTATAAAATCTGAATATATAATAACTTTCTAAATATTTTTATAATTAAATAAGATTCTCCTATAAAGTTAAAGATAATAATTTGAAGATTTGGATGGAAGTTTAGATGTCAATATTAAATTTAACAAGAATTCTCATAGCATTTTACAGATAAATTTCAGCTTTTTAAAAAACAAAGATAATACTAATTTAAAAGTGGCATTTCCAATTGAAATCTACTGAAGTAAACTAAAGGCAGCTTGAAACTAGTTTGGGGGATAGAGATATTTGTAAAGCTTGTTAAGAACTATTAGCATGCTCATTATACACACACACACACACACACACACATATATATACATATATATATATATATATATATGTAGGGAGTGTATAAATATGCTCAAACAAGCTCTTATTTAATAAGTGGGGTAAGAGAAAGTATTTAAAATCTTTATCTAGAATATTCTTATCCCCAGACCAATTGGTTTCGAGCTAATGATTCATCTCAGTGAAGAGCTAGAATATTCAGACACTAGATCTACGATATCAACTCAACACCCAGCACTTATTTAATAGATAACTACTGAGAGAAAAAGCTGAAATTTTCAGACACAAAAATATCTTTAAATCCAGCTATCTAACTCAAATAGCTATATGGGACTGAAGAAATTCAGATCTACCATATATTAATAGTTTTAGCATCGCCAAAGCCTTAAAGGTAAAATTATAATAACTGATAAAGCAAGTCATATATAACGTGACATTGCTTTTAAAAGCTTGTATTTACAAATAGATGTTAAGGCTATTAATATATGATGGATATGAATTTGATTCAGTCTCATATAACTATTTGATTAGATAGCTGGATTTCAAGACATTTTTGTGTCTGAAAATTTCAGATTTTCTTCTCAATAGTTACATATTGAATAAGTGCTGGGTTTTGAGTTGATATTTTAGATCTATTGTCTGAAAGTTTTAGCTCCTCAGTGAGAAGAGCCATAAGCTCAAAAACAATTTGTCTCGGGATAAGAATATTCTGATAGGGATTTTAAATATTTTCTCTTATCGTACTTATTAAATAAGAGGTCTTTAAACTATTTGTACGCTCCCAATATTACATATTAGTAAATACAAGCTTTTAAAAGTAATGTCACATTATATATATATATATATATATATATAATGTTTTCACGGTTATATGATGTAGATAAATTATAACTTTTTGGGCTGTACCATGTATTGTTTTCCATTAAACACTGATATTTCGACGGACTATATATTTAATTCATTAAACACATTACTTCCATTCTCAACTAATCGTTTCAATACAACTGATTAGCAAATAATTCCAACTAATTCTTCTGCTGTTTTGAGCTCTTTGCATATCCACAATCCTTCCATGTAATAATATTTGGTAGTCTGAAATCAAAAGCAATGTTACATGTTTTTCAACAAATATGGCGATTTGTCTATCACTGCTACATCATGTTTTCAGACCATCTTTTTTCTATTTACGTTTTTTCTAAATAAATAATTTAATTAGACAAATTAAATATATAAAAAATAGTTTAGATGAAATTACATTTTTTTAAAAATTATTTTTTTAAATTTATAATATTTGAGCTTATAAGATCAGAATTACCAATCTTTAAATACATTAAGTATTAAAATAAACCTAATAATTTTTTTTTATCCACAAAAGATATTTGATAGTGTTTAATTGTTTATATATGCATTAACTTCAATAATGTTTGACTACCCATAACTTATACTTTAAACATATATCAAGAATAAATATTTTTTTATTTATTTATTGAAGAATTGCTCTTTTCCCACTTTAAATCTACTATGACATTTTTATTTGATTTGTACCATAATAAATATTAATTTTTATGACTATTGATCTATCTTATTATATTTTAATAACTTTCATTCAGGTTCTTTGCACAGAAAAACTGGAATTAAGAAGTCAGTTCAAATACCTCATACTCATGGATTTGTTAATATTATGATGTTAATTTATATATGCATACTATATATATAAAATGCATCTGTATTATATATATATATATGTTAATTCTAATGTTTTCACGGATAAAAGATGTCATATTATTATTACTATTTGTGGGATATTCCGTGTAGTGAAAAAGCTAAATGCTGACGTTTCAGTACAATATCAAGTACCTTCCTCAGAGCGTCCTCTTTCTCAAATCATAAGAATGCATGTGAGATTTAAAATCGTTTTTATCGTTTTCTTTCTCCTCATATTTAAATTCTATTGGTTGAGAAGTTTTAAAATTTATTTTCTCTTCCAATAGTTTCTTCCAAATGTTGTTAATCTTCTTTAACTCACACCTTTCATGTATGCTCTTGGGCCTTTTAAAAAGCTCTCTCTCTCTCTCTCTCTCTCTATATATATATATATATATATATATATATATATATATATATATATATATATATATATATATATATATATATATATAATATTTAAATACATGTATGTTGTCTATACTAAAGTTAATGTAATTAGTGTATCCAATATACATGTATTTAAATATTACACATTCAGCCTATACTCTGCCCATCCCTCTTTTGCATATTTAAATAGACATATTTAGGTTCTATTTGTAAGGAGTCAGAGTGACAACGTCAATATGGTGTTGGTATCAATAAGGGCTTTGAAAATTCCATCTTCAGACTTTCAATAATATGGATGGCTGAAACGTTGGAGGGTAGAAAATATTGAAGCTTATCCATTAAAGTTTGAAGATTTGTCATCTTAAATATATTGAGCACTGATTGCATATATGTGTGGTAGATGGCGATTTGGACCAACTGATGAGTGCTGGTTCAACACAAAATGTGAACATTGGAGATCGTTTAACTTTTTCACATTTATGTGGTCAGGTTATCGGTTGTATAAGATGGAGTGAATAGCGACAGGCAGGTTGAATGTCTGTGTATGCATTTTGAAAAATTATTGTATACTTGCAGTTCAATAAACAATATATATTTTATTCTAAACAATGTTTAACAACACAATTATTATAGGCTATGTACATGTCTGTACACAAAGAAATCTTAGAACAAAATATAGTATAGTTCGCAATTCGTGCTCCACTATACTTGCATTATACATATCTGAAAAATCCAATTTATGTTACAAGATCAGATTACTAGTAAATTATGTATAGAACTTTATGCCTGTAGAGATTAATTATAAACAATATAAATAACAAGTTTCTTCATAGAGGAAATCTAACATTGACATTTTAATGGTTGCATTAAAATTTTCAGAGTAATTTCGTTGATATATAACAGTTTGTGTCTGAGATAAAATTAAGTTTGCTATTTTATGTTGGATCTTAACACTATTTTAAATAGAAAAATCTTTTTCATAAGCATTTTTATTATAATTTAGTAATAGAATATTCAAATTTAAGTATAATATTTCTTAATTGTAATTAAATAAATTTGGTTTTAAAATAGATTTGTAACGTCAAAGTTTAATTAGATTATAGTTTTAATGAAAAGCTTTCATTTGCAAATAAATTTTTTTTTTCATAATAAAAAATAAATACAAATAAGTTAAAAACTTCTCATTATCCTATATTTACATATTACCACTATTACATATATTAAATTATTAATAATAAAAAAAAGATTTTACCGCAAGGCAAGCTGAATTCCAACGTAACTGAAAATTTCTTAGGACTATTGGCTCTCTGATCTCTTTTGGTAATACAAAGCTGATAGAAGCATTAAAATGATATGCTAAACAGGCTAATAATATTCGGCCTTCACCTCGTGTTACCTAAATTTAATAAGTATGAACATTTATTTTAAGATACAATTTAATAAATAATAATAATAATAATAATAATAATAATAATAATAATAATAATAATAATAATAATAATAATAATAATAATAACAACAACAACAACAACAACAACTTTACTGAAATGCAGAATTATAATCAACGAAAGAGCAACAAGATGTTTGCCCCGGAACATAGCTATAAAAAGAGGCAAAAATAAATAAAAATAAACCACTTTTTTAATCTATTAAAACAATATTACCCACATATATACCTTAACATAAAATTCTATACCCGTATTAAATTTTACTACTTTTTAAAATTTAAGTTTAAATCTTTATTAAACCAACAAACAAAGCAACCACAAACAAAGAAAACAACAAAAAACAATTAAGATATAAATTTAATGCAAAATAAGTTTGTAACTATGTTTTATTTTATCACTGAAATGTAATTTTAGTGTATAATATAAATTATTTTATCGAGTACAAAATCCAATTTTTTAAAAAAAAATAATTTTAACAAAAGTCACAATCAGTAAATCAAATCCGTCAGGAACTGCATTTTCCGCCAAGAGAAAACAAACTAATTTATAATTAATAAAATTCATTTAAAATAAAAGCATATGTATGTATGTATGTATATTTCTTATTTAATATAAACTTTGCTTTAATATTTGGAATTTTTAAGGTAAAATAGCAAGCTGTAATGTGTAGATGAAATGGTTTTTTTTTTTTTTTTGCACAAAAACGCTAGTCATCAAATAACTCGATTACAAAAGCTTTTTGTTATGGATTTTATATTAGTCTGTAGATGATATCATGGCAAAATAATCCAACCATACTACTCATTCCAATATATCACTACTGGAATTTTAAATATACTATATTGTTCACATATATCCATATAATAAATATAATCGTAGAAACTTATAAATATTCAAATATTTTAAACGTGAGGGTGAGAATTCGTATAACATATAGAAGAAATAATATGTGCAATGTTTGTTCAAAAAAGAAATAATATATTGAAAACAATAAATAAAACGGGAGCAATTTCAAATAAATCATTTTATTAATTTATATTAGAAAACCAATTATTAATTGAGATATTTAATAAAATATATTCTAATGTAATTTATAAAATGAGATTTGAAATTACCCCTGGCCCAGTCAAATTAGTCGAACCTAAAAACCAGAGTCAATACACAGCAACCCCCTTCTTTAGAGTTTTCAAAACATTATTTTTTTTAAAGGATGTATAGGACAGGTATAAATTTACATATAACAGAAGCTTTTTATTACTAGCTCTGTAATGCTGACATCTAAAGAATCATGCTAGAAATTAAATTTTCAATTAAAAACAAAGTATGAGATTATTAAATAGGATTATCTGCAAAAATACGAAAACTATAATTATTCATCTTAAATGAAAAAAAAAAAAAACATTATAAAAATGTAAAAAGTACCAGAAAATGTAAAAACTATCTATTATTTGACTGAACTATAAAAAAGTGCTCTATCTACATGCTAAAAGTGTAAATGAACATTGAAAATACTGTTAAAACTATCGGAATAATTTTAAAAGCCTCTCAAATTTTTTCTATTAAATATAAAAGTAGACCTAGTTAAATGCTATTTGCTTAGTATTCAAGCATGGAATCTGAAAGTTACTAGTTATAAAAGAATTTATTCTTCTTTTTCAAACAAGTTTATAGTTTATCTCCTATGTTAACAAATATTATGAAAAAATCAAAAAAGGTTACGGTCTTTTACTAAAAATTTAATAAAAGTATCTTATTAGTATTTATATATTTCCAAAAAAAGGTATAATAGTGTGGAAGTTATTTAATACATTTGTAAAATATATTACACATAGAAAAAAGAAATATGAATAACTCTATGCTATGTGTTTAATTAAAAAAATCAGATATATTAATTTTTAATTGAGATTTAAGTTTATATCTGAGCTAGAGACAATCTCTAGTTTAATAAATGATTTCATTTCTATATTTATCTAGAGTGGATTATGTGAAATTTATGGGTGAAGTAAGTTTCATACTTATAAATCAAAATGTAACGTTTACTATTGATAAATATTGTTTAAGTGATAAAGATATATATAAGAGATAGTGACTTGAGCCAATTGATGAGTGCTGATTCAGCATGAAATACATTTTAGGGGACATTTGTCTTTTATTGTACCTTTATTTATTTTTTCTCATATGTCATAGCATCTGCCGGAGGCGAACCCACAACCGTCCGCAACCAACTACTTGCTTGCAAGGCACCTGCGATGACCTCTCGGCTAACAACCTTTATTCATAAGTTTTCAAAGGAATGTGTGGTGATGAAAAGGTTAATTAATACATTTATAAAAGTAAATTTATGTCTTTTATGCTAAAAATCTTTTATTAAAATAACATTGTATTTATAAAAGTCTAAATCAAATTTACTAGATAAAAGCAGTTTTGATGTTATAAAACTTCTAATGATGACAGTTCTGTTTTTATTCTGACCAAATTAATTGATATTGATTTTAGTCATTAAAAACGCAATCAATTACATAAATGTTTAATAATTTTTAATTATTTTGGAGGAGGTATATAATATCATAGAAATATTTACTATGATTATAATCAGGCGATTGCTTTCAGACCTAAATTGGTTAATTTTTTAAAAAAAGTTGTATAATGCCAGTATAATAGATTTAGTTAAAACATCACTAGTACTAGCTATTTTAATATTTATTGCTATTAAATAACTGGAAACTTAACTAAGTGTATTCTAAATGAAATAAATGAAAAAAAGAATGCTTTAACTATAGTTATTAAAAATCTATACACATGGTCTTGCTAACTTTCATTTTATCGATATTTTTCAGTCAGTGTTGGACAGAAACCTCAGCAGTTAAAATAAAATCCAAAGTATCTCTATTTCATTTTTATATTTATATGTCGAATCATACGAGAACATAAATAAAAGCAATCAACTGATTAATAATCCACTGATAAGTGTCTAATATAACTTTTCAAGGCTATAACCCATTTTCTTTGAAGTGATTATACTTTGATTATAGGACATCTAAATTTGTTACCTAAATGTTTAATTTTTACATGGTTAATTACTACAGTGGAAATAGATTTTTATATTCTTGATTAAGATAGTTATAGTACCTTGTTAATTTTTTTCATGGAATGATTAATGAGTACTGTGATATTTGCAAATCTTCATATATTTCTATATCTGCCTACTATAATCATGCTTCGAGCTTGATGCTTAGAATAGAACTATTTATTCATAATGAACCACATTGCAAGTAGAATAATCATACTTATTTTCTATTGATTGCTATTGCTGATGATTGTATATTTTAAAAATCTTTAAGCATTCCAGAAAATCAAAATCAATTGTAATAATCAAATTTATTTTCTTTTGGTTATTATGGCTGATGATTGTATATATTAAAAATGTTTAAGTATTGCAGCAAATCAAAATCAATATATTGATCCCAGGCACAATTAATATGATCAAACAATGACATGTGAATATCTTTCAAGTTAAAATTGTAAATTACTCAGTATAACTTAAGAAAAGATATAAAATTATGATCATAAGAAAAATTAAAGTGGACAAATATTAGCTTTGAAATATTGATTCAGTATTTTATAAACTTTTAACCCTCTTCATTTTTTTAAAAGTAATGAAGATATTTCAAAACACAATGATTCTAATCCCATTAAAATTTTTTTATAAACATATTTATTAATCTGAGGCATTTTGGTGAAGTTAAAAAACTTTGTTTTATAAAGCAGCTAACAATAAATTATATTTAAAAAAGGATGTGATATCATATAAAATAATTTCTTCTTTGATAAAAATCAGATTCATGCAGCAACTGATACAAAATACTTCTATAAAGAGCAAATGCTACTAGTAATTGTAGCAGTCCATAGCCCAATTGCTACAATATTTTTTTTTTTATCAAAGGATATAACATTTCTTATTCAGTAGAGCAGTCTTCAATTAAATTTATTTTTTAATTTATATCACTGTAAACAGAAAATAGAGATACATGTGATTTAAGATGGTTTTGGTTTTTAAAAAAATTAAAGTAAAAATATTTAGTAATTGAAATGTTGGTCACCAGCGAACTTAGCATATGTGGTTTAAATGAGTTAAAAGATGCTATACAGTTGGTTAAACACATTTTCAGGGAAAAATGGCTGTTCTCTATGTGAAATTTAATTAGTATTATTTTAGCTTCTTTGCTATAAATTTGTGTTATTTATTAGGCAATAAATTTAAAGATTTATATATAACTGTGCACTAGCTAATCTTAATTTTGATATCTGATTAATATTCAAATAAAAATATTTTTTAAGGATAATTTTTCAAACAGTGGCAAAAAAGATATTATAGTATGTAAATAGCTTTAATTTGTGAAGCGCAGATAGTTGAAAATTGAAATAAACCGAGATACTGCTAAATCTCTAGCACTTGTTATAACACTTAACTGACAGCCAACCAGATGTCATGGATAACCTTCCAAATGACATCCAAACCTAAACACACAACAATGATTTTACGAGAAAAAGGCGGCCACCCTATTCTCTACTTTTCTTTTTATATATCTAAGCCAGTCATAAGCATTTAGGTTTGAAAGCTTGGGAAAAAAAATTAAAAGTTTTTACTTAAAAAAAAGCAAAAAAAAATAATAATAGTTGTTTGAATCCAAGTGGGCAAAATTTGGAAAGTAAATTAAAATTATTTCTTTTAAGTAGAAAAGTTACAGACAATATGACTAGACATGTCATTATTGTTACAAAATGACTTTCTCGCTGTTTAACTAGAAGGTAAAGCTGATAGACAAAATTTAAGTTATCAGCATTCTGCATTTGACAGCTTCCGAAAGTATTGATTGGCTTACTTGTAAAAAAGTGATAGAAAGAACTCTGCATTATATTTTTTAAAGTTTTGTTTACTTTTTAAAATAAGCTAAGGGGATTGTGACTCTGTAATGGGAATTTAACGACTATTTAATTTTTTTTAATGCAGTGATAGGTAAATATATTTAAGAACTAAGAAGTCCATGGTTTAAAAATCTGCCACTTTCAATGGACAAACATTATATGATCTCCCAAGTAACAAACTATTCAACTATTTTGCTACATGTGTTTAGATATTAATAGAAAGATAAAATCATGAGCTAAAGGCATTTGAATTGAAGTTCAACTTGTTATATATTTGGGCTCAAATGTCACATGAATGCCAGAGTAACTTAGGTATTCTATTATTATTTTCTTGCATAAATTAGTACAATAGCAGAGTGATGGATTGGGAACTATAAATCCCAGCTGCACTTCTAGTATGTAAATGTCATGTGATCTTTTGAACAAGAAAAAAATTCATTTAATACATTTAAAAAAAATATTCGGATAGAGTGTTATTGGAGTAACCTAGTAGCAGATTGGTCATTTCATAATTTCATTCAGTTAGAATAAATCAGTTTTTTTATTTACCTCAGAATTGTTATTAGAACCTTTGGCTTAAATACCACCACCAAATTACACAGAGCAAAAAAGATTATATAAGACGAAATAATATTATTATTAATTACAATTAAAATTGCTGTAAAAGTTATATGTTCATAATAATTTATAAATGAAAATTATAACCTCCATTGATTCCTTTTCTTGAGTTTCTTCTTCATATTGCTGTGAATCTTCTTGGTTATTATCTTTCTGTAAAATAAATAAATAATAAATATTTTGTAAAAACTAACTAATATATAATTTTTTTTCAACGTTTCAATGTAAAATAATATATGCATTTTTCAAATTCTTTAAATGATTTTGCAAATTAGTAGAAAAGCTTAATTATCAGTAAAGCAACTGTAAACAGTGACAAAAAAATAATATACCAACTGGATCAACTGTTTTCATAAAGTAGTTAGCTCAAGCTACACAAACGGAAATAAATTTATTTAATACTATTATTAACGCTCGTTCAACGGGTTTCCTAAATGGTTTTTTTTAAAAATTTATCAAAAAATGCTGATACCCCCCTTTTTTTAACTGTCTATTGGCGAATTCAACTTATGGCATTAGAAGCCTTTTACCTTCTATTAGTTATTACCTAATTGTGTTAATATCAGCTATCAGGCATTTAGTCTGTAAAAAATAAATAATCAAATAAATTAAAAAAATGTAGCAAACCTTATTACATTATCTATGTAAGAGTCTCTCAATGAGTTAAAGTCAACATGGGTATGACAACAACAAGAGCTTTGAGCATTCCGTCATCAGATTTTCAATAATGTAGATGACTGAAGAGTTGAAGGGTGGAAAAGATTGAAGCCTGCCCATTAAAGTATGAAGATTTGTTATCTTAACATAAAATGAACACTGATTATAAATATGTATGGGAGTTGATTATCTGGACCAACTGATGAATGCTGGTTCAGCATAAAATATGCATATTGTAGAACATTTATCTTTGTCACATGTTTGTGGTCATGTAAATCGGTTATATAAGATGGACTTGATAGCTGAAGGGAGCTTGAAAGTTGTGTTTAAATCCCTTCTAATTATATCTAAGTTCAGTATACATATTATACTTGTATTCAAATATTATATATATTGTGCCCTTATCTATAGGTCATAATAGGGTAGAATGGTCAATTACTAAAAAATTTTAAATTTTAAGATATGTTTGTATGATATATAAATAATAGTAGGATAATTAGATTTTATAGTACAATTTAAAGCTGAAAATACCTGGTATATAAAAGTGTAATGGATTATTTAAAAGGAACAGTTAAATAAAGATTAAAGATATCCTTGCTTATGGTTGTAAAAGCTGGCCATATAAAATAACACAGCTATGAATAGTTAAAAGTATATTAACAATCCAATTGTAATGTTTTAAAACTAATAAATTAAATAAAAAAAAAACGATATGTAATATTATAGTTATATTTAATAGTCAAAATTAATCTAATATATTTTAAAATAGACTTTAGGATGGTGAGAATTATATTTGGTGCTACATTTTTAAATTATTTTCCAAATTTTTATAAAATATATCAGTTTTGGTAATTTAGACCGAGATGTAAATTAAAAAATCATCTGTTAAAGTTAGTAATCATGTGACTGTATATTATATACCTTCACACACACGCTTGTTAGACTAATAATAAAGTTTGTGAAGTATAAAACTAAATATAATTGCTATTGATCCTTAAAGTAAAAGTGGAAATATTAAATATTGTTTTAATAACTGTTTTAAAGTTTAAATGATTTTGATAAAATTATAATTGAATTTAAAAATACTATTCTAAGTAATATTTAAGACATGACGTCATAAATTCTTTATTTTAAAGGGCTTAATCTATTATAAAACTAAAATGTGTAAATTTGTTCGCGCTAAAAAAGTCATTAACCAATCAAAGGAGGTATTTTAGCAGACAAAATATAAGAATTAGACGAAGTGGGAGAAAGTAATGTGTAAGTGAAGGAGGAAGTAACATATTTTTTTAGCTGGATAAGACCGTAAGCTAGAAAAGTGATATAATTTTAAAATTTTGTATTTATTTTAAAAGTTTTTTTTAACATATAATATTTTGACTGCCTTTACATGAAGGGCTAATTTTAAAAGTTTTCTTGCCAGTAATTTTATTCAAGTTCAGCCAAAACCTTGCAGTAAAAATGGAAGTACTAAAGGAAAAAAAATACCTAAAAATATTGCTAAAGGAAAAATATTTGTAAAGTGCCTCGATACAGCTTTATTTATGCTCAACCAGAAACTTATTATTGTAGCTCAGAGAAATATAATTTGGACGCTATACGGAAAACTTAAAAAAAGAAGTTACTTGCCGTCAGGAAAATTTATGACGCACAAATTTATAAGGCTACTCTGAAGTTTTTTTTTTATTCTTCTCTATGGGAAAATTAAGATGCGAATATTATAAAGAAAAAATTATGTAAAAGTTATAATGAAGAAAAAATGTTTATCTTTTTAAAGGAAACATCACAAAAAAATATAGTACCAGAATTTTAAAAGAAGGAAAAAAGTTAAAGAATAATGATATGAAAGTGCTATTGTGTTTTTATGAAAAAAAAAAACAGAAAAACTTTATCTAAAAACAATTAAAATAGTATAAAGTGTTCATTATAAAAAAAAAAAAACGCTTAATAAAGATAGAGATTAAGAAAAGGGAAATTTAAAGTACTTAATGAAAATGGATCCATGGAAACAGAAAATTTTTATTGAATATTTAAATAAAAGTACCTAGAAGATGCATCATAAAAGTCGCGCGGGAAAATATTAGCAAGAAAATATTAGAAGAGAATATGTAGACGTTTTCTTTATGGGATTAATTGATATCATAATTAATAATTGTATTAAATATTATAAAAAACCAAGGATTGTCATCTATGAATATTTATTAAACAGAGTAATAATTGTTTTACCTTAAAATAGAACATCAAGTGACTGAAGAAGAAATAATAAACATTTTTTTTTAGCTTTAATATGAACGGTTTTCAAGAAAATTTGATGAAGAAGTTCAGTAAATATAGTTTAAATATTTTTTACTAATTTATTTTAAAATATAAAATGTTATGTGAGATTAGGGAAAACATATAAACATAAATTTAGTAATATTGAAATTTAAATATAATAGCTTGATAAAATTATAGAAATATTGTTTAAAATAAAGTGTATGGATGTGAATATTATATCTACAAGGATCAATGGGATGGTGAAGCCTATGGAACGCGATCGAGAAGATAAAGATTGTTTGGTAATATTGATATTTATTTATAATGCATAATGTATTTTTTTTAGATCATCTATTGATTAAGAATGAAGTGTGAAAGTTTAAATTATATGTACACATTTTATACAACATTTTAACATATTATGAGATAGGAGTAATTCGGAATATGCATGCAATAATTTATTTAAAGTATATTAATAATATAATTTAACAGAACAATTGTGTGATTCTTTTGAACTTTCATGTAATAAAGTATTCAGATATTTAAGTAGTTTGTATGACTAAATATACGGAGGAAAGTAGTAAGCAAGCTGTCTTATAGAACAGTGGAATAGTTTTAAAATAAATGAATTTTATTATTGTTAGTAATGCAGATATGTATTTGTCGATGTACAGTATAGAAAAAATCTTGAGAAATAAGATCGGATAGTGACTTGGAAGTACTAGTGGAAAGGAAACCAAGATGATGTTTTTTTTTTTAAGAAATAGGAAAAATAAAGGATTTGGATCATATTTAGTTTTGTGTGATTTCAGTATAGTTAACTAAGCCCTATGACTGAACACATATAGTTTGGACAGTGTTTTTACATATCTTTAAACTTTTGATGTTATAATAAAGCTGAAGAAATAGCTTTAGCATCATTACTATGATAGAGGTTGGTAGACAGGTAAAGGTCACTCCTCTATAGTGTCTTTTAACGCACTGTGCCATGATTGTCAAGATATATGACGAGTAATATTCTAGTTGTATTTTGATCCTATGCATCTATCTTCGCTATCCTTATTTTGTGAATCTGCATCGGTCAGAAAGATATTTTCAAAGAAATAATGAATAAAATAGAACTGAAGATATGTTATCGTTTATGTAAGAATAGTTTATTTGCTGGAATGTATAAAATTGTGTAACTTTAAAATTGAAAGTCCAAAATATCATAAAGAGAGAAAGAATCATATAATACATTGTAAAATTAATTCGGAAATGAATATAAGATTTTTTGAAAAGAAATCTAAACCAAGTATTTAAAAGTGATAATAAAATTTGAATGAATTTTTTGTTAAAATAATATTTAGAAAATAAGTATTGCATATTTATTAAGAAAATAGTTCAATAAGGTATAATAAACATATACTTGTGCATGGTATGTTAATAGTTGTAATTATATCATCCGAAGTAAGGCTTGAATGAGAATATTAGGATTAATAAACATCGGATAATGAACAATAAAAAAACCTAATACCGAATGTAGAACAATGTTTTGACTTTGTAAGATTCCATACAACCAATATAAAACTAGAATTTTATTGTTTTGTAGAATTTTTACTACGAATGTAAATTTTGTAAAAAAATATAATTTTAATAATATTAGGGATGCAAAGTGTTAGTGATAATCATATAAGAAATGCATTTTGTAACAAGCTAACCATAATAATAAATCAAATAATAATACTGTATTTTCTTAAGCGTTTTAAAGATAAGATTTAACTAGGAAAAATAAATAATATTTTGATTTCATTTTTATAAACTAGTAAACTAAGTTGAGATAGGAGAGTAAGGGATATCCAATGTACATAATGTAAAAATATTGTTAATTTATTTATGTTGTTAATAAACTTTGTTTTTTTTTAATTTATTTTAAAGTTGTGTGCCCACGTTGTTATTTCTCCACATGGATGCATGAAATCACGATACATTTATAATTGAAACAGACATATAGATTTTGCACAAAAGGTAAACATAAAAGTGTTATAATAATTTTGAGAATTTATTGGTATGTTAAAATTAAAAGATCATAATTTTATATTATTTATTGGTCATAAGTCGGTTGCCACAATATTACATTAAATTATATGCTAATGTTGCCACACGTATTCTGTTGTCAGATTATTAAATACTACCGCGTACGTATTTATTTATTTCATTTAGGAAGAAATAAGAGTATATTATATTATTATTGTTATTATTATTTTTATTATTATTAGTTGCTGTGTAGTAGATTATGACATAAAATTCCCTTTTCATATTTTACTACCGTAATTTTAAATCAGTTAAAATACAATTTATGAACCTGAGATTTTATTTTATTTTATTTTATTTTACTTCATTTTATTTAATTGAGCTAGATTCTTGTTATAAAGAAGATTAAGATATGATTATTATTTTTAATCGTAATGAATAGAGCTTAGAAAGTCGTAAGAATACTATAAGTTAGTTATTTGGTATAGTGTTCTTATGCCATTGAGTTAGTATCGTGTGGATAATAGCTCAATGTAGTCTATCTCATTCCCGTATTATCACTCCATGTCTCATGAAAATAGTAAATATTTGTTAATTCATTTTAAAATTGAACCGTATTTGTATTTAGAAATTAGAGCTAGTAATCATTTTAATCAATGCTGAATATTTCATTTATTTATTTGTTAACTGAGCTAGAACCCGGAATATTCGTAATAAACAATATATTTTGGGGTGAGGATGCGCGGGGGGAGGTTAGAATATATATATAAATCAAGAAATACTTATTCTTCTTATAAATAAAAAGACCCAACCGATAATTAAAACAACAAAAGAACTATTTTAAAGCCAAGATAATCGAAATATTTGACAATTTGAAACTCAAGGTATAAATTATATATAAAAATAAAATCAAAAAAGAGTTGAACAATCAAAAGCCAGGAAAGAAGATAAAAGGCATAAAAAAAATAAGGGTTTGAAGAAAAATAAACAAAACGAAAAAATTCATTAGCAAAAATGAGTAGGACTCATTTCAAGCTACTTCTACAAAATAGCATCAGTTCTGAAGTGATCTATCACCATAAATCCAGACCAGATTCAAGATAAAGGTTGCATTCATCTACATTATTACTTTTACGAATTTAAGGGTAAATCATAATTGTGACTATTTTAAATTACTACAATTTAATGTACAAATCCCAAATTTCTTGCACTCATACATTTGATAACATCAATTTTAGATTAATACAATGATATTATTAATCATTTATTAGATTATATATTTTAGTCCAGACAACTTGCTGTAATTTGATATTAATGAATACTGAACATATTAATAAAGATATAAATGAAATTTGTGCTTTAGGCCAAGTGAAGAGTGCTGATTTAGCCAGAAATACATCTTGTGGATTATTTATTATTTTCATAAATCTTTATTTACATGGTTCAAATATGTGTGATGAAATAAAAAAATTAAGTAAATTTTAAATTGCAATAACAACTTAGCATCTCAACTAAAAAAATAATTGTAAATAATTATTTTTTTAAAATAATTATTTTAAAATAATTATTTTTTGTAAATAATTATTTTTTTAAATAATTATTTTTTTAAAAAAATATTAGTACTTTGATTTATATTCTTTCACAACCTAGAATCATTAGTATCAGTAATAGCAATAATAAGTGAGTCGAAATTGACCACAAGTAGATTAATTAACTTAACTACTGAAAAACAGGTAAAACTCTCTATGCAGTAGTGCCACTCAGTGCAAGTTAGAGTAATCAATGGATGCCAAAAGGCTTATGAATAAAATCCCTATCTAGTGCCTAGCTTGCACTGAGTGGCACTACTGTGTAGAGAGTTTTACCTGTTTGAATAACAGTTATGGAGCAAGTATAAAAAATGGTGACCATGTGATGAACTTAACTACTGAATATTTAAATTTGTTTGCTGATTATTTTAATTCCACAGCAATCAAAACTGAATTAAATATCATCATCAATTTACAACACTACATCAGTATCTCAGGATTGTAACTTAGTTTCACCCCAGTATCAAAACCCAGCTGCAAAGTTACAATTAAATTCAGTATCTATCAAACCGCTCAACATTGATGGACACAAACTTGCATTTGTTGCATATTATAATTTATATGTGATGTACATAAAGATTTATAACTTAATTGTTTTAATATTACGGTCAAACATAAAATGAATTTTATTTCGCCCTATATACATGTTGTTTTTTTTAAAAAAAAATATATAAAAATATATCTAGAAAACCATGTAAAAGTAAAGGCTTATAGAAAAATATTTGTACTTACTATAAGACGAAGAGCTCGCAATTGTGATTGTACTTCTTCAAGGAGTTTTCTTTCGCGATTTTCATCTACTGGGAATCTAACAAAGGAATTAAAAAACTCAGCAAAAGCCCGAACTCCTTTTGGGTCGGATTCCGTCCATTTCTAAAATAAAAATAATTTGAAAAATTAGTAAAAGAGCATTTGGTAAAAATCGTGGTAACAGTTTATTATGATTCTAACTCTCACAAACACATTAGTAAATTAATATATATTTTTCTTTTTACAAATTTCCTGTTCAATGTCTCATTTTACTTTGATTTAATAAATAATTAAAGTAAATTCATTTTTAAAAATGTTACTGTCTATAAAACATAGTAATAAATTTTTAGCAATAGTTTCCACAAATTTTATTTGATATCTAATTCTATTAAAACTTTATTATGAAATAAAAATATGTACGTTTTTGTTTAACTTTATACACTGTTGTAGATTGATTTGTAAAAAGAAATAGGCAAATCTAACACACAAAGAAAAAAACATTAGATTAGAGATATAACAATCATGGGTTTAGAGAGTCAATTATCTCTAGATGCAATAGTTTAAAAGTTTTCTGATTTTGAAAATAACTTTATTAAGAAATCAAAAGATATAAATTATAGAATAAATAAAGAAATTCTAACACTATATGAATTTTAAGACTATAATAATTTATTATTATAATATTTTTTGATAGTTATAAGCAGATTATTGCTATGGAAAAGGCTCATCAAAATGATCCAAAATAATGGAAAAACAGCTTTCTAGCTTGCCAAATATCAAATGATGAAACTTTGTAATGATTTTTCATTCTTGCTTTATTTTATAGATATGAAGAGATATTTATAGCTATGAAGAGATATTTACCGCATTTACTAACAAATTATAAACGTCTATTTAGATCTTATGGTGTAGTAATGTTACTTTCATCTAACGTTACCCATGATAGAATTCGAAGTGGGTCAGATAAAACTTGGATTTTTGTTCACGATCTGAAGAAATATAAAATTAGACATCCTGCAAATAATATATACATATATCATTTACTTCTGTACACCGTAAAAATGAATTATTCACTTTGAAGGAAATGGATATTTTAAAATTAACATCTTCTATTAGTTATTATTTCTTCTCTGACGTTAGTAAAAAATATTTTTAGAACATTATCAATACAAAGACCAACAAGAGATTAAAGTGAAACGAATAAATCATAAAGTAGACGTTATAGCAAATAATATCACTAAATATAATTTTAAATGTATAAATCTAAGTCAACAACAGAAAATTTCAAACCATTCAGATTGCTAATTAAAATTTACATTTGATTGCTATATTAAATAAAAGACAAAAGAATCAGCTTTTCAGAATTCAAATAATTCAAGGCCAAAATCTTTCATTAGTTTTCACAAAGCGCAGTAATTTCCACATTAGTAGAGTAATAATAGTCTTATATTAATATCAAAATAAAGATTAAACAGATTGATAGGTTAGTATTTTATGTTACACAGTAATTGAAAGAATGATATAATCTGAGCATGATTGGTTAGAAACTTAAAAATTAAACCACTAAAACATCACAAAATTACATTTTTTTATGCTTATACAATTTGTTATAACAATAGGAACTCTCTCCATACACTAATGCTATCAATTGCAAGCCATGGTATTCAATGGATGCTAAGGTTTGTGCATCAAAATTCCTGTATAGTGTCTATTCATTTAATATTCTTAGACTAGTTTATAGATTGTGGCCTTCATCACCAAAATGTAGAGATATTGATCTAGGTTCAGATCTGTATGATTATACAGAGGAATGAATTTGGATTGAAAATATTATTGGTTTTTATTTTGAGCTGATAACTTTTATATTTAACTAAAAAGGTAGAATATAACTCAAGGGTTGCATTAGATTCAGAGATCTAGATGAAGTGCTTTCAGATACAAGGTTTTTCACTAATGATGGTCACAAACTAGAAATTAGTTCGGGGATATTGGATAAGTAGGTAGTAGATAAATTTTGATGCATGAACCTGTTGACACCCATTTATTACTATAGTTTGCAATGTGTGGTACTACTGTATGGAGAGAGTTGCTACTATTTAAAGTTAAAAAAAATAGAATAAATTTGAGGTTTATATTTATTTCTAGTTTAGTTTTGTGAATTCATAGATTATGTACATATACAAATCAATTACAATTTTATTATTCAGATATTGAATAATAAAATTGTAGAAACATGCTTTTAATTACTTTAACTTAACGTTTTCCAACTGCATACAATATTAAATAATGTACAATGATGGTTTCTGCAATTTATTACCCAATGTTTTAAAAATTAAATTGTACAATGATATATATATATATATATATATTGTACTGGATCGATCCACAGAATGAACTTACTTACACTTATATATGTTTTGGCTGGTTTCAAACTTCTTCATAATACATTTATAACCTTATTTAATTATAAATGTTACATGAACGAACCGACACGTTCGAGCAAAATGGGGGATATTATTGATAGCTTTAACTATCAACAATGGCCCACCTCGGCTGCTAGATTCAAACCCCTACTATCCAAACACTTTATTTGTTTTGGAGTAAACCCCAGGGCACCAGCTAGTCTCAGACTAACGCATTTGGTCAGTAGGCTCATAATCCAGCACTCGAAACGATCCCAAAACTATCCCAGTCTAATTTTAACCAATAATAAAATATAGAAAAAAGGATAGATAAAAAGAAAGTGATAAAAAGAATTGACCGACAAATAAAGTATAAGTTTAAAGACCATTTATTTTAATTAACATTAACTAAGTTTAAATATTTTCTAAATCTAATATAACACACACACATTTTAATTTAACACAATATAATATGTCTTATGAGAAAGCAAAATAATATTTGACATTGATAAATTATCTAACATTCGCAAACACGCACATCAATAGTTCATTTTATGCATGCTTAAGAGTTCAAATTACTTGTCTCTGTAGGATTTACGAATTACAGCAGTGGCTACTATATATAAATGAGAATAATAAAATGTTTTACCTAGGATTTTTGGAAAGTGGATATTGCTTGTTGTTAGCTGTTTCTGACAGAGTATATCTAACCAGTTAGATTTGACATTTCTTGAGATTTGATGCTAATCCATTGGTTTTATTCTTGGAGACAGTTGAAAATGGACAGAGGATTTCTGAGCTGTTATGCAGACATTATTTCACAGGAAGGTTTTGATGATCTTGTTGGACTAAAAGGCTGAAGTAAGAGCGTATATTCCCAAAAGCTGCACTATTATCTGAACTGAAACAAGACTGACACTGAAAACTAGGCTGACACTGAAACTGAACGTCTGATAAAAATCTGGCTATTTATATATGCAAAGTGTTTTTGTTTTAATATCCTCCGGCAATATGTGTTGTCAAAATTCCTTTAGTAACTAATCCTTTGACAAAGTGTTTTTGAAGATTGTTTAATCAGTAGTAGCCATCACAAATGTGTTGTTTTTATCTCTTTAATTAGTAGCCCACCGCTGTGTGTTTTTAAATATAATTTCTTTTTAACTTTCATTTATATATTTTTTTTATATTATTCTAACACGCATACATTTATTTACACTCGCACGCACGTATATAATTTATTATAATAAGCTCGAATGAAAAGAGATTTATATTTTAACTTTTAATTTATAATAATAACAACTCTAACTTTTAGGAACTCTTAGTTTTTTTCTATAGGAAAACTCCCCCTTCCCTCTTTTAATTAAGTAATTGTAAGTTTTCTTTCAAGAACTCTTCTACTTTTAAATCTTATTTTCACGAAAACAAACTGCATTTACATTTAATAAAGAAACTTTTAAACTTTTACCACTTATTTCTCTTTTAACAAAGGATTTTTATTTCTAATAATTTTTTTAAACAAATTGTTATGTGCCAATTTCAATATTGGTATATTGCACCCCCCTTCATTTGAGAGTAAAATGTGTCATTTTTGACCATTTTATCTCTGAAGCTTTAATTTTTAATTCCAAATATTATTTTTCTAAGTTTGCTTTTTAATATCTTTCACTTTTCATACTAAGGGCAATATTCAAGTATGCTTTACTTCTTTCTATGCTGAAGACATTGCTTACAATGTTCTGAGTCTTAGATAGTGACCACTGGGACAAACTAATTTTGTGGCACAGGGATCTTTTGGAAATGAGGCAGAGGCAGATTTGCTGACTTATACTGACTTACATATATGAAAAACGAAGCTTCATTTGCCGGGTTTCTACTGGACTTGGAAAAAGAAAGGATCATGGCGAATGGCAGGAATTATCAACTGTCCATTTTTGACTTACACTTTGGAAAATGAGGTACGAGATATGGGGATTCTCCCCTGAAGAAGTGACTTGTGGCTCATGCTGGATTTTTCCAGTGCACATTATAAAAGAGGAATGATCCCTGCCAATCTGTTACGGGTACTAAAATTTATCCAGACGGCAGCTTTAAACTTAATTCTTAACTAAACTTATTTCTATACTCCCTCATTCCCTTTAGATTCAAACCCTTATACACTCTTAATACAACTTAGATTGACTTTATATTTATATTATTTTAACCTTTCAATATTATTTTTAAATACACATGAACATTACTTTAACATATTTATTTATATTACTCTCTATTCTAAACCCTTACAAACATTATTTAAAATATTTATTTACACTAATCTTATAATATTATTTTTAAACTATCATGGACATCAGTTTACATATTTATTTATATTACGATATTATTATTTTTTTAAACCATTACTCAACTTTTTTATCTATGTGCGTGTATTCAGAAAAACTATTTTACTTTATTATGATTCATTCATTATTATACAGATATTTGACTTGACTTAATTACTTTAAACCATTTATTTACTTTCTTTTATTAACTTGCATGTATTCAAAACAAACTTTTATTTTATTACACTACTTTATTAATATGTGCGTGGAGAGGGAAAAAATCTTTTATTTTACGAAGCCTCCATTATTATTATTACTTAAACAAATCCTGATTTTAACTTTACTTTTAATTTATCATCATTCATTTATTTTTAATTTATTATTTTAGTTTTAAATAGAAGTTTCAGATTTAAATTTATCAAATTATTGACATTAGAATAATCATATTCGAGTTCATTGTCCATTTCCGATCCTTTTCATTTATTTCCTTTACTATTCTGCCCGATTACTAACTTTTAAACTATGTCAGGCGGTTCCTTCCTTCTTTCTACTAACTTTATAATATAAACTAACTTTCCTCTCTTATCTACCCCACTCTTATAACTTATTACTTTATCTCTTTCTCTTTCCATTCTGTTTTCAACTTCATAACTCAGAAAACCTTTATACCTAGACAAACTCCGAATTACTTCAATCTGGGAATATTTTTTTCTACGCTTTCTTTTTTTTAATCTATTTTTAAATCTGCGAACACGAACGTTTACTTTAAACCTTTTATTTTTAATTCTTTGTAAAAACTCTTTTACACTATCTTCTACTTTGAACCTATATCTCTCTTCTATTTCTTGGTCTATGTTTGTTTCTACCTGATCGGTCACAACGCTATCAGATTCTAATTTAATTTCTATCTCTTTGATCATCTTTACTTCCTTTTCATCTTCCTGACTTTCTTTAACTAAATCTACCTTTATAATTTCTTGGTTCTGCTCTACTTTCTCTATTATTTCACCCCTCATTGCCTTCATTTCTGTAATCATTTCTATTTTGACCTGATTAATTTCTTTCATCAATTCTGCTTTGAGTTCTAACTGACTTTGTTTAAATTCTTGCATCATATTCATCATCATTTTCATCATCATCTGCATCTCAGATATTTCTTCTTTCTCTTCTTTCTCCATTTTTTTTCAACAATATTTTTTTTTTGACTAAATTTAAATACGAGCTGTTTATTTATTTTTCTTTCTAAAACGGAAATATACGCTGACTTCCCCCCCCTTTCCATTTCTTTATATCCACTCCTAACACTTTAGCTCTGCCCAAAACCCCCAACTGTCCCTCTGATTTAACAGAATGATTTATTTTAACTAACATAAATAGCATAAATCTCTCTTCATTTAAAGACAAAAAAAGGTTTCGGTCAATTCTTTTTTTTTTACGTTTAAACAGAAAACAAAGTATTTAATTAACTGTTATTTTTGACAGGTTCAGCCTCAAATGTTGGGAGACATTTGTACCAGATCGATCCACAGAATGAACTTACTTACATGTATATATGTTTTGGCTGGTTTCAAACTTCTTCATAATACATTTATAACCTTATTTAATTATAAATGTTACGTGAACGAACCGGCACGTTCGAGCAAAATGGGGGATATTATTGATAGCTTTAACTATCAACAATAGCCTACCTCAGCTGCTAGATTCAAAACCCTACTATCCAAACACTTTATTTGTTTCAGAGTAAACCCCAGGTGCCAGCTAGTCTCAGACTAATGTATTTGGTCAGTAGGCTCATAATCCAGCGCTTGAAATGATCCCAAAACTAGCCCAGTCTAAATTTAATCAATAATAAAATATAGAAAAAAGAATTGGTCACAGGAGATGGATAAAAAGAAATTGATAAAAAGAATTGACTGACAAATAAAGTATAAGTTTAAAGACCATTTATTTTAATTAACTTTAACTAAGTTTAAATATTTTCCAAATCTAAAATAACACACGCACATTTTAATTTAACACAATATAATATGTCTTATGAGAAAGCAAAATAATATTTGACATTGATAAATTATCTAACATTCGCAAACACGCACATCAATAGTTCATTTTATGCATGCTTAAGAGTTCAAATTACTTGTCTCTGTAGGATTTATAAATTACAGTGGTGGCTACTATATATAAATGAGAATAATAAAATGTTTTACCTAGGATTTTTGGAACATGGATATTGCTTGTTGTTAGCTGCTTCTGATGGAGTATATCTAACCTGTTAGATCTGATGTTTCTTGAGGAGATTTGATGCTAATCTGTTGGTTTAATTCTTGGAGACAGTTGACATTGATGGAGGATTACTGAGCTGTTATGCAGACATTATTTCACAGGCAGGTTTTGATGATCTTGTTGGACTAAAAGGCTGAAGTAAGAGGTATATTCCCAAAAGCTGCTCAGCACTGCATTTCTGTTTCTGGATACATAATATAAACTGAACTATTATCTGAACTGAAACAAGACTGACACTGAAAACCAGGCTGACACTAAAACTGAATGTCTGATAAAAATCTGGCTATTTATATATGCAAAGTGTTTTTGTTTTAATATCCTCCGGCAATATGTGTTGTCAAAATTCCTTTAGTAACTAATCCTTTGACAATGTGTTTTTGAAGATTGTTTAATCAGTAGTAGCCATCACAAACATGTTGTTTTTATCTCTTTAATTAGTAGCCCACTGCTGTGTGTTTTTAAATATATTTTCTTTTTAACTTTCATTTATATATATATTTTTATATTATTTTAACATGCATACATTTATTTACACTCGCACGCAGGTATATAATTTATTATAATAAGCACGAATGAAAAGAGATTTATATTTTAACTTTTAATTTATAATAATAACAACTCTAACTTTTATAAACTCTTAGTTTTTTTCTATAGGAAAACTCACCCTCCCCTCTTTTAATTAAGTAATTGTAAGTTTTCTTTCAAGAACTCTTCTACTTTTAAATCTTATTTTCATGAAAACAAACTACATTTACATTTAATAAAGAAACTTTTAAACTTTTACCTATTATTTCTCTTTTAACAAAGGATTTTTTATTTCTAATAATTACAGGAGTAATAACTATTGAATGATTTGTATTATTGATTTACCCTCTAGTTGACAATAGCTAAATATGCACCAATACTGAATGATAAACTGATTACTTATAAGGCTGGCTTTCTGATAAAAAATATAAACCTGATCAGAACACATAGTGACAATAGGGAAAGCACTATAGGTCTTTTTAATAAGTGAACACATATTTCAGATTTGTCACTATATATATATATATATATATATATATATATATATATATATATATTAAGTTTGATATATGTATTCTATCCAAAATATATGTAATATAAAAATTGATATATATTAAATACAGTAATATTCATATAATTTAACTTAAGAGGCTATATTAATTTTCAAGAAATTGTCAATTGTTAATGAATCGTCAATCATCAAATATTAAAATAACAGAATTTTGGGGGAACTGAATGGAATTATGGGAGATATAAAATGATGTATCGATTGATTATTCAATGTTATATAGAAATATAGTTGACAAAGACTAAAAGGAATATAGTCGGAAGTACTTCGTATAGAAGAAGTTAAATTATATGAATATTACTATATTTAATATTTTAATTTGTATATATATATATGACAATAGATGGCGTTCTACCAAAAACACCGTCAAGTGTAGTTTTTTGTTTACATAAACGTCAGAGCAAGCATTCACTATCTCTAACTTTAATTTCCACCTTCAGATTATGATTTCAAGCTATTTGCTATCGTCAATGAAGGACAGGAATAAGAAAATAGATCTAATCACAAACTCTGAGTGTTTATGAAACAGTTTCTATTCAGCTTGCAAGTGTGAATCTTCTAGACACGTAAGGTCTTCAAACTCAGCATAGCAAAACAGATAGCTACATGGGTCTGATCTCAGTTCATCATTGCGAGAAAGACCTCGAAGGTACATTTATGAAAAACAAAAAAACACAAGTCAAAACTTGCTAACGCTTGTATTTATGATAATAGATGGCGTTCTACCAAAAACACCATCAAGCATAATTTTTTGTTTACATAAACATCAGAGCAAGCATTCACTATCTCTAACTTTAATTTCTACCTTCAGATCATGATTTCAAGCTATTTTCTATCGTCAGTGAAGGACAGGAATAAGAAAATAGATCTAAACACAAACTCTGAGCATTTATGAAACAGTTTCTATTCAGCTTGCAAGCATGAATCTTTTAGACACTTAAGGTCTTCAAACTCAGCATAGCAAAACAGATAGCTACATGGTCTGATCTCAGTTCAGCATCATCACATAGTAGAAGCCTCTGCAATATATATTATTGCAAGAAAGACCTCAAAGGTACATTTATGAAAAACAAAAAAACACAAGTCAAAACTTGCTAACGCTTGTATTTATGACAATAGATGGCATTCAACCAAAAATTCAAGCGTAGTTTTTTGTTTACATAAACGTCGAAGCAAGCATTCATTATCTCTACTATGTGGTGATGCTGAACTGAGATCAGATCCATGTTGCTATGCTGAGTTTGAAGACCTTACGTGTCTAAAAGATTCACGCTTGCAAGCTGAATAGAAACTGTTTCATAAATGCTCAGAGTTTGTGTTTAGATCTGTTTTTCTTATTCCTGTCCTTCACTGACGATAGCAAATAGCTTGAAATCATGATCTGAAGGTGGAAATTAAAGTTAGAGATAGTGAATGATTGCTCTGACGTTTATGTAAACAAAAAACTACGCTTGATGGTGTTTTTGGTAGAATGCCATCTATTGTCATAAATCTAAGCATTAGCAAGGTTTGACTTGTGTTTCTTTGTTTTCATAAATGTACTTTTGAGGTCTTTCTTGCAATGATATATATTGCAGAAGTTTCTACTATGTGGTGATTCTGAACTGAGATCAGACCCATGCAGCTATCTGGTTTGCTATGCTGAGTTTGAAGACCTTACATGTCTAAAAGATTCACGCTTGCAAGCTGAATAGAAACTGTTTCATAAACGCTCAGAGTTTGTGTTTAGATCTATTTTCTTATTCCTGTCCTTCACTGACGATAGCAAATAGCTTGAAATCATGATCTGAAGGTGGAAATTAAAGTTAGAGATAGTGAATTCTTGCTCTGACGTTTATGTAAACAAAAAACTATGCTTGATGGTGTTTTTGGTAGAATGCCACCTATTGTTACAAATACAAGCGTTAGCAAGTTTTGACTTGTGTTTTTTTGTTTTTCATATATATATTGTGCCATTACAATTTGGTCACTAGTCAAATTTATAGTAATGTGCATGTAAGAAAGTGTAAAACAAAATCATCATCACATTTTTATATAATCATAAATGAAGCTGTAGGGCATCCAAGTTTAAACCCTACAAGGTCCAGTTCTAAAAGCTTTAGATAGAAAGAGAGTGGGTCAACAATTATATGCTTTATTTGTTTGTGTGTTGATAGAAAGGTAATACACACATTTAAACTATTTAATATTTAATTTTTCTTTAAAAAGCAAAGTTATAATGCATACATATAGGCAATGTATGTGTAAATTATTTAATTGTTTTATATTTCAAATATTAAACATTTTAACTTTCTTTAAAACTAACCTATGCTTGATCAATTCTAATATTTTATTCTATGCTTTTATTTTTATTTTCTTTAATTATAAGTGGGATTTAAAAGTTACAGATTTAATTAAATAATTGGGTTATAATTACTAAGCTAGCAATCATATTATTTAAAGTTAGTTTATGAATGATTTGAAAGAATGAAGGATGTGTGTACATTACATACAAAAATTTACATTTCCTAAATATTGAAAGAAAAGGAAGTATTAAATCTGTCAAATTATTTTTTTTGTACAATTGTTTGTTAAAAGAGGAAATCTGTTTAATCAGATATCAATCTTTGTAGCAATTTTTTTTTGTAAATAATTGTTTTTCACTTTGGAAGCTTATAATGGGTCAGAGCTCTAATTTTGAAATTGTCTTATCTCAAGATCTAAAGAAGGAAGCTCAAAGATTGGAAATGTTACCTGGATGTTAAAAAAAAAAAAAGAAAAGAAAGGAAATAAGGATTGAGTCTATTTTTTTTTTTAAACAAAAGTGTCTGGAAAAAGGATTAAACTTTTCAGTTGAAAAATAATTTAGTTGAAAATAAATTAGAGATCTAATTAAAACAAATTTGTCCAAAAATAGCAAGTGATGCTATCTCTGATTGGTTAAGTTAGCTAAAAATTGGATATAAAAAGCTGTCTTGAATTATTATTATGATTATTGTTTATGATTCAGATGATTAAACTATCCAATTGAATGCTGAAAATATAAGAGATGTCTGGCTAGAAAAATTATATGTATGTCCCATCGGTTCCGGACCATCTGGGGAAGCTGCACATCACATAGGAAAGAAAAGATGTCTAAAATAATATTCTACACCTTTCAACTGACCAGAGAAATAAGATGTTTTTAATAGAAGGAAGAAAGCATTCACCTGCATTCAAAGAAGATGAATTAATCTACTGATAAATATTAATCATCAAGTCCAATTAATTGTTACAACAACTGATTTTAAACTCAAGAAAATTTATAAATGTGAAAACAACTGCTGTATTTCATCCACATGCTTGACAGGAAGAGAAGAAAAATTAATATAATGATTTCCAAATTGTCCACTAAAGCAAATAACCTCAATAGAGTCATCATCATCAAATAGTTATACACCTCAAGAAAGAGTTTGTTCCCACATAAAACGGAAATGGTAGCTGCAGAAATATAGACATTATACAAGACAAGTTTGAACCCTTGGAAATTCGCCACAAACAAAAGATCGGTAATATGACTTTTTATATCTATTTTCTTTATGATATCAGTCTTAATAAACATTTTAGCAATAAAGTGGTATATTTTATTTAAAGAACCTTTAAAGACTATTCAGATCGATTAAAACAAGAATGTCTTACTAATAATAACTTTGAGCTTCATAAATTATCTTGAATGTATGAAAATTATTTGTTTATTAATTTTACAGTTATGAAAAATATTAATGTGTAAAACAATTTTTTTTATGGTGTTATGATTTTAGTTTTAACTAATATATTATTATTTTGGTTTTAAATAATATTTTGTTATCATGGGATAAAACACGCACATACATAATGGTATTTTTATATGTGTATAATTGCGACTGAATGTGAAATAATGAGTAGTATTAGAATATTAGATTATTTTGTTTCAAGTTAAGTATAGCATTTCAGAGGTAGAAGAACGGGGGAGGAGATAATGATTTAAAACTCTTTTCTAAAACTTGCTCTTTCAATTTTACTAACATTTTTTTTTTACATTCTATTTACATGTTGGATTTTTAAAGTATGTGTGCTAATGAGCAGATAATATTTTTTTTTTCTTGAAATACTTTTCTCATGGAGTGAAAATCATGGTCAATGTGACGTCCAACTTAATACAAAATACATTTGAAGGGAAAGGGGGAAGAACTTAAAATTAATCTGAGGATTGTTATATAATCAATTATTATTATTATTATTATTCATGTCAATTTTCATATTTATCTAGAAATTTTTATGTATATGTTAGAAATGTAGTAATAAATATTAGTTTGTTTTATTAAACGAGGCGTATATATTTCATTAAGTGTAGTCTTTGTTAAGTGTGATTATTCATCATCATCAATGGTTGAATATTAGTTATTTAAGATATAAGTAAATATGCTAAAATTAAGCAATAATTATGAATTTCTTTATAAAAATTAGTTTTATGTTTAGGCTTAGTCCTAGAGCTGTAGTTGAAACCCTTGTCATTATCGTTATTATTATCATCATCATCATCGTCATCAATGTTTTAATTAATGAGCTGTTTAACTGTTTAAAGGCCATAAATAAATATTGATTTTATAATATTTAGTGATTTCTTAGTATTATTATAACCACATCCCATCATCTATTTCATGCAAGGATGAGTGAATTGCCATCCTAAATTAGTTATATATAATCTGAGCTAGTGAACTTATAAAAATATTGAAACACATTTGTTATGTTAAGATCTGAGAAATGATTTATGTTCAATGAACTCCACTGTGGTTTAAAGATGTTTTACTTTTACCTAACTATTAGTGCTTATAGTGATATGGCTCAAAAAGCAAAATCTCTCATTTTTATTAGAAATAAAGTACCAAAAAGGGATCAAACCCAGTACATGTGAAAGGTTATTAGATATAACCGTGTCTAGATTCAGATAATCTAGTGGCGCCCTGCTAGACCATATTCACTTAGTATTTGTTTAAACATGCACTTAACATCAAACCAAGAAATGAAAGTGGATAAGATTACTGTCTGTATACCTGAGCTATATTTTATTGAATTACTAGTGTACTCACTTCATGAGATTTTACCATATACCTGAGTTTAATACTTGTTATTTTAATTTGTTTATAATTCTTATAATCATTCTATGGACTACTCAGATATGGTAATATCTTTTGAACTCTTTAATTATGTTACAATATATATATTTGTATTATAAGTCATTCATTATGTGGGTAGTAGATATCGCTCTAAAATGGCACATAATTTTTTTAAAATGATCTTCATGATCTGAACAATAATGACTGATGAGATTAAATGGAAATTTCGGTATAATAGTAAGTAGGAAAATGTACATACAGACAAATTCAAAATACATATTCATATTTTTACCCATGAAAATCTTATAATTAATATTTGTATAACGTTTAAAAGGAAAGCTTGTACTTATGAAAAATATTTAAGAAGTAATCTTCCACTTTTCACATATATAAACTACGTATTTGCCTCAATCTTTGTGATGATAATGTATAAGATGTGATAATAAGTCAGAGTATTTCCATCATATATCATTAAGTGTTGAATATATAAAAAACAATTTAAATTTTTCAAATACAAACATCTTGTTAGTAATAACTTACAAATAGTCAAAGTATATTGGAGAGATCTGTCATCCTGTTGAATAGTGATTGAAAGAACACAAACCAATGGTTAAAAGAGAAAAACAGATATGTTTACAATAGCAGACCATGTATGACCATATGTTCAATTGGGGAAATACAAAAATATTGGATAGAGAGAAAAATGTGCAAAGAAAAAATTCAGAGAAGCTATTCATATGACAATGGCAATTAATCATATAAGTCAACTCAATATGGAAATACTTAATGTATAGAAGCCTTTAATTAACCTTGTTCTTAAAAAAAGCATTAAAAAAATTTGAATGACTCTGGAGAATTAGAACCAATCATCATATATAAATATATGAAATTTCGACAGAATAGCTCAGTTGGTTAGAGCGTTATCTTAAAATTCGATATTCAAGAATCTAAAGGTATAAGCTCCACTTCTATGCTTATATTGTCACTGATCAGGCCAGCAACATCTGAAGAAGAGTAGAGAATAATACTATTCAAAACATTGTGTAATTACTAACCTGTGTTGTCTATTTGTGAGTTATTACTAACAAGATGTTTGTATTTAAAAAGTTTAAATAAAATTTAAAATTTTAGAAATTCAACATTTAATAAGAGTTGATGGAAATAGTCCATCACATAAAGTAAGTATATCTGATTTATCATTCTTATAATAACTACACTATTAAGTTAAAGGCATCCCACTTTTGATTTAAAGATAAATTAGACAAAAATATTGTTGCTAGATGTCATGATTTTAGTTTGCAATTGCCAATTTTCATTGATCGTTTCGTTATTTCCATAAAAGTGAAAGTTTGTTTAAGTAAATATATGATTTACAACTATAAAGTCCATAAGAATTATATATATATATATCAAAATATTAATATATAACAAACTAACCAAAGGAAATACATATAAAAACAAAAAAAAAAAGACTTATAAATCCAATAAATAATATTATATTTCAACCAGAGGACTGGTTTTCATCAGAATGAAAAAAAAATACACAGTAAAATGGCGATAATTTGATTATCGCCATTTTACTGTGTATTTTTTTTCTTTTCTGATGAAAACCAGTCCTCTGGTTGAAATATAATATTATTTATTGGATTTGTAAGTCTTTTTTTGTTTTTATATATATATATATAACTCTTTAAAAGAGTAATTTTTTTATTCCTGGAAAATATTTAGGAATTTGTAATCTTCATGTTTTTGAAATATAAAGTATGTATAACTTGTCAAGCGTTTTTAGCAGAGAGGTCACCGCAGCAGCCTTGCAAGCAAGTAGTTGGTTGCAGACGGTTGTGAGTTCACGTCCCAGCCGACGCCATGACATATAAAAAAAAAAAGTATGTATAACTTAATATTCTTATTATATCTAAAATATTAAGTTCAAAATATATCACTTTTAGTCTGTAAATATGTCAGACAAAAGCAATTTGACTTCAATTAACAGTTTTAATTGGTTGTTTGCTTAATTATTTATACTTTTAGTATTTGTAGATACACACACACACACAGTATATATATATTGCCATGGTCAAACAAGTTTCCAATATAGCCACTAAGTTCTGGGAGTAAGTTGGTGCAGAGAGAAAGAGAAGCTACAAGTTTGTATATTATCTGGAGTTAAGACAACTCTTGTTAATTCAGTTAGACATCAGCAAGTTTTACCAAAACATGAAAGATAATTTATCCATCTTCAGCATTAACAAATCAAGCAACAAATAAATAGTCACACCTGAAAACTTTTTTTTATTTCTTTATTTCACCAACAACCAGTATACAAATAAATTATCTCCAGCATAGGTCAAAGTTCAAGATTCTCTCTGATCTGGGTAAGGAATGAAATCAATAAAAAGACAAACAGGCGATAATATTAATTTAATAAATATTATAACAAATTTATTTATCTATAATGGGTATTTACAAAAGCATCATTCGTTGATGATTTAATACTTTGACATTAATCTTCATTTAAATATTAAAATGTGTTGAATCTTTATTTTTATAACTTCTAAGTAATTACCGCTTTTAAAATTAAATTATACTCAAATTTAAATGGTATTTCCCTTCTCTAATACTAATTGTATGTTGTCTTTAATATCACATGAAAAATATCATAAGCACATTACACATTATGATGATTGTGGCATATGTGTGTGTGTGTGTGTGTGTATGTCATGAGTTTAGAGCACAATACTTGGAAACAAACTTTTATACCAAATTCTTTCATAATTAATATAATGTTTTGATAGTAATCTTAAAAGGTCTTATTAATCATGTCATATCATGAAATTTAATGAAACACCCATGCTGTATAACACACTGGAATCTATTAAGATTGGAATAGTAAAAATTAAATCAGGCAAAACTCTCCATACAGTAGTGCCACTCAGTGCAAAACAGAATAATCAATGGATACCAGACTAGTTTCTAGTTTGTGGATTTTATCGGCAAGAGCCTTGGGTCTGAGAGCACTGCATCTAGATCTTACGATCTAATGCAACTGATGAAAGCCACAAGCTAGAAACTAGTCTGGGGATATTGGATGAGTAGGCAATAGATAAGGATTTTATGCACAAGCTTTCTGGCATCCATTGATTACTCTGGCTTGCACTGAGTGGCACTATTGTATGGAAAATTTTGTGCCACAAATAAATTTATGGATAACCTTGCATTCAATTTCTTAATACCAGTCTGTAGGTATTCAGTAATATGTAATTACCACCATATATAGTTTAGGCAATGAAGTCTAAATTATTATTATTAATGTGAATTTTCATTATTTAATGCCTTCTCTTTCTTTGACTCTATCACATTCAATAAGGCAGAATTCTAAACCGTTGTAACTATTCATATAATTTTTTTCAAAGTTAATCAATTTATTTATCTCTAAAAGCATGCACTAGATCCAAACATGCTTTGTTAACATATATTCATACACACATATGAACTACAGTATTGTTAAATAAAATTTATTTTTGGTAACATAAGAATCAATTAAATCCTAAATAAATTCTTATGTATAAATGAATCTCATTTTTTGATAAGTAAACCACTATTAATAATTGCTAAAATCAATAACCCTTTTAGAAAGTTCATAAAATTAAATAGTACATAATTTAATGAATAACTTTCAAAAAATACATTCCACAATCTTTCTTTTTCCTTTTAATCTTTTCAACCAACATTAAATTATTGCAGCAACATAATTACTTATTTTCCAGTTTCCTTCCCCTTTCAATGCATGTTCTTAAAGATCTTGCAATATCTTTTAATCATAAGTAAATAAAATATAACTTAATAAATAATAAGAGAAAAATTATTGTTGTAAATATAAAACATAAGATTATATAAAAAGAACATCTTTTTTTACATAAGGCCAAAACAAAATAAGTTTATATTTGGGAATCTTTTAACCAATCCTTAAATAACAGATTCCTTTTTTTTCTAAAGTTTTTCCTTTCTACATGGAAATCTTTGTGAAAATATATGCATAAATGACTTATATATTTTTTTCCAGATGACATGTAAATTGACTGACTCTGAATGTGCATCATTGAATATATTGTAAACAATTATTCTTACACAAGGTAAGGTAATATTGTTTTGTCAGATACAGACAATCTAAGAGAGAGAAAAATCCTGTATATTTTTTAATTTATTCAATTATACCTTGGCTGTCACTTTGAAACTTTTGCTTACATTTCATAAAGTTCTTTTCCAAGCTATCTCTATATAAATATAAAATTAAAAAAACTAATGTAGTTTGATTAGTTTTTAAAGCTGATACCAGAATGAGTGAAAATAAAAATACATGACAAAAAACTAATTATTTTTGGCCTTCATATAATCTTAATAATAACTACTCTGTGTTTATTACCTTGAATGGAATACAATAAGCAAGCATATGTATTTATCAAGTACACATAACAACTGAGATTAAATATAATTAAAATAATCACATTGTTCTTCTAAAAAGTATAATTATCAATAACTTTTAATTAAAAATATTAACTAAATTATTTGATAAAAAACCTTGATCTTGAACTTAAAATACATACAAGTTTTTCAGAAACATATTTAATCAAATTATTTAATTAAATCTTGATTTTTAATTTTTTTAATTAAATCTGTTTAACAAGTGTAAAAAAAAAAGAAATTGGGTTTAATTACAAATAAATAATCTATTTGAAATTTTATTTAAAATTTCAAATTAACATGAGCTTATACATATTATTTAAACCACTGTTTGAAATTTTTAATGATACTTACATATTAGACCTGCTGCCTGCATTTGCAATGGTAGAATGCTATACCTTTCTCCAATGTGTGAGGGAGAAGGGTGTTTGTGACATCAGAATGCCATATTAAAAAGTCACAACTATGGCATTCTGCATCACAAATACCCTCCCCAACCTCATGAGAAACATATAGCATTCTGCCATTACAAATACTGGCAGCAGGTCTAATACATAAGTACCTTTTTAACTTTTATATATCTACACCAACATGTACACACAAATAATTTAATGTGACTCTGTGTTATAAACATGTACTAAATTAATAAATTAAATTTTAAATCATTATGAGGTTTAAGTAAACTACATTTATGACTAAAAACAAGCTATGCTATTTATTTCTCTAACTAAACTATACTATTCTCTACTCTTTCCCAGCCTGACTTTGTCACCTGATCATTAATACAAATATGTATCCATTTTACTCTCTCTCTCTCTCTCTCTCTCTCTCTCCCCTATATATATATATATATATATATATATATATATATATATATATATATATATATATATATATATATATAATAGTAGCATTATACGAACTAATAATCAGTGAATGAGTTAGAATAGTAAAATTATACAATGTATTTTTAGACAAGAAACAAAAAGCTTTAAATGAAATATTGAAAGTCAAGTATTCAATAACGAAAAAAAAAATGGATTGAAGGTTTGTGAATATATTACAGATTATTATTAATTTTTATAATTAATAATATGCTGATCGGTGAAACTTTTTTATGTAATAATTTGTAAGCTTTTTTTTATATTCTAATTTGCAGACTTAGTGCTTTCAGAGCCCTTGTTGCTCCATATTCATAGTCTTTTCAGATTAATTCAAGTCGTGAACTGTTGTAATTATAAAATTAAAAATTGTAACTTTAATAAAAAGAAAAATATACTTATAGCCTTTGTACCTAAATAGAACTTTGTTATCAAAAGGCTGCCTGGGTCTGCAATCAGGGTTTTTTGACACCCTCCACCTTCAGGACCACCAATCATTGCCTTGGAAGCAACTTTACAGTTTCTTGAAAATAAGAGCCATAATTCAGTTTTGTCTGTCATGATTGTAAATGCCTATTAAAAAGCTCATACACGCACACACCCTTTCTGCTTTCAAAAAAACTCAACTAACATTTTAATTAAGAACTACAATCATAAATTGAGAGGTAAAAAGCCAATAATCTAACTACACTGTATATATTGTATGTTGGTGAGTAGACTATATAAATAATCATATAGTAATAGGTTTTTTAAAATTTATCATTAGTCCTGCTTTTTTACTTCCATCTTATAACTCTTGCAACATGTCCTGAAGCTCTGAAGCATTATTTGCAAAAACAACTAAAGTAATATTCAATCGATTTTCTCAAAAGATAAAAATAAAGATTGATTACAATGACTTAGAAGAAATTAACAATTACAAATACATTGGTAAGATTATTTATACATATGGAAACATAATGGATGAAATTAATCATAGAATTAATCTTGGTTTGAGTGCTTTTGGTAGATATAAACTTTTAAAAGAAAATATGCTTATGTGTTTGAAAAGGAAGATATTTAATAAATGTGTTTTACCAGTTCTTACTTATGGATCTGAGAATTGGGCACTTAATAGAAGAGCGATACAGAGACTTCAGACCACTCAAATAAGTATGGAGAGATGTATGTTAGGAGTAATAAGAAGAGATGGAAAATGCAATGCATGGATAAGAGAACAATCAGGTATTACTGACATCGTTAAAAAAATTAACAGACTGAAGTGGAGTTGTGCTAGATATATTGCTAGAAGAGATGATAATAGATGGATAATTGAAATCTTGAACTGCATTCCAAGAGATTGTAAAAGACCTGGAAAGAGACTACATGTGAGATGAATGGATGAAATAAGAAAGTGTGCAGGGGTGATGTGGAGAAAAGAGGCTAGAGATCGGAGATGGATTGAACTTGGAGAGTCCTTCATCCTGCAGTGGATGATGATGATTATAGTAATAGCAGCTGATAACTCCTATCTGCAGCCGGTTCGCAATTATATATTTTTTATATCGTTATTAACTCTTTTTCATATCTTTTTTTTTTTCGTGGATAATTTTTATATATTTTCTTATTCCTACTCTTCGTCATTTAATGTTTGGTCGGGCAGTATAAAATTTACTGGGAAATTGCTGGTATTTTGTAACACCTATCTTTTTTGCAGTTTTTAATAGAGTATCTGTTATCTTAATTATTAAATGTAGATTTTTTTTTCTATATAAATGAATGATCGTGTTTTTATAAAATATGTATACCGTATCAAAAAAAGAATTTTGGATAAATTTATTTCACTTAACTTAGAATTGTTTTTGTTTCCAAAATATAAAAAAAGGCGATAATATTTTAATTTGTAATAGTGATTTTATTAAGTTGAGTTATAATTTTGATTTGCGCATAAAGCAAGGGGGGAGGGGATGTCTAAACAAATATTTCTCGGAAAAAAATAGAGATTAATAAAAAAACATTTCAAATACCGGAAACATTAGTTAATTAAAAGTTAATAAAAATATAAAGCATTGAAAAATAGTTTAAAAATAATTAGAAACATGTAGATGTTCTAAATTCTTAAAAAAATAAAATATTTAACTTTAGAATTTAAATCGGTAACTTCTTTTTCTACGATAAAATTTCTTTAGCAGAGTTTTGTATAAAAGTATGATTTTATTCTAATTTCAGCAAAAACAAAAATTTATAATGAAAGAAGAAATTTAAAGTTGAGTTTTGCAACGACAATATGACGTAAATTTACTGACAACATGTTTAAACTCCTATTATATTGTTTTATAACTTATGCAAAAAGCATTTCTTTTTCTGATATATTTTAAGAGTATTCTTAATTGTGCCTCACCACTCTAGTTTATTTTCAATCACATCCTTTTAAAAAAATAAATCAACAATGCTCTTTTTTAGTCTCTTTGAAATAATCTTTACAACATAAACCGACTAAATAAACAGGTGTTGATTCCCTATTCGAGATAAATTACTTTGTAAAAAAATCTATTTTTAAATATTCACTTCATATCTCCAATACAAAATTGAAAATAAATATCTCATACATAAGTTAAAAAAGATAATGATTGGTTTAAGATACTGGCATTCAATTTTAATGAAGTTTTCAGAATATAATAAATATATTTTAATTACATTTTTTCTAATGTCTTTATAAACAATGAGGATTGCCAATTCCTCGACAAGCTTTATGATAAATGCTTAGCCAGAGCCAGCATTTAAAATATCTCTGTCAGGAACCCCTCCCCAAACCCCTGACCATGGTTTCGTGCTTTGGCACTCCTCAGAGAGGTGTCAGGGTAGGTTCAGATACTAAATCTAAAAATACCAACCCAAAGCCAAGCACGTATCTAAAAGTTATCTATTGAGTGGAAAATCTGAAATTTTCAGACATCTACATGTCTTCAAACCCAGCTATCCAACTCAAATAGCTATATGGGGCTGATAGATCTTCAGCCATAACATAAATTAGTAGTCTTAGCAATATAAAATTGTGTAAGACTTATGGCAGAGACTATAAATAGTCAAAATAAGAGTGATAGATCACATGACCCTATCTCTTAAGCTTGTAAGTTATAAACAATGAGGATTGCCAATTCCTCTACAAGCTTTATGATAAATGCTTAGCCAGAGCAAGCATTTAAAATATCTCTGTCAGGAATCCCCCCTGCTTACAACTAATTTAGTTATATTACTAGGATTAAATGCAATATTTTTAAATTTGTTAAATTACTCTGTGGTTGTATTTGAAAGTCCACACACCTCTCTTACTTCCCTAAAAAGTTGTCATTATATTTAAAAAATTTAACATTCCCAATGTATTAGTCATCCAATTAACATTGGATGAGGATTTTTTATTCCACCAGTGACTAATATCTATATTGGCCATACAGGCAACTTTATACAGAATAAAAGCATATGATTGTAATACACGAGCCCACGCTAATAGTGGAGTCGTTTTTTGATAACATATTAATTACTAAGTCAAAGTTTTTATAGGCTGCATTCAGATAATTAAAAAAAATTTTGCAGACATATCTTATGAATTGTCAAGTGAATTCTATACATCTAGAAGAGAAAATAAAACTCATTGATTCATTTTAAAATTTATCATCAAAACTTTATTGCATCCAATATCTGAAATAACTTATAAACTGCTTCAGGAATCTTTATCATAAAAATAGGAGACAAAGAGACAATTTTAACACCAATTTTCTTTTAAAACTTGAACAATGATACATAAGTTTTATTATTTTTAAAGTGTTGCTACTTGGAGTCTCTTTTAAAGTTTTAAACAATTATTTGCTATATAATTACTAACAAATCCAGTAATGTTTATGGGATAATTTTTATGAGAAAAAATAAAGTTGGATTTTAATGTATTCATATAATAAATAATTCAAAATTTGCATGAAAAAATAATTCATTGATAATTGATTTTTCAATAGTTTTACTCTTTGGCCTCTACGTCAACTTTCTCCATAACTTTTTATAGACTTTTATACACATAAAAATGGAGTGCTGTTTCAGTTTTGAAAATGGTTTGTTTTCTTCCTGTTCATTTATATAATAAATTGATTAAGAACCTAAGAAATAGATGATAATTTCTGCTCACAATACACCTACAGGTATTATGTATAGGTTATAAAACTTATCTAAAATTGCTTGAGTGTTCTATTTCTGGTATATAGAACATTCCAAGACAAATATTTAAATTGAATAATCCTAAACATGCTTGAATCTGTGACCCAGGGAGATTAAATAGCAATTGAGTTAGATTTTAAATGTATCTGGTTAATTTTTAGAAGACTTTATATAACTTTTAATCTCTTGTTAAAGAAATAGCATCTTGGTACTATATGAAATGAATAATAAGCATTGTAAGTATCAATAAATAATATTCTATATGTTTCATGACAAAAGTTAGGCTTCATGAAAGGCCAATCTGTTTGCAATAATAAGAAAAATGACATTAAGATAACTAAGCAATACCTTGAAGTAAGTTATAAGAGCCATCACAATTATTGTGGACATTATCTTATATAAGCTTTAAGTGATACAGCACAAAGAATCAAGTGTTAATACAATAAGATGAAATAAGAGTTATTATGATTTAATGTAAATTATATTTCACTTGGAATACTTTGAAACATTTTCAATTTATAATGTCATGTATATACAAACATTATGGCAACTATTTTTCACAGTGCTATCAAAATATAATAGCATAAGAAAAAAAATCAAGATGTATATTAACTTTATAGTAGCCCTATATTATTTATATGTTCAGTGAAATATTTTATACATTTCATTTTGTTTCACTTGATTTGGTTTTATATTGCTTAATTATTTTGATTTTTTCAGATAATTAATTAAAAATATATGACTCTTGATAAAGGTCATAAAATATGGTTGAAATCTAGTGTTGTAATTTTTTTTTATCTTAAATTAATTATCTAAAAAAATAATAAAAAATGTAAATGTGATAAAAACGAAACAAAATGAAAATTGTAAAGTAGTACAGTGAACACACAAAGATGTACACTATTATAAAATGAATACACATCATAATATTTTTTATGCACATTAAGATTATATTTTTTGTGGCCCTGTGAGAAATAGATACAATCATATTTGTATGAACATGAGATTTTAAATGAAAGTCAAGTGTTATACCAGAATAACTCTTACTTTATCATATCATTTTAATGCCTCATTCTTTGTGTCATTTAAAGCTTATATAGAATTATAACTAATGTATTTGTCTCTAATAATATAATATTTCAAATTATTGTAAGGTTGTACCACCATCACCTCAACCACCACCAGCACCACCACTACTACCACCACCACCACCACTACTACTACTACTACTATCACTACTACTACTACTACCACTACTACCACTACTACCATTACTACCACTACTACCACTACTACCACTACTACCACTACTACTACTACTACTACTACTACTACTACTACTACTACTACTATTATTATTATTATTATTATTATTATTGTTGTTATGTTGTCATTGTTATTATTATTATTGTTGTTGTTATTATTATGTTTCAAAGATAAACTTTATTGAGTCTCAAAAAGTGTTATATAAGTTACAGGAAAAAAAACATGAGGTCTTAGATACAAGTTGATACACAATATTATACATAAAATAAGAGTTTACAATCTTACTTAAAACATGACTTACAGTAATTGAAAAAAGAATGATCATTACATAACAGGATATATGTGTCAAATTAGGTTTATATAGAATATTTTTTAAATGGGCTCTTTGAAAGTATATGATAGTATGAGAGAAAATATATATGGGGTATGGGGATGGTATTAGATTATTATAAGATTGTATATAAATTGAGTCTATTTGTAGAGAAAGATTATTGTTTCATGGCTGTTTTATTGTTCATGTGTTACATAAATTGCATGTGAAAAACATGAGTATTTAGATACAATTTGATATATGAGATTGCATATACAATGAAGGATTACAATTTTGCTTATGATAAAAAAAAGATTTACAATAGTTGGAAGAATAATAATTATTGCATAACAAGATACATATTTCAAATTATGCTTACATAAATTTTACAAAAGTATTTTGAGATAAATACAACAAAGCACACAGTGATGTCTGTTAATCCATTTAGGGAGTATGGATGGAGTAAGTGTTTCATTGTCATATGGCTGTATATAAATAGTGATTATTAGTTGGTGAACATTGTAGGTGTCAAGGCTAAGTCTTATTGTTCATGTGTTGGGCATTTAAAATTCATTTGAGGTAAGTTGGTGGAATGATCTTGAAAAACTTCTTTGGATCAGTGGTTTGATAAGATGGGTGTACTGTCTGTCTGACAAGTGGTGTAGTATTTATCCAATATTTTACCTGGGTGTGTCATTGAAGCTAAGAGTTCATGCATGGTAGGCATTTGATCTCATTGGAGTTCCAGAGAGTGGGGTGGAAGTGATATGTAGAGTAGTTAGAATCTGTGGCTGACATAATGATGGATTTGAAGGGAAAATGTCTTAAATGATGCAAAATATCTCCCGTGGCATGGTAATAATAAATTTTAGTAAATTGTTGTCAGCATGTCAGATATCCACACCATAAAATGAGGGAATTTACAATCTTGTGTTTTTAAGTATAGGTTTAAAATGTTGTTTGCATTGGCTGTCCTAAAACTTCAAATTGGTTTATTCATTAATGAATTGAAATATTTTTGCTATTGCTGACATGGAAATTGTTTTTGAGAATGCTGGCATATGTTTTTTTATAAGCTAAAGTTGGCAATATGGTATAATAGGTTTTGGTGCCAATCATTTATTCATGTAGTTGTATGCAGTCATATTGATTGGTTTTAATGATTTAAAAATGTCATTTTTAAAAAGAAAAAGCTTTTGTAAATTCAAAGTTATCTTAAAAAGATGTGTGTTAATAATTGGTTCAATATATGTTAAATTTACCTAACATATAGCAGATTTTGAGAGATTTTTTGGTGATTAAAACACATCATTTTTTCTATGTTGCTTAGCAATACAAAGGTTTACTGCCACTAATGAAATATTTTTTCTTGAAAATTATGGATTACACACACTGAATTTTGTTTGTAACTAGAGGGTTATCTAATTAAGCCAAGTTCAGTCTTTGTGATGACTTGAAATTTATCTTTAAAAAAACTAATGTTATGAAAATTCTTAGGTT